>OY856411.1:815677368-816937368 GCA_963693085.1 Alisma plantago-aquatica | reverse complement strand
AGAATGTAGTTTTAAGATTTCATGATGACGTGGGGTGACCTAGGTTTTCAGGGGAGTGGCGGTGATCAAGGGTGTGAATCTAACTTCAGCGGTCGGGGAAGTGGCTTCAGCGGGGGAAGGGGCAGCAGTAGACTGAGCATGCATTTCAAAGAGGGGGAAGAATTACTTTGGGATGGAAGGGAGACCATGGATGACCCTGGCGGCAGAGTCTGTGGAAGACCAAGAAGAGTCTTCGTTAATGTGACCAAGGTTGGAATCAATCTGCACTACAACAATATTCGAGGAGAAGGGAGCCAACACGGTACTGAATAACAAGAAGGATTGCACAACTACAATAGGGTTTTCTATGTTAACATTGATAGCATGAAAGATGGAGACCCTCTGCCTCAATATCCAAACATTGTCTCTAAAGAGCCATCCTCTATGAGGGTGAGTAACACCAGTTTAGGGAAAGAAACTCCCTCAAATTTTAGAAGCTCCTTCAAGGAAGTTGTGACGGGAGGTAAGGGATCTACATCATAGGAGGAGTTCTTAGAAGATCTAGACTCTATAGATATACAACTAGATGATGTAGAGCTCATCGCAGATAAATGGTGTCCCGAGTTGTACATCACACCATATGCATAAGAAACAGTGTTGCTCCCGTGGAAGTTCATAGTTACTATCAAATTAATTAGCAGAAGTGTCAGCTATATGACAATGAAAGATAGGTTGCTATTATTGTTGAAACCTATTGGGAGGATGAGGATGTTTGAAGTGAACCTAAATTATTTTGTGCAATTCTCATGCAAGATAGACTATGAAACTGCACTTACAGGTGGACCTTGGTCTTTGTTTAGCAATTTCTTGATGGTCTCGAAATGGGACATAAATTTCCAACCTTCAGAAGGACTTCCACATCACATTGTAATGTGGGTAAGGATCTTAAATTTTCCTTTGCATATGTATGTGCCTACTATATTCAAGACAATAGGTCTAGCACTAGGAAACTAGTAAAGGTGGATGAACACACTTTCAAAAAGATGAGGAGTCATTTTGCAAGGCTAATGATTAAGTTGGATACCACAATACTAGTTCAACCTGCCATCCTCATCAATGGATAAACATATAAACTTCAGTATGAAGCGCTTCCAAATTTATCTCTAGGTTGTGATAAACTGGGGCACAATTCTAAAGCATGCACACCTGCCGCTAAAGAAAAAGGGGACTGAAGAGAAAGGGGAGATGGTAGGGGTGAAATAGTCTGATGAGGAAGGAAAATGCTAGAAA
This sequence comes from Alisma plantago-aquatica, assembly GCA_963693085.1. NCBI lineage: Eukaryota > Viridiplantae > Streptophyta > Magnoliopsida > Alismatales > Alismataceae > Alisma > Alisma plantago-aquatica. Next base: position 816,936,099 of record OY856411.1, on the reverse strand, counting down.
TACTATGGCAAAGGCATTCAAGCCAAACGCAGTCAATGGGACAAACATAAAGACATTAATATACAAGAGGATGGAAATAGATACAAACCAATAGAAGCGGATCATGAGGAGGTAAATGAGGTGGAATACAGTTTGCATAGGACTATGAATGCAGAGGCAGCCATTCCAGACTTTAGAGGCAAGAAGGGGTGGAAGAGAAATAAGATGACAGACAGAACTGAAGAAGATGAAATGTAGAATACTAAACATTCATGTAGCTCAAGGGGGGTTCAAACCATGAATGAAGAAGTAATAAACAATGAGATGCAAAACATTGATCATCCTATTGCATATAAGGAAGTGAATAATGGGTGTCCCACAGTGGTTTACCATGATGTCGATGAGGTTATTGAAGGAGTACCCATGCAAGACATGACCGAACAAACCATGACTGCAAATGAAGATACAATGACACCAAATAAGGAAGAAAAGCAAAAGCAAAATAGTATAGGTGTCAAGGGAGTGGTACAAAGTTCAAGAACACTAGTGCAACCTCGTACAACCTGAGGAAGGGTCACAAATTCAACCAGGAAGATCATGTTGAAATTTGATGAATTGAAACTCAATACTATCCTATACAAATTCATGAGTCGGTCATTCATGCAATCTAACTATTGTTCAATCAAGATATTGAAGGTTCAAGTGGTACATAAGGCCATCCAAGTTCTAAGGAGCTTGGATAATCATCACCCTAAAACTAGTTCATCTTTCATATATTTGAAAGGATATTAGACTTAAGGTCTATCATTAAATTAGTACATAATAATTGTAATGGTACTGATAATACCATGTTTTATTTTTGTTGCTTAAGCTCGTTAGATGTAAGTTTTCTTAAGATGAAATAGATGTTAAAAAAAATAGGTATGACTTACTATTTTGTGGACTCAATTTATAGTATCTTACTATGTTTTATTATGTCTTCTTACCTACCAAATAAGGCATCCACGCTAAGTATATCAACTTATTTAAGTTTTACTATTTCTTTATGCATCATAAGTCTAGACTATATATTGTTTGTAGTATCACATTTTTTGTTTTCATTCAACCAAATGACTAGTGGTTTCCTAATGCATGTCTCATCACTAAAAAAACCTTATGTGTAAGTATGTAAGAAAGTTTTACCACATATAAGTAGGCATAAATGATTAGGTGTAACATTAGCTAAAGAGATTGGTGAGAGTCTATAATTGAGTAGTTCAAGACTACAAATCTAGTGTAATTGTTGAGATATAGACTAATGGTTCATTGAATTCACATGATTCATGTAGTTAATGGAATTGCATGCATACAAACATGTAGGCGTACCAAAAGATAAATTTTCCTATATTTGAATTTTAACAACCAAGATGATTCTCAAATTCTATTATAGCGAGAACCTCTACTACTAAGATATGACCTACTATTAACTAAGGTGCAATCCAAAATGCGGTGGATACATTCCCAACAACTCAACTACTTTGTATATAGGTATGGGATTGATTTTTAAAAATATAACCTCCAAGTTCTATAATAAGAGTGTTAAACTAGAATACTCTTGAAGATATGACTTGTGACTCCTTATTCTAGGTCATAATAATATAGTTCAACCATTGATTTTAGATAGGATCAAATCCCTACATATAGAGACTTCTAGATATGTAAAAATTTTACAATTATTTGAGGAAGAGTCTAAAGAGTAGAAGAGGTAGATAAGACTTGTTCTCCATAAAAACTTCTTGTTACAATTGATGATTTCCCATTGAGGAATATAACGACTATGTAAAAGATGCTTTGTTCTGGGTGTATAATAAATGATAAGAAATGTAATATCATGGATTGGTTAGGGCCTAGTTTTACTGGCTTAATATTGCATAGTTCATCCTTAGATATAGGTCAAGTGAACAAGAAAACACTTGCTTTGAGAGGAAAAATATTAGCCATATGATACTCATATATATTAATTACTTGACTTCATTTGATACTACATGATTGAAGAAACCACACATATTTATGAAGAGTCACTTTAACAAGATTCATCTAATTTGTTCTCATGTCATGCAATGCGAGTAATACTAAGTTGAAATCATGAGTTACAGATGGGGACGTATTGGTGTTGCACACTAAATGGCCAGACCATAGTTACTGCATAATGATGAATGTATATTTATCATACTTTTAGTTGTATTTTAGATTTAGTTTTACATATTTGTTTGCATCTACTCCATATTTCACTTATTTTACCTTTTCCAAAGTTTATGCAATCTATTTAGTATTTAATATATTTTTGTGGTTTTATTTATAGGTTGATACAAAAAGAAAATAGAAGAAATTATCTCTTCATGAAAATCCCAAGAGAATGATTGAAGATTGCATATCCTTGCTCCAAATTGTAAAATCAAAGAGAGAATCATTAAACTATAGATTGTCACTCAGATGGCCATAAAATTTGCTTACAAACTCAGACTTAGATGTTTTAGAAGTCATTCGATACAAAAATCAATTGTATACCAAAAACATATATATTTACTATTACAAAATAAACATACAATCAGAAAGGTAGACTGGTTATTCATTAATTTTAGCAAAACTTATAGTAACTCTATAGAAAGTATAACCTAGTACTAAAAAGGATATAGATTCCATATCCAAGTTTAGAATTGAGAGATTCAAAATGACCTTGAAAGACAATTTCATTATATAAGCAATGATTCTACATCTCAACCAATCGACCTGTAAGTAGTATGAAATTCCTGTGACACAAATGTATAGTTGATAGTCATTGGATGAATTTATATGGATCTTCTATTTTGTGAGCGGATACAAAAACACTAAATGGACATCTAGGGCAAACATTTCGGAACTATTCTTTCCCATCCAGAACCCTAGCTATCACTAAGGAAGTTCAGGGATGAAAGTAGTCAGATTGACATTAAGATGCGCTCTGTCATGAATATGGATAGGGAATTGTAGTTCACATCCAGGAGTTGTGACAAGACCATTGAACTTCTACTCTACAATGTTGTTTTCTCCATGATCTTCTTATTCTCTCTTTTTTATTATGAACAAGATTAGGGTGTAGATCTCTTACTGGGGTATGTGTATTATTTTTGTTGCCCATATCCTTTTTTGTAAGGACCCTGACCTTCATTTTGGGCTTACCCTATTTGCTTTGCCTAAACCTGGTGTTTAGAGGCTTTCTTAATCACCGGAGGTGTGATTAGGGTTGTTGTGCTTTGTTGTGGGTCTTTTTGGTGCAACTTGCAATTTACCCACGTTCTAGGGTTTCTATGCAAGATTGCCACCTTGAGAGATCACTTTGTATCTCTTTGCATCCTCTAGGGTGAGAGAATGAGTTGGGTGCCTTGCTTGAGCTATTTTGGCTTCGTTTGGGCTTGCTTATTGTTGGGCTTGGTGCCTTTCCCCCTTGCTTGGTGTGTCGGGCAAGGAGGTGCTTGGTATGTGTCGGCCATGGTGTGTCGGGTTGTGTGTGTTGGGTTGCCGTGTTGGGCGACACACACCCCTCCACCTAGCATTGTTTGTGTCACCCTCTCTAAGACACATGGTGCTTGTTGCTAGCAAGTGGCGAGACCTTGGACAAGTGGTGTTGGGGTGCTAGCATGTGGCGTGACCCTTGGACAAGTGGTCCTTAGTGGACGTCGCCCTGCCTTGATATCCCCCTTTACCCTCTTGTATATATACCACCCACCTTGCTTGCTAGTAGTCCCTTTAGTTCCTTAGTTGCTTCTCTTCCCTTGTTGGCCGAGAATGAGGAGAAGAAGAAGAGGTGGTGGCCGATACACATAGTGGTGGTTGATACATCTTGTTGTTTTTGCTTCCTTTCTTCTCCAAGTTGGTAAGTCTCTCTCCCTCTCTTGCTATCATCTTCTTCCTTACCTTTCGGCCATGAGTGTGATAGGTCTATCTTCCCTTCTTAAGGTGGCCAAAGGTGGTGTTGTGGAGCTTGGAGAGTTGCGCTTAAGGCGGGTTACATAACTTCTAACCTAACTATTCTATCTCCTTTACATGTTGCTTTGATATGTTATCTTGATCGGTTTTACATATCTTGCTAGTAATGGCTATGCTTTAGTTGGTAACATTGCTGCCCTATATGTTCCCTAGATCAGGTTGGGCGATATGTGTTAGCTATCCTTAAGTTGACTGATCTCTTGGGTTGTAGAATCTCAAGCAATACCCCTCTCTCATTTAGTTGAGAGGTGAGCTTAGGGTTTCTTAACCCAAGGAGATATGGCAGTGCGTCCTTGTGGCAATACCCCTCTCTCAATTAGTTGTTGAGAGGTCATCCTATGATGTTGGGTGACAAAGTCAGTTGGTTTGGCCGATAGAGGTGTTGACCTTAGTTCTACCCTAGTTTCATGTTATGTCCTTGTTGGTACCTTGGGCGACATGAGTGGACATTCCTTTAAGGGTGGGCCTTGAGCAACACCCCTCCTTCCTTGAGTTTTAAGGTGAGCTCTAGCTCCTGCCCGACATGCTTGAGATTGTGCAAGACCCCTCTATCTTTTTAAATTGAGAGGTGAGCCAATGTTCTTGATGCCTTAGGCAATATGGTGAGGTTGGTCGATAGGGTTATCCTAACCCTAGTTGCACGATATGGCTCCTTGAGAGTGTTTCCCGATATCCCTCTTCTTCCCTTGAGTTAGGGTTTGGGCGATATAGTAGGCAGATGCCTTGTTGATCCTTCACCCGATATGGTGCTTAAGGGTTGAGTTAGCTTGAGCGTTGTGAGGCTTGTATCCCTTGGATGATAGGTGGTTTGTGTTGGGTGTTATGGCTTTTTGGTGCCTTGCACGACATCCTCTTGGATGGTGTTTCCTAACACCCTTCTAGGAGATGCCTTGCCTAATAGGGTGCTCGATGTTGTGATGACCATGAGGGTGATAGGACACCTATTTCCCTTAGATGATAAGGCTGACCCTTAGTTTGGGTGTTGCCCGGTATGAGGCATTACACGATATGGTTCCCACCTGATGAGATGTTATGTTAACCTCTTGAGTGTTTCACATCATGGGGCGTTGCACGATGCAAGTTGCACATTATGGTGTTGCACAATATCAGTTTGCTTATGGCTTGCCCGATATGGGTGTTGGCCGATAGTGTTGGCTGACACAGCTAGATGTGGTTAGTTGCCTTTTAGTCGATACTTTAAGGTTGGGTTGTAGCATGATCTTTTGGTGAGGGTTAGTCCCTTACCTGACATAATTTTGTGAGGGTTTGTCCCTACCCGATATACCTTTGGTGAGGGTTGATGTCTACCCGATATGCTCTTGAGAAAGCTTTATGTTATGTTGAGTTTTATGTGTCTCTGCATGATAGAAGTAATATCTCTTTGATGCATATGTGAAGTTTTAGTAAATCCTAATGTTGAATTAAGGATGTTTCCTATGAAAACATGATTGTACTTCTGTGATTGTGCTAACCATGCAGGTCCCATCAATTGAGATGTGTGATCAGGTATGAGTTGTGATGATGTCATTAGTGACATTTTCTTAATGTTAAAATGATGTGCTATAACAACTATAAGAATGCATGATGTGTGTTTCCTATGAGATGGTAACATCTGCTTGATGATGGGATGGAATCCCTATGATGGTTAAATCCTTATGATGGATCATGATGATTGGCAAGAGGCTAAGTGGCAATATGTGATGTAAGATCCTTGAGATGGATCGTGTTGATGTTGTTTGCATTGAGAAAGACAGTAACATTGTGATACAGAATGATGGAACCTATGATTGTTTGTTCTTGTTTATGATAACTTGGTTGCCCAACAATCCACTTAAAATGTATTGATTAATTATAGATGAACCTTTCATGTAGTTTGCCCTGCCATAGATCCATCATCGTCAGGAGTTGGTGATGGTGAAACGGGTTCTCCTATGGGTTAACCTGGAGCACATATTGTTGAATATGCAGGGTTTCTCCTAGCCGAAAATAGGAGGAATAGAGTGCAACTTTGTTTGTAGACTTAGAGCATGTATAAGAGCATGGTGAACAAGCCCATGACTCAGTGTGATAGAGCATGAATGCATTCATGGCTCAGGAGCACGGTGAACAGGCCCGTGGCTCAAGGTATGCTAGCGTCAAGACCTGTACCAAGGTGGGCTAGAGGAAAGGGTAGCATGTGGGAGTTGACCCTATGGCTGAGGTCACTTAAATAAGAGACTGCGGTCCTACTTTGGATATAGTGCACTAACCACGAAGAGGATGAGGTCGTAGAGTCTGGCTCTTTCATTGACCTTGTATGGCATCTACTTTGGGTTTCGCAACTAAAGGTTGGATTTGAGTGGTACGACTCACTTCCTCAGGGCATAATAAATGGTAATCCATCCGCATAGTATATTTGCTTAGGGAAAACATGGAACATTGGTTGAGGCCTTGCATAATGTATGATTATCTTATATACATGCTCTAAGTATTTCTTGCAGTTAGTTATATGCCTCTCAGATATCATGGTAAGATGTAACATATATAATCTTGTTCTTCTTATTTCATATATGATCTAGCTATCTGCTACATGCTTTATCTGTTCTAACTTTTAGAGATTTTATAGTTCGACGGGGAGTTATATTTCTCACTGGGACTGTGTGTCTCACCTCATTGGTTTCAACCTTTTTAGGTGATCGAGCAAGACGTGGTGGTGATCGTAGTGTTGTGGCTGAGCAGCAAGAAGATCAGTAGACGGAAATGTTGGATATGTTGCTGTTGTTGTTGTTTTGTAGAAGAGTCTTAGAGTCTTCCATGTACTCTCAGGTCCTTGGAGGTGTTTTGACGAGGTTTCACGATGTATGATCTTATAATGGTTTCTTGTATCCTAATGTTGGCCCTGGTAAGGCCTGTTATGTACTTAAATAGGTGATGCATCCTTGACGGATATGGAACAGTTGGATCCTATGTGTTGGTGGACATATATCATGCTTATATATATAACATGTTCTTTGCATGATGTGGATCTGGTTGTGATAGTTCCTTTGTTATGACATTTTCCACAATTGGTTTTAATTAACCTGTGTTTTTGGTAATATGTTGTTTATGGTGGTTCTGCACATTTTCGCATGGCGTTTCGTTGTCTTTGTGATGGTAGGATGTCACAACATTTTTTTCCTTAAAAGCAAATTTCTCCTTTTTTCATTACATTCTCAAAAGAGGGTATATACGATGTTGTACAAGATTAAAAAACATAATATAAGAGAAAAAGGTTTCTATACAAATGTGTGTATGTCAGCTTTTTTAGTGGTCCAACTCACTTTTGTAATTAGCTTTCTCCCTTCAAAAATGGACATGTTCATTCCATTCCATATAGAATAAGGGATGGAAACAACAGAGGTCTTTGTAGACCCTTGAAAATTTTGAGTATGGTCCTCCAAACTCTTAGGTTTTCTTGCCTCACACCTATCTTCAGTGGAAGAGTTCCATAGATCAACAAAATAGCAACAATCAAAGAGTAAATGATTCACATTCTCTTCATTGTTCCTACAAAGAACACACATAGATGGAAATTGCATCCCTCTCTCTTTCATCTTATCATGCGTCATCATCTTGTTTAACACCATTCTCCATGAATTAGCAAGCACTCTTCCATCGGCTTTCATCTTCCAAATCCATTTTCCCATATAACAACAGTCTATTTTAAATAATCTTTGAATTCAGATGGGACCTTTCCATTAAATAATATAACATTCTCCTTACTAGTCTTAGGAGAGCATAGTTCTTTCGCAACATCAACAATATGATTCTATCTTCTAGAATTTGACTAGTGCCATTAACCATTAATCAACAAACAACTAAGCTTAAAAAAAATTCTCTTGCCTAGCTTCATGATAGAGTCCATACCAATGACATTCTCCAAAAAGATTCCATCCTTCACCCATAGGTCCATCCAGAGGGAGATGGATTGACCATTTCCAACAGAGTAGGAGTTACTAACATAAACAAGATCTATGTTGCTATGTATTTGCTTCCAAACCCAAGAAGAGTTGGAAGCAATCTTACACATCCAATTGGAATCACCCTTAAGGTATGTTTCATGTACCTATCTGACCCAAAAACCATCATTTTTATTTGCAATGATCCAAATTTTATGGATAATACATGCTTTCACAACATCCCTAGACATTCTGAATCCAACTCCTCATTCCTCTTTGGGCAAACAGACCTGCTTCCAACTAATTCAATGCATGCTCTTATTCATCTCAACTCCTCCCCAGGGGAAGTCATGAAACAAGTTGTCTATATCCTTAGTGATTTTCATAGGAAAAGGAAAAAAAGAAGGCTAGTATAATAAATGGAGGACAAAGTGGAAGTAATCAGCTAAATTATGCATGCACAGGAGAGATGCCCAGCTTTCCATCCATCCAACCTAACTTTGATTTTGTCAAGGGTGGGAGCCCATAAACTCCTAGTAATTCTCCCATGAAAAAGAGGAAGGCCAAGGTATTTCATGGGGAGAGTTCCATAGATTATGTTTAAAGCATGTTCCACCATATCAATATTAGTAGCATTATTAGAAAAGAAGACATAACTTTCAAAAAAATCCTTTAGAATAGTGGTGTAAGGAGGCAAGATCACCCCCTTATGAAAATTTAATGGAAAATACACAACATCCATCTCTTATGAGAAATTTAGATTATAAAGGATGCATGCATAATAATTCCATTTAAATAAGCATGATACAAATACAAAAATGTCAACAGTAGCAGCGGAAAGAAATGACTAAGTTATTGCATTGCTTGATCTCAGTTTACTACATAAGCTTTGAAAAGAACTGGAAAATAAAACTACAAGATCTAGCAGTAGTAACCTAGACATCTCAACAATGTCTCCTTGAATCTACTCCTGGGCAGTTACTCCTTGATCTTGTTCCACTCCTTGCCCTAGGCCTAGGTGGTTGGGATCACCTAGAAAGAGAAGAATCAAGGTATGTGTCAAATTAAGTAACAAGAACAAGATAAGAACAACAAAGGAAAAAAAATTGTGTAAGAATATGTAGATTCAAAAGTTTGAGGCACATAACAAATAGGAATCTTGCCATAACAAATAATAATAAAATTTGCACGAATGATTAAATTAGACTAATTAACTGAGTAGGGTTGAGGCACCTACCAGACCCCAAACAAAAGGTGAGGGGAGAGTAAAGACATTCCCAGTAAACTACACAATATTTATATATGGGGCAGAGTAATACATTCCCCTATGTGAAATAAAAAAATTCCATCTATGGTTGTTTGTTCATAAGTACCACTACATTAGATAAAAATTCAAACATATCATCATGCTCAAAGAAATCATATGGTGAGATTAAGCAACAAATAATAGTGATATAATAGGTGGGTTAAACGCCCAAACAAGTAATGAAGTAATTGTGCCAAAAAGAGCAAATAATAGGAACAGTGGTTTTAGTCCATGCCTCATTGGTAAATTAGGGTTTGGTTATAAAAAAATGCCCAACTTAAGGGATAAGATGCACATACCTCAATTAAGAGTCCTAGTTATCACTTTTCACCAACTAAAAAGATTCCAGGATCACTTTTCCTAAATTTCATGGTATTCATATGTATTGCATATAAGTGTAAAGAAATCCTAATTTTATACCTTCTTGGAAAACCTCATATTTTGGTCAAAAAACCAAAACCAATCGATTTCTTATTTTTTCTGATCAAGAAAACATATTTATTTTCTTTATTTGGAGGATAAATGTATTAGTTACAATTTCTAGGACTTTTATATAATTTATTAGATCCTCAAAAATCAACCATTAAAAGCATGGAGATCATACTCTCAAACTATTTTTATTAGAAAGATCATTTTTTTATTCTAAAACATATTTTTATGGAATTTTTGGACAAGCAGATCAAAAGATATAATTTTTACAATTTTGACCAATTAGAAAATTAGGAAAAACCAACTAAGCATAGTAAATCTCCAGAGAGGGAGAGATAAGGGACCAGACCCAGTGACTTGGCCCAATAGGAGGTGTCCAAATCTCTTGATCAAAGTCTAGTTGACCTCACCCAGAGCAAAGAGAATCGGAGGATAAAAGACTAAAATGCCCTCATATGAGAAAAGAAACAAAGAAGAGGAGCAGAGGGGTAGAACAGAGAAAACACTAAGGAGATTGCTCCTCCCCTCACCCACGCCATGAACATCAGTAGCAAGCATCTTTCTTAAGCTGAGAATTTGGCAAAATTACAAAACATGAATATTCATTAAAATAAGAGTTGAGAAATAAAGGGAGGGGTCTCGCGAACTCACCTATGGTCTCAATTGCGATGCTGGTATCGCTGAGTTCCAGAGCAAGGTGTCACAAGACAAAAATAAAGAATGATCACAGGTATCAATACATGCAAGCAAGGATGAAATTGGGACTAGAGAGGAATATCATAGGTGTTGTTGTAGGTGTCAGTTGGTTTTAGGGTTCGTGGGTGTGGGAGGTTCGAGAAACAAAGAGGAGAAATTAGGCATTTTATAATTTCTTGACAAAATAAAATGGATAACAGATCATGAGGTGCAAAATCTTATTTGAAATGTGTAAGTAAAGAAATCTAGAGCAAAGATGGAGAAATGAGGGAGAAATCCATAAAATAAAAATAGAATGTGGCATCCTATTTCCTATTTTGGGTGTGAGGTTAAGGATGACTTTTGAGTCATCCAATCATGAATCCAACCGTCTAGATTGTGCATGCATAATTGAAAATAAAAATCGGTTGTGTGACACATTTAATTGATTCCTAACTCGAATTGGACTAAAGTATGGATATATGTATTTCTCTTTCTCTCTCTCTCTTCAATTAAGGGTACAAACAAACTCCAAATTAAACAAAATTTGACACCTAGCCTATCTTGAACATGTAGAATTTGATTTCAGAATTTGTTTTCAATTTTGCAGACGCCAAATATTTTATAAAATTATTTTAAAGTAAATCAAATTTTCTTTTTACTATCACATTAGAGACATCTACAATCCATCAATTTATGTGAAACTTCACCCTTAAGCAAACATAAATTTGTGAAACACGATTTGCCATTAGTTTTCTCTCTTGGAATTTTTTAATTCATTATTAAATATTTTGGTATTTATTTATACTTTCTCTCTCCTAAACACATTAGAGCATTGAAGATTGTCCAAATTAGTTGAAAATTTACCCATAGACTAATTTTAATGTATATATTATGAATCTAAGTTTAGTTTACACTTTTGGAGTCATGAAATCATTTAATTCATATTTTGGAGAAAATTTCACCTTTTCTTTTCTAAATAAATTAGATGTTGTTATTACTCCCAAAAATTGTAAAACTTGGCCTCCAAGGAATATCATATCCAAAGAATTCGGATCTAAAGTTATTTTTTCCAATGAGTCTTTCTTTTATGAGCTTTATCTCCTTCACACATTATTATCACTATTTGTCATATTAAATTATTTAATGACATATGAAGATGTTTAAAGCTTTATGATTTATTTTATTTTCTCTTCCTTTCTCCAAAAGGATAAAGGAAGTTCTTGAACAAAATTACTTTATTAATATATCACTTAAGTGGTAATTTTGCATCTTAGACCCTGATTGAAACATTCACTCAGGTGTTTGTGCACAAACCCATTCATCAACATGGATAGTGATTAAATGTACTCCGAACCTCTAATAATTCCCACATATTCAACATCATGACTGTTAATGCGTCGCTTAGTACTTCCAATCACTAAGATAATTATCCTAGAGTTTAATCCTTTTTCAACTTTCCGATTAAGGCTAGTATAGAAAGGGTCGATCTTACAGGACAACTTTTTAAGATTGTTTCTTTTATCCCAATTATTTTGAAGAACTATTTTATTATTTTTTTGTATTTTCAGATTTAGAACGGAAAGTAAAAGTCAGGTTCGGGGTTTGATTGATTACACTAAAATAAGAAATAAACACAAATTAACAATGTAATAACAAGAATTTATTTTGCCTCTATCACAAGGAAAAGAAACAATTGTTAGCACAAGTAGACTATTGTGAATGAAAAAAGACTAGAAGTAAAGAAAGAAAATCAACGGAGGTTGAAATCAAAGAGAGAGAATCGAGGCTCGTAGGGGTTTTCACCACCTTAGCCTAGGCGATAACAACTGATTCTTAAATGACGATTTGATGAAGGTTTGCGAATTTAAAAACTCACAAGAGATAAACTCCACATGAGCCCATTGGTCTTGGTGCTCATGCTTCCTAGTTTATCATCCTAAAAGATAAAAATCCACGGTCATATCAAAACGTCTATGCAATCGATTTTATTGTTCTAAATCCGAATTTCTATGGTCATTTCCATCCGGATTAACGTGGGATTTAAAGATCAACCGTTAATTAAAATCGATTACCATCTAGTCGTTTAAGAAAAAGTCATTAAAACCATGGCTAAGGGGTTATTCCCCTTGCCTCGATAGAAGTCTACTCACACATGCTTGTGGAAAATATGGAGGCGGAGGGGAGAAGCGAAATGGCCATAGTCTAGTCTTACTAAAGGAAAATCCTTAGGCTAGAGACAATTAAATGGCCAATCTCTTCAACCCTTGCTCCAATCCATGGAAGAGAAAGAAGAAGAAAGGAAGAACAACTAGATCTATTGCAAGAATGTAAATTGCAAGAATTAAAGAACACTAAGAAGAAATTCTATTGCTTGAATAATAGGAGAACAAATGCTCAGAATTCCAATACAAAAGATGATACAAAAGATAATGCTTGGGAGGAGAAAGTGTCCTTCCTTTTATAGGAGAAGGAGGGGTAGGCTATCCAAAAATAGAGGGAGGGAAAGAGAGGGAGCTATCCTTTTGAATTTTCAAATTTTGGTCAATAGGAATTTGATAGACTTTAATTGCCTTGACCATGTAACTCTCTTCAATGCAGATTCCCGCAGCATCGATTTTGAACGCATTTCACTCCCGTAAAACGCACAAAAGCGGTCCAAATAATAGGATATGCTTTTAGGAAATTAAATTTTATTTCTAATGAATACTTGTACACTCAATTTGGACTTTGGATGCAAGAGTTATGACACTTTTGGTGACAGATATATAATAATTACAGGACTGCTGCAAATTGTACAATTATACTCCAAGAATATTTATCTCATTTCCTACAAAATCCAAGAAAATATGATTAAAATTCTTCTTGAAAAGAAAAATATAATATAATGTAATTAATTATAAAACTAAGAAAATAAATAACAAAACAATCATAAAAAGATATCTAAAAGATGCAAATAAAAGTGATGAAAACACATTTATCAAAATACCTCGGACTTGAATCTTTGCTTATCCTCAAGCAAGTAAAATCACAAATAAAGTCCAATTTATACTCCCAATATGCCATCCTCACCTTAATAACACCACTACAATCCTCACCTCCAAATTTTGGCCAAGTGACCCGATCTCCTAGAACCACATAGCATAAAATTCTATATTCCCTATCAAAACAATTGTCAAATCTAGGTTCTAAAATAAGAATTCGTAGAAAAATAGGCATCTCTTACTTTCGCTTTGACACTCTCAATTTTTTTTTAAGTTATTGCACAAGAATATGACGAATTTGGGGTGTGAAAATAAAGAAAGAAGTGATGAAAATATATTGATCCCTCCTCTATTCGACTCGGGATATGAATTTATGGAGTTGTGGCTACATTGGTCACAATTTTTTTCATGTGCACTGTTGGCATCTTTTGATGGTACGCCCCTTTGTGGGGTATGGAGTTTTCATTTTGGGAAGTATGCTACCCCGGACTTGATTTTTGTCTGGTGGTGATTCTTTGCTTCTCTTTTTTTAGAACTAAAATAGAGGGAAGGAAGAGATGTTCTTGTGCTTATAACTTTCAAAAAAAATTCATATATTTTTATCAGAGAGTGTCATTGCTTTAGTTAGAGTATTCCTATAAATCACATCATACCAATTTTATAACAAGATAATCCATTGTTTAAATATAGGGAAAATTATGTTTGGTTCTGATCGATTCCTTATTACTTGCCAGGTATTCCGAGGAGTGATGTTAATAAGGATCCTAGTAGACATGGTGGTTTCAGACATGGCAATTTGTAATAGTCTTTGCAAAAAGTTTACAAAATTCAATTTGGGGTAAAACGATATACGTCTAATTAATGGTCCGACTAGATAAAGGCCAAAACTTCTAGAAAAAGAAAAGTACATGCAATATAATCAAAGGTACAGAAAAGAAATGTAGAAAAAGGGAAGATAATGGGGTGGATCACGTACCACCCACCTCCACCCCAGACTTTAAATTTTGCTTGTCTCGAGCAAAACACAAATCCAGGATGGAGGGAAGAAAATCACTGGGATCACCGGGAGGTCCTGGTAGCTCAAAAAATGTCCAGCTGAAGGGGATGTTGATGATGGTTGTAGCTTTGAACAAAGGAGCTTCATGGTACACCCAATTGATGGGTGATCGTAGAGGCTGAAAGACGATTTCATAATATCTTTTTCCTCACACTCCATCCAAAAGGATCCACACATCTTCCCTTAGTAGTAAAAGAAATGACATAAATGTGTGTGGCTTGAGGGGGATTGGCGGGTGTTCAGTGGGTGGCACATATGGTGCCGACTCTGCAACATCGGGTGGGGGATCAGGCTTTGGTTTCCCTCTGTCATATGGATCTGCATATCGTAAAATTGGTGGTAATATGAAAGGGACACACGAATTTAAATCAGCATCATCCATATTTTGGCTCTCCTCAAAATTCATGCAATCAACCTTGGGATAGATGGATTTCATGGTTGATATTGCAGGTAACTGTAGTTCCTCTATGCAAGGATTTCCCAAGGGTTCTTGAAGGATAAATATGGGGATATATTCCTTGCATCCAGTAGAAGGGCGTATATGGATTTCTTCTAAGGAGTTCTCCACTTCTATACCATCCTTATGTAGAATGGGAATTGGTTGTGACAGAATGGGAGGAATCGTTTCATCAATGGAGGTTGGTTGCTCATTATCCAGAATAGATCCTACCAGAGGGGATTCGTCGTCGATAACAATTAGACTTTTGTAAATGATGGGAAAGGTTGTTGGGTCTTTAGGACGACTCTCTGAGATTGACTTTTCATACTCGAGTAATAAAGTCTGTAAGGGAAGGGTAGGAATGCCAACGTCCTCATCGTACAAGAAATACGGCCCCACTGTATGTATTGTTTCTTTAGAATCTGATGTATATGACATAAAAATTAGATCATCATCATCATCTTTGGGAAGAACCATCTTAGGTTGCTCTAAGTCCTCCATAGATTTTTGTTCTTGGGCCTCTAGTAAGGTAGCTAAAAGGGCTAGACTGGTTTCTAGTTTTTTCTGTCCTTCTACTACCATTTTTTCTAAAGCCCCAAGTTTCTCTTTTAGTTGATTTTCATTATTAGATTCATACAACCCAAAAAAATTACCATCTTCACCATTCCCCCCATAAGGATCTTGGTCATGGTACCCAGTATGTTGGTTGTGGTGTTGCTCCTCATAATAATCTTCAGAAGATGGTGGATTATAATTTCTATTGCTCTCATCGTGGTGAGAAGATACAATATTACGAGGTGTCACCGAGTCATGGGGGAACATATTTGGAACATCTGGGTTTTGGGATTGGACTTTCAGCAAGGTGGCCAATAAGGTATGGCTAGTTAGGAGTTTTACTACCATATTCTCTAGGGACTTAAGTTTCTCTTCTTGTTGAGGATTATATTGGGTATCATATATAGGTCCATTTCCCCCAAAGTTTTGTTGGTCGTACCCTCTCTCAGAATATGGATACCAAGGTTTCTCATATTGGTTCTCAGAAAAATAAGGATTTACATTGTACCCACTAGGATGAAAGGGCTCATAGAGAGGGGTGCTATGGGATAAATTTAGACAGGCAAGAGATGCATGGTGGCAATGACCACAATAATAACATTGTGGGGGATATTGCAATGCCCACTCCATTTGAAAGGTTTTTTTTTACAATTCAAAAAAGAACTAAAGATTTTGTACAAGACCATAAATTACAACAAAAAAAACATAAGCTAAGGGATTATGATTCAAGGTTAAAATTTACAAAACTAACTAAAATTACAATTTTTTACAAACTAGCATATTTGCAGAAAAAACGGACTACCGGAATGGAAACTCGGCAGAAGGAGGAGTAGCACTTCCGGAATGTTACTCGGAAGGCATAAAAAAGGAAAAAAGTTTTTTTTAATATTTTGGGTTTCAAAAGAAACAAATCTGTTGTCCCCGGAAACGGCGCCAAATTGTTAATGCGTCGCTTAGCACTTACAATCACTAAGATAATTATCCTAGAGTTTAATCATTTTTCAACTTTCGGATTAAGGCTAGTATAGAAAGGGTCGATCCCACAGGACAACTTTTTAAGATTGTCTCTTTTATCCCAATTATTTTGAAGAACTATTTTATTATTTTTTTTGTATTTTCAGATTTAGAACGGAAAGTAAAAGTCGGGTTCGGGGTTTGGTTGATTACACTAAAATAAGAAATAAACACAAAGTAACAATGTAATAACAAGAATTTATTTTGCCTCTGTCACAAGGAAAAGAAACAATTGTTAGCACAAGTAGACTATTGTGAATGGAAAAAGACTAGAAGTAAAGAAAGAAAATCAACGAAGGTTGAAATCAAAGAGAGAGAATCGAGGCTCGTAGGGGTTTTCACCACCTTAGCCTAGGCGATAACAACTAATTCTTAAGCGATGATTCGATGAAGGTTTGTGAATTTAAAAACTCACAAGAGATAAACTCCACATGAGCCCATTGGTCTTGGTGCTCATTCTTCCTAGTTTATCATCCTAAAAGATGAAAATCCACGGTCATATCAAAATGTCTATGCAATCGATTTTATTGTTCTAAATCTGGATTTCCATGGTCATTTCCATCTGGATTAACGTGGGATCCGAAGATCAACCGTTAATTAAAATCTATTACCATCTAGTCGTTTAAGAAAAAGTCATTAAAATCATGGCTAAGGGGTTATTCCCCTTGCCTCGATAGAAGTCTACTCACACATGCTTGTGGAAAACATGGAGGCAGAGGGGAGAAGCGAAATGGCCATAGCTAGTCTTACTAAAGGAAAATCCTTAGGCTAGAGACAATTAAATGGCCAATCTCTTCAACCCTTGTTCCAATCCACGGAAGAGAAAGAAGAAGAAAGGAAGAAAAACTAGATATTGTAAGAATGTAAATTGCAAGAATTAAAGAACACTAAGAAGAAATTCTATTGCTTGAATAATAGGAGAACAAATGTTCAGAATTCCAATACAAAAGATGATACAAAAGATGATGCTTGGGAGGAGAAAGTGTCCTTCCTTTTATAGAAGAATGAGTGGTAGGCTATCCAAAAAAAGAGGGGGGAAAAAGAGAGAGATCTATCCTTTTGAATTTTCAAGATTGGTCAATAGGAATTTGATAGACTTTAATTGTCTTGACCATGTAACTCTTTTCAATGCAGATTCCCGCAGCAGCGATTTCTAACGCATTTCTCTCCCGTAAAATGTACAAAAGAGGTCCAAATAATAGTATATTCTTTTAGAAAATTAAATTTCCTTTCCAATGAATACTTGTACACTCAATTTGGACTTTGTATGCAAGAGTTATGGCACTTTTGGTGACAGATATACAATAATTACAGGACTGCTGCAAATTGTGCAATTATACTCCAAGAATATTTATCCCATTTCCTACAAAATTCAAGAAAATATGATTAAAATTCTTCTTGAAGAGAAAAATATAATATAATGTAATTAATTATAAAACTAAGAAAATAAACAACAAAACAATCATAAAAAGATATCCAAAAGATGCAAATAAAAGTGATGAAAACACATTTATCAATGACCAAAATGTATAGGAAGGAAAAGAAAACTTAGGAAAAGGGCTAGATTAAGAATGCACCTAGATTTCAGTTTGTTACAACACTCTACCCCTTAAAAGGATTTTGTCCCCGAAATATCAACAAAAGAGGGAAGGGTGAGTATGTAACACCTTATCTCTAAGATCACAGGCTGTTTATTCCAAACCATGGTACTTCCACAAGAGTTTTATTAGTTCAATCTCCTTCTTCTTTAACTACTTTACTTGGAGTCAAGAATCTTCATAGGTAACTCCTCGTAGATTAGGTTCTCATGGATCACTAAGGGTTTCACTTATGAGATTTCCTTTTATGATAATTAACAAAATTAACATTTTTGGCTTATTAGCATTATACTTATTATGATATTACATCATTATTACTATTGTTTTAACTATTTCCTATTACATTCACTTTATTGCCAAAAGAGTTATTTTTCATTATTAAGCACACAATCTTGTATATTTATTATTTATCTCATTAAGAATTTTAGCACCATTAGAGTTTACCCAATTATTTCAATGTCTATTACTATATTTGACTGTTATACTTAATAATTTGGATTTAGACTCCATTATCCTCATATTATCACCATATTGAATTATATCAGATTATTTGCATGAAATAGGGATTTTTCCAATTTGTTATTAAGTCTAAAATTAACCCAAATAAAGTCACACTAATTACTTCCACCTACACCATACATGTATACACAGTCACATTAGCTTTCTTACTCACATTAATGTCCTCGTAAATCATTTACTTGTCTTTATACACTTCCTAGTATCAGTTATGTACATTTAACCCAACATTAGGCATTCATTCATGTTTATGTGAATCAAAATACCATATTTGAGTCATTAGGTGTATATTAGTAGGCAAGGTGAAACATATTACATATTAATAAATCGATATATGTATTAACACAAGATGATGTGATTTTATGTGTATCAATATATCTTCTTTGAGTATGACATCTAATGTCACTAGTATATCATGAATGTCATTAAGGATGCATATATTAATGCTAGATTATTAAAATTTATGGGATTAAGAGAGAAATATTTCTCCCCCTCCTCTCCCATGCCCATGGTGGAGGCTGAATGCCTGGGAGGGTGATAAATCAAGGCGGCAACTGGGATTCAAACCTAGGTCCCTTTGTTAGGTGACACTGTGCTTGACCACCTGAGCCACTCCTTTTCGGCGATGATTACAACTTAGATTTAGGTCAACATGCCCATTATACTTCACTTATATTTCTTTACAAGTACATGGTTACGTTCCATTTATCTCACTTATCATAACATTAGGGTTTACGGTCCATGACATGGTCAACATCATGTGTATCCACAATTAGAATTAATATGTGAATTACTCATATTATGTACATTAAGTATTCATTAGGATTCAGACATGTGAACTATTCATCAATTAACCATAATATGTTCATTAGGATAGAAATGGGCATGTTAGTGGAAAAGTCTAACCTTGTTTGGTCAATTGTAAGGATCCATTCACACTAACCTCCAATTCTTGGAGTTAGGGTTTCTAGAGTCAGAGTAGCTAGATTTCAGTATGATAAGGACTCCATCCCTAAAAAAGGATAGTGTCCCCAAACTCAACATATCCATGTTCTAACAAGGTACTAATACTACCCCTCCACCCTTTAAAAGGTTTTACCTACCAAGTCAAATTAAAACTAGAGGTAAAAGGGTGGGTCTAACTAAACCATATACAAGATCTATCATTTTATTGCCCACTAATTAAAATCACCAAAGCTCAAAGTCTAGGTTCTAGAGATGGAATACCCAAACATGTGGTCCTATGGGACATAAGGGAATTATATCGAGTATCCATATTCAAACAACTCACAAGGTCATCATATATGGTTCCAAAGAGTATCCAACATAGATGTCTAAGGCTACTATTTCCTACAGGTATGCTATTTTGGACAGTCAATATCAGCTTAGACCAGGCAAGTATCATACGGAACTGAGGGTCCTAGAAAACCAAACTACTGGCACGGAGAAAATCTTACCAGCCCCTGAACCCTTATACTTTCTAGACACTCTTACTTTCAACTTATGTCTTAATAGCTACCTAACAGGCTCTTATACCATGTTATAAGGAGGTGAGATCACCCCTTACTAAAATTTAACCAAAAATACACTACGCCCATCTCTTATGAGAAATTTAGATTATGAAGGATGCATGCATAATAATTCCACTTAAATAAGAATGATCCAGATACAAAAATGTCAATAGTAGCAGTGGAAAGAAAAGACAAAATGAATACATTAATTGATCTCAGTTCACTACATAAGTTCATGAAAAGAACTAGAAAAGAAAACTACAGGATCTAGAAGTAGCAACCTAGACATCTCAGCCAGTCTCCTTGAATCTACTCCCAGACAGGTACTCCTTGGTCTTGTTCCACTCCTTGCCCTAGGCCTGGGTGGTTGGGATGACCCAACAAGAGGAGAAACCAGGTATGTGTCAAATTAAGAAACAAGAACAAGATAAGAACAACAACGGAAAAGTGTGTGTAAGAATATGGAGAGTCAAAAGTATGAGGAACATAACAAATAAAAATCCTGCCATAACAAATAATAAGAAAATTCACATGAATGATTAAGTTATACAAAATTAACTTAGTAGGGTTGAGGAACCTACCGGACCCCAACCAATAGGTGAGGGAAGAGTAAACACATTCCCAGTCACTTACAATATATATATATATATATATATATATATATATATGTATATATATATGGGGGGAGTAACACATCCCCCTTGGGAAAAATAACGCATGCCCAACTATGGGTGGTTGTACATAAATACCACTACATTAGCTACAAAGTCAAACATATCATCATGCTCAAAGAAATCATATGGAAAGATTAAGAAACAAATAACAGTGATATGGTAGGTGGGTTAAAGACCCAAGCAAGTAATGAAGTAGTTGTGCCAAAATCAACAATAATAGGAATAATGGTTTTAGTCCATGCCTCATTGGGAAATTAGGGTTTGGTTTTAAAAAATACTCAACTTCAGAGATAAGATGCACTACCTCAATTTAGAGTCCTCGTTATCACTTTTCACTAACTAAGAAGATTCCAATATCACTTTTCCTAAATTTCAAGTTATGCACATGTATTAGAGTTTGTATTGCGTATAAGTGTACAAAAATCCTAATTTAGACCTCTTTGGAAAACCTCAGATTTTGGTTACAAAACCTAAAAAAATCGATTTCTTATTTTTTTGATCAAGAACATATATTTATTTTCTTTATTTAGAGGTTATATGAATAGTCACAATTTTATGACTTTTATATAATTAATTGGATATTCAAAAATCAACCTTCTAAAACATGGACATCAGACTCTCAATTTTTTATTAGAAATATCATAATTTTTCGATTCCACTACATATTTTTATGGAATTTTGGACACGCAAATCAAAAGATATGATTTTTACAATTTAACCAATCAAAAAATTAGGATAAGCCAACTAAGCAAGTAAATCTTGAGAGTGGGAGAAAGAGGGGAGTGGGCATGGTGACTTATCCCAATAGGAGGTGGCCAAATCGCTCAAAGCCCAGTTGCCCTCGCCTATAGCAAAGAGAAACAGAGGCTAAAAGACTAAAATGCCCTCGTGCGAGAAATCAAAGAAAGAAGAGGAGCTAAGGGTTAGAATGGAGAAAACACAAAGGAGATTTCTCTTCCTCTCACCCATGCCATGAACAACAGCAGCAAGCTTCTTGATTAAGGTGAAATTTGGGCAAAATGTGATTATTTGTCAAAGGAAGAGTAGAGAAAGAAAGGGAGGGGTATCATGAACACATTTATGATCTCAATTGCGATGTTGATATCTCTGAGTTCCAGAGTGAGGCGTCGTAAGATGAAACCAAAGCACGATCACCAATATTAATACACACGCGAAAGGATAAAATTGGGAAGAGAGGGGAATAGTATAGGTGTTGGCAGAGGTTGGGGTACCAATATATATAGGTGTGGGTTGGTTGTAGGGTTTGTGAGTGTGGGAGGTTCGAGAAACAATGAGGAGAAATAAGGTGGTTTATAATTTCTTAATGAAACAACAAAAATAATAGATCAGTAGGTGAACAATCCTATTTGGAACGTGTGGGTGAAGAAATATTGAGTAAAGATGGAGAAATGATGAAGAAATCCAAAAAATAAAAATGGAATGTGACACCATGTTTTCCGTTTCAGGCGTGAGGTTGAGGATGACTCACGAGCCGTCCGATCAGGAATCTATTGGCCCAAATTGTGCATGCGTAATCAAAATAAAAATCAGCCGCGTGACACATTAAATGAATTCCTAGATTGAATTGGACTAAAGTGTGGATATATTTATTTATTTTCTCTCTCTCTTCAATTTTGTGTGCAAACAAACTCCATATTTAACAAAATTTGACAAATATCATATTTACAACATGTAGTATTTGATGGCATTAGTTTTCAATTTTGGAGATGCTAAGTATTTTGTTTAATTTCAATGTAAATCATATTTTCTCTTTCTTATCACATTAGAGACATCTAAAATCCATCAACTAATGTGAAACTTCACCCTCAAGAAAACTTAAACTTATGAAACATGATTTTGCCATTAATTTCCTCTCTTGGAATTATTTACATATTATTTAATATTATGGTCCTTATTTATACTTTCTCTCTCCTAAACACATTATAACATTAAACATTGTCCAAATTAGTTGAAAATTTACCCATAGGATAATTTTAATGTTTAGATTTAGAATCTAAGATTAGTTGCTACTTTTGGAGTCATTAAAGGATTCAATTCATATTTTGGAGAATATTTCACCTTTTCTATTCTAAATAAAATAGATGTAGTTATTATTCTCAAAAATTGTGAAACTTTTCTTCCAAGCCACATCAAATATGAAATTAGATTTGAAGTTATTGTTATCCAATGAGTCTTCCTTTTACGAGTTTTATCTCCTTTACACATTATTATCACTATCTGTCATTTTAAATTATGTAATGCCATATTAACATGTTTAAAGCTTTATGATTTATTCCTTTTTCTCTTCCTTGCTCCATAAGGCTAAATGAAGTTCTAGAACAAAATTAATTTATCAATATAACAATTAGCATCTAAGACCCTGATTGAAACATTAAATAAGGCATTTGTATATAAATCCATACATTGGCATGAATAGTGATTAAATGTACTCCACACCTGTATGAATTCCACAAATTCAACATCACATCCAAAAAAGATATAAAGGAAAAGAAAACTTAGGAAAAAGGCTAGATTAAGCTTGTACCTAGATTTCTGTTCGTTACAAGTGGCTACTTGAGAAGCATTGTCATGACTAGCATCTGAGAAGAAGACTACATCATCTGCATAGAGAATGAGTGATATGGATAAATTGTGATCAGCATGAATAGACTCTATTCTCTTCTCTTTAACAACTTTTTCCAACCTAGAAGTAAGGGAAAATAAATAAGGGGTTAGGGGATCCCCCTCTTTATTTCCTTTATAAGGAGAGAACCTCTCAATAAGCATCTTGTTGACAAGAATTTGGTGACTAGTCGTGCTCAGATTTAGCAATCCCACAAACCCAACATGAAGGAATTTTCATAGCAATCATAATAATTTTTTAGATATTGATAGTCCTCAAAATCATAGGCCTTTATTAGGTCATTTTTAATGCACATCTTAGAATTCATTCTCTTCATAATAGATTTAATCATCTCATTAACTAGAAGTGCCACATCTAAAATAGTTCTGCCTTGTGTACGTGCACATTGTGCTTCATTGATGAGACTAGGAAAGATAACTTGAAGTCTATTCTCTAGGATCTTGGAGACAATCTTATACAAAACATTGCAAAGGGAAATGGATCTCCAGTCTGTAATATTGGATGCATCTCTATTCTTTGGAATCAGAGTGATGAAAGTATTATTCACTTCTTTAAGCACCTTTCCAGTTCTAAAAAAAATTTGACAGCCCTAACCAGATCCTGCCCTATCACGTCCCAAGAAGACTTAAAGAACTTATTGTTAAAGTTGTAGACCTCGTGGCCTTAACTTAATTACCATGAGTAATCACATTTTTCACCTCCTCTTTGGTTAAAACCTAACAGAGTGATGTAATATGATCTTCAGTAAGCTAGGGGACAACAATGTTAGAATCACAGGGAGACTGTAACGACCGCGCCTCCCAATAACCCCCAATTAAGGGAGACCAAGAGGTCAGAGCCATTATCCCAATTAACAGGATCAATGGTTCGACAAATAATCAGTAATAATTATAAAATTCTACCAACTATACTGAAAGCTGGTATAAAATAAAACTATGCATACCTTTTAAAAACTTTGGATATCTACTTGTATCCAAAACATGAATCTATTCTATCTAATCCTCCTCGCACTTTATTTCTTATTTTCACAATGTGTCACTTTACTATTTGTTCTTTTCAGGGTTGTACCTAAAATGTCGACAAACAAAACGTCGGTCAGCATATAGGAATATGCTGGTATGTGGGGACAACCAAAATTTCACAAATATGGCTAACAATTTAAATATCACAATCAAGTTAATTAACAAGCCAATTTACGCTTTCAATGTGACATTCTCCACCGCTTTTTCCCTAACCCTAGCATACCCACCTTAGGGTTTCTCTTTTTCCAATGACTTAAGGCCACCTTCTCAATCCCGAGCTTGGTGCCTGGGGTAACCTCTCATGGTGCCCATTAGTCATGCAATAAAGACCACATTCTCAATCCCGAGCTTGGTGTCTGGGGTCACCACTCATGGTGTCCTTGGTCTTCCCTCCTGGGCTTGACCTTTTGGCATCTTCCATCAGGGTGGCATGCAGGTGCGAGAATACAGACTTATATTATAATTGTGATAATCATAGTGACTTTATGATTTGTAAGTATGAACATCCAAACTGATAGGTTGCATTCAATGTGATGAATCATAACCTTCGGGAAACTAATGTGATTAACCATAATTAACCACATACCTGTCAGGATGACTTGAGTGCAGAAATAATCCAACTAAGCAAGAAATCTAGTAAACAAGCAAGCACACAAGATGATCCTTATACATGCATCCAATTTTCCTATCATTGATGAGGCCATCAAGGTCTATTAAACCTAGCTCGCTTCCTAGGGTTTCTAGTCCACTTTTAGGGTTTCCATTGCAATTAGAGTTTCACTTCATTTTTACTATTTTAACCCTAATTTTATTCAATTACTCACAAACCCTAATTATCTCATCTATTCCTCATGAAATATATTAAGGTTACCTTTTAACAACATATAACCCTAATTTCGGATTAAAGGCACAATTAAAAGTCAAATAAGTCTATTATGCCCCTTTTACATTAAAACTACCATTTTTATTCTTTTAATTCATGATACAATCTTTAGGCCCAATGATCATCTTTGGTTCCTTCCGGATTAACAACTCATAGTTCATTATGGTCTAATTCACATATAAACTCTTTTATCATTAATTCCACCTTTATCCATTAGAAAACCCTAATTACCATATTAAGTGTATTTATCGACAATTAGGAACTTTTATACTCAAAATAGCTTTGAACCATCATATCTCAGCCTTATTCATGAATTTGAACAATTAAAGTCATTAAGAGTCATAATTACTAACATTAGGGTTTCAAGGCCCATTAAAGCTCATTTATGCACATGGAACCCTAAATTTATCCAATTACGTGTAAATTTCATCCTTTTCGATCTTAATGTTTCTTTTTATAATTAACAGGTTAATATCAACTTTAATCATCCATAAAACCCCTCTTAATACATTAATCATCTCAAAATAGGGTTTCTTAATCATTAATACATTAAAGTTGATAACTTTCACTATTTTTCTAATTGTAGGAGGAATTAGCTTCTAAATCTATTTTTAATGGATTCCATGCATTTTTCTAAGCAAAATTGATATATTACATGTATCGATCCGAGCTACCATTATTTAGATATGAATTTTGCAAGATAAACTTACTTGGACCAATCACCGAGCGCCACGTTATCTCTTCCCATGCAACGCAGCCACTTTTGAAACATAATGCAATGACGCTTATACCCTCATGTAAGTGGCTGGTCCTTCAGCCCATGGAGGGGCAAAATGTCCAACAGCCCTTTGTCTTCTTCCCCCTCACCCACCCTATTGCTGTCGCTGTAGCAAGGGTCAGGTGTGGCTCTATCGCTGCTTCCTGGACCTCGACGGCCACCAGGGGTTGCTCGCCCACCTCCGTTGTGCCTCTTTGCATGCGAGGGTGCCACTGGATCATGGACATGATGGCCGGTTCAAGCTCTCTAGGTCTACACTATGCGGACGGCTTGCAGCCATCCTATGGATGTTGCATAAGAGCTAGAGCACGGGGACGATGGCCGCATCTCTCTCCAGGAACGTGGGGGCATCCAGCATCCATCAAGCTCATCTAATAGTTCTTCGTTGCTCCATAGACATGCTACTCCTCTATCCTAGGGTTTGCATGCAAGGAATAAGAAGAAGAGAGAGAGTTGTGTGGGATCTCTCTTGAACTTGAACCAGAGGTTCTACCCCTTATATAGGGGAGGGTATCAACACCCTAGGTTGTTCATCCACGAAATCCGAGTCTCTTTCCAAACAGGAAACCAAGTTCCTTCATAAGAAAGCAATCTTCTCTCTATTAATTATCTTCTAAAAAACCATGTTCTTTGGATATTTAGGAATTAGAAAATTCTCTTTCTTATTCTCTTTATGCTTGACTTTTAATCCATTGGCACAAATTTATATTTTCTTTTAGTAGAAAATACCTCCTTTTTAACAATGCCACAAAATTCATTAATTATGCATCACATTATCCTCTTATTTTGTATTATTTGTATTTTCTCTTTCTTTTTCTCCATTGGGGCTCCTTGGACCCCAAGAAACTCTAATATTTCGAACTCCTTTTTAGTGGATACTCATTATCCTTCTAGATACATCTATATCCATTATTTCTCATTATTTTACTTATTTCTTTATTAAAATATCTCTTTTCAAGGATTTCTCTTTATCTCTCTTTTTATTTTCCTTTTTGGAATTCCTTCTAACATTAGAAACCTTATGGATACGAAAATCCACCAAAGATGACTCAATCATACCTCTTTCCACTTATTTTCCACATTTTATCATTATCTCCAATTTCTTTCTTAATAAAGAAATATTTAATTGATCTTTTCTTTTATTATTGCATTATTTTTACAACTTTGGACTCCTTGTAACCCAAGAGGCACGAAATCCACATTTGGATAGTATTTCCTTGCCTTCTAGAGGCTTCTACATCTTTCTTTTCTCCATTTCTTTAATAATGGAGTTTCCTTATTATTGGGGCCAATAGCCAATAAAGCCCACAAAACAACCAACGAGGCTATTGTAAACAAAATCCTTTTATTCAAAACAAATTATATCATTATTTATTCAAATATATTTAATAGGGAAATTACATTTCTCACCAAAAGAACCCAAAAATTGGGGTTGTAACATCCTTCCCCTCTTATAGGAGTTTTTCCCCCAAAATTCCACCAGGCACACAAACAAACAAGATAAGCCTTTCTTATGTCCATCATGGCTCCCATGTGGCCTCACCCTTTCCATGGTGCTTCCCAAGAACCTTCATCATCTCATATTCTTTCATCTGAGTTCTCTCTCACCTTGGTATATCATACCCTCATAGGTGACTCAGGACATTTCAGCCTCTCATAAAGTTGAATAGGTTTAGGGCTCAGCACATGGCTTGGGTACCTCACATAGTGCTCTAGATCGGACTCATGGAACACATTATACATCATGTTATCCTGAGGGGTAAGGCTAAACATAACCATCTCCACTAATCCATCTCAAATGGACTCCCTCAAAAAAAAATCCATCTCAAATGGACCTATGTAGCTGGGACTTAGCTCTCTTAGCTAGAACTTAGAGGGGTCAGATTTCACATCACATACTCTCCCACAATGAACTACATGTCAGTCTGCATTGCATCAGCTCACGAATCATGTCATCCCTGGGCTCTCTTTCAGCCATTGCACGTTCAAAGTGACTCCATCTGCACACACTGTGGTCCTTTTCTAACCTTCGTGAGGTCCCTTCACCAACATCATCTTAATGAGGTGGTGACCGATACAACCTCCCTTACAGAGCTCCTTTACATCTTGATACTGGCTATGGTATTTATCATCACATCTTGCAGAGGATAAGAACTATCTCTATGTATCACCCTGAACAAGCACACATGCTCTTATCAGACCCTCTAGTCTGGATTATACTAACCATTAGTTAGGGGTGATAAATTGTACTAACATCGAGTTCTTCATGTACCTACTTCCACCGCATGGAAGTGAATCATTAGGTTATACTCAAGAACTTTTGAACTCACATCATGGTGTAGTTGAACCATCTCTTTCTCATATGTAGTTCAACCGGATCCGTCCCGTGATAGCATTTTTTCTTTCTCATGTCATCTAGGTAAGGTGATCTACTATAACCCATATTGCATCTTGACCTTCCTTGGTCTAGGAGAGACTTATCACAACAACCATAGTGATGAACTCCCATTTCCTCTCGGGGAATCTTTATCCCCAATACCAACTCATTGGGTTACTGGTGTTTGTCCTTCACCTCCTGGCTTGCATGGTGACAAGCCATGTACAACTTCATCTTAAGAATCCAAAGTACTACTATCACTTACTATCTTAGTAGTACCACGGTGTATGATGATCTTAAAATCATGATCTCTTGTATGTCATGATTCCTCAAGATTGATTCCTCGGAAACCCTAAACCACTCTAGTCGGGTTTCATCACCTTCTTTTTCAAAGAAGTACATCTAAGGTTCTACAACCATCCTTTTATTGCATCAAGGCCTAGGCTGGCTAACCAAACAACTACTAACTTAATCAACAATCTCATTACATCTGAGTGTTAGCCAAACATATCTCCTTTTTCAAACTTAGGGTTAACCTAACAAC
Organism: Alisma plantago-aquatica; assembly: GCA_963693085.1. Taxonomy (NCBI): domain Eukaryota; kingdom Viridiplantae; phylum Streptophyta; class Magnoliopsida; order Alismatales; family Alismataceae; genus Alisma; species Alisma plantago-aquatica. Next base: position 816,907,192 of record OY856411.1, on the reverse strand, counting down.
CTCTTCTAGCCTCTAGCTAAACTAGGCAGCTGTATCTCAACCAGATCATCCATTACTACCTCACATCCTTAGGTGTTAGGTAATGTTGAAGACACACACCTCCATGTATTCCACTTATCATCTCATCTCAGACTCAACAAGAAAACTTAGAGCTCATCTTCTTGGTTATCAAACTCAACTTTGTATGACTCGCAAATTCCACATAGCTCATGATACAAGCATCCTCATAAGATGACTACCTAAGTTCTCTTGATGTTTGTAAACCATCCACATATCATTTACTCCACAAGGGTATGTTATCATCTCTGTCCTCATACCTCATAGCAATGTACCAACTCCCATCATCTTTATCCTTGGTGTATGGCATGTGTATTGTCCTATCTCTCACTCCCATAACAAGAGGAAATAAGCATTTGGCGGCCGTCCAAATACAGAGTTCTTCCTGTTCCAAGAGTAGAGATGGTACATCCCACCTTTCTAGTACACCTTCAAATCTAAGTTGAGATGTGCAACATATGTCTCTACATCACGATCATCTTGATATCAAGGTTACTTCCATGGAAAACTAGTCTCGAACCTACTTGGGTCACCACACAATCCTTGGTCATCTCATCTAGATCTGTAGGGTGTCGGCACTTTTGGGGTCATCCCTCTTCCATTATGCATCCAGAGAGTGCCCTCCTCATCTGCCCTTTGGGTCCCATGAGTTCATGAAGGTGATCAATCTCCTAACCCATGTCCCTCAAACAATGATAGTTGTTACCTCCAGACGCTATGGTCATGTGCAACTAGGGAATTAGGCAACTCCTACTTCCATTGGTCTTATCCCTACCTGACCCTAGGATAGACTTAGGATTCTAACATAGTACATGTCCAATCGTAAAACCTTACCCAAGCCTTCATCATCTCTCTCTACATTCCTGGGCTGACTTTCATCCTTTCATAGGGGTCATGGTGGCATGCCTACCTTGGTCAGGCCCCATTCCAGTTACCTCCATGGTAACACATCCACATAAACTTAGAGACGGTTATCTATGGGTACAGGTTCATTCTCATACTATGTACTTTTCACTTAGCTTCTCAAGATCCTATGAGACCTCTTTAGGTTACCTCAAAACCAACAAAGCCGGTATGCATCCTACAAAAGGGTCCCTCTCCCAAGATGGTAGGAAACTATCTCTTGATAGAAACAAAGGTCACAAACGTCCTTATGTCTAGGGTTTATATCCACCTGAGCATGCTTAACCCTAGCATGCTACTAAGGTACAAGCAAACCACCTACTAAACCATGCTAGGTCATACTTGTTCTCATTCTTCAACATTGGATCAAGATCATACCTTCCCATGTCACCAACTTAGCTGTGAGGGGTTCATCAAACATACCTTAGACTTAAGGGGTTTCCCTTTCCTCTCAACATGAGGAGTGCCATGCTCGAATCTATAGAAACTCAAATCTCGTCATGAGCATCAGGTACACCACTTCCCCTCTTAGGTCTAAGAACCCTAGGTTCACTTTTCTGATGACCGACTACATGCTCAACCTTGTAACCACGTACCAAGCATGTACAAGGTACGACATGCACTTCCTATTATAATTTTACTCGAGCAACACCTCAGAGTTGAATCCTCCTCAAGGACAACCAACTAGTTATAAGGCCTCACAACTTGTTACTAAACATTTCCAGGGCTAAGGAACACTTCTTCTTAACTTAGAAGGTAAACACTTATACCATAGGCACATAGGTACCAGCATCCTCATCCTCTCTCTAGGGTTTGGTTCCTCTAAAGGTAGCCAAGATATCATCAGCCTCCAGGGATCAAGCATGAGGCAACCGCTATCATCCACTTAGGTCGCATCATCCTCAACTCCCCATTGTTCCTCATATCTTGGAGTCTAAGCTTCCAACCTTCTTGCTTGGGTCCTGCTCTCTCTCTCTCTCTAGAGCTAACCCTAAAAATAGCCTTACTACTAGAGGTCCTCTCTCCATGAAGGATCAAGCTCACAAGTGTACCCCTACATGGGTGAAGCCTATGTTCAAACTTATGTTTTCTCAAGATTAACCATAGCCCTTTATGCTTATCTCCTAAGCCATCCATCATACTCTCTTCAGGCCTAGGTTTCAACCTACTGCCAGTATGACTGACGTACTATGGGTGCATACTAAGCCATGCTTCTATAAGCCCATTGGGTTTCTATAGGTTCTTCACTAACCTCATCATTGAAGGATCTATCCTTCACTCTAACATGTACGACCCTTTCCCGGGTTGGGTCATCAAAGGTACTAGGTCATCCAACCTGACATGGCTCATAATGTCATGGGCATCTGAAAGCATGTCAACCCACACACCTGGTCTATCATGACATCTAACTCATCGTGTCATCTCTCTCTCTCTAACCACCACTTAGGGTTAGGGTTAGCATCATCCTCAGAGGATGTGCCATGTCTCTACCTTATTGGAGATTTCTACCTCCAAGACCAACTCTCTACTCATCCTCCTGACCAGAGGGTCCAGCCTCAGGTCTCCCCTGAGGGCATGACAACATATGTCATACGACCTAAGAATGTATCTATTCTTTATTTTATGCTTAAACTATTAAGCTTATGTCCATGACATCTTATTTACATGATTTTCATTAATTTGGTGGAGGATTACTTAAACCTTATCAACTTTACCCATACCTCAAGAGGGTGAGGAAAAGCGAGAAAACCCTAATCCTTAAAATCCTTAATAGCATTTGAGCTGAGAAGGGATGAACAAGATGAGAGTCCTAAAGGTATCTTATTTTGAGTCAAATCCTGAGACATTGACCAGGCAGTCACACCAATCCGGGAGTCCTCATATTCTGACTAGCGGTGTAGAGGAAAATATTGCCAGCCCCCGAACGTTATCCTTTTCTAGACACCTTTGCCTTTTGGAAAATCCTCTGATAACTCCCTTGGGTTCTATAGAGTTTGTAAAATTTAATAATTACTAAATATTAAATGAGGAACCAATGCTCTGATACCAAATGTAATGACCCCGCCTCCCAATAACCCCCAATTAAGGGAGACCAAGAGGTCAGAGTCGTTATCCCAATTAACAAGATCAAAGGTTTGACAAATAATCAGTAATAATTATAAAATTCTACCAACTATACTGAAAGCTGGTATAAAATAAAATTTTGCATACATTTTAAAAACTTTGGATATCTACTTCTATCCATAGCTTGAATCTATTCTATCTAATCCTCCTCGCACTTTATTTCTTATTTTCACAATGTGTCACTTTACTATTTGTTCTTTTCAGGGTTGTACCAAAAACGCTGACAAACAAAACATCAGTCAGCATATAGGAATATGTCGGTATGTGGGGACAACCAAAATTTCACAAATATGGCTAATAATCTAAATATCACAATCAAGTTAATTAACAAGCCAATTAACGCTTTCAATGTGACATTCTCCACTACTTTTGCCCTAACACTGGCATACCCACCTTAGGGTTTCTCTTTTGCCAGTGACTTAAGGCCACCTTCTCAATCCCAAGCTTGGCCCATTAGTCATGTAATAAAGACCACCTTCTCAATCCCGAGCTTGGTATCTGGGGTCACCACTCATGGTGCCCTAGGGTCTTCCCACCTAGGCTTGACCTTTTGGCATCTTCCATCAAGGTGTCATGTAGGTGTGAGAATACACACTTATATTATAATTGTGATAATCATAGTGATTTTATGATTTGCAAGTATGAACATCCAAACTGATAGGTTGCATTCAATGCGACGAATCATCCAGAAAACCTTCAGGAAACTAATGTGATTAACCATAATTAACCACATACCTGTCAGGCTTACTTGAGCACAGAAATAATCCAACTAAGCAAGAAATCCAGTAAACAAGCAAGCACACAAGATGATCCTGAAACATGCATCCAATTTTCCTATCATTGATCAGGCCATCAAGGTCTATTAAACCTAGCTCACTTCCTAGGGTTTCTAGTCCACTTTTAGGGTTTCCATTGCAATTAGGGTTTCACTTCATTTTTACTATTTTAACCCTAATTTTATACAATTACTCACAAACCCTAATTATCTCATCTATTCCTCATGAAATATATTAAGGTTACCTTTTAACAACATATAACCCTAATTTTGGATTAAAGGCACAATTAAAAGTCAAATAAGTCTATTATGCCCCTTTTACATTAAAACTACCATTTTTATCCTTTTAATTCATGATACACTCTTTAGGCCCAATGATCATCTTTCGTACCTTCTGGATTAACAACTCATAGTTCATTATGGTCTAATTCACATATGAACTCTTTTATCATTAATTACACCATTATTCATTAGAAAACCCTCATTACCATATTAAGTGTATTTATCCACAATTAGGAACTTTTATACTCAAAATAGCTTTGAACCATCATATCTCAGCCTTATTCATGAATTTGAATAATTAAAGTCATTAAGAGTCATAATTACTAACATTAGGGTTTCAAGGCCCATTAAAGCTCATTTATGCACATGGAACCCTAAATTAATCCAATTATGTGTAAAGTTCATCCTTTTCGATCTTAATGTATATTTTTATAATTAATAGGTTAATATCAACTTTAATCATCCATAAAACCCCTGTTAATACATTAATCATCTCAAAATAGGTTTTCTTAATCATTAATACATTAAAGTTGATAACTTTAACTATTTTTCGAATTGCAGGAGGAATTAGCTTCTAAATCTATTTTTAATGGATTCCTTGCATTTTTTTTAGAAAAATTGATATATTACATGTATCGATACGAGCTACCATTATTTAGATATTAATTTTGCAAGATAAACTTACTTGGACTAATCACCGAGCGCCACATCATATCTTCCCATGCAACGCAGCCGCTTTTGATACATAACGCAATGATGCTTATACCCTCGCATAAGTGGTTGGTCCTTTAGCCCGCGGAGGGGAAAAACATCCAACAACCCTTTGTCCTCTTCCTCCTCACTCGTCCTAGTGTTGTTGTTGCAGCAAGGGTTAGGTGCGGCTCTACCGCTGCTTCCTGGACCTCGACAGACACCAGGGGTTGCTCGCCCGCCTTCGTCGTGGCTCTACGCACACGAGGATGCCACTGGATCATGGCCATGATGGCCGGTTCAAGCTCTCCAGGTATGCACTACACGGACGACTTGCATCCATCCTATGGTTGTTGCGTAAGAGCTAGACACAGGGACAATGGCCGCATCTCTCTCCAGGGGTGTGGGGGCATCCAACATCCATCAAGCTCGTCTAATAGTTCTTCGTTGCTCCATAGACACGCTACTCCTCTATCCTAGGGTTTGCATGCAAGGAACAAGAAGAAGAGAGTGGGTTGTGTGGGATCCCTCTTGAACTCAAACCAGAGGTTCTACCCATTATATAGGGGAGGGTATCAACGCCCTAGGTTATTCATCGATGAGATCCGAGTCTCTTTCCAAATAGGAAACCAAGTTCCTTCATAAGAAAGAAATCTTCTCTCTCTTAATTATCTTCTAAAAAACCATGTTCTTTGGATATTTCAGAATTTGAAAATTATCTTTCTTATTCTCTTTATGCTTGACTTTTAATCCATTGGAACGAATTTATATTTTCTTTTAGTAGAAAATGCCTCCTTTTTAACAATGCCTCAAAATTCATTAACTATGCATCACATTATCCTCTTATTTTGTATTATTTGTATTTTCTCTTTCTTTTTCTCCATTGGGGCTCCTTGGACCCCAATAAAATCTAATATTTCGAACTCCTTTTTAGTGGATACTCATTATCCTTCTAGATGCATCTATATCCATTATTTCTCATTATTTTACTTATTTCTTTATTAAAATATCTCTTTTCGAGGATTTCTCTTTATCTCTCTTTTTATTTTCCTTTTTGGAATTCCTTATAATATTAGAAACCTTATGGATACGAAAATCCACCAAAGATGACTCAATCATACCTCTTTCCACTTATTTTCCACATTTTATCATTATCTCCAATTTCTTTCTTAATAAAGAAATATTTAATTGATCTTTTCTTTTTTTATTGCATTATTGTTTCAACTTTGGACTCCTTGGAACCCAAGGAACCCAATAGGCATTAAATCCACCTTTGGATAGTATTCCCTTGCCTTCTAGAGGTTTCTACATCTTTCTTTTCTCCATTTCTTTAATAATGGAGTTTCCTTGTTATTGGGCAAAATAGCCATTAATGCCCATAAAACAACCAACAAGGCTATTGTAAATGAAATCCTTTTATTCAAAACAAATTATATCATTATTTTTTCAAATATCTTTAATAGGGGAAATTACATTTCTCACCAAAATAACCCAAAAATCGGGGTTGTAACAGAGACACAACTTCTCTTTTCTTGAAAATGTTTAATAATAATCCACAATATGCTTCTAGAACTCCTCTTAATCATGAATCATGTTGCCATTGATCATCATACACTTGATGAAATTAGCAAGTCTCCTAGGTTTAACTATAGATTAGAAAAACTCAAAATAATTATCCCTAAGCTTTAACCATATAACTCTAGACTTTTGTCTGAGAAAACTTTCTTCCTCATTATCAGCTTGAATGGCTTCTTCTCTTTTCTCCGCAACCTTTGAATTTAACTCTGAGTCATCGAGGTTGTTGCCAAAATTGTCTTAAAGAACACTAGCTTCACTTTTTGCAATATTCCTTTTGTCTATAATGTTTCCAATAATATCATTACTCCATCTTGTAAGTGCATATGTGACCTTTTTTAGTTTTCCATTGGCTCTAAACATAGGCTTTCCAAGCATTTCATAACCCGATGCACTTCTTACCATGTCCTTGAAATCAGTTTGATTAGTCTAGGAACTAATAACATGATATGAAATTTTTTGTTTCTTTCAATATTATCAGTCAAATAAATGGTAATGATCATGTGGTCACTATGAATAGATTGAGAAATATCTCTCCACACAGTATCAAACTTGTTGAGGAAGTCCATGTTATACAAAACTATGTCAATTCTAGACATAACAACTTTAGAGACTGACCATTTATTATCCCATGTGTACTTTGATCCTTTCAGATTTAATTCAATAAGATTTGACCTTCTTACACAATCATTAAAGTCATTCATAGAAGAATAAGAGGGTTCATTAACTCCATATCTATCAGAGTTGTATCTTATGGCATTGAAATATACACATGCTATCCATGGACAATACTATACACATTGATCAAAACAATAGTCTTGGGACCGTTTGGGTTCCATACGATCTTGGGACCATTTGGACTTCATACGGTCTTGGGACCGTTTGGGTTCCATACGATCTTGGGACCATTTGGACTTCATACGGTCTTGGGACCGTTTGGGTTCCATACGGTCTTGGGACCGTTTGGTTTCATACGGTCTTGGGACCATTTGGACTTCATACGGTCTTAGGACCGTTTGGGCCCTCATGGTCTTGGGACCGTTTGGGTCCTCATGGTCTTGGGACCGTTTGGATCTTTAACGGTTTGGAGACTATTTGAGCTCTTCACGGTTTGGAAACTATTTGGGGTTCTTCACGATCTTGGGACCAATTGAGTTCTTTTGAAATTTTTTTGTGTTTTCTGTAAGAAGAAAGGGGAAAATATCAGTTTATTGGTATTTTCACAATAAAGTGGAAATTTAGATATTCTATCTAATTTATCTAAGAAACAGTATGGAAAACTAAGAAAAAACTAGTAAGTTAACATCACAAAATGGAAGGTTATCACGTTGAAATATACACATGCTATCCATGGACAATACTATTCCCATTGATCAAAACATATCTCTCCATAGACTTCTTCTATCTGAGTCCCTGTTGTGACCATAAAATTTATTCAAGAAAACCTTGATCCCTAGAGCATGTTTGCTATGATTAGAAATTGAATTGATGGAAGACCATAGTCTATACATATCCTTCTTCATCTTATTCTTTTGAACTTTGGATTCAAGAAAACAAAAAATAGGCTTTTTTGTTTTTTTATAATATCTTGTATAGTTGTCTACCGCCCAGGCTTATTCATACCCCTCACCTTCCATGAGATGATGGAAGGGGGGTCAATCATTTCCACTTTTTTTGGGTGATTTCCCCACAATTAAATAGTTTCATTTATAAACAAAGATAGGAGTTTGTTAAGGGATAGTAGAACCCCAGTCTTAGGAGACACTTCATTACATTAGGGCCAGTGAGAGGTGTATGTAGTCATCTTTACTTGGGATTTGGATAGTATCCAAACTTCTCATAGGAGTGATTAACTTATCAGTATTGTTAATATTTGAGCTACATGTCCTTGGATGATCATAATCAATTTTAGTAGAATCGGGAATAGAAATATCTTCCGCAACATCTTCAAATTGTTTAGGTTGTATCTCACCATTATATGTATCATCCTAAGGCACATACTTTTTATTTTCCAATTTTGAGGCATTCTTCGTCCGCATCCAGATTTTTGTGCTCTTAACTTAGTATTGCTTCCATAGACATATTCTTTGTGTTCATGTTTGTAACACAATAAACATTTACTCAGATACCATTCATATTCTATTGAAATGGTATCTTCAATCCCATCTTCACTTATCATATTAATACTTGTAGGGAACTCTGATTCTGTTGGCATAAGTACAAGTAATCTAGCAAAATACAATTTCTTAAAATTGTGAGTGAGCTTATCAGTTTTAATGGTTTACCTAAGTACAACCCAATCATACTAAAGATATCTTCATCACAAAGTTCAATAGGAAGTTCACGAATCCATGTACATACCGGGATCTCTTCTAGTTTAAGCTTCTTACGAGACTCATCTTTGGCCCATTTCTTGATTATCAATGACTTCCTGCAACAAACCATGGTTCTTAATCAATAGTCATTTCTAGATCTAACAGATCTACAAAGTTGACGATGAAGTATCCATTGCCTATATAAAGTATTTCAATGTTGCCCTTCACATTGTAGAGATTCTGGAAGTGGATCTATAGAACATGTCAACGTGGCTTCAGATCTTCGATGTATCCCATAGAAAATAACCTCCATTTTCTAGCATCCTTCTCTATAGTACCTTTCATGTAGACGATCATTCTATTTCTCACTCCACTTCTTTGGTTTTTAGGCATTGGTTTTTCTGAGGAGGGTCAAAGATCATAGACCATTGCTTTGGTTCTATTGCAACTTGGATAAGAGGAATCCTCCTTTGAAATGGACATCGAGGAAAATGAGGTTGGAATCTCCCCACTGGTTGGTTAGTCTGATTTTCACCCTCATCGGTACCAACTAAGTCTCATGTTCCATCTCCCTAAATTCTACGTCCCGTATCTTGATCTCATGTTATAAATTATTATTCATATGGAGTTTTGGGTTGATTATCAATTTTTGATTGCATATTCTATAGATTACCTACCTATCATACATGCTTGTTAGAATTCTATATGTAGAATCCTATAAATCTATGACTAGAATGTCGATTAGTACCATTAAATCTCATATGATACCAAGGCATGAAATTATCTAGAAATGCAAATTAAGGATCCATAGGTAACAAGACCTCAAGCCTACAGGAAAATATCTCCTTGTGAACTTCATGCTTTGAAAGGATATAGAATTCATTGGATCTAATATATATATTCATATAAATGAGAATTGTAACGTGAGAGAAAGGATATGTAAGTAGAGGCAGTGCAACTTATGATCACAATAATTTTATCACATTACTAAAAATCATCTATTTCTTAGTTTGATTTTGTTTCCTATTTTATAATTTAGTTAATATTCCATCAACTTGATCTATTTGTGTTAGTATGTCTTTCTTAATTAGACTAAAATTATGAATATTTTTAAAAAATATTGTCCTTTAGGGTCGATCCTAAAGCTATACTATGGAAATACTTGTACTATTGTAGGTATTGATTATTACATGTTATCTTAAGGTAAGAACTTGGGGACTTTTCCTAGGTGAATTTTTTATGCTATGACGTACTAGATCAAATTTGGGCCTTGTTGTCGGGGACAAAGAGACTTTTTGAATTTTTATTCTACTGAGATAAAGTTAGAATTATTTTACTCTTTCTAATTTGTTTATACAATTATAGTTTAGTTCTTTAATTCTTAGTTTGAGTTATAATTTCTTCGCTTGACTTTGTAATTTTTAGTTTTGTTAACCTTAATTGTTTTTGTAATTTTTAGTTGATTTTTATATTTTTTCTACAATTTTTTTAGTTTAAAGTTTTTTGTTTCTATCTTAGATATTAGTAGTTTATTACTTTTTCCTTTTTGTAAAGGAAAAAAAACTATATTTTATTAATTGAATAAATTTTCTCTTAAGCCTGATACTTATATGTCTCTGTTTTTAAGGCATTAATTTTGAATGGAGTGGTCAGTAATAAAAATAACACGATATGGAAAATGTGGATTGTTTAACTAGGGAAAGATTTTTAAGGCTAAAGTACTAATGTGTAGGATTTTCACCACACAAAATGTAAGGATCAACACTGAGGGGATATCTTGAATCAACTCCACAAAACAAAGTTGTCATTCAAAGACTCAACATCGAGCTTAATGTTAGACCCCATAACGACATATATGAAGTAGACTACAACCAAAAATATTATGGGGTATACTATGAGGAGTCATTCTATGAAGATGACTTTCCTAGAGAGGCAAGTTACAATGAACACTATTTTGGGATTTATAGTGCAGATCCTTACTATGCAAATTATTACCCACCTGAAAGTGATCAAAATATATAAAGGATATTGGACCAACAAGAAATGTTAGATTATGGAGAAGCCTAAGTTAAGAGAATGGAGGTACAACTTGCCAATTTGAAAGAACAACTCTACCAACAACTTAAGGATCCACCACCCTTCCTATTGTAGGTCAAGATCCATTATGATGAACACCCAACTTATATTGCATATCAGATTATTTTCAGTGATGAGGTACATACCAACAGGAGGCATACATTATACCGCCACTTCTTATTTCAATATCCTCTCTACTTATATTTCCTATAGATCCCATGGAGGAGTTGGGTGTGCCCCACACTCCATATAAAGGATCCAGAGCTACATGTTGGGGAGCCCATTGTTTTAATCAATTTAATAAACTAGGAGGATGTACAACTGCTTAACAATATTTTCCAAGAAGATTTTATAGATGTAATATCCTATGCCAACACTGCATATTTACGTGCAAATTAGGTTATGAGAAGAATCCTTGGCCAGATCCTCCACCCAATGTAGCACAATTAGAAGCACAACTTATACTTTTTTACATATTACCTTAGTCATAGAAGAAGGTATTCCAAATCCAACATTCACATATGAGCAGTTCTTGAGGACACCAGATGGGCACCATTCGTACATTGTGCCACTAGTTTTTGATCCATACCATGCTACTACAGTTATTGTAATGATGGTGGGGAATCTATCGATTATACTAGATAGATTTCGGCTCGAAATACAAATTTACTTTAAGCATCAAAATAATGCCTTTGAGCTATCATGGCCACCTAGTCACATTTTGCACCATAGTTCTCATATGTTCAAAGTGTCAACCCTTGTCCATATTCCCTTTAGTTGGACTTTCTTTGAGGTTCCAAGACTTCCTAGATGAGAATCAAGGACTCAATCCCCTCCATCTTGGGTTCAGTGTTTGCTCGAGGATAAGAAAGTTTTTAAACTCGAGACAGAGGGTATGTGGTATGTACTTCTTCCACCCACACCGATCTTGTTTATATTCTTATTTGATATTAACAATTTTTAGTTTTGGATACATTCATTGTATTTAGTTTACTGGCATTGCATCTATCTTGAACTATTTTTATTTCAATTTATAGTTCATGCAATGTTAGTTGAAGCCATTATCTTATTTCCTTAGTTTGCATTCATCTTTTGTATTGCATATATAATTTTCATACAACCCCTTGTTTAAAGTAAGTTCTTTATGTTAACTATATTCTGAATATATGCCAAAGGTTAGAAATCACCCTTTTTCACCAATGAATACAAACATCATGATACCTAGAAATGATGGTATGTTGTATTAGATTATGTAGAATAACATGCAACGTGTCTCTTTACTGATTAGAATAGAATTCTGGTACAAAGGTCTTAATCTTGAATGTGAAATTATGTGATCAAATTGTTATGTAATATTGTTCCTATTCTCTAAATTCTAATATTTGAGATACACAAGTTCAACCATTTTCTATATTTTAGCTTCTTCCTTCTTCTTGCCTTCCATCTACAAAAACGTACCATGAAGTATGCCAAATTCTAAAATTGGGGTGGCAGACCCTCCTCCTTCCTCTATAATCACTTTTTCCATACCCATCTCTGGATAATAGGTGTGGATCCCCAAAAGTAAAGAAAAAATGTGAATGTGCATGCAAAAGAGTGCAATATATGTATTTGCACCAATAAAAAGCAATCTTGATTCAAATAGAGGAGACATAAAAATAAAGGAGACCTCTTCTTTCATACCCCCATTCACTCTATTTTCTAACCAGGGAAGAAAAATACACCCAAAACAACCTTCCACGACCAAATATTATTCTTCTACAAAAAACTTATTGGAATATGTAGGCTTATCTGAAACATCAAGAATATTGCATCTTGTTTACAATGTACATTTTTGAAACAAAAGCAAATGTGTGAGGCAACGTTGGGTTAGAGAATATGGGTAGTTGTGTTATGTGATTTCAAGTAACCTGGGTTGCTTGGCCATTCTTGGTGGAAGGGACTCAAACATGATGTGAATATCAGACATATACATTGGTTAAAAGTATTTATTTGGAGAGTGTTTTAGATTTTGCATTACTTGAGGATGAGCAATGTTCAAGATCAGCGTTGTGATAAATGTCTATTCATCATGTTTTTAGTTGCATTTTAGATTTATTTTGCATATTGTGTTTGTATTCTACTCCATATTTTGCTTATTTTATATGCTAACTAGTTTATGCAATTTATTTGGTATTTAATATATTTCTTTTTTTGTTTATAGGTTGATTAAAAAAGAAGAGAGGAGGAATTAATCCTTCATGAAAATCCCAACCATATGATCAAAGATTCCATATTCTCACACACTGATAATTGGAGTGAGGATCAATAAAGCATAAATGGTCACTCAAATAGCCATAACAATTACATACAAGTATGGAATTGGATGATTTGAAATCCTTTGGTTGAAAAATTCAATGCAAATATATTGTATACATGAGTAAAATCCAAATGAACCATGCAAAAGGGTCAACAATGACCTTGTGGTGCATGAACCACCCATTCAAGTAATTCCAAATTGAAATGTGTGATTCATTTATATAAATAGGCAAAAAGTATATCTAGTACTTAGATGGCCTATATTCCACATATGATGCCGGAATTGAGTGATTCAAATTGAGTCAGAAATATAATTTGATTATCTAAAGAATGGATAAATTTATTAACTACTTTGTCTAGACCAACTGGCCTGAAATATTTCTAAAACCTTTATAGTGGAAATATGTAGCTGACAGACATTGGATAAATTTAGATGGATCTGATATTTTGTGGGAGGATACCAAAATACTATAGGGACATTGAGCAAAGGGTTCAACATATTCTTTAGGATCCACAATCCTAACTATCATCAAGGAAGGCCAGATATGGAAGCCACTAGTTTGAAATGAAGAAGTGCTTTGTATGGATCTGGATTGGAGACTGCAACATCATTCAGGAATTGTGAGAAAAAGCCTAAGCTTCTCCTCTGTGATGCTACTTTCTCCATCAGTTTATTCTTCTCACTATTATTATATCATGGCCCACAAGGGTGTGGCTCACTGGTGATCGGATCGTGAACGCAGGAAGAGGTCTCGAGTTTGATCCTCATAGAGATGAATAAATTGGAATTTATGTATGATATTGTTTGCACCGAAACTGATGAGTTGCACACTTGGTTTACCATACTCCTCTTGTGTTGGGCATCCACAGGTCAATGAGGGCTTGGGGAGAGGAAGTCTCCTTGATGACTAATGTTTTCACTATTATTATATCATGAATAAGATTAGGGAGTAGATCTCTTATTGGGGAATGGGGATTAGCCATGATGCATGTATCTTACACTCTCAAGTTATACATTGTTATTAATAGAGATAATTGGATTGACTATTGATTTTTGGATTGCATGATCTATTGATTAGATACCTATCTTGTATAATTATTACAATAATAGACATATAGATCTTGAAATCTAGCATTAGAACACCAGCTAATACGTTGAATCCTAGATGAGACCATGGAAGAAGTTCTCTTTGTAGGTAACCAAATCTTGAGGCAATGGGGAAATTTATTCATGTCAATTTCATACTCCGAAATGATATGAAATTCCTTGGCTTCAATATAAATATATATATATATATATATATATATATATATATATGAATGACGAATGTGACATTAGAGAGTGGATACATAGACAACATCAGTGAAACCTATCTTCCACGTAATTTTATCATATTGATAAAAATCAATTCTTCCTTAGTTTGGTTTTATTTCTTATTTACTTTTTTTTTATCATCATACTTAGACTAAAAGTCTAAACTATTTATAAAAATGTTGTCTTTTGGGTTTGATCCTAAAGCAATACTACAATAAGATCCATCCACTTACAAGTGGTACTTATTGCATGATAGTTTAGGTAAGAATTTGGAGACTTTTCCCTATCTAAATTTCTTGTGCTATAACCTACCACAAGACATTACATAAATAATGAAATATTGATTTATATAATATGATATTTTGGTGTCATTCACATAATTGGGTAGAAAACATCTTATGTAAGAATAAAAACAAATCATTATTCATTATGAGATGAAATAATTATGTTGATCATAATCCACACTAATAGTGCCAAATATGATAATTTTAGTAAGAAGTTAATGAAATATTGACAACATCTCACATGGGTAAATGGAATAAAAGATGATACCTTGAATAATTCCTTCTCAATTTCATATCTTTGGACAAATACCTATTAGTCAAGAAATAAGAAATGTGATTTAAAGTATTAAAGAGTCTAATGCTTTAAGTAAAATACAAAGCAGATTTTTGACCTATATAATATGGAATAGCTGCATTATACATGCCCTAATTTGAATAAACATTATATCATAGAGATTTGAATCCTATACAAGGTTTCTAGATGAACTCCCTTTGATTTCAACTTAAGTATGAAAAGAAGAAAAACAACTATGGATGAAGTTCAAAATAAGTGTTCGCAATGTAATGACTAAAAATTGTGGATTTTTGATACTCAAAATGATATTTAAGATTAAGGAATGTCCATAATATGTCTAGACCCATATTAAAGTACCTAAAACCTGATTATGGATTCAATTAACTTAAAATATGATTTCAAACAATGCTTATAGTTATGATAACATAATTTGATTGTTTTTGCCTATTGAGTACTTAAATGCCAAGTTGTTTTTGCCTATTGAGTACTTAAATGCCAAGTGTCCAATA
Organism: Alisma plantago-aquatica; assembly: GCA_963693085.1. Taxonomy (NCBI): domain Eukaryota; kingdom Viridiplantae; phylum Streptophyta; class Magnoliopsida; order Alismatales; family Alismataceae; genus Alisma; species Alisma plantago-aquatica. The sequence goes on along the minus strand of OY856411.1, from coordinate 816,891,694 downwards.
GGGAGTTTAATTAAGGACCTTAAGGTGCAATGAGACAATGTAAAATGATGAAACCTTATTTATTGCAATATGAAGACTTAGATGATGCTTTATTTAGATATTCATATAGCTTTTTGTAAAGCTATTTGGAGAACCTAGTTTCACGACTGCATGTTAAATTTTGAACATTAAATTGGTTGGAAGTAGGGAATCTATGGAACAACCAATTCTAAAACTTCAAACCCAAAGCATAATTGTAGTGGATTTTATTTTAATCACAAGTTTGAGAAATTATTAATCAAATAATTATTGAAGACTTGGTTGTAGAGAATTTTGGTCTTGTCCATTTCATTATGTCACACAATCTTGATTTCTTGGAGGGGAGGGCATTAATCATTGATCCACTCATGGGGACCCATAGTAAGGGGAACCACTATGAAGAGATTTGGTGTGATCTTTACCCTTTCAAGGTCCATTAGAAAGATAAAACATTGTCCCCTACCTCTAAAAAGAGTGGAATAAATGGACATGAGCAGTGTGAGGTAGTTTCTTCCCACCACATCACCATTTCAAGTTTTTTGCATATAACATGATAGAACTACTCCTTCAAGTAAATATGTCGAGTATCTAAACCATAATGCAATGGATCTTAAACTACTTGAACCACCTACTAAAGGGGTAAAATTTTAATTGGTATAAGTTTTAGATAAAGAAGAGTGCATATGATTCAAAAGTGATTACTTTTTATATTTTGATACCACATTGTTGTCTTTTTTAAGCATGGGTTTAGATTTTTTCTACAACATTCAGTTAATTCAATGTACTGTTACACATAAATAGCTTTGGAAGAAAATTTAAACCTCTAATTTAGTAAAGCATGTGTTGAATATCATATTTTCTTGTAGGTAGTTAGTTATGTCTGGTCTATTGATATCAAATGGTTCCCAATGTTAGGAGTGAGTCATAACATTAAAACCATTAAATAATCTCTTCATAATTTGAACAAGGACATGATAGTGATGTGAAGATTCTACTACCTCTAGATTGATTGCTTCAAAAGCTTGAGTTAATTTTGATAATGTTCCATTTCAAAATATTAGTTTGGAGAATTCTATTGTAAAAATTGAGGATTGACATGCATGGTTCTAATGCGAAAGAAAGCCTAACATGAAAAAAAAATGTAGTGTGTTCTATCTCAGTAAAGGAGATCTGAATAATCACTTATTTTCTTAATACCTTTTAACGAGGAAAGATGTGAATTGAATTTGTATCCTACCTATTATGGGGTAAAACCTTTTGACGATACTATGATTAAATTGTAAATCCAAGGATACTAACATGACTTTGTTGATATACATGTGAATAACCATTATCCCATGTAGAAAGAATGACGTACTTTACCACAAATTGCTTATGAAAATATGACCTCCATATGTAGATGGGTCACTAGATAGGAGGAGAAGATGCTATTTTGTGGTAATGTTAATAATGCATCATGCCTTAAAGAATTCAATTCCATGTTCTTCAAGATTTCTAAACATTGTGTTTTATGAAGTCACAAATGTTATTCTTATTTTTCCCCATCTAATAATAGGATCTAAGGATCATTAATTCTACTCTCATTACTCATATCCCTAAAAGCCAATTGGTAATCAGAATTGATGATTGTGGACTGTCTTCCTATAAAAGATTTTATACAAGGTGATTGCATTTTTGACAGCTATTTATCTTCGTCTTATCCTTCCATTCCTAGTGAGTCTCAACCAAGTTGCAATTATTAAAGATATACACACACCCTTTTCTTGTAAATAGGCTTGTTGGTGATTTTTTTTTAAATTTGGTATATGTAAATTGTATATATAGTATTATTGATGAAATATTATGACTTTGTGATATGTGATTGCATTCTTGAAGTTTTGCAACATATTAAATTCCTAGTTTGGATGGCTTATATTTGGAAATGTATATCCATGCATTCATTTTAGGTCCCAGTTAAGCGAGGGAAGACTAGTAGCTTCAATTTGATAACATGATCAAGGAAGGAGATCTAACATGGTTAAGCAAGGAGTTCCTAGGGAATCATATTTGTACGAGTTGGCTATGATAGTCGAATATCAAGGATGAATTATACAAAGGAATGTGACTATATGATATCCCAGATTCTTGAAGGATTTTAGTTTCTCATGTATAATTTTTAGTAATGATTTTATGTTATATCTTGAACATAAAGAGATAAATTATGCAATGGTGAAGAGGTATATCGTCTCCCTTAATGATATCTATTTGTTGATATTGAATTCTCTTAAGAGACAACTATTCTTACCAAAGAAAATAAAAGGGCAAGATATCCAAGGTGCTCTTGAGATTCCAATGTCCAAGTTATCTATGAGATAAAATCCATGTCAACGTTTACTAGAAGAATTGACAAGGAGATGATCACTCCTTTATTTGATAGTATTAAAATGCAAATTATATTCTTAGAATATGAAACCTCTATCTTTTGTTTGTGAAGTTGAATTTATTATCTAAACTCTTGTGTCTTATATTTAATTTTGGATCTCCATGTTTCCTATTCATTTTGGATTTTTTGATCATATAAAAAAACTAGTGAGGAATTTCATACGATGGAAAGTATACAAATAAGGTTCATGTGAATGCATGTGTATAGTTATACAAGCCAAAAGGGAATGTAACGGGATATTTGAAGAGTTGTTGATATAGTGTGTTTGGTCTTACAAATAATATATGGAATGTCAGTAATCAGACAGGAATTTTATGGGCTTAAATGAAGGGATGGTTCTATGTGATGCGTTGACCCTTCTCTCTACCACTAGTGGGACATGATAAAACTACCACTTTTGTAGCCTATCTATTGAGGCCTATTGTTTTGACTTCAGATTTTTCTAGGGAAAGAGTATGCCTATTTCAATGTCTCTATGGAATTTGTTGGGTAGAAGACTGTATCACCCTTGTTGATAGTTAGAATAAGGTTAAAGGAAGTGATCTTATATCTCTAATACTATTTTATGGTGCTCCCTTGTACAACTTGTGGTTTTATTGACAACATGCCTCTTAATTAGTTGGTTTCTTCAAGGTGACAAAAATTTGGCTGATTCAATGGTGTTTTATAAGGATAAAAATCCCACCATGGATGCGCCTAGGTGATATGGCTTCTACATCATGTTAAGGTGTTCTCTAACATGATTATGAGACATTTTATAACCTATTCTTTTATAGTGATTATAAAAATGGTGTTTGTTGATGTGCTATTCCCAAATTTATGTTATACTTGGAGCATGTGATAGTCTCATTTCACATACTAGAAAAAAAATATGTCTCTCTTAATATCTTCATTTTATAATATGTTTATCTTTAAATGAATAAGAAGATTTTGACACCAAAACTATGGATGTTGTGACTCTTTGAAATTTTACTTTTCAAGACCAATACCTTCTTATCATGCTTAGTATTAATGATTATCTTTCTATTCTTTCTTTTAACAATTGGTACATGGCATGTTAAGTTCATCACAACATTTTTCAAATTTTATTTTGATGTAGTTATAGACATGGCATGAACATAAACACATTTGTGTTCACTACAAAAATATGGGGTTTTAGTGTAGGATATTTGTGAAGGAGTAATAGCCCTAAAAAAAGCAGTTGTTTGTTAAGGCCCGGCCTACACTAATAAGTAACTTGCCTTCAGCTGAGAAACTTAAAAACAAATTTATTAGTGAAGGCTTTAGATCCTACTTAACTGTGATTTTTCCTTCACCCAGGGTTTCCCACCACAATTTCCCGCCCTACTAATTAGTAATCACAGACGATAATTAGGATACACAGAACTCGTAAGTGTTTCCTCTCCTCTCGTTGCCTCCCTGTTTGACTGATCACTGCGGAAGAGCCTTCCCAGCACGCAATGGAGCGCCGCCGGCAGCCGGAGTAGTGGTAAGATCTCTTGGAAACCTCGTTTGTTATCCGTCTTCCTCCACTCTTATCCTTTCATTGTCCTGCATTGTCCAGAGCTCTCGTCCCCTTCTCCTAAATTGTGGAATGATAAACCACCTTGTAGCTTTTCCCGACGCAGAAAGGAGAGTCTTTGATGGCGTGAGGAGCAACCTGATTTCTTGCCAACGTGGTTCGTGATTTTTCATCCTCTAGTTTTAGTTGATCACCCTACATTGGCTACCGGCCACGGTCCGTTTGATCGCCCAGACCATTCTTCCAGTCAGTTCTAAACTGAGCGACGTGAAAAAGTATCACAAGGTGATTTTAGGCCCCATTTGGCTCAGTTAATCAGGATTACTGGTATTTCTTTATCAGCTACCGTTGGTTGATCTTGTAATTGTATTATAGAATCTTGTTCATGAGAACCCTTCATTCCTAATACCGTGAATGTGATCCCTACTTCAGAGATCGTGAAACCCACCCCTGGTACTTGCTCTTTACCAATGCCCTTTTGAACAACTCTCTCCATCATCTTCCTTGCGGGATTGCCATCCCCACTTATCCCCGATCAATACTCCGGCTAGAACCTGGATCAAAACCCCTCACGTTTCCGCAGCCGCCCCTTGTTCCTCGGCCCCCAAAATCCCCTCGCATTATTTATGTGTTAAATTAAACTTATCTTACTCATAATTGTTGGCATGTTGTATTTTAACCACCAGAAATTAGGCATGTAAACGGATTGAATTCAAATCGAATAATAATATATATGATATTCGAATCCAAAATTTTTTATTCGATCCGATATCCGACGGATTTGAAATAAGTTATCTGAATCCGAATTCGAATCATAGGATTCGAATTCGTATAATATCTGAATCCGAATTTTACTCTATACAAAACTTATACAATATAAATAAATGGTTGATTTAGAGTTTTGAGCACTTTTTTTGAATGTGTATTAAACACTTTATAAATTTCAAGGGATGATACATGTATTGTTATTACACACGACAGGTTGAACGCATTGGTGCTCTCCTAGGCAAAGGTAAAAATAAAATGGAAATATAATGATTTAATCAACCATTCAAGCACATGCACTAGTAATTTATTTTTCCCATCAAATATTTTGAAGTTACATAAAAAGTATACAACATACATCTTGCATTTTTTTGTTAACAAAAGACAAGTTGCACCTATGTATAATCATTCTCAACCTTCTTGTCATGCATAAATATCAAAAAACTCATATTGCTTCTACTAAAGCATAATACATAAATATCATTCCAGTAAATAAGTAAATCCACAATCAATTTGTCAAGTGCTCCATGGGGGTAAAACATTTCCATAAAAGATAATGTAACAACACCAATCAGATTCTGCTAGAAGTCTCTTTGAACATGTTTGTTTCTCACAATTTCATTACAAAATCATCCACTACTGACTTCTTATGTATGAAGTCAAAGGTATTAAGCATGCTACATACTTGTGACTAAGTAGATTCCTACATGGATATAACCCACCAATCACTAAAGCAAACCCTTGATGACTTGTAATTTGAGAATGAAATTGTAGCCACTGCAACCATTCCAGCATAATAGAGTGTTGCAGATTTTTGGACAGTTGACTTTGCATCCATATATAACGCAGCAGCGAGATCAACTCATAGCAGCCTATTAGCATACACTAACTCTGATATATCAAGCATGTGTAACAGGTTAGAAGTTATGAACTGGAAAGTTCAATCGTGCACTTTTATCTTGTTAGGCAATTTCTTCAATAGAGAGCATCCGTAGCTTGGTACCTGAAGATAAGAAATACATAAGCTATTAGTACATGTCGTCTCCATGAAAGCATTTGAGATATATTTTGAGAGACATGATTTATTTAATACACTCAAGTTCAAGCTAACTCCAACGAGAATAGTAAAACAAACGAGTTAGATATAAATTGATACCATCAGCAGAAATTATCAATCACATTCATTGATTGATTCCTTTAGAACATAAGAACCTGAAAGAAGATGTCTAATCTCATGTCAACTGAGGTCTAATTCTAATAAAAGCTATAAAAATAAAAATTGAAAGAAGAAAAATATCAACCTTGTGTTTATATGGAACAAACACGTGACCTTTACATGCCTCCCTTAAACATCAAGAGATTGCTTACAGATCTTCTACCAGGAAGATTAATTGTGTTTACATAGTAAGATTCTTATATAATGGGAACAAAAGCACATAATTCAATACATAATAAACTTACAAGAGCCTCAAAAAAAGGAAATGAAGCTTTTACAACTTTCTCCAAGATCAACTTACACGGATGATTTGCATTTGCAAGATATATCATAAGTTGCTAATAATTTCTGCAAGTTAAAGTAATTAAGACATTTATGTTGTTATTTTAATTCCAACATCAGCATGATACATAAAGTATTAAAACCATTGGAAGTTAAGAACTCACAGGCTACCCAAAAAGCAAGGCAAGGATTCTTTTTGCTAATTTCAACCTCGCCTAATATGGCCTTTCATAAGATATTGCTTGTCATCTTTGTTTCACAAAATCATAGCAATCTCTTACACTTGAAAACATATTATTTATGGCCATTGTGCCCAAAAAAAACCTACAACAAAACTGTTTTGATGAATCAAGCCATTACATATTATATTTCATGTTGTATAACCAAACTCAAACATGAGATAAGTAACTTACCCAAAAAATATGATCCTCTAACGATCATGAATGTCATGAATGACATTCACATATGCTAAAAGAGATGGAGAAAAATTAATACATTCTGAATTTGGTATTAGAAAATAAAAAATAAAACTTAAAACATAAGAGAAAGAAACATACTTTCTTTTTCTTTAATGGTAGGCAGCCAATCCTTAGTGCAAAGTAGAGCTTCTACAATATCCAATGTCAAATATGAACGTGTGTCATCAATAATTCTACGACCCCAACTAAATGTCGACTCAGATGATACAGTAGAAATAGGAATGGCAAGAATATCACGAGCCATCTTTGCAACATTTGGAATTTTTGGTCCATTTTGTTTCCACCAAAGAAGGAGGTCAAAAGAGAACTCATCATGTGAATCAAAAGGATGCAATGACTCCTCCAAATATAGATTCAAATCAGCTTTTGGAGTCATGAGTTGGCTAGTAGAGTTTTCTTTCATATACTTCTCAAATGTTCCACTAATTGTATCCGCACTTAGACACCCTCCATCTTCAATATTGTGAGAAACATGATTGGGTATTTGAAAGCTATATTGCATACTAGAACCACAATACTCAGCATACAAGTCATTCAGCTTTCCAGTAACCATGTCAACATACACTTTGGATTCAAAGCCATAAATATTATCATAGGAAAATTCTATAAATTGCAATTTGAAGTGTGGATCAAGAATTTGGGCAATTGTTAAAGATAAGCTACAAGTAGTCCAATACTTATCAAACTTAGAATGTATCAATGTTGCCATGACCCACACATAATCAAGTTCAGAATTCTGCCACTGATTTAATTTGTAGTGTATTTCACATATCCCATTGAAACAAATATTGGTTGTAGGATATTTTGAACCAGAAAAGCGAACTGTAGTATCATAAAATAACTTAAGACAATCACATATCACTCTACCCCTTTCCCATTCCTCATTTGTAGGAAATGACTTGTAGTCACTATCTAAATCTGCCAAGCGTTCAAAAGCTTTTCGCAAGTCTAAGGCATTTTGAAGCATAAGATATGTTGAATTCCACCTTGTTTCAACATCCAAACCAATTCTCTTAGATGAGTGGGAACGAGTTTGACTTAGTGCCATTTTGAACTTTTGATTCCTATATTGAGATGATCCAATATATTTGACACTATTCCGGATTTTCTCAATAAATGGAGCAATGACATCTAGGCCATTTTTAACAATTAAATTGAGAATATGGGCAGCACAACGCCCATGTAGAAGTTCCCCATGAAGATGAAGTGCATCTTTACCATTTAACCAAGTCTTTACATTGTTAACCATTGGTTCATTGTTGCTAGCATTGTCAACTACAATGGTGCACAACTTTTTATCCAAATTCCAGTCTAAGATTATATTTTTCAGCCACTCACCTAACATTTCACCAGTGTGAGGACACTCAATATATTGAAAGGCAATGATTTTTTTATTTAAGGTCCATTCTTCATCAATATAATGACATGAAACATAACTATAACCAATATCTTAATGCTCCGGTGTCCATATATCAGTGGTGAGACTCACTCTAGAACTAAGCTTCTCAAAAAGATTATAAAGGCTATGTTTTTCTTCTAAAAAGACTTTCATACAATCAGACCTTAGAGTGTTTCTTGACCAAAATTTATATGTTGGGAAAAGATACGACACCCATTCTCTAAAATATTCATACTCTAAAATCATAAATGGGAAGTCATGTTTCATTACCATTTTAGCAAAATGAGTCCTTTCAACCTCAGGCTCGAACTTGTAGTTTGTTACTCTGTTATCAACACCTTTCTTTTGCATTGCTAGAATTTTTTGTCGAATATCAGCTTTTGGTCTCCTTTTACAAAGTTTGTAATGGTTATTTAGGTGAGTTGTTCCTTTTTTGCTACAACCATCAGACTCAAACTTGCAATATTTGCATATGGATAACACGGAGCGATCATCATTAATTATCTTATCAAAATGATTCCAGACCGTTGAAGTGGTTTTTCTACATTTTGGTTCATCCTTATCCAATTCACATGAGTCAGGTTTAGGTTCATCTTGATCTATAAGGCCTTCTTGTAAAATTTCATTTCCTATTATAACAGTAGCACTCTGCTTATTGCTATTCAGGTTTTGAACATTGTCATTGCAATCAGATTGAACCATTTTACCTAAATACAAAATTATAAGAACATTAATTGCAACACTAGATATATTTTCCTATTCAAATTAAAATTGAAAGTATGAAGCTAGTGAGAAGAATGGAAACCAGACCGATGAAAATTGATGGAATTAGCTATCCATTCTAAAATAAAATCATGGCTCATGTGCAACTTGTTTGCTGATTTTCATTAACGGATATAAAATGTAACCAGAATTAGACATTCCATTGGGAGGGACTAAGATAATAAAAATGTTGACAATATGCAAGAGTCAACGTATGACTAGAGTTCGTAATAGATACTTAATCGAAGGATATGTACCTTACCTTGAAGAGGAAAACTTGGTGTACCCAGACAGAGATTATCCAGCTGTATTAACCACACCCACAGATAAACAGCCCTTAGGTGCAAAACTCCAGGTGATCACGTCACTAGAATATCACTTGTAGATGAATCGACTTATTCTACACCAGGATCCTCACAGTAAGCTGCTTCGTGTACTAACCTCTCTATAAGCACGACTGCCGTCTTTGAGCCCTGGTGATAGAAGACTGCAGATATCAACTAGCCTTGTCCTAGTATCGTCAGCCAAGGATTAGCTCCTTGTACTTTCAGCTCGCGAGGATCACACGTATTTGACTCCGACTGGTTTTTGTTGGCTTTTGAAAACATTTTTCCATGAGTCACTCAATTGTTTGAGAATCCTAAACAAAACCTGCTGGTTCAGTTAGCTATACGACTAACTTCACTTGAAGTCCTCCGACAATTCCCAATTCTAGTTCTAACACTGTATGCTTGTATTCAAACAATCATGAATTTCTTGGTTTTCATCCTCCGATCATCACCATCATCAAAAAGCTTTAACTCCAACCATGTTGGGGTCAGCTACATGGATCCTTTTATTCTGATCAACTATGTGATTGGTTATATTACAATCAAGATGTAAAGATTCAAACTCTATCCTTGTAAACTCTTAATTAGTTCATTTCTGCCAGCCTCATCTTCATTAGTTCATTTTTCCATGAATCACTCAATTGTTTGAGCACCCTTAACTTCTTGTGTATTTGTATGTAGATGGATTTCTTACGGGATAGAAATTGAATGTATATTGCTAATAGGATGCAAAGTGAAGTATTCCAGTCTGGTTTACAAAAATTCATTGAATTTGCACGTACCCATCAAATACCACCCATACCGGGAAATTTAATTTGCCCTTGTAAAACATGTTCGAATAGATACATTAAATCAGAGGATGATGTATTCTTGCATGTTTTACAAAAAGTATTTGTCCGCAGCTATGATGTCTGGACATATCATGGGGAGATGATCGGGAGGAATACAATAAGTGCAACGTCTGCTAGACCTACATCTGGAAGTATGCATCAAATGTTAGGAGATATATTCGGAATGGGCGATACAAGTCATGCCAGTGACTTTGAAGTCGAGGAGGAGCCTGCAAATCTTAATGCCCAATGCTTTTTCAAGCTTCTCAAAGAAGCCGATCAACCACTGTATGAAGGTTGTAAAACTCACTCCAAGTTGTCCTTTCTGGTGCCTCTGTTATACTGAAGGAGGAGTCTGGATGGTCAAATAATTCTTTTACAAAGTTGTTGAAGTTGATAATCTCAGCCTTCCCAAAAGAAGGCAGTCTACTTCCTGAGACTTATTATGAAGCAAATAAAGTTGTAAAAGACCTTGGCCTCAAAAAAGTTAAAATTGATGTCTGTCGAAATGACTGCATGATCTTTCGTAAAGGTTCATCAAAGAAAGACATGTGCGATACTTGTGGTGAGTCTAGATGGAATGAAAAGACATATAAAACAAAAGGCAAGAAGGTAGCTGAAAAGGTGATGTATCACTTTCCTATTATCCCTCGTCTGGAGAGATTTTACATGTGCCCTTCAGTTGCAAAAGATATGATGTGGCCATTTAATGAAAAAGGAAATGATGGTCGTATTCATCATCCCTCTGACACGGAAGAATGGATCTCAATAGACAGAGAATTTCCAGACTTTGCTGCTGAACCACGAAATGTCAGACTTGCTCTAGCTACAGATGGATTCAATCCATTTGGACTTATGAGTGCTTCAAACAGCACATGGCCTGTACTATTAACCCCTCTCAATCTCCCACCTTGGCTTCTTCTAAAGGAGCCATACATAATGATGTCTTTGCTGATCCCAGGTCCTCATATGGTTGGGAATGATATTGATATTTACTTAGAGTCATTAATTGATGAGCTTCAAAACTTTGGGGCCAGGGAGTTAAAGTATATGATGCTTATAGCAAGAAGAACTTCACTATGCGGGCAATGATCTTATGGACCATAAATGATTTTCTGGCTTATGGTGACCTTTCTGGTTGGAGCACCAAAGGGAAAAAGGATTTAGGTTGCCCATCTTGTAATGTAGACACCTTATCCAAGTGGCTTCAATTTGGAAAGAAACAATGTTATGGTTTCCATCGATGTTTCTTAAAAAACAATCATATTTATAGGCGTGATAAAAAAAAGTTTCAATGGAGAACAAGATTTTCGTCAACCGCCTAGGCGTTGGTCAGGTGATGATATACTACAACAATTTCAGGGTTGCACAAACTTCACATTTGGAAAAACAAATAAACGTAAAATCTCTACAAATGGACATCGACCATTGCCGCCTGGATGGAATAAAATAAGCATTTTTTTCTGACTCCCGTATTGGAAACATCTGTTGATGAGACATAATCTGGATGTAATGCACATAGAAAAAAATGTTTGTGAGAACATCTTGAACACTTTGTTGGGCGACTCGAAGAAAAGTAAGGACAACTTACAAGCTCGTCAAGATCTAAAACAATGGGGTATTCGAAGGGATTTGTGGCCAGTCGATTCAGGGAGCCATTATTACTTACCTCCAGCATCTTTCAGAATGAGTAGTACGGAGAAAGAGAATTTTCTATCTGTTTTACAAACATTGAAGGTTCCTGATGGATATTCTTCTAACATATCTAGGTGTGTCAACATGAGAGAGAAAAAACTATTGGCATTGAAGAGCCATGATTGTCATGTTTTAATGCAACAACTTCTTCTTGTTGCCTTGCAGAATCGCATAGGCGTAGATGTTTATAAACCTATTGCAAGCCTATGTTTATTTTTCAATAAACTTTGCTCAGATGCTATTGATGTAGAAGAATTTAAGAAGCTTGAAGAAGACATTGCTGTCACACTATACCAGTTAGAGAGAGTTTTTCCTCCATCATTCTTTACCATTATGATGCATTTGCCTATCCATTTAGCTTATGAAGAAAGGGTTGTCAGTTCTGTATGGTATAGGTGGATGTACCCCATTGAGAGGTACTTGAAGAAACTCAAGAATTATGTCAGAAATAAAGCTCAGCCTACCGGTTCTATTGCTAGAGGCTATTTAGCAGAAGAATGTTTGACATTTTGTGCTAGATATCTACCTGATTTTGACACAAAAGTCACTCGTACTCCTCATAATGTTGATGACTCTCCTATTAGAGTGGCAGTACTGAAACACTTTAATGTGCAAACTTTAGAACAAGTCCATCGAAATGTACTATTTAATACTGACATGTTCGATGATTACAGAAGGTAATCAAACTTTTTTTCAATGTTAAATAGTTTCTAATATAGATTAACCACAACTTTTGAATTTTTCTAATAACCAGTGAACACATGATAAAGCTTCAAGAGGCTGAACCAAATATCACACTATGTGCTTTAGAAAAAAACATGCAACACAGTTTGCTAGGTGGTTGAGAGAGCATGTAAGTAATTTATAAAATTACTAAAATTTTATTTTAAAAGGGTATTTAATCCCTTCTTATTTTTATATTGATAAATTAGGTAATACATATTCGAATGGATCATCCAAAGGATGTTAGTGAGGAATTGAGATGGATATCCCAGGGTCCTTCTGTAGATGGAATGTCATATGAAGGCTATTCAGTAAATGGATATCGATTCCGCTCAAAACATGTTGAAAGTACTTCTACTACACAAAATAGTGGGGTGTACTTGGTGGAAGATACATCTAGTTATGCAAGTGGGAGGGACAAAAATCCTATTATGGCTACAATTACATATTATGGACAATTGGAGAGGTCATTGAGCTATGTTATGGTCCAGACATAAAAATACCATTGTTTCGGTGTGCTTGGTTTGATGAAAGTTCTTCTAACGGTTTGCGCATTGACAAATATGGTTTCACACAACTCAATTTCTCAAGTAGACACAATCAAGATGAGCCATTCACTCTTGCATCACAAGCAATGCAATGCTTTTATGTAAAAGATCATGATGATGATAATTGGTTCACTGTTTTGAAACTTCCACCTCAAAATTATTCTGAAGTACCTATCGTTGAGGATTATATGAGTGGGACACAAGTTCATAGTGGTAACAACCACACAAGTGATGATATCTCCTGGTCAAGGAATGATATGCATGGATCATTTGTTGCTAGGGAGCCTGAGGAATAAAGTTGTTTTGATTAGTTGTTGCAAACCTTAGTGAATGATCGTGCTTGCAATATTTTTCTTTGTGGATTATTATGTTTTGGTGCAAGGATATTGCCTTGTCATTTGTCCCTTTTTTATCTTATGTAGGATGAGGAATATTTTGTGTTGATGTAATATTTTTCTTTGTGGATTATTATGTATTGGTGCAAAGATATTGCATTGTCATTTGTCCCTTTTTCTTTTGTGGATTATTATGTGCTTACAATGTTGTACATTTATTCCATAAACTGCTGGACTAACCTCTTATGCATTGCTACAATTGTTATGTTTTCATCTTATGCAGGATGAGGAACACAAGGTCAACTATGAGAGCTTCTACAACCCCGCCACAACCCACTACTACTTCACCTACAGTCTCCTCTCCTTCAACTGAAGTACGAGATGAGCATGATGAACTTGAGGATGAACATGACCACCATAGATATGGAAGGGGCCCTGCAAGTGAGGTTAATCTAATTCCAAAACTAGGAGAGAAGCGACACAAGGTGGAATGGAATGCAACAGGTAATGCAGTTGGAAAGAACAGTATAAAGTTGAACAATTATTGTGGCATATTAGCTAGAAAACCACAAATATGGAGTTTAGATCTACAATGGCGAGAGCAACCACAACTAGCATTTGAAGATAGAAAATCATGCATTGAGGTACTTAAGTAATTACAAATTTTCTTTTAGTCTAGACTTAGTGTATATTTTAAGAGTTTTTTATTGTTTCTTAACATCTCCAAATATTTTCCAGAAATTCTTTGATTTGGGATCATCCAAATGCATGGAACTGCGTAGATGCTCACATTCACAAAGCTTTACAAAGTTGTAAGTCGCGGGTTAAGAAAGACTACTATCTAAAGTATAAGGATAATCCATATTTGATGAGGAAAAAGGTTGAGCAGAATGCATCATTAGATATTCATCAGTTTGACAATCTTGTTAAACAATGGTCTTCTAAGAAGTCTGAGGTAATATCAAATTAATATATAATCATTTATCTTTCATTTATAGTGTTTAGTAAGTAATTTTTTTGTATAGAAAATTGCTGCCACAAATAAGGTTAACAGGTCAAAAAAACAAATGTATCATACTACAGGATCCAAACCATGGAGTTGTTATAGGGAGGAAATGGTATCACCTTTAACTTTGTATTTATTTCCTATGAGTTCTAAATAAGAAATTGTTTAGCTAGTAGTAATAATCCTAATATTTGATTTATGAAAGAAAACTACGGAAGGGGAGCCAACTCAAAAAGATTTTTTGAAGAAAGTATATGAGAACAACCCGTTGGTGGTAATTTATTCAATATTTTAAATCAATAATATATTAAATTTTCAAATAAAACTTGTCTAGTTTGTACATTGACTTTGTTCAAATAATGGCAGGACGGGATAACTGATATTGTTGAAAACGAAGTTACAAATGGTGAAGTAACTGATCCAACACAAATCGATGAGGTGACATGTCGTGCCTTCTTGCGTGTAGTCAACCCCGTAAAAAAGAATAGGGTTCGTGGTATTGGACTCGGACATGCCACGGAAGGGAATACTGGGAAAGCCGCCAAAATTTTGTATGAAATGTTATTGCGAGAAAGTATTGCAAAAGATGTAAGTAATTTAACAAATTTGTAAGTATCATATGATATTGTCATTATTGTCTTCTAAAAATATATTTCATTGTAGGATAAATTAAAAGAGGCTACCCAAGAAATGAAAAATATGCAAAAATCTTGGTCCCAATTTATAACATGGGTGCAACAAAATCAGGTTGTTTGATGGAAACAATCGAGTATCAGATCAAACTTATTGATATAATATTGCAACATAAATAGAATTTGTTTTATTCTCTTTTATATTTTCAATAGGCGGAATCAGCTAGAAGTACATAGTTTGGGCCGACGAGTGTGTTTCCAAATCCACCCCCTTCTGGAGTATTTCAATCTAGTGTTGGTATAACATCGTCAAATTTTGGAGCACAGGAACATATTCACAAAATTAAAGAATTTTAATTTTTATAAATAACATAAGTTGAAAATGAGAATCTTGCTTTAAAGGCTCAAATGTTTCCAAACGGGGCTTCTCCTGGTGTGTTTTCTACTCAAGCTACCTCAAATGGTATAAATGGGCCAGGGTTTACATTTCAATCACATGTATGACATTACATACATTTTTTATAATGGCTTATCTGAAATAAACTCATTCTCATGCTATCAATTTTTTTTGAAGCCACATTCTTTTCAAAATGGACCTCCTACTATTTTGTTTCCTGCTCAAGGTGGCGTGAGTGGATCCCAGGTATAAATATAAAATATATTACTGATATTTCCCTATTCATGTTCAACTTTATTGAAAAATTAAATTCTTTTCAAGCATCAATATTTCCCAAATGGTCATCCTATTGGTGTGTTTCCCGCTAATGGTGGTACAAGTGGATCACAGGTATTTATATAAATGTATTATCAAATGTGTGGTTATTTATGATCATCTTAAATTGAAAATTTAAATTCTTTGTCAGCCTCAATATTTTCCAACTTCAACTCCTACTGGTGTGTTTCCTACTCATGGTGGTACAAGTGGAGAAAATCATGCAAGGGATACTACAACGGAAGACATTCATAACGCTTGAAGAATTTTCAACAATTTACAATAGAGTTTTTAATTGTTATGAAACCTCACAATTCCTTGGATATAGATAGTATTTAGAAAATGTGTATGAATTTTATTTACATTGTCTTTATTTTTTATAATCCATGGAGAAAATTACATTTGGTCCATATGTCAACTCATTATTGATAAAGTTTAAATTTAATTGACTTGGGAGTAGTTGGACACTCCATATGAGACTTATGAGTTATTTATATATATTGATAAATTTTAAATTTAATTGACTTGGGAGTAGTTGGACAAATGTGAGTTTAACAGAATCTATAGCAGGTACACTCATCTCTTTAGAATCTTGACTTTCATTTTATTCAATATTCTCTAACTGCTCCATTAATATTTCCATGGGTACACATATAGACAGTCTTGTTATTTGACAGGAAATATGATCTTGACCTTTTTGTGATAGGTTTTGTGAGGACATGGGTGCTTAGACCCAGATAATTGGCAACCAATGCTTTTGGAGAAAGGACGCATCATATTTGAGCATGTAAGAAGCTATACTTGTGTCTTATTATATTATAGAGATTGTTCTATATTTAACTAATTGCCTCATATACTATTTGCAGTTGTATCGTTGGTTCCCTCGATACTAAATTATACTTGGCTATGGGTTCATTCCCCAAGTTTCTGCATAACTATAGACACTACTAATGAATCCTCCTCCCCAAGTCATTGCAATTGATTCCATCCTCCTATGGCAGCATTGGATCTCGTGACCATGACTTATGAACTTCCCAAAATAAGGACGGAAACCACCAGAAAATATATAATCGGATATCAAGATAGAGACCACTCCCTAAAATAAGGACAGAGCTAGCCATGGACATTATCAGAAAGGTTCTGAGCAATGTCGGTTTTCCTACTCATATTTGGTTTTGATCTTTGTTTATCCTTTGTACTTGATTTGTAAAAAAGAAACATGCAAAAGGAATATTTGTATGTGCTTATAGATGGGAGAATGTCATGGTTTATCAACCAATAACAACAACCTACTTAAACTTTATTATATATACACAAGTGGGCCATGGCACATTTTTTTCTGTAATGATCTTCACACTTGCTTCAAACTGATTAGTCCACAATTGAATAATGACTGGAAAATAAGCAAATATTATCAACTATCACTTGCTAGATTTAGTGATTAAACAATATACTTTAGAGTTGAAATGTATGATACGTCAACATGCAAAGCCTATTAGGATATAGACAGTTGGTTGGTGCAATAAATAAATTGCATAATCCTAGTATGGAATGCCCTGGTATACGTTCCCAGTCGGGATTGAACCCAGACTAGCCCAAGATCCATGTATGAGTGTTGGTATAATTGCTGCAAAAGGACAGATTCAATGTCTTCATAAGGACCAACATGTCAAGAAGCCAACACCTCCAAGCAATAAGTATGTGTATGAGAACACAATTAAACCACAACCCATAGGTTGCACACTTGTTTATATTAAGATGCAATTCTAAAATAAATTCCAACATGCCAAAGTTATAGTTTGATTTTACAACTAACTGAATCTAATGTTGCACATAATTCATACATAGTAGGAAGATGATTTGTATTATTTGTAGTTAAATAACCCATTACTTACCTGAAAGAAGGGTTGGAGTCCCCAAGGATAAATAACTCATTCTAAGTGAAACTAAATTTAGAATAGAGTCGCTTGAAGAAACTACATGGGATAGAGTTCCCTGTTCGAGCCATAGTCGCTTGAAGAAACTACATGTATACGAGTATGTACACTAACTTGGATAATATGAGTTGGGTATTAGCAGAATTTTTTTTGTAAGAAGTCACAAGAACTAAAAATAAATGTCCAATGGATATAAGGTGTAAAAAAACTTTTCTAGGTGATGCCTTCAAAGTGTACACTAACTTAGAAAATCATAGTTGGGTATTAGCAAAAACTCTTCAAAGTGTACTCCAATAGGTTTACACCTTATGAGGTCATTTCCATTGGGGATTGTTGCTGCCAGCAATTTTTTGCTTTTCCTTATCAGTTTCTGCCAGATTGAAGCTCTAAATCGACTCATTCTATTGCTTATTTTGTTTTGAAGTTTTCCATTCCCGCCTATTAAATCAACTCCATACTATTCTCAATTAGTATTCCCTACTAAGGGTTCGCCCCTAGTTGGTCCGTTGCCTCCAGATTGGAGGT
This sequence comes from Alisma plantago-aquatica, assembly GCA_963693085.1. Taxonomy (NCBI): domain Eukaryota; kingdom Viridiplantae; phylum Streptophyta; class Magnoliopsida; order Alismatales; family Alismataceae; genus Alisma; species Alisma plantago-aquatica. Next base: position 816,873,557 of record OY856411.1, on the reverse strand, counting down.
GTATGTTGCCATTTATTCTCTCTTATTTACTTTTCAAGTTTCAATTGCCTCATATTTAATAAACTTCTTTCTATGTTAAATTACTGTAGAAAATGTAAATATTTGTGAATATTGTTGTCATTGAGCTATGTTATGGTCCAGACATAAAAATACCGTTGTTTCGGTGTCCTTGGTTTGATGAAAGTTCTTCTAATGGTTTGCACATTGACAAATATGGTTTCACACAACTCAATTTCTTGAGGAGACGTCTAGCTTTAACAGCATTTCAGAGACCTTTACGTGCAGTGAGTTGACATCAGTGTTAAGGAGGTAGAGAGTCAAGCATGCTCTAGCCAGGTCGTAGTCATGTGTATACATTTTGCCAAGGAGCTGATCTTGGTAGGCTGAAACAACACTGAATGATCTGTGGATTGTTGGCATTAATATTTTGTTGTGTTTGTAAAGGTATGATTGATGGTACACTTTGTTGCTCGAAGGGGGTAATATATTAAGGAAAATAAAAACTTCCATTGGTGATAAAAAGAAATCTGTAATGACTCATCCTGAATTTGTGAGGAAGCTATCTAGTCTTGTGTGTCTACAGATGCCTAGCCACGGTCAAGTAGTATACTAGGAATCTGTGAGGAAGCTAGCTACTCTTGTTTGTCAAGATACCTAGGATCCCTTGTAGCTTTATACAGCCAATAGGTGCTTTCTATCAATTCTGGTCTCAATGGATAACTTTTCTAACCAAGCTGAACACTGAGTGTTGCTAGATAGAAACCTTCTGTGGTAAAGTCATATTTCTTCCACACACTAAAAAAAGCAGAATGGGTCCTAATGGCAGGATCGATGTCTCCAGCAAGAACCTGAAGACCATGCCAAAATGCTTGTAGGATGTTGAATAGGGGCCACACTATGACAACAGAATTCATGTTGACTTCAACATACCAAGGATCATGATAGAGATAGTGCATGACAACTTTGTAAGCTTCCTAGAACATAAATAGATACTCATCAACAACTGAAACAAATACTCTTATTGTAGTCTCAAACACTGAAATAGTTTTGTTTATATCAAATTGAAGATTATTCGCCACCCATTCAACAGCTGAACCAAATCATTCACGGTCTCCAAGCATTGCCAATGTGTCAAGGGAATCTATCAATGTTAATGTGTGGCCCCCAAGGGAATCTTCCCCACTATAAGATAATGGCCAAAGTTCATCTAAAGAAAATTCATGATCCATATATCCATTAAAGGCATGGTAAAACATCTCCCTGACCTCGTCTTTCAGCACTTTGGCCTCCTCCCATATTACTAGGCCTGAAAATTAAAAGTAAAGACAATAGTCTCTCACATGTGGCAGCAAGTGGAAGCTGCTGTGAAATACTGATGATGAAACATAATACTACTTCACTCTTTGTGTTTAGCTTACAAGTTACTCAACTTTTCCTTTTGTTAGAAGGGTATTTTAAGTTATTTTTAACTTAGGTATTGCATGTGTACAACTTCAACGCTACTTTACGTCTTACTCAAAAGAGACTCTACTAGTAAACGATGGTGATTGTTTCTTTCTATGCAGAATCATGTTTTTCTTCTTCTCATTTTTGAAATTTGCATAGATTTTTCTCGTATTACAGTTCTATGACCTGACATATTTTTGTAAAATAAATGCTCTTGAACTGATGTTCTCTTTGTTCCTTTCTAACTGTCTGAAAAATTTATCATGCATGCATCATCTAATTTGAGTTTATTGGATTATGATCTCCCTTTTGTGATCTCTTTTGCAATTGCTGCCTCAGTTGAGGTGATTGTATCAATAATCATGGTGGATATTGTGACGTGGCAAGTCTTACTTGTTGCCATTCTAGTAATGATAGTAATCGTTAAAGTTTAGGTATATTTTTGTATTGAAATGTTCTTACATTATCTCTTCTGGGTATCTATAATTCATGTCTGACTCATTAACCATTTCATCTTATTTTGAACTGTTTACAGGTACTACCAAACATATTTACATTATGAGATCCTAAACAGGTTTGGATCCTTTATTAGCTCTTGTTCAATTGTCAATTGTCTTGCAAATTTGCAACTTATATGCAATTTAGCAATTCTGGTATGTGTATATATATTTTTCATTTGTTTATCCTTTGTATGTGTTGTTTATGTATGCAGTATAATTTCTCATGAGCGTCTAGATAGGATTACACACTTTGTTAGTGAGATGACTCTTATCCGATGATGCATCTACAAGTTCTAGAGTGCATATTCAAAATGAGGAAACTTTCGATTCTCCTTATATGGGTCCGTTAACCCATTGTATGGACCCAGTTATAGCCGTCGATGATTCTGTAGGTTCTGCTGAAACTTCAACTAGCATTACTTCAGATATGGAAGTTTACTCATCTTCATTTAGATCTTTTGGATCTGAATCTTCTGAAAGCATTTTTTGCTGTGACGTTGTGGAATCAAATATCAAAAAAGGGCTGGAGAGAAAAAGTATGCAGTGTTCCGAGGAATTTACATCAGAATGCTTAGAATCTTACTTTGATAATTTTGAAAGAGTAAATCGTAGATATGAAGATGGTCACTCATCTCCCACAAACGTCTCCATTAATGATATGTTGGAGCGAATTGGAAGCTTGGAGTCTGTCTATAGGTGGGAAATATCTCCATTGACATGTTACTTATTATCTTTCTCTAATGTTGGAAATCTCATATTGATAAGAGTTCAATACTCATTAGACAGTTCAGCTAGAAGTATGAGCTCTGATTTGGAAGATGAAGAATTGAATCAGGCATGAGAATAGTGCTGGTGATGAAAAAGTATTGCAGTGGGCCAAGGTATATAATCAATATGTCTACTTATTGGCCTTGACACTGTTTTCCTTCCTATTTAAAGTAAAACTTATTTTCTCTCTGGATCAGGAAAATCATAATGAACCTCTGCAAATAATTTTTGGCTACCATTATATGCCTTTGCCACAACATGGCAATGATGTAGTTTTTCATCTGTTAGTAAAGCAAAAAAGAATGATGAACGAAAGTCAGATTCCAAGAAACCAGTTAATCAAGTCTTAAATTGGTTGTTTAAAACATTATACTAGCATTATGAGGAAGATGCACGTTTTGACACTTCATAACCATCTTAAAATATGAATGGAAACTATTTCCCACATTTTTTTTCACATAGAAAAGAGCAATCCACATTGGTCATATAGTCAAGGCATGGCAGAGTTTGGATGGAAGGATGATGAAGCAACAACCCAAACAATCAAGAAAAAATCACTTTCCAAACAGTAAAGATCACCACAAGTGACATAACAGAAAGAAATTAATGTATGTCTTATATAAAAACCTAGAAACTGTTAAATAGAAAATCATGTTACAACAAATAAATTGACATAAGAAACTAAATTTAAGTTTTATTATTAAATGTGTACATCTCAATTACAAGATATGTTTTTCTTTTCTAATTCCTATCTTTCCATTATATTATAATCAGAATCTTGATCTCTCACAATAATACATCATTAATTCATGAATCAAAATTGGCAGAAATCCTCAAACTAAAAAACTAAAAAATTGTTACTTTTCTAAATAATGTTATTCCAGGAAGTGATGCAACATGTCAACATTGTAAACAGTCATCTGTTCATAAAATTGATTAGTATTTGATCCAGTATTCACTAGTACTTTCTGATTGAAAAGTTAACTGTAGAAGTTATTCATTCCTGTTGTGAAGGGAGCAAAAATCAATTAAAGGCAAGGAAGCAAGTACAACCATTAGAGCTTACAAATATTAAAGTATACAAGTAAGCACTCATCGCCAATGGAACTCCAGCAACAATAGCACCCTCAGGTAGTGAACGGAGTTGGTTTACGCTGATTCCAATAAGTAAAAGCGCTAATGCTTCCCACTGCATACCAAAATAAAGCACGTAAATGTCAGACCAAAAAAATTTGGGAGAAATTTGCTGCTAGGAATTCTCACTTACACCTTAAGCAATGTGTCAAATGGACAACATATGAAAATTAATAATGGGCAGAAGCAAAGGAGCAGGCTATAATGTCTCTAAATATCTAGTTAAAATATAGAAGTTAAATAGAGGATGATTATCAAGTAGCATCCATTAAATTACTCAGATCGGTAGTTTTTATTGATTACGGTACTACCATCTGATTGATACTAGGTTAGCTACAGTCCGGTGGCAGACTGCGGCCAGAAATATCTACTTTAGGGTTAATTGGAGAATACAACAGTGCAGATATGTCACGTCCCTCAGATATTGATAAAGTAACAATTTTCCTATTTATCTTTATATTTCGTGGCCCTAACTGCATGTTCACCAAGCTGTTACTATGATATCACATTTTGTCTTTTTCTCTATGAAGGTCGAAGCAAAATTGGTAGCTATAGAGGAATCTCTTGCATTATCTTTGTGGTCAACTGCAACTATTTGTCATGTACTCTCACTTGAAAATGTAATGTCCTAACATAGAATCTAAATTTTATGAAAATTGTATTTGTTAGAAAGGCTCAATGGGACAATAAAAACACAAGTGATGAACTATGCATCAGAGTCTGCATTGGGTGTGGTCACAATAAGAGCTCTCTCTAATATAGATCGTTTCCTCAATAACAATATGATGCTTGTAGATACAGATGCAACACTTTTCTTTTATACCGTTGCTGCTATAGAGTGGGTTCTTTTAAGGGTAGAGGGATTGCAAAATATAACAATTCTAACAGCAACTTTGATCCTTGTTTTTATTCCACAAGATTCTGCTGGGACATGTGTGTACTTTGAACTTAACTTCAGTAGGTTGTGATCTGCTTTATTTCTGATATGAATAATATAAAACTAATTATTTCTGTGTAGTTACAACTATTTTTCTTCATCAAAATTTCCATACTTCACTGGCATAATATGAATGACAATTTCCAGGACTTTTGGGTTTATCTTTGTCCTATGCTCGAACACTGTCAGCCATCCAAGGGTTTCTGACTCGATGGTATTCATACTCAGACAACTATATTATCTCTATCGAAAGAATTAAGCAGTTCATGCATTTGCCGTCTGAAGCTCCAGTAATTATTGAGGACAATAGACCACCTCCTGTCTGGCCACATCAAGGGAAGATAGATTTTAAATATTTGAAGGTAATAGTAAAGCTCATTATGAAACGTGTCTACAGTCTTAGACCAAGTAATTGAATAAAAATGATCCATGTATTTTTTGGTGGTTCCAGATAAGATATAGTCTCAATGCTCCCCTTGTCCTCAAAGGCATCACATGAACCTTTGTACCAGGGGAGAAAGTAGGGGTTGTGGGAAGGACGGGAAGCGGAAAGACCACATTGATAAGTGCTTTGTTTCGACTTGTTTAACCAGCTTCTGGAAATATTTATATAGATGATCTTGATATCTGTACTATCGGTTTGAAAGATTTGCGGAGGAAGCTAAGCATAATTCCTCAAGAGCCAACTCTCTTCAAGGGAAGCGTAAGAAGTAACTTGGATCCTCTTGGTTTGCACTCTGACCAGGAGATATGGGAGGTGATCAAAGCCCCTCCTTAACCATATGTTTAAGACCGTTGTGGTTTGAAATGTAGTTTTAGTGGCTTGTTACGAACTGACTAATAAAGAATTTAAGATTCTATGTACAAAGAGTACAGCTGAATACTTGGTACGTTCTTTTCATATTTCAAGTTCTATATTAATATTGACGGTTGTGCTCAGGAACTGGAGAAATGTCAATTGAAAGACACCATCAATACGCTTCCAAACCTACTGGATTCTTCTGGTAAGATCTTATATAACTACAAAATGTTAAAGTAAATGTGATCTATTGTAGAAAAAATAAGTTCACTTTTTTTCTGAATGTAGTAAGCGACGAAGGTGAAAATTGGAGTGTTGGACAGAGGCAACTCTTTTGCCTGGGACGTGCTCTTCTTCAAAGATGTTCATTGGCTAAACGAGTGATAAACTCAAGATGTACATATATATTTATATTGAAATTTGTATCGATTAAAGGGGAAAAGGCCCATGTCCTCCCCTATGTGATGAACAATTTTTCTATGTGAAATAAAAAAGAATGTTTCAAAAGAGTGATTTGTTATGGTTGTTGTGTCTTATTAACTAAATTAGTTTGTTAAAATATTCTTTGTGCCTGATAGAAGCCACAAATGTATTACTTCATGAAATATAAGAAAACTAAAACCTCATTGACAAATAAGAAAATGTAGATCACAATTGGAATTTATGAGAAATTAAGTATATTCGTGAAGGCCCTAGAACCTCATTGAAAGATGTTAAATTAGCCTTCACAAATATATTTGGAGGCCTGGGAAGTCTTTTTGTGAAGGTCAAATAGACCTTCAAAAAAAGTATTTGTGAAGGCCCTAGAACCTCATTGAAAGTTGTGAAATTAGCCTTCAAAAATGTATTTGGGAGGCATGGGAAGTTTTTTTGTGAAGGTCAAATAGTCCTTCAAAATAGAATTTGTGAAGGCTAGAGTCTCTCATCAAAGTATTTGTGAAGAGGCTTTTAGAGTAGGACTTCTTGTGAAGGAATTTCCTTCAACCGATTTTTTTTTGAAGGAGTTAATGTACATTTGTGAAGGAATCATCCTTCACAAATAACCAATTTTCTTGTAGTGGTTGGCAAACATAATTATTAAGTGTTATTGATTAGGATATTATTAGAGATATACATGATTGAGGGTTTCTTAGAAACCAATAAACAGAGGTTTTTGGGTTTACACTTAACTGACATGGTGTCTCTTGGTTAAATGCATGTTATGTTTGCATGCTTCATTAATTTGTATTTCCCATGAACTGAGATTATGTACTCCTTCAATGTTCACACCACTTGAGAAGACAAATGAATATATGATTTGTATTTAGTAAAGTTCTTGTTTTACTAGTTGTGATGGATGTATAATTTTTTATCTAGTACACCTTATCAAATTACAAGGTGTGGTAGGAAATTCCAAAAGTACTAGGTGTAGGGTTGCACCGATAGTTTGATTCCATACTAGTTGATAAGTGCATCTATAGCTATATTTTTCATGTTATTCTTGCACGATACTATTGTTTTGTCATGATTTTATTCTTCTTTGGAATACATTAAGAAATTATTTGGTCATGGAGTTATCCTATGTTGCTCATGCACATTATGCGTATATACTTTACATTGATTCCATGTATAGAGTATGTGTGGAAGCTAAAGTAGATATGATAAACAAAGAAAAAAGTATAGTTCAAATTCATAGAGACTTAATGTTTCATTGCAATCACACTTGTTTTAGGCATTAGAGAAAAGAGTATGGTCCATGTAGGAGTTGACACATCATATCCCACAAGTGATATAGTGTGTCCAACATCAAGTTCTTTAGCATGTCATGGATACAAGACATAGATCACTTTCCCCATTGAACACAAGGTGCCATAAATCAAAATGTTCCTCAATTTATTCATCAAGATAAGCATGACATGATTCAGAAAGACTCACTTAAGAATTAAAATGCATGGCTTGTCAAGCCCTACAAAAATAATTTTTTGATCTTGAATCAATCATACACATGAAACATGTCGTCCCAATTTCCTAAAACATGATGACATGTTTTTGATATACATATAACTAGTAGGCCTTTTTTGGAAGCAGAATATCTTACCATTTTGTTTCCTTGAACTTGAGAGATTCAGAAGGCACTAAAATCATAATTTGACCTGTAGTATGCACGAATGGGATATAAGGAAGGGGCTTATAGAGCTTGAGAAAGAAAGAGAAGAAGAAATATTTAGGTGCAACAAGATAGAATATCCACAAAGTTACGAGCCTATATATCATTTCTTTCTTATAATGAGTAGTCTTCTTCTATCCTCTTATTTTCTATTACTCGATACTACTGATGTTTATAGGGATCCAAAATTACGACTCGTGATGATACTTCCAATTCAACAATTTGTGTGACTATATGTTGACCATGATGCTCGATTGCTCGATCTCGGAATGAGATGGACATTGTAAATTATTATGATACCTTATGTGAGTTCTACAACGATCTTGATGTTGAATGGTAATAGTCAATCTTGGTTGATGACTTGATTTAATTTTAGGCATAAAATTTCTTTTAAGGTGGGGAGGATGTGATGACCCTGATTTTTTTCCCTCTCTCCTCATGTATGCTCTATGAAAATCATTTTTGCACAAATTTCTCACTCTATCCCTCAACTTCATGATCAGAGTTGTTATGATACTTTTTGAGGTTGTCTCGTGTACACATGTCTTGTGGTGACACTCATTTTACTTGTGAATAATTTCGAACCTAAATAATATCACCAAAGTCCTCTCTAATGTATTTCATAATGTGTAATATTAAATTATCTTTCTAACGGTTCAAAAATTGCCTCAATCAGATCATCCTAGCCCAAGTTATAGCCTTATGAACGTTAGTAATTTAATCCTTGAATTTGTGTTGTTTTGAACCCAATCGGGCCTAATGTGGGGCGCGGCCCAGCAGCTAAGGTGGATGCCCCCCTTGCTTTTGCACCTCAGCAATCTGCTGGCATCTACTCTCGACCAATGACAACGCTCCATTTTGGAGCAGCGGATCCATACTCCCATCCCTTGGATCGGCTTGTGGTCCACATTGACCCAAATCCAATGGTCTTCGGTTGTCTCCTACCTTTGTGTCAGATAAGGTACAACAGTCTACCAACTCCTCTTTAGCTCGGCCAATCCGACACTTTGAGCCTTCTTTGCTTAAATGGATGACCCTGTTGGCATTGTTTTTCTTCCTTCTTCGATTCCCCTCTCTTTTCCTCATCATTTGCACAGCCCAGCTCCTTGCCCCTCTTCTTTCTTCTCCAACCATCCATGGTGGCGCCGCCACCTCCAGCCCTTTTAGGCGTCCTCATTCTAATCTCCTTGGACGTGTTCTGACACCACCAACAAACTCGTGTTCCTCTTCCTTGCCGGAGCGGCACCTCAGGAGTTTTTCCAGCCCCTGACCTTCCCTTCAAATAGCCACGGCTGACACACCGTTGTGCTGTGCTGGATCAGCGTCGGGTGTAGGAGTCAGCGTCCAGGGATTGTAGGAGATAGATGCGTGGGCGATGAGTAGCGGTGTAGTGCGGCGCTCAGCGGCTGGAGGGCTCTCGCAGTGGCAGCTGGAGCTTTTGGGTGCGTCTAACCAACTCTAGCGATCGAGGGTCATCTCCCGAACGACTTGCTCTCGCGGGCTGCTAGCTACGCGTTCAGATCTGCAGTGCCGAGGCTGCTGTCTCGGTGCTGTCCCATCCATTCACAGTCCAACACTTAACATCCAATTCACAAAGAGAGCGATGCTGGCTGACCCGATATACTCCCGGCCGATTCGTTAATCCAAGGAACAAAAAAAACCGAACGTCAGCCTAAACTACATAGCGGAAAGACAATCGACTTGCTGTCATATAACCTATCAATTTGCCGCCGCCAATAACTGAAAACGCATGCCTTGCCGCTGCTGCCGATAATCCTCCGGTTATCAAGTTTCTTTCATGGTCGCGGGCCTTCCCCCAACATCGGCTTCCGGTCAAAACTCATGCTCTCCGACAATGACAGAAAGTAGATAGAAAGGTGAACGCATACACAATTAAATTGTGATTTTTTCAATGTTCTTTGCACGGAGATGCCTTCTTTGTTTTCTTTACATACAACTTCTTATGGCAGAATCATTATTTTTAAGAAGAGTATCATAGTATTCATTACTTATTCTACATGTTGAATTTCGAATCCTTTATTGTAGTCGGAGTCATTAGACTTACTGTCTGGACATTAGATTTTACCTGGCAACAAAGACGACATTGAAATTCACCTTGTGCAGAGCGTTACAAGACCACTAAATGCTGCTTTAGGTAATCTTACTTGTACTTAAAAAAAATTATTTGTGATATGTCGTTTTGTAAGTACTGTTTTGTGTAATTTAACAAAATAAATCTTCGTTTTGTTGTCGTATATATGGTTTTGTTTTGCGTCAATACATATTTGTAAGACAATTAGACGTTAGAGATGCATAATCTATAGTTTCATGTTCTTCATTGATAATATACTATTTTAGACTTCTTATTGAAATCATTTTGTTGTTCGTTTACCGCATACATTATGAATCTGCATAATTCATGTCCTGAGCCTGAAATTGAGAAAGATGCATCCTTTTACAACTTAGAACAATTTACACCTCAACGCGATGCGAATTTCAGTCATAATTCTACCATTGTCGAAGAAATTTCTCTTAATCTGAACAATATTGAAGTCATACATGCCAACATTGATCCTGAAAAGATTCCAAAAGTAGAAAAAGAATTTGAGACCGATGAGCCAGATGCTTACGATTTTTATAATAATTATGCTAAGGCGTTGGGTTTTAGTATTCGCAGAAGTAAATTTCACAAAGATAATACTGGTATTTTGTTGGATAGAATATATTGTTGCTCTTGTGAAGGTCATCCTGGACCTGATAAAAGGCGAGACGATGTCAAAAATCCCCGTCCAGAAAGTAGATGTGGTTGTTTGGCTCATATGAAAATTCAACGTTCAAATGGAAAATATCGGATTGTAAACTTCATTCCAGGACATTTTCATAACTTGGTCTCCCCTAGTAAAAGCTTTATATTACAGTCGCATAGAAAGTTAAAGTTATCACAAACTATTGAGGCTGACTTGGCTGACCAGTCTGGCATAGCGCCAAAAGCAAGCATGTCTCTCATGGCTAAAAGAGTTGGTGGTAGAGAGAATCTTGGTTTTATTGCAGAAGATTATAGAAATTATTTGTCTAAAAAACGATCTATGCAAATGATGACTGGAGAAACTGGTGGTGTATTGGAGTATTTACATAATAGACAACTGAATGATCCTAATTTCTCATATGCTATTCAAGTTGATATAGATGATCTTATAATTTAAAATCTTCTGGGATGATGCTGGAATGAAACTGGACTATTCTTATTTTGGAGATGTTGTTTGTTTTGATACAACATACAGAAAAAATAAAGAAGGTCGTCCATTTGCGCTTTTTGTTGGTGTAAATAATCACAAACAAAGTATCATATTTGGGGCTGCCTTATTGTATGATGAAATGTCTGAAACATTCACTTGGCTATTCAATACTTTTGCTAATACAATGTCTGGAAAGAAACCAAAGACTATCCTCACAGATCAAGATTCAGCTATGGCAAAGGCGTTAACTTCAGAATGGCCTGAAACATTCCACCGCTTATGTATTTGGCATATGTATCAAAATGCAGCTAAGCACCTTAGTGATGTATTTGAAAAATTTCACGATTTTGCTAAAGATTTTAGCAGTTGTATTTATGAACATGATGACGAAGTAGAGTTCTTAGATTCTTGGAATTCAATGCTTGACAAATATAACTTAAGTGATAATTCATGGCTACAACAACAGTTTGATTTGAAAGAGAAATGAGCCTTGGTTTATGGAAGAGAAACTTTTTGTGCTGACATGTTTAGCACACAACGTAGTGAAAGTATGAACTCTCAAGTAAAGAGATATATTGGCTATCAATATGACTTACTACGATTTTTCCAACATTATGAAGACTTAGTTGATGATAGAAAGTATGAAGAAATGAAGGCATATGTTAAAGCAGACCAAACCAGTCCTGTAATTCCGTATCAAGTTGAAATCTTAGTACATGCAAGTAAAGTATATACTCCTATGATTTTTAAAATGTTTCAGCGTGAGTTGTGGTTAACGTGGGATTGTGAACAACATCTTCTTAGTGTTGATGGATCAACTTCAACTTATAAGATTGTCCCTCCCAAGAAGTCACTTTTTCACATTGTTGAATTTGACTCTGAAAAGGAAAGTATTGAGTGTAGCTGTAAGAAATTTACTTTTGGTGGAATCTTATGCTCACATGCATTGAAAGTTTTTTCTTTTCAAAATTTGAAGAGGGTTCCTGATAAGTATATATTGGGACGCTAGACAAAGAAGGCAAAATTTGATGTAGCCAAGGATAATATCATGCACCATACATCACCAGATCAGAAATTGACTACAACATTGCGATACAAGAAAATATGTCAAATGTATATGCAATTAGCTGGACGGGCTTCATTGACTGAAGAAACATATGAACTTGCTTCAAGATACCATGCAGATTTGTTAAATGTTATAGAATCTAAATTGAAAGAACTTTCTATGGATGGTCATAAAAGAGACCAAAATATTGATCATAGTACAAATGATGACAAAAACTCCTTCCAAAGCGAGCATGATGTTGTCAATTGCAGTACAAAGAATACAAAAGGAATAAAAAAAAAGTTGTGCAAAGCAAAGTCTTCTAAGAGGTTAACAAGTGCATTGGAGAGAGCTTGCAAAAGGAAACGATCAGGAAATACAAAGCCAATTAAAAAACAAGTGAAGGTACAACAGAAAAATATTTTAATCGTATGCATTGTTAATTTTTTATTATATATCTTGTTATTACTCTACAGAAATGTGAACATCATAAAGAAGGCAGGGCAAAAAATATCCAACATTTTTTTCAGTCGACCAAATTTGCAAAGGTAAGTTTATATATTACGTTATTTTTTATTGTTTCTAATGCAAGATTTCATAGATTTATTTTCTAGGACGCAAATGGTGATTATTCTATTATAATGGATAATGACTCACATGAAACCAACGATGCTTATAGAGAGACTATTGATCAGGTAACGTTCCCAATGAAGAAACTATAATATAAATAAAAATTCCAAGACAACATATACATACTATATACTAACAATGGTTCTTGACATCATTATTTTCAGAATGGATGTTTGGACTCCACATTTAATGTTAAAGCTACATCATCTGGAAGTTTCATGCAACTCTTAATGGAGGTATTTAAAAATATTTTTATAATAAATAGTTGACATATAATTTTATAAATTTATTAAAGCATTTTTTTCGATAGGTGGATGATTCAAGAAAATAGAGAAGATTATCATGTCATCGACCATCATATGTGAAGTGCATCAAAATAGATTTAAATAGCAACTTCATATATTATTTTGAGATTATTATAGTACCTAAATTTTTATAGATTATTTCTTTATTGTGTAAGGATCATGTATACTTTGAGAATTTGATTGTGTTGGATGTATCATGCTGTAAATTTTAGTAGGCTTGTCACTTACCTTTTTTACATCAATGTGCATCTATTTGAAAAGTTTTTGGTGGCGAGCTGGTAACATGATCTAACACCATAAATATGAGTAAACAACAAATGTATTTTGTTTGATAAAGTGATGGTGATTGTTTGAGTAGCGATTAAATTTTGTTGGGCACGAGAAGTCTGTTTACAATTGTTATTACCAAACATCATGTTTGTAATGTTTTTATATTTATAAAACAACAAGTAGTGTTCGCGGCTGCCTCTTTTCACATATCAAAATTCATAGATGATCCATCATCATCATACCAGAGCGATGGCTGACCAAACACTTTGTCAAATGCTACATTTATCTAACATCTGTAAACAAAGATTGAAAACTTATACTAATCAATTTTTTTACTGTCACCAAATTATTAGTAGCGGTAATTAGCGTCTTTTCTATGGTAGAATGACATAAAAGAATACGAGCATCAAAAAATATTATGGCCATCTATGACAAGATCGGACACCTTTATTATAGAACATTTGCTATATAAATTTAGTAGGATCTAATAGAATATACATTTTTTTCTTTAGAGATTATGATTTTTGGCTGACAGCACGTTGTGGAAGGATATAATGTTCCAGCTGCGGTGGAAAATTAATATATTTTCTTTAATAGTCTAATGGCAACAAGTCTATTGTCTTTCCGCTATGTAGATTAGGCTGACGTGATGATTTAATGATGATTCGGTTTTTTTTTGTCCTTGGATTAACGAATCGGCCGGGAGTATATCGGGTCAGCCAACATCGCTCTCTTTGTGAATTGGATGTTACGTGTTGGACTATGAATGGATGGAACAGCACCGAGACAGCAGTCTCAGCACAGTAGATCTGAACGTGCTAGCTACGAGCCAAGAAAGGGAAAACGCTCGCCCCCAAACCCTCCTCTCCTCTTTCCTGGCCGTCAGATCAAGATCTGGAGGCCCACATCAACCCAAATAAGATAAATCTTCAAGAAATCACCAAGCATGCACTCTTTGTCCAAATACAGTCTTCCAATATTTTTTTTGATAAGAATAATGAGCCATGTCTAATAAAAATACTTCCAACTTCTAAATATGGGGAAGTGTGTCAGATCTTTACAGATCATAAGAACTTGAAGTACATCTTCTCGCATAGTGAGTTGAACATGTGATAGCATCGCAGGATGGAGCTGATCAATGATTACGATTGTACCATTGAGTATCATCCTGGTAAGATGAGCGTGGTAGCTGATGCGCTTAGGGTCTGATTGGTTCGGTGTAACTTGTCCTAAAAACACTAGAAGTCCAATTCCATTTTTTATTTTGTTTGATTAGTTTGGCAAAAGAGTGGAACTTGAGTTCCTCAGTTTTCCCTAGACATCCAAATATATATATAATCTGAAATCCCAGAGTTCCGTTAGAAACCGAGCAGAAAACGAGTTCTGCTCGCAACCGAGTCTCGCACACTCGCCCTAGGGTAGTATTTCCTTGCTCGGAAGAGATGGTGGTGGCAGCTAGTGTGCCTCGTCGTTCTCCCTTGGGCTTTATGTCACCGAGTCCTATGCCTAGACAGCTGCATAAACGATGAACTGTGATGCATTTCCTCCATCCTCCTAGATCTTGCTTTGGTCCCGGCGGCATAGCTTGTCAATTTGAGTCCAACGGATTGGGGTTCAAGATTTTTTTCGGCAAGACAAGGCTCGCTGCTTTAGGTGTGAAGGGTATTTTCCTGTGACCGATAACTCCATCTCATCAGAGTTCCTTTCTCCCGATTCCCATATTGACCGCCACACCTTGTTCTTTTTCTTTTCCCTTTCTTACCTTCTCACGGAAACTTGGTTCATTTGTGATGTTGCACCAAGAGATACGATAGGTGGGTGATTAACTTTTTTTTTGTCTTTATTAATTGGATTTTAATAGTGATTTGATACAGAAAAATCATGACATAGTATTGTACATTCTTAGAATACAAAAAAGTAAATTCATGTATGGCTGCTATGTGGTTTAGAGCACATCTTTAACTAGATTTTCTATTCATAGTTACAACAAACCAATTGAATGGAAGTCAATTTCTAATAAAAACTTAAGTTTGAAACCAATCAACCAGAACTCATTTTCTTGGAACTCAGTTTCGATTCTAGGAAAATGAAATCCAGGAAAACTGAAGTTACAACGAACTAGTCAGACCCTCAGTAGAAAGTCTTCTTCTCTTCCTATGAAAAAGGCACAATTGAGTTCCTTGGTATGCCATAAGCGGGATATATTTGTCTCTTTGCGGCAGATGAATGTATGGTTGGAAGTCTCCTTGTTGGCAGGACTATTAGTACAAATGCAAGTAAAGCCTACGTTGAGGCAGCAGATCAAAGATGCACAACAGACAGATGCTTCAGTTCAGTTGATCAAATCAGACTTTGGAAGCAAAAAGCGTGATGGGTTCCATGAGTCCGAGGATGGACTAGTTTGCTATCATGGTAGGATGGTGGTCCCCGATGTTGATGATCTGAGAAAGCTAGTGCTCGAGGAAGCGCGCACGTCAATGTATGCCATGCATCTAGATGTCACCAAGATGTATCATATTCTGAAAGACCTGTATTGGTGGCCTGGCTTGAAGAGAAATGTAGCCAAGTTTGTGGCTAGGTGTGTGGTATGCCAGTAAGTTAAGGATGAGCATTAGAAGCCGACAGGTACGTTGCAACCCATGCCAATACCATAGTGGAAATGGGATCATATAATTATGGATTTCGTAGTTGGTCTACCGAGGACAGCTAAGAATCATGATTCCATCTGGGTGATAGTGGAAAGATTGACAAAGTCTGCTCATTTCATAGATGTGAAGACAACGTATACAGTAGAGAAGCTTGCTCAGGTGTATGTAGATGAGATAGTGTGTTTGCACGGTGTGCCCGCAACGATAGTCTCTGACAGAGGACCCCAGTTCACGAGTCATTTTTGGGAATAGTTGCATAAAGTGTTGGGAACGCAGTTGAGGTTCAGTACCACTTTCCACCCACAAATAGATGGACAATTTGAAAGGACTATTCAAACTTTGAAGGATCTTCTCCAAGCTTGTGTTTTGCAGTTCCTAGACAGTTGGGACTTGCATCTCAGTTTGATAGAATTTACCTACAACAATAGTTACCAACGGAGCATCGACATGGCTCCTTATGAGGCTTTATATGGCAGGAAGTGCAGATCTCCTTTGTGCTGGTATGAATCAGGCGAGTATCAGCTTTTGGCTCATGAGTTAGTGCAGCAGACAATAGAGAAGATCAAAGTGATACAACAACAGTTGAAAGCGGCACAGGACAGACAGAAGTCATATGCAGATAATCATCGATGACCTTTAGAGTTCCAGGTGAGAAACAAAGTGTATCTCAAGGTCTCACCATGGAAATGTGTGCTAATGTTTGGTCGGAATGGCAAGTTGGCACCCAGATATATGGGCCATATCCAGTAATAGCACGTGTTGGCAATGTAGCTTATAAGTTAGAACTACCTCCAGAGTTGCACAAGTTACATCCGGTGTTCCATGTCAGTATGCTGAAGAAAAGTCATCCAGACACAGGGACAGTGATATAGCTAGTTGAGGTTGAGCTTGATGAAGATGTGACCTACGAGGAAGGTCCAGTGATGATTCTTGACAAAAGAGTGAAGAAGTTGAAGAGGAAGGACATGGTGCTTGTGAAGGTTATTTGGCATCATCGTGGCATTGAGGAAGCCACATGGGAGTTCGAGGAAGAGATGAGAAGGAAGTATCCCTCGCTTTTCTCTTCAGATTTCGGGGGCAAAATCTCTTTGTAGAGGTTTATGGCTTGTAAGGACCCTGACCTTTGTTTTGGTCTTACCCTATTTGCTTTGCCTAAACCTTATGTTTAGATGCTTGCTAATCACCTCAAATGGTGATTAGGGTTTGTTGTGCTTTGTTGAGAGTTGGAGGTGCAACTTGCAAATAACCCAAGTTTTAGGGTTGATGAAGTTTGACACCTTGAGAGATGTTTCTCCCTCTCCTTGCATCCTCTAGGGTTGAGAGAATGGGTTAGGCTCGTTGCTTGAGTAGCCTTAGGCTTTGTTTTGCCTTGTTGAGCCTTGTTTGGACTTTGTCTTTCTTTGTTGGGCCTTGTGTCGGGCAAGCCCTAGGTGTATCAGCCAAGCTTGAGTGTGTCAGCCATAGTGTATCGGCCAAGGAGAGTGTTGGTCGGTGTGTCGGTTTGCCATGTTGGGAAACACACACCCCTCCACCTAGCATCGTTTGTGTCACCCCCCTATGGACACTTGGTGCTTGTTGCTTGCATGTGGAAAAAGCTTTGGACATGTGGTGGTGGTGAGCTAGTAGGTGGCTTTGCCCCATGGATAAGTGTCCCTAGGTTGGGCGACACCTTGTCTTAGTTTCCTCTTCACCCTCTTCTATATATGTCTCTCCTTTCTCTTTCTTAGGATCCCTTTAGTTCCTTAGATGCTTCCCTTCTTCCTTGGTGGACGATACCTCTCCTTGGTAGAGCTAGCTTGGTGGTCGATCTCCTTGGTGGAGTCTTCTTCTTCCTCTAGTGGTGGCTGAATCCTAGAGTGTGTCTTGCTTCTCTTCTTATGGTGAGCATCTCCCCCTATTTCCTTAGCACCTTCTTCTCCTTCTTGCTTGTTCTTTGGTCATGGTGGTTATGAGCTTTGTTTTTCTTCTTATGGTGGCCGAAGGTGGTGCTTGGAGCTTGGAAGCTTGGTTCTAGGAGCTTGGAGCTTGCTTAAGGCGGGTTACATAACTCCTAACCCTAGTTATACTACTTCTTTTTCATGTTGCATGTTTATATGTCATCTTGATCGGCCATGCACCTTGTTAGATATGTTTCTTGCCCTAGTATGAACCCTTTGATCTTGTTATATATATAGTGGTCATGTTGTTGATGTGTTCTTAGACCTTGTGGCCGAACCTTGAGTTTAGGATTCCTTGGGTAAAACCCCTTTCTCTCCCATTTGGTTTTGAGAAGTGAGTTTGAGCTCTAGTGGTGTAGGCAAAAACCCTCTCTCAAATGTTGATAGGTGAGTCTATACTCTAGTTTCTTGAGCAATACCCTTCTCTCACCATGGATTTGAGAGGTGAGCCTTGGTTGGAATCTTGACCGATAAGGGGATGATCCACCTTGTTGCCCGATATGTGATGGAGGTTGTGCAAAACCCCTCTCTCTTGGTTGTTGAGAGGTGAGCCAACTCTCTTGATCTATTAGGGTTTGATGATGGTGATCTTGAGGTTGATGATGACCAAACTAATATGGTCCTTGTGCCTTGCACAATACCATTTTATGATGCTTTGCATGATACCCCTCTTCTAGGGTTTTGTCTTGGGCTATATGATAAGTTGGGTTCTGTTGACCATGTTCCCCGATATGACCCCTTCATCATGTTAGTGTTGTTGGGCGATATGCCTTGTTACCTAAGAAGGTTTTGGGAGTGTTGAACCCTGGATGTCCCTTTGACTGACATGGTGCTTGGTAGATATCTTTGTTTTGTGCCTTGGGCGACATGGGTTGGTTTTGATGTTGCTCGATATGGTGCTTGGGTGGTGAAACCCTAGATAGATGCCTTAGTTGAACGATAGCCCTCCTTGAGTGCCATGATGTAGTTGGATAGAGGTCAGTAGTGTGCTTGTTGGGCGTTATGATCTCGGCCTTGGTTGATATGGACTTGGGCATTATGATGATGGTGGATTCCCGACATTAAACCCTAACCCTTATGGGCGATAGGGTCTTGGCCGTTAGGGCTGGTTGTGTTTCCCGACATATCTTTTCGCTTGGATGCCTGTTATCATCTTGCACTTGGGTGCACGATACCCTTCTAGACCCAGTTGCATGATACACCTATTGGTATGTATGCCCATAGAGCAATTCATGTGATTATTGTAATGGGATACTTTGTAAATGATTTGAATAATAATAAAGAAAATTTCCAATCTATATGTTTTAACTGTTTCTGAGATGATAGTGTAACATGATAGATGTCTAAAGAATTATTTTACTCAATGACGTATGCTTTTAGGTTCAGGACCTAAATGATGAGATCATATGGATGTTAAGAGTATACATTCTTGTTTAGTCCCTAGTCGGTTGTTATTGTGGAAATAACCATAGACATCAATAACACTAAAGACTATATTGTATTTTGGTTGATGAGAGAATCTCATTAGTCATGATATAGTGATATCAAACCAAGCACATAGGTACTTGTTAGAGAACAAGTGTACAAACAGACCCACCGTGAGAGTAACACATGGAACCATGATTTGGTAGTCACAGTCAGCTCTCACAATGATGGTGGTGAGTGTGATTCTTCAACCTGAAATCACTACACTCAACACATGTCGTTGGGTACACTTTGACATCATCAAACGCAGTCCTGAAACATGGGTTGTTATAAAGGTGATGATTGGGTGAATTTGACACATGGGGCTTTTGAGGGGTGAGTGATAGATATGAGATTTGTCCCTCCTAAGGGAGTTTGATGTCCATGGCAACTTGATGAGTAGGATTGAGAAAGGCATGCACATGCATGTGCGAATCAATATGTGATATTGATGTCACACACATCTCACCCAGTCTACTCTGAGATCAAGGAAATGGATGAACGTTGAAAGGATGACTGTACCATGCCTTGAGTTCATTCAAGACATTAGTGACAAAGGAATTATACATTCACTGTAACACCATTCATAGATTGCAGGATTGAAAGTTGTTCTCCAACTTTCTATTTCACTTGGGTACCCCTGATGTGCGACTAGGCACCGCTCTTTGCTTGTGAAGTCATAAGTGTTATGGACTTTCACTGCCAACGTGAAATGGGCCTACAGGGTCACACACATAGGATTTAACCTGGAAGAGGAGTTTATCCACAAACGATGTTTAGATTGATTACTAAAGGAGTTTAGTAGTTCAATAAAACACTCAATCAATTGATAGCTTAATATCATAGTGTTCAAGGTGTTGGACCGATTGATTAGAGTATCAAATTGATTGAAACTGCAATTGACAGATTTTGCACAGTCTGCACTCCCAACCGATCGGCTCATGTGATGAACCGATCGGCTCAGGATAGGTTGAGACGACCGGTTCAAGGGTTGAACTGATCGGATCAACAGGTCCAAATGAGCATGTTGGGAAATTCAGGTTGGTGAGAAATTTCTTTTCGTCTCACTTATCCAATTTGATTGGAACAAGGATTGGTATTTGGATCAATTCGAAACAAAAGAGGAAAAGTCAATCGGGAACTGACCAGGGTAGTGAACCTATCATTTCAGAAGTGAACCGATCGGCTCAGGTGCCCCAACCGATCGGTTCATGCTTGAAACAATCGGTTCAGCTAGCGCAGTTGGTTGTTTTGTGGAAAATCTTGAATCCTTCTACTCCTACTTTAATCCTGCATTGCCCGGGATAGAGAACCCTGTCCCATAACCCTCCTATATATAGGGGTATTGGGGGCTTCTCAAAGTACAACTTAAAACACCAATTGCTCTCCAAAGTTGTCATTCTCTCTGGTTGTGGTAACCAGGAGAGCCGGAGCAAGTGCTACCAAATAAGGGAGGCACAACAAGGGAAAGACAACTGTAGAAAAGTGACTGGTGGCATGAGAGTGTGTCGGTGACTAGTACGCTGACAGGAGGGTGTGACTCCTTCTGGTGCCTTGTGCAACAAGGCGATCAGAGTTCCAGGTGGTCCGTGTGGACTACTACAGAGGCGGGAGACGTCTGCCACTCAGAGGACAACAGTCAATCCCAACAGTCCCGGTGAGACCAGGAGCTGCACAGACACCGTCCAAGATCGGAGGTGAAGACCGCGCAAGTCGTGAGGTTGTGTCGCCGAGCAAGCCTCGAGATAAGGTATGTCTCTACAAACCATCCTTCCTATTGTATAGACGTTGATGTGATTCCTTTATACTGGGTTTGGGAGAAAATTTATTGTTTCCGCTGCCTTCTCTGTCTCCCCTAAAACCCAACAGTGGTATCAGAGCCACATCAACTGATCTATACTTTAGGATTATCGATATGATCGATTTTGGTTTGTCGCATTTATTTATTGCATACAATGCGAATAAAATTGGCTTTATGCATGTCCAATCTTAAATTCACAAATCCCAATATACATATATGATATGTAATATGAATGCACTAGATACGTGTCACCCTTAAACGAGTTTTGTGGTAGATGTGTAGCGTGGTATGGCCAATAAACCATATGTATGTGTATGGTTAAATGTGGTTGCTTGCATCTCAGTCTGCGCACTGATTCCCTATCTCCTATTCCTGATGTAACTCGAGATAACTTGAGATTTCTTTCCTACCTTTGCTCCCCCTGAATGTAACTCAGGGTTTCCTTTTTCAAATGTAAAATAGGATAGATTTTTTATTTCTTGTTATGTCAAAGAACGGAGGACATCTGACGACAACTGAGACGATCGGTACAAGGCGTGAACCGATCAGTTGGCGATCAAGACGAGTGGGTGGCAACCTGAGGAGATGCACGATGACCAGTGAACCGATCTGCTGGAGGTGCCAGTCGATCGGATGGTGGCACCCAACTGACCGGCCTGATGGCGAGCCAATAAATCATGGAGATGAGTTGATCAAACCCAGAAAGGCAAAGCACATAGTTCATCTTGTATAGGTTGCATGTGGACCTAGATGATTGTGATTCCTCTTGGCTCGAGGAATCACATTAAGATGGCCATAATCATTGCTTTTATCGTTTTACATGTTTTCTGTGGGATATAGCATGTATATGATACTTACTATATATTGTGGTAATTGGATATGTATATGTACCTATATAAAACCAAATCCCTCATTAAATATTAAAGTTTTAGATGCCTTCCAAATGCGAAACATGTGAAAAGCTTGATCGGCCAAGTGTGGGCACGCCCTAGTATGGTACACTCACTATCTCGTGGAAGCGTGAAGGATGGATATGTGGGTCTGCCCTAGCAGGGTGCATGTTCATCGTGTTGGCTTTGGGTCGGACTTAACAAGGTGACCTAGATAGGATCTAGCACCTTGAGGCATGGAGGTGATCATGGCAAGGAGTTGCATATGACATCTTTCAAGAGTTGCATATGATGCAATTGGCAAAGGTTGCCTACCTGGAAGATCTAAGTTGTGGGTGAAAGCCCTAGCTGGTCCCTGACTTAGAGGATTTCATGATCTTGACCCACTAGAAGATTGTACGCTGCAATCTTCCGAATTGATGGTGAGGGCTATCAATTTGAACAAAAATAGTGGGAGCGGAAATTAATTAAAGGCCTAATTAACTATCGTCAAATTTTATTCAAATCAAATCAAATCAAAAGGAGTTTTGACAAATGCAATTTTCTCATGTATAATGGCAAAAGAATCATCTTTTAAAATGGGCAAATTAATTGAGAAAAAATTCCATAACTGGTTGGGGTTTGTGAGAAGTGTTCTGCACAATCCTGATATACCGGTAGCCTTTGAATCCACTCTATGTACGCTTAAGAAGAAGGATAGTTCATTGATGGATATCAATTAAACAAAGTCTAAGGACAAAGGTGAGGGAGAGAAGGTTTCTCTCGCCAAACTAATGTCAGAATCTTCTGTGCTCAAAATATGGAGAGGATGGAAGGAACGATGGAAGAAGAAGCAAGAGATAGAGATATCTACTTATGGTGTATACATGATAGAGATTAACTTTACTACTTATTTGTCATGGGTACTTGATACCAGATGTGGATCTCACATTTGTTCAAATGTGAAGGATCTTAAGAGAAGTAGGCCTTTGGGGAAAGGCGAGGTTGAACTACGTGTTGACAATGGGGCAAGAGTTGCCGCCAGTGCTGTAGGAACCTATGAGTTAACTCTACCTAGTGGGCTAATAATAGAGTTGAAGAACTGCTATTATGTACCTGTCATAAATAGGAATATCATTTCTGTCTCTAGTTTGGACAAGGATGGTTTTGAATTTCTTATTAAGAATGGAAAGTGTTCCATTTCAAAAGATGGGATCTTTTATAGAAGTACCCCAATGTCTTATGGTTTATACTTGATAGATCTAGAGACAAGTGTATATAACATAAACACCAAAAGGCAAAAACTCAACAACTCAAACAGAACATATCTTTGGCATTGTCGTCTAGGGCACATAAATGAGAAGCGCATCTCTAGACTCCATAAAGATGGTTATCTAGACTCTTTTGATTATGAATCAATAGAGACATGTGAATCTTGTTTGTTGAGCAAGATGACCAAGACTCCCTTTTCAAGTAAAGGTGAGAGAGCTAGTGATCTATTAGGACTCATACATACTGATATATGTGGGCCTTTTAGAACTAGTGCCAAAAATGGGTGTTAGTACTTCATTACCTTCACTGATGACTTCAGTAGGTATGGCTATGTGTACCTGATGAAACATAAGTAAAAAAACCTTGAAAGGTTCAAGGATTTCATTAATGAAGTACAAAACCAACTTGGTAAAAGTATTAAAGCACTTCAATCCGATCGAGGTGGAGAATACTTAAGCCAGGAGTTTGAGGACCTTCTGCGAGCCCATGGTATTGTATCACAATGGACTCCGCCTGGAACACCATAGCATAACGGTGTGTCTGAAAGAAGGAATCACACTTTACTGGATATGGTGTGATCAATGATGAGTTTTGTTGATCTTCTGATTTCCTTCTGGGGTCATGCTCTTGAAACCGCCACATTTACACTTAACTGAGTACCATCTAAATCGGTTCAAAAGACACCATATGAGATATGGCACGAGAAATGTCCCGATTTGTCTTTTATTAAGATTTGGGGTTGTGAGACTTACATCAGGAAAATGTTTCCTAATAAGCTTGGACCCAAGTCTGATAAATGTTATTTTGTTGGATACCCCAAGGAAACGAGGGGATATTATTTATACCACCCTACTGACAACAAAGTGTGTGTTGCTAGGATAGTTGTGTTCCTAGAAAAGGAATTTATTTCTAGAGGAAACAGTGGGAGGAAAATAGAGCTTGAAGAGGTTCAAGCCCAATAAGAAAACATTGAATCGGTAGATGTACAAGAGGAAAATAGAAATTTACAAGGTGTTGTGGAATCTCAGTCTCCTCAAGTAATACAAGGGCCTCGTAGATCTAGTAGGACACACCTTGAACCTAAGAGGTTTGGATACCTTGTGACTCAGGAAGGCGGTGAGTTGATCATAGATGATGATCCAACTACCTATCTAGAGGCTATGGAGGGACCAAATTATGAGAAATGGCTTGAGGCCATGAAATCCGAGATGGAATCCATGTATTCCAACAAAGTATGGACTTTGGTGGAACCACCCGAAGGGGTAAAACCCATAGGGTGCAAGTGGGTCTTCAAGAAGAAGATCGACATGGATGGCAATGTGCAAACTTATAAAGCTAGATTGGTTGCAAAGGGTTTCTGACAAGTTCAAGGTGTTGACTATGATGAAACTTTTTCTCCAGTTGCCATGATTAAGTCCATCAGGATCATGCTTGCTATTACGACTTACTATGACTATGAGATTTGGCAAATGGATGTTAAAACTACATTCCTTAATGGGAATATAAATGAGGATGTGTACATGACACAACCTGAAGGTTTTGTAGATTCAACGAATGCCAATAAAGTCTGTAAGCTACAAAGGTCAATCTATGGATTGAAGCAATCATCTCAGAGTTGGAATCTTCGATTTGATGAGGAAGTCAAAGTGTTTGGCTTTATTCAAAATGAAGATGAACCTTGTGTGTACAAGAAGGTTAGTGGGAGCATGACCACATTCCTCATATTGTATGTGGATGAGATACTATTAATGGGGAATGATGTCACAACCTTAGAAAAGGTAAAGACTTGGCTTGGGAATACTTTCTCAATGAAGGACTTAGGAGAAGCATCCTACATTCTAGGTATTAAGATATATATATATATCTAAGAGGCTTCTCAGACTAAGTCAAAGCACGTACATTGACAAAGTGTTGAAGCGGTTCAGCATGGAGAACTCAAAGAGAGGCAACATCCCCATGATACATGGAGTCACCATCTCTAGAGCTCAATGTCCCCAATATTGTGAAGAAAGGGAGCGTATGAATGGGATCCCATATGCATCAACCATCAGATCCATCATGTACGCTATGTTGTATGCATGCCCATATGTCTCGTATGCCCTCAGCATGATGAGCAGGTACCAGTCAGATCTCGGGGATGATCACTGGACAACCGTAAAGAACATCCTCAAGTACTTGCAAAGGACTAAGGATCAGTTCCTTATATACGGCGGTGAGGAAGAACTGGTTGTAAGAGGTTACACCGATGCAAGCTTCCAAACTGAAAAAGATGATTACAGATTGCAATCAGGTATGTATTTTGCCTAAACAATGGAGTTGTGAGTTGAAGAGTTTCAAGTAAGAAACAGTTGCCAATTCTACTACAGATGATGAGTATATCACTGCTTCACATGCAGTAAAGGAAGCTGTGTGGATCAAGAAGTTCATCATTGAACTTGGTGTAGTTCCCAGTAGCTGTGATGCAATTGAGCTTTATTGTGACAATAATGGAGCTATTGCTCAAGCTAAGGATCCCAGATCACATCAGCGGTCCAAGCACATACTGTAGCGCTTCCATCTCATACGAGAGATCGTACAGTCAGGAGATGTGAAGATTTGCAAAGTACCAACTGAAGACAACATAACTGATCCACTGACGAAGGCCCTTTCTCAACAGAAGCATGATGGTCATGCTAGGTCACAAGGACTGAGGTTCCTAGGTGACTGGCTCTAAGTGCAAGTGGGAGTCTGTGGGTATGTATGCCCATAGAGCAAGTCATGTGATGGTTGTAATGGGATACTTTGTAAATGATTTGAATAATAATAAAAGCAATTTCCAATCTATATGTTTTAACTTTTTCTGAGATGATAGTGTAACATGATAGATGTCTAAAGAATTGTTTTACTCAATGACGTATGCTTTTAGGTTCAGGACCTAAACGATTAGATCATACAGATATTAAGAGTATACATTCTTGTTTAGTCCCTAGTCGGTTGTTATTGTGGAAATAACCATAGACAATAATAACACAAAAGACTAGATTGTGTTTTGGTTGATGAGAGAATCTCATTAGTCATGATATAGTGATATCAAACCAAGCACATAGGTACTTGTTAGAGAACAAGTGTACCGGATAGACCCACCGTGAGAGTGACACCTGGAACCATGATTTGGTTGTAACACCCCTGACCTGGGTTATGACCTAACCCTGGAAGTTTTGCCTAAATATGTAATTAAAATACTTGTGAACACTCCCTGGTATGTAATTAAGTTCCTCAGGAACATTTACTTTCAATTTTGCTCCTTTTTGTATAAAGTTGTAGCATTGTGTTGTATGCAGGGACCTATGTGCAAATTACCCAGTTTAAGGGTTGAACTTGCAAAATTCACAAGATAAGATGTTCCTTTGATGTTGAAACATCATGAGAATGGTTATGGTAAAGTTTGAGGGATTTCCCAAGCTTGAGCACCAAGGTGCAGCTGTGGAAGCAATTCCCATGCTTAGAAACCCTAATTTGGGGTAAAGTGCAATTTACCCAAATTGAGGGGCCAAATTGTAATTTTCACCATCTAGAACATCTTTTATGACTCTTGTCATCATTTAGAGTAGAAATGATGAAAGGGATACATCATTTAATAATCAGATGGGAAAAATGATCTTTGTGATAGAAATCACCTAAAATGGGCCTAAAACCCTTTCATGAGTGTACCCTAGTTGAAGGTTGGATTCCTTTACCCTTAGATCTTGAGATTTCATGAGATTTGCATAAGGATAGGTAGGTTTGGTCGTGCCCTTGAGCAAGGAGGGACCTAGATGTGATTTCCAATCTTGAGAGGTCCTTAGGGTGTAAAAAAAAGGCTAAAGTATATAAGCCCTTTTCCCTTGTAATTAAGTGAACGAATTTTCTTTCGTTCACTTCTCTTCCTTTCTTTCTCAAACGACCAAGGACAGCTCTGGAGCTCAGGGGGGACGACCAACCTGTTCTAGGTAAGAGAACCCCACCTTCTAAGCTCGAATTCATGGAGGAATTCACTTTCTAAGGTTGGTTTTATGGTTAGCTTACTTAGTCTTCTTGTTCTAGCCGACCAAAGCAACGTTTCCTTGGAGAATTCACCTCTGACCAAGTTGTGGAAGCTCAAGGATGCCATTAAAGCTTGGAGCTTGAAGGCTTGGAGCTCTAAGATCAACCTTTAGGCGGGTTTTATAACTCTAAACTTCATGCTTGATTATACATCCTTTTCTATGCATATAGTTGCTAGTTCTTCTTCTTCCCTATCTTTCCTTGCATCCTTGCAAGCAAAATCGTGAAGAACTGCTACTGTTCTCAAAGTAGAAGATAAGGGCGTTAATTTCTATGCTTATCCACGGTTTTTCACTTTATCAAACGACCTCCACCTATTGCTCAAAACGGTTTCAAACCATTTGGTGGGCAAACGGTTTCAGGGTCGTTTGAGGGCAAACGGTCTTCAAGACCGTTTGGTCCCGTTGACCAAGCAAAGACCGTTTGGGAATCTTGTTCATAATTATGTAGGTTAATCACCCACAAAAATTTGAGAGGTTAACTCCAAAAGAATCGTGAGTTATGAGCAAATCATTTAGCAAAACCAATTGAATTATGTGCTGATTTTCAACCTGATTAACTTGACCTGGTTGAGCAAACGGTTTCAAGACCGTTTGAGATGGTTGATCAAGCGTTGACCGTTTGGTATTCCTGTTCATAATTATGTTTATTAATAACCCTCCGAATTTGAGGGATTAACTCCAAAGGAATCATGAGTTGAAGCCTAATCAATTAGGGAAACCTAATTGGATTAAGTGCTGATTTTCAATCTGATTTAATTGAACTTTTTGGGCAAACGGTCTCAAGACCGTTTGAGTGCGTTGACCAAGCATTGACCGTTTGGGATTACTGTTCCTAATGATGTGATATAATGACTCACCGAATTTGAGGGATTAACTCCCAAGGAATCATGAGTTGAAGGCTATTTAATTAGGCAAACCCTAATTGAAAACAGTGCTGAAATTCCAATGAGTTAAGTTGAGATTTTGGGTTGTTTAGCCCAAACGGTTTCAAGACCGTTTGGGAATCACCCAAACGGTCTCAAGACCGTTTGGGGGTCACCCCAAGACCGTTTGGAGGTCTGGGGTCAAGTATAGTTGATCAATTGAAGGTCCAAAGGCACCAAACCATATTGCAATTAAGTATTGATGTGATGATCAACTCTATAGATCAAACCTTGATGAATTTTCACTAGAGTCCAAAGGATGGATGGGCAAACGGTCTCAAGACCGTTTGGAACTCATCCAAACGGTCTCAAGACCGTTTGGGCACAACCCAAGACCGTTTGGAGGTCTAGGGTTGAGATAATCTAATGGTTTGAAGGTCCAATCGCAATAAGTTGATGAATTGATACAAATACTGATTTTAGACCTAATTGGAGTTCAACCCTAGTCCAAACGACTTGGTTTTTGGTCAAACTTTGGGCAAACGGTCTCAAGACCATTTGGAGGATATCCAAACGACCTCAAGACCGTTTGGTCCAAGTTTGAGCCCAATTGGAGGTCAATTGATAGGTTCAACCTTGAATTGATTCACATTGTTGAATATTGATGACCATCCGATTTGAAACCCTAATTGAGAAGGATTCAACCCTAATTGGCTTTCAATTGAGGGTCAACTTGGTGTCCAAGTGATTAAGGTTCATCCTAATTAACTCAATTTATAAGTGGTTATCATGGATTTGTTTAATTGAGGGGTTCAACATACATATCCATGACCAATTGTAACTTTTGAACCATTTTGGAGGTCCAAACGGTCTCAAGACCGTTTGAGGCCAAACGGTCTCAAGACTATTTGGATCCAAACGGTCTCAAGACCGTTTGGGCTCAAACGATCTCAGGGTCGTTTGGTCCAATCGATCTCAAGTTGATTTGATCAAACGGTTTCAAACCGATTGAGCTCCAAACGGTTTGGAAGGTCAACTCTTCCAAACGGTCAACACATCCAAACGGTCTCAAGACCGTTTGGAGCAAACGGTCTCAAGACCGTTTGAGACCAAACGGTTTCAAGACCGTTTGGTGGTTGAAACCGTTTGAAGGTTGAAACCGTTTGAAGGTGTACATGGTGGTTTGTACTTGATCAATTGATGGTGTAATTAGTTCAATGGTGATCTAATCTAAACCCTAATGGTAACCTAGGTCATTAAGGGACTAAGTGATTAGTGAGTTGACCCATGATGGTGATCATGAGGCAAATTACCAAAATACCCTTGAGGGGTCTAAAGAGGTAAAACCTTGTTCTAATCAAACCCTAATCACATGATGATGATGTTTTGGCTTATGTAAGTCAATGAGGACTTAACCCAACCTAATCTAGAGTGGTGTCATCACCATCTACTAGTGAGAGGAGAGAGAAAGTATTCCAAAGAGAGTGAAAGTATCCTAGAGAGAGAAAGTACCCTTTTTAAGGTGGAAACTCAAGTGAGATACTTCAAATACACATGAGTGTGCATGATTAGGGAATGACCCACCTATGTGAGGTCATGGAAACCCTAAATATGATATCTAATGGATCTTAATCTTAATTAAGAGTCTTAATGATGATGTTTCTCTTACATGATGATGTAATGAGTACCATTCACCATGGTGTGAATAGTAAACCCTAATTTTAGGGTGATGACTTGAAAGATGAATAGTAAACCCTAAATTGTTGAATTGTTTACTATTATCTGTTGAACTAACTATGCAGGTTATTATGAGATAATGGTCATACCCAGGTATGAAATACCATGTTATATTCATTGAAAGCATGTCTTAAGCTTTATGAATAGTGAATCATCTTGATGCACTGCTAAGTGACATCTTTTGTGATTTATGGGCTGTAAGAGCCATAAACACCATCAAGGTCATGCTTGACAGATGACTTGTGATGAGATAATTGAGAACTGGTAATTGAAATGAGTTAGGCCTGCTACATTTTAGTATTCTCATATATAGCTGTGATGCTAATGTTTTTGTATGATGATATGAATACTGAATGTACCTAACTAATCAAGTGAAATGTAGAGCCCTGATCATAGATCCATCATTGTCAGAGTCTAAATGATGGTGAAACAGGTTTTCCTCAGGAAACTCCTGGATCACATACTTTTGAGTATGTGGGGTACATGGATGTGTAGAACCTTACATCCTAGTGTTGGTATTTGATGTAGATTCTTGTAGTCCGTCATACCTTCACTATAAAAGAAAAGGTGAGAGGATGATGTAGATTCTAGTAGTCCATCAGACCCCACCATAAAGTCCTAAAGGTGAGATGTATATCTACACTCCCTTAAAGACACAAATACCGTATCGGTGAAAGATAAACAAGAAATCTTCCGATAGCGAAGAGAGTACAGAATGCCACTGTAACTCTAAAAATAGCGAAGGACCAGAGTACCCTGGTGAGCTATTATAAAGACATCCCGCCAGATGTCAAACAATCAATCCTCTAACTGACCGAGGAAGATGAGGTCATAAGAATCCGGCTCTCTTAATGACCTATGTATGATACTGATGTGACTTCTTAGCGATCAGTTGGAGTATGAGTGGTATGCCTCATCTCCACAGGGCATAATAATGTTTGAAAAACATAAACAACAGCGTAGTATATCTGTTAGAGTTAATTACGAGTTATTTGATTGATGTTACCTTGAATAGCATAGATGTTCTCATATTTTAATATTGATTGAACTCTTGCTTATCATCAGAACTGCCAGTGAATATCTTGAAGGCTCTTATTGCTTTAGTTATTCCTTGCTTTGCTTATAAAGCCTAGTGGAGAGTTATAACTCTCGCTGGGGCAATTATGTATAATTGTCTCACCCCGTAGACTTCTACTTTTTAGGTGGTCGTCGAAGACGAAGGAACAAGAACTCAGGTGAACAATCCCAGCAACAGCAGCATCAGGAGCAGTAAATATCTCAGGTGGAGATCTAGCCTGCTTCATGGTGTAGTTAGAGTCAAGTCCTATGTGTCCTCTGTACTCTCAGGTCCTGGAGTGTTTTGGAGTATGAATTCTTGAGAGTTTTGGTATCATGTTGTATATAATTACTCAAGAAGTAATTGTCAGTGATGTAAACAGTTAAATCCTTTTTCTATGGAAAAGGTTTGTGGTTTCAGGCTCTTGTCTCAAAAAGTTTTAATTTCCCGTGATTTTTGTCTTCCGCTGTTTACCGATTGCTTCCGCACATGATTAAATCGGGATTAATTCGTGGTTTGGAGATCGGAGCCCACAATTAAGTGGTATCAGAGCTCCAGGTTCATTCGAGTCTACAGAGGCATAGGACTTAGGAAGTCGAGTCTATCTTTAGTATTCCTTCCTTATCTAATAGAATCTTCTACTCCTCAGGAGAAGAAGATACTTAAGATGTCAGAGCCACATGATGAGAATGTGGAAGAAAGTAGTGCTAGTGCACCTCAAGGTGGTGCAGGAGTACCAGGATTGGAACAGCCTATACCAGAACAACCTAGAGAGCCACCCCAGTTTGATCCAGATGACATGGGTAACCCAGCAGTCCAGACAATGTTTGGGCAGTTTATGACTGCCATGACACACATAACCGACAGGTTGCCTATGCCTGCACCTAGGGTACCTGCCCAGCCTGAGGGGCAAGGTATCAGGAAGACGTTCGAGCGACTACGTCGTGTCGGAGCTACCGAGTACCATGGGACTGCTGACCCCGCAGATGCTGATCTGTGGTTGACAGAGCTGGAGAAGGCCTTCAGGATCCTCAACATCCCTGAAGCTGAGAAGGTTAGACATGCTGTCTATCTTCTCAAAGGAAGTGCTGGTCACTGGTGGAACATGGAAGAGTAGAAGAGACTTGGGGTAGATTTCTCATGGGAAGAGTTTCGTCGGGAATTTATCAATAGATATTTTCCCAAGACCTTCCTAGACGAGAAGATCTCTCAGTTTGAGAGACTGAGATAGGGTATTATGAACATTAGCGAGTACGAAGCTAAGTTCATGGAGCTGTTGCGATTTTGTCCGCACATGGCTGCCACAGAAGAAGAAAGAATCAGAAGGTTTGAGAAGGGGTTGAATGCTGACATGTCTACCCCAGTGTCTGCCTTAGAGAACCGAGAGAGATTCTCTACCTTCGTTGAGTCAGTCCGAAGGATAGAGAGATCTGTAGTTGAGAAAAGACAAACCCATAAAAGATATCCACAGTTCCAGGGTTCTTCATCTAGGGATTCCAAGAAACCTAGATTCTCTACACCTAACCCTCCGCCACCCAGATCGAGTTTTCAAACTCAATGGACACCAAGCAGAGGTAGAGGACGAAGTCAACCGCTTCAAGGGACGCACAGTTCTGCATCTGTGTCAGTTACTGGACCACCCAGACCACAGCAACAGGAAAAGAGTTGCTACAACTGTGGTAAGGTGGGACACTTGATGAAGGATTGTCGTTCTAGGGCTGTCGGTGTGACACAACAAACCCCGAGACAGAATCGACAGGGATCTCAGAATAGACAACATCAAGGAGCAGCTCGAGGACGTGGACAAGCGTCTCAAGCTGGATCATCAGCACCACCTCAACAGCAGGCTACAGCAAGGTTCTATGCTATGAACCCACCAGAAGCAGTGGTCAATCCACAAGTGGTGACAGGTCAGATGGAACTTTTATATTCTGATATGTCTAAATTTTGTGTAGTATCTGTTCTGATTGACCCGGGTGCTACGCACTCTTTCATCACTCGAAGAGTGATTCGTAACTGCAATATGACAACTAGTCATAGGGCAGATAAGTTGTTGTTGGAGACTCCATTGAGTGGGTCTGCTGTTCTGCAAGAAGTATGCTCTCCTTGCGTACTTTTCTTTTCTAAGCATCGCATTCAAGTGGATCTCATACCGCTTGATATGCAAGGATTTGATATAATCCTAGGGATGGATAACTTGGAAAAGTATCGAGTTGTCTTGGATTGTGAATCCAAGCTGGCAGTGTTTGCTGATGAAAGCAACACATGGATCTTTCAAGGTGAAAGAAAGATTCTGCCCACCTGTCTTGTATCAGCTATGGTTGCTGATAAGTTGATGAGGCAAGGATGCTACGCATTCTTAGCCCATGTGGTAGATGTTACCAAGGAGAGTTCCAACCCTGCTGAGATGGCAGAACTCAAGAAACAACTTCAAGAGTTACTTGAGAAGGGTTTCATCCGACCGAGTACCTCACCTTGGGGTGCTCCGGTTTTGTTTGTTAAAAAGAAAGATGGATCGATGCGGTTGTGCATTGATTATAGACAACTCAATAAAGTAACGATAAAGAATAAATATCCTTTGCCGAGGATTGATGATCTTTTCGACCAGTTGCGTGGTGCAACAGTCTTTTCTAAGATAGACTTAAGGTCTGGATATCATCAACTCCGCATTAAGGACAGTGACATATCTAAGTCTGCCTTTAGGACAAGATATGGTCACTATGAGTTCATGGTCATGTCGTTTGGACTAACCAATGCACCGACTGCATTCATGGAACTCATGAATAGAGTCTTTCGACCTTTCCTTGATCAGTGTGTTGTCGTCTTCATAGATGACATACTGATTTATAGTAAGGATGCTCAGCAGCATGAGCAACACCTTCGCCAGACTTTGACCTTGCTAAGAGAGCATAAGCTATACGCTAAGTTTAGCAAGTGTGAGTTTTGGTTATCTGAAGTATCCTTCCTTGGACATGTGGTATCTGCCTCGGGAATTCGTGTTGACCCTGCAAAGATAGAGTCTATTCTGCAGTGGGAACAACTGAAGACACCGACGGAGATTAGAAGTTTCTTGGGGTTATCTGGTTATTATCGAAGGTTTATTAAAAATTTCAGTTCTATAGCCTTACCTTTGACCAAGTTAACCCGGAAGGATGTTCCTTTTGCTTGGAGTGATAAGTGTCAACAGTCTTTTCAGCTGTTGAAGGAGAGGTTGACAAGTGCACCTGTGCTTGTGTTACCTGAGCAAGGAAAGGAATATATAATCTTTTGTGATGCCTCCAAGAATGGACTTGGATGTGTGTTGATGTAGGATAACCAAGTGATTTCTTTTGCTTCCCGACAGCTTAAGAAACATGAAGAGAATTATCCGACACACGATCTGGAGTTAGCTGTTGTGGTCCATGCTTTGAAAATCTGGAGACATTATCTCTACGGAGGAACTTTCCAGATTTTCACAGACCACAAGAACCTTAAGTACATCTTCACTCAGCATGAGCTTAATATGAGGCAACGTCACTGGATGGAGTTAATCAAGGACTACGATTGTACGATTGATTACCATCCGGGAAAGGCCAATGTGGTTGCAGATGCCTTGAGTAGGAAATCAGCAACATCAACCATGGATAGGGCACAACTAAGTTCCTTAGTATGCTCTAGAAGAGATATGCTTATCTCTTTAAGGCATGACAATGTGCAGTTGAAGGCATCATTGTTAGCTGGTCTGTTAGCTGAGATGCAGATTAAACCTACCTTAAGAGAGCAGATAAAGGAGGCACAACAAGTAGATGTTTCTGTACAACAGATTAGATTTGAGTTTGGAAATGAGAAGCGAGAAGGTTTTCATGAGTCAGATGACCAGGTGGCATGCTATCATGGAAGGATGATAGTGCCAGATGTGGACGACCTGAGGAAGTTAGTCCTGGAAGAAGCTCATTCTTCGATGTATGCTATGCATCCAGGGAGCACCAAGATGTATCGAAACTTGAAAGATATGTATTGGTGGCCGGGGATGAAGAAGGATGTAGCTGAGTTTGTTCTGAGGTGTCCTGTGTGTCAGCAGGTCAAGGCTGAACACCAGAAACCTGCAGGGACAATGCAACCCTTACCCATACCACAGTGGAAGTGGGACCATGTAACCATGGACTTTGTTGTTGGCCTACCCAGGACAAACAAAGGACATGATTCCATTTGGGTAGTTGTTGATAGGTTGACAAAGACAGCGCATTTCTTACCTGTCAAAACAACCTATACTGCTGAAAGGTTATCCCAGATATATGTCCAAGAGATAGTGCGTTTGCACAGAGTTCCTGTCACTATAGTTTCTGACAGAGGTCCCCAGTTTACAAGTCGCTTTTGGGAACAGTTACACAGAGCCCTAGGCACCAAGTTAAGGTTTAGTACAACCTTTCATCCTCAAACTGATGGACAGTCAAAAAGGACTATACAGACCTTAGAAGATCTGTTGAGAGCATGTGTTCTCCAGTTTACCGGAAGTTGGGATCTACATCTAAGCTTGATAGAGTTTGCCTATAACAATAGCTATCAACATAGCATTGATATGGCACCATATGAAGCCTTATATGGCAGATGTTGTAGATCACCCTTGTGTTGGTATGAAACTGGTGAGCACCAGTTATTAGGCCCTGATCTTGTGCAGCAAACTATAGAAAAGATTAAAGTTATACAACAACAGCTTAAGACTGCACAAGATAGACAGAAATCATATGCCGATAAACGTCGTAGACCCCTAGAATTCCAGGATGGAGACAGAGTGTATCTCAAGGTCTCACCTTGGAAAGGAGTCCTTCGTTTTGGGAAGAAAGGAAAGTTAGCTCCTAGATTTTTGGGACCTTATCCAATTGTTGAAAAAGTTGGAAAGGTGGCCTATAGACTAGAGTTACCTCTAGAGTTGCAGAAGCTGCACCCTGTGTTTCACATTTCCATGCTGAGGAAATGTCATCCAGATACCGAGTCAGTTCTACAACCTATGGAGGTAGAATTGAATGAAGATATAACGTATGAAGAGGGACCAGTGTCAATCCTCGATAACAGAACTAAAAAGTTAAAGAAGAAGGATATAAGCCTTGTAAAAGTCCTCTGGAACCATCGTGGTGTTGAAGAAGCCACCTGGGAACTAGAAGGTGAAATGAGAAGAAAATATCCTGCTCTTTTCTTATAATATGCTTTATCGATTTCGGGGACGAAATCCTTTTGAAGGGGTAAAGAATTTGTAACACCCCTGACCTGGGTTATGACCTAACCCTGGAAGTTTTGCCTAAATATGTAATTAAAATACTTGTGAACACTCCCTGGCATGTAATTAAGTTCCTCAGGAACATTTACTTTCAATTTTGCTCCTTTTTATATAAAGTTGTAGCATTGTGTTGTATGCTGGGACCTATGTGCAAATTACCCAGTTTAAGGGTTGAACTTGCAAAATTCACAAGATAAGATGTTCCTTTTATGTTGAAACATCATGAGAATGGTTATGGTAAAGTTTGAGGGATTTCCCAAGCTTGAGCACCAAGGTGCAGCTGTGGAAGCAATTCCCATGCTTAGAAACCCTAATTTGGGGTAAAGTGCAATTTACCCAAATTGAGGGGTCCAACTTGTAATTTTCACCATCTAGAACATCTTTTATGACTCTTGTCATCATTTAGAGTAGAAATGATGAAAGGGATACATCATTTAATAATCAGATGGGAAAAATGATCTTTGTGATAGAAATCACCTAAAATGGGCCTAAAACCCTTTCATGAGTGTACCCTAGTTGAAGGTTGGATTCCTTTACCCTTAGATCTTGAGATTTCATGAGATTTGCATAAGGATAGGTAGGTTTGGTCGTGCCCTTGAGCAAGGAGGGACCTAGATGTGATTTCCAATCTTGAGAGGTCCTTAGGGTGTAAAAAAAAGGCTAAAGTATATAAGCCCTTTTCCCTTGTAATTAAGTGAACGAATTTTCTTTCGTTCACTTCTCTTCCTTTCTTTCTCAAACGACCAAGGACAGCTCTGGAGCTCAGGGGGGACGACCAACCTGTTCTAGGTAAGAGAACCCCACCTTCTAAGCTCGAATTCATGGAGGAATTCACTTTCTAAGGTTGGTTTTATGGTTAGCTTACTTAGTCTTCTTGTTCTAGCCGACCAAAGCAACGTTTCCTTGGAGAATTCACCTCTGACCAAGTTGTGGAAGCTCAAGGACGCCATTAAAGCTTGGAGCTTGAAGGCTTGGAGCTCTAAGATCAACCTTTAGGCGGGTTTTATAACTCTAAACTTCATGCTTGATTATACATCCTTTTCTATGCATATAGTTGCTAGTTCTTCTTCTTCCCTATCTTTCCTTGCATCCTTGCAAGCAAAATCGTGAAGAACTGCTACTGTTCTCAAAGTAGAAGATAAGGGCGTTAATTTCTATGCTTATCCACGGTTTTTCACTTTATCAAACGACCTCCACCTATTGCTCAAAACGGTTTCAAACCGTTTGGTGGGCAAACGGTTTCAGGGTCGTTTGAGGGCAAACGGTCTTCAAGACCGTTTGGTCCCGTTGACCAAGCAAAGACCGTTTGGGAATCTTGTTCATAATTATGTAGGTTAATCACCCACAAAAATTTGAGAGGTTAACTCCAAAAGAATCGTGAGTTATGAGCAAATCATTTAGCAAAACCAATTGAATTATGTGCTGATTTTCAACCTGATTAACTTGACCTGGTTGAGCAAACGGTTTCAAGACCGTTTGAGATGGTTGACCAAGCATTGACCGTTTGGTATTCCTGTTCATAATTATGTTTATTAATAACCCTCCGAATTTGAGGGATTAAATCCAAAGGAATCATGAGTTGAAGCCTAATCAATTAGGGAAACCTAATTGGATTAAGTGCTGATTTTCAATCTGATTTAATTGAACTTTTTGGGAAAACGGTCTCAAGACCGTTTGAGTGCGTTGACCAAGCGTTGACCGTTTGGGATTACTGTTCCTAATGATGTGATATAATGACTCACCGAATTTGAGGTATTAACTCCCAAGGAATCATGAGTTGAAGGCTATTTAATTAGGCAAACCCTAATTGAAAACAGTGCTGAAATTCCAATGAGTTAAGTTGAGATTTTGGGTTGTTTAGCCCAAACGGTTTCAAGACCGTTTGGGAATCACCCAAACGGTCTCAAGACCGTTTGGGGGTCACCCCAAGACCGTTTGGAGGTCTGGGGTCAAGTATAGTTGATCAATTGAAGGTCCAAAGGCACCAAACCATATTGCAATTAAGTATTGATGTGATGATCAACTCTATAGATCAAACCTTGATGAATTTTCACTAGAGTCCAAAGGATGGATGGGCAAACGGTCTCAAGACCATTTGGAACTCATCCAAACGGTCTCAAGACCGTTTGGGCACAACCCAAGACCGTTTGGAGGTCTAGGGTTGAGATAATCTAATGGTTTGAAGGTCCAATCGCAATAAGTTGATGAATTGATACAAATACTGATTTTAGACCTAATTGGAGTTCAACCCTAGTCCAAACGACTTGGTTTTTGGTCAAACTTTGGGCAAACGGTCTCAAGACCGTTTGGAGGATATCCAAACGACCTCAAGACCGTTTGGTCCAAGTTTGAGCCCAATTGGAGGTCAATTGATAGGTTCAACCTTGAATTGATTCACATTGTTGAATATTGATGACCATCCGATTTGAAACCCTAATTGAGAAGGATTCAACCCTAATTGGCTTTCAATTGAGGGTCAACTTGGTGTCCAAGTGATTAAGGTTCATCCTAATTAACTCAATTTATAAGTGGTTATCATGGATTTGTTTAATTGAGGGGTTCAACATACATATCCATGACCAATTGTAACTTTTGAACCATTTTGGAGGTCCAAACGGTTTGAGCCCATTTGGACCAAACGGTCTCAAGACCGTTTGGATCCAAACGGTCTCAAGACCGTTTGAGGCCAAACGGTCTCAAGACCATTTGGATCCAAACGGTCTCAAGACCGTTTGGGCTCAAACGATCTTAGGGTCGTTTGGTCCAATCGATCTCAAGTTGATTTGATCAAACGGTTTCAAACCGATTGAGCTCCAAACGGTTTGGAAGGTCAACTCTTCCAAACGGTCAACACATCCAAACGGTCTCAAGACCGTTTGGAGCAAACGGTCTCAAGACCGTTTGAGACCAAACGGTTTCAAGACCGTTTGGTGGTTGAAACCGTTTGAAGGTTGAAACCGTTTGAAGGTGTACATGGTGGTTTGTACTTGATCAATTGATGGTGTAATTAGTTCAATGGTGATCTAATCTAAACCCTAATGGTAACCTAGGTCATTAAGGGACTAAGTGATTAGTGAGTTGACCCATGATGGTGATCATGAGGCAAATTACCAAAATACCCTTGAGGGGTCTAAAGAGGTAAAACCTTGTTCTAATCAAACCCTAATCACATGATGATGATGTTTTGGCTTATGTAAGTCAATGAGGACTTAACCCAACCTAATCTAGAGTGGTGTCATCACCATCTACTAGTGAGAGGAGAGAGAAAGTATTCCAAAGAGAGTGAAAGTATCCTAGAGAGAGAAAGTACCCTTTTTAAGGTGGAAACTCAAGTGAGATACTTCAAATACACATGAGTGTGCATGATTAGGGAATGACCCACCTATGTGAGGTCATGGAAACCCTAAATATGATATCTAATGGATCTTAATCTTAATTAAGAGTCTTAATGATGATGTTTCTCTTACATGATGATGTAATGAGTACCATTCACCATGGTGTGAATAGTAAACCCTAATTTTAGGGTGATGACTTGAAAGATGAATAGTAAACCCTAAATTGTTGAATTGTTTACTATTATCTGTTGAACTAACTATGCAGGTTATTATGAGATAATGGTCATACCCAGGTATGAAATACCATGTTATATTCATTGAAAGCATGTCTTAAGCTTTATGAATAGTGAATCATCTTGATGCACTGCTAAGTGACATCTTTTGTGATTTATGGGCTGTAAGAGCCATAAACACCATCAAGGTCATGCTTGACAGATGACTTGTGATGAGATAATTGAGAACTGGTAATTGAAATGAGTTAGGCCTGCTACATTTTAGTATTCTCATATATAGCTGTGATGCTAATGTTTTTGTATGTTGATATGAATACTGAATGTACCTAACTAATCAAGTGAAATGTAGAGCCCTGATCATAGATCCATCATTGTCAGAGTCTAAATGATGGTGAAATAGGTTTTCCTCAGGAAACTCCTGGATCACATACTTTTGAGTATGTGGGGTACATGGATGTGTAGAACCTTACATCCTAGTGTTGGTATTTGATGTAGATTC
The DNA here is from genome assembly GCA_963693085.1 of Alisma plantago-aquatica. Classification (NCBI taxonomy): domain Eukaryota; kingdom Viridiplantae; phylum Streptophyta; class Magnoliopsida; order Alismatales; family Alismataceae; genus Alisma; species Alisma plantago-aquatica. The sequence continues at coordinate 816,833,308 of OY856411.1, read as the reverse complement.
TTGTAGTCCGTCATACCTTCACTATAAAAGAAAAGGTGAGAGGATGATGTAGATTCTAGTAGTCCATCAGACCCCACCATAAAGTCCTAAAGGTGAGATGTATATCTACACTCCCTTAAAGACACAAATACCATATCGGTGAAAGATAAACAAGAAATCTTTCGATAGCGAAGAGAGTACAGAATGCCACTGTAACTCTAAAAATAGCGAAGGACCAGAGTACCCTGGTGAGCTATTATAAAGACATCCCGCCAGATGTCAAACAATCAATCCTCTAACTGACTGAGGAAGATGAGGTCATAAGAATCCGGCTCTCTTAATGACCTATGTATGATACTGATGTGACTTCTTAGCGATCAGTTGGAGTATGAGTGGTATGCCTCATCTCCACAGGGCATAATAATGTTTGAAAAACATAAACAACATCGTAGTATATCTGTTAGAGTTAATTACGAGTTATTTGATTGATGTTACCTTGAATAGCATAGATGTTCTCATATTTTAATATTGATTGAACTCTTGCTTATCATCAGAACTGCCAGTGAATATCTTGAAGGCTCTTATTGCTTTAGTTATTCCTTGCTTTGCTTATAAAGCCTAATGGAGAGTTATAACTCTCGCTGGGGCAATTATGTATAATTGTCTCACCCCGTAGACTTCTACTTTTTAGGTGGTCGTCGAAGACAAAGGAACAAGAACTCAGGTGAACAATCCCAGCAACAGCATCATCAGGAGCAGTAAATATCTCAGGTGGAGATCTAGCCTGCTTCATGGTGTAGTTAGAGTCAAGTCCTATGTGTCCTCTGTACTCTCAGGTCCTGGAGTGTTTTGGAGTATGAATTCTTGAGAGTTTTGGTATCATGTTGTATATAATTACTCAAGAAGTAATTGTCAGTGATGTAAATAGTTAAATCCTTTTTCTATGGAAAAGGTTTGTGGTTTCAGGCTCTTGTCTCAAAAAGTTTTAATTTCCCGTGATTTTTGTCTTCCGCTGTTTACCGATTGCTTCCGCACATGATTAAATCGGGATTAATTCGTGGTTTGGAGATCGGAGCCCACATTGGTAGTCACAGTCCGCTCTCACAGTGATGGTGGTGAGTGTGATTCTTTGACCTGAAATCACTACACTCAACACATGTCGTTGGGTATGCTTTGACATCATCAAACGCAGTCCTAAAACATGGGTTGTTATAAAGCTGATGATTGAGTGACTTTGACACATGGGGCTTTTGAGGGGTGAGTGATAGATATGGGATTTTTCCCTCCTAAGGGAGTTTGATGTCCATGGTCACTTGATGAGTAGGATTGAGAAAGGCATGCACATGCATGTGTTAATCAATATGTGATATTGATGTCACATACATCTCTCCCAGTCTGTTCTAAGATCAAGGAAATGAATGAACATTGAAAGTATGATTGTACCATGCCTTGAGTTCATTCACGATATTAGTGACAAAGGAATTATACATTCACTGTAACACCATTCACGGATTGTAGGATTGAAAGTTGTTCTCCAACTTTCTATTTCACCTGGGTAGAACTGATGTGCGACTAGGCACTGCTCTTTCCTTGTGAAGTCATAAGTGTTATGGACTTTCACTGCCAACGTGAAATGGGCCTGTAGGGTCACACACATAGGATTTAACCTGGAAGAGGAGTTTATCCACACACGATGTTTATATTGATTAATAAAGGAGTTTAGTAGTTCAATTAAACACTCAATCAATTGATAGCTCAATATCATAGTGTTCAAGGTGTTGGACCCATTGATTAGAGTATCAGATTGATTGAAATTGCAATTGACTGATTTTGCACAGTCTGCACTCCCAACTGATCGACTCCTGTGATGAACCGATCGGCTCAGCTTGGTGAACCGATCGACTCATGTGATGAATCAATCAGCTCAGGACAGGTTGAGATGACCGATTCAAGGGTTGAACTGATTGGCTCAACAGGTCCAAATGAGCAAGTGGGGAAAGTCAAGTTGGTGAGAAATTTCTTTTCGTTTCACTTATCCAATTTGATTGGAACAAGGATTGGTATTTGGATCAATTTGTAACAAAAGAGGAAAAGTCAATCAGGAACTAATAAGGGTAGTGAACCGATCGTTTTAGAAGTGAACCGATCGTTTTAGAAGTGAACCGACCGACTCAGGTGCCCCAACCAATCAGTTCAAGTATGAACTGATCAGATCAGGTCCCCAACCGATCGGTTCATGCTTGAAAGCATAGTTGGTTGTTTTGTGGAAAATCTCGAATCCTTCTACTCCTGCTTTAATCCCGCATTGCCCGGGGTAGAAAACCCTGTCCCATGACCCTCCTATATATATAGGGGTATTGGGGGCTTCTCAAAGTACAACTCAGAACACTAGTTGCTCTGCAAAGTTGTCGTTCTCTCTGGTTGCGGTAACTAGGAGATCCTGAGCAAGTGCTACCCGATAAAGGAGGCACAACAAGGGACATACAACTGTAGAAAAGTGACTGGTGGCAGGAGAGTGTGTCGGTGACTAGTACGCTGATAGGAGGGTGCGACTCCTTCCGGTTCCTTGTACGACAAGGCGATCGGAGTTCTAGGTGGTCCATGTGGACTACTACAGAGGCAGGAGACTTCTGCCGCTCAGAGGACAACTATCAATCCTGACAGTCCCGATGAGACCAAGAGCTGCACAGACACTGTCCAAGACTGGAGGTGAAGACTATGCAAGCCGCGAGGTAACGTTGCCGAGAAAGCCTCGGGACAAGGTATGTCTCTACAAACCATCCTTCCTTTTGTATAGACGTTGACACAATTCCTTTATACTAGGTTTGGGAGAAAATTTATTGTTTCCGCTGCCTTCTCTGTCTCCCCTAAAACCCAGCAACACCCCTTGCTCCTTGGTTGTATGACACAGCTCTTGGATGAGGTTGCACGACACACATCAGGTCTGGTTGCCTGATATCCCTTGTGCATGGATGCACTCTTTGGTTGGCCGATATCTGTGGCTAAGTGCCCTAGCCGTTAGAGATTTGGCGAGGGATATGATCCGGCCCGTTACCCTTTCGGGTGAGGGATGCACTGCCTGCCACACCTATAGTGAGGGTAGGTGATATCTTTGGTAAGGGTTGCACCTAGCTCGAAAACCCTAGTTTTGGTAAGTCGTTATCTTGTAACTGCACCTTTGTGGATGATGAGTTATGAATGACAGATTGTAACCAATGATATGTTTGATACCTAAAGTTGGTGTTAAGTAACATGATAAGATACATGTTTATGTTCATAAGATGAAGGTATAGTGAATGCTCATGGTTTGATAACAATAATGTAATTTGTCTATAGATACAACTTTGTGCTTCATGTAGCTATGATCATGGATGTTGTTCCAATCATGTACCTTCAACCCTAATAGCATGATAATCATAAAGATATATGTTTGGTGATTCAGTTATCTCTCTTGATATGCATACTAACCATGCATGTGAATCAAGTGAATTCATAGCCAGGTAAGAGCTATGAGGTGTATGTGTTTAGCATAACACTCAATGATGATAATCCTTGTTGATAAGATAACATGTATTACCAGTATAGTGTGAAAGGTCTACTGACCTGATGAAGGCTGAGTGCCTAGTTGAGGTGCTATCATCTAATGTTGAGATAAGGGATTGCTATCCCATGGTGATGATGTAAGCCTTGAGAGGCAGTGGCATTCTGTGATGAGGGATTGAGATCCCATGGTAATAATGCAACTCAATGTTATTTATGTTTTACAACTTGGTTGCCTCAACAATCCACTTAAAATATACTAATTAATTATAGTGGAACATACCATGTAGTTTGCCTTGTCCATAGATCCATCATCTTCAGTAGTTGGTGATGGTGAAATAGGTTCTCCTGCGGGTTAGTCCGGAAGTGCATATTGTTGAATATGTGTGATTGCTCCTAGCCAAAAATAGGAGGATTAGAGTGCAACTTCGGTTGTAGACTCCAGAGCACGGTTTCAGGCCCGTAGCTCAAAATGAAAGAGCATGGTGAACATGCCCATGGCTCAGAATGTGTGATAAGAGCACGGTGAATAGGCCCATGGCTCAATGAGTATGGAGCACAGTGAACAGGCTCGTGGCTCAGATCACTGGCGCCGATACATGTACCAAGGTGGGCTAGGTAGAGGGTAGCCTGACCCTGTGTGGCTGTGGCCACCTAAGCATGAGACTGTGGTCCTTCTTGATTAAGCACTGACCACGAGGTGGTGAGGTTGTGGAGTCCGGCTCTTCCATTGACCTTGTATGGCACCGGTTTGGGCTTCACAGCCGATGGTTGGATTTGAGCGGTACAAATCACTTCCTCAGGGCATGATAATATGTAATCCAGCCGAATAGTATACACTGCTTAGGGAAAAACAGATAACATTGATTGAGGCCTTTCTTGTGTAGTTGATCTAGTTATACCTTGCAGTTATTTGTATGTTCCTTATTTTTTGTGATAAGTTCTTATAAATCTTATCTTGCCAATCATGTTCCATAAAGAATATCTAGTCATATGCCTCCTGGATATCTGGTAAGATTGTTAATAAGATAAGTTCTGCTCAGGATGCTACTCTTATGATCTGCTGATATCAGTTATCTGCTTTACCTGCTTTTTCTAAAGTTTTATAGTTTCAGTGGGGAGTTATGTTTCTCACTAGGACTGTGTGTCTCACCCCGTTGGTTTACAACCTTTTTAGGTGATAATGCTAGACGTGGTGGTGGTTGTGAGGTTGCGGCTGAGCAGCAAGAAGAGCAGTAGAAGGCAAGAGATGGATATGTTGCTATTTTGGTTGTTTTGTAGTAGAGTCCTAGAGTCATCCCTGTACTCTCAGGTCCTCGGAGGTGTTTTGACGATGTTTTACGATGAATAGCTGATGTAGCTTTGTATATCCTGCTGCTGGCCTTACGTGGCCCGTTATGTATGTATAAACAGGTGATGAACTCTGGTGTTGATAGGACATCTGGTTCCTATAGGCTGTAGACAAATATCAAGGCTTGTAAATATTTATATAACATGTTTCCTTGGAGGATGAGGATCTGTATGTAATGTTCTCTTTTATCTATTTTTCACAATCAGTTTTAATTAACCCGTGTTTTCAGTAATATGTGGTTTATGGTGGTTCCGCGCATTTTCGCGTGACATCTCATTGTCTGTGTGATGGCAGGATGTCACAATAGGCTTTGGTATCAGAGCTCTAGGTTCTCTGAGTCTATAGGGATCTAGGACTAGGGTTGTGTCTGTTCTTATGAGTATTCCAAATTTTCTTATAATAACCTTCTGCCCTTAGCGGAAGATAAAGCTTAAAGATGTCTGGAAATTATGAAGAACATGCTATCGAGAGCAGTGATGCTGCATCATTTGATGGTGCAAGAGTGTAGGCACATGAAGATCGGGTGCCTGAGGTCCCCCAACTTGACCCAGCCATTCTTGAAAACCCTACCTATCAGCATCTTATGGGGCAGTTAATGGCTAAGATGAATCTCATGGTGGAAAGATTGCCAGTGCCTCCACCAAGAGCCCATACTCCCCATGGTGAAACATCGGGTATTGGGAAGACCTTTGAGCGGCTTCGCCGAGTCGAAGTTTCGAATTATGCTAGAACGGTTGATCTAGAGGATGTAGATTTGTGGATGATAGGTCTCGAGAAGGCCTTCCAGATCCTTGACATCCCCAAAGCAGACAAAGTTAAGCACACTTTCTACCTTCTGAAAGGTAGTGTTGGCCACTGGTGGGCCATCAAGGAGAAGTGACCCAGTGAGGTAATATGTTGGGATGTTTTCTGCCGGGAGTTCGTCAGTCGATACTTCCCAAAGACGTATTTGGACGAGAAGTCAACCAGTTTGAGAATCTGTGCCAAGGATCGATGAGCATCACTCGAGTATGAAGCCAAGTTTATGGACCTGCTAAGGTTTTTTCCTCACATGGCGACGACAGATGACGAGAGAATCAAACAGTTTGAGAAAGGTTTGAGCGCTGAGTTTACAACACCTACTGCTGCTTTGGAGAACCGGGAGTGGTTCACCACATTTGTGGAGTATGTCTGAAGGATAGAATGGTCTGTCAAGGAGAAGAGAGAGTCTATGACCAAGAAAAGGCATGCTTAGTTCCTGAGACAGAGGTTTGATGGCTTCAAGAAGCCAAGGTTTTCAACACCTTCTGTGATACAAGGTTCTAGTACGCCGTCACAATGGTCTACGACTAAGGGAAGAGGGTGTGGATTTTCGCCATCCAAAGCTCACAATACAGCTTCAGTGGTAGTGATAGGGCCGTCTAGGCCACAACAGAGAGACCATTCATGTCATCTTTATGGTCAGGTTGGGCATTTCAGGATAAATTGCCAAAGAGAGATGTTTAAGTGACACAGTAGTCGAGGTAGAATCAGCAAGGGTTAGATAGACAACATTCTAGTGGTAACAGAGGGTAAGGATGCGGTTAAGCATCACAAGTGGGATCGTCTACCCAAGGAATCAGAGGACGTGGACGACAACAAGCAAAAACTCAATTCTATGCTATGAGTCAGCCAGAGGCGATAGTCAACCTACGAGTGGTGGCAAGTCAGATGAAGTTATTTCATTCTGATTTGTTTTCTTCTTGCTTTATATCTGTTCTGGTTGACCCGGGTGCTACACACTCCTTTATCACACGTAGTATGCTTGATATCTATCTTTTACCTATTAGTTGTAAGAGAGATAGTCTGTTGTTAGAAATTCCTCTTGTTAGACCCACATTGCTTCGAGAGGAGTGTCCATCTTGTATTTTAACTTTTTTGAGACACAGTATACAAGTGGATCTTATACCACTTGATATGCATGGATTTGACGTGATCCTTGGGATGGATACCCTAGAGAAGTATAAGGTTGTGTTGGACTGTGATTCCAAGAAAGCAGTGTTTGATGACAATAGTGAGAAATGGATCTTCTAAGGAGATAGAAAGATTCTTCCGACATGTTTAGTGTCAGCTATGGTGGTGGTAGAGAAGTTGATGTGGCAAGGATGTAAGGTGTTCTTAGCTCACATTGTGGATACCAAGGCAAAAGGTCCTAGCTTTAAGGAGGTGCCTGTTATCCGAGAGTTTGTGGATGTGTTTCCCGATGAGTTCCCCGGTGTTCCCCCACCTCAAGAGATTGACTTTGAGATCAATATGGTGCCAGGAACACAACCAGTTGCTCAGACACCATACAGAATGGCTCTAGTCAAGATGGTAGAGCTGAAGAAGCAGTTACAGGAGTTGCTAGATAAAGGTTTCATCAGACTGAGCACATCGTCGTGGGGTGCTCCGGTCCTATTTGTAAAGAAGAAGGATGGATCGATGCATTTGTGCATAGATTACCGGTAGTTGAACAAAGTTACGATCAAGAACAAGTACCTGTTACCGAAGATAGACGATCTATTTGATCAGTTGTGTGGTGCTACAGTGCTCTCAAAGATCGATCTATGGTCTGGATATCATCAGTTAAGAATTAAGGATGAGGACATACCGAAGTCAACTTTTAGGACGAGGTATGGTCACTTTGAGTTCATGGTTATGCCATTTGGGCTAACCAACGGGCCTGCTGCTTTCATGGATCTGATGAACAGGGTGTTCCATCCATTTCTAGATCAGTTTCTTGTAGTTTTTATAGATGACATCTTGATCTATAGTTGGGACATTCAAGAGCATGAACAACATCTTCGACAAGCGTTGACTCTTCTACGCCAACATCAGTTGTATGCCAAGTTTAGTAAATGCGAGTTCTGGTTGAAAGAAGTAACTTTCTTGGGTCATGTGATATCTACAGAAGGAGTCAGAGTGGACCCTAAGAAGGTGGAGTCAGTTGCAGACTGGGAGCAACCGAAGACGCTGACAGAATTTCATAGTTTTTTGGGTTTAGCAGGATACTACCGAAGGTTTATAAGAAACTTCAGCGTGATTGCGTTACCATTGACAAAATTGACCAGGAAGGATGTACCTTTTGTTTGGGATGATTATTGTCAGCAAGCTTTCCAAAGTTTGAAGGAAAAGCTGACTAGTGCTCCAGTGTTGGTGCTGTCAGAGCATGGGAAAGGCTATGTGGTATTCTAAGATGCTTCCAAGAAAGGCTTAGGATGTGTGTCGATGCAGGAAGATCATGTAGTTTCTTTTGCTTCATGACAACTTAAGAAACATGAGGAGAATTATCTGACACATGATTTGGATCTGGTAGCAGTGGTCCATGCGTTAAAGATTTAGAGACACTATCTTTATGGGAAAGCGTGTCAGATCTTTACAGATTACAAGAACTTGAAGTACATCTTCTCGCAGAGTGAGCTGAACATGCGATGGTGTCACTGGATGGAGTTGATAAATAATTACGATTGCACCATTGAGTATCATCCTGGTAAGGCGAATGTGGTAGCTGATGTGCTTAGCAGAAAGTCTTCTTCTCTTCCTATGAAGAAGGCACAATTGAGTTCCTTGGTATGCCATAAGCGGGATATGTTTATCTCTTTGTGGTAGATGAATGTATGATTGGAAGTCTCCTTGTTGGCAGGACTGTTGGCACAGATGCAAGTAAAGCCGATGTTGAGGCAGTAGATCAAAGACGCGCAACAGACATATGCTTCAGTTCAGTTGATCAAATCAGACTTTGGCAACAAAAAGTATGATGGGTTCCATGAGTCCGAGGATGGACTAGTTTGCTATCATGGTAGGATGGTGGTCCCCGATGTTGATGATCTGAGAAAGCTAGTACTCGAGGAAGCACACACGTCAATGTATGCCATGCATCTAGGTGTCACCAAGATGTATCATAATATGAAATACCTATATTGGTGGCCTGGCTTAAAGAGAGATGTAGCTGAGTTTTTGACTAGGTGTGCGGTATGCCAGCAAGTTAAGGCTGAGCATCAGAAGTCGGTAGGTACATTGCAACCCATGCCAATACCATAGTGGAAATGGGATCATATAACCATGGATTTTGTAGTTGGTCTGCTGAGGACAGCTAAGAATCATGATTCCATCTAGGTGATAGTGGACAGATTGACAAAGTCTGCTCATTTCATACCTATGAAGACAACGTATACAGCAGAGAAGTTTGCTCAGATGTATGTAGATGAGATAGTGTGTTTGCACGGTGTGCTCGCAATGATATTATCTGATAGAGGACCCCAGTTCACGAGTCATTTTTGGGAACAGTTACACAAAGCGTTGGGAACGTAGTTGAGGTTCATTACCGCTTTCCACCCACAGACTGATGGACAGTCTGAAAGGACTATTCAAACTTTGGAGAATCTTCTCTGAGCTTGTGTTTTGTAGTTCCTAGGCAGTTGGGTCGTGCATCTCAGTTTGATAGAATTCACCTACAACAATAGTTACCAACGGAGCATTGGCATGGCTCCTTATGAGGATTTATATGGTAGGAAGTGTAGATCTCCTTTGTGCTGGTATAAGTCGGGTGAGTATCAGCTTTTAGGTCCTGAGTAGGTGCAGTAGACAACAGAGAAGATCAAAGTGATACAACAATAGTTGAAAGTGGCACAGGACAGACAGAAGTCATATGCAGATAATCATCGACGACCTCTAGAGTTCCAGGTGGGAGACAAAGTGTATCTCAAGGTCTCACCATGGAAAGGCGTGCTATGGTTTGGCCGGAAAGGCAAGTTGGCACCCAGATATATGGGGCCATATCCAGTAATAGCATGTGTTGGCAAGGTAGCTTACAAGTTAGAACTACCTCCAGAGTTGCACATGTTACATCCGGTGTTCCATGTCAGTATGATGAAGAAAAGTCATCCAGACACAGGGACAGTGATATAGCCAGTTGAGGTTGATCTTGATGAAGATGTGACCTATGAGGAAGGTCCAGTGATGATTCTTGACAAAAGAGTGAAGAAGTTGAAGAGGAAGGACCTTGTGCTTGTGAAGGTTCTTTGGCATCATCGTGGCATTGAGGAAGCCACATGGGAGCTCGATGAAGAGATGAGAAGGTGGTATCCCTCACTTTTCTCTTCGGATTTTGGGGGCGAAATCCCTTTGTAGAGGTTTATGGCTTGTAAGGACCCTGACCTTTATTTTGGGCTTACCTTGTTTTCTTTGCCTAAACCTTGTCTTTAGATGCTTGCTAATCACCTCAAATGGTGATTAGGGTTTGTTGTGCTTTGTTGAGAGTTGGAGGTGCAACTTGCAAATAAACCAAGTTTTAGGGTTGATGTGCAAGTTTGACACCTTGAGAGATGTTTCTCCCTCTCCTTGCATCCTCTAGGGTTGACAGGATGGGTTGGGCTCGTTGCTTGAGCAACATTGGGCTTTGTTTTGCCTTGTTGAGCCTTGTTTGGGCTTTGCCTTGCTTTATTGGACCTTATGTCGGGCAAGCCCTAGGTGTATCGGCCAAGCTTGAGTGTGTCGACCTTGGTGTGTCGACCATGGTGTATCGGCGAAGGAGGATGTTGGTGGGTGTGTCAGTTTTCCATGCTAGGCGACACACACCCCTCCACCTAGCATCGTTTGTGTCACCCCCTACCCCCCTGTGGACACTTGGTGCTTATTTCTTGCATGTGGCAAAAGCTTTCGACATGTGGTGGTGGCGAGCTAGTAGGTGGCTTTGCCCCATGGACAAGTGTCCCTAGGTTGGGCAACACCTTGCCTTAGTTTCCTCTTCACACTCTTCTATATATGTCTCTCCTTTCTCTTGCTTAGGATCCCTTTAGTTCCTTAGCTGCTTCCCTTCTTCCTTGGTGGACGATACCTCTCCTTGGTGGATGATACCTCTCTTTGGTAGAGCTAGCTTGGTGGCCAATCTCCTTGGTGGAGTCATATTCTTCCTCTAGTGGTGGTCGAACCCTAGTGTAAGGACCCTGACCTTCATTTAGGGTTTACCCTATTTGCTTTGCTTAAACCTGATGCTTAGTTGCTTGCTAATCACCTTTAGTGGTGACTAGGGTTTGTTGGTTCTTTGTTGAGAGTTGGAGGTGCTACTTGCAATTAACCCCAAGTCTAGGGTTTGTGGGCAAGTTTGCCACCTTGTGAGGTGTTCCTCCCTCTCTTTGCTTCCTCTAGTGTTGAGAGGAAGGGTTGGGCTCGTTGCTTGAGTTCCTTTGGGCTTGGTTGGGCTTGTTGGGTTTTGTGGTGTGTTGCCCTTGCTTCTTTGGACCTTGTGTCGGGCATGAGCGCCCTGTGTCTCCCAGGGTGTGTCGCCCAGGGTGTGTCACCTAGGGTGTGTCACCCATGGACCCCTTTGACCCTCTTTGACCTTGTTTGTGTCACTACTAGTGGACACTTGGTGCTTGATGCTTGCATGTGGCAATGGCCTTGGACATCTGTTTAGGACATGTTAGAGTGGTAGCTTTGCACATGGACAAGTGTCCCTAGGTGGGCGACACCTTGCTTTGTTTTACCTTGGTTTCTCCTACATCCTCTTCTATATATGTGTTTCCTTTCCCTTGCTAAGGATCCCTTTAGTTCCTTAGTCTCCCTCTCTCTTGGTGTACGACACTCTCTTCCTTTGCAAGCTTGGTGGCCGATCCTTCTTGGAGTCTCCTTCTTTCTCTAGTGGTGGCCGAACCCTAGAGTGCCTTGCTCTTCTTCTTGTGGTGGTTCTTGGAGCTAGGAGCTTAGATCTTGCTTAAGGCAGGTTACATAACTCCTAACCTTATCTACACTACCTTCTTTTATGTTCTTATATGTTTCTTATGATCATGTCGGCTATGCATGTTACTAGTTTAGTTCCTTGCTTAAGTTGTTCTTGTTGGCCGAACCATGTGTCCTAGGGTTTCTTGGTGAGCAACACTCCTTTCTCTCCTTGGTCTAGAGGAGTGAGCTTGAGTTCTAGTAATATGGGAAACACTCCTCTCTCATTTAAGTTGAGAGGTGAGCTTGTGTTCTAGTTACTTGAGCAACACCCTCCTCTCACCATGGACTTGAAAGGTGAGCTATGTAGTGGTTGTGGACCTTGTTGTGGTTGTTCCTTATGTTGCCCGATTGGTGATAAGAGATGTGCAAGACCCCTCTCTCTTAGTTGTTGAGAGGTGAGCCATCTTCTTGATACATTAGGGTTTTGGTGCCCTTGGGCTTGAGGCTGATGACGACCTTATGGAGTTGCATCTTGACCGTTATGATCTTGGGGGAGGTGCTTCCCGATATTCTTCTTGATATTGAGTCTTGGACGACACATGTGTGGCTGTGTCGGGCATTGCACTTGGTCCCTGCCTTGAGTGTGTGTCGGGAATCACCCCTTGATGAGTAACCTGCCCGATACACTTAGCATATGTGATGGTTTGGTATCGTTATGCCTTGTTGTGGTGGAGCGTTGCTAGCTAGTCTGTGGTGGGTGTCACCCTTTGGCCTTAGCTCTGTGTGTGTCGGCCAACAACACGACACCTTAGTGCCTGATACATGTGCTGACCGATATGCCATGAGGCACGACACACTGTTGCATGATACACTTCTTTGGCTAGTTGCATGCTTGGTTGCCCATTATCCTTGATACCCAATGGAGCGTTGCACGACATGGTGCACGATACACCTTGCACGACACGCCCCTTGGACTCAGTTGCACGATAGACCCTGTTGCACAACACAACGTTGCATGATACACCCTTGCTGATATGCTTGGCTGATAGGTGCTGGTATGCGTTTGAGTGATGAACGATAGGGGAGAGTACCCTGCCCGATATCACCTCTATTGAGGGTGCCCTACCCGTCACACTTCTTGTGAGGGTAGTGGGCACTTCTAGTGAAGGTATTGTCTCTTATGGAAATCTATGTGCTAGCTCTTGTTCATGAATCACATTGGTTTTGATAGTAACTCTTGACATGCTTGATGGTAATTGTGATAGTAGATTACATCTATGTATTTTTCCATGATAGTACCTGTGTTTATGATCATCTTGAATCATATGTATAATGATAAAGAAATGAGAAGCATGTAAGAAGCCTTGCAAGATGATATGACCTATGTCAATGGTCACAGGTTGAGGCATGAATAATAACATATATAATTATCAATGTTGCCCTATGTTGATAATTTAATTCTTCTATTAATCCATGATGATTGAGTATACTAACCATGTAGGTGATGCATATCCATGTAAAGGGCTATGAGGTATATATGATGAGTAATACTTCTTTGTTAAATTACTCTTGATAATGAGATAACATACATGATGTGTTTGGTCTGAGGACCTGAGTTTGGTTAAAGTGCCTAAGTTGATAAGAATGTCTTGAGAGGAAATGGCACTATGTGATAAGGGATTGAGATCCCATGGCAATGTGATGATCCTTGAGATGGATCTTAATGATTGGCAAGAGGCCAAGTGATAACTTGTAATGTTGGATCCTTGTGATGGATCAGGATGATGTTGATTATAAGAAAAACATAATGTTGAGTTTCATGTTGTTTATCCTTGTTATAGTTTACATGTTATATAACTTGGTTGAATCTTTCAATCCACATAAAAGATACTAATCAATCACAGTGGAACATATCATGTAGTTTGCCCTGGCCATAGATCCATCATCGTTAGGAGCTGGTGATGGTGAAACGGGTTCTCCTACGGGTTTACCCGGAGCGCATATTGTTGAGTATGTGAGGTTTCTCCTAGCCTAAAATGAGGAGGTATGAGTGCAACTTCGGTTGTAGACTCCAGAGTGCGGATTCAGGCCCGTAGCTCAGTATATGAAGAGCAAGGTGAACATGCCCATGGCTCAGGATACGTGATATAGGAGCATGAATGCGTTCATGGCTCAGAGCACGGTGAACAGGCCCATGGATCCATTTCACTAGCGCTGATACCTATACCGAGGTAGGCTAGGCATAGGGTAGCCTGACCCTGTTGCTGAGGCCACTTAAGCACGAGACTACGGTCCTACTTTGGTTCTCGTACACTGACCACGAGGTGGGAGGTCATGGAGTTTGGCTCTTCCATTGACCTTGTATGGCACCGGCTCCGGGTTTCACAGCCGTCGGTTGGATTTGAGCGGTACGGCTCACTTCCTCAGGGCATAATAATATGTAATCCAGTCGTATAGTATTTATTATTTAAGGCAAAACACAGAACATTGGTTGAGGCCTTTCTTGTGTAGTTAGTCTTGCTATACCTTGCAATTACTTATATGTTCCTCATGATATGTGGTAAGACCTTATAAATCTTATCTTGTTAATCATGTTCCATAAAAGATTAATTGGGTATACATCTTCTGTACTTCTAGTAAGCTTGATAGTATGAACAGCTTTACTTTATAACTGCTCCTGTGATACTTCCTATTAGCTATCTGCTCTCGTTGCTTTATCTCTTTAAGGTTTTGTAGTTTCGGCAGGGAGTTATGTTTCTCACTGGGACTGTGTGTCTCACCCCGCAGGTTTGTAACCTTTTTAGGTGGTCGAGCTAGACGTGGTGGTTGTCGCGGAGTTGCGGCCGAGCAGCAAGAAGAGAAGTAGAAGGCAAGAGATGGACATGATGTTGTTTTGGTTGTTTTGTAGTAAAGTCTAGAGTCATCCCTGTACTCTCAGGCCCTTGGAGGTGTTTTGACGATTGTTTCACGATGTATAGCTGTTGATGCTTTTCTTATCCTACTGTTGGCCGGATGCGAGCCGTTCTATATGTAATAACACGTGATGAACTCATGTGATGACTAGACAGCTGATCTCCTAAGATGTGGACACGTATCAAGACTTGTAAATATCTATATAACCTGTTTCCTTGCAGGATAAGGACCTAAATGTAATAGTTTTCTCAGTTTATCCGTTTTCCGCAATCGGTTTTAATTAACCCGTGTTTTTGGTAATCTGTGGTTATGGTGATTTCCGCACGTTTTCGCGTAACACCTCGTTGTCCGTGTGATAGTGGGATGTGTTGCCACAAGTTTTGGTATCAGATCTCTAGGTTTGCTGAGTCTATAGGGATTTAGGACTAGGTTGTGTCTGTTCTTGTGAGTTTTCCAGATTTTCTTACAATCATCTTTTTCCCTCAGCGGAAGAAAAGCCTAGATGTCTGGAAACCATGAAGAACATGCTGCTGAGAACAGCGATGCTGCATCAGTTGATGGAGCTATAGGGCAGGAACATGAAGATCGGGTGCATGAGGTCCCCCAACCTGACCTAGCCATTCTTGAACACCCTGCCTACCAACAGCTTATGGGGCAGATGATGGCTATGATGAATCTCATGGTAGAGAGATTCCCAATGCTTCCGCCGAGAGCACATTCTCCCCATGGTGAAACATCGGGTATTGGGAAGACCTTTGAGCGGCTTCTTCGAGTCGGAGCTTTGAATTATGCTGGTACGGCTGATCCAGCGGATGCAAATCTGTGGCTGACAAGTCTTGAGAAGGCTTTCTGGATCCTTGACAATCTCGAAGCAGATAAAGTAAAGCACGTTGTCTACCTTCTGAAAGGTAGTGCTGGTCACTGGTGGACCATCGAGGAGGAGAAGCGACCTGGTGAGGTGATCGGTTGGGAAGTTTTCCGGTGCAAGTTCGTCAGAAGATACTTTCCAAAGACGTATCTAGATGATAAGATCAGTCAGTTCGAGCATCTGTGCCAAGCAACGATGAATATCACCGAGTATGAAGCCAAGTTCATGGACTTGCTGAGGTTTTATCCTCACATGGCAGCGACAGATGAAGAGCGGATCAGACGCTTTGAGAAAGGTCTAAGTGTTGAGCTGACAACACCTGCTTCTACGTTGGAGAACCGAGAGCAGTTTGCTACATTTGTGGAATCTGTCCGGAGGATCGAACGGTCGATAAGGGAGAGAAGAGAATCCGTGTCTAAGAAGAGGCATGTGCAGTTCCAAGGACAGAGGTTTGGTGGCTTCAAGAAGCCTAGGTTTTCAGCACCTTTTGTGATGAAAGGTTCCAGTATACCGTCGCATTGGTCCCCGAGTAAGGGAAGATGTTATGTTTCTTCACCATCAAAGGCACATAGTACAGCTTTTGTGGCAGTGATAGGGCCATCTAGGCCACGGTTTCAAGATAGGTCATGCCATCTTTGTGGTCAGATCGGGCATTTTAGGTTAAATTGCCCGAATAGAGATGTTGAAGTGATGCAGCAGCCGAGGCAGAATCAACAAGGGTCAGATAGACAACAGCCCAATAGTAGCAGAGGGTGAGGATGTGGTCAAGCGTCGCAAGTGGGATCATCTGCTCAAGGGAGCAGAGGATGTGGACATCAAGCAACAGCTCGATTCTATTCTATGAGTCAGCCGGAGGCGATAGTCAACCCGCGAGTGGTGACAGGTCAAATGAAGTTATTTCATTCTGATATGTCTTCTTCTTGCTTTATATCTATTCTGGTTGACCCGAGTGCTACACACTCTTTTATCGCCTATAGTATGCTTGAGAACTGTCGTTTACTTGTTAGTTGTAAGAAAGATAGCTTGTTGTTAGAAACCCCTCTTGATGGTTCCTCGATGCTTCGAGAAGAGTGTCCATCTTGTATCTTATCTTTTTCAGGACATCGCATACAAGTGGATCTTATACCACTTGATATGCATGGTTTTGATTTTATCCTTGGGATGGATACATTAGAGAAGTATAAGGTTGTTTTGGAATGTGATTCCAAGCAAGCTGTGTTTGATGATGGCAGTAGGAAGTGGATCTTCTAAGGAGATAGGAAGATTCTTCCAACATGTCTGGTATCAGCTATGCTGGCAGAGAAGTTGCTACGACATGGATGTGAGGCATTCTTAGCTCACGTTGTGGATACCATTGTAGATACCAAGGCGAAAGGTCCTAGCCTTGAGGAGGTGTCAGTTGTCCGAGAGTTTGCTGATGTGTTTCCCGAAGAGTTCCCCGGTGTTCCTCCACCCTGAGAGATTGATTTCAAGATCAATCTGGTTCCAAGAACGCAAACATTTGCACAAACACCATATAGGATGGCTCCAGTAGAGATGGCAGAGCTTAAGAAGCAGTTACAAGAGTTATTGGAGAAAGGTTTCATCTGACCGAGTACGTCGCCTTGGGGTGCTCTAGTGTTGTTTGTCTAGAAGAAGGACGGATCGATGCGGTTATGTATATATTACCGACAATTGAACAAGGTCACGATCAAGAACAAGTACCCATTACCGAGAATAGATGATCTGTTCGATCAGTTGCATGGTGCTAAAGTGTTTTCAAAGATCGATCTACGGTCTGGGTATCATCAGTTGAGGATTAAGGCGGATGACATACCAAAGTCAGCTTTTAGGACGAGGTATGGTCACTTCGAGTTCGTGGTTATGCCGTTTGGGCTAACCAATGCACCTGCTGCTTTCATGGACTTGATGAACAGAGTGTTCCATCCATTCTTAGATCAGTTTGTTGTAGTTTTTATAGACGACATCTTGATCTATAGTCAGGACAGGCAAGAGCATGAATGACATCTTCGACTAGTTTTGACTCTTCTTCGCCAACACCAGTTGTACGCCAAGTTTAGTAAGTGTGAGTTCTGGTTAGAAGAAGTGACTTTCTTGGGTCATGTGATATCTGCAGAAGGAGTCAAAGTGGACCTGAAGAAGGTGGAGTCCGTTGCAGAGTGGGAACAGCCGAATACACTGACAGAAGTTCATAGTTTCCTAGGTTTGGCAGGATACTACCGGAGGTTTATCAAGGACTTCAGTGCGATTGCATTACCGATGACAAAGTTGACCCAAAAGGATGTACCTTTTGTCTGGGATGATCGTTGTCAGTGAGCTTTCTAGAGTTTGAAGGAGAAGCTGACTAGTGCCCCAGTGTTAGTGTTGCTAGAGCCGAGGAAGGGCTATGTTGTTTTCTGTGATGCTTCCAAGAAAGGTTTAGGTTGTGTGCTGATGCAGGAAGAGCATGTAGTTTCTTTTGCTTTGTGACAGCTTAAGAAACACGAGGAGAACTATCCAACTCATGATTTGGAGTTGGCGGCAGTGGCTCATGCGTTAAAGATTTGGAGACACTATCTTTACGGGGAAGTGTGTCAGATCTTTACGGATCATAAGAATCTGAAGTACATCTTTTTGCAACATGAGTTGAACATGCGACAACATCGATGGATGGAGTTGATCAATGATTACGACTGCACCATCGAGTATCATCCTGGTAAGGTGAATGTGGTGGCTGATGCGCTTAGCTGAAAGTCTTCTTCTCTTTCTTCAAAGAAGGCACAGTTGGGTTCCATAGTATGCCATAGACGGGATATGTTTGTTTCCTTGCAGCAAATGAATGTGCAGATGGAAGTTTCCTTGTTAGCTGGACTTTTAGCACAGATGCAAGTCAAGCCTACACTGAGACAATAGATCAAAGATGCACAACAAACAGATGATACAGTACAGTTGATCAGATCAGAGTTCGGCAGCGAAAAGTGTGATGGGTTCCATGAGTCCGAGGATGGACTAGTTTGCTATCGTGATAGGATGGTGGTCCCCGATCCTGATGATCTGAGGAAGTTAGTGCTCGAGGAAGCAAACAAGTCGATGTATGCTATGCATCCAGGAGTCACCAAGATGTATCATAGTCTAAAGGACTTGTATTGGTGGCCTTCCTTGAAGAAAGATGTAGATGAGTTTGTGGCTAGGTGTGCGGTATGTCAGCAAGTCAAGGCTGAGCATCAAAAGCCGGCAGGTACGTTGCAACCCCAGCCAATACCGCAGTGGAAATGAGATCATATAACCATGGATTTCGTAGTTGGTCTACCCAGGACAACTAGGAATCATGATTCCATTTGGGTAATAGTGGACAGATTGATGAAGTCTGCCCATTTCATACCTGTAAAGACAGCGTATACAGATGAGAAGCTCGCTCGAGTATATGTGGATGAGATAGTACGGTTGCACGGTGTGCTAGCAACGATAGTTTCTGATAGAGGTCCTCAGTTTACAAGTCGTTTCTGGGAATAGTTGCACAAAGCATTGGGAACGCAGTTGAGATTCAGTACCGCTTTCCATCCACAAACATATGGACAGTCTGAGAGGACTATTCAGAGTTTGGAAGATCTCCTTCGAGCTTGCGTTTTGCAGTTCCTAGACAATTGGGACATATATCTCAATTTGATAGGGTTCGCCTACAACAATAGTTATCAGCAGAGCATTGCCATGGCTCCTTATGAGGCCTTATATGGCAGGAAGTATAGATCTCCTTTGTGTTGGTATGAGTCTGGTGAATATCAGCTTTTGGGTCCTGAGTTAGTACAACAGACAACAGAAAAGATCAAAGTGATACAAC
This sequence comes from Alisma plantago-aquatica, assembly GCA_963693085.1. Lineage (NCBI taxonomy): Eukaryota > Viridiplantae > Streptophyta > Magnoliopsida > Alismatales > Alismataceae > Alisma > Alisma plantago-aquatica. The sequence continues at coordinate 816,814,183 of OY856411.1, read as the reverse complement.
AACAGTTGAAAGCGGCACAAGACAAGCAGAAGTCTTACGCAGACAATCGCCGATGACCTTTGGAGTTCCAAGTAGGAGACAAAGTGTATCTTAAAGTCTCGCCGTGGAAAGGTGTGCTAAGGTTTGGCCGGAAGGGTAAGCTAGCACCCAGATATATGGGGCCATACCCGGTCATAGCACGTATGGGCAAGGTAGCTTACAAGTTAGAGCTGCCGCCAGAGTTGCACAGGTTACATCCAGTGTTCCATGTCAGTATGCTGAAGAAAAGTCATCCAGATTCAGGAATAGTGATACAGCCGGTCGAAGTTGAGCTTGAAGAAGATGTGACCTACGAGGAAGGTCCTGTGGCGATCCTTGATAGAAGAGTTAAGAAGATGAAGAGGAAGGACCTGGTTCTTGTGAAGGTTCTTTGGCATCATCATGGCATTGAGGAAGCCATGTGGGAGCTTGAGGAAGAGATGAGGACAAAGTATCCCTCACTTTTCTCTTCAGATTTGGGGGACAAAATCCCTTTGTAGAGGGTTAGCTTGTAAGGACCCTGACCTTCATTTAGGGTTTACCATGTTTGCTTTGCTTAAACCTGATACTTAGTTGCTTACTAATCACCTTTAGTGGTGACTAGGGTTTGTTGGTACTTTGTTGAGAGTTGGAGGTGCTACTTGCAATTAACCCCAAGTCTGGGGTTTGTGGGCAAGTTTGCCACCTTGTGAGGTGTTCCTCCCTCTCTTTGCTTCCTCTAGTGTTGAGAGGAAGGGTTGGGCTTGTTGCTTGAGTTCCTTTGCGCTTGGTTGGGCTTGTTGGGCTTTGTGGTGTGTTGCCCTTGCTTCTTTGGACCCTTTGTCGGGCATGAGTGCCCTATGTCGCCCAGGGTGTGTCTCCCAGGGTGTGTCGCCCATGGACCCCTTTGACCCTCTTTGACCTCGTTTGTGTCACCACTAGTGGACACTTGGTGCTTGATGCTTGGACGTGGCAATGGCCTTGGACATGTGTTTAGGACATGTTAGAGTGGTAGCTTTGCACATGGACAAGTGTCCCTAGGTGGGCAGCACCTTGCTTTGCTTTACCTTGGTTTCTCCTCCATCCCCTTCGATATATGTGTTTCCTTTCCCTTGCTAAGGATCCCTTTAGTTCCTTAGTCTCCCTCTCTCTTGGTGCACGACACTCTCTTCCTTTGCAAGCTTGGTGGACGATCCTTCTTGGAGTCTCCTTCTTTCTCTAGTGGTGGCCGAACCCTAGAGTGCCTTTCTCTTCTTCTTGTGGTGGTGCTTGGAGCTTGCTTAAGGCGGGTTACATAACTCCTAACCCTATCTACACTACCTTCTTTTTTGTTCTTATATGTTTCTTGTGATCATGTCGGCTATGCATGTTACTAGTTTAGTTCCTTGCTTAAGTTGTTCTTATTGGCCTAACCATGTGTCCTAGGGTTTCTTGGTGAGCAACACTCCTTTCTCTCCTTGGTATAGAGGAGTGAGCTTGAGTTCTAGTAATATGGGCAACACTCCTCTCTTGTTTAAGTTGAGAGGTGAGCTTGTGTTCTAGTTACTTGAGCAACACCCTCCTCTCAGCATGGACTTGAAAGGTGAGCTATGTAGTGGTTGTGGACCTTGTTGTGGTTGTTCCTTATGTTGCCCGATTGGTGATAAGAGATGTGCAAGACCCCTCTCTCTTAGTTGTGGAGAGGTGAGCCATCTTCTTGATCCATTAGGGTTTTGGTGCCCTTGTGCTTGAGGCTGATGACGACCTTGTGGAGTTGCATCTTGACTGTTATGATCTTGGGGGAGGTGCTGCCTGATATTCCTCTTGATCTTGAGCCTTGGACGACACATGTGTGGTTGTGTTAGGCGTTGCACTTGGTCCCTGCCTTGAGTGTGTGTCGGGCATCACCCCTTGATGAGTAACATGCCCGATACACTTAGCCTATGTGATGGTTTGGTATCGTTATGCCTTGTTGTGGTGGAGCGTTGCTAGCTAGTTTGAGGTGGGAATCACCCTTTGGCCTTAGCTCTATATGTGGCGGCCAACAGCACGACACCTTAGTGCCTGATACATGTGCTGACCGATATGCCATGAGGCACAACACACTGTTGCATGATACACTTCTTTGGCTAGTTGCACGCTTGGTTTCCCATTATCCTTGATACCCGATGGAGCATTGCACGACATGGTGCACGATACACCTTGCACGACATGCCCCTTGGGCTCAGTTGCACGATAGACCCTACTGCACAACACAGCATTGCATGATACACCCTTGTTGATATGCTTGGCCGATAGGTGCTGGTATGCATTTGAGTGATGAACGATAGGGGAGAGTACCCTGCCCGATATCACCTCTAGTGAGGGTGCCCTACCCGTCCCACTTCTTGTGAGGGTAGTGGGCACTTCTAGTGAGGGTCTTGTCTCTTATGGAAATCTATGTGCTAGCTCTTGTTCATGAATCGCGTTGGTTTTGATAGTAACTCTTGACATGCTTGATGGTAATTGTGATAGTAAATTACATCTATGTATCTTGCCATGATAGTACCTGTGTTTATGATCATCTTGAATCATCTGTATAATGATAAAGAAATGATAAGCATGTAAGAAGCCTTGCAAGATGATATGACCTATGTCAATGGTCACAGGTTGAGGCATGAATAATAACATATATAATTATCAATGTTGCCCTATGTTGATAATATAATTCTTCTATTAATCCATGATGATTGAGTATACTAACCATGCAGGTGATGCATAGCCAGGTAAAGGGCTATGAGGTATATATGATGAGTAATACTGCTTTGTTAAATTACTCTTGATAATGAGATAACATACATGATGTGTTTGGTCTGAGGACCTGAGTTTGGTTAAGTGCCTAAGTAGATAAGAACGTCTTGAGAGGTAATGGCACTATGTGATAAGGGATTGAGATCCCATGGCAATGTGATGATCCTTGAGATGGATCTTGATGATTGGCAATAGGCCAAGTGATAACATGTAATGTTGGATCCTTGTGATGGATCAGGATGATGTTGATTACAAGAAAAGCATAATGTTGAGTTTCATGTTGTTTATCCTTGTTATAGTTTACATGTTATATAACTTGGTTGAATCTTGCAATCCACATAAAAGATACTAATCAATCACAGTGGAACATATCATGTAGTTTGCCCTGGCCATAGATCCATCATCGTCAGGAGCTGGTGATGGTGAAACGAGTTCTCCTACGGGTTAACCCGGAGCGCATATTGTTGAGTATGCGAGGTTTCTCCTAGCCTAAAATGAGGAGGTATGAGTGCAACTTCGGTTGTAGACTCCAGAGTGCGGATTCAGGCCCGTAGCTCAGTATATGAAGAGCATGGTGAGCAAGCCCATGGCTCAGGATACGTGATATAGAAGCATGAATGTGTTCATGGCTCAGAGCACGATGAATAGGCCTGTGGCTCCGTTTCACTAGCGCTGATACCTGTACCGAGGTGGGCTAGGCAGAGGGTAGCCTGATCCTGTGGCTGAGGCCACTTAAGCATGAGACTGCGGTCCTGCTTTGGTTCTCATGCACTGACCATGAGGTGGGAGGTCATGGAGTCCGAATCTTCCATTGACCTTGTATGGCACCGGCTCCGGGTTTCACAGCCGTCAGTTGGATTTGAGCGGTATGGCTCACTTCCTCAGGGCATAATAATATGTAATCCAGACGTATAGTATTTACTGTTTAAGGCAAAACACAGAACATTGGTTGAGGCCTTACTTGTATAGTTAGTCTTGCTATACCTTGCAATTACTTATATGTTCGTCATGATATGTGGTAAGACCTTATAAATCTTATCTTCTTAATCATGTTCCATAAAAGATTTACTTGGGTATACATCTTCCGTACTTCTAGTAAGCTTGATAGTATGAACAACTTTACTTTATAACTGCTCCTGTGATACTTCCTATTAGCTATCTGCTCTCGTTGCTTTATCTCTTTAAGTTTTTGTAGTTTCGGCGGGGAGTTATGTTTCTCGCTGGGACTGTGTGTCTCACCCCACTGGTTTGTAACCTTTTTAGGTGGTCGATCTAGACGTGGTGGTGGTCGCGGAGTTGCGGCCGAGCAACAAGAAGAGCAGTAGAAGGCAATAGATGGACATGCTGCTATTTTGATTGTTTTGTAGTAAAGTCTAGAGTCATCCCTGTACTCGCAGGTCCTTGGAGGTGTTTTGACGATTGTTTCACGATGTATAGCTGTTGATGCTTTGCTTATCCTGCAGCTGGCCGGATGTGAGCCGTTTTGTATGTAATAACAGGTGATTAACTCATGTGATGACTAGACAGCTGATCTCCTAAGCTGTGGACACGTATCAAGACTTGTAAATGTTTATATAACCTGTTTCCTTGCAGGATAAGGACCTAAATGTAATAGTTTTCTCAGTTTATCCATTTTCCGCAATCGGTTTTAATTAACCTGTGTTTTTGGTAATATGTGGTTATGGTGATTTCCACACATTTTTGCGTAACACCTCGCTGTCCGTGTGATAGTGGGATGTGTTGCCACACCTAGAGTGTGTCTTGCTTCTCTTCTTGTGGTGAGCATCTCCCCCTCTTTCCTTAGCACCTTCTTCTCCTTCTTGTTTGTTCTTCAGCCATGGTGGTTATGAGCTTTGTTTTTCTTCTTGTGGTGGCCGAAGGTGGTGCTTGGATCTTGGAAGCTTGGTGCTAGGAGATTGGAGCTTGCTTAAGGTGGGTTACATAACTCCTAACCCTAGTTATACTACTTATTTTTCATGTTGTGTGTTTATATGTCATCTTGATTGGCCATGCACCTTGTTACATATGTTTCTTGCCATAGTATGAACCCTTTGATCTTGTTATATATATAGTGGTCATGTTGTTGATGTGTTCTTAGACCTTGTGGCCGAACCTTGAGTTTAGGATTCCTTGGGAAAAACCCCTTTCTCTCCCATTTGGTTTTAAGAAGTGAGTTCGAGCTATAGTGGTGTAGGAAAAACCCCTCTCTCTTGGATGTTGAGAGGTGAGTCTATGATCTAGTTGCTTGGGCAATACCCTTCTCTCACCATGGATTTGAGAGGTGAGCCATGGTTGGAATCTTGGTCGATAAGGGGATGATCCACCTTGTTGCCCGATATGTGATGAAGGTTGTGCAAAACCCCTCTCTCTTGGTTGTTGAGAGGTGAGCCAACACTCTTGTTCTATTAGGGTTTTATGATGGTGATCTTGAGGTTGACGATGACCAAACCTGTGACGCCCCAACCTCCGTGCCATCTCTAATGACCCCAAAGACTGGGGAGTCATCCTCGGTAAACCACTCTTAACTTTTTCTTTTCTTGATCACTTAGGTTAACTTAAAATAAAAACATAAAACTTGAATACCATCTAATTATAATAAAACTGCGGAAGAGACTTTCCATTAACCTTATTAAGATGAAAAACAAGTTTACATGACATATTACATTTTTCATGCAGACTATAAAACACGGTAGATAATTGAAACCTAACTACATATTTCACCACATTCTCTCTCTAACCCACCATATGCCCAAGGACCGAGGGGAAAGGACTAAGAGACCTCTAACTAACTACTAACTACCTTCTATGTACTCGGATGATATGAGCCTTCAGCCTCCTCATGCTGACGTTGACCTAAAAAATGTTTCAGTAGGTTGGTGAGCTACTGGCTCAGTGAATAGAATTTCACCCAACCACCACAAAAAAACTCATTTATGTTTATTATTTAGAATAATATGCAAGAAATACTACACTGAGCAAGTCTAAGCAATTTAATTTAAACAACAGAATGTGTCAACATTTCATTATGATAAATAATTGATGCAAAGCTATAAATACAATTAATTAAACAGAAAATACTTAAAGAACTACTGCTGTGAAGCTAACTTGTAAATTTCTTAACTTTTTAACTTATAAAAACTCTGTGAACCTATATGAACATATTTTATCTTATGTCTTGATCATATGTAGTGTACTCTACATATAAAGACTCGTAGCAAACTATGATCCCACCGTACAAGACTTAGCCGACACCCCAGGATAGCTAAGTCTGACTGCTATCCTAGTCTTCTACAGGAACTCTGGCTCTCTGGCCTCGGCATCCTATGGTGCCATAAACTAGACTCCTCCTCTAGCTGAGTACACAGGCGGAGGGTCTGAGATGCTCTATGGGCCTCAACTTGGTACGCTCTATGGGTACCTCTGGGTTACCACCGGGACGTCCGGTTCATGTTGGGTAACCTATTTTCTCTTACGAGACTTCCTCAAGGGCTTCATCTCCCCGCATGCTCTGTGGGTGCATTCTGACCCCCGTATACTGGACGCACCACCAGGGTAGGTCATTTCATCCCTAAGGTACATACCTCTCATAGGGATTCTACGGTGTCAGGGCCCTTAATCTAATATTTTATTATTCTAGAAAGGCTCTTACTACATTGCAATCTCTCTCTTACTTGTTCTGGACTTTGGTATCTCTATGGTACCTCATATATTTGATTTCAGTTCAAATCACAATATGATATCTTTTTGGAACTGACAGATCAGTATACTCAAAACCATTATAAATACTGAGTAATCCATATATCATGCATGCAGGCAGATTTAAAATTCATAAATAACCCAAACTCATATTAATTTGCACATACATACTGAATTCATGCAATTGAACATCTTATTGCATTGATAAGAGTAATTTACTTCACATATAAGAAATTATCTGTAGTATTTATCAATTATCAGAAATTTCTCAAATAACATGCACATTAACCCTAATCCTGGTTTATGTATCACATAACTCAATTAAGAGTTACTTACATATCATAACACGAACTATTAACAATACTGGAGAATTTCTAATAATATCTCAGAGAATGTGCCAATTCATGTAAATGTTACTTCACACACATTAACATAACATGAAGCATGCAACTAGGGTTTATTTGCATATTTTTATGTTATCGTACCTTCTTTAAAATCGTGCATCTGAAAATTTACAAAATATGTATTGCCTGGGTTTATAACGAAATCGTACCATTATCAGTCGTGTATTTCTAATTTCAACATTCACACTAAGCAATTTAGGTTCCGATCAACTATGTAAATTTACTGGTCCAATCCACACTGATCAGATGCTAAACTAAATCATATGAAAGTGTAATGAAGAAATTTATGAAATAAAAAGTCAGGCGACGCCAAAAACTACCCAATGCTTGATAATTGTTGTTATCAGTGAAAAACGCACAATTAACCAAAAATTTCCAAACACCAAAGTTAAATCATGATAGGTGAGTGAAATCCTACTCACAGTGGTTCAGGATGTCTGGATTCGTCCGGAAATGCGTCCAGAGCCTGTTTCTGGGTGATTTTTGGATTGTCTTCAACCTTGGATTTCATTGTTTACGGTCCTGTTGCAAGAGGTTGCTTCCCTCTCTAGGCTCAGGTTGAAGAGGATCTCGGCTAGGAGTTGAATCGAGGGCTATGAGTTGCGAGTTCGTGCATGGACTTCTTGGTCGAGTTCAAGGCGGTTGATTTGAGTACTTGCTTGCCCAAATATGTTCCTGATTCGAACCTGCTTCTAACAGCAACAAATTCTCACGTACAGGATGGAGAGGAGCTCGATTGGGATGTTAAATCATGGCTAGGGCTCCTCAAGGTCGAAGTTGGTGGCATCATTTTCTTGGTGCTTTGTGCCCAAATGGGCTCCTGGCCGGCGCTCTGCTGCAACTGCAGCTACTGGCCGCCAACGCCCAAGCTGCTAGGGCCGCAGGTGGCTGGGAGTGCCACAAGGGCGTGGTAGAGAGGAAGGAGAAGGGTAGAGGAAAGAGAGTGGAGGTCGAGTCCTTACTGAGATGCCCTGAATCACCCTAAAACATCCGCCCTAGTACCCTTTACTCTGGGGTCGATCGACCTATTGAGCACCGCTTATGGCTGCTCTCTATTGTATCAGGTGAAGGAGAAGAAAGGATAAAGGAAAGAAAAACAACCGACCCACTTAAGGAAATCAAATTCTGGTAAAATTGCATCTAAGTCCAAAGGAACATGAAAACGTCATAACTCTTGCCTCGAAGGTCCGATTAACATGATTTATTTTGCAACTTTTCAAGTGAGAGATCCTCTACAACCCCAAGGCATAAAAACATGCTAATTATCTTGTCTCAACTAATAAAAACTCTAATCACACATAAGCACTTAGCTTAGGTCAATTAACTTGATTATGCACTAATCATGATACTTACTAGTTAATCATGGAGTGGGTCATAACAATCTCCCTCCCTTATAAGAATTTCATCCCGAAATTCCTAAAAGAGAAAAGGAAACTTGTTATGCATCTCAGACTCAAGCTCCCACGTAGCTTCCTCTAGGTTATGGTTTCTCCATAGAACTTTCACTAAAGGTATCTCTCGATTCTTGAGCTTCTTGATCCTCGGATCGACTATCTGTACTGGTCCCTCAACATAGGACACATCTGATATGAGATGTGCAGGTTCTGGGTCTATTATCTTCTCTGTACCAGGATAACATTTCTTCAGTATCGATACATGAAACACATCATGTAAATTAGACAATTCGGATGGCAAATCCAATATGTAGGCTACATGTCCAATCCTCTCAATGATAGGATATGGGCCCATAAACCTAGGAATCAATTCGCCTCTCTTACCAAACCTCATCACTCCTTTCCATGGTGAAACTTTCAGGTACACTTCATCACCAACCTCAAACTGAAGAGGTCAATGTCTCTTCTCAGCATAGCTCTTCTGCCTATCCTGTGCAGCTTTCAACTGTTCTTTAATCACAGTAATCGTTTCAGTGGTCAAATCCACTATCTCTGGTCCAAGAATCTTCTTTTCACCTACCTCATACCAACATATGGGTGATTTATACTTTCTACCATACAGAGCTTCATACGGGGCCATACCAAGACTGGAATGGTGACTATTATTGTATGAAAACTCTATAAGGCTTAAGTGTTCTTCCCAACTTCCACTGAAATGTGAGACACATGTTCTCAGCATGTCCTCAAGAGTCTGAATGGTCCTCTCTGACTGACCATCCATCTGTGGGTGAAAAGTTGTACTGAATCTTAACTTTGTGCCCAAAGCATGATGCAACTGATTCCAAAACCTAGATGTGAACTTAGGATCTCTATCTGATATAATTGAAGTAGGAATACCATGCAACCTGATTATTTCATCCACATATATCTTAGTCAACTTTGGGACATTAAAGGTTGACTTAACAGGAAGAAAGTGAGCAGACTTAGTCAGTCTATCCACAATCACCCATATAGAGTCACAACCTCTAGGTGTCCTGGGTAACCCTATCACAAAATCCATTGTGATATGTTCCCACTTCCATTCTGGTATAGGGAGAGATTGCAAGGTACCTGCAAGTTTCTGATTCTCAGCCTTAACCTGCTGGAACACACTACATCTAGCCACGTACTCAGCTACATCCTTTTTCATACCTGACCACCAGTACAACTCCTTGAGACTCCTATACATCTTAGTGTTACCTGGATGCATGGCATACATCGATGCATGTGCCTCCTCAAGAATTTGTTCTTTCAAGTCACTGTCTCCAGGTACACACAACCTGTCTTGCTAATACAACAAACCATCATCTGAAAACCTGAACTCTGGTCTTTTTTACTTTATCATATCCTGCATGATCTGCTGTAACTCACTATCATTTTGCTGAAGTTCCTTGATTTGATCATAAAAAGTAGGCTTGACTTGCATCTGTGCAATCAAACCACTCTGTTCTGTCACCCCTAAGTCTAAGTTCAACTTCCGCATTTCTACTAGCATGTCTCTCTTGAAACATGCCATAGAGAATGCATCAGCTGTTGAACTATACTTTCTGCTGAGGGTGTCTGCTACCACATTCGCTTTACCAGGATGATAATCTATCATCACATCATAATCTTTAATCAATTCTAACCATCTCCACTTTTTAAGATTCAGATCCTTCTGGGTGAAGATATATTTCAAGCTCTTATGATATGTAAACACTTGGCATGCCTCACCATAAAGATAGTGATGCCATGTCTTAAGAGCATGAACTATAACAGCTAACTCCAAATCATGTGTCAGATAATTCTCATCATTCTTTTTAAGCTGTCTAGATGCATAAGTTATTACTTTGCCTTCCTGCATCAATACACAGCCTAAACCTCTCCCGGAAGCATCACAAAACACTATTTAGCCCTTATCTGCCTCAGGCAGGGTCAACACTGGTGCTGTAGTCAATCTCTTCTTCAAAATATGAAAACTCTTCTCACAGTTGTCTGACCAGACGAATAGTGCATTCTTCCTCATTAAACGTGTCAGAGGTGACGCTATAACACTAAAGTTCTGGATGAACCTTCTGTAGTAACCTGCCAATCCTAAGAAGCTTCTGATCTCAGTAGGAGTCTTAGGCTGCTCCCACTGTAGAACAGACTCGACTTTCTTAGGGTCAACACTTAGTCCATCTCCTGAGATGACATGTCCAAGAAAAGACACCTCAGCTAACCAGAACTCATACTTACTGAACTTAGCATATAACTGATGTTGTCTCAACAACTATAATGATATCCTCAGATGTTGCTCATGTTACTCATCATCTCTGGAATAAATCAAAATATCATCTATGAAAACCACTATGAACTGATTGAAGAATGGTTTGAAAATCTGGTTCATCATATCCATACAAGTTGCTGGGGCATTAGTCATTCCAAACGACATGACCAGAAACTCATAATTCCCATATCTTGTTCTGAAAGCTGACTTAGGGATATCTAAAGCTTTTATCCTCAACTGATGATACCCAGATCTCAAGTCTATCTTAGAAAAGGTTGTTGCTCCACGCACCTGATCAAATAGATCATCTATCCTTGGTAGAGGGTACTTATTCTTGATAGTGATCTTATTCAACTATCTATAGTCTATACATAATCTCATAGTACCATCTTTCTTCTTCACAAACAAGACTGGAGCTCCCCATGATGAAGAACTAGGTCGAATGAAACCCTTATCTAGTAATTCATGTAACTGGATCTTGAGTTCTTTCAACTCTGTAGGTGCCATGCTGTAAGATGGCAGTGCTATAGGTTGACTACCTGGAAACACCTGGATCTCAAAGTCTATCTCTCTTTCAGGAGGTCGACCTAGAAACTCATCTGGAAAAACATCTGGGAACTCACAAACCACTGGCACATCCCATAGGCGGACTGTGCTCTTTTCTACTCTAGTATCTATCACATGTGCCAAGAACACCTCACAATCTTTCTGCAACATCTTATCAGCTACAACGGCTGATATAATACACGTAGGTAAGACTTTTCTATCTCCAGAAAAGACATAAGAAAATTCACCCTATTGAAAGACAACCTCCTTCTTCCAACAGTTGAGTTGAACTCGATACGTCTCTAGGCAATCCATACCCAATATAACTTGAAAAGAGTTAATATCCACGGGTATTAGATTAACCGCAATGGTGTAACCACCAAAAGTCAATAAACATCCAGGGCAACACTCTGTCAACACTGTCAGTTCACCTAATGGAACCCTCAACAACAATTCAATTGGTAATTCTTGTGTTAACATGTTAAGCTCGCAAGCTAAGGAACATTGTATAAATTAATGAGTGGCACCCAGATCTATCAAAACTGTAACTGACATGCTATTAAAGAAAAGCATTTCTCCTGTAATTACTCGAGAAGAAACAATACCTTCTTATGGTGTCAGAGAGAAGAAGCATCCTGAGGCTCTTCCTCTCCCACGATGTCCACGTTGTCCTTCCCTAACACTGGGTGTTGCACCACCTCGGGAACCTGAACCTATAGAAGAACTGAGTCCTCCAACTAGAGTTTGTCTCAGAACATTCTGATATTGCGAATGGGAACCCTGTGATGCTAAATGATGTATATGGGGGCAATTCCTCCTGACATGTCCCATTTGTCCACACTGATAACATCCTTGAAACCCTATTCCCAAACATTATCATGAGTGTGATCTTCGATAGATGTCACATGCTCGCATCTCTTGCCTCGGTGGACCTGCCACTGAAACCGATGATCCAAATGACCTAGTTGGAGGTGTCCATGTAGGCTGTGTACCCCATCTTCCGGAACTAGGTCTTCCTCCACTTGATGAAAAACTAGATCCTTGTCTACCAAAATAGCAAAGTCCTCATCCTATCTTTGAAAAGAAACCACCACCACCTCTATATCTACCACTTCTTTGTCCTCTTCTAATAAAGTCTCCAGATCTTTTCTACTTTCAATCTGCTTATCAGTGTTAACTGACTCTTCTACACATCTCGCTGCCTCAAGAAATTCTCCAAAGTTCTCTCTTTTTCTTTGGCCAATAACAGATACAGTATGCCAAATTTCATGCCTCAATCCTTCCTGGAACCTTCTATACTTTTCCTCATCATTTGGGACGAGCTGTGGGCAGAAGTTTACCAACCTAGTGAAGTGTGCCTCATACTCTCCCACTGACATATTGCCTTGTCTGATATTTTGCAGTTGTCTTATCTTCTCATTCAGAAAGGTAGGTGGGTAGTACTTAAGATGAAATTCATCAACAAAGTCCTTCCAAGTCAGTGCCATATTTCTCCTTTTGTCTTCCACTCCACACCACCAGAGTTCTGCATCACCCTTAAGCAAATAAACCGCATGATTGATTTATCTTTCCTCTGACAGCTCCATCAGACGAAACACTTTCTCAATCTGCCTCAACCATTCATCTTCCACTGCGGGGTCTGTAGTTCCAGTGAACTCAGTACCCCCAAGCTTCTTAACCAGTTCATTGGATCTCATCAGATCCTTACTACTTGAGGTATAAGCTCATTTATCTAACTTATATTTTTCCTTGGTTTCCAAAAACATTCTGTACATTCTCGCTACCTCATCCACCTCTTCACCACCACCTGGACCCATCTCTTGGGGATTAGGTCCAATGTGGCTCTCAGCTTGGTCCTCATGACCGCGTCCTCTTTCTTCCATCTGCAATAGTATAATAGAATATTTCCTATTAGAAAACTGCAGTTAGAAGAAAGATACTTAAATCCTAATCCTATTGGTCTCTTATCATCCCCTGACCTTGACTTAGAGTAACTACATACTCAACCTATGCTCTGATACCAAATCTATTGTGACACCCCGACCTCCATGCCATCTCTAATGACCCCGAAGACTGGGGAGTCACCCTCGATAAACCACTCTCAACTTTTTATTTTCTTGATCACTTAGGTCAACTTAAAAGAAAACCATAAAAACTTGAATAGCATCGAATTATAATAAAACTGCAGAAGCGACTTTCCATTAACCTTACTAAGAAGAAAAACAAGTTTACATGACATATTACATTTTTCATGCAGACTATAAAACACAGTAGATAATTGAAAACTAACTACATATTTCACCACATTCTCTCTCTAACCCACCATTTGCTCAAGGACCGAGGGGAAAGGACTAAGAGACCTCTAACTAACTACTAACTACCTTCTATGTACTCAAATGATATGATCCTTCAGCCTCCTTGTGCTGACGTTGACCTGAAAAATGTTTCAGTAGGTTGGTGAGCTACTGGATCTGTGAATATAATTTCACCCAACCATCACAAAAAAACTCATTTATGTTTATTATTTAGAATAATATGCAAGAAATACTACACTGAGTAGGTCTAAGCAATTTAATTTGAACAATATAAGGTGTCAAAATTTCATTATGATAAATAATTGATGCAAAGCTATAAATACAATTAATTAAATAGAAAATACTTAAAGAACTACTGCTGTGAAGCTAACTTGTAAATTTCTTAACTCTTTAACTTATAAAAACTCTGTGAACCTATATGAACATATTTTATCTTATGCCCTGATCATATGTAGTGTACTCTACATATAAAGACTCATAGCGAACTACGATCCCACCGTACAAGACTTAGCCGACACCCCGAGATAGATAAGTCTGACTGCTATCCTAGTCTGCTATAGGAACTCTGACTCTCTGGCCTCGACATCCTATGATGTCATAAACTGGACTCCTCTAGCTGAGTACACAGACGGAGGGTCTAAGACACTCTATGGGCCTCAACTTGGAATGATCTATGGGTACCTCTGGGTTACCACCGGGACGTCCGATTCATGTTGGGTAACCTATTTTCTCTTAGGAGACTTCCTCAAGGGCTTCGTCTCCCCGCATGCTCTGTGGGTGCGTTCTGACCCCCGTATACTGGACGCACTGCCAGGGTAGGTCATTTCATCCCTAAGGTACATACCTCTCATAGGGATTCTACAGTGTCAGGGCCCTTAATCTAATATTTTATTATTCTAGAAAGGCTCTTACTACATTGCAATCTCTCTCTTACTTGTTCTGGACTTTGGTATCTCTATGGTACCTCAGCTATTTGATTGCAGTTCAAATCACAATACGATATCTTTCTGGAACTGACAGAGCAATATACTCAAAACCATTGTAAATATTGAGTAATCCTTATATCATGCATGTAGGTGGATTTAAAATTCATAAATAACCCAAAATCATATTAATTTGCACATACATGTTGAATTCATGCAATTGAACATCTTATTGCACTAATAAGAGTAATTTACGTCACATATAAGAAATTATCCGTAGTATTTATCAATTATCAGAAATTTCTCAAAGAACATGTACATTAACCCTAATCCTGGTTTATACATCACATAACTAAATTAAGAGTTACTTACATATCATAACACGAACTATTAACAATACTGGAGAATTTCTAATAATATCTCAGAGAATGTGCAAATTCATGTAAATGTCAATTCACACACATTAACATAACAGGAAGCATGCAACTAGGGTTTATTTGCATATTTTTATGTTATCGTACCTTCTTTGAAATCGTGCATCTGAAAATTTACAAAATTTGTATTTCCTGGGTTTATACCCAAACTGTACCGTTATCAGTCGTGTATTTCTAATTTCAACGTTCACACTAAGCAATTTAGGTTCCGATAAACTATGTAAATTTACTGGTCCAATCCACACTGATCAGATGCTAAACTAAATCATATGAAAGTGTAAAGAAGCAATTTATGAAATAAAAAGTCGGGAGACACCAAAAAATGCCCAACGCCTGATAACTATTGTTATCAGCGAAAAATGTGCAATTAACCAAAAATTTCCAAACACCAAAGTTAAATCATGATAGGTGAGTGAAATCCTACTCATAGTGGTCCAGGATGTCTGGATTCGTCCGGAAATGCGTCCAGAGCCTGTTTCTGGGCGATTTCTGGATTGTCTTCAACCTTGGATTTCACTATTTACGGTCCTGTTGCAATAGGTTGATTCACGCTCTAGGCTCTGTTTGAAGAGGAGCTCGGCAAGGAGCTGAATCGAGGGCTATGAGATGCGAGTTCGTGCACGGACCTCTTGGCCAACTTCAAGGCAGCTGATTTGAGTACTTGCTTGCCCAAATCTGTTCCTGATTCAAACCTACTGCTAACAGCAGCAACTTCTCACGTACAGGATGGAGAGGAGCTCGATTGGGATGTTAAATCATGGCTAGGGCTATGAATTCTTGCACGAACCTCAAGGTCAAAGTTGGAGGCATCATTTTCATGGTGCTTTGCGCCCAAATGGGCTCCTGGCCGGTGCTCTGTTGCAGCTATAGCTACTGGCTGCCAACGCCCAAGCCGCTAGGGCCACAGGTGGCTGGGAGCATTGGAAGGGCATGGTAGAGAGGAAGGAGAAGGGTAGAGGAAAGAGAGTGGAGGTCGAATCCTTCATGAGATGCCCTGAATCACCCTAAAACATCCGCCCTAGCACCCTTTACTCCGGGGTCGATGGACCTGTTGAGCGCCGCTTACGGATGCTCTCTATTGTATCAGGTGAAGGAGAAGAAAGGATAAAGGAAAGAAAAACAACTGACCCACTTAAGGAAATCAAATTCTGGTAAAATTGCATCCAAGTCCAAAGGAACATGAAAACGTCATAACTCTTTCCTCGAAGGAACGATTAACACGATTTATTTTGCAACTTTTCAAGTGCGAGATCCTCTACAACCCAAGGCATAAAAACATGCTAATTAGCTTGTCTCAGCTAATCAAAACTCTAATCACGCATAAGCACTTAGCTTATGTCAATTAACTTGATTATGCACTAATCATGATACTTACTAGTTAATCATGGAGTTGGTCATAACAAAACCGATATGGTCCTTGTTCCCTGCACGATACCCTTTTGTGGTGCTTTGCACGATACCCCTCTTCTAGGGTTTTGTCTTGGGTGATATGATAAGTTTGGTTCTGTTGACCTTGTTGCCCGATATGACCCCTTCATCATGTCAGTGCTGTTGGACGATATGCCTTGTTACCTAAGAGGGTTTTGGGAGTGTTGAACCATGTATGTCCCTTTGACCGACATGGTGCTTTGTAGATATATTTGTTTTGTGCCTTGGGAAACATGGGTTGGTTTTGATGTTGCCCGATATGTTGCTTGGGTGGTGAAACCCTAGATAGATGCCATAGTTGAACGATAGCCCTCCTTGAGCGCCATGCTGTAGTTGGATAGAGGTCAGTAATGTGCTTGTTGGGTGTTATGATCTCGGCCTTTGTTGATATGGCCTTGGGTGTTATGATGATGGTGAATGCCCGACATGAAACCTTAACCCTTATGGGCGATAGGGTCTTGGCCGTTAGGGCTGGTTGTGTTTCCTGACACATCTTTGCACTTGGATGCCCATTATCACCTTGCACTTGGGTGCACGATACCCTTCTGAACCCAGTTGCACGATACACCCCTTGCTCCTTGGCCGCACGACACAGCTCTTGGATCAGGTTGCACGACACACATCAGATCTGGTTGCCTGATATCCCTTGTACCTGGATGCACTCCTTGGTTGGCCGATATGTGTGGCTAAGTTCCCTAGCTGATAGAGCTTTGGTGAGGGATATGATCTTTCCCGTTACCCTTTTTGGTGAGGGATGCACTGCCCGCTACACATATAGTGAGGGTAGGCAGTATCTTTGGTAAGTGTTGCACCTAGCTCGGAAACCCTAGTTTTGGTAAGTCATTATCTTGTAAATGCACCTTTGTGGATGATGAGTTATGAATGATAGGCTATAACCAATGATATGTTTGATACCTAAAGTTGGTTCTAAGTAAGATGATAAGATACATGATTATGTTCATAAGATGAAGGCATAGTGGATGCTCATGGTTTGATAACGATAATGTAATTTGTCTACATGTACAACTTTGTGCTTCATGTAGCTATGATCATGGATGTTGTTCCAATCATGTAACTTCAACTGTAATAGCATGATAATCATAAAGATCTATGTTTGGTGATTTAGTTATCTCTCTTGATATGCATACTGACCATGCAGGTGAATCAAGTGAATTCATATCCAGGTAAGAGCTATGAGGTGTATGTGTTCTGTATAACACTCAATGATGATAATCCTTGTTGATAAGATAACATGTATCACCAGTATGATGTGAAAGGTCTGTTGACTTGATGAAGGCTGAGTGCCTAGTTGAGGTGTTATTCTCTGATGTTGAGATAAGGGATTTCTATCCCATGGTGATGATGTAAGCCTTGAGAGGCAGTGGCATTCTGTGATGAGGGATTGGGATCCCATGGTAATAATGCAACTCAATGTTGTTTATGTTTTACAACTTGGTTGCCTCAACAATCCACTTAAAATAAACTAATTAATTATAGTGGAAGATACCTTGTAGTTTTCCCTAGCCATAGATCCATCATCGTCAGTAGTTGGTGATGGTGAAATGGGTTCTCCTGCGGGTTAATCTGGAAGCGCATATTGTTGAATATGTGTGGTTGCTCCTAGCCAAAAATAGGAGGATTAGAGTGCAACTTCGGTTGTAGACTCCAGAGCACGATTTCAGACCCGTGGATCAAAATGAAAGAGCATGGTGAACATGCCCATGGCTCAGAATGTGTGATAAGAGCATGGTGAACAGGCCCATGGCTCAATGATTATGGAGCACGGTGAACAGGCCCATGGCTCGGATCACTAGCGCTGATACCTATACCAAGGTGGGCTAGGCAGAGGGTAGCCTGACCCTATGTGGCTGCGGCCGCCTAAGCATGAGACTACGGTCCTGCTTGATTAAGCACTCGTGCACTGACCATGAGGTGGTGAGGTCGTGGAGTCTGACTCTTCCATTGACCTTGAATGGCACCGGTTTGGGCTTCGCAGCCGATGGTTGGATTTGAGCAGTACAACTCACTTCCTCAGGGCATGATAATACATAATCTAGCCAAATGGTATATACTGCTTAGAGAAAAACACAGAACATTGATTGAGGCCTTGCTTGTGTAGTTGATCTAGTTATATCTTGCGGTTATTTGTACGTTCCTTATGTTTTGTTATAATTTGTTATAAAGCTTATCTTGTCAATCATGTTCCATAAACAATATCTGGTCATATGCCTCCTGGATATCTGGTAAGATTGTTAATAAGATAAGTTCTGCTCAGGATGCTGCTCTTATGATCTGTTGATATCAATTATCTGCTTTACCTACTTTTTTTGAAGTTTTAGAGTTTTGGCGAGGAGTTATGTTTCTCACTGGGACTGTGTGTCTCACCCCATTGGTTTATAACCTTTTTAGGTGTTCGTGCTAGATGTAGTGGTGGTCGTGAGGTTGCGGCTGCGCAGCAAGAAGAGCAGTAGAAGGCAAGAGATGGATATGCTGCTATTTTGGTTGTTTTTTAGTAGAGTCCTAGAGTCATCCCTATACTCTTAGGTCCTCGGAGGTGTTTTGACGATGTTTTACGATGAATAGCTGATGTAGCTTTGTATATCCTGTTGCTGGCCTTACATGGCCCATTATGTATGTATAAACAAGTGATGAACTCTAGTGCTGATAGGACAGCTGGTTCCTATAGGCCGTGGACAAATATCAAGGCTTGTAAATATTTATATAACATGTTTCCTTGCAGGATGAGGATATGTATGTAATGTTCTCTTTTATCTGTTTTCCACAATCGAATTTAATTAACCCATGTTTTTGGTAATATGTGGTTTATGGTGGTTCCGCGCATTTTCGTGTGGCATCTCATTATCCGTGTGATGGCGAGATGTCACAATTATAATGATTTAAGACTTAATCTTTCTGATGTTAACACAATTATACTCGTTTGTGATCCCATGATCTCTACGTGGACTCTTTGGTCAAGATCTAGTTAAGCTTGCTTATGGCTTCTAATCAATGGTTAAACTTGTAAATTACTCTCAAGGTACACTTAATCTCTTGACCCTACTATGGTATTGTCTTGATTGTATGTATGCTTATATGAATGCTTGGCAAGTGAATTACTTGTTTGAGCTACTTGTTCCCTATGATTAGTATGTTTCGTTTTGCTTGAATATGTTGAATAAACCTTGAACATAATTGAACTTTTCCATTATACAAACCTTGCATACCTGCATGTATTCTCAGGGTAAGGACACAAGGAATGTTGGAAACAGGGTTAGCTCATTGACTTATGCCTTGAGGTCCCTTATGTATATAGAAGGGTTGGCTAATGTTGATCACCCTTACGGACCCTTCCTTTGAGGAAGTGGTCAATGGACACAATATGTTGTTAAGTATAATGGAAATGCACTTAAAATATGCTTTGTATAAAAGAATGTCGCTAAGTGTTCTTGGTCTTATTTTTACTTCTTGTTCATTGTGAGGTTTCTTGCCAATCAACTTTTATAATACTCTTAATTGGTTTACATGCCTTTTCATAGTGTACTTAATGTTTTAGCATTAAAATACTATGTTTATTGAATTTTTAGTTTCCAAATGAAGATCCGCTGCACTCAAGGCTCTCAGATCTGAAATGAAACACCAATGGGTACTCTTGGTATAGAAACCGACGCCTTAGGCCTTAAATAATCGACGCTAAAGGTTATTTATGTAGTAGTGTGGGTACATATCTCTTGTCTACTTGTTTAATATCTTGTTATCTCTTATCTTATTCTTGTTTGTGATTTTATTCATACATATGTTATGTGATCCATTCTAGGTACGGACATCCAGGTCCACTCGCCTTTGGCTTTGTAGCCATTAGGAGGGTGGACTTAGGGTAATAAAGTATCTGTGACAGATCCTACACAAAATTGTGTAGGATCTTCTTGTTAATGGGAAGAACAATTTTATAATTTTACTGGACACCTAGAAACTTGATTTATTTATTTTGTCTATATGATTTTGTAGTTTGGTTGTTATTATCTCTTATCATTCATGTCTTGTCTACCCTTATCTAACTTGATCAAACAAGGTGGTATTTTGAGGACATTTGTTTGTTGAAAAATCAAGAAATGTCCAAGCTGAATGAATTAGTTTTGCATTCTTATTTGAAGGAAATATTTTCGAAAACTTAAGTTTTATATTCCTATACTAGATTAAATATGACTAGGTTAATTTATACAAAAATCATCTTTTCTATGTCCATGTTAGGATCTTTTGGTTGAATGAAACTAATAACATTTTTGCATGACTAAACTTTAATCTCATTCATATATGATTGTTGGGGCATGATTACTTAGTTTCTTTCAAATCTTAATGATCCTTAGAACATCCTATTACAAAATCTAGAAGAATAAAACTATCTAGATGAAAATAATATAAGATAAGAGATGGAGATCTATCTAACTATCCTCTATGTCCAGTATTTATTTACTTTTGGTACTTTGAAGTGCATCATATGTTCCTTATACCTATAGTTGGATTTGCAATAGAGAGAAATGCATTTAGTTGCATCATCTCAACTATCAACACAACTAGATATTCTATCCTAGTTTTCTAGGAATCATTAACTCTGTATGGATTTAAAATGTAAGATATACCAACTTGTGACCCATATAATTATGTGTACCAATGTTTGGCTCCTAGAATGTACTAAAATGACATATTCATGTTTGTTTCATCACTAGTTCATCTTTTCAAATGGAACTCATTTCAATATGATTAAGAAATGGAGCTTTTCTCTTACAAAATTTATGTTTAATTAATGTTCTTTCTTCCACTATGTAAAAATTACTAATGGTTTAAAAAACATGCATATGAACCATGTTATCTAGGTACCAACATCTTTTGTGTGGACCCTTGAATTTATTTATTGTTTAGACTTAGTGCTTGTATGGGTGAAAGACGTATATTTGAACAATTGTATAGCTGGTCCTATTTTCATAAGAACATTTACTTGTTCATTATGATGATACATCAATTCCCAAGTATCAATGTAGATTTTTGTAAATTCATGTTGATTGTCGAGAATAATCATGGTGTATATATTTGTGGTTTTTCCATGTATTCCTTTTCTTCCGTATTCTAAACTTTAATATATTTAGGTTATTTTTTTTATTTTCCATGCAATATATACATTGTGAATCTCAGTTTTAAACTACAACACAAATTTGGTATGCCAAATTTGGTATGCCAAACTTTAATATATCAGGTTAATTTTTTGATTTTCCATGTATTCCTTTTCTTCTGTATTCTAAACCACTCACTTGTTTGTGGGCCAAACTGTCATATTAAATATAATAATGCAAGAAATTTATTCAATGAAAAAAATGATAGGATGGATGGCGTACAATTTTAGTTGGATCAATTGATGCTTTTAGAAGGATTCGAAAAACCTCTCTTATTTCATTTGACTTACAAGGACACTCATCAAGCTTCTCGGCTACATAACTATCTATCTCAAAATTTCCATCGATAGGGACATCAACATACTTCTTTTTGGACATCAATATACTTATGATCAGAGTTGTCATGATTTTATTATTTCTAGAAAAGATTTGTTTATAAGCACAATGACGTGAATATATGTTAAGTAATCTAAATATTCATGGTATAAAAGAAAAAAAAGATGGTGTTATTATCGTTGACAGGTATAAAGAAATTTAGGTAGGCCAAAGCGCCAACAAATCAATATTCCCAACAACTATTGTACCTTATACAAGTAATGCCAAACCAAGCGCCTCTAGTAGTCAGTATTGTTTTAGGTATCTCGATACTCCCATCTCATTTTTGTATAATGGTTATACGTACAGTCACAAAACATCATTTTCAGTATTATATGATTGGGATGATTAAGCTTGCTACTTCTGTACGACAACAACAGCGGAGCCATTTTCTTGAAAGACAAAATGTAGTGGGGGCTATAATGAACCTCACATATAAAAGTTGGATGAGATTTTAGGTTCAACACGGTAGCTAGCCGGTCATCAAGATTTTCAAAAGTAAGCAATAGACACAACAAAAAGAATAACTCATCCAGATACTTTAAGCAGTCCTTGATGTATTTTAAATCCAATATATTTGGATGAATGACACATGAAGTGTGTCATGTCAATTGTTACATTGAGATGTAATGCACTTTGATAAGTGTAGGCTAACATGCCTTATGAAAAGGTTAATCCAAATCAATAAACTTTGATACAATCATATTCTGGTAAAGATGAGAGAGAAACTCATACTTTGTGTTGATAATTCATTTAATGATGAATAATGAGAATAAATAAGTATGATTGAATACTTATGTTACCAATATTGGCTCCTAGCTGTGTGAAGCAATGAAATAGGACCTGATCATTAATAATATGATCATGAGAACCTAAATAGTTATTTATGGAAAACCCTAATGGAGGGTGATGATATGCAAGAGAAATCCTAACCCTAAAAAGGGAATAATTGTATTACTTTGTGTTGCATGGTGCTGATATGAAAGCATTATAACTGTTATCACGAAGTACTAACCATGCAGGTATCATGAGAAGATAAACATAGCCAGGTATGAGCTATGCTACTCTGTATATTGGGAATGTTTTATAGGCCTTATAAGCCTTCATATGCTTTGTTGCTTAGTAAGAGGTAACCTGAAATTAATGAGCCCTATGTGCCATATGATGTTTTAATTATTGAAAATTTTTATGCGCTTCATAAGCCATAATATGCCTTGTTTCCTATTAAGGGGTAACAAGAGGTGATATGAGCTTTGTGAACTATGTGGAATGCTTATGTAGTAAGAATCGTGACTACCTTGGTCAGATGACCTGAAGGTATTAAGTTACCTGATAAGTGGTAACAAGTATTCTATGATGAATTGAGGGTCTGAATACCGATAGTCTATAATTAAGATGATGAACTTGTTCAAAAATAAAAATGTACATGATGAGATGAGGGATTAAGATCCCAATACTTCATTAAAAGGGTATGGCTACATGCCATGACTCCACAATACAATACCAGGCATTAGCTATGTGATCTAAGCCTGAAGTGAGTATATGTTACAACTATAACTCTATATCGAAGATGTCAATATACCCTGGCAAGGTAATTGTAGTTTGATACGTGATGTCTCTGCCATATAATCTCGTACTGACCGAGAAGGTTGATGTTACTCTACTTAGCATATCCTAGAAGGATAAATGTTATACATGTGCTTTTATTCCTCACTAAATAAGTATCATGCTGACTTATCAAGTTATAGTTGAAATGCTTAGAATAAGAATACTACTTTAATCTATTTATACATTGATCTATCTGCTGTTAAATATATAATTCCTCTGCTCAGTGCTAATTCAATAACTGCAATAATAATGTTTTGGCGGAGAGTTATATCTCTCGCTGGGGCAATTTACAATTGTCTCACCCCCGTGGGATCCACATTTTTAGGTGGACACAGACGAAGAGGCAGGAACCCTTCAGTAGGTGAAGGAAAACAACATCACCAGGAATAGTAGTGAATTCTCAGGTGGAGACACTGGCTATCAAGTTTTGTATATGTGTGAATAGAGTCCTATGTGTCGTATCTGTACTCTCAGGTCCTCGGAGTCCGTAGTTGGTTTTAATGAATCGATCTGAGATTTTGGCTTGATGCCTAAATTTTCTTATGTTGTCTGTATACAGTTTAATAGAACAATTGATGTTGTAATCCTTGAGATGAGATGAAACACGATATGTACTAGTGAAACAGAATGAAATCAAATTACTTTGGTTCTTTTCAAAAGAGTTGTCCTTTGTGGATATCTTTAAAAAAGGTTTTAATTTTTAGTGATTTTCAGTAATCCACTGTAATCGATCGCTTCTGCTTAGTTAATAACGTATGTTTTGAATGCTTCACCACACACCATATCGGGCAACACCAAAACCAACCCATATCGCCCAAGGCACAAAACATAGATGCCTACCAAGCATCATGTCGGCCAAAGGCATAACGCCCATAAGCACCAACTAAGGAAAGAGTTCATATCGGGCAAAAGGGACAAAGAACACTTCTTAGCATATCGCCCAAGACTCAACCCTAGGAGAGGGGTATTGAGTAACTCATCACAAAGGGGTATCATGCAAGGCTTAAAGCCATATCGTGTTGGTCATCTTCAACCACAAGATTGCCACTAAGAAGCCCTAAAAGCTTAAGAGAGTTGGCTCACCTCTCAAGACAATTAAGTGAGAGAGGGGTATTGCACAACTTCCATCACCTATCGGGCAACAAGGAGGTCCTTCTCCTCATATCGGCCAACCAACCCAAGCTCATCTTCCTAATGGATTAGGAGACCCTAAGCTCACCTCTCAACAACTAAGAGAGGGGTTTTGCCCCAGGAACTCCACCTCCATGGTTTGGCCAACCCAAGGCAAACCAAGATACAAAATCTAGGGTTTATCTAGAGCAACCTCATAACCATTATAGCAAGCAGCAAAGATAGAAGAAGACATGGCCGATTAAGATATATAGCATGCAACATGTAAAAGAAGTAGTATAGCTAGGGTTAGGAGTTATGTTACCCACCTCAAGCAAGATCCAAAGCTCCAAGCACCACCAAAGAAGAAAGACACCTTCTAGGGTTCGACCACCACTAGAGGAAGAAGAAGAAAACTAGAGCTTGTTGCCCACAAAGCTCCACCAAGGGGGATGTATCGGCCACCAAGAAAGAAGGAAAGTAGCTAAAGGATCTAAATATCTTATCTACTAAGGAGATGGTCGTATATATACCATGGGGTGAAGAGGGAGAGCAAGGCAAGGTGGCACCCACCCCCAACACACTTGTCCAAGGAGTGTGCCGCATGCAAGCACCCCAAAAACCCACGCCCATGTGTTGCCACTCTCTTAGCAAAGCAACTGCCACTTGTCTGAAGATGGTTACACAAACAAAGCTAGAAGGGAGATGTGTGTCACCCAAGAGGCAACCCATTCACCCTTGGCCGATACAACCTCCTTGGCTGGCACACCCACCAAGCCTTGGCCGATACACCTTGATCTTGCCTGATACAAGGCCCCAACAAGGCAAAACTAAGCAAAACAAAGTCCAACAAGGCTCAACAAGGCCCAAAGCTACTCAAGCAACGAGCCCAACCCATCCTCTCAACACAGCACAAACAAACCCTAATCACAACCTCAGGTGATTAGCAAGCATCTAAACACAATGTTTAGGCAAAGCAAACAGGGTAAGCCCAAAATGAAGGTCAGGGTCCTTACACATACTCTTGTTGTAATTTTCATGAAAACAATGTCTATATGAGAATCAGTGTAATCATATCCTATTTTAAGTTATTTTTATTATAGCAATGAATGATATGTCCTATTTGTGACAAATTTTCAATGCAATAATGATGGTACATGCTTCTGTGATGTTTCATATGGGTTGTACTTAGGAGTTTCTATATATACAAGAGTGGGTGGGAGGACTAACAAGGTACCACTTAACCCTAAGGAAAGGGCCATAGTGCCACTTAACACTAAGGGAAAGGCAAGGATTGAAACTTGACCCCTAAGAAAAATAAGGGGAAAGGCTTAAATAGTCGATAAAAAGGAAATGAGGGGAGTATATTGCAAATATAGTTATCTATAGTCAGGGTTTATATAGTAAGGGGAGGCCTAGGTTTAAGGGTCTTAAGGCCAAGCTTTGTCCATGGAGGCGGTCTCCCAGAGGTGTTGGAAGGTTCCCAAAAATGATTGATTTGGTGTTGAAATCATATGGATATGGGGTCAAATTCCAAAACGAGCCAATAGTGCTGAAATTTAGTGAAATGAGTCAAGATTGACCAAGAAATGAGGGCCTAGGGTTTCCCCCACGCCCAATGGCCTGTAGTAGGCCAATCCAAGGTAGGGGATGACACTGAAACCCATAGATTGTGATCCTAAAATGTGCGTGTCGACAACCTGCCCAGGGTCATCCGTGATGGATGGCCCATTAAGGGTGTATTAGGCCCAAAACAAGGAAAAAAGAGGGGGGAAGCTAAAAGGTGATTTAACCATGCAATTTTCAAGAATTTGAATAGGGAGCTAGGAAGCCTTGTTTGGTATGAAAAGTTGACATGAGGCGTATTACAAGATCTATAATATTTATAAAACTTTTGTGATTAAAAGGATAAAAATTATGTATGGAAAGGATGCAAAAGAGTATCAATTCAAAATATATATGTATTTCTATATACACAAGGTATAAATGTGTATCAAAAGTCTAATTGAGAGTTCAAACTTGTGAAAGGATTCAATGATAATAAAGTGAAGTAAAAAGTCAAGACATATGGGATTGGAAGATAAAATATAGCTATTTGAAAACTCACTTTGTCACAGAAGACATACATCTAGAATAAATCGAGAAGGCATGACATGCAAGCCGTATAATGAATCACTAACATTCAACCACATTTAGTGTTTTTGACAACTATGCATCACATGTAGAGATTTTTTCTGTGTAGTGTCACTTTATATATGCATGTATACATATATACTATGAAATCATATATGTTTGTAAAACTATTAATCACATAATTTCCCAATAATCAAATTTGTACATTAATCAATTTCACCACATAAAATATTTGTATGGTCCCAAATGACAAAAAGTCAAATAAAATCTAGAATTATAGTATATAGCATTAGATGTAGCCCTTGAAAAATATTGGGTTCTCAAGAGCATAATACACAACCACAACAAAATTATTTCTAAGATTCTCTCGAGTTGGATCCATCGAATGCAACAAAATAAAATTAAGATTTTCACATTTTTACTTTATCTAGAATAAGTTATAATGCTTAAAATTGATTTTCTAAGATTAGATACGAACCTTACAAACTATACCGCTTTCTAATCTCACCAGATCAAAATATGAAAACCACTAACAATATGGAAGCCTTCTTTAAGATTACCTTGGGAAGTGTCATAAATGACCGTTATCGCATCACCATTGTAGCAACTAGAGGTTGAAGGACCAACAACACATTTTTTGCATCTAAAAAATGATTATGGCTATCACATAGCGGTCCATATATCACTCTCATAACATGTTAGTCTAGTACACTTGTTCTCTAATAAATAGCTATGTGTCTCATTTGGTACCCTATACGTGGTATTCCACCACCACAAATAATATTGTTGTTCGGTCCATGTAGTACTTGACTAGGGACGTTAAAGATTATTGTTCATATCATATATTAGGATATCATGTTTGAGTCATGTACTTGAAGTACCTTGCTTTGAACCAATCATTCTAGAACATCAATTTATACATTGACATCATAGTAATCAATTGTGCATCAATAAACTAATACCATTATTAATAAAATTAAAAGTACAAAATATCCCTATAGTCATCATGAAGTGATGGGCTTGGAGGACATATAAACCAACGAATATCATATACCATCCACATAAATTTGAATAGTCATAACGGATACTCAGCTTGTGCCGAAATTCTACATAGGTCTTCTTTAGATTAGAGAGACTCTTGGGGTTAATGTTTACCATTATTAGAGTTTGCCTAATATGACAACTACAATTTGCAACTTAATGTATTGGTTATTATGATACCGAGTCTTAACTATTATCAATAAATGGCAAAAAATCAGGAAATTTTAAAACTTTTTTTAAGAATCAAATATCTCATACATCAACTCTAATCTTATTCGGATAGTACAGTTCGAACTGCAGGATGAAATATGGATGTAGTGTGTTATTTTTTAAATGAGGGAAATAGTAATTTCTCACAACTTTGTGATGAAAAAATAAACTAAATATATATCACTATCAGTTCGTTTTGTATAGAGGGGCTACATTAATTTTTATTATTGGGTATTAAGATCGTGTATCTACAACTTCCCTTTTTTCTTTATGTCCACGTCTACAACACATTTCTAAACCGCATCCAATCTCAATGTATGCTACGTCAACTGTTTTACACAAGAAAATTGCAGCGTTTAAGCCAACCAACACGGCCTGATCATATATTCAAGTATCTTTAAAAAAAAAGTTTACCAACATATTACAATAAGCTGAATGCACGGCCGATGTTATTACTACGAGTTTTATTGTTTGCTATAAAACTTTGAAATACAGTGGTAAAAAGAATTGCCTCCGGCGCTAATAACTCAGTAGCCGCCTCCACCATATCCGCTTCCGGAGCCCGAACCGTACCCAGAACCATACGGCCCTTGACCTCCTCCACCGCCACCTCCACCTCCCCCTCCTCCTGCACCCTTTCCGCCTCCAGTACCATATCCAGAGCCCGAGCCATACCCGCTCCCACTACCGTAGCCACCACCCTTGCCACCCCCGCCGCCGCCTCCACCACCTTGCCCACCACCGTATGCTCCATTGCCCCCACCGTAGCCAGACCCAGAGCCTGACCCGTAACCAGAACCTCCGCCTTTTCCACCTCCTCCACCACCTCCACCGCCGCCTTTACCATAACCACTTCCGGTACCATAGCCGCTTCCTGAGCCGTACCCGCTGCCTCCACCCCGGCCGCCACCACCTCCACCACCCTGTCCGCCACCACCACCGTAGCCCCCGACTAGACCTCCACCGTGTCCAGAACCGGATCCCGACCCATAGCCGGATCCGCCACCCTGTCCTCCACCACCACCTCCGCCTTGACCTCCACCACCGCCATATCCTGCAGCTCCTCCACCATAGCCGGAACCAGAACCAGAACCATAGCCACTGCCCCCTCCTTGTCCACCACCGCCACCTCCGCCTTGTCCGCCCCCACCTCCGTATTGGTTGAGCACCCTTGTAGCAGAGGTCATGCCCACAAGGAGCAGAACCAAGAAGGAAGCGCCAGCTATCTTCGAATAACCCATGTTGTTGTGTAGAGAAGGAGAAGATGTAGAGAATGGTTTCTTAGATTAGTGGGTATGGTCCGTATTTATAGAGGAGGATCTGCGCGTCGGCGCGTTTCAATTGCTATTGTTTGCAATTTGCTCAAAATAAAATATAAAACTTCTTATTGACCGGAGAATTGGCATGATGGGCTTCGGCGTGTGACACTGTCACACTGTCCGCTTTAAACCAATGAACCTTCAATTTCAGTCAAGACGGATTCGGCTGTGGAGGTAACCTTATATTAAAATCTTATCTTCAATTACACTATAGTGCATAGTTTTTGCTTGCAAAAGTAATCTTCACTATTTATCCGCATCAAAGTATCTATTTGCAAAAAACAGTAACTTTCACTTACATGGATTGAATAGAAAGTCAACGGATCCACGTTAATATGAAACTGTCCTTTTTATATTTCTTAATTATAATTTGTTGTAATAGTTTTACTATGCCTTCCCTCGCCTTTGTCACAATCACATAAATAGTTTCTTATATTTTATAAAGGCTGGTCTATTTTAAGGTGTTAATTTAGATTGGTGGACTATTGGAGCTTGAGGACAACAATCATTCCGTCCTAGGCCATATTATTCTACTTTGATCATTCCACTTTAGGGTACATGGGGGGACACGTCCAGATTTATGGCTCCTTGCCAGGGGATTGAAGTTGTTGACGCTTGATTTTAAGTATTTATAAAGGGGTAGGGATTAAGGCTCCCTTTCCTGACTTGAGATCGGAGTTGTGAAGCTTGATTGTCAACAACAATAGTGCTTGACAAGACTGACATTTATGTGATGAAGATGAACATCACGAGATGTCATTCACACGTAGGCCGTCCTAGTCATAGATGTTGTGGGCGATATTAGGACTTTCCCATTAGAGTTCAATTTGTCACTAGAGTATACATTCAGTATGTTGTAAAACACTAGATTGCCCTTTTGAAATTTGTCTGAACATACCTTCTTATTGAATGCTTGAGTTGTTCTTTCTTGATAACATTTTGTAGGATGTAGAGCTCATTCTCTCCATTCTTCTAGCGTGTTGAGGTAGAAGATTCGACCTTAAACCCACTAGACCTCTAAAATTTATGCTTCTTGTAGTATGCAGAGCGAAATGATATGAACCTTGAACTATAAGACCACCTGTGTTGCATATACTAATGAACATGGCGTAGCTCTTGTGGAAGTTTTGATGGAAGTTCAATAAACCCAGAGAGACATTGGAAGATGTTCAACCAATTGGCGTGGGACCTAAATGTCTTCTTGAAAAACTTTATCAACCTTTTGTGGGAAGCTTCTATGACTATGTTCATCTGAGGTCGGTATGGGGATGTTGGATGTTGCTTCATCCCCATAGAGTTCACATACTCTTTTTTTTTTGGTCGGTCAAAAACGCGTGGGGCTTTTTTTGTATTTTTTTGGAAAAAGAGTCCGTACAGTGCTTGCTATTTCTCATAAGAGAAAAAATAGCTAAAAAAATTAACCTACTGAACATATATACAACAGATCACAGCCGAGCCATCAAGTCAGATAGATTTAATGCCTTCACAACCAGCTACATCAGAGAGAATCCGCCTCCAAGGAAAAGTATATCCAGATCAAGCACAGGAGACAGAAGAAGCAAAGCAGCAACCAGGACCATGGGAGAGGGGAGCGTCGACATCCAAGAAGGACGGGGACTCGACCATCACCAACCACCAGAAAAGGGACAACTTCATAAATAAGAAACCATCCAGTAACTCATCCAAAAAAAATGGACATTCAAAGAAGAAATTCAGAACCTCCTGACAGAGAGCAGCTTCAGAAAAAAAACAAGCAACCAGTATCTCCTCATAGGAGGAAGATTCGATCAACACCAACTAGACTAGGAACAAACAACCATCCAGAGACAATCTTAGAACCCTCAGCACCTCATCCAGACAAAAAGGATCAAGGATCCAAACTCTATCAACCAAAACAAGCACTTCAAGATAGAACATAAACCACTCCACAGTAGAAACATCACCAGCACAAAGGGAGAGGGGAGCGTCGACATCCAACCAGGATGGGGGCTCGACCATCACCAACCACCAAGAAAAAGATGACCAGCACCAGAAAAAAAAGACCAGGGAAAGTTGCCTTCAAACAAAGAAGAAATAGGAACAAAACACCCCACTCCAAAAGGAAACAAAGAACCTTCATAGCTCGGGTCAAAACTTCGGAAAGGATACAACCACTACGGGCAAGAAAACCAACAGAAAGAGAAGGAGAAATATCCACTGCAAGCATAAGATCACCAACACCACGTGTGGATACTACGCCCTCATCAACCAGCAGCATACAGCACCGTCAGGGAAGGAATCATCCATAACAGAACTCTTCTCATTCAACCAACAAAACACAACAAGAAGGAAGTATGACCACATCTCAGTAACACATCACCAGACCTAAGATAGAGGGAAGCGTCGACATCCAACACGGATGGGGTTCAGCCATCACCAACCACCAAGAAAAGGGTGAGCCAGCACCAGAAGAAGAATACCTAGGGAACCATATAACCACTGCAGAACACAAAGAACATCCAACGCACAGATACCTCCACATCCAAGGAAAACCAGAACAGGAAGAAGAGGGGATCTCCCCAGCTCAGAACCATAAGCTCACACAGCAAAACAGAGAGTTATACCAACCTCTCAATCAAGTAGAAGCTTAACATCAGATTCAACGATCTTCCAAAGGATACTCGAACTCTTATAAACATTCTCATGAACTCTCCTATTTCGTTCAGCCCAGACATGATACAAAATAGTAGGAATAGAGATACCCTCCTTCTTGCTTTTCATCCTACTCACACTCTCCCAATGTGTGGGGATGATATCAATCAGTTTATCCTTAAAAGCAAAGTTCCACATATCCGCAACATAAATACATCCAAAACAGATATGATAAGTATCCTCATACCCATTCATACAAAGATAACAAATAGAAGGAAGGGAAATCCCTAATCTTCTAGAGAAATCAGAAGTTAACAGTTTATTGTGCATAACTTTCCAAGTATGAATCTTAGCATTCATACTAGCTTTCGTTATCCATAACCAGACAAACATATTCTTCACTTCTCCTTTACCTCTAATGATATTCCACACAAAGCTCATCTTGACGTCTTTTTGTCCTTTAAAATAAAAATTATCCTCCTTCCCTTTTTCAATATGCACATTGTTCAACACATCCAGTAAATAATCAATGCATCTTGAATCCTTAATGCTCCAGCAGCCATCTTTATTGATCATATTCAACTTGGCACCCTTCGGGATACCCACTCTTATAGACAAATTTGTATCCACTACGTCATAAAAATATTTCCCATTAAGCCAAGGGTCATGCAAAATATCCACATTATTACCATTACCAATCTTGATTTCAAAAAAACCTAAAAGCTTCTCCTTAACATGAATAAGACTATTAAACATCCAGGAGAAATTTGAAGAGTCCACCATACCCCAAAACGGGACCTTTCTTAAGTATTTCTCGTGAATCCACTTTACCCATAGCGTATCTTTTTTACTAGTTAAATCCCAAGCATTCAACATAAGTCAGGCATCAGAAATCTCCTTACATTTCCTAATACCAATCCCTCCTTCACTTTTGGGTAAAGTAACCACATCCCATTTCAGAAGATGAACTTTGTTTTTCTTATCAGTCTTTCCCCATATAAAGTTCTGACATATCCTATCAATCTCATCAAGGATAGAGTAGGGTAAGGGAAAAGAAAGAGCCCAGTACACGTGCATAGAAGAGAGGGTAGATTTAACAAGCTCAACTCTCCCAGCAAACGATAACACTTTAGATTTCCATCCTTCAATACGTCTCCTGACCTTATCAATCAACTTTTCACAGAGAGTTTTGTTCAACTTTCCAGAGAAGATTGGTAACCCCAAGTATTTAGCATCCTCTAACTTCCCAATCTTAATACTTAGTGTATTAGAAATATCATCAACAACTTTCACAGGTTTCATGAGAATCATACTCTTATTCTTGTTAATGCACAAACCAGAAAAAACCTCAAAGCAATAAAAAAGAGACTTCATACAAGTAGCCATATCTTTATTAGCCTTAGAGAACATCATTAAGTCGTCAACAAAGATGAGATGAGAACAACTCACATTCTTAGAAGCCCACACCAGATTGTAGTTAGGATCATTCTTAATCAGCTTTGAAAAACCCTGCATAGCAATGGTAAAGAGATATGGGGCAATAGGATCACCTTGTCTAACACCATTCATAGGCAAAATCATTCTCGTAACTTCACCATTCACTAAAATATGATAGGAAGATGTCCTAAAAATGACCTCGATCCATCTAATCCACTTACTAGAAAAGCCCATTTTGTACATCACAAAAAAAAGATACTTCCACTTGACCGAATCATAGGCCTTAGAGATATCTTCTTGAATACACATGTTCTTCCCATTCTTCTTCATAACATCACAAATGATTTCATTAGTTAAAAGAGTGGCCTCTTTGATATTCCTCCCCTTAATGAAGGCACATTGATTCGAATCAATAACAGAGGGAAGACAAAGCTGCAATCTGTTAGCAAGAATCTTAGATATGAGTTTATAAAAAACATTGCATAAAGCAATAGGTCTCCAATTAGCAATAAGCGAGTTATCATCACCCTTAGGCAAAAGGGTGATATAAGTTCTATTCGCTTCCTTCAACAGCTTACTACTAGAAAAGAATTCCTTCACAGCCTTGAAAACATCATCACCAATAATTTTCCAAGCATTTTTATAGAAGAAACCATTGAAGCCATTGGGACCGGTACTTTTATCACCATCTAGGTCATTAATAACATCATCAAGTTCCTTTCTAGAAACATTTTTTGTTAGACGCTCATTCTGCTCTTGACTGATCTTAGGACCTTTCCAATCACCAATCCAAACACCACCAGGCTTATCATTACAGAAAATGTTTTCATAGTAATCAACAATGGCCTCCTTGATAATCATAGTGTCCCTCATTACCTCCCCATTAACGTTCAAACACTTAATGGTATTCCTATTTCTTTTGGTCTTCAAAGAAGAGTAGAAGTACTTGGTGTTCAGATTACCAGCCTTGAGCCACATGGCTCTGGATTTCTGTCTATACAAAGCTTCTTCCCTGATAGAAGCCTCATGAGCCACCTTTCTGAGAGTATTAACCTTGGCCCTAAGTAGTTCATCATAGGGATTCAAATCATAAATTTTCTTAGCTTCAAGAGCACTAGCCTTATCCATAACAGCCTTGTCCAGAATATTACCAAATCTATTTTTATTCCAATCTTTAAGCTCATTCTTTAATAATTCAAGTTTTCTATAAAGTTTAAACATAGCATAACCCTGAACCTCCAGCTTCCAACTCTTCTCCAAAATATCGAAAAAATCTTTATGGTCCACCCAACTATTAATAAAATGAAAGAGAGTTCCTCTTTTGGCTGGTTTAGCAATAGATATCATAATTTTACTATGATCACTGATGGTATTTGAAATAACTTCTCCATAAACATCGTCAAACTTAGATTGAAAATCCATATTGTGAAGAACTCTATCAATCTTGGTAGCAATAAACTTATCCCCTTCTTGATTATTCTTCCAAGTAAAATGAGGACCCATAAGGTTCATATCAATTAAACCACTATCCAGCATGAAGTCATTGAAGTCATCCATGGATTTTCTAGATGGAGGAAGAGTGCCAATTTTCTCATCATTCTTTCTAACAGAGTTGAAGTCGCCAAGAATAACCCAAGGACCGACAATGGTATTATTAAGCCTCTCCAAAACAGTCCACAACCCTTCTCTATCATAGTCACTGTTATGCCCATACACAACAGTAATATTGAAACTAATATCTTCCTTCTCAAAGAGAAAATGTAAAGTTTGATCAGTTTCAGTTACCTTTGTTACCAAACAATTATCATTTTTCCACAGAACCATAATACGGCCAAGAGCATGGGACTTGCTATTAGAAACCCAGCTAAAATCAGCAAAATATCTTCTCATCATCTTTTCAATCCTATTTCTTCTAAGTCTTGTCTCAACCAGGACAAACACATCACTGTTTGCCCTCATCACATCCTCTTGGACATTTAGGATCTTATTACTAATTCCCCTAATGTAACGACCCCGTCTCCTGGTAACCCCCAATTAAGGAGACCCGAAGATCAGAGCCATTATTCAATTAACAGGATCAAAGGTTCGACAAATAATCAATAACAATTAATAAACTTCACCAACTATACTGAAAACTGGTATAAAATAAAACTTTTATTACCTTGTGAAAACTGGGAATTCTAAACTTCTATCCATGAAGATGCTAATCTAACTAATCCTCCTGTGCACATTACTTCTCATTTAATTCCACATATGCCACTTTACTGTTTGTTCTTTTCATTTGTACCTAAAACGCCGACAAACAAAACGTCGGTCAATATATCGAAATATACTGGTATGTGGGGACAACCAAAAGTTTGCACATATGGCTAACAATTTAATAATCACAATCAAACTATTTAACAAGCCACTTTACATTTTCAATGTGTCATTCTCCACCGCTTTTGCCCTAACCCTGGCATACCCCTCTAGGGTTTCTCTTTTGCCATTGACTTTAAGGCCACCTTCTCAATCCCGAGCTTGGTGCCTGGGAGTCACCTCTCATGGTGCTCCATAGTCATGCATCATAGACCACCTTCTCATTCCCGAGCTTGGTGTCTGGGGTCACCTCTCATGGTGCCCATCGGTCTACCCTCTTGGGCCTGACCTTCATGGCATCTTCCATCAGGGTGGCATGTAGGTGCGAGAATACACATGTCTATATAACTGTGATAGCCATAGTGACTTTATAGTTGTAGTATGAACATCCAAATAGTTTAGATTGCATTCAATGCGAGGAAACATCCGAGAATCCTTCGGGAAACTAATGCGGTTATTCATGATTAACCACATACCTGATTTGTAGATTCAGCAAGCTATTAACGATTCCAAACAAGCAAGTAATCCAAGAAGCAGTTCAACAATCAAAGAATTCCTGAAATAATCATGTAATTCCCTTTTTATTACTCTTGTCATTGAGATCTATTAAATCTAGCTCGCTTCCTAGGGTTTCTAGTCCACTTTTAGGGTTTCTTGTACAATTAGGGTTTCCCTTTATCTTTCATTATTTTAAACCCTAATTTAACGCATTTGATCACAAACCCTCATCATTCCAACATCTAATCCTCAGTTGGGATTAAAGGCATAATTAACCATTAAATATATCCATTAAGCCTCTTCTACATTAAATCTACTATTTTTATTCTTTTAATCCATGATAAGATCATTATATGCATTTATCATCACATATGAACTCGATTTGTTATAATTCCATCTTTTATTCATCAGAAAACCCTAATTACTATAGTTAGGGTATCTATCCACCAATTAAGAACTTAATGCTCAAAATAGCTTATAATCATGAAAACTCAGTTCTATGAAATCGCGTAATTAAAGCCATTAGTAAACCTAATTTCCAACATTAGGGTTTCATGCCCCATTAAAGCTTATTTATGCTCATGAACTCTCAATTAAGCTCATTACATGCAAAACTCATCCTTTTAATTCTTAATGTTCCTTTTTATCATTAACAGGCTAATATCAACATTAATCATCAATTAAACCCTACTAATCACATTAATCTTATTCAAATAGGGTTTCTTAAGAATTTTGTCCTCAAAATTCCATTAAGCAAGCAAACAAACAGGATAATCCATTCTTATGTCCATCAGGGCTATCATGTGGCTTCACCCTATCCATGGTGCTTTCCAAGAACCTTCATCATCTCATATTCTTCCATCTGAGTTCTTTCTTACCTTGGTATCTCGTACCCTCATAGGTGACTCAGGACATTTCAGCCTCTCAAAAGCTGAATAGGTTCAGGGCTTAACACATGGCTTGGGTACCTCACATAGTGCTCTAGATTGGGCTCATGGAACACATTACACATCATGTTATCCTGAGGGGCAAGGCTAAACACAACCATCTCCACCAATCCATCTCAAATGGATCCATATATCGGGGATTCAGCTCTCTCAGCTGTAGCTTAGAGGGGTCGGATTTTCACATTATATTCCCCCACAGTGAACTGCATGTCAGTCTGCTTTGTATCAGCTCGTGACTCATGTCACCCTTGGGCTCTCTCTTAGCCATTGCTCGATCAAGCGACTTCATCTGCACTCACTGTGGTTCTTTTATGACCTTCACTAGGCCTCCTTCACCAACATCATCTTAATGAAGTGGTGACCGACACTACCCTCTTATTGAACTTCTTGCATCCCGATAAAGACTATGGTGGTAGACATCACATCTTAATAACTGTCTCTTTGTATTACCCTGAACAAGCACACTTGCTCTCATCAGACCCTCTAGTCTGGATCATACTATTCTTTAGTATGGGGTGATAAACTGTACTAACATCAAGTTCTTCATGTATCCACCTCTACCTCATGGGAGTGAACCTTGGTCATACCCAAGAACTTTTGAACTCGCATCATGATGTAGTTGAACCATCTCTCTCTCTTAAGTAGTTCAACCGATTCTGTCCAGTGACAGTGCTCTTCCTTTCTTTCTCATGTCATTTAGGAAAGGCGATCTACCATAACCCATATTACATCTTGATCTTTCTTGTTCAAGGGGAGACTTACCACAACACCCATAGTGGTGAACTCCCATTCCCTCTCGGGGACTCTTTATCCTCTATGTCAAAGTAATGGGTTACTGGTGTTCGTCCTTCACTTCCTGACTTGTATCATGGTGTTTGGTGATTTTAAATCATGATCTCCGGTATGTCATGATTCCTCAAGATCGATTCCTCAGAAACCCTAAATCACTCTCGTTAGGGTTTCATCTCCTTCTTTTCCACAGAAGTACATCTGAGGTTCTACAACCATCTTTTCATTATATCACGGACTAGGCTGGCTAACAAACAATCAATTACTTGATTAACCACTATTGATATATCTGGGTGTTAGCCAAACTTATCTCTCTTTCTCAACTTAAGGTTAGCCTAGTACCCTCAACTTCATCTAGCTTCCAGCTAAATTGGGAAGCTATATCTCAACCCGAGCATTCATTATCCCTTCTTATCCTCGTGTTAGGTAAGTTGAAGACATACACCTCTATGTATTCTACTTATCATCTAAGTTTGTCTTCATCAAGAAACTATGAGCTCCTCTTCATGATGATCAAACTCAACCTTGCATATCTTGCAAATTCCAGATAGCTCATGGTATCACATCCTCACAAGATGATCTTCTTTAATACACTTAGTGGTTGTAAACCATCCATGTACCATTAACTTCACAAGGGTATGTTATCATCTCTGTCCTCATACCTTGTAGCAACGTTCCAACTCGCAACATCTTTTATCCTTGGTGTAAGGCATGCATATTGTCCTATCTCTCACTCCCATAATAAAAGGAAATAAGTATTTGGCTGCAGTCCAAATACAGAGTTCCTCCTGTTCCAAGAGTAGAGATGGTACAATCCACCTTTCTAGTACACCTTCAAATCTAAATTGAAACGTGCAACTCATGTCTCTACCTCACAATCATCATTATATCAAAGCTAATAACTTCCATGGAAAATTGGTCTCGAACCTACTTGGGTTACTACATAATCCTTTGTCATCTCCTCTAGGTCTATAGGGTGCCGGCATGTTTGGGGTCATCCCTCTTCCCTTATGCATCCAGAGAGTGCCCTACTCATCTGCCCTTTGGGCCTCATGAGTTCACGAAGGTGATCAATCTCCTAACCCATGGCCCTCAGACAATGATAGCTGTTACCTCCCGACCCAATGGTCATGTGCAACTAGGGAATTAGGCAACTCCTTCTTCCATCGGTCTTATCCCTCCCTGACCCTAGGATAGACTTAGGATTATATCATAGTACATGTTCAACATAGAACCTTACCCAATCCTTCATCATATCTCTCTGCATTCTTGACTGACTTTCATCCCTTCATAGGGATCATGGCAACCTGCCTACCTTGGTCAGGTCCCATACCGGCTACCTCCATGGTAACACATCCACATGCACTTAGAGATGGTTATCTATGGGTTTACTGGTTCATTCTCGTACCATGTACTTTTCACTTAGCTTCTCAAGATCCTATGAAACCTCTTTAGGTTACCTCAAAACCAACAAAACTGGTATACACCCTACCAAAGGGTTCCTCTCCCAGGATGGGAGGAAACTACAACTCTGAACAACAAGGTCACAACCGTCCTTAGGGTTTGCATCCACTTGAGTATGCTTAACTCTAACAAGCTACTAAGGCACAACCAGACACCTACAAAGCCAAGATAGGTCACACTTGTCCTCATTCTCAACATTAGACCAACTTAGTTGTGAGGGGTTTGTCAAACATACTCTTACCTTACACATCAAGAGTACCATGCTCGAAACTATAGAGACTCAAATCTCAACATGAGCGTTGGGTACATTGCTTCCCCTCTTAGGCCTAGGAACCCTAGGTTCGCCTCCGGGTGTCCAACTGCATGTTTATTCTCTTAACCAGGAATCCAACATGTCCAATATTTGTCATGTATTCCCATGATCTTTCTACTCAAGCAACACTTCAGAGTTGATTCCTCTTCCCGGACAACTACTAGGTATAAAGCCTCACAACGGGTGCCTTAACCTCCCAGAGTCTAAAGCACTCTCTATCTCATCTAGTAGGTAATCACTTATACCATAGGTACCAGAAGCATCATCCTCCCTCTAGGGTTTGGTTACTCTCAAGCTAACCAAGACATCATCAACCTCCAGGGATCATGCATGAGGCAACCATTATCCTCCACTTAGGTCGCATCATCCTCGACTTCCACTGTTTCTCAAGTTTCGGGGTTTTAGGCTTCCAACTTTCTTGGCCGAGGTCTGCTCCCTCTCTCTAGAGCTAATCCTACAACCAACCTCTCTATAAGAGGTCCTGTCTTTATGAAGGATCAAAATCCTAAGCATGCCCTTACTTGGATGAAGCCTATACTCAAACTTATGTTTACTCAAGGTTATCCATAACCCC
Organism: Alisma plantago-aquatica; assembly: GCA_963693085.1. Classification (NCBI taxonomy): domain Eukaryota; kingdom Viridiplantae; phylum Streptophyta; class Magnoliopsida; order Alismatales; family Alismataceae; genus Alisma; species Alisma plantago-aquatica. The sequence continues at coordinate 816,774,018 of OY856411.1, read as the reverse complement.
TTATGCTTATCTCATAAGCCATCCATCATGATCCCTTGACTAGGGTTTCGTTTAATGTCACCACTACTGACGCACTCTGGGTACAAGTTACATCCTACTGTCAAAAACCCTATAGGTTCTTCTCTAACCTCATCCATGAAGGAGTTACCCTTCGCTCAAACATGCACGACCCTCTCCAGGGTTGGGTCGCCAAAGGTACTAGGTTATCCAACCTCTCATGGCTCGTATGACGATCCCAAGGCATGTCCAACCAAACACTCGGTCTAACTCATCATGTCATCTCTATCTCTACCCTTCACTTAGGGTTAAGGTTAACATCATCCTCAAAGGATATGCCAGGCATCTACTTTTAATGGGGGTCTCTACCTCCAAGCTTAACTCTCTCTCTACATATCCTCCTGCCAAGGAGGTCTATCCTCAGATCTCTCCTGAGGGCAATGACAACTCATGTCATACGACCTAAGCATGTATCTATTCCTTTACACTTATTCTATTAAGCTTATGTCCATGACATCTTATTTACATGCTTTTTATTAATTTGATGGAGGATTCCTTAATCCTTATCAACCTTACCCATACCTCAAGAGGGTGAGGAAAAGAGAGAAAACCCTAATCCTTAAGGTCCTTAATATAATTTGAGTTGAGAAAGGATGAACGAGATGAGAGAGTCCTAAAAGGTATCTTATTTCGATTCATACCCTAAGACTTTGGCCAGGCAGTCACACAGATCTGGGAGTCCTCGTATTCTGACTAGCGGTGCGGAGGAAAATATTGCCAGCCCCCGGTCGTGATCGTTTTCTAGACACCTCTGTCTTTCGGATAATCCTCTAATAACTCCCTTGGGTTCTATGGAATTTGTAAAATTTAATAATGATTAAAGATTAGATGAGGAACCTATGCTCTGATACCAATTGTAACGACCCCGTCTCCTGGTAACCCCCAATTAAGGGAGACCCGAAGGTCAGAGCCGTTATTCAATTAACAGGATCAAAGGTTCGACAAATAATCAATAACAATTAATAAACTTCACCAACTATACTGAAAACTGGTATAAAATAAAACTTTTATTACCTTGTGAAAACTGGGAATTCTAAACTTCTATCCATGAAGATGCTAATCTAACTAATCCTCCTGTGCACATTACTTCTCATTTATTTCCACATATGCCACTTTACTGTTTGTTCTTTTCATTTGTACCTAAAACGCCGACAAACAAAATGTCAGTCAATATATCGAAATATACTGGTATGTGGGGACAACCAAAAGTTTGCACATATGGCTAACAATTTAATAATCACAATCAAACTATTTAACAAGCCACTTTACATTTTCAATGTGTCATTCTCCACCGCTTTTGCCCTAACCCTGGCACACCCCTCTAGGGTTTCTCTTTTGCCATTGACTTTAAGGCCACCTTCTCAATCCCGAGCTTGGTGCCTGGGAGTCACCTCTCATGGTGCTCCATAGTCATGCATCATAGACCACCTTCTCATTCCCGTGCTTGGTGTCTGGGGTCACCTCTCATGGTGCCCATCGGTCTACCCTCTTGGGCCTGACCTTCATGACATCTTCCATCAGGGTGGCATGTAGGTGCGAGAATACACATGTCTATATAACTGTGATAGCCATAGTGACTTTATAGTTGCAGTATGAACATCCAAACAGTTTAGATTGCATTCAATGCGAGGAAACATCCGATAATCCTTCGGGAAACTAAAGCGGTTATTCATAATTAACCACATACCTGATTTGTAGATTCAGCAAGCTATTAACGATTCCAAACAAGCAAGTAATCCAAGAAGCAGTTCAACAATCAACGAATTCCTAAAATAATCATGTAATTCCCTTTTTATTACTCTTGTCATTGAGATCTATTAAATCTAGCTCGCTTCCTAGGGTTTCTAGTCCACTTTTAGGGTTTCTTGTACAATTAGGGTTTCCCTTTATCTTTCATTATTTTAAACCCTAATTTAACGCATTTGATCACAAACCATCATCATTCCAACATCTAATCCTCAGTTGGGATTAAAGGCATAATTAACCATTAAATATATCCATTAAGCCTCTTCTACATTAAATCTACTATTTTTATTCTTTTAATCCATGATAAGATCATTATATGCATTTATCATCACATATGAACTCGATTTGTTATAATTCCATCTTTTATTCATCAGAAAACCCTAATTACTACAGTTAGGGTATCTATCCACCAATTAAGAACTTAATGCTCAAAATAGCTTATAATCATGAAAACTCAGTTCTATGAAATCGCGTAATTAAAGCCATTAGTAAACCTAATTTTCAACATTAGGGTTTCATGCCCCATTAAAGCTTATTTATGCTCATGAACTCTCAATTAAGCTCATTACATGCAAAACTCATCCTTTTAATTCTTAATGTTCCTTTTTATCATTAACAGGCTAATATCAACATTAATCATCAATTAAACCCTACTAATCACATTAATCTTATTCATATAGGGTTTCTTAATCATTATTACACTAAAGTTAATAACTTGCACTACTTTTCAAATTGAAACAGGAATTAGTCTCTAAACATATTTTTAATAAATTCCTCTCATTTTTCTGAGCAAGTTTCATATTTTATGCGAACCTATCCGAGCTATGGATATTTAGCTATGAATTAAACAAATTTTACTTACCCTGGCCAATACGAGGTTGCCACGTAGGCCCTTGCATGCAACGTTGGCCGGTTTGCTTTGAAACATTTCGAAAAGTCTGTTTTGCCCCCGCTTGAGTTATTTGTTTGTACAGTCCGCGGAGGGCAGACTTGTCCAACGCGTATGGGCTTCTTCTTCCTTGCGTTAACCTAACGCCGCTGTTCAGGGGGCGCGAGGCGCAGCTTCCAGACTCCTTCCCCGACTCCGTCGGTTGTCCAGGAGGGCTCTCCTCCCTTCGTTCATCCCTCTCTCAGCCAGAAAAACCCGTAGCCACGAAGGCTAGCCCATGCTGGCCGGACCTGCAACCTGCGGCCGGCCTGGCAGCCGTGCTGCAGGTGCTGTGCGGCGCTGGTTGGCAGGGGAGAGGTGGCCGACCTCCTTAGATCTTCGCGGTAACCTCTTACCTCCCTGGAGATCTCGATACAGCAGTAGTTGCTCCCGAGTAAGCCCTATGCTTCTTGGTTAGGGTTTGCTCAAAGAAGAACAAGAAGAAGATGGGGAATAGAGAGAAACATACGGGATATCCCTTGGGCTCGACCCTGGGCTATTCCCTTATATAGGGGTGAGTAGCAATGCCCTAGGACGTTCCTCCAAGAGAAATCAAGTCCCACTCTTTAAAGGAAACTTATTCCTTCATGGAGAAGCAAGCTTTCTCTCTCCTTACTATCCCTTTTATTTTTCTTATTTCTTAGATAATCAGAATTATGAAAATCTTCTCACTTATTTTCTTTATTCCTGCCTTTTACTCTATTGGCCACGAAATATATTTTCATTAAGTAGAAAATACTTCCTTCTTTACATTACCACATAATCCGTTAATTATGTATCATATTATTTTCCTATTTGACATTAATGGTAGTTTCTCTTTCCTCTTTCTTCATTGGGACTCCTTGGATCCCAAAAACTCTATTATCTCAAAATTGATCTTTAAAGATGCTCATTATCCTTCTAGATGTATCTATGTCCATTATTTCTCATTATCTTGGTTATTTCTTAATAAAATAACTCTTTTTAAGGTTTTCTCTTTATTTCTCTTGTATTTTCCTCATTGGTATTTCTTTTATCATTAGGAATCCTTGGGATACGAAATCCCACTAAGGATGACTCAATTACACCTCTTTCCACTTATTTTTCACATTTTATCATTATATTCCATTTCTTTCTTAACAAAGAAATACTTAATTGGTCTTTTCTTTTCTTATTGCATTATCTATGCAACTTTGCACTCCTTGGAACCCAAGGAATCCAAGAGGCACGAAATCCCTCTTTAGATTTGCCTTCTAGAGGTTTCCACACTCTTCTTATCTCAAATTCTCATTTATTCATCAATTAATTGAATATTCTTGTTATTGGGCCCAATAGCCAATAAAGCCCACAAATCACACAACAAGGCTATTTTCAACGAAACTCATTTATTCAATACAAATTATATCATCATTTGTTCCAGTATCTTTAAAATGAGAAATTACATTTCTCAGCAAAATGAACCCAAAATTGGGGTTGTAACACCTAACGTTCCAAGAGGATATGATATAGTGAGTTCACATACTCTTTGATGAGTTTGGCTATGAAATTTTTACCGTTGTAAGAGATGATCTCATATAGTATCCTATAGTGGATTATGTTGCTGCTCTTCAGGATTTTTTTTACTTGTTAAGCTAAAGTGTTAGTAATGAGCACAACCTCCAACCACTTTGTAAAGTAGTCTATTACGATCGGGATAAATCAATTCCCATCTAAAGCTTTATGATTTATTTTCCTGATCATATCGATCCCCAATTAAAGAATGGCCAATTCATGGCCATATTGTGTAAATAACTAGCGGGTGCATGATTGTAATCACCATGGATATGGAAAAATTGACACTTGTAGACATATTGGCAATAGTTGGTTTCCATGGTGTTCGAGTAATACTCTAAAAGTTGTAGTTTCTTTCCCAGCATGACCCCATTCTTGGGCGTGTCACATAATCGTATGTGAACTTCCATAATGAGGGATTCTGCTTCTATCTTTCAAATGCACCGAAGGAGAGTCTAGTTGTAGGATCTGTGATATAAATATCCTACCCCTAGGATGTATTTATGGCTTATCGCTTGAGTGCCTATTGTTCTCTTTGTGAAATGCCTTTAGGGATGACTTGACTTTCTAAATATACTTTGGTGCTATAAAACCAAACATTCTCTTAGCCATTGATTGCATCCTCGATGACCATACAATAGGAAGGTTGAGAGATTATATGTCATTCGAAGGAGAAACTCTAATCCCCATGAATGTCAATTTAGAAAGAGAGGGTAGCTAGAGTATATGCAAATCCATTATTCTCTATTCTTATGAAGTCGAATAAAATATGCTTGAAATATTGGATGAGAGAACACATGTTTTCTTGGTAAGGGACCAAGTTCTTGTGACGAGTCTTCTAAGTGTTCCAGACTTGAGATATCACTAGCAAAGAATCACGATAAACCTAGAGATGGAGTGACCCTTGCTGTCTTGCGAGCTGGAGTCCTAGGGTGCATGCGTTGTATTCAACCACATTGTTAGTGGCACTAAACTTCATTGTCTGGCTACAAAAAACTCTTCTCCTTGTGTATTGTAAAAGACCACACCTATCTCAACCCCATTGCAATTGAAGACTCCATCGAAGAAGATTATCCAATGATCCAAATTTTTGGGATAAAGATGTCAGGTGGATTGATTATTCCTATGTATTCATTGTGGAACTCAACTCATGTAAAGCCTCTTTTAGAAGCAAGAAATTTGCTAGTTGATTGTCCATAGGTTGTGCCTTGACTGCCTTAATAGGTAGCCATGCGATGTGATATTTTGATAGACTTACTTTTCATATGGAACACCTTCCATTGAGGGTAGGGAGACCAGAGAAATAGGAAAGAAAGTCATGCTTTTTAATCACCTATACATGATACATTATCAAATAGTGTTGCAACTTTCTTGTTACATGTATCAAGGAAAGAAAATACTTCTCTGTTGTAGTATAACGGGCCTTGGTATCATTAAAATTCTTGGACATGTAGTAGATAGTGTGATATCCATCTATCATTGATCGACTCAAGACTTGTTCCACTGATGTTTCTCAGATAGATAGTTTATGAATGAGAGGATATCTCAACATAGATGGATTTAGTAATTGGAGGATTGATGAGATTATCTTTAAGCTTCAAGAGAATGGTCTCACATTGCTCATTCCATCATGTGTCTACATTCTTCCTGAGTATCTTGAACATAGGCTTACATATATGAGTGATCTTGGTGATGAAGTAGTTAAAGTATTGGTTATGTCCTAGTAGGCCTAGTATCTTCTTTTCAGTTTTGGGAGAGAGCATTTCCCAGATAGCTCAATCCTAATCGTGGTCGACCTCGAGCCCTCTCTGGATGATAATGTACCCAAGTAAGTGTTGGTATATATGCCCATAGCGCTATCCCAAGCGATTGCTTGGAGTCAGATATTAATTAATTAATTAATTAATATGATTAATTGACTAATTAATCAATTCCAAAATAACATTTTAATTAATGCAGTCTTTCTATTTACCGAAGGGTTTAGGAAACCCTGCTTCTTTTCATCTCCAATTGAAAGGGGCTTGACGGTCTATGTCTTTACAAGATATTGAGAGAGGCTTTTCAGTTTACGCTCACGTATGTAAACCCTAGCCATCACCGTCCTTAGGAGATAAAGGAGAGCACTGCGATGCTAGCACATCATCACACAGAGGCTACCCTTTTCTTCCGGCGTAGGAAGCACGATGAGGAGTTCTTGTCCATCCACATGGACGAAGCAGAGACGCAAACACTGAGAGGCCTGCGTTTAGAGGACGTCAACGACCATACATACGCGCTACAAGCGGCGTATGTTAACACATAAAAGGAGTGCCTCTGGATCTTCCCGCGATACATTTGGAAGATGAGAGAGAAGTACCGTCTGTGTAAGCCAGGAGCGTCGTACACCATCGTGTAGTGGGACGTTGCTGGACATGCTCCACGACAAGGTATATCTCCTGAATACTCTTTCTGCATACACTGTTGTTGACGAGATCTTATTGGTGGTAGTGTATAAATATATTATATTTTGTTGCTTCCTCCATGCATGTTTCCTCTACATAACATAATAGTAGTATTAGAGCATCGTCGATCTGTGATGTATTTGGATTTGTTTCGATATGATTGAATCACTATATGTTGTTTTCTTTGGTCGCATACAATGTGAACTTAAAAATACTAATGTGCATATCTAAACCTAATTCCACATACATTGTAGGCTTTTGTTTTTGACATTTTGGACGGGGTCGACTATGGAAAATATCAATTTTCCTAAGTGCATAGAAGTAAAATTTTATAGACCCTGTGTACCCTGCAAAGTCTTTGTGGGAATTGAAAATTTATTTAACGGAGAATGTCCCGCATTAAAAGGATTGCAATTTTAATATGTATATACGTGTATATAGATATACCTATGAAATCATACACGTCGCCTTTAAAATCTATTTTATGTGGTGAATGCATGCACAATTATGGCCTAGAATTCCTTTTGTGAATGTTGTGAATGTTGTGAATGAATGTGGTTGTGAATGTTGTGGATATGTTTGTTTGTGAATGCTATGGATGTATAATGATTGTACATGGATCATTTGTATAAAGTATTCGGCTTGCATGTCGAGCCTCATCTCATATTTCAAACTGTAATTAATTCTTTCTCTTTATATTTGTAGTCATATGATGTAATAGAGATATGATTAGTTTTAGTCTTTGTAAACTTGATGTAAGGAGGCCACTTGAAGATTCAACTCCAATGAGCATCCATGGAGAAGCAACCTGAAGATCCAATTTCAAGAAGCAACCTAAAAATCCAACTCCAAGGAGCATCCATGGAGAAGTAATTTGAAGTTCTAACCTCACGGAGAATCCATGAAGTTGTTCATTGTAATGTTGATCCTTACAGGTTGATTCACAAGTGTTGTTGCATGAGATGCATAAGACCTTAGGTGGACTGTAATCCTTTGTGGCTCCAAAGGATTATAATAGTATGACCATAACTAATTTTTTGTTCTTGTGATTGCATGTCTATCGTTTGTGATTGTGGATATAGTAGTATATGATACATACTATAAGTATGTGGTGTTTGGATATGCATATATATTAATAAAACCCCTCAATTAATAATATTAAGTTTTAATTGCCTTCCATGAAGTAACACACATGAAAATCTTGATTGACTATGTGTGGGCACACCTCCACATGGTACACTGCCTATCTCGTGGAAGTTTGATGGTGGGTGTGTGGGTCTGCCTCTGGAGGGTGCACACTCATCGTGTTGGTGTCTGGGTTGGACTTAACTAGGGAACCTTGAGAGGATCTAGTACTTAGAGGAACACATATGCATCATGGCAAGAAGTTGTGCATGATCATCTATCTAAAAGTTGCATATGATGCAATTGGCAAAAGTTGCCTACCTTAGTATTTGGTCTTTGACGCCGGTGTTGGCTGGATATTGATCCAATTATTTTGGATCTTGGCTCACTAGAAGGTTGTACGCTACAATCTTATGAGTTGATAGTGAGGGCTATCAATTTGAATAAATAGTGGGAGCATAATTAATTAAAGGCCTAATTAATCTTGTTTATCAAATCTTTACAAGTCAAAATGCTTTGGACTAAATGCAAACTTTTTCTTTTAGAGCAATCAAATGGCAAACAACACTCACACATTCTCATTGCGACCAGTCCTTGAGAAGGACAAACTTACTGGAATCAACTTTCAAAACTGGTTTAGGATGTTGAGAATTGTTCTCACACATGAGCGTAAGATCTATGTCCTTGAAATACCAGAGCCAGCGGAACCCGCCTTAAATGCACCCAAGGCTGAAAAGGATGCTTACAAGAAGCACGTTGATGATGTCATAGATGTCAAGTGCCTGATGTTGTGCTCAATGAATTATGAGTTACAAGAGCAGCATGAGAACATGAATGTCATGGAGATGGTAATACATCTCAAGAACATGTATCAACATCAAGCAAGACATGAGAGATATGATGTCTCCAAGGGTTTGTTTAGAAGAAAGATGAAAGAGGGAGACTCAGTTGGTACCCGCATACTCACATTGATTGGGTACGTGGAAAGCCTATCCAAGATGGGATTTCCCTTAGGTCAAGAGTTGGCCACTGATGTGATTCTGTAATCTTTTCCTGAATAGTATAGTCATTTTGTCATGAACTACAACATGAACAATCTTGACAAGCCATTGTCAGAATTGTTGGGCATGTCGAGAACAACTGAAGCACATAGATGAAGAAAGACAAGCCCAAGTTTGTGATGATGATCAGCAGGACAAAGGGAAAGTCCAAAGGCAAATGCAAGGCTAAGAAAGGTTCTAAATTTGGGCATAAGACAAAGTCATCCGCGCTCAAAGCTAAAGGTAGGATTTCTAAAGAAGGCAGTTGTCACCATTGTTGGACATTGGAAAAGAAACTGTCCTCTCTACCTGGAGGAACTGAGGAAGTAGAAGTAGGGGATAGAGATCTCCACTTCAGGTATATAAGTTATTGAGTAAACTTAAATACTTCTTCATCATGGGTATTGGATTCCAGATGTGGATCTCACATATGTTCAAATATGCAGGATCTAATAAGAAGTAAGCCTTTACGAAAGGTCCAAGTCGAGCTGCGGGTCGCTAATGGAGAAAGAGTTGCTTCCACCACAGTTGGAGTTATTAGTTTATCTTTGCCTAAATGCCTTGTAATATAATTAGAGAATTGCTATTATGTACCTTCCATTAATAGAAATATTATTTTTGTATCTTATATGGACAAGAGTGGATTTGAATTTCACATTAAGAATGAAATGATTTCTATTTCTAAATATGATTCCTTTTGTGGCAATGCCCCTATGTCTTATGGTATCTACTTGTTAGAACTTGAGACTAGCATATACAACGTAAATACTAAAAGGCTAAAACTTGACTACTCAAACAAAACATACTTCTGGCAATGCCATCTTGGGCACATAAACAAGAAGTGCATATCTAGACTCCATAAGGATAGTTATCTAGACTCTTTTGATTTTAATCATTAGAGACATGCGGGGCTTGTTTATTAGGTAAGATGACCAAGACTCCTTTCACTAGACACAGTGAGACAGCCAGTGATCTACTAGGGCTCATACATACTGATGTATGTGAACCTTTTAGATTAAATGCTCGAGGAGGCTATCAATACTTCATTACCGTCACTAACGACCTCAATAGGTATGGCTATATATATCTTATGAAACACAAGTCAAAAACTCTTGAAATGTTTAAGATTTTCATGAATGAAGTAGAGAAGGAAATTGGTAAGAGTATTAAAGCACTCCATTCAGATCGAGGTGGTGAATACTTAAGCTAAGAGTTTGAGGACCTTTTGAGAGACTGTGGTGTTGTATCAGAATGAACTCCACCTGGTGCACTACAACATAATGGTGTGTCAGAATGAAGGAATCGTACATTATTAGAAATGATACAATCAATGATGAGTTCATCCGAACTTCCAATATCATTATGGGGATATGCTGTTGAAACTGTAGCGTTTACACTTAAGCGTGTACCTTCTAAATCGGTTCAAAAGACACCATATGAGATATGGAATGAGAATCTTCCTAATTTGTCTATGTTAAAGATTTGGGGACGTGAAGCTCATGTTAGGAAACAAATTCCTGAAAAGCTTGGATCCAAATATGATAAATGTGATTTTGTTGGTTACCCCAAGGAAACTTGGGGATATTACGTCTACACACCAACTGACAACAAAGTGTTTGTTGCTAGGACTATTGTATTTCTAAAAAAGGAATTTATTTCCAAAGGAATCAACGAGAGGAATGTAGAGCTCAAAGAAGTTCGAGATCAACAAGAAAGTAGAGAACCCCAGTAGGTACATAAAGAACATGAAGACTCACAAACTGTTGTGGAATTTCAAGTTCCAAATGTAACACATGAACCTCGTAGGTCTAGTAGGACATGACTTGAGCCTAAGAGATTTGAATTTCTCGTGACTCAAGATAGTGACGAATTAGGCATAGCAGATGAGCCAACTTCCTATCTAGAAGCTACTAAGGGACCAGAATATGAGAGATGGCTCGAAGCCTTGAGATCTGAGATGGAATCCATGTACACCAACAAGGTATGGACCTTGGTGGATCAACCCCAGGGGGTTAAACCCATAGGGTGCAAATGGGTCTTCAAGAAGAAGACCGACATAGATGGAAATGTTCAAACCTATAAAGGTAGATTGGTTGCAATAGGATTCCATCAAATTCAAGATGTTGATTATGACGAGATCTTCTCACCAGTTGCCATGGTTAAATCCATCACGATCATACTTACCATTGAAGCTTATCATGACTATGAGATGTGGCAGATGGATGTTAAAACAACATTCCTTAATGGGAATTTACTCAAGGATGTGTACCTTACACAACCTGAGGGTTTTATCAATTTGAAGGAAGCCAATAAAGTCTGTAAGCTATAATGGTCAATCTATGGATTGAAGCAAGCATCTCGGAGTTTGAATCTACATTTTTATGAAGTAGTCAAAAAGTTTGGCTTTAGTCAAAATGAAGATGAACCTTGTGTTTACAAAAAAGTTAGTGGGAGCACAGTCATATTTCTCATATTGTATGTAGATGACATACTATTGATGGGAAATGACATCCCTTCTCTTCAAATAGTAAAAGGTTGGCTAGGGGAGACCTTCTCTATGAAGGATTTAGGCGAAACATCCTATATACTAGGAATCAAGATCTATAGAGATAGATCTAGAAGGCTTTTAGGCCTAAGCCAGAGAACACACATTGATAAGGTGCTAAAGAGGCTTTTCATGGAGGGTTCTAGAGAGGTAACTTGCCCATGTCCCATGGGGTTATGATCTATAAATCCCAGTGTCCTAGTTCTTGTGATGAATGGGTGCACATGAGTAAGATCTTATATGCATTAGAAATTGGATCTATCATGTATGAAATGTTATGTATTGGTCCTGATGTGCGTATGCTTTAAGCATGACGAGCTAGTATCAGTCAGATCTAGGTGAATGTCACTGCACAGTCATAAAGAACATCCTAAAGTACATGAGAAGGACTAAGGATCAATTATTGGCATACGGTGGTGAGGAAGAGCTCGTGGTAAACGGTTACACAGATGCTAGCTTCCAAACTGACAAAGATGACTATAACAAAATATGGATTTGTGTTTTTCCTAAACAACGAAGTTATGTCCTGGAAGAGTTCCAAGCAAGAGACAGTTGCAATTTCTATAGTAGAGGGTGAATATATTGTCGCATCTAATGCTGCAAAGGAAGTTGTGTAGTTCAAGAAGTTCATTTCAGATCTCAGTATGTTATAAAACTCCACCACTTAAAAAAGGGTTTTGTCCATGAAATATCAAACAAAAAGTGAAGGGTGAGTATGCAACATCTCATCTCTCAACTCCCAAGTAGTTTCTTCCAAACCATGATATTTCCACAAAGCTTTTACCAACTCAATCTCCTTGTTCTTCAGATGCTTTAATTAGGAGTCTAGAATCTTCACAGGTAGCTCCTAATATGTCAAATTATCATGAATATCCAAAGGCTCAATAGTAAACACATGAGAAGGGTCCTTCACATACATAAAGAGACACTAAACACATTATGAATCTTATCATAGGCAGGAGAAAGATCTAAGCAGTATGCACAATCTCCAACCTTATCTGTTATAACCCTACTTTTTTTTTGTTTCAATAGGTGAGAAATGTAATTTTTCATACTAAAGATATAACTTATATTGAATAAAAGGATTCCATTTACAATAGCCTTGATTGTTTGCTTTGTGGGCTTTATTGGATATTGGGCCCAATATAGAGGAATTTCAATTAATTAATGAATAATTGAGAATCTGAGAAAAGAAAATGTGGAAACCTTTAGAAGGAAAAATAATCCAAGGATGGATTTCGTGCCTATTATGTTCCTTGGGTGCCAAGGAGTCCAAGATTGTGAAGAAAAGACAATAAGAAAAGAAAAGATCAAATAAGTATTTCCTTATTAAGGAAAAAGATTGAAAACAATGTTAAAAAAAGTGGGAAACAAGAGAAAAGAGGTATATTTGAGTAATCCTTAGTGGAATTTCATATTCTAAGGATTCCTAATGTTAAAAGGAACACCAATGAGGGAAATAAAAGAGAAATAAAGAGGAAAGAAAGAGAAAACACCAAAATAGCAAAATCAGAGGAAAATGTGATACCTTATGAATGAATTATGAAGGTATGGTTAAAAAGAAAGTAATTTATATGGAAAGGGAGTAGTATTTCGTGCCAATGGGTTAAAATTCAAGCTACAACGAGAGTAAGTGAAAGGAATTCCGAAATACTAATACCTAAAGAACATAGCTAAGTAGGAGAGAGAGTTTTGCTTATCATTAAAGGAAAAGGAGTCCTAATGGGAGTGGGACTTGTTACCTCTTGAAAGGGGGTACGTTAGGGCGTGTATGACCTCCCCTATATAAAGAGGAGACCCTTTGGTTCGAACCTAGGAGAGAGATCCCACATATCCCTTCTTCTTTCTTCTTCTTCTTATTCCTTTCCCTACAATCCCTAACCAAGGAGGCGTAGTGCTTATCCTAGAGCACGCATGGTGGTAGCATGATCTTGTTATAAGGAGGAAGCATCTGCGGTGATCCAAGGAGGATCATCTAGCCAACCTTGCCCTGGGCGACCCCTGCCATATGACCGCAGAACTGCAGCAAACTGCAGCATTAACCGTGGGAAGGTCGAGCAGAACAGCCGTTTTGGGCCATGGTTTGGATGCGCCCCGAGGGCACCAGGATGTATCGGAGTTGGGGCGACCATGGTCGGACACCCCCGAGCCTAGAGGAGGGAGGACGGACCTCCGACACACCGCAGATCGATGCTGTTAGGTCGTCGTGAGGAAGGAGAAAGGCAGTTGCGCGTTGGACGGTTATGCCCTTCGTGGGCTGTAGAACCAACTTACTTATCTGAGGGTATTTTAGACCTTTCGAAATGTTCCCAAAGAAGTCAAGCAACGTTGCATGCAATAGGCTACATGGCACCTCCCTATCGGCTGAAGTAAGTCAATTTTGTAAAATTCATAGTTAATTATTCATAGCTCAGATTAACACGAATAATATATGTATTTTGCTCAGAAAAATGAGAGGAATCTAATAAAAATATATTTGAAGGCTAATTCCTCTTGAAATTTGAAAAGTAGTGTGATTTCTCAACTTTAATGAATTAAAGATTAAGAAATCCTATTTAGAGATGATTAATGTAATTAATAGGGTTTAATGGATGAATAAAGTTGATATTAACCTGTTAATTGTAAAATGTACCTTAAGATTGAAAAGGATGCACTTTGCTCATAATTAGTTAATTTAGAGTTTTAAAGTGCATGGATATGTGTTAATGGGCCTCAAAACCCTAATATTAGTAACTCTTAATGGCGTTAATCATTCAAAATCATAAATAAAGTTTAGATGTGATGTTTTTACAATATTTCGAGCATAAAAGTTCATAATTGTGGATAAATACCCTTAATATGGAAATTAGGATTTTTGTAATGGATAAAGGATAGAATTAATAGCAAATCGGGTGCATATGTGAATTAGATCCTAATGAACTATGAACTAACGATAGATGAACATAATGATCTTGTTATATATTAAAGGGATGAAAATGATAGCTTTAATGAAAGGAGGCTTAATGGACTTAATCAATGATTAATTGTGCCTTAATATGAAATTAGGGTTACATGTTTCTAAAAGGTAACCTTAATATACTTCTTGAAGAATAGACGAGATAAATAGGGTTTAAAATAGTAAAAGGTTACAGAAAACCCTTATTGCAATGAAAACTCTAAAAGTGGACTAGAAACCCTAGGAAGCGAGCTAGATTTAATAGATCTTGATGACATGAGTAATAAAAGGAAATTGTATAATTATTTCAGGATCTTGATATGTGTGCTTTCTTGCTTGGATTTCTTTCTTGCATGGATTATTCTGTCTCAAAATCATCCTAACAGGTATGTGGTTACTCTTATGAATAATCGCTTTAGTTTCACGGCGATTTCCGAATGATTTATCAGTTGCTTGAAGATAACTGTTGGATGAATTTAGTTCATGCAAACTATAATGTGGATATGACTATCACATAATATATGTGCCTACTAGCTCAGATCCTGGTCCCCTCTGTGGTATTATAGTTGACCTAGTACATGGCTGCCTATGGGTAGGTCCATCAGGTCAGAGGAAGACCTAGTACATGGCTACCTATTGGGTAGGTCCATCAGGTCTATGGATGACATAGTACATGGCTACCTAGAGGGTAGGTCCATCAAGTCACAATGAGTTAGATATTGGGCTACCTTTGGGTGGTGCCATGCGACTCTACCTTTACAGAGGTATTATATAAGTCCTTACATGGACAACATAGAGTGGTGGATAGGTATGGATTGAGTAGTGTGGCTTAAAATGTAATCTTGGTTGTTAAATGATTAATTGCATGATTATATTGTTATTATAGTTGCACAATTATTGTTTCCCCCACATACCAGCTTCTTGCTGACCGACGTTTTGTTTGTCGGCGTTTTAGGTACAATGAAAAGAACAAACAGTAAAGTGGTATATGTGGAATTAAATGAGAAATAACGTGCATCGGAGGATTAGATAGATCAACATCTTCATGGATAGAAGTTTAGGAATCCCAATTTTTAAAAGGTAAATAAAGTTTTATTTTATACCAGTTTTTAGCTGAGTTGGTAAAGTTTATTAATTGTTATTGATTATTTGTCGAACCTTTGATCTGGGTTATTGGTTAACGGCTCTAACCTTTCGGTCTCCCTTAATTGGGGGTTACCGAGAGGCGGGGTTGTTACATTATCTAAGATCTTGAATGGTCCAACATAGAAGGGACTTAGTTTGCCTTTA
Organism: Alisma plantago-aquatica; assembly: GCA_963693085.1. Lineage (NCBI taxonomy): Eukaryota > Viridiplantae > Streptophyta > Magnoliopsida > Alismatales > Alismataceae > Alisma > Alisma plantago-aquatica. The sequence goes on along the minus strand of OY856411.1, from coordinate 816,758,381 downwards.
CTTTAGATCTAGCATAGAGCGTATAGGCTTGATCTTCAAGAATACATAGTCACCAACTAAGAAGCTAACATCAGATCTCTTATTGTCAACATACATCTTTTGTCAATCTTGAGTAGCTTTTGTATACTTATTAATCACCTTAACTTTATCTATCATCATCTTCATAGCATATGTCTTCACCAGAGAATGTTCACCAACATCATCCCAATGCAAAGGGGAATGACAAGGTCTACAATAGAGAGCTTCAAAAGGTGACATACCAGTACAAGCTTGGTAGTTGCTGTAAGAAGACTCAACTAATGGTAGATTACTATCCCAAGATCCTCCCCAATCCATCACACAAACATGAAGCAAATCCTCTAAAATCTACACTATCCTTTCTAACCGACCATCGATTTGCAGATTATATGTTGTACTGAATTGTAGGTCAGTCCCCATCTCTTCCTAAATTTGACTCCATAACCGGGAAGTAAACTTCGGGTCACAGTCAAAAACTATCACTTCAGGGACTACATGTAGATGAACTATCCACTCAACATACAACTGAGCCATATTAATGACTTTGTAAGTGGATTTAAAAGGAAAGAAGTAGGAAGACATTGTGAGTCGATCAATCACTATCCAAGCAACGTCATAGCATTTCTTGGATTTCGGGAAGCTAGTAACAAAGTCCGTGGTAATCTTCTCCCATTTCCATTCTGGAATCTCAAGCAGATGAAGAAAACCACCAGGTCGTTGATGCTATATCTTGACTTGCTTACAGGTCAAACATTTCACAACAAATAAAGCTATGCCATTATACATATTCTGCCACCAGAAGCTTTGTTGTAGGTCTTTGTACATTTTAGTTGTACCAGGATGAATGATGTACTTAGACCCATGAGCTTCACTCAGACATAGTGGCTAGGTTGGTAGAAGAACTGATAGTAGGTACATTCCCAACTTGCCAATCAGAAGAGGCATATACAATCATGCTATTATGGAGGGGAGAATCCCTATAATATTGTGCATCTTGAAGAGGTGTTCATACTCATACTTTGGCTATGAGATATGAGAAGTTTGAGAAGATGCACATGGTGGAGTAGATGCATGACTAATTAATAGGACAAATGCTTGACCAATGTGGGTAAGTTCTTGGGTGACATGGGCAAAGCCGCAGATAAGTCCTCTCTCATAGTGTGATGTATAGCCATGATTTGAGTGGCAATCATATTCAGTGTGGCCCAACTTGCCACTATAAGTGCACTTTGGCATTGGCCTCATCCATGATCACATCATCTGGCCCTTGTAGCCGTTGATGATAGAAGTTTCAATGAAGAAATATGAGAGATGCAAGGAACAAGCATCTCAAACAAGGCTAGACATGCATATGTATGGTACATAGATGGAAGGGTCACACCTACTAGTAGTAGATGTTGAACAACAATAAAATGAGGATATATCCTATTGAGGTAGAACCCAATGGGGAGAGTTTCCCTCTCTTTGGGGACCTCAACATAGGTCATTTTGAGAGAAAAAATCGATTGGTTGGGCGAAGCCTTCATTAAATCATAGTACTTGGACAAGAGTCAATCTCCTTGCTACTTGGAGAAGATTTTGGCCATGGCATTGTAGATGCGCAAGTAGTTGTCCTCCTGAGTGAAGAAAACTACTTCATTTTGTCTGACATTGTCTTGGCACACTTGTGACACATGTACCTGACTACAATATCAGGCTCCATGCACCCTCAGAGCTAAGAGAGAACCTAGCTATTACCTATAGTTCAAGAAGTGTGGGGCACATCAAGATCATCCTCAGTGATAAATTTGAGTTTACTCCATGATTCTAGGAATGTTTGAACATCATTCATTCAAATAAGAAAATTTCCATCATTGAGTTTGAAAATAGTAATATGAGGCATATCATTATAGATAATGGTATATGTTGTCTTGGTGTCATCACCCATGATATGAAAATAATAGTACCAAAATAAGGACTGCGGTCAAACAAAAAGAAAAGGTATCATTGAAAGATCTAGAGGGGGGTTGAATAGAGCTCACAAGGATATTACAACAAAATACAATCACCTTCCTTGAAGTATCCTTCACCTAGAAGTAGCCTCAACCTCCTTGAAGAAGTCTTCTTATAGTAACCTCAAGCCCTTAGAGCAACCTTCTCCTCCTTGATGTAGCTCCACCACCTTGAGATAGCCTTCACCTAGAAGTATCTCCAACCTCCTTTGAAGCAACCTTCTTGAAGTAACCTTAGAGAAGCCTTCTCCACTAGGAAGTATCTCCAATCAAGGTCCCTCAAGCAACCTCCACAACATGAAGTAGCCAAGGATCACAAATAGCATAACCTATGAATGAAAATTGGAAGAAAGAAAGTACACCAATGGAGTGTTGTGCTTTGATCCTATATCAAGCGTTAGACCTTTCAAACCACTTAGGATGGATGTTTCTTGAATGGTGGCTAAGAGGCTATGTCTATAGGACACGAAGTTAGAGCTTAAAGAACAAGATGGCAAGTGTTTCTTAACTTTTTTGCTCACTAGAATGGATGATCAAGTGTAGCTTGTGTGCTTTAGGTGTCCTAAGTCCTCTCCTATTTATAGGAATGGTTTGTAAGTGTTTAGGGACGTTTTAGGAAGTCTCTAGAGTGTTCTTAGTTCTTAACTAGACATTAGGTAGAAAGTAGTTGGCTAGTAATGGCTAATTTATTCGATCTTGAACAAACAATCCAGAACCATGTCTGGTCGAAAATTTAGTCGACCAACCATGTTTCGATCGAGAATTTCTTCAACCGAGCATGTTTTGAATGTAAATGTGTACCAATGTATATTTCCAACTCCCAAATCCCTACTACTTGGTCTAACAGTCATATACTTTGGACTGAGATTGAGTCGGTCGACCATATGCTCGATTGAAACAGAGTTTTGAGCACAAATATGTAAGTTTTTGCCTAGTTCTAGTGCTCGATCGAGGTGGCTGTCGATAAACAATAACTTTGACTAAAGGTGTCTCGATCGACTAGTTTCTCGACTGGGAGTGTTACGGTTTCAGGTTTTTGAACCACCTATCAAATGTATGTTCTAATGGATGATAATGACTCTAATCTCTAGAGAGAACCTAACTAAGGGTTGTGGGTGGATGGAGAAGATCTAATGCTTGATTTACACGATATCTAAGTACTTGTAGTACATTATACACTTGTACAAGTGTTTACATTGAAAGCGCATTTTTCTTCAATTAACATTTAAGCACGCTGATCTTCAATTATCCACTTAGTAATGTCTCCTCATTTCCTTGAACCCTGAAATACTCAAGTAGAACATTAGATCCACAAGAATGAAATGTTTGTGATCATCAAAACAAAGGATATACTAATGTCCAATTTAGTCAACGATCTCCCACATTTTGAAGATGACAAACATTCCTAAAATATAAGCAAAATAATTGAAATGAAATGAGTTTCACACATAAGATATTCCTTAGATGAATAGATTATCTTGTTATGAAATGTGAGCTAATATACCTAAAGAGATATGGAACATATTATCCATATCTTAAGGTAATGTAGAACCAATTAATGTCAAGCCAAGAGGTCATGAAACTCATGAAAATATTTCATTTTATTCTCCCCCTTTGTCATTTCAAAAAGATAGCCATATTGTCATTTTAAACTTACTCTCCATGGAATACTCCACCTTAATATAATACTCATGTTTTTAAAAATAAAGTGTAAAGAAAATGTCCAATGAAAGCCACAATCCAAAACTGATATAAATTTATCAATGATTTTGTTTTCATGAACAAGTAAACACAAGAACACTCAATTTAATTGATAATAAAGTCATTACATAGATCTGAATACTTACAACAGAAGGTAACAAGAGAAATATCACTTGAAAGAATTTAAGATTACATCAACTTCATGATCTTTCCCATAAAATGAAGTATCACCATAATATTTGACAAGTGTCTTCCAGTCAAGTGCTCCTGTCTTTGTGAGAGCATGTGCTTCTAGAAATGTTGGTGCCCCATCAAATCGGAAATGAGTAGCTATGTCTTGTAGTTGCATTGGTAGATATTGGGTATGGGTAAGATCATTTCATGGTGGTGGTGGAACTTGAGTGTATTAGATGTAAGGATTGAATGGATAAAAGCTCTCGGAATATTGTGCATAAGGATGGGTGTTAGGAACATGAGGAGTTAAGGCTTTCATCCTTTGGTTTAGGAAGGTCATAGCAATGTGGTTATGGTCTATATGTCTCCCAATTTGATATGTGGCCCTTTGAGATAGGAAACATCATTGGCAAGGTTTTCTATGGAATAGCTAGGAGTAGGAGGTGGAGGATTGGCTTTAGTGGATGTTTCTCCTTTAGTCCTAGCTCTTTTGTGCCCAAAGTCAAACCTCATTTTATAAAAAATATTTTGTGTGATTATTTGGGAACGTTTATCACATTTATAGCCTAAGTCTTCTAAGTTTTTGCCAAGGGAATATTGAATTATTTGGCATACAAAATTAGCACAAGGCGGGTTCCCAAAAAAATCACACATATTAGAAAGGATGTTATGAATGATGTTTGTGGGAATGCTTTCAAGAATGGTACAAATAAGGTACATCCTAAATTGGGAAATTTTGGTCTTACTGGTTCTAGGATGAATATTATGGGTGATGATAATATTGATTTTCCTAGCCTCAGGGGTTAAATAAGTGGCATAATAGGTTCCCCTATGTTCATGTGACGATGTATTAGGAACAAAGATATCCTTTTTAATAACACTAAGACTAATGGTTTCTTCTTTGGAGGAAAACTTGGAGATGGGATTGTTAGAGGTTAGGTCTAAAAGTCAACATATTCCTCAGTATCTATATCTAGCATTTTTAGGATATCATTTTTAGAAAGCAGAAAGATAGACCATCAACCATGTAAGTGAAGGAGTAGGGGTGATTCGAATCTCTAGTAAGGTTAGCATAGAATTCATTGAAAGCTTGGGTAGACCAAAAATAAAAGGAGGAGATAAGAAATTCCTTATATTTTGCACCTTGAAGAGTTGAGAGAGATTGAGAAGGGTGATGAAGTCATTGAGTTCCACCAGCCGTTGAGGAAGAGGGGAATTGGATGTTAGCTTCAAGTAGCGTTCTCCAATAGCTGCATCATTTAAGGGGATGTTGATGATCCTTAATGCTAGAGTAAGCGTGCTTCCCTTCCTTGAAGAAACTTTCTTCTTTCCACATGATTTGAAGAGGATGCCCTCTTGAGTAAAAAATGGTGGAAGAAGAGGTAGATATGATAGAGGGATGAAGGTTGGTAAAAGATAGCTCTTAGGAATGCTAGAGAGGTGGTAGAGAAGAGAGCTCTTGAGTTGTGAAGAGAAAGGCTAGATTGGGGGGCTATTTATAGCAAAAAAAAACTATACTCGATGAACAAACTCATCGACCGAGCCCCCAATGACTCTATTTATCAATGACTCTTTAATGGCTAGTCGGTCAAAGTTGAATTTGAAATTTGTTTCACAATGATTGAGGACTCAATCAAGAAGTTTGTTGATTGAGGAATTTATGGTTTAATTTTTTTTGGCCCAAGGAGTATCTAGAAGATTCTCAGCTAAGTTTTGCATAGTCGGCTGAGGGTCCCACCAAGAATAACTTGGTCAAGAATTTTGTCAATAGAGGACTTTCTCAGTCTACTATTTTGTCGATCGGTTATGATATTGTGAGTAGTATTTCATAATTGGAATGGATTTTGCTTGACTAAGTACTTGTTTATGATACTAAATCATTGTAGATAAATATTATAAAGGAATAATTTTATTATTGTAAACAATAAAAACACTTTAATCTTATGCCAAAACCAAAAAAAAAATGATCAATAATGTTGAGCAAATATATCAACAAAAACATCTTCTAGAGGAGTAATAAGCAACTTTTTCTAATATATTGAAATTGTTCTAACAAAAGTGGTTTGGTAAAAATATCAACCAATTGTTCTTCTGTATCAACATGATGAAGAGAGATATTATTCTTGGCAATATGATCTCTCAAAAAATGATGTCTAATCTCAATGTGCTTGGCACGACTGTGTAAAATGGGATTATGAGCCAAGTTTATAGCGCTAGTATTATTGTAGAAGATTTGCATAGAGGAAAATGCAAAACCATAATCATTCAAAACTTGTTACATATAATGTACTTGAGCACAACATGAACCTAGAGCCACATATTTGACTTTAGTGGTAGGTAAAGTAACTATATCTTATTTATTACTAAACCAAGATAAAGGCTCTTCCCAGTAAGAAACAACCACCACTTGTGTTCTTTTGATCAAGATGACAACAAACATAATCGGCATCAGTGAAGATTTTAAATCCAATGATTGACATTTAGATTACCACAAATCATAATTTATAGTGCCAAAACGATATTTTAAAATTAGTTTGACGGTTTGGAAATGCAGATGCATCAGATTTGATTTAAATCTAGTGCAAAGTCCAACGACAAACATAATATATGGTCTAGTTGAAGTCAAGTATAGCAAACTGCCAATCATGGCCCCATATAAGAAATCATTAATGGATTCACCATCTTCATCCATGCCAATTTTAGCAGAAGTGGACGTAGGTGTAGTAGCATGTTCACAATTTTCCATATTAAGTCCTTTTAAGAGTTCCTTAGTGTATTTGTATTGGCTTAGAAAATTCCAATGGGTGTTTGTTTTATTTGAAAACCAAGGAAAAATGTTAATTCACCCATAAGACTCATTTCAAATTCCTTTTTCATGATATCACTAAATTGAGTACATAGAGAATCATTTGAAGCACCAAATATAATGTTATCAAAATATATTTGAACAACTAGAAAATCTGATTCATATGTTTTGAAAAATAGCATGGAATCTGATTTTCTAATAGAGAAACCATTTTAAAAAAGATAGTTCTTAAGTCTTTCATATCAATTCAGGCACTTGTTTTTTACCATAAAGGGATTTCCCATGTTTATAAACATGATATCGCATGTTAGGAATTTCAAAACGAGGTGATTGAGAAACATAAACTTCTTCTTCAATGATTCCATTTAAGAAAGCAATTTTTACGTCCATTTTAAGAAGTTTAATGCTTTATGGACATATAGAGCCAATAACATTCTAATGGCTTCAAGTCTAGCTACGGGTGCATAAGTAGCATCAAAATCTATCCCTTCATGTTGATCATATCCTTGAGCAACCGACCTATCTTTTTTACTAACGACTTCCCTGGCTTCACTAAGTTTATTTTGAAAAACCCACTTTGTTCCAATGATGGTTTTGTCTTGAGGTCTAGGAACTAAGTCCCATACATTGTTCTTAGTGAATTGATTTAACTCCTTTTGCATAGAAATTATCCAATATTCATCTTTTAGAGATTCATTTATCTTTTTAGGTTCAAAAATGGATACAAAGGCCATGTTTGCAACATGTCTAAATGATGATTGAGTTTTTACTTTATCGAAAGGATTTCTGATAATTTAGTCTTCAGGTTTATCTCTGATTATTCTAGGAATAGACTCTTGTGACTCATTGTTATGATCATTATGTTGTTCTATTTCAGAATTTTTTTCATCTTTTTTCGATATGGTTAGATCCTCAATTTGATGTGTAATATCATTCAAGTTTTCATTCTCAATTTCAATTTCAGCACATTGTGTTATCATTTCATGAAATGTGATATTAATTGATTCCTCAACTTTCCTCAACATTCTTGGAAATGGTGTTGTAGACCTAAATGCCTTACTAGAAGTTGTATAGCCCAAAAATAATCCTTTGTGTGATTTAGGGTAAAATTTGTCTCTATCATCCATTGTGTTCAAAATGTAACAAGGTATACCAAAGGTATGAAAGTAGTCAACTCTAGGTTTCTTGTTAAAAATGAGTTCGTGAGGAGTTTTCTTATGATGCGAGTGAATTGACACACAATTTAGTACATAGCATGCTATATTTACTGCTTCAGCCTGAAAGGTTTTAGGTCTACTATGTTGAATTAACATTGTTCTAGCCATTTCTTGTATGGACCGGGTTTTTCGTTCTACTATCCCATTTTGTTGTGCGGTGCGTGGGGCTGAAAAATCATATGTATATCCTTGGGATATACAAAATTATTCAAAGATGTGATTTTAAAACTCCCCACCTTGGTAACTCCTAATGTTGCATATTTTGTTTTGTAGTTGATTTATAATCTTAGTGTAAAATTGAATGAATATTCTACTAGTATCATCTTTTATTGAAAGAAAATGAACCCAAGGATATCTACTATAATCATCAGCAATGACAAAGTAATATCTTTAACCACTAATAGATTGAGTCCTATGGCACCAAAAAAATCCATGTGAATAAGTTCTAATGATCTGATAGTACTAAGTAAGGCTTTGATTTGAAAGACATTTTAATTTGCTTTCCTAGAGTACGTGGTTCACAACTTTTAGGTTTATCAAAAGAAAGTTGAGGTAAACCATGAACAAGATCATACTCAATCAACTTTTTGATAACATGTGAGATTTCATGACCTATCTTTCTATGCCATAATTGTAAAGATTCATCATTTACAAGAAGAAATTATCCAAATAGCTTGCATTAAATTAGGTATATGTATATAAAGATTTACTATTCTTTTTCCTTCATAAACAACATCATTAGTGTTCTCTATGAGAAACTTGCAACAAGATTTGTTAAAAAGAACATCATAGCCACTATCACACAATTGACAAACACTAATCAAGTTGTGATGCAATCCATCTACAAGTAGTACATTTTTTATTTGAAGAATTGTACCAACATTACCTATCCCAATAATTTTACCTTTGCCATTATCTCCAAAGGTGGTTGTTCCACTCTTCTTTTCTTCAAGTGTATGGAAAGCCTCCTTCTTTGCAGTCATATGTTTTGAACAACCATTATCAACCACCCAATCCTACAAAATAAGATTTTGGTACCCATGCGGTGGTCCTTTTTGTTAGGAGTATTATTTAAAACATTTCAAGTTTTTAGAACAACTTAATATGAAGAGCTTATTATAGTTTTAAGTAACCAAAGTTAATTGTATACAAATGATATTATTTTCAAAAAACTATTTTGAAACTATCTTTGGTAGCACTTTTCTCGACCACAAGAGTTCTCGATCAAATTATTTGTCGATCGGGAAGATTTTCCAGTATAAATGTTTTTTGCTAGAACTACCTTTGGTCGATCTTTTCTTCGACTAGAAGAGGTCTCAATCGAGTTCTTTGTTGATTGAGATGCATTTCTGTGCATTTTCAATAAATTTAACATTTCTAATGTAAACAAATCATGCTATTATTTTTGGATAATACAATTAAGCAATAAAATCATACAAGAATATACAAGTTAAATCTTATTTTAGTTAAAATAAGACATTACGAATTTCAAAATGAAGTTTAGGTCAAATCTCAACTAAGTGTTCAACATTTCTAAGTTGGAGGTTTGGGAACCCAAACTAAATCCTTGTCTTTATTTTTCTTGTAATTACATGAAAATGAATAATGTCCAAAAATTAAACAATAATGACAACAAATAAAATCAATGTCATTTTTCTTCTTAGCATTATGGTCATGAGCTAGATTGTCTTTAGGTACATACATGACCTTGGTCTTAGGTACTTGTGTCTTTCTCAATCTAGGATTTTGATAGGATTTATCTTTGGGTACATAACCTAGACCTCTCCTTCCCATTTATCCAGCAGAACATTCTAGGATTTTATCAAGAATATCATTATATTTCGAGCTATAACATCTTTTTGCAACTTAACATTTTCATCCATTTTCTTTTTAATGTCTAACTTTTCTTGATTTAAGCTAGATAACAAGCTATCTGTAATGACCACATTTGTGCTTAATTGGTAAACTAGGGTTTACCTAAATGATTACATGCTTGATTAGATTGAACATCATTTAGACTTGATTAATGATAGTAGATCAATTGTGATGTTTCAAACCTAAGAATAAACTCTAACTATGATTTCAGTTTGAAGAATTAGGGTTTGAGAAATGTAAACCCTAATCGACAAAAATTAGGGTTTTGATAGTACATGAATATGGAATTTGATCAGGATAGCAATGTGGTAAATGATTTTCATATTTTCTACAATTTTTTTATTTAATATAATTTTGGATATGATATGGATAATTGAATCATTCTTATTGGAGAAAAATTTCAGAATATTTGAGTGTTCTTTGAATGTGGTTCTCGGTCAAACTATACTTCGACCAAAATGCTGACAGAGTGCTTTTTAGTAGTGTAGTGTTTCATTTTTATTTATTTATTGATAACTCCAAATGATATGAAATTTAATTGGATATCCGAAACTCAATCATAAACAATATGTAAAATTTTCATAATTTTTGGATGCGTTTAGACTTTATTAGTAGACTAATTACCATAACTGACATTTCTGCATAATTCTAGATAGCAGTGCACTATTCGATTTTTAATTATTTAATGGAAGCTTAGAATGATATCAAATTTTAACTGAAGCTTTGTAACTCAATTATACACAACATGCTACATTCTCATAATTTCTGGATAATGTTTGATCTTTGAAATACACGAATTCACATAAACCTTTTTATAATAGAAAAATCTACTGAAATAAGAAAACGTTTAGTGAGGGGTCAATGTGCAATTAACCCAAGCAGCTCAATTGCTCTATATGGTTAAACTAACATACAAGGAGCTCTCATAATTCGTGATTCAATCTAGAGAAATGAAATCCTAGAGAGAGAGAGAGAGTTAGGGTTTGAGAGGAGAAATTGATGGAGATGCTAACCTAGGGTTTTACAGTCTGAGGAATGATGAAATCATGTAAGTTTAGCTTCTTTGGATATAGTTTCATGGTGAATATTCTCTCACATGTTAGAATTCCTTACCTCCTCTGATTTGATCCAAAATGATATCAAAACTTCCCCTTTTCTCACTCTTTCTTCATAATCCCTCATTTTTAGGGTTTCTGAGTTGAAAGGAAGAAGAATTGGGTGAATTGCTAGGGATTTGATATGGATTCGAGATTTTTAGATATGGGATATGTTTGTAAGGTGTTTTCACACCTTAGGGTGAGTGGGAACTTACTTTAAACAGTATATTGCCCGAAAATTGGTTAAATCAACCATAATCTTTAATTGCTTAGTATGCGACTACAAACCCTGAATTGTCTATTTGTTCTAAGTTGTTGCAAAATGATATGAAATGGATTATTCCTTTGTTTGAATGAATTTCAGATGATAAAATCATATTAAAAAAGTATACAATGCATTCTAATGAGAATTCCCTAAGTATTCACAAAGGTTATAAGAGTAAACTGAAATATAAGGAATTTGTCTATGACTGAAATTTGTTGTATAAGTAAATAGAGAATGTTGCTTATCTAGATCCCCTTGGTTTTGAATGATTGTTTATATAAATTCATAGTGCATATATGTAAGATACTATCTTGGATTTCGTTTAAAGTGAGTAGTGTTTGTTTGGTATCTCAGTGAAGAGGGTGAAACCCTAGATGTGAGGAAAGTTGGATATTTGCGAATAGATATCGTGAAATCCATTTGAAGGGATTTTCTAGACGTGATAAGCCTTATTTATTCACTGTTATTATTGATGCATGATATCCCAGTGAATGGCATGGAAACCCAAATTCATCTCAGTTCCAAGGTTTCATACATATATTGATTTTATATGATTTGTTGATAGTAGTCTTTATTTAGTGAATGTTTATGTCACATGAAATCTTTATGGGAGCCATGGGAATAAGTTGTTGCCTAGTGAGAGGTGACAAGATGTGTGATGGCCTTGTGAGCCATGAGAATACTTGTACAACCAGTGAAATGAATACCTTGGTCTAAGGACCTAGAGGTAATGGTTACCTGTTATAGAGGTAACAATGCTATGTGATGATCTAAGGGTTTGAATACCCAGATCTAGTAATTATGATAATGATGTGAAGGGATGAGAATTCCCAGTAATGTGATAAGGAATTGAGATCCCAAGTATCATGTGTTGTAAAAATTTGAAAAGTATGTGATAGATGTATTACACCTTTGTTTGTAGCATTTGTTGTGATTAAATGAATTCCTAAGGGTAGGGTGTTCAATGAATCAAGTAGTGTGATATCAATGTTCTCAGTTATTATTAATAATTCTTTTCATGATAAGTAATTAACTCTTAATTGAGTTATGAGATGTACAACTCAAGATTTGGGTTGATATGCACATTCTTTGAGAAATTACAGATAAGTTGCAAGTGCTATTGACGATTACTCATATGTCAAGTAATTAACTCTTATTAGTGTAATAAGATGATAAATTGCATGATTCTAGTGTGTATGTGCCAAGTGGACATGTAATCTGTTTATTTAAGAATTTAAGTATGCTTGCATGTATAGTATGTTGATTACTCAGTATATTACATTATTTTGAATATACTGCTCTACCAAGTTTAGAATGATATACATGTTGTATTATAACTTCAAATAAGTAGACGCGACACCGTAGAGATACCAAAGTCAAGTATAAGTAAGAGAAGGGTACAATGTAGAAAGAGCTTTCTAGGAATAATAAAATAATAGACTTAGGAGCCCTGAACACCGTAGAACCCCTATGTGAGGTGTGGGCCTTAGGGGTGAAACTACCTAACCCTGGCAACATCTAGTATACGGGGGTCAGAACGTGCTATCAGGTGGCACGGAGGACGAAGCCCTAGTGGAAGTCTCCTTAAATTATAGTTTGTAGTATCCAACATCAACTAGAAATCATGGTGGCACTAGAGTACAGAAAAGCAAAGAGGTGGCTTGACTCTCCGTCTGTGTGCTCATGTTAGAGGAGGAGTCCAGTTTAGGCCAGAGTGCCATTTCCCTATTGCAGACCAGGAGAGTAGTCAGACTTAACATTTCCCGAGTGTGTCCGCTAAGTCTTATATAGTGTGATCGTAATGCACTATGAGTCTTCATATGTAGAGTACACTGCATATGATCAGGGCATAATAAAATGAATGAGAGGTCAAACAAGTGTGTACAATTATTCAATTATTCTTTGGGTGTTTCTAAATTATTAGTTCTCTTTATGATCAATCAAGCATTTCATATATTGATTCACTCTTATAGATATTAAGAGTATCCTGCCATATTTATGATTGTCAATTATTAGACTCTTTAAAGCTTACTGCTGTTATAATTGATATCAATTGCTCAAAAGTATATCTATAATTATATCAGTGCTTTAGACTGTTTCTTTGAAGTACTCATTCACCGAACGAGTAGGCTCACCCCTCTACTCACAATTTTTAGGGATATCACATGGACTTGAAGAAGGTCATTGCATCAGAGTAGATCTGCCACAAGAGTTAAGTCTGAGTATAGTTAAGTTCAGTCGGTCCTTGTCACTCTAGGTCCTTGTAAAGAAATAAGAGAGAGTTGTAAATGATGATGTATAACATTATTCCTCTTTTAGAAATATATGCGAATCAACAAGTCTTATGTGCTTAAAAGTATGAGAAACATAATGAATGTTCATACATGTATTTTTTTATTGTTGAAATTGGATTAGAGAAATCAATGTTTAGATTCCCTTGTAAAGATAGTTTATGTGGTTCAATGCGAGATAACAAAGAGTTTGAAAAAGAAGAAAAAGTTAAGGGTGATCTTTGTATTACGTTAAATCCTCAATTTATGCCCTAATATCATGATTAATGGTAATTGTGAGATCGGAGTGTAAGACTATCTATTTCTTTAACAATAATATCATAATTTGAATGAGTGCATAGAATAGGTTGAGTTTGAAGATTATTTATTTTAGCAAACAATTTTAACCTTTTCTTGAGAGAGAAGATTATAGTTGGTTTTTGGGGCAAGCAACTTGATATTGCGATCATTAATGGATTTACAAGATATCTTTTGCAGATATAAGACTTCCATTTTTAGAAGAAAGCACATACAATTTAGCATGCAAATCATCATTTGTTTTTGTACGCTTCTTAAATTTCATTTTACAAACAACATATTTATCATGTAGTTCATCAATACTAGTAACTAAATCCTATTTAGATAAATCAAGAATACTTACCTCACTTGAATATTCATTTTCATCTTCCTTATCCATGAGACACTCCACTTCTTATTCTCCACTTCCACTATCATCGCTTAATTCATCCCAAGCTGCTTTGTAAGCTTTTTGTCCGTTATCATTCTTTTTGAAGGAAGGTTTCTTTCCTTTATTGGTCTTAGGACATTCATTCTTTACATGTCCTTTCTTGCCGCATTCAAAGAACCTAAGGGAATAAGAGGAAGAAGCTCTCGAATTTTTTTAGATTTATACCTTCTATATTTCTTACTATTTACAATGAGTGCATCTTCTTCATCATCTATTTCACTTGTTTCATCAATTTTTTGAGTGATAACTTTTGATTTAGCCTTGGTTATATCTTTTAATGCAATGTCATTTCTTTTTCCCTTTTGAAGTTTGGCCTCCAATCTTTTTTCTTCATAAGTGACCTCATGTGTCTCATGAGTTGCTCCATCCTCATTGTGGTAAGGTCATTGGATTCTCTAATGGTTGTTACCTTTGTCTTGTATTTTGGAGGCAAGGATCTAAGAATCTTGGACACCTGATCTTCCTCACTTATACACTTACCTAAAACACTCAATATGTTAACAATAGAAGAAAACCTTACATACATTTCACTAATAGACTCATTACGTTGCATACAGAATTGTTCAAACTTTTATTTAAGCATGTTAATTTTGGTATTTTTAAGTTGAGTTGTACCTTCATGTGTAATTGAAAGTTTATGAAATATTTCATAAGTTGTTGCACATGAAGATATCCTATTAAATCACCAACAGAAATGGAAAAATATAATATGCTTACCACTTTTGCATTCAATTGAACTTGCTTTACTGTATCGGGATTCCATGTTGCATATTTAGCAGTAGAAAGTGCATAAGGTAAAGACACCATTCTCCAAAGCTCCAGGCTGATCCCTTGGAATTAAAATTATATTCTTCTTTTCCAATAAGTGTAGTTGCTTCCATCAAAAGGTGGTGGATGAGTCATGCGAGTTCCTTCAAGGATGAGGTTGCTAAGCAAGTTATCCTCCATTCTTCAAGACCTATTAGGGATCCTTGAATACTTGCTCTGATGATAATTGAAATATCTAGAGGGGGGTTGAATATAACTCACAAGGATGTTACAATAAAATACAATCACCTTCCTTGAAGTAGCCTTCATCTAAGAGTAGCCTCAAGCTTCTCGAAGAAACTTTCTTGAAATAACCTCAAGCCCTTAGAGCAACCTTCTCCTCCTTGAAGTGGATCCACCACCTTGAGATAACCTTCACCTAGAAGTAGCTCCAACCTCCTTTGAAGAAGCATTTATTGAAGTAACCTCAAGTAACCTTAGATAAGCCTTCTCCAACAAGAAGTAGATCCAATCAAGATCTCTCAGACAACCTCCACAACTTAGAGTAGCTAAGGAGCACAAATAGCATAACCTGTGAACGGAGAATGGAAGAAAGGAAGCACACCAATGGAGAGATGCACTTTGATCCTATATCAAGCATTAGACATGTCAAACCAATTAGGATTGACACTTCTTGAATGGTGGCTAAGAGGCTATGTCTATAGGACAAAAACTTAGAGCTTAAAAAATAAGATGACAAGTTTTTCTCAACTTTGTTGTTCACTAGAATAAATGCTCAAGTCTTGTGTGCTTTAGGTGTCTGAAGGCCTCTCCAATTTATAGGAATGGTTTGAAAGTGTTTAAGGATGTTTTAGGAAGTCTATAGAGTGTTTTTAGTGCTTAACTAGTCATTAGGTAGAAAGTAGTTGGTTAGCAATGACTAATTTGTTTGAGCTTGAAAGAACAATCTAGAACCTTGTCTGGTCGACAATTTAGTCGACCGACCATGTCTGGATCGAGAATTTCTTTGACCGATCCCATGTTGAATGCAAATATGTACCAAAGTCTATTCTAACTCCCAACCACTTGGTCTAAGGTCATATGCTATAGACTAAGATTGAGTCAGTCGACCATGTGCTTGACTGAAATAGACTTTTGAGCAAAAATATGTTAGTTTTCAACCAGTGCTCTAAATGCTTAATGGAGGTGGTTCTCGGTCGATAATAACTTCAACCGAAGGTGTCTCGGTCGACTAGTTTCTCAATCGGGAGTGTTACTATTTCAGGTTTTTGACCACCTATAAAATTTATGTTCTAATGGATGATAACGACTCTAATATCTAGAAAGAACCCAACTAAGGGTTGTGGATGTGTAAGGAGTGGGATCCCAGAGGGGAACCACTCTCTACTAAAATTTGAAGAATAGAACCTCCGGTACAAACACACCCAAATGATATGTTGGAGTTGGTGTAAAATTTTCAAATCTTATTAATGGTATTCAAAACAACCAAAGTATAGAAGCGAAAGAAAATAATGACTATATTCAACTTCTCATCAAGGTTACAGAAGTGTTTCTTAATATCCCACATAGGGTTTACATATATTATACAACATAAGGATCTAAGATAGAGGGAAGTCTAAACCATAACAACTTTGTCTCCAAGGTTTAACTCCTTAAGCTATGTCCATATCTTCATGCCATATCATCCAAGTCCTTGACCTAGAGTTGGAAGCATATCCCAGCAAGAAGAGAAAAAATAGAAGACATCAACAAAGGCTGATATGTGCATAATAAAAAGGAAATCGAGTAATAAATGGAATAAAGGACAACAAATATAAAAGACTTCCCATAGAAAAGACAAGGACTACCCAAAAGGGCATAAAAGGAAAAGAATCACTATCACATGATAAAAGAGATGCCTGCCATAAATAAAACAAATAAAATTGTGCCATACTAGCACATATAAAGAATTAGGGCGCACACACCACAATCATCAACCTACATGCATGTGAGATCAACATATCCCTAGAACAATATAAATACAAAGGAGGCCAAGCCTCACAAACTTGAAACTTGATAGAGATGACATACTACCAACTCCCAATATATATAAGTTGGGACAAGTCTCACAAACTTGAAACCCGGGATGGGGCACCAACACCTCCATCCCAATGATAACAAGGGCATACTGCCCAAAACCAATGCAATTACACTACTCTAGTGCTACTGATTCACATAGCACATGTAATAGAGAGACAAGTAAAAAGTATAGTCAGATTATACAAAGGTTTCCATCATACTAAGGGACAACATAAACATCCACCAAGTGGGTAAGAGATATCACATATCATCAAATCATGTTCCAACATGAACAATGTATAAGAAAAGACCAAAAGAATATCAAATCATGATCATAAAATTAGTAACAAATAAGATAGTTCACATGAACCATAATTTTCAAAAGAAAAAGAGATAATGTGTAGTCTAGTGTCCATGGGACCAAGAGAAAGAAGAAAATAGGTGAATTTCTCATCAAGAATAATTGGGGATGCAAACATACATTTAGAGTGATGAATTAGAAATTGCTCAATATAGAAATAACGTGGGATGCAAGAATACCTTACTTCAGAGTCTATACAAGTCTAAAGTCACTTCTAGATCCAAGTCTAGGCCTCCAAAGAACCTATTAAGCATATATGTACATTTTAGGTCAATTTCAAATTAATTAATGAAAACCTAAAAATTACTTTTTTCTTTGCATGTGATTTAGGTTATCAAAACCATGCCATATTTTAGGTTACCTTTTACCAAGTCCAAAACATATTGTATTACATTTTACTGACTTATATATATTTAGTTATGAATGTTGCAAGTTATTACTTATTTAGATTAATTGATTAAAAACACTTATTTTAAACATTGAATTGAGGCAACAAAAACAACACCATAAGATAGCTCTTATTTTTATGAATCCAATGACTATTTATTTGTAATTTTTGGATAAGTAGATAATTAGTTATGAATTTTCCAAAACCAGACAATCAAATAATTCCACGTCAGCGATACACATTGAGAGATAAAAGAGAGAGATAGAGATAGAGTAGCACATATGAGTTGGCCCAATCAGGGCTGGCCACTTATCTACATCAGCAAAACCTATGCTCTCAAGAAAGAAACAAAAATGAGGGAAATTATGATTTTGCCCCTATTGAAAAAGCAAGGCAATAAGGAAAATATAAGGGCATCTGAGGGAATACACGCTGGGGTTTTTACCCAGAAGGAGCTCCACACCATAGCCACTAAGCAGCTCTATAAAGCTCAATACAAAAAACCAAAACCAATGTCAGGACCACGGTTCCCGCAGTGAGCAGGCTCAACACCATCATGGTCACAAACCAAACACGGAGAACCCAAAACTGAATCAAATGGCAAAGGTCTCATCAGAGAAAGTGAAGGGGAAGGAAGACATGAGAGGCGTTTCATACATACAAACACGGAGGCTAGCAATGCTCAACACCTAGGAGGGTCACCCTACACTAACCAAGTTCACAGCTAAGCGGATAAGGTCACCTGAGACCAATCGCCGAGGCCCAACAACTAACAAAGAGAGCCCAAAGTCAAAGGAGAAGGGGAAGCCGTCTCTGAGCCCAAAACAAACTCAGAAAGCACCGAACACCCCCGAGGATGATGTACGAAGGAGAAATTGTCAGGGGAAGAGTCAACTGCCAAAGTATAGATATGGAACAACCCCGAGGTAGGTGGAGTAGGTTGGGCATGACGGCAAGATGTGAGGGCCAATTGAAGCTTGCAAAGATCTTGCATGGGGTCAAAGATGCTTCGGGGTAAGATATATATATATATATATATATATATATATATATATATATATATATATATATATATATATAGGGGAAGAGGTAGGGCGGCGAAGGGAAAACTTAGGGCAGAGTCCAGATTTGGGAGTTTGCAAAAAGGAAGGTGGAAGATAGGGAAAGTAGAAGTTGATGGGTTCATATTCTTATCCTGATCACAACAGAAGAAAAATCATGATAAAAGGTGGAGTAGAGAGGGAGATATGGAGAGTCAAATTTTGAGGCACTGTTAATGGCCTGGTCAGACTCCTACCCAAGGTAGGAGACAACTTTGCAGCCGTTCGATGAAACCTAACGACCAAAAAAACATGTGTGACCAATAATCAAAGGCATGACAAATCAAATTTAGGAAACTATAGGCAATGAGTTGCATTAAATGAAATATTTATCAAATATGGACATTACTTTATTTATCTTACCAAATATGTTTGAGGGATCATTTTAAGATCAAACGAGATGAAACTTTACACTTAGACTAATTAAGACATCTATATTCTGATTATGCAATTAGAGTTTCCTTTTGAGAACTTTTCATGTCTTAAATAAATCAAATCCTATTTTCTCTTTCCTCATATATTAATGACTTTAAGATTCTCCAAATTTTATGAAACTTCACCCACAAGTCATATTTAATGTGTTGGATATGATTTTGCTATCAATTTTACATGTTGGAGTTGTTTGTACAATTATTTAATATTTTGAAGGTTATAAACACTTTCTCTCTCCTAATTACATCTTTTCATCAAACATCTTCCAAATTGGATGAAAATTCACCCAAAGGCTATATTTATTATGTAGATTATGAATCCATGATTATTTACCTCTTTTGGAGTCATGTATTATTTTATTTGATATATTGGGAAAACTTAGATCTTCTCTTTCCAAATTGAATTAAATTAATTATTATTATGTAAATAATGTAAAACTTGACTCCCAAGGAAACTGGGACCCATGGAACAAATTCTTAACTTAGATTCCACTTTTGAGATTTCTTTTAATGAGTTATGTCACAATTAATATTTGTGGTGATTAATATCACATTATTACTTATGTTATCATATTATTTCACTATTATCATTATTGCTCATCCATTTATGTTAATATTATCACCAAAAGAATTATGTATGATTATTTGCACAAAATTTATATAATTCATCATTATCTAATGTGATATATTTTATATGTCTATTATTGGTCCTAGACTAATGTGAGAACATTAGGTTACATTAAGGTGATTTATGCATGCTTCAACTCATTAAAGTTATATTAAACATCTTTTAGGTCTAACCTCCATCTTGCTTGGATAAGACCAAAAGGTCAAAGTTCTAGGGTAGGGTTTGAGATCTAGTATGTTAAAGGATGGATAGAGAAGATCTAACACTTGATTTACATGATATCTAAGTACTTGTACATTATACACTTGTACACGTATTTACATTGAGTACAACTTAAGCACATCGTTCTTCAATTAACATTTCAGCACATTGATCTTCAATTATCCACTTAGTATGATCTCCTCATTTCCTTGAATCCTAAAATACTCAAGTGGCACAATAGATCCATAAGAATGAAATGTATGTCATCATCAAAATGAAGTGTATACTAATGTCCAATTTAACCAACAATCAAAATGTAGCACGTTATAAAAGAACAAAATAGAAATACTACCATAGTAAGAACTTGGTAGAAGGAGAAATAGCACTAATGTAATAAAAATCAGTAAGAGGAAAAATGGGCTATTGGAATGGAACTCGGTAGAAATAGGAATGAAACTACCAGAATGGATCTCGATAGGAAAAAGAAAGCATTACCAGATTAACAAAACATAATAAAATAAATATAAATCTTCAATTTTAAGAAAAATAATTAACCATGTAGATTAGGAGAATCACATGGAAAGGAAGAAAACAATGAAGCTTTGCTCCTTTTTATTTTGGTGCTTTAGAAATCAATGCATAGTCTTTTGAAACTGCTTCCTTTTATATGTGTATATCTATTGTCTTTGTCTAGAACATCCTAAAGGAGATAGGAGAAGAAGATTGGAGTATTTCAAAATGTTGTGAAAATATAGACCATGTATGGTTGTGGCCTTGATTGGAGGCAGATGGATCTGTCTGGTTGTTCCTAGAACTGACAGGAAGCCATGGTTGTGTGTGGCCGCTAGCCACTGGTGGATGCCAGTCGCTTGGGGGCATCTGCTGGTCACTAGAAGCTACCTGTCAGGCTTCCTACTAGCTGCCGCTATGGCTGGGCAGCTTGGCTGTTGGCTGCTATAGAGAGAGGAAGGAGAGGGAAGGGGGAAGGTGGCGTTGGGTAGGTGTAATGTGGAAGGCGGTGATCGTCAGTTGGGAGGAGAGGGAGAGGAAAAGAAAAATAGAGGAGAGGAAAGGGTAGTGTTAGAACCCTTTTTCCAATACCATGTAGAATAAGTTGTTTTCTATAAGTGAAATAAGAGTATTGAGTCTCCTATATATAGGAGATTGGGAGTACATGGGTTAAATAGGAACAAGGGAAAATACAATGGCCCTTACCCAACTAATCAAATATACCAACAAATACCATATTATCTTATAAGGGCCTCAAACTCTTGGCTTGTATATTTTTGACATGATCAAATCATAGTATTTAAATATTCTTACCAAGTTGGTTATGCACTATATGATTTCCTTGAACTTTTCAAGGAATTCTGATTTATACTTCATGAGATCATAGCATAATTGTGAATGCATGAGTTTGTGATTATGAATGGATGGAAAATGGTTCCATTGTGAATGGCCTAAGACCATTTACTCATCAATGTCCTCACTCTAAGAAGGACTAAAAGATCCCTAAAAATGATGCCAAGACCTGTTACACAAATGACAAATTTTAAAATTAATATTTTGGTTCAACTATTTTGCTCACAATTATATGTGTTCAAAGAAGTAGAGGTTCTCTCCATAGGGAGATTTTTATCTTAGGTGCATGGACTAAAGGTCGTAAAAATTATAGGTCTATTCAAATGAGAGGTTGAGTTTCATAATTAAAAGATAAAGTTATGAATTAACTAATCACTCAACTTATTCATGAAAATTTTATATCAATAATCATGTTGATAAGGAACTTTTCATGAAATTAACACACTAAAATGATCCACTTAATAATCTTCATGCAATACATCTATAAAGTTATATGTAATTCTCTCTCTCTACCACTATAGGCGGTAGGGCGATCTATCCTACCCTCATTACCTAATGCTATTGTGTTTAGATCCTGAGATTAGAGGTGTAAAGACCACATATCTTTATCTTCAAGTAGACAACTTCTATTGATAAAATAAAACATATTTGAATGGAATTTACTTACCCTAATTGTAGCCTCTGACATACACACTGAACCATAAAACACAACTAAATGTTAGCAAACATAAAAACATTGTTTTAAACATATTCATCAGGGATTATCACTAAAATTGCATTAAATTAAAATATGAATTAGGTTTAACATGTTGTGGCATGGAGTCCAATCCTCAGTGATGAGAAATAAAATACTAATCATTTATTAATGAGTACTACACTAAATTTATACAAACAACAACCGCTTTCATACCATCTATATAAAAGTATATCCAAAAAAGAAAGTAGAAGGAAGAAAGAGAATCCTGACCATGATCAAAGTCTAAGCTCATTTGGGAATGGTTGAAGATCATTCCCACTTCTTCTTGGATCTAGATTGTCTAGGTGATGAACTCCAAGGAAATAAGTGGAGACTCCAACATGTGGTAGTGAAGATTCACTTCTATGGCCTCCTCACTCAGGATGGTGGGAATTGTCCTTCATGCTGAACCTGGGAGGTTGCACCTTAAAATGACCTAAAAGATCATGGATCTCTTATCGGACTTGCAACATAGTCTTGTATACATGCATGTAGAGTTCCAATTGAAAATTCAAAACTAAGATACTACATGGTGTATGAGGGGCATCATATAGAATGTGAAGAGGATCCAGACATTGATTGCTTGAGTCATTAGCAATCAACATGGTTTGTATCTTGGAGACAAGTTGTGCTTCTAAAAGGTTGGTGTTGGGCCAATGAGAATCATGTAAGGTGTGCTTTGGCATGCATAAATCATTTTGAATGTCAACATTTTCTCATTTTTGATGGAAGAACAATGTGCTAAGGAAGCATGATGTGTTTCTTGGTGTGACATCTCAATTTTGACTATTTGGAATCTAAATTTTTGACATTATGTGCCCCTCTAATTCCAATGGACTTCCAAGTATCAGATATGTATCTTTGAGTCATCCTATAATATTAATATGGAGCAAGTAATCTAAACCTAATATGTATGGAACTTAGCAAATTTAAAATGAAATGAAGCCAAATTAGGGAACAACCACATAAAAGGATAAATAGAAGTTAACACAGAAGGGGAAATTAAACCCAATATTATTTTAGTGCTACCACTATTAGTTGTAACCTTAATTTGATTTTCCTTGCCAGAAGAGAGCGAGATGAATAAAAAGGCCTCCTGACTTTTATGGAAAAAGACCCGTAATCATTTTCTTTTGGGTTTAGACGGATCACGATTTTGGGTGTATCATTGATAACCATAGTTTCCATAGATTGGAATCACATCTAAGCATGTAAATGGATGCCTATAATTCAAGCATTTGAACTATATTTGCATCCAAAATTATCAAAAGAATAATGCTTGCAAATTCATGTTATTTCAGATTCTGGAGTTTTTGATTAGAAAAATTCAGACCCAAATCATGTCTTATCGTATCCAACTTAGGTCTATCAAACTTCGGGGTCCATGTTTGTTTTGTGTTAGAATAGGATGGCCAAATTATGTACCAGT
Source organism: Alisma plantago-aquatica (assembly GCA_963693085.1). Lineage (NCBI taxonomy): Eukaryota > Viridiplantae > Streptophyta > Magnoliopsida > Alismatales > Alismataceae > Alisma > Alisma plantago-aquatica. The sequence goes on along the minus strand of OY856411.1, from coordinate 816,734,757 downwards.
CAGACATGAAGCAGACCCCAAGTCAGGTTTTGGTCACTCTATCGAACTCATACCACCAGATGTTGCTACATTTTAACCCACAATCTAGACAAACCCATATTTCAATCAGTCTATTCTACCTGGAATAGACCAAATTTGTTAGAATTGAAACATATAAACTAGACATGTCAGAATTCTAAAGCTGCATAACATATATATAGTTTTAGCTTATCCCAAAACTGACCTGAATTGGTTTTTCTAAATTTGGAACTGACAGAGATTGTAAGAATTGGAACATGGAGCTGACCCGAACCCAGATTTGTCCAAGCCCTAAACCTGGACTGTAATAATTAAAATCTACATTTGGCCAACTCAAATTCGATATCATACTATTAATTCATATTACGTCAATATCATAGTGGAGAGTTATCAAAATGTAGATTTTGATAATATAATGGCACTCGGTAGAACTAATATAATGGAAATCAATAGGAGGACAAATGGACTATTAGAATGGAACTCGATAGAAATAGGAATGGCACTACCAGAATGGATCTCGATAGGAAAAAGAAAACATTACCAGATTAACAAGACAAAATAAAATAAATATAAATATTCAATTTTAAGAAAAATAATTAACCATGTGGATTAGGAGAATCACATGGAAAGGAAGAAAACAATGAAGCTTTGATCCTTTTTATTTTTTTGCATTAGAAATCATCTCATAGTCTTTTGAAACTGCTTCCTTTTATATGTGTATATCTACTATCTTGGTCTAGAACATCCCGAAGGAGTAAGGAGAAGAAGATTGGAGTATTTCAAAATGTTGTGCAAATAGAGACCATGCATGGTGGTAGCCTTGATTGGAGGTGGATGGATTTGTCTGGTTGTGCCTAGAAGCAATAGGTTGTCGTGGCTGCGTGTGGCCTCTAGCCACTGGTGGATACCAGTCGCTTGGGGCATCTACTGGTTACTAGTCGCTACCTGTCAGGCTTCCTACGAGCTGTCGCTACAGTTGGGCGGCTTGGCCATTGGCTGCTATAGAGAGAGGAAGGAGAGGGAAGGGGGAGGGTGGCGTTGGGTAGGTGTAATGTGGAAGGTGGCAATCATCGGGTGGGAGGAGAGGGAGAGGAAAAGAAAATAGAGGAGAGGAAAGGGTAGCGTTAGAACCCTTCTTCCAATACCATGTAGAATAAGTTGTTTTCTATAAGTGAAATAAGAGCATTGGGTCTCCTATATATAGGAGATAGGGAGTACATGGGTTAAATAGGAACAAGGGAAAAAACAATGGGCCTTACCCAACTAATCAAATATACCAAAAAAATACCATATTCTCTTATAATGGCCTCAAACTCTTGGCTTGTATATTTTTGACATGATCAAATCATAGTATTTTAATATTCTTACCAAGTTGGTTAGCACTACAATCATGATTTTCTTGAACTTTTCAAGGAGTTCTGATTTATGCTTCATGAGATCGTAGCATAATTGTGAATGCATGAGTTTGTGATTATGAATGGATGGATAATGGTGCCATTGTGAATGACCTAAGACATTTACTCATCAATGTCCTCACTCTAAAAAGGACTAAAATCTCCCTAAAAATGATGCCAAGACTTCTTATACAAATGACAAATTTTAAAATTAATATCTTGGTTCAGCTCATTTTGCTCACAATTATATGTGTACAAAGAGGTTCTCTCTGTAGGGAGCTTTTTATCTTAGGTGCATGGACTAAAGGTCGTACAAATTATGGGTCTATTCAACTAAGAGGTTGAGTTTCATAATTAAAAGATAAATTTATGAATTAACTAATCACTCAACTTATTGATGAAAATTATATATCAATAATCATGTTGATAAGGAGCTTTTCATGAAAATAATACACTAAAATGATCCACTTAATAATCTTCATGAAAGACATATATAAAGTTATGTGTAATTCTCTCTCTCTACCACTATAGGCTGTAGGGAGATCTATCCTAACCTCATTACCTAATGCTTTTATGTTTAGATCCTGAGATTAGAGGTGTAAAGACTACATATCTTTCTCTTCAAGTAGACCACTTTTATTGATAAAATAAAACATCTTTGAATGGAATTTCCTTACCCTAATTGTAGCCTCCGAAATACACACTGGACCATAAAACACAACTAAACGTTGGCAAACTTAAGAACATTGTGTTAAATATATTCATCATGGGTTATCACCAAAATTGCATTAAATTAAGATATGAATTAGGTTTAACATGTTATGGCATGGAGTCCAATCCTCAGTGCATGAGAAATAAAAGACTACTCATTTATCAATGAGTACTACACTAAATTTATACAAACAACAACTACATTCATAGTATCTATATAAAAGTATATCCAAAAAAGAAAGTAGAAGGAAGAAAGAGAATCCTGACCATGATCAAAGTCCAAGCCCATCTGAGAATGGCTGAAGATCATTCCCACTTCTTCTTGGATCTAGATTGTCTAGGTGATGAACTCCAAGGAAAGAAATGGAGACTCCAATATGTGGTAGTGAAGATTCACTTCTATGGCCTCCTCACTCAGGATAGTGGGAATTGTCCTTCATGTTGAACCTAGGAGGTTGCACCTTCAAATAACCTAAAAGATCATGGATCTCTTATCAGACTTGCAACATAGTCTTGTATACGTACATGTAGAGTACCAATTGAATATTCAAAACTAAGATACTACATGGTGTATGAGGGGCATCATACAAAATGTGAAGAGGCTCTGGACATTGATTGCTTGAGTCATTAGCAATTAACATGGTTTGTATTTTGGGAGGCAAGTTGTGCTTCTTAAAGGTAGGTGTTGGGCCAAAGAGAATCATGTAAGGTGTGCTTTTGCATGCATAAATCATTTTGAATTTTAACATTTTCTCGTTTCTGATGGAAGAACAACGTGCTAAGAAAGCATGATGTGTTTCTTGGTGTGACATCTCAATTTTGACTCTCAGGAATCTATATTTTTGACATTATGCACCCCTCTAATTCCACTGGACTCCCAAGTATCAGATATGTATCTTTGAGTCATCCTATAATATTAATATGGAGCAAGTAATCTAAACCTAATTTGTATGGAATTAGCAAATTTAAAATGAAATGAAGCCAAAATAGGGAACAACCACATAAAAGGATAAATAGAAGTTAACACAGAAGGGGAAATTAAACCTAATATTATTTTAGTGCTACCACTATTAGTTGTAACCTTAATTTGATTTTTCTTGCCATAGGATAGAGAGATGAATAAAAAGGCCTCCCGACTTTCATGGAAAAGACCCGCAATCATTTTCTTTTGGGTTCAGACGGATCACGATTTTGGGTGTATCATTGATAACCATAGTTTCCATAGTTTGGAATCACATCTAAGCATATAAATGGATGCCCGTAATTCAAGCATTTGAACTATATTTGCATCCAAAATTATCAAAATAATAATGCTTGCAAATTCATGTTATTTCAGATTCTGGAGTTTTGGATTAGAAAAATTCAGACCCAAATCATGTCTTATCGTATCCAACTTAGGTCTATCAAACTCCGGGGGTCCATGTTTGTTTTGTGTTAGAATAGGTTGGCCAAATTATGTACCAGTCAGACATGAAGCAGACCCCCAGTCAGGTTTTGGTCACTCTATCGAACTCGTACCACCGGATGTTGCTACATTTTAACCCACAATCTAGACAGACCCATATTTCAATCAGTCTATTCTACCTGGAATAGACCAAATTTGTCAGAATTGAAACATATAAACTAGACGTGTCAAAATTCTAAAGTTGCATAACATATATATAGTTTTAGCTTAACCCAAAACTGACCTGAATTGGTTTTTCTGAATCTGGAACTGACAGAGATTGTGAAATTGGAACATGGAGCTGACCCGGGCCCAGATTTGTCCAAGCCCCAAACCTGAACTGTAATAATTAAATTCTGCGTTTGGGCAACTCAAATTGGATATCACACTATTAATTCATATTGCGTCAATATCATAGTGGAGAGTTATCCAAATGTGCAAAAGAAAAGGGACTAAAACTTATAAGGAGAAGTAAAGTAGCAATGGCGGGGAAAATATTTCAAAGAAGGGAAAATTGTCCATGCGTTAATATTTTGACGGTGGTAAAAGTTGGGGGCGGCTATTTAGGATTTTGTGAAAACAGGAGGGTTTTGTATAGTTGCGGGTATTTTTTGAGAAATAATTGCATTTATTTCGTAGGATTAATTTTGTTGGTGGCAAAGCGTGAATTGACAACGTAGTGATATAAAATAAACCTACACTCTGTCGTCGAACTACAATCCACTAAACATGATATCCGTATTTTGCGAGTGCCAAGGTCTGTCGGTGTTCGGTAGCATTAGAGCACTCCACATCGACCATATCCGAAGATCGAACACGTTACTCGAAAGGTAGTAGTGGAGCCGCACCCGAAATCAGTGTTCGGTCCTCACAGAAACGAGTGGTATGGTGTTGTCAACCAAATCAGTTCGGTTCCGCACATTACCATATAAGGATATCTCACGTGGATCGCCAACCAAATCAGTCGAACGACAGAATAACGAGTCTGCTCGACGACCACGTCTATTGCCAGCCACTCGGTTCATTTATATATTTTAGTCATCATGGGGGAAAATAACACACGTCTCTTTTGCACCGCATATTTGGTTATTAGTGAGCAACGCTCATTCAACGTGTTGTCCGTCAGTTACGTGCCAACCTTAAAACTAGGTGCGCACGCCGGCGTTTTTAGAAACATGCCCCCCGTGCTTAAGCACCAACAGATCACTCGTTGCACCGATAGTTAAAATGAGTAACAACTAACAACACAAATGATATTGTGGAGTTGACCAAGAGTACAACAGCATAATTGTTCTAATTTGCTAACTTCATTAGAAGGAATAAAATCGATGCTCATGTCAGCAACATCATCTAAGTTCATCACTTAGCATCATACATTATTATCAGACAACAAACTATGCTGATTACAACCCGCTTCATTTATGTATTTCAATCATCATAGGGAAAAGATAACACGTCTCTTATGCACTCCATCTTTGAATATGATTGAGTAATCCACCTTCAGCGCGTTATCACTCATCGAGTGTCAAACCACAATGATCTCCAAAAAAGGGGCGCAAGCTGATTTTATTGAAAACTACTCCATCCAAGTTTCAAAACCAGGCCGCCTAGCTATCAAAATTGGACCAACCATGTTTTTAAAATTGGGTGTGCCAACTTCAAACCCCGGTGAACCAACAGATCACTCGTCGGCTTTTCAAAATTGACTGTTTTTGCTTCCAGAAGCTGGCGGCTACAAATGGCCACATTGTATTCCAAATGTATGAGCAAAGATCCCTATTCTCGTTGTATTCAAGCAAATCCTGAAAATCTTTGTGTTACACTAATGACAAGTCTTTCACGTGTAATCATATCAGAAACACTATCACAAGCACGATTCGTGTACCTACATCAGCCGTGAAAGTTGTCACCGTGACTGGGTCCATTCGTAATACAATGCGAGTTAGTTACGTAGAGGGACATGATCCTCGTGCAACGTTAGGGTTTTGCACTATTATTGCCCCATAGCATGAAGTCCTTTCAAGTCATGATCCTCATATGTGTGGCTTTTCGGAAATTTCCTCCAAATGCCCATGTAATCATATATATGCGTTCTGTTTTATCTGGTTCCTTCTCCCATTGTTTGGCTGTGAGTAGTGGAAATCGTTATATTTCCTTGTTGTCACAAATTCTTTATGTCTACTTAACAATATTCTAGGAGACATATATGAGAATTACAATAGGCTTAAGTTTATGTCATTCATTCCACAAGTTATCACCAATATCAAGATTAAAGACAAGAACTTTCATTTTCGTGATCTTGAATGAATTATTCTATTTGTTGTGTCTATTGCTTCTTTATGAAAATCTTGATGACCGGCTAGCTACCTGTAAAAGTGTTGAACCTGAAATCTCATCCAACTTTCGTATGTGAAGTTCATTATAGCCCCAACTATGTTTCGGCTTTCAAGAAAATGACAGAAGAGAGATATAGTAATTATAGTAATTATTGTTAGTGGATAGAGAGAGTGTGGATAATGATAAAAAAAAAAGATAGAGAGAGTGTGGATTGGGAAAGAAAGGGAGACAATGTAAGGAAAGAGAGACTATAGCTAATAAACACAAAGGGGTAGTGGATAGAGAGAGGGTGTAATAAATAGAATAAAGAGGAGTGGATGAAGAAAAAAGTGCAATAAATTAAAAGAATGAGAAGTGGATGGAGAGAAATTGAGTATTAAATACATTCAGAAGTAGTGGATGAAGAGAGAGTGTGTACTAAATACAAAGTCAGAAGTAGTGGATGGAAAGAGAGAGAGCGTGACATAATAATTTGTACATAAATACATATTGTATTTATGTTACATGTTTATAAGCATTAATTGTATTCAAGCAAATCCTGAAAATCTTTGTGTTACACTAATGACAAGTCTTTCACGTGTAATCATATCAGAAACACTATCACAAGCACGATTCATGTACCTATCACAAACACTATGAAAGTTGTCACCGTGACTGGGTGACTGGGTCCATTCGTAAAACAATGTGAGTTAGTTACGTAGAGGGACATGATCCTCGTGCAACGTTAGGGATTTGCACTATTATTGCTCCATAGTTTTCAAGTCATGATCCTCATATGTGTGGCTTCTCGGAAATTTCCTCCAAATGCCCATGTAGTCATATATATGCGTTCTGTTTTATTTGGTTCCTTCTCCCCTTGTTTGGCTGTGAGTAGTGGAAATCGTTACATTTCCTTGTTGTCACAAATTCTTTATGTCTACTTAACAATATTCTAGGAGACATATATGAGAATTACAATAGGCTTAAGTTTATGTCTTTCATTCCACACGTTATCACCAATATCAAGATTAAAGACAAGAACTTGCATTTTCATGATCTTCGATGAATTATTCTATTTGTTGTGTCTATTGCTTCTTTATGAAAATCTTGATGATCAACTAGCTACCTATAAAAGTGTGATTTCATCCAACTTTCATATGTGAAGTTCATTATAGCCCCCACTACGTTTCGTCTTTCAAGAAAATGGCTCCGCTATCATCCCTTGAAACTAGAAAAATTATTTATCCAACACCTCATCTACAAAAACCCACACCAGTACCTTGGGAATATGCGCATAATACAATTAGCACGTGCGTCTCGAATTTAAAGTAACCATAATTGCTTTGTGACAGGAGAGAAATATAGTAATTATTGTTAGTGGATAGAGAGAGTGTGGATTGGGAAAGAAAGAGAGACAATGTAAGGAAAGAGAGACTATAGCTAATAAACACAAAGAGGTAGTGGATAGAGAGAGGGTGCAATAAATAGAATAAAGAGGAGTGGATGGAGAAAAAAGTGTAATAAATTAAAAGAGTGAGAAGTGGATGGAGAGAAATTGAGTATTAAATACATTCAGAAGTAGTGGATGAAGAGAGAGTGTGTACTAAATACAAAGTGAGAAGTAGTGGATTGAAAGAGAGAGAGCGTGACATAATAATTTGTACATAAATATATATTGTATTTATGTTACATGTTTATAAGCATTAATTGCTTTGAAATGCTCATTGAAGGATGTATAACAACCAAATATTTAAGTATTATATAGAAGTATGTATATAACTTATTTAAAAAATGATGTATGTAAATTTATATATATATCCAGTAGTATTTAGTATTTATATTGGTACAATTTTGATTAAAGTCAGTAGTGTTTTCAATGACTTTCATCACTAATAATAATTACTGGTATAGTTTTTATCCTCTCACTTGTCTCAAGAGTACAAAAGCATAATTGTTTTAATTTACTAACTTCATAAGAAGGAATAAATTGATGCTCTTGTCAGCAACATCATCTAAGTTCATCATAATTGTCCCGGGCACAGAGGATTTCAACCCCATTATTATCCGACAGCCAACTATGCTGATTATAAACATCTTCATTTTTATATTCCAATCATCATAGTGGAAAGATAAGATCTCTCTTATGTAAACCATCATTGAATATAATTGAGTAATCCCCTTCAGTGCGTTATCTCTCATCGAGTGCCAAACCACAATGAGTACTTTTTCAATCTCAAAAAGGGGCGCAAGCTGATTCTATTAAAAACTACTCCATCCAAGTTTCAAAACCAGGCCGCCTAGCTATCAAAATTGGACCAACCATGTTTTTAAAATTGGGTGTGCCAACTTCAAACCCTGGTGCACCAATAGATCACTCGTCGACTTTTCAAAATTGACTGATTTTGCTTCCAGAAGTTGGCGGCTACAAATTGCCACATTGTATTCCAAATGTATGAGCAAAGATCCCTATTCTCGTTGTATTCAAGCAAATCCTGAAAGTCTTTGTGTTACACTAATGACAAGTCTTTCACATGTAAGCATATCAGAAACACTATCACAAGCACGATTCGTGTACCTACATCAGCCGTGAAAGTTGTCACGGTGACTGGGTGACTGGGTCCATTCATAAAACAATGCGAGTTAGTTACGTAGAGGGACATGATCCTCATGCAACGTTAGGGTTTTGCACTATTATTGCTCCATAGCTTTCAAGTCATGATCCTCATATGTGTGGCTTCTCAGAAATTTCCTCCAAATGCCCATGTAGTCATATATATGCGATCTGTTTTATCTGGTTCCTTCTCCCCTTGTTTGGCTGTGAATAGTGGAAATCGTTACATTTCCTTGTTGTCACAAATTCTTTATGTCTACTTAACAATATTCTAGGAGACATATATGCGAATTACAATAGGCTTAAGTTTATGTCTTTCATTCCACAAGTTATCACCAGTATCAAGATTAATGACAAGAACTTGCATTTTTGTGATCTTTGATGAATTATTCTATTTGTTGTGTCTATTGCTTCTTTATGAAAATCTTGATGACCGGCTAGCTACCTATAAAAGTGTTGAACCTGAAATCTCATCCAAATTTCGTATGTGAATTTCATTATAACCCCCACTACATTTTGGCTTTCAAGAAAATGGCTCCACTATCATCCCTAAAAACTAGAAAACTTATTTATCCAACACCTCATCTACCAAAACCCACACCAGTACCTTGGAAATATGCACATAATACAATTAGCATTGCGCGTCTCGAATTTAAAAGTAACCATAATTGCTTTGTGACATGAGAGAGATATAGTAATTATTATTAGTGGATAGAGAGAGTGTGGATTGGGAAAGAAAGGGAGACAATGTAAGGAAAGAGAGACTATAGCTAATAAACACAAAGAGGTAGTGGATAGAGAGGGTGTAATAAATAGGATAAAGAGAAGTGGATGGAGAAAAAAGTACAATAAATTAAAAGAATTAGAAGTGAATGGAGAGAAATTGAGTATTAAATACATTCAAAAGTAGTGGATGAAGAGAGAGTGTGTACTAAATACAAAGTGAGAAGTAATGGATGGAAAGAGAGAGAGTGTGACATAATAATTTGTACATAAATACATATTGTATTATGTTACATGTTTATAAGCATTAATTGCTTTGAAATGCTCATTGAAGGATGTATAACTTCGAAATATATAAGTATTATATAGAAGTATGTATATAACTTATTTAAAAAATGATGTATGTAAATTTATATATATATATCCAGTAGTATTTAGTATTTATATTGGTACAATTTTGATTTAAAGTCAGTAGTGTTTTCAATGACTTTCATCACTAATAACAATTACTCGTATAGTTTTTATCCTCTCACTTGTCTCGAAATTTTTCGACTTCTGACACTATATCAAAATTTTCTCTATACAATACTGGATGGTCGCTTCGTATTCTATGCTTGCACTCATTGAGATCTGGGTATATGTGTGTTCTATATCTGTACTCTAAAACTAACAGTTGTTGTCGTACAAACGTAGCGAGCTTGATCATCCCAATCATACAACATTGAAAATGTTATTTTGTGATTGTACGTATAACCATTATACAAAAATGAGATGGGAGTATCGAGATACCTAAAGCAATACTGACTGCTAGAGGTGCTTGCTTTGGAATTACTTTATAAGGTACAATAGTTGTTGGGAATATTGATTTGTTGGTGATGTGATCTACCTAAATTTCCTTATACCTATCAAATATAATGACACCATCTTTTTTTTTCTTATATACTATGAATCTTTATATTACTTAACATGTATGTGTGTTATTGTGCTTATAAACAAGTCTTTTTTAGAAATAATAAATTCATGATGACTCTGATCTTAAGTATATTGATGTCCAAAAAAAGTATATTAATGTCCTTATCGATGGAAATTTTGATATAGATAGTTATGTAGCTGAAGAGCTTGATGAGTGTCCTTATAAGTCAAATCATATAAGAAATGTTTTTCTGAATCTTACTAAAAGCAACAGTTGATCCAATAAAATTGTACACCATCCATCCTATCATTTTTCTCATTGAATAAATTTCTTGCATTATAATGTCTAATATGATAGTTTGGCCCACAAACAAGTGATTTGAATTGATTATATAAAATCCTTACATTTGACATACCAATTTTGTGATGTAGTTTAAAATTGAGATCCACAATGTATATATTGCATGGAAAATTAGGAAATTATCCTAATTGTATTAAAGTTTCAAATATAGAAGAAAAGGAACACATGGAAAAACCACAAATATATACACCATAATTATTCTCGACAATCAATATGAATAACATTACAACATGAATTCACAAAAATCTACATTGATACTTGGGGATTGATGTATCATCATAATGTACAAGTAAATGTTCTTATGAAAATAGGATCAATTATACAACTTTTCAAATATATGTCTTTCACCCATACAAGCTCTAAATCTAAACAATAGATATATTCAAGGGTCCACACAAAATATGTTGGTACCTAGATAACATGGTTTATGTACATGCTTTTTTAACCATAAGTAATTTTTACAGAGTGAAAGAAAGAACATTAATTAAGTATAACTTTTATAAGAGAAAAGCTCCATTTCATAATCATATTGAAACGCGATCCATTTGAAAAGATGAACTAGTGATGAAACAAACATGCATATGTCATTTTAGTAAATTCTAAGAGCTACACATTGCTACACATAATTATATGGGTCACAAGGTGGTATATGTTACATTTTAAATCCATATAGAGTCAATGATACCTAAGAAACTAGGATAGAACATCTGGTTGGGTTGATAGGTGAGATAATTCAACTAAATGCATTTTTCTCTATTGCAAAGCAAAGTGATTGAAGAGGATCATTAAGCTATGAAATAAAGAAAGTAATCATGTACCGACAATCATATATAAATGAGATCAAAGTTTAGTCATGCAAAAATGTTATTAGTGTCATTAAACCAAAAGAGCCTAACATGGACATAGAAAAAATGATTTTTGTCTAAATTAACCAAGTCATATTTAATTTAGTATACAAATATAAAACTTAAGTTTTTAAAAACATTTCTTGCAAAGAAGAATGCAAAATCTAATTCATTCAGCTAGGACATTTCATGATTTATCAACAAACAAATGTCCTCAAAATACACTTAGGTTGATCAAGTTAGATAACGGTAGACAAGACATGAATGAGAAGATATACTAAAAATCAAAGTACAAAAACATATAGGCAAAATATATAAATCAAGTTTCTAGGTGTCCGGTAAAATTATAAAACCGTTCATCCCATTAACATGAAGATCCTATATGATTTTGTGGAGGATCCCTATAAACATCAATAGTATTGAGTAACAAAAAATAAGAGTATAGAAGAAGATTGTTCTTATAAGAATGAAATGTTCTATAGGTTCGTAACTTTGTTGATATTCTAGCTTGTTGCACCTAAATTCATCTTCTTCTCTTTCTTTCTCAAGCTCTATAAGCTCCTTCGTTATATCCCATCCTTTTGGACAATAGGTCAAATTACACTCTTAGTGCCTTATGGATCGCTCAAGTTCAAGGAAACAAATTGGTAAGCTACCCTACTTCTAGAAATGGCCTACTATTTATATGTATAACAAAAACATGTTTTGATCATGTTTTAGGAAATTGGCACAACATGTTTCATGTGTATGACTAATTTATGATCGGAAAATTATTTTTGTAGGGATTGACAAGCCATGCATTTTAATTCTTACATGAGCCTTTCTGAAGCATGTCATGCTTATCTTGATGAATAAATTTAGGAAGATTTTGTTTTATGATACCTTGTGTTCGATGGGGATGTGATGTACGTCTTGTAGCCATGACATGCTAAAGAACCTCATGTTAGACATATTGTATTACTTGTGGGATATGATGTGTCAATTCCTACATGGACCGTACTCTTCTCTCTGATGCATGTTGTTGTTTACCCACTGATGGGTTTCTTCGTTCTCAGCGTCTACCTAAAAAGTTGAATCCCACGGGGGTGAGACAATTGAATAATTGTCCCAGCGAGAGTTATAACTCTCTGCCAGAAGCATTGTTATTGCAATAATGGTATAACCTTGAGAAGTAGAACTATAAATATTCAACAACAGGTAAAACATTGTATAAGCTAAGTAGAACAATATTTTATAAGCAATCATTTCAATTATAACTTGATTGAATGACAAGACATATATCAATAAGGAATATGAAGAACATGTATACATAGTTATTCAACTAGAGCACTATAAACAATGTATCGTCAATCATTGTTTCTTGTAGTTCAACCTAAGCAATTATGCTATACGGTTGATTACATTTTTCAAACATATTTATGCCCTGAGGAGATGAGTTACACCACTCATACTCCAACCGACCATTACGAAATTGCAATCGGTACCATACATAGGTCATCAGAAGAGCTGGATTCCTATGACCACATCTTCCTTAGTCTGTGTGAGGAAAAACATGCAGGACATCTTGTGTCTCTGCCATAATAGCTTTCCAGGGTATTCTGGCAACTTCGCTATTCGAGTTACAGTGGCGTGCTATACTCTCTTTGCCATCGAGGGATTTCTTGTTTATATCTCATCGATGTGGCATTAACAACATCATCGGGAGATTAGTGATACATCATCTCGGCTTAAACATATAATGAAGGATTGAGAGATTAAATGTACATCTCACATCAATTCCCACATTAGTACGTAAGGATATTCGTGTCCATAACCCCCACATACTCAAAAGTATGCTCTCCAGGAGTTCCCTTAGGAAAACCTATTTCACCATCATTTAACTTCTGACAATGATGGATCTATGGTCAGGGCTCTACATGATATCATTATACTTGATTATTTAAGTACATTATGACATTATTTTAGCATCAGAGATGTTTTCAAACATAAACCATTAAGACGATTGCTATAAAGAAAGAGTATTAATTGTATCAAGTTCATTTCACATCTTGTCAACATTGGGATATCAATCCCTAATCATTTCATTATTATGATTCAGGAATATGGGTGTTCAAACCCTTAGATCATCAAAACACTTGTTACCAAGTAACATATTATCATTAAGTCATTTAATAGCATGAATATGATTGTTGCAATGCAGATATGTCTCATGGCTCATATAGCCTATCAATCTCATATGTTACCTCTTATTGGGAAACATAGCACATCATTACTTTCAAAGCTTATAAAGTGCTTTCAATGAATATGGCATCATAACTCTTACGTGGATATGCTCACTTCTTTATAAATACCTTCATGACTAAACAATTGATAACATGCACATTATATCTATATCAGCACAATACAAATTATTTCCAAGTCAAGTATAGAACACCACGACCGTGTAGCTAAGACCGGGCATGCAAGGGGAAACCACCACGGCCGTGCTACCTTGCACGGTCGTGCTACAGAAGATTACCATGACCGTTTTACATCACCACGACTGGTTTCTAGGGTTAGGGTTTCCTATTCAATTCAATTAGGGTTATCCAACCCCTTTATGTTAAAAAGTCATAGTGATTCCTTATTTCATAATTCAATCATAGAGTTTCATGCTTTAAAAGCTTAACCTAGAATTAGGGTTTACCATTCACATCATCACATTACCGTAGATCAGGGTTTAATATTCACATTACATCACATTACCCTATATTACGGTTTGCTATTCTCATTTATTAGGATTACTTCCATTAATGCCCTCAAATTAGGGTTAAGATTCATTAACCATCATAATTAGGGTTTCATGATCTCATTAATCATGGATCATACCCTAATTATGTATTCATTCATGTTGAATGTCCATTACTTGATTAATCATTCAAATAAGAAGTCATATGTCTCCTCTTTCTATAAGATGATGTTTGCATCATCTTAGATTTGGACTAAGTCAATTCAACTCTAACATCATGGGTTGTGTCATTACTATTGTGGTCAGTAAGGCTCACTTGATCAAAGGGTATTGGTCACTCTATCCCATCAAGGTACCTTTGTAATGATCACCACTAGTTATACATGCATTAATCAACTAAATACTTAGTCCCTTAATCACTTTAGGTATCTATGAGGTTTTTGTTAATTAACCACTAAACCATCTTAACCACTAAGGCATCAAACGATCTTGACCTTTTTAGACCTCAAACGGTCTTGCACACTAAACTCCCAAACGGTCTTGGACAGACTTTGAAACCGTTTGGTGTTGAAGACCATTTGGTCTTGTTGACTTTTGAAACCGTTTGGTAAAGTACACACTCAAGACTGTTTGCCCAAGATGGGGTGAAGACCGTTTGGTCATCTTTGACTTTGAAACCGCATGGATATAACCGATCTTGAAACTACATGAGATCAAATGGTTTGGGATCGTTTGGTCCCAAATGGTATTGAGACCGTTTGGACTCAAACGGTATTGAGACCGTTTGGTCCAAACCACCTTAAAACCACAAGGACCAAAAAGTGTCTCAACCACTTCAATTGAATTAGGGTTTCCAATGTTGAACCCCTCAATCAATCATATACTCGTTAGCCACTCATCAATTGAGGCTATTAGGCCAACCCTCAACACATTTGACACTCAATTGACCCTCAATTGATCATCAATTAGGGCTTGGATCAATTGAATAAGGGATTGGAAATGATTTCTCTCCAACATGTTTCAACATGAGTCTAATTGATTTGAAACTATTGAGCCATCATCCAATTTGATCATGACCTAACCCCAAACGGTATTGGGATCATTTGGATGAAATCCAAACAGTCTTGAGACTATTTTCCCAAGTCAACACCAAAAACGAACTCAACCATTTAAGGTTTGGCTCATTGAATTGATCACTAGGTCAACAATCGATTACACTTCAACTTAGAACCTTTGGATCATCAACCTCTTAACCATAGTCAACCCTAGACCTCCAAATAGTCTTGGGTGACACCCAAACGGTATTGGGATCATTTGGATATCCTCCAAATGGTCTTGAGACCACTTGCCCATTATTTCATCAAAAACCAAGTCATTCAATTAAGGTTTGAACCCTAGGTTTGGTCACCAAATCAACAATCAATTATTCATTAATTTGATATCATTAGACTCTCAATTAGTCAACCCTACTTAAACCTAGACCTCCAAATGGTCTTGGGTGATCACCAAATGGTCTTGAGACTGTTTGGGTGATCCCCAAATGGTTTTGAAACCGTTTAGCTCACTCAACCCAAACCAACTTAATTCAATTATTGAAATCAGCAATTGACCCGATTAGGATTCAGATGGTTGATGGGCCTTCAATTGGTGATTCACTTGGAATTAATTGATGATTTTTGGTAGGTGACTAGTCTACTTTAATTACAACAGACCTCCAAATGGTCAATGCCTGGTCAACACCTCCAAACAGTCTTGGGCCATTTGCTTCTATGCGGTTTGGTTGAAACCGTTTGCAATCAAACGGTTTAAAACTGTTTGCTCCCAAACGATTTGGGAAACCGTTTGAGCAAGGATTGGAGACCGTTTGCTAAAGTAATATTCTTGGATAAAAATTGAAGTTAACATCACCTTCCTCTACCTCAAGAACAGGGGCTGTTCTTCACGGAATTGCTAGCAAGAACACAAGAGTAGCAAAGGAAGAAGAATAACTAACAATTTTTCATGGAGATGAAGTTGCATTAACAAAGCTCAAGGTTTAGAATTATAAAAAGGACTGGTACAGAGCTCCAAGCTTCGTAGCTTTAATGGTGGCTTGAGCTTCAGTAGGTTTCCAAGGTCCGTTCTTCAAGTTTTGGATGGAGAAGATGGTTAGAAAGAAGAATCGTGTGAAGAAAACCAATAAACCAACCTTGTTTTAGGGTTTCCAGCATGAATTCGAGTTAGATGATGATCAACACTTACCAAGTCAGCTTGGTCATCCTTCCTCTACTCCAGATCTCCTTCTTGGTCGGCCAAAGCAAGAAGATAAGGAATGGAACTAAGGGAAACGATCCCTTTGCTTTGTCGATAAGGATTCCTTTATATATTTATGGGTTTTTAAAGCAAAGAAAAAAGTTGTTATCTCTTTTAATCCCAACTTGTTTCTATCAAAACTTACTCCACTCTTTGGATATGTTGCCACCTTCTAAACCTTGCAAGACTTTTGAATTATCCAAGGTTTAAAGGAAAAGAACTAAAACCTTAAAGAGAGTTATAATAATATCCACCCTTATTGGATATTGCTTAATATATTATTAGTGTGAGTAGTTTCCACTCCTACCGTGATCTTTCAAATGAGGCACCCCTCTCATTTCCTTTCTCTGCTTTATGCCAAGAAACATGAGAGATCCTCTAGAGGGTATATTTTACATGTTGGACCCTAGGTTTTGGGTAAATTGCACTTTACACCAAAACTAGGTTTTAAAGCACAAGGATTGCTCTACAAGTTATAAGCTTGTGTAATACATATCATCACATCATATCCATCCTTATGATGTCTCAACATCTGAGGAACATTTTATTATGTGCAATTTGCAAGATAACCCATCTACTTGGGTAATTTGCACTTTAGTCCATTATTAACAAAACAATGTTTCAACATGATTCAAGAAGGACTGAAAATCAAAATATAGGTTCCTCAAAAGCCTTAAATACATTTCAAAGGATAAACACAAGCATATAATTACTTAATTAAGTAAAACAACCTAGGGTTAGTACATAACCTAGGTCAATGATGTTACATTCAAGTTGTTACCGCAATGCCTACATGGACAGTAGAACCTATCTCCACGTTGTTTCCTATGTTCCTCGGCAAAATCTACTAAACTGATCAAGACCAGAAATAAACTTTGGGGTGCAACGATTGCAAATGGACATCCATGATCAATCCATTCTATGATCAAAGAGAAAATAAGTATATATTACAACAAGATTAGGGTCTAGGGTAAACATATTAGAGTTTATGGTTAAAACTTTAGGGTTTATACATGTGATGTCATTCTTATATATAATAAATGTGTACCACCTATCCCATTCTTGAAAACTTAATCTTACTAGTAAGTGTATAATGTGTATTGGGTTTTCATGAAAACTTCGGCAACATTTCTCCGTTGTTCTCCAAGTACATATGTACTTAGAGAACAAACGGCGAAATGCTACTGGAATTTTCTTGAAAACCAAATACACATTATACACTTACATCCTAAGTGAGATTAGGTGTTCAAGAACAGTCCCAAACTGGGGACTATCCAAGATTTACTCCTAATGAGTAAATCTTGGATGGGTTTCTAGGCCAACATAATATAACACCAATCCCTTGTTCACAACCTCATTCAACACACAATTTTCTTATAAAAACACTTGTGGACAGCCATAACAACATATCAATGCTTCCTAAATTAATCAATATATTATTTTATAACACAAATCGCTGTGGGTATAACATAGAAAAAAATTCAACATAAACATGACCTTAACCTGATATACAAATATTTGTAACCAAACTCATTAGGAAGAGAGACCATGAAACACCATGCATTGATTTGAAATATAGATTCATACATTCTTCTTTGAAAAAGATTATTTATAATGTAAATATAGATTCATACATTCTTCTTTGAAAGAGATTACTTATAATGTAAATTTTCTCATCTTTGAACTAAAATCTAATGCATGAAAGGTAGAAAAGCAATAGAAAGATCTCATGTTTCATCATTAAAAGAGTAAAGGGAAGAAAACATTCAACATTTGTATGTCATGTCCCCTAATACCCACTTCATCTACTTGGGATCCATACCTAGTTCACTCTGTCACACCATAGAACATTATTTTCTAGGGATACAAACAACATGCAAGAAGATATGCTAATTATGTTCCTCCAATCATTGTGGCAGATAAGCTTGCATTTTAGTAGGTAAGACTTTCGAGATCACTCCAATTGAGGAAGACAAGTCCCTAAGAAGGGACTGAATCTATCGGTTCCAGGATGTTGTTTTGTAACGAGATGAATAAAAAATCAAGCAAAGCAAACAGCAGGAGTAGGGTGAAGGTTCCAAAGTAACCTGTTCCTCACCTTTCGACAAGCAGAATTCAGGCGAACAAGCTCCTCTCCACCTTGCAAAAGTTGAAGATCCTTCACAGGTCCAGTGGCTCAACCCAAGTTGTCTCTTGTCCCTTGACTACCCGTTGGCACCACAGCTACTAGTGAGTGGTAATGGCACTGAGGTGGGCGGCGAGCAGAGAGGGTGGGCGAGCAGAGAGGGCGGAGAGCAGAGAGGTATCGCGCGCAGCTACTGGTGGCACCGAGGTGGGCGGCAAACAGAGATGGCAGGCGATCGAGCTAGGGCAGCGGCTGGCCTGGAGCGTAGAGGCCGGAGGACCAGCAAACGACGTTGGTGGAGGCGAGCGGCGGCACAGGAGCGGTGAGTAGAGGAATCGTCGCCGAAGCTTAAACCTTCGAAATCGAGATGAATGAAATAGAGAAAGGGGAAGAGTCAGGCTCACGCGGGTGCTATTAAGTTAGCATTAGGTGTTGGTTATTAAATAAAACTGACACATAAAACTAAAGGTGTCGGTTCTACAGAAAAATTGACACTTATTCTCAATGATAGTCGTCGGTTTTAACTAGAAAAAAAACTGACGTCTATCTACATATGCCGATTAAAAAAAATTGTTCTCGATTAATGACCATAGTCATCGGTTTATATCAAAAACCGACGCTCAAAAGGTGTGAAAAATTTCCCGCGGACAGCGCGGGAAAACCCATAAGTGTTGGTCACTATTGTAAAACCGACGACCAAAATGTGCCCAATTTCCATCTTGCGAATAACCTTTAGTCGTAGGTTTATTAGTTAATAACCGACGTCATATGTTAAATTTTGGAGGAATTTTTTTTGCTGGAAATTTTGGATTTGGCAGTTAATTTTAGGCGTCGGTTTGTTATTAAGGAACTGACACTGAAATAAAAGTGATACCCATGTCTGGTCACCCTTCACAGATTGATGTCAGTTTATTTTATAAACCCGATGCTTTATTGTTTAGGTGTCGGTGTATTTATACAACCGACGCATTTAAAAGTGACGTTATAAGCCATTTTTGTAGTAGTGGTTCAAGCACAAAGATCTTCATCAATAAAAGATTGCATATGATGTAGACCTTAGATGATTGTAATTCCTTGTGGCTCCAAGGAATTACAATAGGATGTCCATAATCATCACTTTTATTGATATTGCATGTTTCTCACTGTGGTTATAACATGTATATGATACAAGCTATTTATGTGGTGATTGGATATGTATATGTACTTATATGAAATCCCTCAAATACAATATTAAGTTGAAGATTCTTTCCAAAAGCAACACACATGAAAAACTTGCTCGACTAAGTGTGGGCATGCCTTCATGTGGTTCACTGTCTACCTCATGGAAGTGTGATGCTGAATATGTGGGTCTGCTTTCCTAGGGTGCATTTTCATCGTGTTGGCTTTTAGGTCAGACTTAAGTTGGTGACCTTGATCAGATCAAGAACCTTGAGGCATGCAAATGTTTATGGCAAAGAGTTTCACATATCATCTATCTAAGAATTGCATATGATGCAATTGGCATGATTGCATACCTTAATAATTGGTCATGAGTGCCAGTGTTGGTTGGGCATTGATGCAATTGTTTTGGGTCTTGGCCACTAGAAGATTGTATGCTACAATCTTCTGAATTGATACTTTAGGGTTATCAATTTGAACAAAAATAGTGGGATTGATAATTAATTAAAAGCCTAATTAATATCTTCAAATTTATCAAATCAACAAATCAAAAATGCTTTGAAAAAGTTGCAAATTCTTTTGTAGAATCCAAATGACAAACACAAATACAATATCATTGCGATCAGTTCATAAATGGGATAAACTTAGAATCTGGGTTGGGACCTTTGAGAAGTGTTCTCAATGGTGAGTGTAAACTATATAGTCCTTGAAAGACCAGAGCTGGTTGAACCACTCCAAATGCACATATGGCTAAGATTGGATGCTTACTTGAAGTATGCCAATGATTCTTAAGAAATCAAGATCCTTATGCTGAGCTATATGAACTATTAGTTGCATAAATCGCTTGAAGCATGGACATTCTTGAGATGGTTATTCAGCTTAAGAACCATGTCAAGCATGAAATGTATAACGTCTTCAAAGTGATGTTTGAGTATAATCAGACAGATGGAGATCAAGTATAATCTGATATGCTCAATATGATTGTGCAAATAGATTGATTGTGATTTCTTAAGGGTCAAGAGTTGACCAAACATATGATTCTACAAATTGTTGTGTGAATCATATAGCTAATTTATCAAATGTTGAGGAACTTGGCCAAACCACTGTCTAATGTTCTTGGCATGTTGATGACAGAGCATGAATGAACAAAGGGCAAAACATGTGATAATGATCAAGAGAGTAAAGTCCATTGACTAAATCAAGGTCAAGAAGTGTTCTGAAGCCAAGATTAGGTCCAAGTCTTCATCACTCAAGATATGAAGAGCGGTAAGTAGGAAAGAAAATAACCTCTTGTAGAGGATCTTGGGAAGATGATAGAGATAGAGATCTCTACTTCAGGACTTGAGAGGAAGAAATCTAGAAAGTGGTGCAGAGAAAGAGTTGTTACCATTATAGTAACATTATGACATTCGTGGGCATGTAATAGAATTAGTGAATTGCTATTATATGTCTTCCATGAATGAAAAACATCTTACATCTTGTATGGGAAAGAATGTTATGCATGGATGTTTCATTTTAAAGATATGATCTTTGATGGCAATGCCTATGTCTTACTAACTATACTTGATAGTTAAAGAGACAAATGTGTTTGACACATGTAATGAATGACATGACAACTCAAACTTGCAAGCCTATAGCGATGTCATCTAGAGGGAGAAAACATAGCATGTCGCAACAAACGATTCGAGGCGTCTCAAAAACAAGAGCCCGTCCCCCCGTGGTACGGGAATATGGACTTATGCATGGCAATGAAATAGTACCATATGGTTTTGTGATCAAAGTTATACCTCACACGTTTTGTATCTTCTGAAGTTACAACATACACAATTTTGTAGAATTCCTTTAGGGTTTGTATGTAACTTGATTGATGAAACCATAACTCACCCAATTGATATTAACTAATCAAGTGAAACCTTAATCATGTAGTGCCTTATGCCATTGAACCATTCAATGTCATAAATTGCTAGATGGGGAAACGAGTATTGCTAAGGGAAACTCAAAGCGCATAATGTTGAGTTTTTAGAGTGCAAGTGACTGTGTGTCCTTGTCATCCTAATCTCAAGGTTTTGGAGGATGTTTGCAGTCATGCCTTAGTTTAAGAACAAGTTGATACTAGTACATATGTGATGCCATTGAGAATAGCTGCAATTGTACCTCAGATGATAGGGTTTTTTATTCCCTGGTTACTACCAAGGGCAGACTGGGCTAATTTTTTGAATTTGACTTATATTTCATTACGGGAAGTTTGATTGGTATGTCACTCTAGTTGTCTCGTACTGACCAAGTCAGAAAAGATCTTAGGATTCCAACTCTCCTAGATCTTATATGAAACTGATTGTGACCAAGCAGTGGTCAGTTGCACTTTGAGTGGTATACCTCAAACTCCCCAGGGCTTAACAAAAGACATAATACAACCATGCAATATATCTTCATAGGTTTAAATAAGATTCACATTCAATTTTAACCCTGCCATATTTCTTATACTGCTTAGTTGTTATATAATGCGGTAAGAGAAATTAAATTTTTAGTAGGTGATAGTCATACTTGTTCCTTCATATACCTATTAGTCATGTATGTTGCTATTTCTATCTATTTACAAGCTTAATCAACTTAACCTGCTTGTATAGATTAAACTACTTAATCTTCTTAACTTGTATAAAAACATATCTACTTCAATCAATAACCATTGGTTGAGAGTTATATCTCTCGCTGAGAGGTTGGTCTCACCTCGTGGGTCACCACATCCTTTTAGGTGGTTGTCAGTGGTGTTTTAAGAATCATGGTGGTGAGGAAGAGTAGCCTGAAGAGTAGTAGCAACGTAAGGCTGAATAGTAGTTGCAGAGTTCTAGAGTCATCCATTTACTCTCAGGTCCAGGTAGAAAATGTTTTATAAATGATATGTATATCGACATGTGGTTTTTGGTAGTATGCTAATTTTAGTATATGGCATGTATATGTGGAACATACCTTTTGTAAATAGGTTGTGGCTAATGCCACTAGACATATATGCAAACACCTGATATGGTATGTATTGATATGCAAGTTGTTGGATCTTCATATAATATTTTTGAAAATGATATCAATGTCTAAATCTATTCTAATGTACCGACATTTCTGGTTGTATGGTTAATTGGTTGTTGATCACGTGTTTTGTTTTGAGTAATATTGCTAAACATGACGGGGCATTTACAACATCCATTTCCTCATCCATGGCTTATTTCCACCTAGAGTGTAGTAGTGCCTCGTGAACATTCTTTGGAGTAGAAATTGTAGATAATGTAGTAGTAAATTGAGCCATGGAATCATTCAAATGATCTCTGGATACATGTTGAGAGATACAATATTTGGCACCGATCATTGACCCTTTCATAATGCAATGGGAATGTCAAAATCAGAAGTTGTAACAAAGTCAGTTATGTTAGCATTGTCATGTGGTGGATCATTAATGATAGAAGATGTCAAAGTAGGGATACTTCTGGTAGAGGTGCAAACACAGTGGTGTCAGGATTTAGCACAATTGAAAGTGGTCAAATTTTGGTAAATTGGAAATATATATGACTTGGTTTGATAAACAAAATCTTGAATTATTATCGATTAAATAATAAAATTATCTTTGTGGCATTGATGTAGGGCCCATGAGACTATTTTCTTTGCAAATAGGTCATTGGAGCACAAGGTAAAGAAATAAGATATTTTATGCATAAATAAAGAGAAATGATTTTATGAATTGTTGAATAATAAAAACATGGGATAATAATTCAATTTTCAAAAAAAAAAGATATGTGATGATTTAGATAATTAAAAGAGTAATTATCTAGCCAGTTGGAAACATATATTTTAAAGTAGTATTATTTTGATCTATCTTTTGGGTATACTTGAAATGATAATGAAAGGTAGAGAATTCTAGAAATTAGGGGAAAAGGACATTCCATGAGATAATGGTGTTATTTTAAATAAATGTGTAAAATAACAAGTTTTGGTAAATGAAAGATGTTCCCACAAATTAAAGTTGGGGAAGGTAAAAGGGGGATTGAAGGATAAATAAAAGGAGGGTGACAATGGATAATCTAGATTGCTAGACATAAAGAGCTTCCTAAAAGGTTGATGATCTTTCAATCAATAGGAGCATTATGGGTATGAACTTCCCTTAATAGTTTCGTTTTCCTTTTCCCAACCAAGTTCCATTGTATTAAAGTGGTTTCCAGATCCACAATAGATAGGAGTTATTATTTTGGTGTTTTTCACATTAGGAGTGTCTAGCCATGACTTGAGGCTAATATGATTAATCTCCTTCTTTTTGTAGATTATGGTATTGTCTCTCTCACCTATGGATATATGAGGAAGGGAACTCATACTTTCCCTATGCCTTCCCCTACCTTGTGTCCCCAAAAGGGAGTAAGCCTAGACCTACCATCTCTCCTTCCCATTGCCAACCACTTAATTATTTGAGAAACCCTAGTTATGAGCAACGAGGGTTGTTTCTCATCAGGTGTGTTTGGGTTCTTTAAATACAATCAAACCCATATTCGACTAACAAATCAAATTTAACCACACAAAATTTGTGTGAACCAATCCTAAAATTATGTCAAAGATGATGCTTTTCTCTCTCTAATAAGTAGAGATTTTCCTTTAAATATGGTCAAACCCACGGATCCATCTACAAGAACACAAGTGATGTTAAGAGTTGCACAAACTATATAGGTATCAAGTTGATCAGTCACACAGTGAATCTTTAGTAGAGGATTATTGAGAAAAGGCTAAGATGTATAACACATATTCAAACAACCAATTTGGTTTTATGCCATGATGATCAATAACTGATGCTATTTTTCTAATAAGAAGTCTTATGGAATAGTATAGTGAAAGCAAAAGAGTTTTAAGTAGAATCCGAATTTCCAGTTTTTGAGTCCTATTTTCCATCCCAACTCTGATAATTAATTCAAACCTCAATTTAAATGTATAAAGTGTTATAAAATGATAATTAAAGTAATTTAGCTCTATTTTTGGTAAATAAATATATTTTATCAATCAGAATAATATTAGGAATCGTTTGGCCCTGTTTCCAGACACAAAATCCAAAGTTTTAACCCATGGTTTATAAATGTGGACATTTTACACTTAAAGTACCTTTAAGTAACCTAATACATGTGTAATGTTTATAACTAGGGAAATATGGAATAGGATACAATCAGTCTGGTGAATGTGATGGTAATGAATTGAAACTAAGGTATGTGACTCCTGTGTATGTGAATCCTATTTTAGTATGTGGAACTTATTTATGTGAACAACTATGATGAATGTGGAATGTATATTTGAAAATCACACCTATCCTTATGTTGGGTGTTTATCCATCCCTACCTTCATTATGTGCTAACCTTTTTATCCTTCTAATTGCATTTATTTGGCTCTTTACTATGTGATGCTTCTATTGCCTATGTGGCTGATAACCTCCTATTTTGGACGATTATATTAGTCTTTTTCTTTAGTTTTCCATACTCTTTCTAAATTAAAACTATACATAATCCCAAATTTACCCTTTTTTGTAAATATACCATCAGACTAACTTTTCCCTCTTATATATGCAGAAAAACACAAAAAAATCATACAAGATTAACCCAGTCTCAAGACCGCATGGATTCAAATGGTCCCAAGAACGCATGAAGCCAATCGGTCTCGAGACCGCATGGAGTCAAACGGTCCCAAGATGGCATGAATCCAACCGGTCCCGAGACCGCATGGAGTCACACGGTCCCAAGACCGCATGAAGCCAACCGGTCTCGAGACCGCATGGAGTCACATGGTCTCAAGACTGCATGAAGCCAACTGGTCCTGAGACCGCATGGAGTTCAAACGGTCTCAAGACCGCATGAAGCCAACCGGTCCCGAGACCGCATGGAGTTCAAACGGTCTCAAGACCGCATGAAGCCAACCGGTCCTGAGACCGCATGGAGTTCAAACGGTCTCAAGACCGCATGAAGTCAACCGGTCCCGAGACCGCATGGAGTTCAAACGGTCTCAAGACCGCATGAAGCCAAACGGTCTTGAGGACCAAACAGTCTTGAGATCCAAACGGTCTCCAAACCGTTTGGACTCCACTTAAGGCCTATAAATAAGACCCCAAGGGTCCTCGACCAGATATCAAGTTTCAGACATCCAAAGGCTGCCTCAATCAATCCAGAGCTCTTGATACTTCCATCCTCCGCCCTGAGGCTGCCGGTCTGAGACCCATACTCCATCCTGAAGTTGCTTTCTCCTTCTTCGCCAAAGAAGGGGGGAAGGGGAGATCTCATCATCGTGCAACCTTTGAAGACTGGTGGATTGTTTCTCTCTCTCCAAGGGGTTGACTTTCCTCTCTCCTTTATGGGGATGATGCTCTCTCTCTTCTCGCCTCCTTCTTTGTCCTAGTCATGAGTGATTAGTTTCTTTCACTAGGGTGCTGGGAGTAGCCCCGCTACCCATGTTTTCATATCATGTAAATGTAATCCATAACTTGTAATATAGAGTTCTTATCTTTTTTAGTTCGACATCAAACAATTAATGAATGCATGTTGCTTGATCTCCAACTTGTGTTATCCTTTATCTTTTAGTCTGAATTGTCTACGTTTGTACTATTATATTTGAAACTCGTTTGTATTTTGGTTCTTGGTGCATGTATCCACCATGCATCTATTTCAATATCTAGAAGTGTATCTCAAGAAGTGGAGTAAACTCACTATCATTCGTTGCACTTTCATACTATGAAATGGACAGTTGACATGTGGGAGTGCAACCTTGGTAAGTCGAGGAACACACTTTGCGAGGGGAATGATGCAAAGTAGGTGACCATTTGTTCAGGCATGGCTGGCATTGCAATATTCCCACACTTCTCATAGTTAGTTCTCCGAAAGAAAACTAAGTCTACAAAGATACTAATTGACTAGACTCTTTTTGCAGGTTATGTTTTGCTTTGCATGTGTTGATCCATGTGTAGTGGCGGTGAAAAACCGATCACACTCTAGTGACTTTTATCATAGTTTAACTCCTTAGATTTACTTGCTTTCTTTACTTTATATGTTCTTAGTTTAAACAACAAAATCCAACTTTCGATCTAAGTGCCTACTAGTGAGTGATTAAGTGAAATTGTAAACGTTTTCCATTCTGTTGCTTGCAATAAGACCGTTGTCCTGAGGATTCGACCCTTAACTATACTACGATAAGACTTCCACGTATCTTAGCATACGTGGGTGGAGTTCTATATCTAGTATATGCAAGGCTAAACCTAAAGACTACTATCTTTAGGATTTTTAGTTGGTGCACGCAAATCCACGTAAGTGGAAGCTCCATCAAAAAATTGGCGCCGTTTCTGGGGACAACAGAACGTTGTAATTTCATTTAGTACCTTCCTAGTTGGTTAGGATTTTACACTTTCTTTTTAATCATAACTCTATATCTTTTTGAAACCATCATATCTTTATCATTATCTAAAGGTGTTTTCTTTTCTCTACTCAGGTAGAAAACGTGCATGCAATCATCGCATAATCACAGATTCTCCCCTGATCCAGAGTACAACTCCGACGTAGAGAGAAGTTTCCATCGTCGCATCCGTCTCAATCACCAACGAGCCCGACAAATGGTAGACGAACAACGCCAGGCTGCTTTGGTGATGGAGAGGGTAAATGCCGCCATCACCGCTCAACGGGCACAACTCATCGCGGACACTCGTGCCCAAATCCAAGCAGAGATACGTGCGGAAGAGCAAGCCCGCATAAGAGCTGAGACTGAGGCAGCAACCCAAGCTGCTCAGTTGGAGTTAAGGAACAAACAACTGAGGGACTATGTTGTCCCAAAGAACTATGAGGATAACCACCCAGTCCAACCTCCAATTATCAATATACCCAACTTCGAGATTCGGACCCAGTGGATCCAGATCATGCAAGGCATCTCTTTCTCTGGAGGTTCTGGAGATGATTGCATGGATCATCTGAAAAGGTTTAAGGCATTGTGCCACCTGGTTCCGCAAGATGGAGTTGCTTTTGATGCGATAATGCTTCATCTGTTCCATTTCACCCTGTCTGGGAGGGCCCTGAGTTGGTATAACTCACTTGACAGAGAACCTATAATAACCTCCTAGGCCACCCCTAGAGGAAAAGTTCTTAGAGAAGTTCTTTCCCTCCTCACTGTCTTATGAAATCAGAGGGCAGATCAATCACTTCTCTCAGCTACCTGGAGAAACCCTTGCTGAAGCATGGGAAAGATTTAAAGAACTTTTGCGCAAATGCCCCCATCATGGGATCTCCCAGAATCAGCTGATAGAAACCTTCTATCAGGGAGTGAGCGATGATATTAAACAGTTTTTAGATTCCTCATCTGGAGGAAACTTCATGAGAAAGAATTATGAGGACGCCTAGAAGATTGTTACACTCGGAGCTGAAAACCAGTCCAACTGGGGACGGTCAGCCGGTAAAGGTGTCCTCAAGGTTTTCAAAGCTGAAGAATCTATAGAAATGAAGGCAATATCTGAAGCCTTGAAAACTATAGTTCACAAAACAACAAGCTCTCGAGAATTCTCTCAGAGAGATGGATAAGAAGAAAACCCCTCTAGTACAACAAGTTAAGGTCGTCACAAGATCCTGTGAGGCTTGTCATGCTTCTGACCATCTGACCCTTTCCTGCGGTATGCTATATAATGTGATGATGGATCTGCATCCACTACCACAACAATATGAACCCATTACTGATCAATCTGAACATCAAATTCCAGAACATGTCAACTCCATCCACACTATTCCTGGACAAGTCTACTACAATCCCAATCAACCGAGGAATCACCCTGGATTCCAATATGGGAACCCCGCTGGAACTGCAAATCCACAGCATCAGACGCAGGGGGGATCTGATAGTAGGCTACCACCTGGGTTCTCAAAAAATTTCAACCAAAATCAAGGGAACTCCAGGAATAACTTCCCTAGGGCTAACTACCCCAGGAACCAATCAACCTACTACCAGTACCCTCATCCTCCGATCCATCCACAGCTGCATACTCAGCAACCTCAGCTGGCGCTACCACCGCAACAATCTCAACAAACCCAACAACAAAGTCTTCCGAAAAACACTCCTTCCCAACCAGAAGATGAAATATCCTTGATAAGACAGATGCTGCAATCTCAACAGACCATGCTCGCTAATCAGTAAGCACAACAAAAAAAAGTAGAAGCCCACCCTGCCCAGATTGCTGCACAATTGAAGCCTCCGGCAGGCACATTTGCAGGGCAGCCCAAATCAAATCCTAAACATGGACAGAACAGACATGAACAATTGAATACTATGCCAACAACATAACAGCGCTACAGCTTCGTCGAGCCAGCGACTTAAAACCAAGGTGCTACTTGGGAGGCAACCCAAGATTTCAACTTTTTCCTTTATTTCCCATTCTTTTATTTACCCTAGTTTTATCTTATGAAAATATAAAAAAAAATTCACATAACCAAAACAACCAAAAAAATAAACAAAAACAAATAACATAAAAATATATATATATATATATATATATATCAAAAACAAACATAAAAATATAAATCTTTTCAA
The DNA here is from genome assembly GCA_963693085.1 of Alisma plantago-aquatica. Taxonomy (NCBI): domain Eukaryota; kingdom Viridiplantae; phylum Streptophyta; class Magnoliopsida; order Alismatales; family Alismataceae; genus Alisma; species Alisma plantago-aquatica. Next base: position 816,705,555 of record OY856411.1, on the reverse strand, counting down.
CCTTTACCCTTCCAAACGGTCTTGAAACCGTTTGGACTCCAAACGGTCTCCAAACCGTTTGGAGCCAAATGGTCCTGAAACCGTTTGAGGCCAAACGATCTTCAAATCGTTTGGAGCCAAACGGTCCTGAAACCGTTTGGACTCCAAACGGTCTTCAAACCGTTTGGAGTCAAACGGTCTCAAAATTGTTTGGACTCCAAACGGTCTTCAAACCGTTTGGAGCCAAACGGTCTCGAAACCATTTGGACTCCAAACGGTCTTCAAACTATTTGGAATGCAAAGGGTCGCTAAACTGTTTCCTATATATATAAACCCTACCCCTTTGTTTTTCTCCCTTCGACTCTCGAACTCTCTCTTTCTTCTGTGCAAGAACTATTCCATTGCCTCTGCCTCCATTGCTCCCGCACGATCGCACCTCCGTCGACCTCGCCTCTGTCGCTCTCCCTACAGCAAGGTGAGCGTGTCACCATCGCTGACGCCGGCAACATCGCTGTATTTACCTATTAAATCGTTTTCCCTTGTGCACCGCCGCCATCCTGGTCACCTCCAGCTTCTAACGGCGCTGCCAGACTCCTTCTCTAATGCCGGCACCACCATCGTCTTCTACTTTACCACCGACCTCACCGAAATCATTTCCGTCTTCATCACCAACGACTCTGTCCACCGTCGCCGTCTCTTTCATTTTAACCGCTGCCGTCACCTTCGTTATAACCGTCGGGGGCCTTTTCCATCGCCGCCTTCATCGACGGTGCCTCCGCCATCGCCGTTTTGTCTTTGTCTTCATCTGTTACCTGTCGTTCCGCCTTCCAAATGGTTCCCGAACCGTTTGGGATGAAACGATCTTCAAACCGTTTGGGACCAAACGGTCCTGAAACCGTTTGGGACCAAACAGTCCCGAAACCGTTTGAGACCAAACGGTTCCGAAACCGTTTGAGACCAAATGGTCCTGAAACCGTTTGGGACCAAACGGTCTTCAAACCGTTTGGCCTTCCACATTTGTTTAATTTTCATAAACTTACAAAAACACATAAATATTAATAAAATCCAATTTTCTCTAAACATGTTATTCTGAATCTTGATTTCTCATTCTACAGCTATGGCATCACCAGCAAAGAACGTCACCGGATTCGAAGACCAGGCAATCTAGTCAATAGAGAAATTGTTGGAAAAACAAGCTAAGCTCCAGAAGATAAGAGATGACTTCAACAGGACCGGGAAGGCACCACCGAATATCAAAATGACAGACGTCCTGTGTGACCTTGATCGCCTCGAAAAGTGCCTAGCTGGGACACCTGAAGAAGAAGTTGAGATCTCTTCTTCTGATGATGAAGGCTCGGAGTACAATCCTAACTCCGAGAAGGAATCCCATGCCAAAGAACAAATAGGGAAACGCAAGATCCTGGAGACTGCAACTAGGCAGCCCTCCAAGAAACGGGCAAGAAAACAAGTTCGCCATGCCTCTGCCATGGATCAACCTCTTGCAAAACCTACCACCACCACTGTCACAGAACCGTTCTTACCCCAATCCCGATCTCACTGCCTAAACAGTGGTAAAGGGATTGAAGCGCCCGTCCCTGAGTGGCCCGATAGGATCTGACACACTGGCATATACAATAAGAAATCAATAACTCAAAACTAGATAATTGAAAAACAAACTAACCCAATATGATGATATATCTGATTTATCCTTGTCATCTGAGTGTATGAGTGCGGAAGCGATCTTATTTTAATATTCCATTTGTAATGCCTAAAATCAAGAAAATCAAGACACAATCATGCAATTGCACGGTACGGTATCAAAATCAAGTAAAACAGTTTATAAGAAAAATAAGTATACTTGGAAGGACTTATATTTCAAAGAATAATAAGCAATTTGCAAAACCAATATTTATTCGACAAGTTTTTCAAGAAAATCAACTTTTATTATGAATTCCCATTATGTTGTAATTCAAGAAGCATGCTTATATATTTTGTATGACTCTATTACCCCAACGCGATGGGGAAGGTCACTAGGCCCCTTTTCACCATAGGAACATAGGAAGCCAATGTGCAAGTCCCACTTCCAAATGTGGGGGTTGTTGTAATCAATATCCACATTATAAACATTATCAATATCATCATCATTATCAACATCAATGTACGGGCAGTCATAATGGGCATGCAATTTATGTTTTCATGTTTTTCAACATATAATATAGAAGAAAAACGGAAGACTAATCATAGGGAACAATAGCTCATCCATGTAAATAGCCAAGTATACAATCAAGAGATACATAAAAGTATCTACAACACAATCAAGGAGGAGTCATATAATAGCGTACCTTTCACCGAGATTTCGAGTATAGATCATGAGTAATAGGTTGATCCTTCGAGTTAGATCCTAAAACACAATATTTGGATCAAGGGTCAAGATCAAGATATTTGGATATCATGTTGTAATATTCGAGATTAGGGTTACACTTTCCTAGGTCAACCTTAGGGTTAGGTCATCCACTTATCATCAACCAAGATTTCAATTTGTCCATCATTATTTCAAATATCAAGTAGTTTCTAGAATCATATGTGTTAACCCTAATATTATGATCATTATTCAAGTCATCATCAATTTCTAGATTATCATCATGGTAATTGGGGATCAAGATTAGATTGAGGGGCCAAAACTACATCAAGTGTTTTGCAAGATTAGGATCAAGATTACTCATTATTCGTTATAGTCAAGATTGAATCCAATAAATAGATCTAGATCACTAATAATTCACTTTCAAGAGTAGATGATTCAAATATTTGGGTTTTAGGGGAGACAGAGAAGGCAGCGGAAACAAAATTTTTTCTCCCCAACCCATACCGAGGAAACGCGTCAACGTCTATATAATAGGAAAAGATGGTTTGTGGAATCATACCTTGTCCCAAGGCTTGTTCGGCGACAATACCTCGCGCAATGCGCGGTCTTCAACTCCGGTCTTGGACGGTGTCTGTGCAGCTCCTGGTCACACCGGGACTGACGACTCCTCCTCCTACTGGACTGTCAGATGACAGTTGTCCTCCTGAGCGGCAGTGTCCTCCCGCCTCTGTAGTAGTCCACACGGACCACCTGGAACTCCACTCTCCTTGTCCCACAAGGAAGTGGAAGGAGTCGCACCCTCCTGTTGACGTACTAGTCGCCAACACACTCTCCTGCTACCAGTTGCAACTGCAGTTGTCCTTCCCTTACTGCACCTCCGTTTTGCGGGAAGCACTTGCTCGGGCTCTCTCTCGGTTACCAAAACCAGAGAGAACGACAACTTCGCAAAGCAACCGGCTTGCATTGAGTTGTACTTTGAGAAGACCCCAATACCCATATATATAGGCGGGTCATGGGACAGGGTTCTCTGTGCCCGACAATACGGGACTAAAGCAGGAGTAGAAGGGTTCGAGAATTTTCCACAAAAAGCAACCGGTTCGCAACTTGAAATGATCGGTTCACAACTGAACCGATCGGTTCGGCCATTGAGCCGATCGGTTGGACCTGAGCCGATCGTTTGGGGCACTCCAACCGATCGGTTGGTGCCCTGAACCGATCGGTTCATGGTCCTAATCCGGCTCAAAAAGACTTTCCTTGTTTCGTTCTCAATTGGTATCGAATACCAATGTTATTCCCAATCGAATTGGGCAATTTGAAACCAAAGGAAAATTCTTGCAGACATGACTTTCCCAACTGGTCGGTTGCACCAGTTGAGCCGATCGGTTCAACCCTTGAACCGGTCGTTTCAACCTGGGCATGAGCCGATCGGCCTGGACACTCCAGCTGACCGGTTCAGCAACCTCAGCCGACCGGTTCATCACATGAGCCGATCGGTTGGGAGCACAGGTTGGGCAAAATCAGTCAATTGTGATTTCAATCAATCCGATACTCCAATCAATGCGTCCAACACCTTGAACCATATGATATTGAGCTATCGACTGATTAAGTGTTTAATTGAACTACTAAACTCCTTTAGTAATCAATCTAAACATTGCTTTGTGGACAAAACTCCTCTTCCAGGTTAGATCCTATGTGTGTGACCCTGCAGGTCCATTTCACGTTGGCAGTGAAAGTCCATAACACTTATGACTTCACAAGCAAAGAGCGGTGCCTAGTCACACATCAGTGCTACCCAAGTGAAAGTAGAAAGTTGGAGAACAACTTTCATCCTACAATCCATGAATGGTGTTACAGTGAATGTATAATTCCTTTGTCACTGATATCCCGAATGAACTCAAGGCATGGAACTGTCATCCTGTCAACGTTCATTCACTTTCTTGATCTCAGAGTAGATTGAAGGAGATATGTATGACATCAATATCACATACTGATTCACACATGCGTGCGCACGCCTATCTCAATCCTACTCATCAAGTGGCCTTGGATATCAAACTCCCTCAGGAGGGACAAATCCCATATCTATCACTCACCCCTCAAAAGCCCCATGTGTCAAAGCCACCCAATCATCACCTTTATAACAACCCATGTTTCAGGACTGCGTTTGATGATGTCAAAGTGTGCCCAACGACATGTGTTGAGTGCAGTGATTTCAGGTCTAAGAATCACACTCACCACCATCACTGTGAGTACTGACTGTGACTACCATCTCATGGTTCCATGTGTCAAACTCACGGTGGGTCTGTCCGATACCTTGTTCTCTAACAAGTACCTATGTGTTTGGTTTGATATCTCTATATCATGACTAATGAGATTCTGTCATCAACCAACACCACAATCTAGTCTTATGTGTCATTGCTGTCTATCTACCTTCCACAATGACATCCAACTAGGGACATAACAAGAATATACAAACTCTTAGCATCCGTATGATCTCATCGTCCAGGTCATGAGCCTGAAGGCATACGTCATTGAGTACTGTCATTCTCTAGACATTCAATCTGTTCTATCACTATCTCATATGACTGAACCAGAAAGAATTGGAAGCTTGCCTTTGATGTTTATCAAATCAATCTTATGTATCCCACCAATCATCCCATGATTGGCTCTCAGGGCATACATACCAACATCAAAAAGATCGGATCTTGGTTACAAAATATCATCAGAGTCCAAAAATAGGGTTTTCAAGGATTAAAAGTCATTATTGAGCCATATGACAAATTAAATGACCAAGAGTGTATGATCTAGGGTTATTAGTGAGCATCGTTTAGAATCAGGCTTCAAAACTATTTTTAATGGATTCACTAGATTTTTCTGATCAAGATTGACCACTTATTTGTAATTTTTGGAGTTCATATGCATTTTCTATGATTAAAACAAGATGTGATCATTTATATGAATTTTTGAATAGAGGGAAGATATTTACCTTATTTGTGAAAATCAAGGGATGTTGGATCAAGATTCGGTGGCTCAGATCGCGCCACAAGGCTCGCTGGTCCAGTATCCAGTTCAATCCCTGATTGGCTGGTTCATCCTTCTATTTAGCCGGTTCATCGTTTGATTGCTCGGTTTATTTGGGCTGGCTGCAACTAGCTGGACCGGCGGTTCACGGTGTCTGACTCCCGTCTGCACAGGCCTCGCGCAAGACACGAAGCAAGGCAGCAAGTCTGACCAGAGTAGATAGCTCCAGGGGCAGGAGGGCAGGACGGAGGAAAAGAAGAGTGCCAACTGAGTTCGGCTTGGCCTCGCGAACTCAACGGGAGTCGAGGGCATGGGCGAGGAGGCTAGGAGTGAGAACGCCCAAAGCGGCCCTGCGACGGAGCCATAATGGCAGTGGCCGGAGAAGAAGGGAGCGAGAGAGGGAGGGCACGACGTGGGAAAAGAAGGTGTCGCTCGTGCTCGTAGGGGCGAGCCGAAGTCACTAGGGGTCTTTTATAGGAGCCCGATGCTAGGGTTAGGGCTACCAGGGGGCAGCGCACCCTAAGGGGATGGCCTATTTGCTTGGTTGACCCCTAAGCAACGATTCCACCCTACCAAGCTGCACGGAAGCTTTGAGAAAGAGGTGCAGACTCACTTGGTCGAGCTATAGGGCGCAACCGGTCAGGTTTGCTCGATCGGGGTTGGGAGCCATGGTGGCTAGTCCACCGTGGACCTGCCATACTGGGCGCAAGGTAGGGGATGACCCCAGCACCGTTGGATTAAGATCCAAGGCTTCTGGGTCACCCGCCTTGCCCAGCGGCGCCCAAAGCAGCTGATGGGCCGGGCCCAACTAGGAAAAGGGAGGGAAAAAGGAAGGAAAAAGGGCTAAAAAGCTAAGAAAACGTTGGAATTTTAGAAAAATCATAACTAATCGAAGGACGGTCCAAATGGTCTTAAATTTAGAACATAGCTTCACAAAAACGTGGAGAACCTTTAGAAAAAGTTTGAGGACAAGAAGATGAATTTTGATGGGTCAATTTCTTTATTTGTACAAAGTGATGAATAAATCAAATATAAGGTGTTATAATGTGCATAAAGTTCACATTGTTCACCATATCTTGGATTTGAGTTTCAACTTTTCTTATGTAGATAAGAAAATTAATTTAGGACCATTAGTGGATATAATGAGGTAAAAAGAGTAATTATTCCATTATAATTCTAAAATCCACTTTGTCACATCCTTCCCTCCTTAAAAGAATTTTGTCCCCAAAATTCAAAAATATCCTCAAAAATTGATATTATTCAACCTAAGTCATTTCCTCAAATACTGGGGTATCCTCAAGTATAAAATCAAAATCATGTCCTCAAACTTTAATTAGTCCCAAAAATCACAATTGAGATTCCATGTTCCATATCATAATCAACATGGTACTAACATTATTTCATCATTGAGCAATAGAGTATCAACATCAGCACATAGATTGTCCAACGTCATTATATGAGTCACAAATATGGAAAGCATCCTATTGTTCACAAATTTGGACATATTATCCTTTAGGTCAAACAAAAAGAGTCCTTGGATCAAGTCTAGAAGGTGATTTTCAATCCCAAACTCTCAGGGTCTTACTTCTATGTTGGCCTAGGTGGGGTTATACATCCATGATTTGAGATTTCATATTTCAACATTTCAAGACAACATCATACTTTTGATACCACTATTTCGAGCTCAAAATCAATGGGAAGGTCCCACCCTAGTCCTAGTGAGAGATAAACCCTAATTCATTAATCGAGAGTGTCAACTTGGTCATCATTTCAAAATTTTCAAAATTTGGGATTTTGAAGTCATTATTCATATATCTAGTATGATTTGTAGGTCCGAATAATGTGAACATAGGATTTGTATCATTATTGATATCTGATAATCATGAGTCACAAGTCCATTAATCAATATCAAGAGTCAAGATTTTAAGCATCAAAAGTTATAGGTCTGAAATTTGATCATATGTATATATATTTCAAAGCTAGGGTTTATATTCCTATTTAGACCTTAGGGGGTATCATTCATCTATATCCAATTTAGAGCAACATTATTCAATATTCGAGCAACATATCATAATTTCATTATCATGTTTCCAAGGTTGATGAATGATCTAGACCTAGGTCTATCTTGGAAATAAACCACAAGCTATAGTCAATATTGTCATATATCAAGATCATTATCAAATCAATATTCAGGATCAAGTATCAACCATGGGTTTAACCTATTAGGCTTAGGTCAACCAATCAAAATAGGGTGGAAGGGAATACCTTTCCAAGCTCTAAATAATCAACAAGGTGAAAATTTAGAGGTAGTCAAAAATAGGGATGTGACCTAGGTTAGGGGAGTCATGAGTCAACTACCACCATAATCTAGCACATTACCAACATTAGTCATTATCAATTGAGTTTATTCAAATAGGTAGAGTATCCATGATACCAACTGTCACGGAATCGTTCTTACCCCAATCCCGATCTCACTGCCTAAACAGTGGTAAAGGGATTGAAGCGCCCGTCCCTGAATGGCCCGATAGGATCTGACACACTGGCATATACAATAAGAAATAAGAACTCAAAACTGCATAATTGAAAAACAAACTAATCCAATATGAAGACATATATGATTTATCCTTGTCATCTGAGTGTATGAGTGCGGAAGCGATCTTATTTTAATATTCCATTTGTAATGCCTAAAATCAAGAAAATCAAGACACAATCATGCAATTGCACGATACGCTATCAAAATCAAGTAAAACAGTTTATAAGAAAAATAAGTATACTTGGCAGGACTTATATTTCAAAGAATAATAAGCAATTTGCAAAACCAATATTTATTCGACAAGTTTTTCAAGCAAATCAACTTTTATTACGAATTCCCATTATGCTGTAATTCAAGAAGCATGCTTATATATTTTGTATGACTCTATTACCCCAACGCGATTGGGAAGGTCACTAGGCCCCTTTTCACCATAGGAACATAGGAAGACAATGTACAAGTCCCACTTCCAAATGAGGGGGTTGTTGTACTCAATATCCACATTATCAACATTATCAATATCATCATCATTATCAACATCAATGTACGGGAAGTCATAATGGGCATGCAATTTATGTTTTCATGCTTTTAAACATATAATATAGAAGAAAAACGGAAGATGAATCATAGGGAACAATAGCTCATCCAAGTAAATATCCAAGTATACAATCAATAGATACATAAAAGTATCTACAATACAATCAAGGAGGAGTCATATAATAGCGTACCTTTCACCGAGATTTCGAGTATAGATCATGAGTAATAGGTTGATCCTTCGAGTTAGATCCTAAAACACAATATTTGGATCAAAGATCAAGATCAAGATATTTGGATATCATGTTGTAATATTCGAGATTAGGGTTACACTTTCCTAGGTCAACCTTAGGGTTAGGTCATCCACTTATCATCAACCAAGATTTCAATCTGTCCATCATTATTTCAAATATCAAGTAGTTTCTAGAATCATATGTGTTCACCCTAATATTATGATCATTATTCAAGTCATCATCAATTTCTAGATTATCATCATGGTAATTGGGGATCAAGATTAGATTGAGGGGTCAAAACTACATCAAGTGTTTTGCAAGATTAGGATCAAGATTACTCATTATTCGTTATAGTCAAGATTGAATCCAATAAATAGATCTAGATCACTAATAATTCACTTTCAAGAGTAGATGATTCAAAAAGATCGGATCTTGGTTACAAAATATCATCAGAGTCCAAAAATAGGGTTTTCAAGGATTAAAAGTCATTATTGAACCATATGACAAATTAAATGATCAAGAGTGTATGATCTAGGGTTATTAGTGAGCATCGTTTAGAATCAGGCTTCAAAACTATTTTTAATGGATTCAATAGATTTTTCTGATCAAGATTGACCACTTATTTGTAATTTTTGGAGTTCATATGCATTTTCTATGATTAAAACAAGATCTGATTATTTATATGAATTTTTGAATAGAGGGAAGATATTTACCTTATTTGTGAAAATAGAGGGCTGTTGGATCAAGATTCGGTGGCTCAGACTGCGCCACAAGGCTCGCTGGTCCAGTATCCGGTTCAATCCCTGATTGGCTGGTTCATCCTTCTATTTAGCAGGTTCATCGTTTGATTGCTCGGTTTATTTGGGCTGGCTGCAACTAGCTGGACCGGCGGTTCACGGTGTCTGAATCCCATCTGGGCAGGCCTCACGCAAGACACGAAGCAAGGCAGTAGGTCTCACTGGAGTAGATAGCTCCAGGGGCAGGAGGGCAGGACGGAGGAAAACAAGAGTTCCAACCGAGTTCGACTTGGCCTCGCGAACTCAACGGGAGTCGAGGGCATGGGCGAGGAGGCTAGGAGTGAGAACGCCCAAAGCGGCCCTGCGGAGGCGCCGTAATGGCAGTGGCCGAAGAAGAAGGGAGCGAGAGAGGGAGGGCACGACGTGGGAAAAGAAGGTGTCGCCCATGCTCGTAGGGGCGAGCCGAAGTCAGTAGGGGTCTTTTATAGGAGCCCGATGCTAGGGTTAGGGCTACCAGGGGGGCGACGCACCCTAAGGGGATGGCCTATTTGCTTGCTTGACCCCTAAGCAACGATTCCACCCTACCAAGCTGCACGGAAGCTTCGAGAAAGAGGTGCAGACTCACTTGGTTGAGCTATAGGGCGCAACCGGTCAGGTTTGCTCGATCGGGGTTGGGAGCCATGGTGGCTAGTCCACCGTGGACCTGCCATACTGGGCGCAAGGTAGGGGATGACCCCAACACCGTTGGATTAAGATCCAAGGCTGCTGGGTCACCCGCTTTGCCCAGCGGCGCCCAAAGCAGCTGATGGGTCGGGCCCAACTAGGAAAAAGGAGGGAAAAAGGAAGGAAAAAGGGCTAAAAAGCTAAGAAAATGTTGGAATTTTAGAAAAATCATAACTAATCGAAGGAAGGTCCAAATGGTCTCAAATTTGGATCATAGCTTCACAAAAATGTGGAGAACCTTTAAAAAAGTTTGAAGACAAGAAGATGAATTTTGATGGGTCAATTTCTTTATTTGTACAAAGTGATGAATAAATCAAATATAAGGTGTTATAATGTGCATAAAGTTCACATTGTTCACCATATCTTGGATTTGAGTTTCAACTTTTCTTATGTAGATAAGAAAATTAATTTAGGACCATTAATGGATATAATGAGGTCAAAAGAGTAATTATTCCATTATAATTCTAAAATCCACTTTGTCACAACCACCATCCCTGTTACCACCATCACCATCCCTGTTACCACCACCACCTTCCCTCCCGTCACCACCACAGCACCACCACCAGAAAATCTCTTCATCCAAACCAGCCTTTCCACTGACAAAACACTAAAACCCACCAAGTATGTTTGCTCCAGCATACTGCTTAAGATGGGGATATACGACCGCATCTTCAACGTGCTAGAAAAATCCAACCTCGCCAGGTTGTGTCTAGTACCTGAAGTATCCTACTCTGAACCCACTACAAAATTCTTCACTTTTCTGACCAAGGAGCCCATCGACATCATGGATAGATCATGGGATGGAGGTGACAGAAGGCTTGTCACCCAAATCTTCGGCAGCAAGGTTGTCTTAACGGAAAATATGCTGAATACAGTTTTTATTGACAACCAGGAACAGCTGCGAAAAGCCATGGCGGTGGGAACCGACCATCCCGAGTTCAATAGACACAACTTATGGAAATCTCTAACTGGGATCCCCACCTATGATGCGAAGATGTGCAAAGCATCAAACATACACTCTGGATTTGTGCGCACCCTGCACAAAATTTTGGCTGGCGCACTCTTCCCCAGGACAGAAGGGGGAAACGTTATAATGTCAGATCTTTTTGTTCTCTGGTCTATTCTTAACGAAAGGCCAGTCAATATCGGATGACAAATGATCCAGAAATTATCAGCTTCTGGCCTGAGGAAGGAAATCTGCATGGGGGGTCATGTCACATCTATTATCAAATACCTCAAGATGGACAAACCCCTACCTCACTGCACACAACTAAAGGGCGACATACTTACCAATGAACAAACTCTGAAGAACTCCTTCATCATCAAGGAAAAGGATGGGAAACTACATTATGTCTTCTGCCCTATGGTCAAGTCATCCAGAACACTGCTCCCGCTTCCAGAGCTAGCAAACTACGACACAAAATAGCTCCTCTTCTCTGACGAGGAGCTTACACAACTCCTAGCTTCGGTTAAAACAATCGAAAAGAAAGCAACAGCGGGACAGACGGAGCTGATCATCACAGCCCCGGCAGCTCGACCAACAAAAATACCTGTCAAATGACCTTCCAGAAGGTAGTCGCAGGCCCAACAGCTGTCGGGGACACCAACATCTAGGCAAAATCCAGAGGCCGAGACCCTCCATGAAGAAAACATAACCACCTCATCAATCGACTCTTTCATTCAGAGTCTACATGAGCAGCTAACCGCTGCCACTACTCCACCTTCCACCATTCCAACATCTACCACTCCTCCCTTCTTCCTCACATCCACGCAACCTTTCACATCTTCTTCTTCACCCATTTTCCCTTCGGGCTATCCCTTCTCCACCCCTATGTCCGACTTTACCACTTTCCCTTTCACCTCTGCAGTTTCCACCCCACCACTATCACTACCACCGCTTTCACCTCAAATCCCACCACCTTTCACATCCACCACCACCCCGACACCGCTGGTGACTACATCCACAGTCACTACGCAGTTTGGGGCATCATCAGTGTCTCTTCTACAAGACACTAACACCATCCCACACAGACCCCAGCCATCCCACCCTTCCGCTCCTGGGGTCCCTTTTGCCAATATTGGTGAGGAATTCGGTCGTCAATTCGACGCCGTCCGAAACCTCCTCACTGATCCTTCTAACATCTTACATTCTATTTTTTCTTGTGTGCAGGGTTTATCACGACAGGAGGCCACGATCGACGAGCAACACCGAGCCTTGCCCACCATCCTCCAAGGCTTCCAGCAACGACAAGATGAGGTGGCTAAGCAAGTTCAGCACATCAACAACCACTACAACAACTTGTCGGACCTGGTCCTTGGTGCGAAGCGTCAGCAAGAAGCAAGGGCAAAGCAAGTCGATGAGATCTCTACGCAGACTCAGCCTCTGCCAGAGACTCTCCGCGAGCTCCAGGAACAATAAAAAGTTCTGAGCACGCGCTTGGACACCATCAACAACACACTCACACAGCTACAACATCGCCAAGAGGAGTCAACTAATAATGAAATCCAGGAGTTACATGCTCAAGTTACAAATCTTACAGCACGTCTCCTCTCCACTGAGGGCAGATATACCGACCTCAAAGAATCCCATGATGCACTGCTTGAAACACACGAGCATCTGCAAGTGGCCTTCAATGAGTTAAATGCCACCCATTGGCGGTGCAAACAGACCGTACGTAAAAAGCCAGCAGATAAGGCAGCGGCCGATAAGGATGGCGATGATGACGAAGAAGACGACTCTGACTCATCAGCCGATTCGAACAAAGATACCACCTCCTCTGATGATAAACCTAATGACGGAGAGGACCCAGGCAATGCAGTAGAACCTTCTCACAAAGGTTCCAACAAAGGTCACCATGACAGTGACCATCACCCCAAGTCCCCACACAATGATAATGTCAACATGTCATATGGGGACCAATTCTTTTATTATTCTGCACTGGGATCCATCGGGGAAGCTGTTAAAGACGCGGCTTTCGCTGAGTTCCACCATTGTATACTAGGAACCAGCGCCAGCCCACCAAAAAAAACTGCTCCACCTCTCTCCGCACCTTCTCCCCATGACCAGGACGAGGCAGAACGAGTAAGCTTAGACACAGATGAAGACCTCGATTCTGCCTCCGACTCGGACGATGATCTACCAGGCCATGAGCAGGCCTTAGCAAAACCTACTTCTCCCCCTCCACAAGAGCTTCCCCCGCCACCACCTCTGCCGCACAAAATGCATGACATGGATATGGCGGCCATCTCCACATTAGATGCTCAAGACATTTTTATACTAAACACTATAGTGGACGATGGAAAGGCGGGGGAAGACATAATTTATCATAATACAAAAACTAGGCGTAAGATGACACGTGAAGACTTCCGCAGCATCCTTCGACCTCGGTCCACAATGCCAATGGCAATCTTCCGTGTCCTTCTCTCCAATTGTATAGAAATGTACAGAAGTTCTAAGCGGCAACAACCGGTTTTCAACGCCTCGCCCGCTCTGTCTGTTGGCCTTTTATACAAAGACATAACAGCAAAGTCGATCGAGAGGCTGCGTGCTGGTTTAGCACGTCGGGCACACTTTCTTACCGTGCCCTTCCAAGTTTCGGACCACTGGCTTCTTATGATCGTGGATACCGAGGCTCGAGATGCCAAGGTGTATAATTTCTGCGGCGCCGAGCTACCAGTCGGCACAATAAACTTCATTGGTGAAGCAGCAGGAGAAGCCAGGTGTATACCCTTCCGTCTGCTTAAGTTAATTTGGGCTGCACGCCCATCTCTCCGCCAAGATTGGAGCCAGCCTTGGTTCAAAATCATAAACCCTCAAGTTCAAGCCGCCGAGGGATATGGGGATTGCGCTTTCTGCACCATACGTCACATCCAAGCGCTGAACCATGAAATCCCCTTTACTAATCTCGTTTCTGAAGATTTTCACTCTCTACGAGGGCGTTATGTAATGGAACTTATCTGCGATAGAAGGTTCTTTAAGGACCCAACAATGGCACCAGATGACGTCCCTCATTATCTTTTTCCAGCTATCCAACGCCCGTAGAGGAGACCCTTCCGCCACACTCTGAAAGAGTTAGAAAAACCTAAGGAGCCGGCCTTAGCCACCGAGCAAAATTAAAGAGATATCGATCCTTTGTCTACCATGAAACCAACCTTTTCCGACTTCGATCACAACGCTTGCAAAGGTCTCTCAGACTTCGAACTACGTCTCATTATGGCGTGGCTTTCAGCTGAGAAAGATGGGCTTGTATTCATGTCTCGGGACATTCTTGTAATGGCAGACACGCTACGAGAGACTTTACAATTCAAAGGAACACTCTCTGTCAGTTTAATGACCTCCTATCAGTTTCTACTCGGCCAAAATAACCCAACAACATACATGGCGTCCCCATATATTAAAGATGATCTTCTAAAGCTCAAGATCTTCGACACAACTGACACGCTGATCTCCTATCTACAGCACACAACACCGACGTTCATCATGTTACCCTTCCTCTATCATGAGCACTGGATGCTCCTGGCCACAAATCTACCAGAAGGAACAACTACAATATACAACAGTTTCGATAGCCAGTACAATGCACGACAAAAGAACTATGTCGTGACACCAAAGACGCCAACAGAAGTAGTGGAAAAGGAGTGCGCCGACAAGTTAATCGCTTTTCTGAGTATGCATACAAGGGTGTACGCCAAAGAGCACTTTCACCGCCCTTCCTTCTACCACAAATGCCCCCAACAAATCTGAGAATCAAACGACTGTGGCTTCCACGTCCTCTACTGGATGTACACCATCATCGTTCTCCAAAGACCAGTAGAGGAGATGACTGACGTGGATTATCACACTTTACAAGGACAGTTCACAGCAAATCTACTTCATTCCCTGGGGGCAAACGAAGAATTACCTTAGCCTGCAGCCCTTGTCCTAATTACTTCTCAACCTATCACTTTGACACTCTGAGGACAGAGTGAGTGATAAGTTAGGGGGGGGGTTACATTAGACAAGGGCGAGGTATCATTTTCTACATCCCTCTTTCTCCATTTTCTCCTTTCTCTGTTTATACATATTCCCTTTTTCTTTTTAACTCTCTTTTTAATTAACTCTTTTTGAGTAGAATCACCCTCATTTAACTCTAGAATCATGTTAGTCCCCAAAAGTAAATAACACTTAGACATTTAATGGCTATTTCATAATGCCACTCCACTATTGATTTTCATGCTTATGCTTCAATTCTTTATCTGACTCTCCACAGGTCAAAATCAAGACACAAATAAGCCAAGCTCTCAAGGATGAGAGGGGCACCCGGCAACTTCCAAATCAAGAAGTTCTGCAAGTGGACCACAAACCAAATAAGTGCATGTTGAAAAACTCTGAGAACATCTTTCCTTTCTTCAAAATAAAAGAGGCTTGGCCGCCCAAAATAATTTCCCAAACAAAACCCCAAAACCCAAGCCTGTGAGTCATCAAATAAAAGCCAGAGAGTCGAATAAAATTATGAGAGTTGTGCCATGAATAAGGATCTATATAAAGAACCAATAAAGGTCTCACCCGGCCGGCACATTCAGCTGCCCTCACAAAGGCAGATGTGTCGTGCCCGGTAGTGAAACCCTAAGGTATCTAAATATATGAAAGGCTTATAAAGGACTCACCCGGCCGGTGCATTCAGATGCCCTCACAAATGCAGATGTGTCGTTCTCAGTAGTGAGATCCTAAAAGCATAGACAACCCCTCCCCCACTTGAAGGGGGAGTTACACTTCAAGCCTTTAGCCAACCCTCATACCCTCTCTAGCTTCCAGTAGGTCCTTTAGAAAGGTATAAATCTGATTAGAGTCAACAACATGCACAAAATAAAGGTGGTCCCGATGCGAGCTATGAGATACGGAAAGAACCTGAGGCCCAAGCAACCCTCAAAATCAGAAAGAGTCAAGGAAACCAATAAGACTTGATATGACCTTAGGAGAACTCAGGTTAAGAATTGAAGTAGGAGTATGGAAATCCTAACAAAATAAGATCGCCTCGCCATTACATGCCTCAGCTCTATCTAACTTGAGGACAAGCTAGACTCTAAGTTAGGGGGGTTGATAACCTCCTATTTTGGACGATTATCTTAGTCTTTTTCTTTAGTTTTCCATACTCTTTCTAAATTAAAACTATAAATAATCCCAAATTTACCCTATTTTGTAAATATACCATCAGACTAACTTTTCCCTCTTATATATGTAGAAAAACACAAAAAAGTCATAAAAGATTAACTCAGCCTCAAGACCGCATGGATTCAAATGGTCCTAAGACCGCATGAAGCCAATCGGTCTCGAGACCGCATGGATTCAAATGGTCCCAAGTCCGCATGAAGCCAACCGGTCCCGAGACCGCATGGAGTCACACGGTCCCAAGACCGCATGAAGCCAACCGGTCCTGAGACCGCATGGAGTCACACGGTCTCAAGACCGCATGACGCCAACCGGTCCCGAGACCGCATGGAGTTCAAACGGTCTCAAGACCGCATGAAGCCAACCGGTCCCGAGACTGCATGGAGTTAAAACGGTCTCAAGACCGCATGAAGTCAACCGGTCTCGAGACCGCATGGAGTTCAAACGGTCTCAAGACCGCATGAAGCCAAACGGTCTTGAGGACCAAACGGTCTTGAGGTTCAAACGGTCTCCAAACCGTTTGGACTCCACTTAAGGCCTATAAATAAGACCCCAAGGGTCCTCAACCAGATATCAAGTTTCAGACGTCCAAAGGCTGCCTCAATCACTCCAGAGCTCTTGCTACTTCCATCCTCTGCCCTGAGGCTGCCGGTCTGAGACCCATACTCCATCTTGAAGCTGCTTTCTCCTTCTTCTCCAAAGAAGGGGAGAAGGGGAGATCTCATCATTGTGCAACCTTTGAAGACTGGTGGATCGTTGCTCTCTCTCCAAGGGTTTGACTTTCTTCTCTCCTTTATGGGGATGATGCTCTATCTCTCTCTTCTCGCCTCCTTCTTTTCCCTAGTCATGAGTGAGTAGTTTCTTTCACTAGGGTGCGGGGAGTAGCCCTGCTACCCATGTTTTCATATCATGTAAATGTAATCCATAACTTGTAATATAGAATTCTTATCTTTTTCAGTTCGACATCAAACGATTAAAGAATGCATGTTGCTTGATCTCCAACGTGTGTTATCCTTTATCTTTTAGTATGAATTGTCTACGTTTGTACTATTAGATTCGAAACTCGTTTGTATGTTGGTTCTTGGTGCATGTATCCACCATGCATCTATTTCAGTATCTAGAAGTGTATCTCAAGAAGTGGAGTAAACTCACTATCATTCGTTGCACTTTCATACTATGAAATGGAATCAGTTGACGTGTGGGAGTGCAACCTTGGTAAGTCGAGGAACACACTTTGCGAGGGGAATGATGCAAAGTAGGTGACCATTTGTTCGGGAATGGTTGGCATTGCAATATTCCCACACTTCTCGTAGTTAGTTCTCCGAAAGGAAACTAAGTCTACAAAGATACTAACTGACTAGACTCTTTTTGCAGGTTATGATTTGCTTTGCATGTGTTGATCCATGTGTAGTGGTGGTGAAAAATCGATCACACTCTAGTGACTTTTATCATAGTTTAACTCTTTAGATTTACTTGCTTTCTTTACTTTATATGTTCTTAGTTTAAACAACAAAATCCAACTTTCGATCTAAGTGCCTACTAGTTAGTGATTAAGTGAAATTGTAAACATTTTCCATCTTGTTTCTTGCAATAAGACCATTGTCCTGAGGATTCGACCCTTAACTATACTACAATAAGACTTCCACGTATCTTAGCATACGTGGGTGGAGTTCTTTATCTAGTATATACAAGGCTAAACCTAAAGACTACTATCTTTAGGATTTTTAGTTGGTGCACACAACTCCACGTAAGTGGAAGCTCCATCAGTGGCTCATTTAATTGTAACTCTTGAATCTTGCTATGGCCAATGTTTAGCTCATCCATTTATTGAGATTATTTATTTGGGTTTTATTCCCATTTTAAAATGTTGCAATCTTGTTATACTTTTCACTACTGCCAAGTGACTATTAAGCATGGTGTATTTTAGGCCAAATGACAATGTAGTGTACATGAGTACAAACCACCCACAGGGCACTGAGGTTTTAGTCCTCCTGCCGGGCACTGGGGTTTTAGTCCCCCTACCACTTTTTAGGCATTGGGGTTTTATTCCCCCTGCCACTTGGTGAGGTCCGGTAGGTGCCTCACCCTACATTGAGATGACTTTGTGTCTTAATATATGCATGCTATGTGATTGTTATTGTGGTGATTGATTATGGCAGTTCTCTATTTCTTATTTGAAAATTTGTCTCATTCTCTTAAATCTTGTAGCATAGAGAATCTTTTATTATGCAATGTTGTTGACTATTACTTGTCCTGTTCCTTTTGATTGACACATACTTTTATCCTTCTTTTATTGGATGATCCCAACCATCCAGGTATAGGATCAGAGTGCGCAGTTGAAGCTTGGTGAACCTAAGGCTAAGGATAGGACAAGAAGAAAAGGAACATATAGCTTGCATGATCATAGTTACCTTTACAAGTTGTTTTGTTGGGAGGCAATATTGGCTTAGTCTAAGTCTTCCTCTACCTAGATCCTATGTTTTTTATAAAGTTGTACTTCCTTTATGGAAATTTTTATAATGTACTCTTTATACATTTTGAATAAAGTCAAGTTTTATTTCTTCCGTTGCCACACATTTGATGAATTTGTTTATCATGTTTATAGTAGAGACTTGGTCTTTAAATGTCCTTTGTCGACTAAGTTGACTTAATCTCTAGGTTAGAACCTATGTGTTCTAGAACTAGGTGTAGATTTGTGTTAGAGACTTTCTTTTATCCTCCTTCTATCTTTAATATGGGATGTAGGTTCAGGAGGGTGAGAAAAGGTAGATCTTACTACAACCCTAGACATATGTTCACAACATGTGCTTAGGGTAGCTACATAGGTGTGCACCTTGTTTATGTACTTTAACTCTAAGTAAGTAGTTTGTCTTCAGGTCTAGATTGTTTCTTTTCTATCTTCCCTTCTTGGTTGTGATTGTTAGTCTAGTTAATGTCTTGCTTGCATGAACCTCCATTTTTACCTACATCGATTCTTTGATGTAGAAACACATAGCGGAGGTAGCTTGAACCAAAATCCAAGAGGAGGAAGTCCAAGGGAGGATCTATTTAGATTCTAGGGTTAGAGAGATATGACCTGGCACCATGAACTTGACCCAAATTCCCTATACTCAGGTCGAGTTACAATGATTGGGCTTTAAGTTGTTCCACTATACTCCTAATGTCTCTAGATATTCTAGACCTAAGAGGTGATCTATGATATTTAGGGGTGTTGGTATGTTATCCTCAATAGAGGTCTTAGATCACTGATGAGGTTTTACACACACTATGTGAGAGTGAGTGGGATGATCTCCACAGGAGTAGATATCATGATGCATACTATGTTTTGATGTTAGCTACCTTCTAGGGTGTTTGAGGGTTGTCTATGTCTAAGAATTTTCTGCATAGACTTCCCAACATGTGGTTACATAGCCAAAAACTCCTATTCATTAGTAGGATTTGATGGAATCTATTTTCTTTATTTTTCTTTGTTTTATTTTTTTTATATTGTACTAGACTTGTTCTAGTTCTAAACATCTTTCTATCCTTCATTTTTTCTTGACTAAACAAGGACAAGATCTTAGACATCTAAATGTCCTGACATCCATGTATTCAACCCCATATATCCAGTTTGACTTTCTATTGAATTATAGGCGTTTTGAAGGTTTTGTGTTATAAATTTAAAGTTTGATCATGGTTCTTAGATGTGCATCTTATTAGAGATGCAATTTAAGACTTATCAACTTTTGGTGTTGTTTCCAGGGAAGTGGTTTTTCTATGTTTACACTCACAAATATTTTGTTTAGATAGCATAAATATGTACATATATGCATAACTTTTCCTTTTCTTCGCACATACATGTAAATGCACATTGATATACTACTTCTTATAATGGAATGACATCTTGGGGTCAGTAATGACCAATTCATCATCATGACAAACATGGTAAGACAAAGTAAGACAGACTTAGACCACCTTATGCATGTTGCAGTGATCAAGGAATGTGACAAAGGTTTTCTTTTAATCTTTTTCCAAGCTAAGAACAAGATTCTTCTATTAGTGAATGTCAGCTTTGCATGTCAGGGGTTTCTTATTGATGTTTATTTTCTAGATGTTGATGCCTACACCCCCAGGTGCATGGAACCAATGGAGCTTCTTCTTCAACACCACCAAGGCTAGAATATCAGGAGGCTAAGTAGAATCACAGGGCTTGCACGATACTCCTCATCAATAAGTTCACCATACTACTACATCATCTTCATTCTATCTGTAGCTTCCTTTTCCTGAGAAGCATCCTCAAAGCTTCAACATTAGCAGTGTCTACGGTTTATTGATGGTCATTCAGCAAAACCTCACGACTATTCATATTGATGTTGACCATGTTTGTATGATTTTGAATAGAGGTTTGACACTCAATGAGTAGGTGTCAAGCAATTATAACAGGACATGAATTACCTCAGGATGAGGTTCAACATAGTCTTCTACGACCACCACCACTAACTATCCAATAGAATCACCCCAACATCTTTTGATAGGCTAGTACAATGTCTCCATGGTCATCATCAGGCCCACTGACTGTGGGACTTAGCCTGAGTTCATACCTCATTCAAGGCACCCCTCCAGACCAACATCAGAATCAACATCATATTATACCTTTGGACCCCACTTTCAAGTTTGTAGCTACTTCATTTGGGCAACATCGCATGGACACAACTTTTGATGAGCTTCCTCATGGTGGATATGATGACATCAACACCACACTTAACAAGTGAAGGAGTGATACATACTACTAGATATCAAACAGAAGCACACGAACACCTTTTGACAAGCTAGTACAATGACTCAATGGTCATCATAAGGCCCTGTGACTATGGGACTTAGCCTAAGTTCATACCTCATTGACGACACCCCGCTAGACCAACATCAACATCAACAACATCCACTACAATCAGACCCCACTTTCAAGTTCCTAGCTACTTCATCTAGGCCACATAGGTTGGACACAACTTTTGATGAGCTTCCTCATGTTGGAGATGATGACATCAACACCACACTTAACAAGTAAAGTAGTGATACATACTACCGGTAGCTATATCATTTTACCTCTATTATCCTAAATTTAGGACTTTCTCGAGGATAAGAAAATCTTTGAGATTGGGGTGATAGGGTGTTCCACCCTTCTATCATTTTCATTTTGGCTTCCATTTAGTTTTTCCATTTCATTCATGCGTGTTTATCTTTCATGGTTCGTACATTTAGAGTAAATTTTCAAACATTATAGTCTATTTATATTGCTTAACAAGATTTTGTTGTGTAATTTGTAGTTTGTCATTTAAGGCTATGTGGTGCAAATCCAATAGTTAAATGCGTATCCATGTGTCTAATCACCCAAATTTTGTCTAAATTGCTCAAACTCTTGCTACTATTATCTCATTGAGTCTATCATTAAGTTCAAAAATCAAATCAAAGGTTATGAGCCTATTCAAATTTTAAATATGCATGTTTCCTTGATCTACATTATGAATTTCAAACCCATGATTTGGGACCAATTACATATAGCTAGGGTTTGATCAAAAGTCCAAGTTACATTTTTCACAAACCCAACATTACTCGAAAGATTTTTGAATCATAATTACAATTTTCGCAAAGGTATCAAGTAGACAATGATGAGTTTTTGAGTTGTAATTAAGTTGAAATGTTTTCCTTTGATATTTATGTGCTCCCTAACATTAGATTGAGTCAAAAAAATGAAAATTTAAAATATGAAAAAGTGGCTTGGCTGCCCAAAATCCCAAAAATATCATGATAGTTTTCACCCAGGCCTATATATTAGAATATAGAGAATAAAAGCCCAGTGTGAATAAAAGTATGGATGTTTGTTTACATGTTTAGGAGAGTAGAGGATGGTGCCCAATGGGTGTATGAATGCAGTCATGAAAGAGGGCATTTTGTGTGTGGTAGTGCCACTCTAAAGTTATTTATAGAGTCTCTAGGAAGCCTTATGAGACCTATGAGATCATCCCAGCAATAGGGATGGTTCTAGAGTAGTATGAGGAGTTCGTCTTTCTACTTTGGATCAACTAGCTCAGATTATAGGGATCGTTGCTCATTACAAGGACCAACGTGACACTGATCAGAATTCTAAAAAGTCATTAGTGTGTTTTTCTTTTTAGGACTTGAATTAGTGGGAGGCATGTTGTTCCAAATTTCTTACATGAATATGAATTATAGTTCATTACTTGCTTTAATTGCCCACCTAATCCTTAAGTGACAACACCTTTATCGCAACATTATGGTTCAAGTCCCTATGAGTATTGATGTTTTTTTTTAATTTGCCTAAACTTTGTTGAATTCTCATTGATCTTACCTTAGTAGGGATTGCATGAAGGATGGGGGTTTGTCCTGAAATAATATGGATCAAGAGATTGTCATTTTAATATATTTTTCATAAACTTAGAATATATCACTGAGCTTAGTTGGATGTTATTTTTTGTCTTTGTGTTTAGTCTTGCTTGAGGAAAAGAAAGATTTAAGCTTGGGGTGGTTGATAACAACCAAATTTAGGTACTTATGCTATGTATTTAACTATTGTTTCATGCCTATATTAGTCGTGATATTCTTACAATAACTCTAGAATCTTAGTTTTTCATAACTTATATTTTTTATTGATATAGTAGCTCGAATAGCCAATAATGGGACTTGCAAGCACCCAACTAAAAAAATAATCAATTCCCCTAATTCAACCTGACAAAACTAACTCAATTTCCATGAAATTGAGATGCATTCATCCCCCTTTTTGCAGCAATATACCTTAGCACTCCGTGAACTCTTTTTCTTCACAAAACAACTGAAGGTCTGTATTCTGATGGTGCATCGAAAAGGCCAAGCAATCACCAAAAGGAGCACCCCTAGGACAACCTATGGAATGAAATGAACTTGATGTGATTTCATCAAACTTGTCCCTATTTCATTTCCTCTATCCATTTACCTTTTTCTTCTTAAGATTACAAAAGGCCCATCTTCCAACGGTCCATATTTTGGTGGTGTCTTTCGATGGCCCCAACTGAAGGCTAGTTCCATAGGCTGAACCGGATGGCACCTTGCACTAACCACTTCTTATGCTTTCTCTTCTTATGGTGTCTATTGAAGGTTTGTATTATGATGGTACCTTCTAATAGCCACCACTGATACATCTAATTTTGAAGGAAATCATACCTTAAAAACCAAAAAAACAAACTCGGGTCAAAATAAAGGAATTCAAGTTTATGCACTCAAACATGATTCAAATTTACTAAAATCAAGTTGATTTCATATACATCTATATCCCTCCAACCACTATATATACCCTCATGCCACCTTGACAAGGGTTCCAAATTTTTGAGTTCCACACTCTATGATTATGCATTTTTAGTTCCTAAACTTCCATCTTAGAGCTTCAAGGATCTAAAGGGCACTAGAGATCAAACTACATCAATTCACTTTTCTTTTACTCCATGTTCCTTTGACATACATTATATTCCACCACCATAACAACCTTCCAACCATGTCCACCATCTTCCCCCTTCATTAATCAATGCTACCTATTGTTTGGTACAAAATCAGTGAGAAAGGAGGTGAAAGAGTCCAAAAGCTCAACAAGAATGACAAAAAAGATGAGATGTATCCCATGTAGAGGCTAGAGAGCAAGAACCACCTCTCCTGTAGGGAATAAATCTCTTATTCTTTCTATTTTCTTCAGTTGTCCCCCTTTATTTCTATAAAACAATGTATTTCTATCTTTGTTCGGTGCCACCTATGCTTGTCTATGGCTAGTTAAGCTCCTTCTTGAGTATAAAGCCCGTTTTGGGCATGTTTATGTACTTTAACTCTAAGGAAGCAATTTACATTAACATCTAGCAAGTCTGTGCTCTATCTTCCCTTCGTGGTTGTGATTGTTAGTATGGTTGATCCCTTGCTGCATGAACCTCCATTTTTTTCTATCCCTTATGCTCTGGGTGACACACGTGCTATAATGGACAAGAAAAGGGTAACTACTAGGGTGACTATCTCCAAAAACCAATCCTCAGTTTAGATTGCTCGAGAAATTTCTTATAGAAACTAATAGAAGTCAGTTGACATGAGTACTTGTGCACTGTCTTGTATATGTCGAGATATGACACGTGAGATATGGTTTATGACTAGAATAGGCCTTAATCTCTTTAAAAATAAGGAACTCTAGCATGGGACATACGAAAAGTGTGAACTATTGATATGAGTCAACCCAACATAGGAGAAGGTCAGGATACCTAGTCTCCAAAACATATGAAATATTTAAAAATATGCATGATGAAATACATGATGATGAGTCCCAAGCTAGATTACTTCTAAGTGTAAGAGTTGATCCACTTACTATGTGGGTCCCTTAATCATGTGGAACCCTAGATTTCCTATAAGAATACCTAACCCTAGAGAAAGAGGCAATTGAATATATGATGTTTGCTATATAGGTGAGGGAGATGTCTCAAGACCCTAAGATGATGTACATGATGTGTGATCTCCATGATGAGCACTCAAGACCCTAAGATGATGTACATGATGTGTGATCTCCATGATGAGCCTCATACTCGTGTTAGTGGTTATGTGTGAAGGAATCTAGTGGTTGCCTTGGTTTTTGAAAGTTGGGTGGAAAATTTGTTATGGGTGCATGGTTGAGATTGGCATGTCTTGTTGGGCATAGATAGTCCTTATCTTGAGTGGCTTGTTCTTGTGAAGCTCCTTTGAGATATAAGTGAGATAATTTTGAAACCTATATATTGACTATAATGTTGTTCCTCGATGATGGTTGTAGCGTGAACTTGTCTCACTTAAGTGGAAAATTGAATATGTATGATAAGTCACTCTTGTAAGCTAGATGGAATATGAAGCTATACCATACATGAAATATGTAAGTTTAAAAGCATGAACTTGATGCAACGATGCCTTCAGATCTTAGCTTGAATAATCACAAATATAATGCTAAATTTTGGACTCAAAATAAGGAAATGATGAACATATTTGGGGATAGAATTTTGGGGAAAACTAAATCACACATGAAATTTTATATAATGATGATATATATGTTCAATAATAATATCATTTACAAGTCATGATGATGAACCTATTCATTTAAGCAATCAATAACATAGAGTCTGATAATACTCATCAATGCTAGTATAACCCACCTCAAGCTCATATGATTACGTACAAAAAGCCTAATGTACTGGTAGTAAGGGATACAAAAGCCCTAGTGTCTAGCCAATGTTAAAACATGAAGGAATACTAAGTAAAATGTATATATGTATTGGTATGGGTACATCCTTGTTGACGACCACCTAAGTGTGCATTTCATGATGGGAGTTCCTTGTCATCTAAGGTTGGATACCAAGATATGAGGGATATAGAGTTTGACTCTTGAGCACAACAATGGATGAATTTTGAGGAAAAATTCATTTTATGGAGGGAAGGATGTGACAATCTAATTTCCTCTCTCATTTATTATGATCATTCTCTCTCTTCAAGATACCCATGTCATTCAATTTAATTTTAATCACAGTACCTGAGTGTGTTGATGGCCCAATTTGATGACCTCGATGACTAAATTCATACTATGTGTCACAATACCAACTTAAAAGGAAAATTGAACCTGAGAAATGTGATCACCTTGCTCCCTAGTTTATATCATATGGTAGGCATTTTAATGATGAATCAAACGATGCAAAAATCACCTGGATTGGGATTTCGAATCAAAAGTTATGACATATTAAAGATGAGCCTTTTAAATTTAATTAACTGAGATTTTAAACTCTTTTAGGAAAAAACAACGGGGAACGGCCCAGTATCCACCACCCATTCTTGGGAAACCCTAACACGCCCCTGATAACGACCATCAAATCACCCCCACATGGATCTAATCCCAATCAAATGGCATATAACTAATCTCCTTCCCCTATATATGTTCCACTGACATAAGAGGTGTTGCTTCCACCTAACACCACCACAACAACCTTAACACACCCCATCCAATCCCCCTTTACTTTTCATTTCACTTCTTTCTCCTCTTTCCATTTTGCCTATTTTTCTCATGCTTCCTCACCCGGATACCCCTTTTCTTCCTGGGGATTATGCACCCTAGCCTAGTAGTACCGCTAGGACCAGATGGTTGGGGATTTCTTCTTTTAGCTGAACTCCGATCCGATCTACTGGCCTCTGGCTCTGTGGGGCCACAACAGTATTGCACGTCATCCTGGCTCAATGTCTGGTAACTGATTCCACTGTGCACACTCTTCTCCAATTAGTTGTTGGAGGCAGTGTCGACCTGTGTGTGCATGATGTGTTAGATGTTGGGGATGATTGCTCAACCACTAGATCAGGCCAGACGACCCAGATGTCACCATCCAAGATGCATGGCTGGTCAGACTCCATAGTTGCTGGGACCTGATGACATCTAGTCAGGAAACGCCACATGGATCCCATGTGAGTGACACCCAACTTGGGGTGTGCTTGCTAGAGTCTGGGAGTCAGCCCTAGGCGAGTGTGCATGCTAGCCACCAAATCCAACACTAACAGGTATCATAAACCACATTATCAAGGTAACTTCGCTCAATTTTCCTATAGTCTCAAATGAAATCTTACAAAATGCATAACTCTCAAACCCTTTGGCCAACTTTGGAAAATATATTTACCAAATCAATCATTTCAACAAGGACTACCACTTGGGAATAGTATCGAACCCTAAAACCACTTCCTATTTCTCTATTTTGCAAAATGAGATCTTTGACTATGTGGAGCACATTTAATGCATCCTTATGATAAATCTTGAATCATTAATTTATTTTTATCCTCTTGCTCATCTAATCAGTAACTTTGTGCACCTTTGAATGACATTAGTGTCCTAATCACCCTTATTACTCCATAATGACTCTTGATGCACCTATATGACTAGCTTTTGGAACTTTAATGATGAACTATATAATAGTGCTTCTTAATGACATCTAATAGCTAACCAACTTTGAAATCAGTAACCATATGGTTCCATGTAACGCATATGCCCAAGATCATACTATTTCTTTCTTATTCACGTCATATGGTCCAAAATGCATGTGTACCCCAATTATGGGAACGTTGGTTCCTTGAACTGATGATATGTTTGACATAAGTCATTATCCCAACTCTTTTAGATCCCTCAAATCAGTAATCTTGAGATGTTTAGAGGCACTAGTGCATCTGATCAATTCTCTTGTTCCATTGTCATGTTTGAAACTCGAAGTCCACAAGTTGTGACCTAGTAGGGCACATATGACTTGAATTGTGGTTCTTTTGTGTTAATGCTTATATGGATCATTTTTCCCTTGTTCCCGTCTCTCAAGTAAGAGATTACTCTATCTCTCATGATATCTTGGATGTGGATGTCCTGCCTGAGTCCAATGTTGAACCTTGATGGCATATCAAAACTATGTTGATGATTAAATGTATGTGGATATATCGATACCAATGTTGGAATTTGATGGCTTGACCTAGGGGACATTGACCTATATTTGAATATGTTTCTCACGTCCTTATGTTTCTTCTCTAAATCATCTTGTAAGCTTGAATCTCATGACTTTATGAACTATGACCCTGCTTTCCCTATTATGAGTCTTATGACCTTGTTATATGACTTAGTAACATAAATCCTATAATGTTCTTATAAAATAGATGGTACCTTAGCATGACATGAAACTTGAACCCCACCTTGATGATGACCTCTAAATAAGTAAAAGATCATATAATGAACTTGTAAGCAACATTGAACCTAACTTGGCCAAAACCCTAAAATGGAGCTAGTTAGGGTTAATGATGAGAACCTAATTCATGTATATAATCTTGAGCTTAATCATGTATTTCTTGTGGATAAATGGTCAATACTAAGTTAAGTATGATTCTTTGAATCATGTATGGGCTTTAATAATTACTTAAAATGTGATACATATGTATGCTTGTTTACTTGATTGCATATTGCCATGCAGTAATCTAGTATTGTACTTGACGTTTGTCTCATGCCGTTGTTTTATAACTTGCAAACATAATATATAAACTCCATTATATAAACATTTTGCAGCTGTGTGTATTCTTGGATTAAGAACATGAGGATGGGCGTCCAACTTGAGTTGTCATGATAGGGTGGACTATGTTGATAAAAGGGTTAGCTAATCTTGAACACCCTTACAGACTCTTCCGATGGGAAGTAGTCAAAGGCCTTATGATATATGATGTTGTTGTTATAATTGGAGTGAAATTACATAAAATACAGACTCTCACTTTGTTAAATACTTTACTTATTTTTTTTTCCATTTAGTTCTGCAACTTTTTTCAAACTAAGCAAAGCTTATGTATATGTATCTTTTAGCCCTATACTCAACACCTCGTGTGCTTCACCCACCTTGTTTGATATATTTTATTAGTTTGGAGATGGCTAGAAATTGACGGGTTTGATAATCTATGTTAGGTGCTATTGTTGTAAGATCCCTAGTTTACTCAAGAAGACTTCTAAATTTGTACTCTTGAATATGTAATTGTAAGCTTGTAATAAGAAATGTTGCTTAATATATCTTATTCATTGTTGCGATGATGATTGGCTCATTTATCTTGTTATATATTCATGTACGCTAAGACTTATGCTTCCGCATCTGCACTTTGATAATACCATCCTAGGGACAGATGCCTAGGTCCTATCTCCATTGACTTTATAGTAATTTGGAGTTAGGATTTGGGTAAAAAATGGTTCTGTGATAGATGGTATCAGAGCATGAAAAATAACTAAACCAAACATTTGTTACCAATTGTTTACTTTGCATGCTTTTTATTCATATTTTACATACCGATTACTATTGATGATAATAAATAGGATATCTACGAGCAAAGAAAAGTAGGAAAGCTCATTCATGAGGGCTAAAGGGATGAATTAATGGTTTCTCGGGGTACTCTAGAGCATACTAGCCATGTTAGGGTCTCTAGGAATGGTGTCAGTATAAGATCCTTTTTTGTGTCATTAGAGAAGTGAAAATATACTACAAAAATTGTCTAGTCACAAGAGATGGCGAAATACATGATTGCAAAGGGAATAAAGGATGCAATAAGGAAAAAATATGCTTCCATTATCTACCTCTTCTAGTTGTACATGTGACACCCTGCTCTTCATATGAGGTGGACCTCCCTACGAGAGAGGTGGTTGGAAATGATCCCATGGATCTGTCATCTAGCATGCTTGATGTAAGTCTTTTTGTGATATAATAGTCTTTTAGGTGAATTTAAAATATATTTATGTTTTAGTGTATATAACACTATTTACAAATTTGTAGTGGTTGAATCCATGTCATCTTTTATTAGAAGATCAATATGTGATTGCACTGGGTGAGGCTCACCCACCCCTTCTAGGTGCATGATTCATGGTCATCCAGTGCACACCCATGCAGTTAATGTGTCAATCAGACTTGTCTACCTGGCTTGAAACTGACAACACTACTACATGTCCACCCTGACTACAAGATGATATACGATGCAGGAAGCGGCATGGTTGAGTGGACCAAAGTAGGAGTTGTCTATACTGATATATGATAAATTTTCATTGTGTTTGTATTTGTTATTCTTTTCTAGTTGTGTATATAATGGATATTGATACGAAAATGTATAGATTCAGGCTATAACACCTAACAAACCCCACTACATATAGTTCTCCACTTCCTCCTCTAGATATTCAATTACTTACTTGGATTGTGAAGGATTAGAGTCGCTAGGTTCTAGATGCAGGGGGTTGACAATATGGCTAAGTGTCATATAAGAAGGGTTGAATATGATGGTCCATATTAAGAAGGATGTTGCAGGTCAAGCTCATGACACTAGTGTATTCATGCAAGATGTTGTGCAACCGATCATCACCTTTATGGCAACTCTTATTAAAGATCACATTAGCTGGTGTCAAAGCATACTGAATGTCATGTGATGAGTGTAGTGACTTCAGGTCCAAGAACCACAATCACCGCCAACACTATAACAGATGATTCTGACTATGAATGTATGGTCTCCATGTATCACTCTTATGGTGGATCTGTCTGGTACTTTGTTCTTTAACAAGTATCTATGTGCTTGGTTTGATATCACATATCATGACAAATGAGATTCTGTCATCAACTGACACACATTCCAGTCTTATGTGTCATTACTGTCTACTAGCCTTCCACAATGACATCTGACTAAGGACATAACAAGAATGTATTTAATCTTAACATCTGTATGATATCAGTGTTCAAGTCATGTACTTGAAGAATATGTCATTGAGTAATATCATTCTCTAAATATTTATTAAGTTACTTGATAATCTCATAACTGAATTAAATAGAATAAATTGGAAGATTGCCTTTATTATTAATGAAATCACTTACAATTATGCCCTTACAATCACAATATGATTTGCTCTATGGGCATATATATGAATTGTATTAGCTAAACATGATAATAGAAAACACAAAAATGGAGATGAAAGAGATAGAAGAAGAAATGGAGCTTGAAGTAGTGCTTGAATCCTCCTCCAATAGTTGTAAGCTTGTTCACTTCCCTCCTCTATGGTGTGATGTCATGGAAATGGAACAAATAATGGGAAAACTCTTAAAGTTAGGGTTTGGATGAAGAAGATGATGAAATGGAAGTGGAAAAAAATAGTTGTATGGTAGGTTGGTGAAATGAATGCCCAAGGGAGATAACCTTATGATCCCAGTTGCCATAAATGTTTATATAATGGTGGGGGGAGGCATAGGGTTAGGTGGGGGCAAGATGTTAGAATAATAGTTGGGAAGTATTAGGGTTTGGTAGGTAGAACAGTCGTTCTAGATAGAACGGTCGTGGTGGATCCACGTGAGAATGGTTGTGATGGTTGGAAATGGTCGCGATGTGGGTGCAAATTGATCTGATGAAATTTGGGTTTTGGATTTGGGGTAGCATTTCCATGGTGGGATTAAGATATAATGATCATGGTGGGTACCAAGGTCATGGAGAGCGAATTGAGGAAGGTTGTATGATAGAGAAGGATCATTCAGATGACTCACTTCCACAGTCGTTTGGGATAGTACAATCATTCTAATCATCAGGGTACACAATCGTTCTGATGAGAATGTCCATGGTGTTTAGTGTCAAATTGTAAATTCAATTTTATGTCAAGATTGTGATTTTTTATTTTTTTCAAATGACCTTGTTGGGATACCACAATGCTTTGGGGTTTTTTTTTGGACTTTGGTCTTGAACCTGGTCACCTAAGAGTTTTTTTCTTTCTTTAATGCATTCTTTTCACTTGTGGTATATCGGGGGAGATTTTGGCCTCAGTTTGATCTCTCCAAGCCTAGGGAAACCCTGGATTCAACTTTCTTATCTCCCTTCCATCAAGTAGTGGTCAAAGTACCTATAGGACATGCAAAAAGTATGCATAGGTGCATTTTACAAAAGTAAATTATAATGGTGAGATATCATGCATTATGAAACATCAAGATGTAAAAAATGGGTAAAAAAATACAAGATAGAGACCCAGTCTAGGGCTCCACCACCATCCCAATCTCAAAATTTGTTTGTCCTCAATTATTCTCCAACTAAATCTTTCATTTAAATTCAATCCATTATCAATTAAGAAATGCACTGAAGTACATGATTATTGATTAAATGAGTCGAAGCATGAATTCATGTATAGAATCCACTTCTCATCTTTACTCTATCACAAACTAAATGTAATCAAGAAAAAAAGCACAAAGACTTTCCATATAGTGTAGTAGGACTCATGCAAGTGATATAATATTTAGAAAGCTTAGGTAAAACTATTTCATACATGGAATTTGTCACAATAGCTAGATATGTTGTTTCTCCAAAATGCACTCAACCTTATATGTCAACCCACTTCATATGACCTGCTTATCTATATATCGGGGCAAGGTTTGGTTAGGTTTGATGTTTCCTAGACCAATGTGTATCAATTAGAAGAATGGAATTGTGGAAGAGGATTGGAGTCCTATTAAGTTGGATCACTCATCTTTTGTTTTCTTTATTTTAGTGCTATTACAAAGGAGCATCTTTAGTTTTTCATTTTTCATTTTTCATTTTCTTATGCTCGTTTTGGCATTACGGCATGTGGTGGTAGAAAGAAGCATTAAGGAGGAAGGGTTGGCCACCCCAATATTATGGAGGGTGGTCAAGGCTTACTCTTTTTTGTGCTTTTTAGCATCTTTTCATAAGATGGAGGGATCTGGAATGATGGGGAAAGATGGATGAAGAGAGTGGTCACATGGTATGGATCTTCATATAAGGTCTTCATCATGCAATCCAATCCAATCATTTTTCACATGCAATTAAAAAAACCATGATGAATGATAAATTTGGGTAAACCACATTCTTTTTATAGGACTTAGATAACCCTAAACATCTATGGTTTGCAACATTGCATTTCAACCAAACAATCCAACATTCCAACATTTCATAAGAGGAACGAAAAATATGTAGAATTTCAAAATTTGAGATCATCAAGTCATAATCAAGTGCTAATGGGAGTGTGTTTATCACATGTCCTTCAATTAAAAAAAAATTTAACAATTGGATTAGAGCACCTTTCAAGGAAATATATTTCAAACATGGGTAGAACTCGAAAAATGGTGATTAATTTCCCCTATTTACATCAATGTCTAAATACTATGAAAGAACAAGAAAAAAAACAAATCTTGAGTCTCACATTAACAAATTAATGATAACTGCATGCAATTCAATGTGAGATAGCATGACAGGGTAAAAGTGTGCACAATTTTGAGTTTTTTTTATAAATTGCAAATAAATGCAAGGACATTATCTATCTGGCATGTAAGGATGCAAAGATGGAAATTAAAGGTTAAACTAGACACATGTAGGGGTCAGTCAAGAAACTCATCATCTTATGCAAAAATTAGATCTAAGCAACGAAGCAACACAAGCTTACTTCCCTACAACCCCAAGTGTGGTGGTTAGTTTCCAATTTTTTATCATTTCAGTTCAACATTCATTTTCTTCTCATTTTGAACTCTGCATGGGTTGGCCACTCCATGGATCATAATTCAAGCTAAGTTCCTGATCTAAGATGAATAAAAAACAACAAAACTATCAAGTGTGTTGTATGTATGTGTTTCTTAGAAGTATAAAAATAGAAGTATAGCCAAAAAAAAGGCTTGGGAGAAAATGTCCTCAAACCTATGTGGATTTCCTTCAAGTAGCACTTAGTTTTTCACCTTCATCTAGGTGTGGATTTCCTTCCTTCTCAACCATTTGGAAATTTCATGGACACTTTCTTGAAGTAAAGAGATTTATCATTTTCATAGAGAAGTGGTTCCTCATCCCATTGATCATATATGTTATCAAAATGTTCACCATCTTTTAGGTAATAAAATGTTACTTTGAACTAACAAAAATCAACATCTCGATTTGGTTCTTGTCGGGTGGAGGTCTAGAACATATTTATATTTTACTTCATGTTCAGGAAAGAGACTATCATAGTCAACTACGCACATGTATTTCAACATTGGTTGTAGACAGGAATGGCCTTCCTAAGATGATTGGGATTCTCTTGTCCTCTAGCTCCATACTAAAAAGAACAAATCCACAAGAAACACCAATTATGCTTCTTTGTATTTCATCACTAAGATATCATCCACCCTTCATCTAAACACCTTGATAGAATGATTTACCAATTGAATATTGCAATGCTCTTGCTTTATCTTGCCTATCCCTAGCTCAACATAGACTCTATTTTGCATCAAGTTCACACTAGATCCCATGTCAAGTATATATTTGTCAAGGTGATGTCCCTCTATGTACAAATGCATGAACGAGGTTCTAGGTCTTTCTTCTTCACAAGAAGATAATTTTTTAGAATTAAGCTCAATTTTTCCAAAATATTCACCTTTTTGGGCATTGTTCCCGTTGGTTTTCTATTGAAAGTGCACATATCCTTGAATAATTTTGCATAAGTCAGAATTAACTTGATTTCATCAAGCAATAAGATGTTCATTTTCACTTGCTGAAAGATATCCAAGATGTCAAAATGAAAGTTCTACCTCCTTTTTTAAATGGAGAACCCTGAGTGCAGTTGGAAGGATGAAACATGAGAGACAACTGGAAACATGGTTGAAGGTGGAGATTGGAGCAATCATCTGAGAACTAGCCCCCCTCCTCAGACTCAAGAAGGTCTATTCAAAGGAGGGTCCTCCCGTTCAAGTTTCTAAGGAAATGAAATAATGGATCAACTCTTTGATCCACCCTCCCTTGAGGATTAGTGTTTAAAAACAAGGGAGTTAGAAGTTCGTAATGGTTCATCATGTAATCTAAATCTATTCTAGAGAGGAATGTGAAAAACTACTAGAGGGGGGGTGAATAGAGTTTTTGAATTATTTTAACAATTTATTGAATTCAAACAACCACAATTGAAATTAGAAGAAAGAGACAGGTGTTTAGAGTGGTTCCAACTATAGCAAATACTATAGTTGTCAGTCCACTACCCAGTTTCTTACCCAACCGGGATTTGAAAGTATTTATTTTATTACCTCTCGAGGATTTATACAAAATACAATACTTTCCTTTACACCCTTTGAACAGCCTTCACCCTGAAGTAGGTGCACCAACTTTGAGGTAGCCTTCTATGAAGTAACTCCAAGCTCCCCCTTGAAGTAGCCTTCCTCTCTAGAAGTAACCTCCCATTGCACCAACCTTCTGAAGTAGCTCA
This sequence comes from Alisma plantago-aquatica, assembly GCA_963693085.1. Lineage (NCBI taxonomy): Eukaryota > Viridiplantae > Streptophyta > Magnoliopsida > Alismatales > Alismataceae > Alisma > Alisma plantago-aquatica. The sequence goes on along the minus strand of OY856411.1, from coordinate 816,670,540 downwards.
AAGTCTCCTTCTTCGCCAAGAAGATCTTCACCCTCTCCAATCCGCAACCTCCAACCTAGGAGTAGCAAGGAGAGTACAAACAATAATAGGGAACAAGAAAGGAAATAGAAATTACAACTTATCCTTTAGAGCCCAAGGCTTGATTTGCCTAGATCAAGCGTATAGATCTCCTAACCAAGTATGTGAACTTGTGATTGCAGTGGGTAGGAGATACTAGCCTATAGGACACGAATTATGAGCTAAGGAATGAAATGGCCAATTGTCACAATGCTCAAATTTCTCACAAACAGATTGCACAAAGTATACTCAAAGGTTTCTCAAGTGTAGCAAGTGTAAACAAGTTAGTTTAGGTGTCCCATGGCTTGTCCTATTTATAGGAATGGCCTAAGGATGCTTAAGGACGTTCTAGACAACTTCTAGGGGTTTCTAAGTGCTTAACTAGCCGTTAGGTACAAAGTTGTTGCTTTAACAATGGCTAATTAATTAATTCTGCAGTTGTTGTCAGAGATCATCTCGGTCGACAAATGGTCGACCGAGACACCTACTCGGTCGAACTTTTGTCGACCGAAAGGCTCTCTGGAACAAGTGATTTGCAACGTCTTTCATCAACTGCCAACTAACTTGTCTGTTGTGTCTAACGGCTACTTTGGATCTTTCTCGGTCGAGAAGATTGTCGACCGAGAGTGTCTCAGTCGAGGAGTTTGTCGACCGAGATTGATCCTGTTTCAAGGTTTCAATTTAGGCACTAATTATGTGTGTAAGTGTGCATAAGTAATCCTATTTGAATGGGATGACTTGTCTAACTGTGGTGTTTAGCTAGGGAGAATCTAACGCTTGATTTACATGCAATTCTAAGTACTTGTACATTATATTTTTGTACAAGTTTTTACAACAGTGATTACATTGCATGAAATTATAAATATGTAAGCTTGTAGATTTTCCCTTGTTGCTTTGTCATCCTGCACACTCAAGTAGCTTGTTAGATTAATAAGAATGAAATGTTTTTCATAATCAAAACAAAGGGATTTATAGATGTCCATTTAGCCAACAATCTCCCCCTTTTTGAAGATGACAAACATTTCCAAAATATAAATAAAGGAAATATAAAACATATGAGTTTTATACCTTTAGATTACCTTTTATAGCTTTTTCTCTTGTGTATAAAATGTGTGCTTATTATTCCCCATGAATTATGGAACATGAAATCCAGATCATTTGGGAATATAACAACTTTCAATGTAAAGCCAAGAGTTTATTTATGAAACTCATTAATTGAGTTTTACATAATTACTAAATTTTAGTTTTATATTTATCTCTCCCCCTTTGTCATTTCAAAAAGATAACCGTTAAGAATAAAAACTCCCCCTTAATTAGATATCCCATCAAATCTAATGAAAAAGATGTCCATTTAAAAGCCAAAAATGTAAACAAGAGCTTTTGTTTAAGTAGCACAAATATCAAAGAAAACATCCTCCAAAGGAGTGATAAGCAATTGCTTCCTAATGTTGTTAAATTGATCTAGTGGAAGCAGTTTTGTAAAAATATCTGCCAATGTTATCTTCAACATGATGAAGGGAAACATGATTGATTTGCAAATATATTCAGTTTAATTTCAGACTTCACAACAGAAACCTGGTCGGTCGACGATCTTTCGACCGATAGTGTTCTCGGTCGAACAGTTTCTCGACCGAGAATGTGTCTGGATTTGTTTCATAACTGTCATAGATCCTTGTCAATTTTGCCACAATTTTAAAGGTTGCATTTTTTATTTATTACTCCCCTTATTTTGTATGCTCTACAATGATGATCTTATAATCCATATTTTGAAGATGTCTCACATGCTCTTTATAAAAATATCCATTGGAATCAAGTAAAGATGACCAATTTCATTAAAAGCATGTATTACAAACAAGGAACGATAGACACATCATATAGAGATGACCCATTACAATTATTCAAAAGATATCATTACAAATGACTCCAACACTTACTGGAAAGACTTAAGAATTACATCAATGTCAGGGTCTTTCCCAAGAAAAGGCTCAGTTCCATAATACTGGACCAAGGTTTGCCAATCTAGAGCATCTGTCTTAGTTAAAGCATATGCTTCCAAGAATGTAGGAACTCGGTCAAATCGGAAATGAGCGGCAATATCTTGCAGTTGCATGGATGAAAACTGAGTGTGCGTAAGATCCACAGATGGTGGAGGTGGAGTTTGATAATAGTTGTACGAAGGATTGTATGGATTGAGCATGCCAGGATTTAAAGAATACAGATATTCATCAGGTTGGTTTGGTGAAAGGGTTTGCATTCTTTGGTTTATATAAGTCATGGAATGATGGTTATAGTCTAGTTGTTTGCTAAGGTGACATTGGGAGCCAGCAATATAGGTAAGAGTGTTTTGAATGGGATCATGTGATAGGTTAGTAGGAGGAGGGGGTGGTGGTATGTCTTGATGAGATGTTTCTCCTTCTACTCTAGCTCTTTTATGACCAAAATCAATTCCCATTTTTTCTACTATATTCTTACTTATTTTTTGTGGTCTACGCTCCCATATATATCCCATATCCTCAAGTTGGGTCTTAAGGAAATGTTGAGTAATTTGGCATACAAAATCGGCATATGGAGGATTGCCAAAAAACTCAAGCATGTTTTTAAGAATGATGCGGATAAAATTTGTGGGAATACGTTGGATAATGGCATATATTAGACACATACGAAAAATAGGAACTTCAGACTTATTGGCTCTAGGATGTATGTTTGTTGAAACAATAAGGTTTATAATCCTAGCAGCTGGTTTGAGATTTATAGCATAATATGTGCCTCTATCTTCGTGACAGGTTGTATTGGATTGAAAAATGGTCATTTTGATGTCACTAAGACTAATGGTATGGTCATCTTGGAGAAATTGGTTAAGGGGGTTTCCAGAAGTAAGGTCAAGGGTGTCTTGATATTCATCTATGTCAATGTTTAGCATGTCAAGAATGTCCCCTTCAGTAAATCAGAAGCTATGCCCATTGACCATAGTATAGAAGAAGATGGTTTCATTTTCAGAGTGGGAAATGAGGTTTGCATAGAATTCATTCACTACCTTGATTGAATAGGAAGGAAAAGAAGGGTTGATGAATTCTTTTAACTTTTGCACTTCGAAAAGGTCCTCCAAGTCGACGATGTTGATGAAGTCCATAACTTCAACTGGTCGTCGTGGGAGAGGAGCTTTGGAGGAAAGCCGTAAATATCGATCACCAGCATCTCCATCGACGAAGGCAATGTCGTTGATGATCGTCAGTGGTGGAGTAGCTTCCCGAGCTTCCCTTCCTTTCCTACCGGCGACCTTCTTCTTCCCACGAGCAGATGATGAGGCCATTGTGTTGCTTGAAGGTGGAGAAGAAGCAAGGAAGGCTTGGGGATGAGGATGCTAAAGAGTTGCACAAAAATGCACTAGAGAGAGCCTAAGGAAGCAAGAGTATGCAAGTGTGAGGAAGTGACCCGTCTTTGGTTCCTTTTATAACAATCCAGCGACCTGGTCGGTCGACGATTCGTCGACCGAGTGTCCGCAACGGTCATGTTGCAGACGTGCCACTCGGCTCCCCAACGGTCATATAACGGTCATAAACGGTCATAACGGTCAGTTTACAACGGTCATGTCCAACGACTATTTCTCGGTCGAACAATTGTCGACCGACATTGTCTCGGTCGAACATTTGTCGACCGAATGTGTGTCCGATACTAAATCTGTCTAGATTCTGTCGGTCGAGAGAGAGGGGCTGACCGAAAGTTTTTCGGTCGAAGAGTTCGTCGACCGACAGACTTACTGAGTACGAATTTGAAGCTGATTTTTAATGTAATTGATAGACTATATTTGTAGAGCACATATATAGATTTTCTAAGGGAGTAATATTGTGTTTATTATTGACAATATTTGGACAAGTTGTGATCATAAATTAATTATTCTTTTAATCATAAAAGGATATCGAAATAGTTATTATGTCAAACTTATTTTAGGTCGAATTTGACTACGACCATAGCGCCCCTTGGTCAAATTTTATTTTGACCAAGAGGCAAATTTTGCAGATTTTCAGATTGAATGTATTGAGTATAATATCTGCATAAAATTAAATGTCAAGCTGAAGCATAATACTTAATATGATTCTTAATTGAAGGCACAATTAATTATCTCGAATCTTCAAAGATACTAATTTATGGATTTATATATATATATATTTTATGTGTTGCAAGCAATAACATATAATCAATAAATCATTTTGCTTGCCTATATATTTTCATGAATCCATGCATGCAATTATCATTATCGATGCGCACTCAATGATGAAAGTATGATAATAACAGCATACAATGATAATTTCATCACATGATTAGTATATGAATAGACCAGAAGATACTTGAACAATCATGTGAAAATAGGAATTTTCTTTTCATTTGACTAAGCATGATTTCAGTTTAAACTTTAAAACATCTAGGGAATGAATTAATCTTATTTACATTTGTAGAGATGATTTCCAAAAATAAATGCAGCAATTTTGTAGTAGGCTGGAGGACAGTGATGTGTTCGGTCGACAATTTTTCGACCGATGGTCTTTCGGTCGACAGTTTTTCGACCGACAAGATTCCTGGAACTGTTAATAAAACATATTTGTGTAAGTTAACTATTTGTAATCTCATTATGTTGAGTTGAGATAGACAAAGAAGTATGCAACTAATGTCTCTGGTCATATCTCAACTTGATTCTGTTCATTTAGTTTGGAGGTTTTGGAACCCAAACTAACTCGACATCTTTTCTCTTATAAGGACATGAAAAAGAGTAATGTCCAAGACGTGAGCAATAATGGCAACATATAGAATCAACCTCAAGTCGTTTTCTATGGTTTTGTTCTAGGTTGTTCTTCGGTACAAATGTATTTGTTCCTTTAGGTACATATTGATGGGTTTGAGACCTTTTCCAACTAGGTTGATAGGACTTCCCTTTAGGCTTATAACCTAGTCCTCTTCTCCCAATTTGATGGTAGGATTTATCTAAGATTTGATCAAGAATGCCATTATTATTTAAATTACTGACTTTTTGTTGTAACTTGGCAATCTCTTCCATTCTCTTCTTAATATCTAGTTTCGCTTGATCTAGATTAGATGACAATAAATTTCTTTCTTTGACAATAGAATCAAAATATAGATGGTTGCACAAAATAGGTTGTTTTTGAAGATCATTCACTTGTCTTTGCAAATTATTTTTCTCTAAAGAAAGTAGATTACAATTTGCCTCTATAGATTTTATATTAATATCATGATCTTCAACAATCTTTTTAAGATCTTTGTTTTCAGATGTAATAGCAAGAAGTTTAGCATGTAATTCATCATTTTCTTTATTTGACTTCTTTAATTTCTTCTTGCATTCAACATATTTAATATGTGTTTCTTCAAGGCTAGCAACTAGTTCTTCTTTAGATAAATCAAAAAGACTTATCTCTTCTTCTTCTTCCTCGCTAGTTGTAGCAATGAGACAATCTCTGTTCTCATCTTCTTTCTTAGATCTCCATGGGCATCCAGTTGTTGGGTGGCTTCTACCTAAGCACCAATTGCAATATGTTGTATCTTTGTCCAAGAAGCACCTTTTGTTGTGGTTGTAATCACCACTACCCTCCATTCTTCAAGACCTTGTTAGGGTTCCTTGAAGCCTGCTCTGATACCAATTGAAAAACTACTAGAGGGGGGGTGAATAGAGTTTTTGAATTATTTTAACAATTTATTGAATTCAAACAACCACAATTGAAATTAGAAGAAAGAGACAGGTGTTTAGAGTGGTTCCAACTATAGCAAATACTATAGTTGTCAGTCCACTACCCGGTTGCTTACCCAACCGGGATTTGAAAGTATTTATTTTATTACCTCTCGAGGATTTATACAAAATACAATACTTTCCTTTACACCCTTTGAACAGCCTTCACCCTGAAGTAGGTGCACCAACTTTGAGGTAGCCTTCTATGAAGTAACTCCAAGCTCCCCCTTGAAGTAGCCTTCTCTCTAGAAGTAACCTCCCGTTGCACCAGCCTTCTGAAGTAGCTCAAAGTCTCCTTCTTCGCCAAGAAGATCTTCACCCTCTCCAATCCGCAACCTCCAACCTAGGATTAGCAAGGAGAGTACAAACAATAATAGGGAACAAGAAAGGAAATAGAAATTACAACTTATCCTTTAGAGCCCAAGGCTTGATTTGCCTAGATCAAGCGTATAGATCTCCTAACCAAGTATGTGAAATTGTGATTGCAGTGGGTAGGAGATACTAGCCTATTGGACACGAATTATGAGCTAAGGAATGAAATGGCCAATTGTCACAATGCTCAAATTGCTCACAAACAGATTGCACAAAGTATACTCAAAGGTTTCTCAAGTGTAGCAAGTGTAAACAAGTTAGTTTAGGTGTCCTATGGCTTGTCCTATTTATAGGAATGGCCTAAGGATGCTTAAGGACGTTCTAGACAACTTCTAGGGGTTTCTAAGTGCTTAACTAGCCGTTAGGTACAAAGTTGTTGCTTTAACAACGGCTAATTAATTAATTCTGCAGTTGCTGTCAGAGATCATCTCGGTCGACAAATGGTCGACCGAGACACCTACTCGGTCGAACTTTTGTCGACCGACAGGCTCTCTGGAACAAGTGATTTGCAACGTATTTCATCAACTGCCAACTAACTTGTCTGTTGTGTCTAACGGCTACTTTGGATCTTTCTCGGTCGAGAAGATTGTCGACCGAGAGTGTCTCGGTCGAGGAGTTTTTTGACCGAGATTGATCCTGTTTCAAGGTTTCAATTTAGGCACTAATTATGTGTGTAAGTGTGCATAAGTAATCCTATTTGAATGGGATGACTTGTCTAAATGTGGTGTTTAGCTAGGGAGAATCTAACGCTTGATTTACATGCAATTCTAAGTACTTGTACATTATATTTTTGTACAAGTTTTTACAACAGTGATTACATTGCATGAAATTATAAATATGTAAGCTTGTAGATTTTCCCTTGTTGCTTTGTAATCCTACACACTCAAGTAGCTCGTTAGATTAATAAGAATGAAATGTTTGTCATAATAAAAACAAAGGGATTTATAGATGTCCATTTAGCCAACAGAATGTGAGTAAGTGGAAGCTTTCTACAATGGGGTATATCATTGACATGAAGCCTCATCTGCCCACCCTAAGGAACCACTTTACTATTCTATGGAATGTGAAGGGCAACATTGAGATCTTTGTTAGAGGAACTGGATACTTCATTATCAATTTTACTAACCCATTAGATCTATAAATGGCCACAGACAAAGGGCCATGGTTTGTTGTGGGAAAATCTCTCATAATCAAAAATTCAGCAAGGGGAGAATCACTAGAAAAGGTTAAACTAGTTGATATTTCAGTCTGGTTTAGGATTTTTGACTTCCCACTAGTGATATGGATGATGACATATTCAATATGATAGGATATTTCATTTGGAAACCTCTCAAGACAGACAAGTTTACTTATAAATTTTAAAAAATTGATTTTGCTGGACTTCTAATTCTGATGTCATTAGACTCTAAGTGTCCACTTATCACTTTGTCAAGTGCTGATGGAATTAAAGATGTTTTGATAGTGGAGTATGAGTAGCACCCCAACAAATGTTCTATGTATGGTACATTTGATTATGATAATGCAGGATGTGGCAATGAAAGTTCTCCTTGTGTTTAGAAAGTTTGGATCCGGAAGAACAAGTTAGTTTCATACAATCATCAAAACAACTGAAGAAACTAAAAGGGTAAACAAATTCTGAGCAGCCAATGATTCATAATCTAAATGAAGGATCTATATATAGTGAGCCCGATTTAGATCAATTTTTCAATGCAGTTGAAGGCATGTCAAGATCAAGTGAACTGAATGGATTCTTGTGAGTCAAGATACTATGGCATCTTGAAGCAATGCACATATCATTACCCCGACTAGTAGTGTTGAAACCTTGTTTATTCCGAGTGAAGATGATTTCTAGATTAGAACTAGTATGAAATGTAAGAAAAAACTTTTCACCCCGACGAATGTCCCTGTAAAGAGTTCTGATGTAGCTCACAAGTCTGGTTTCTTCTGTCCCTAAGCAAGTTCCAATCTATTTTTGTGAATGATTCATATTTGGGGCAAAGTACCAAAGGAAAAGATCAATGGTAGATACACCCTCAATCTTTTCTTGGAATGTGAAGGGGGTGAATAATCCTAGGAGGCAAGTGGCTATTCAAGATATTATAAAAGTAAAAAAAAGTGTCTTCTCTCTAATTTAATCTAAAGTGCATAGGAAGAATATTAAGAAGACTATGAATAGAACATGGCCTTCTATTAAATAGTTTCTAATCATGAGAGTCATGATTTGGGAAGTGGCATGCTCCCGCTAGAGGGTTACGACACCGGCAAACTAGGGTGGCCGAGTGCAATCCACGAGGTCGGGAGGCACGGGATGATGGATGGGATCCTTGGTTTCGAAATTTATATGGTCCCAAATCAAGTCTATCACTAAAACTAAAACAATGCGCCCGCAAGCGTACGGGGTACTGTTGTAGTATAGATCAAGGGCAAGATGCGGGGTCAAACCACGGAGATAGAGGGGGCGCTTGAGTTAGAAAGCGTGAGCTATGTTCCTTATGCGGAGCTTAGGGTTTTTAGGGTTTGAAGGTTTGTTTGATTGATTAAGCTAAACGAGAAAGTAGGAAAAGCAATGTGAAACTAAGTTATCAACAGGTTAAGTGAGCAATCTAAGTTAACGATCTATCTAACCAAGAGCAAGAACGAATTATACCAAACTAAGCAAGCAACTAACAATTTAGAACCTAAGTTAACCACTAAGCAAGATGAAAGATCTAAATTAACACTAGCTAACAAAACAAGGCAATTGACTAAGTTAGACTAAAGCAATTGAACTAAGCTAGCATTAACAAGCAAACTAGACAATTAGGGTTTTAAAGCAATTAGATGAAGGAGGTGGGCCGTTTGGGAATGTGACATTGATATTAGTTGGGGGATGTCACCATAATAAGCAATTAACATATCTCATTCTAGATTACCAAACCAAACAACAAGGTGGGTGCTATGAGAATGTACCCTAAGCTACTAATTGGAGAACTAGGGCTAGGTGTAATTCTCATAGGACGTACCAAGTCTAGGTCTCTAGGATAAGTGGTATTAGTCAATTGAGGACCAAGGGTAAGGATGGGAGTAGAGATGAGGGTATTTGACCTCATGCCACTAGCCACCTCAGCCTTTAGGAAATCCTAGGCAATTGCACTAATCACATTTATACTAGTCGCTTAGAACTCACATTTGCATGTAGGAAGAAGGTGATTATGTAGGAAGATAGGGGGCTAGCTAGGGATCCGAATTAAGGACCTAGGAGCCAATCCTATGATAGCTACATAGAAACCAAAACATCCTAGGGACAAATGTCTTCAAACACCACAAGGCAAGCAATTAATGTAATTAAACAACAACCACATGCACAAGTAACGGGAAATGAGATATAAGCAAAGGCAACCATGATAGAAATGAAATATGTTCATTACAAATTATATCCCCCCAACATGGTATCAAAGTCACATTTTTGCCCCAAACAGCCCACCCAAGGGGGCTTAGCTATACATGATCAAACTAGGAAAAGAAGGGGATAGAAGAAGGGAAAACGCCATGAAACTCGATGTAGTGGCCTCCTTCTTCACCTCCAAGCAGCTGCAAACGACCTCCCTCCTCCAAAGGTGCAGGGGTGCATGAAAATGGTGGAATGGATGGATAGAAACCTAGAGAAACTAGGTTTTTATGGTGGAAATGAGTGGAAAATGGATGGAAATGGGGTAGATTGCAAGGAAATGGGTGGATTGGAGCAAACGATGCAATGGCAGCAGCTAGGGTCGGCTGGGAGTGCTTAACCTCCAGCCCTAGAAGCAACTAGTGCTTATATAGGAGCTAGGGTTAAGTGGGGGTAAAATAGGAATAACAGTGGAAAGTTATGTAGGGTATGTGATCACCACGGTCGTGGTGGGTGTGCCACGGCTGTGGTGAGGGTAGTGGGGGACGACCGTGGGGTGGTGAACACAATCGTGGGGTGAAGGAAGTGGTGAAAAAGCAAAGTAGGGTGGTGGCCACGGCCGTGGCGGAGTGCCACGGTCGTGGTGGGTAGCATGCACCACGGCCGTGTTGGGTAACACGACCCTTTTGGAGGAGTCGGGCTGACCGTGGGGAGGGGCCACGGGCGTCTTGATTAGCATCGGCCACGGTCGTGGCGACTTGGCCACGGTCGTGGCTTTCTGGGAAACTTCCCTGTTGGAAACTGATTTTTCACAATTTAATTCCCACGACCGTGGCAGGGTGCCACGGCCGTGTTCTCTTTTACTGACCACAACCGTTCTGATGGCCACGACCGTGGTGTCTTCCAGGGCCACGGTCGTGGCAGGTGGCCACGGCCGGGGGATTCTGTGGATTTCCCTGTTGCAGCCTGTTGAAATTTGGCAATAAAGCCACGGCCGTGGCATTGGGGCCACGGCCGTGGTGAGGCTTGACTTCTTGATTTTGCTTCTTACTTTGTCAATTTCGGATGTCTTTGCTCGGGGATGGTTCTTGGCCACTGGAGGTAGGTTGAGGGAGAGTTTGGGGCCTTCTTTGGGTTCCTCCCTCTCTCTCGTCCATCTAAGCATGGTCCAAGTACCTGAAAAATAGTGCAAAGAACATCCATAAGCGTATTTGCAATGATACTCATGTTGGGGAGAAAATACTTGTAATCTAACATGTTTAGATACAACTTATATACAAAATGGCACAGGATGGAGCCCTAAAATAGGGCTGCATCACCACCCCAAACTTAAAACATACTTGTCCTCAAGTATGCTCCAACTTAATCTCTCTTTTCCGTTCTTTTCAACAAAAACAAATGACAAATGCAAAGCAGCAGAAGATTATTGAATAAATATGGTCTTGGAAATGACTAAGTGCATGTGTCTCACATCTCTCCTCTCCTTCTTTCACAACCCAATCATGAACTGAGCACTGAGCATACAAACTTCAAATATAAAGCATAGAAACACAAGTTGTCCATATGTCCTTTATGTCATTCCGGGTAAACCATTTCATGTTGGTGTTAATCACAGGTGACTAGGAGTGTTGTTTCACTTTCATGCATTCGGTCTTATGCTTCAAACCACACTAGATGATCCACTTGGCTGTAGAAAGGGCAAAGTGAGCTAGATTTGATGTTTTCTAGCTCAATGGGCATAAAAGAAGAAGAAAGGGTTGCAGTAAGATTTGGAGTGCTTTTACACACTCTTCTTTTCTTTATTTGAATGCTCTTAAACAGGATCATCCTTTTATTTTATTTTTTCTTTTATTTTTCTTTTTCTTTGCCCTTGGTATAGATAGGGCATACGGTGGATGGAGTGAAACGGAGAGGTAAAGATGTGGCCACCCCAAACTTTTGGAGGTGGCCACGGCTAATTTGTGCACTTTGGCATCTTTTTATGAGGCGGAGGGGTATGAAGATGGTGGAAGAATAGTCGGATCAAAGAGGGGTCATCAATGTGGTTTTCAACATAAGGTACCCTGCATGAAAGCTAATTCAACACTTCACTAAGTAATATCACATCACATGATAGAATGAACACAAAATTCATATTTCTACCAAGAGATTCCATTGGCTTTAAGCGTTTGTCGCTTGCTCAATTCATGATTCAACCAAAGCATTCACAGGCTTAAGAGATGTGGTTCACATGTAAAAAGTCACAAACAAGACCATCTATCAATAAGATCTAAGAATGTAGCATGCATTTGTCACGAGAGTAAACCATTTCATTTCAAACATTGGAGATTAAGTCAAAACATCCTATCAGAGCAAGAATATTCAAATCTGGGCAAAATTGGCCAAAATGGTGCCAATTTGCACTAAGTCACATCTAAACCTACTTTAGGGAATTTAAAAACATAAAGCAACAAATCCTACTTAACATGCACAAGAAATTATCAAAACTACATGAGAATGCAATGCATGGTATGAAGAAACAAAAAGTTTGAAAAATTACTCAAAAATGCAGAAGTTAACTACATGAATGCGTGGATGCAAGCAGGCACACAAGGTTAGGGTAATCGAGTATGGTAATTCAGTCAAACTGTTTGATCATCTTGCAAAAATTCAGCACAAGGTACGTAGAGAAAAATGCGGCGAAAGAAGGCTTACCGCCCTACCACCCCAAACTTTTAACTCATGATGTCCTCATCATGAAATAGAAGTTTAGACTAGTAGGGTAAAAATGTGTGGGGTTGCGAAAGGCAACCGGAGAGAGCTGGAGTGGTCAAAGTAACTTTTAGGTGAGCAGGACAGGGCCACCACGGCCGTGCTGAGCAGCACGACCGTTCTGGCTTTCTTCCTGTAGCTCCTCCATTGAGTTGCAATCTTTTCTTCCACTTTGACCTCTGTCTCGGCTAAACTCTTCAGCTTCATCTTTTCTTTCTTGTGCCTGTGCTAAAATGATTCACAAATAGAAAAACTATCAAGTATAGTGTGTGTGTGTGTTTCTTGGAAACCAAAAGAAAGTATGGTAAAAATAAGGTTCGAGAATCTCAAACCACGTGGGTTGCCTCCAACAAGCGCTAAATTTATAGCCTTCAGCCGGGCTTGTTTCTCTTTTTCATCATGTATTGACACCCACGGTGTCCTCCTTCTCTTCTACGGTGATCCTGTCGAGCGCTCTTACGACATGTGCTTCGTCCCAAGGAGTGTACATGGAATAGAAGTATGGGCTCGATCTCCATAGCTCTAGAGGGTCACGATAGCACAAACTCTCACCGAAGTCTTCATTGGCCAGCTCGTCTCTCTCTTCTTTGGTGAACATGAAGAAGTCAAACCTTTTCCTCTTGTAAGTAACCGTCAGCGTGCCCTTGCAGATGTTGATTTCAGCTCCCGCAGTAGATAGGAAAGGTCTACCCAATATGAGGTACTCTTCTCCATCAATAGGTGCGGTGTCCACTATCAGGAAATCGGTCACATAGGCAATGTTCACTCTTTCATCCATCGAAACTATTGTGTTCTGCATGATTCCCAAGGGCTTCCTTTTGGTTCCGTCACCCAAGATAATGGCGCACTCCACTGGTTTCATTTTATTTAGGCCAAGCCGTAGGTACATGCTCCATGGCATGAGACTTGTTCCTGCACCTAAGTCAATGAGAGCGTGCTGGATGGGTTGTGTGCCAATGAAGCAAGAAATCAGAGGTACTCCCGGATCACCTCTCTTTTCTAGGAAGCCATTGTCATAGATGAAGTTCACAGATTTTGAGGTAAAAATCTCTTCGGTCGGCAATAGCACTAACTTTCTCTTTCCCATGCATATGTCCTTCATCAATGAAAAGAGTGATGTAACACCTATTGTTCCCCGCTTCAAGTTTCCTAGGAGATTCATGACATTTCCGCCCCTTATTTGGAGAGTCGAACCTTCATGGGGTTGCTTCCCGTCTTCATCAACTATCTCCACTGTACTGGCTGGAACTTGCGGAGGGGTGATGGCGACGCTAGTATCATGTAAAGATCTTGGTTTCCATAAAGACATGGCTTCAAAAGTTGCTATGTCTATGATAATTTCTGCATCCCTGTGTGAGGGTGGAGCCAAAGATAGTGCCTCTACATTCGTGTCTGGTGCAGTAGCAATCTGGGTGTACCTATCATTCTCTGGTGGTGCTTGGGCCGCAATTCCTTCAGAGTCTTCTTTATCTTTGCTAGATCCCTCACGTATCGGGCTTTTGTTTCCAACCTCAGTCACTTTCTTTCCCCTTTTTCCGCAGCCTTGAGCAGTTTCTTCACCCCATATGATAGTGATCATACTCACTTGCTCATGTGTAGATGGAGGAGCTTGTGAGGACGGAGGTGGTGGTGGTCATTGCTGGGGAGGATTAGGATTTTGGAGTATGCAAGTTGGTTGTGGTGGAGGTGGAGGTTGGTAAGTATGTGGAGGTGGTGGGTATTGGTAGTTTAGCGGGGGTTGGTGGGATGGCGGAGCATATGGGTGCGGTGGCCCTTGATATTGTGGAAGTGAGGTTTCTTGGCCACGTGGTGGGATGTATGCGGCTTGGTTGGCGGTCACACAACTTCCATTGCTGTTAGGATTTGTCATAGGTTGAGATGGCAGTCTCCCCTCTTCACGGCGAGTAAGTGAGATAGAAATTCGGTCGAGCCTTTGCTCAAGACGGCTGATGTTCTGTCCTTGAGAAGACACCTCTCTCTTTACCTCATCTAGATTCCTCAGTCTCCCGAGTACTTCCTCTTCAAACTTTGAGTTGTAGCGTGGCTTTTGCTGCCCCTGTCCTTGTCCATCCTCATTAGGTTGTTTCCACGAGAAATTTGGATGGTTCCTCCACTCGGGAGTGTAGGATTGGGACATCGGGCCCTGGTTGTTGCGGCCACCAAAGGAATATAGAGCATTGACCTCCTCGTCTACGGTATCAAATGCCCTTGTGGGCTGGTTAGAAGGGCCACCCACTTGATTCTTCATCATTTGCATCATATATGCCATCATTTTCATCATATCGGGGTTGGCGGTGTTGCGTGCGGGAGCCACGAAGGAGGGTGGGGAGGTGTAGTCCTGGCCGCAATGCCCCACTTTTGTGGAAGCTCGGTGGTGAGAGTTCTCGGCTAGATGCTCAAACAGCGGCCATGAGTCTTCGGGTGGCTTTGCCATGAACGTGCCCCCATAAGAAGAAACTACATTGTTTTGACTCTGCTCCTCAAGCCCAATGTAAAAGGCCTGAACTAGCTGCCAAAGAGGGACCTCGTGGTTAGGGCAGTCACGAAGCAACTTCTGGAACCGCTCCCATGCCTCATGGAAGGGTTCGTTCTCTTTTTGGGCGAAGGACGTGATGCACCTTCTCATGTAGGATAACTTGGCTATCGGAAAGAACTTCTTCAGAAACTCATTCTTTACTTCATTCCATGTGACGAGCTCGGGCCTCGAAACGTATCACTCCTTGGCCTTCTCTTTGAGAGAGAAAGGAAAGAGCGTTCTGCGGATCGAGTCGTCGGTGGCAGTAGGCGTGCAGAAGGTCGAACACGTTTCTAAGAACACGTCTATATGGTGATAAGGATTTTCATTCTCCATTCCGTAGTATGTGGGCAGAAGTCCCAAGAGTGCTGGTGGGATGGAAAACTGCTGCCCGGGCATCTGATCCACCAGCATGGCTATGGGGGAATTGTAGTTCCCCTGCGTGAAATACTCATGAAGCGGGCGGTGCGGTGGTGGAGGTGGAACATCCGGTGGTGGGTTGTTTTTGGCCATCTCGGGCCCTCGGTGTAGATTGTGGCGCGCTTGACGTCTTCTTCTCCCAATCTCAGGGTTGTAAACCACCAAGTCGGTGCAAGTCGAACGCGTGCTGCGCATGCACAGCTGTCACCTGCGCAAATCACAAACAAACAACAAAGAGCCAAGTGAGTGAACCAATATGCAGGAGTAACACAAAAAATAAAGAATAGAAATGGTGAGGGCAAAAGGAAAAGCTAAGCTACGCTATCTAACTAGGTCGAGCGCCTCTATTCCCCGACAACAGTGCCAGAAAGCTTGGCACGCTCCCGCTAGAGGGTTACGACACCGGCCAACTAGGGTGGCCGAGTGCAATCCACGAGGTCAGGAGGCACGGGATGATGGATGGGATCCTTGCTTTCAAAATTTATATGGACCCAAATCAAGTCTATCACTAAAACTAAAACAATGCGCCCGCAAGCGTACGGGGTACTGTTGTAGTATAGATCATGGGCAAGATGCGGGGTTGAACCGCGGAGATAGAGGGGGCACTTGAGTTAGAAAGCGTGAGCTATGTTCCTTATGCGGAGCTTAGGGTTTTTAGGGTTTGAAGGTTTGTTTGATTGATTAAGCTAAACGAGCAAGTAGGAAAAGCAATGTGAAACTAAGTTATCCCACGGCCGTTTTGGAGGAGTCGGGCTGACCGTGGGGAGGGGCCACATGCGTCTTGATCAGCATCGGCCACGGTCGTGGCGACTTGGCCACGGTCGTGGTTTTCTGGGCAACTTCCCTGTTGGAAACTGATTTTTCACAATTTAATTCCCACGACCGTGGCAGGGTGCCACGGCCGTGTTCTCTTTTACTGACCACGACCGTTCTGATGGCCACGGCCGTGGTGTCTTCCAGGACCACAGTCGTGGCAGGTGGCCACGGCCGTGGGATTCTGTGGATTTCCCTGTTGCAGCCTGTTGGAATTTGGCAATAAAGCCACGACCGTGGCATTGGGGCCACGGCCGTGGTGAGGCTTGACTTCTTGATTTTGCTTCTTACTTTGTCAATTTCGGATTCTTTGCTCGGGGATGATTCTTGGCCACTGGAGGTAGGTTTAGGGAGAGTTTGGGGCCTTCTTTGGGTTCCTCCCTCTCTCTCGTCCATCTAAGCATGGTCCAAGTACCTGAAAAACAGTGCAAAGAACATCCATAAGCGTATTTGCAATGATACTCATATTGGGGAGAAAATACTTGTAATCTAACATGTTTAGATACAACTTACATACAAAATGGCACAGGATGGAGCCCTAAAATAGGGCTGCATCAGGAAGAATCATTATTGGTTGGATCAATCTAGACATTGACATTGATATCCTTTTTGAATCTGATCAATTACTCAATATAAGGTCTCTAATGCTATGGAAAGTCTCTTTTTAGTAGGTGTTTATGGACATAATAAGTATTCTAATAGAAGATCTTTTTAGAGGGATTGTGATCCGATTTCTATGCATTCTAAAGGTCCTTATATTTCCTATGGTGACTTCAACACTTTAAGATTTAGTTCTAACAGGTATGGTATGAATGAACCTTACTTATCAACCATGAATGAATTCAATGATTGTGTCAATAGGTTGAGCCTCATTGAGCTTAATCTCAAAGGGTCCTATTTTACATGGGAAAATAAACAAGAAGGTGCTAAATTGGTTATGTCAAGAATAGATACAACTTTTTCTAATATGGACTTTGAAACTACTATGAATTTGTCTGGGGTAATATTACTCAAACCATCCATAGTAATCATAGAATTATTACAATCTTGAAGGAAGGATAAAATGAGAAAAAGAAAACTCCTTACCATTTTGTTTATGCATGGGCAGATAGAGATGATTATAAAGGAGTGGCTAGAGAATCTTGTGACTATAATATTATTGGCAGTCATATGTTCAGAGTGAATGAGAAGTTAAAGAAATCTAGATTTCAATTCTATAAATGGAACAAAGATGTGATGTTCAATATTAATGGCAAAAGCAAAATTTCTAAAACTGAAGCTAGTAAGCTACAAGATGGTCTTGATAGAAAATTTTGGAAATGAGTTGAATAGAGAGCCTACTGCTAAGAGGAAAGAAGCTGTTGAGGTGTACAATGATGAAGAAAGTCTTTTTAGACAAAATTCAAGGGTTATATGGCTCAAACTAGGTGATATGAACTCTATGTTCTATTATACATCAGTTAATACTAGAAGGTTCACAAATACTATTAAGTGTGTGAGGATAAATGGAATTTTGTCTTATGATGAAGAAGCTATTAAAGTTCATATCATGAAGTTCTATAAGGATATTTTCAATTAAAGGGAGGATTTTATTCCGTGGGACCCTAACATTTAGTTGCCTCATGTGAATGATGTTCAATTTTCATACTTGTTCCAGGAATTTTCTAAGGAAGAGATCGAGGCTGGTTTTTTTAATTCTAATGGAGACAAGGCTCTTGGGCTTGATGGTTTCAATTATAATTTTTTCAAATCAGCCTGGGCTATTAGTTTTCCAAATGTTATAAGAATATTTAGAATTTCTTCAAAAGTGGCAGAATGCTCAGGGAAGTTAATAAAACCTTTATCACACTTATTCCTAAAACTAGAGAAGCTATAAATGTCAAAGACTGGAGTCATATTGCTCTTTGTAGCATCTTGTATAAAATCATCTCTAAGGTGGTATAACATATTACAATCTATCTTTCCTAACCTCATTAGTGAGGATCAATGTGCATTCATTAAGGGAAGGTCAATTTCTGTTGCTACTCTGCTTGTGAATGATTTGATTAATTCCATCATGAAAAGTAGGAAACCAAAGATGTGTATGAAAATTTACTTAAAGAAAACTTATGATTCAGTTGAGTTTCAATATTTATAAGATATTATGGCTGCAATGAACTTCTCTATTTGCTGGATACATTGGATTGATGAGATTTTTAGCTGAACTAGTCATCCAATCCTTGTTAATGTAATCCCTTCTAAAAGTTTTTTCTTTCTAGGGCATAAACCAAGAGGACCCTTTGGATCCTTATCTTTTTTTTTCTTGTAATGTAGGCCTTACTTCTATGCTTGATAAAGTTATCCATGGCAAAAAAATCGATCCAATTCATACAGATCATAATTTCCCTATTTCTCATATCATCTTCATTGATGATGTTCTCTTCTTTGCAAATGTAGATTGTAAGAATGCTTCTAATATAGATAATATATTACGGGATTTGGGAAGGATGTCATGAATGCAAATCAGTAATGAGAAATCTATTTTTTGGTAATAAGGATACATATATTCATCTTATGGAACATATTCTAAAAATTTCAACAATGGGAGATTGCCTATGAAGTACCTTGGTCTTTCTTAGTTTTACTATAGGATTACCAAGAATTTTTACACTCATATCTTTGATAAGATCAAAGCATGACTTGATGGTTAGGGATCTAGGAATCTTTCATATGCATGGAGAATTGAAGTAATTATATTTACCCTTTCTTCCTTTCATCTTTATTGGAATCTTCATTCCCTATCCATGCTAGTATTACTAATGGCGTTGATATATTATGTTGTAATTTCTTGAGGGGAGGTGTTGAAATGAATAAATCCCATACTATTGCTAAATGGAATCAAGTCTATTTGCCTAAAAAGGAGGGAGGTTCTTCTATAAGACTACCAAAGATGTAGTGAAAGCTTGTATCATCCAGAAGATTTGGAATGTAGCTTCTAAAAGGATGGTCTCTGGGTTAGGTGGGTTCACAATAGATATCTCTAAGGAGATTTGATTTGGACATGTAAGATTGCCTCAAATTCCTCATGGATTTAGAGGCAAGTGCTTAACAACAAGAACTTACTTCACTATAAATTTGTTTCTCTATTGGTAATGAGGATTCCATTTTAGTTTGGAGGGATCCATGGGTAATGACAGGTTCATATCTGGAAGATGTGATTGGAGCTGATTCTAAAGCTGGGTAAAGGAAAGAATGCCAAGTTGAGCTATTTGTTTCAAGATGGGTCCTAGTCTTAGATGAGTTCTAGCAGACAAAATTTGATCATAGAGTAAGTTTAAATCTATGTGATCCTGAGTTCAACAAGGAGGATGTCTTAATGATAAATGTGTACTTATCCCTTTTATTTACATATTTTTTATATTTGTTTATATTTTTTTGTTATTTATTCTCTTAGTTTCATAATTAATAGTGTTATTTTAGATTTTTCTCTATAATTAGAATTTTAATTAATTTTCTTGGGTTTTGTAGGAAAGTTATACAATTTGTAGCAGTCCTAAATTTTATATATACCCGCCACCAAAAGTGACATAACTCTTGCATTAAAACTCTAAATTGAGTTTACAAGTATTCATTGGAAAGGGAATTTAATTTCCTAAAAAAAAATCCTATTAGTGGACCGCTTTTGTGCTTTTTACGGGATATAATTATATTCAAAATCACTACTGCGAGAATCTGCATTAAAGAGAGTTACATGGTCAAGATAATTAAAGGCAATCATCTTTGGATTTGACCAGATCTAGAAAATTTAAAAATTAATCTCCCTCTCTTTTTCCCTCTCTTTTGAGGGAAGCTCACCCCCTCCCCCTCCTATAAAAGGAGGGACTCTTCACTTGTAAAAGTATTCCATTCTTCATTCCATTTCATCCAATTTTTAGTTGTAGACTACATCTTGTATAATGTTGGATCTCATTTTAGTTTGCATTTCTTCTAGTCTTATTATGTATGAGTAAATTTCTCTGCGGCATGGGAGTAGCCCCTTTGCCCAGTTCTATTCAATATAATCAATTATATTCCTCCATCGAATAAATGTCTTCTCTCTATTTCCTTGTGGTTATTTGGATGATATGATATATTCTTATGGAGTGATATGACTGTGGATCTTTGTAAGAATGAAACAATAGTCTGTTAATTATGATTATCATCTTTTCATCTATT
Source organism: Alisma plantago-aquatica (assembly GCA_963693085.1). Classification (NCBI taxonomy): domain Eukaryota; kingdom Viridiplantae; phylum Streptophyta; class Magnoliopsida; order Alismatales; family Alismataceae; genus Alisma; species Alisma plantago-aquatica. Next base: position 816,650,317 of record OY856411.1, on the reverse strand, counting down.
TAATCATATTCTTGTTATAATCCTTGGTGATGTGACCACCTGAGCCTTGGGTTTGAATGCCAATTTGAATTCACATGTTTTTTGATATGACCATGGATAATGGCATGTTGGATGGTTGGACAATGATATTTGAATGTTGGGACCAACGGGTTCACGGGAAGTCCGAACCTTGTGAGTTTGTTCATAAGGACATGTAACCACAAGGTCCTAATTTGATCCTTGGAGTTTATAATTTGATTAGTTGAATAGGAACGTGGTTTTGGTGGTGATCTTCCGGACCCCAGATCTCTACTTCTTGATTAGTTAAACTTTATTTCAGCATTTTAACTTTTGTTCTTAGTATTAACAACTCTCTCAAGTTGGGATTTAATTCTTGTACTTGTGATCGGATATGGATTTTGACTTTTCTTTTTTGCTTTCCCTTGGATTGATACCTATCTATATTAAGTTGACTTGTTGTTCGCAACAGGTTGACAACTGGGTTAGAAGGTTAAACTCTAGGACTTTTCCTAGTGATTGTCACGTGTACAATGACTCGCTCCAATTTTGCACCATTGTCGCGGACGAAATAGTTGTTTTTCAGATCTGGTTGCCTGTATATCTTGTATAATCCTTGTTCATATTCTCTAACTTTCATAACTTTAGTCTTTTTTAATTTCTTTTAGATTTTTGTAATTTATTTTTGCCTTCAGAGCACAATTTTGGAAGTGTATCTCATCTTTCTGTTGAGTTTCCATTCCAGCAGTACTGCTTTCTAGTTACTTTTTTTTGGTAATTTTAGTTATTTCATAATTTCTTATATTTATAATTTCTAGTTCTCTTTGTAATTTTGACTAACCTTTTATCTCGTAATTTTTCTTCTCTCATTTGTTGATTGACATATTTTTCAGGAACTTTTCTTTTCAAATGGAGTGGGCATCCCAATATCCCCCACAATGTTATTATTGTGGTTTTTACCACCATGCATACCTTGCATGTCCGACTCTACCCAATGCTTATAATATCACCCCTTTTAATTGCGAGCCCTTTCATCCTGATGGGTACAATGTGAATCCACATTTTTCTGAGCACCATTATGGGGAACCTTGAAATCCATATTCTAATGGGGGATATGATCAATAAAATTTTGTGGGGTGTAACCAACAAAACCTTAGTGGTTATGAACATGTTTATGAAACCCAATGTAATCTTCAACAAGGAGAGAGACTTAGGGCCCTAGAGAAGATAGCAATAGAATGAGAAACAAAACTAAAATCCTGCCAAGCCTTCTTAACTGCCCTACTAGAAGCCCAAACCCAAAATATAGATTGTTCAAATATGTTTCCTCATGATTTGGTGACACCTTTAATCTTCCTACCAAGATGGAAGCAATGGAAATTACAATCCACCATCTTTTGAAAATTATTATGAGGAGCAATGCCACCCAAAACAATATGAGGAGTACTATGGCCAAGGACACTATGGGGAGTGTGGTGAGGATGATCAAAATTTTGGGGTGTATAAATCCTATAGTGAAATGCAAATTAATCTTGAACTGGAAGAGAGACTTAAGGCCCTAGAAAAGATGGCAGTAGAAGGACAAGCAAAACTTGAATCTAGTCAAGCCATGTTAGCCACCTTACTAGAGGATCAATCACAAACTCCCCCTATAGATTTTGACTAACCCAAGATTGTTCTTCTGGATGATGACGATGATGATGATTTTTATTTTGTGTCATATATGTTGGATCCTGAAGAAATACCACAAACAATGGAGCCATGTTTTATGTGTGATGAGGATGTTGGTATCCCTATCTTTCCTTTGGAGAATATTTTACTTGAATATGAAATGTCAAAGCAGGAGAGTCATTATGAAGATCCAACAACTCCTCCCATCCTCAATAGAAATTTGAATGATACCATAGACCAATACCCTTCGTTTGAGTCTATTTTGGATAATGAGAATCTAACCCCCTTTATGATTCTTTCCAAGCTGTCACAGCCAATTTCCATCCCACACATGGCTGATCTACAAGGGGAGATACCGCCATTGGAAGAAGCCCACACATCCCCTTTTTTTATTTGCAAGGAAGACATCATCATCCCTCATAAATACTTGGGGAACCCTTGTACAAAAAAATAGATACATATGTTACATCAACAATGAAACTTACCAAACCCAATGTTGATGGCATTAATTTTAAGGAGAAACAAAACACGTTTGTAAATGATTTTAAAAATTTTGCATTAGCATCAATTCTCCCATATGCAGGTCATCATGATGGTGGAAAACCTAAACCAGATCCTCCACCCGACTCAGTTCATCATGCTCCACTAGCATTACTGGTCGGGTACCCGTCAACCTCCCCCAATCCACATCCATCTTCAACACTTCCCTTTCTATTGAAGGAAGATCTATGGATATTATTGGAGGGAATGTGAGGAGAAAGAAAATATGAACACCCCACTGAGCTTCCACAATTACCCTATCATAGGGTACACTATGAAGCTCCTCAGATAAAGGTCTCAGCCCTCATACACATCCCCTTCAGCAGGACATTTTTTGAGCTACCTGGGCCACTTGGAAATCCTCTCTCTTCTCTTCCCTCCATCTTGGGTTTTTATTTTGCTTGGGACGAGAAAAAATCTAAGTCCGTGGTGGAGGTGGGTGGTATGTTTCTATTCCACCCCCTTATCTTTTTTTCTTGCATTATTTCTACCTTCTTTTTTGTTTTGCATATAGTTGCTTTGTTCATGGCCATTATCTAGTCGGCCATGTTTTTAATTCTTTTATTGCAAAATGGCCTTTATCTAGTCGGCCAATATGAATAGATGTTTATCATTGAACTCCTTTTAATTTAGTAAATCTTTTGCAAAAATTGTTACAAATTGCCATATCTGAAACCACCATGTCACCTAGGATCCCAAAATAGCATCACTCCTTGGAAAAGTTGGCAAGCCGTCAATCAAAATCAAACACAGATTTTCTCTATTTTTAAACTGTTGATTAACTTGATATAAATCTTATATAATGTGATTGACATGAATATTCTTTCTGATGTAATGACACTTTCAAAAAAAGGGAGAAAATAAATGTGTGAAGTTATAAGAACAAGGACACCTTTTGTTTCCCCCTTATTTTCTTTGTAAAAAAAGAGAAGTAAAGAATCATCACCAGAAAAAATTAAGTCCGGGGTGGCATGCTTCCCATAAAAAAAATTCCATACCCCACAAAGGGGCGTACCATCAAACGATTCCAAAAGTGCACATGAAAAAATTGTGACCAATGTAGCCACAACTCCACAAATCTAAATCCCAAGTCGAATAGAGGGATAAAAAAAATTCATCACTTCCTTCATTGTTTTCACACCCCCTAATTTCATCTTGTTCTTGTGCAACAACTCACATAGAAAAAATACATTAATAAAAATGAGAGTGTCAAAGAAAAAGTAAGACGAAGCATGTTTTTCTACAAAATCTTGATTTAGAACCAAGATATGATATTTGTTTTTAATAGGGAATATAGAATTTTGTATTTTGTGGTTTTAGGAGATTGGGCTGCTTGGCCAAATTTGAAGGTAAGAAATAAAGTGATGTTACAAGGGTGATGATAGACATGTTGTTAGTATAAATTGGAATAATTTGTGATTTTATTTGTTTGAGGACAAACAAGGATTTAAGTCAGGGGTATTTTGATAAATGTGTACTTATCCCTTTTATTTACATATTTTTTATATTTGTTTAGAATTTTTTTGTTATTTATTCTCTTAGTTTCATAATTAATTGTGTTATTTTATATTTTTCTCTATGATTAGAGTTTTAATTAGATTTTCTTGGATTTTGTAGGAAAATTATACAATTTACAGCAGTCCTGAAATTTATATATACCCACCACCAAAAGTGACATAACTCTTGCATTCAAACTCCAAATTGAGTGTACAAGTATTCATTGGAAAGGGAATTTAATTTACTAAAATAAAATAATATTATTTGGACAGCTTTTGTGCTTTTGATGGGAGATAATTATATTCGAAATTACTGCTGTGAGAATCTGCATTAAAGAGAGTTACATGGTTAAGATAATTAAAGACAATCATCTTTCGATTTGATCACATCTAGAAAATTCAAAATTTAATCTCCCTCTCTTTTTTCCCTTCTCTTTTGAGGGAATCCTACCCACACCCCCCTCCTATAAAAGTAGGAACTCTTCACTTGTAAAAGTATTCTATTCTTCATTCCATTTCATCCAATTTTTAGTTGTAGGCTACATCTAGTATAATGTTGGATCTCATTTTAGTTTTCATTTCTTCTAGTCTTGTTATGTCTGAGTAAATTTCTCTAGGGCATGGCAGTAGACCCTTAGCCGGGTTCTATTCAATATAATCAATTATATTCCTCCATCGAACAAATGTCTTCTCTCTGTTTCCTTGTGGTTATATGGTTGATCAAATATATTCTTATGGAGTGATATGACCGTGGATCTCTGTAAGAACGAAACAATACTCTCTTAATTGTGATTATCATCTTTTTATCAATTTAATCTTATTATTATTATATTCCTTGGTGACACGACCACCTAAGCCTTGGGTTTTGAATGCCAGTTTGAATTCACATGTTTTTTTATATGACCATGGATAATGACATGTTGGATGGTTGGACAATGATCTGTGAACGTCGGGACCAATAGGTTTACGGAAAGTCTGACCCTTGTGAGTTTGTTCATAAGGACATGTAACCATAAGGTCCTGATTTAATCCTTGGAGTTTATAATTTGATTAGTTGAATAGGAACGTGGTTTTCGTGGTGATCTTCCGGACCCCAGATTTCTACTTCTTGATTACTTAAACTTTATTTCAGCACTTTTATTTTTGTTCTTAGTATTAACAACTCTCTCAATATGGGATTTAATTCTTGTACTTGCGATCGGATTTGGATTTCGACTTTTCTTTTACGTCGTCCCTTGGATCGATACATATCTATACTAAGTGGACTTTTTGTTCGCAACAAGTTGACAACTGGGTTAGAAGGTTAAACTCTAGGACTTTTCCTAGTGATTGTTGCATGTACAACGACCCACATCACTTAATCTTAAATGATACTATGCCTTCTAGGTCTAAACATTTTTGGGAATTATTCAGGTATAGGGAGCCTAAGGTTTCTTTCCCTAGATTCCTATGGAAACCCAAGGCACCTAAAAGAATCCAAGTTAACGCATGGAGGTTCTTTCTTGGAAAATTGATGACACATGACAAGTGAAAATACTTGGGATTCCACCTACCATCTATGTGCTATCTATGTAGGATTTTTGAAGAAAAATGAACCATTTATTTTTTGGATGTTCTTTCTCTAAGGATATTTGGGTTGCTTAATTTTGTCCAAGATGAACAGATTGATAGTTGTCTTGATGATGTGGAAGACTACATTAGAAAGGGTTTTGTCTGGATAGAAACACAATTTTGTTTGTTCTTTATCAAATCTGGACTGATAGGAAAAAAATCATTTTTGATGGAGTGTGCTAGTTCCATCTCAAGATGGTCTACTCTGAAAGTGGACAAATATTCTTTTGTGTATATTTTTCTAGTTTTCTTTCCTTTTTTATGTATAGTAATGTACATACTTCTCATTTGAGAAAACAATCAATACAAAGAGGGAGATGCTTTTAAGGACCAAAAATGTCTTACATCCTTTTCAATGATGAGGAATCATCCAACTAATCATGGAATGGATGCCTAGTTGGACTAGATTTTTTTGTATCAACATGATCAAATTGGGGTGTCAGATGATGGAATCTTGGAATCACTAGGGATTATAGAACCTATAAACATAATAGAGGGTATAACACATGGTATCAAAAAAAATGTGAGGTGTCGCGATATCATTTCCACCTATCCCAATCACAATATCATCAAGTGTTTCCTCTTTCATTGCTTAATTCACACATCCTTGGTTTACATGTTCATTTCCCATTTGACTGGAGAGCCTTGGTATTGAAGTATTGGTTGCTAATGCATTGGAGTTGGAGTATAGGAGTTTTCAAGAACACCCATTGGTGAATTTGAATTGTCAAATTCACCATAGTTTGGGAAGGAAGTCTCCCTCGTCACAGTGGGATAGTGTAAGAGAAAAATTTTCCAATCTTTTTTTGAACCTCATCAAATACTTCAACCAAGACTTAACTTCATCTTCAAATGTCAATATGTACCTTTGTCCTTGTTGTTCTGAATTTCTATGAGAGGTAAGGGTCTCACCTCTTCACCAAAGGACTTCATAGAAATGAGATAAATACTAGGAGAACTTCACACTTAATTCTTTATAAGGTGCACTATTTTGACAAGAATTGTCATTATTTGTGGGATTAAATCATTGAGATTTCAAGGTGTCACACCAATGGTATGGTTACAATCATTGACCACCCTTGAATCTCTATGCCTTGAGTTCTATGCCATGTTCTCAAACAATGGTATTGACCTTCATGGGGAGTTATCCATGAAAGTACTTACACAAAAAGAATCCACTATAGCTTGACTCATTTGAGAGAGCTTGTAATGAAAAACATTGGATTATTTGGCACAAGGGAACTTCATGGTGAGGACAATCTCTCAACATCTTGTGAAATCTATCCCAAAACGCATGGAACTTTTCATGCTTCATTAGGCTAAAATTCATTATGGTATGTTGCTTTTGTATTAACCCTGCAATAGAGTTGAACATCCTCAAGAAAGAATTTCTCATTTCTTCTCAATTGTGCTTCTTTGAAGAATACCAATCCCTGGACTTGTCCTTTAGAGATAAGGGAACATATTAAAATGAACATTATCTTTAGTTATATATGGAGTGAGGAAGGTTGAACATCTCTCTATAAAAGGATACATAACCATGTAAGGTTATTCATAATCTAGATCATATAAGAATGAAAGCATATGCACAAGAGCTAGAGGGATGGAGAAATGTTCATATGCATAGCTTCAAACCTTCTAGCAATAGGGTAAGTGTGAAGTCCTAGAAGAAAGTAAGCTCAGAGAGGCTTTGGGAGCTCTCCATTATGAGTTGAGGTCTTCCATTTAGATAAACCATATATTCTCTCTCTAATGTATGTCACATGCACATTGCACGATAAAAAAGATTTCATAATCACATATACAAATTTTGGGGATGGGAAATTTGGAGCCAGAGAGGGTGGGGAGGTAGAAGTGGCATAACTCATGGTTGTGGGAAAGGTTGTGAGGAGGGGCTAAGCGTGGATCCAATGGATAGAAAGTTGGAAAATGATGCAGTAGGAACATGATATACATCCAAGAAAAAGGGAGTTGTAACGCCCACTGCCCAAGGCTCTAGCAAGGTTTCAGAAATGACGATTGGCCCCACAGACCACCACTAGCCTTAACTGTGTGCTTTTTCCTCAAACACGTGCATGCCAGGATCAACTTCCCGACAGGTCACCCATCCCAGTACTACTCCAAGCTGAGCACGCTTAACTATGGAGTTCTTAGTGATGGGCTCCCGGAAAAGGAGGTGCACCTTGGTGATATGGGTAGTCCAATCATTTCTTTTAAGAGTGTTTTATCCGAGGCCTCAAATCCTGGGATGTTACAATCTCCCCCACTTAGACTCTTGACGTCCTCGTCAAGGCTCAACTATAAGGCCTCATAATCTCTTCCCCATTTCAGTGCAGACCCACAATGGCCCATGGACACCCAGCTCCCGATCACGGAATACCAGCGCAAGGGTGGCTACGTCAACCATGGACAACCCTTTCCTACATGCCTGGACCGCACGGCTCAAGACTGGCATGACATGCCCATGTGGGCCCCACCTACTGGAGGGGAATTGGCTCTGATACCATTTGTAACACCCGAGCCCACTGCCCAAGGCTCTAGCAAGGTTTCAGAAATGACGACTGGCCCCACAGACCACCACTATCCTTAACTGCGTGCTTTTTCCTCAAACACATGGATGCCAGGATCAACTTCCCAACAGGTCACCCATCTCAGTACTACTCCAAGCTGAGCACGCTTAACTATGGAGTTCTTAGTGATGGGCTCCCGGAAAAGGAGGTGCACCTTGGTGATATGGGTAGTCCAATCATTCCTTTTAAGAGTGTTTTATCCGAGGCCTCAAATCCTGGGATGTTACAGGAGTCAACATTGTTGTGCTAGGAGTGAGTATTCACCTTCATTATACCCTAGATGACAGGCACCATGTAAGTAGATTTAGTGGAAGAATCAATAGGGAGGGTACACAACAAAATTTATGGGGTTATAAAAAAGGAGCCTAGGATACATGTATGGTCAGTGGAAGGCAAAAACCCTAATATGTGGAAACTGGTGACACCTTTGGAAGGAAACCCTAGAGGTCAACCGACATTCAACAACATAGTTGTCGATAAATATATACAAGAAAATATTGTGTTCTCTTTAGAAAATCTTTTTGAAGACAAACTCCCAGTGGCGAGATGTAACACTAGGGGAGTTTCAAGGGAAACCAATGTTGACCATTGACCCTAGTGTAGAATAGATTTAACAACACCCCAGAAATAGGTTGTGGTTGTCAAGAGTAATAGAATGTGATGTAGGATACATGACATTATGGTAAAACACTCAAGATTTTATGGTGTATGATGGGCAATTTCAATATGTATGAGTTGGATCTAGGACACTTCTTCAGCCAACACTCATGCAGAAGATATAACGACATGGCTCCGAAAGGCAACCTATGGAAGATATTCGGTTGTTGTTTGGCTGTATGAGGCTGGTATCCAACTCTCACACCATATGTAGAACTACCACCATATATTGTAATGTGAGACTGAATACTAAATCTTCCTTTATTCCTCTATTTACCAAACATGTTTTAGTACACGAGGATGGATGTTGGCAGATTGATACAAGTCGACAACCACACTGAAAGAAGAAATAGAAGTTTGCTACAGTAGCCCTATAAGTCAATACCACTCATCCTATGATCCCTGCAATCCTCATTAAATAGACTGGATACGAGGTGGGGTATGAATCTATACACATTGTCTTTGAAAAATGTGGAAGGATGGTTAAAACTTCATTTCAATGGAATGATAACCCCATGTTTGAGGGAACCAGGGTGTACATGAAAACAATATCTAATTGGCAGCGAATGAAGATAATGGCATGTGGCATCAACCAAGAAGGAGAAGGATCCTAAGTAGGAATCATACTCAATCAACAAAAAAGTCAACTAACACACAAACTCACAAAAGTTGGAACACATTTTCTGAAATAAGGGGAGAAAAAATTCAAGCAGATTATGATATCCTAACTAATGAGCACAAGGCACCAATATTCTTGGAGGAAATAAGTGTCCATCCAAAAAAGATATGGGAGAAGAAAAAAAATGCAGATAGGGTGGAGTTTTTAGACCAAAAGAGGCAAATACTAGAAAAGATATCAAATACGACCAATACTAACAAAAACCACAATAGTCTAGACCCTTGGGCAACTGAGGTATTGATGGAGGATTGTAGTGTGGGTAACGCCTACCATAGAAGAAGCTATTTAATTTGTTAAAATCAGAACTTACATGAAAATGAATAACGATTTGGATAATGGTGTTACCAAAGCAGAAGGGGGTTAATCTTGAGATGAACACCACTCAGGGCATATGTATCCTAAAACTAGCCTCAACTAGTAGTGGGGATTAAAGGGAGTGGATAAAAAATGAAGAGACCTAAGAGATCCAAAGCACGGATAGAAAAACACAAATAGATTTTTTGTTTCTATTAGCATCTAAGAAATGAAGGGACAAGGAGAATCAAACTATTGATGCTAATGGTTTTGATAAGAAGAATCATGACCCTAAGATTTCTTGAGGTAGATGGTTACTTTCGGTTTTTACCCATTATTAGTTGTTTACGATAGATTTAATGAGTTGGAATATTAGGGAATCAACAAGTTTGTGACATGTTGTATCCTCATTGTATTCATGCATTCATTCAAACTTATGCTACTTGCTAACTTTGAACCATCTATAAGTGGTTCTAAAGATTCTAAGACTATAAAGAATTTGGGTTTCAAAATACCTTTTTGTGTGGAAGCTAGAGGCATATGGATATGCTATAATGACCATAATTATAAATTTCAAATTGTTAATAGTCATTAGACATTTGTCACATGCTACACAAAAATAATTCTTTGATAACTTTCCTTTACATGAGAGAGGACATCACAGTTATAAAATTTCTTTGGAAACACCTTTGTGCCATGGGGTCTAGGTTCACACATCTGTTGATTGCTCTGGGTAATTTTAACACCACTATCAATCCAAGCCAGAAAAGTTTTATTGATCACTATAACTACACAAATGAAAAATTATGTTAGGACACTTTGGTTGAAGAAGGCTTGCCAAACCTTGGCTTCTCTACTTCCAGATACACCTTCAGAAGAGGGGAACTTCAACAAAGATTAAATCATGTTGTCACCAATACAACACTTATTCAGTCTGACCTCAACTCCATTGTACAAAATTTGATAAAATTACAATCGGACCATTTCCCTCTTCTTGTATGATGCACAAAGAATAATGTGAAACTACACATGCTTATAACCAAGGCACTCTAGTCTCATGACCGGAACTTCAAATAGCTAGTTCATGAGAAATGAAGCAACATTAAAAACTTTAATGAAGCTCTGGCCATGCAAAAAGTGACATTATCAAAATGGAAAAACTAAAGTCAAAAGAAAAAGAAGGAAGGGAAAAGAAATAAAAATCCATATGAACTGGCTTAAGAATAGAGACAGCAACACTATATTGTACAATGCCTATACGAAACAACACCAAGTGTTATAATACCATTTCAGTTTATAAAAATGGAAAAGGGGAATGATTAACTGATGAGTCTGAGCTATAAGGTCTCACTAGAAATCACTCACAAAAAATACTTGTTTCTCCTCCACATGGAAATAGAATCATGGAAAATACTATAGTAGGACATTTTAAGAAGCTAAACCTACATCAAATGAATATCTTGGTAGCTGTACCATCAGAGTATGAGACCCATACCATCATGAAATCAATGAATCCTTATAAGGCAATAGGGTCATACAGGTCAGTGACCGTTTCTTCATAAAGAAAAAAAAGATTAAGATTAGCTAACAAATTGTTAGAAGAGGTCTAACCAATGAGGTTCTCAACAATAAGTTATGTCAATCCACTACGATACTTATTTTGAAAGTGACAAAACTAAAAATTTGAGAAAATCACACCTATAAGACTAAGTAATAAATGCCTTAAATTCACATCTAAGATAGTGGAGGAGAGATCAAAGGTATTCATCCTTAATGGGTATTGCCAAAACAAAGTACTTTTTTACCAAGACCGAAGATAAGTGATAATATTGTTGTTCTTTAGGAGATCATCCATACAATGAGGAGGAAGAAGGGAGATGAGTACATGGCCACTAAAGTCGACCTCTCAAAGGCTTATGACAAAATGCCATGGCATTTTATATTGGACACTTTGAATGAAATTTGACCTCCCATCCCATATCAAAAGATACGTAGTGAACTCTATAGTGGAGGTGAATTCTGAGTTTTCTGGAATGATAAAGATGTGGTATCCTTCAAGCCTAGCATAGGAATTTGAGAAGGAGATTCCTTCTCCCCTTACTGTTTATTCTATGTATTACATGTCTGAGTCAGATGATAAACGAATGGGTAGACATTGAGGACTGCAAATCTATAACTCTTGGTCATAATGGTATCAAGTTCATCCATTTTTTTGTAGATAAAATGATCCTATTTGGTCAAATGACAAGAAATCAAATGCACACCATAAAATCATGTTTTGATAAATTTTAACAAGCTTTTGGATAGGCTATTTTTTGAGAAAATGCATGTGTTTTTTTGCATCCAGTGTGACAATGATACAAGGCATAGAGTGTGGATTATCTGCAATTACAAATAGATGAAGGACAAAGGGAAATACCTTGGAGTTCTTATTTTTCATTCTAAATTGATTAAAAAAAGGCTACACACAAGTATAGGAAAGGTAGACTCTAGACTCATTTATCATTCTGCTATTTGCCTTTCACTTATAGGTGCATGACGCTACTCTCTTGATAAATAAACATTGATGGCCATTCCTACATATACAATGCAAACCACTCTACTGCCTATACATTTTTATGGTTGTATCAACTGCTCAATCTGAAGGTTTTGTCAGGGAGGTTATCACAAAGAAAATCTAGTGTCCCTAGTCACATGGGACAAAGTTACAAGAAAGAAGGAAGATGGAGGACTTGACATCAAGATGATGATAGAATGGAATTCACCCTCAAGAATGCTTCAAAAATCAACATTCACCAAGAGCAAGTTTATGGAAAAGAGGTCCATGGAACATAATGACGAGAGGGATGTCAAAATATCTAGATTAGGAAGGGCCACCTAGCAGTGTAAAAAGATGATTCTAACAACTCTTGTACTATACTATTGAATGGTGAGACCAAAAACTTCTAGAATGATATGTTATGGTATAAGGGACCTAGTGTAAAAAAAGTAGCTATAAAAGAAATTCCATATGGTCTAAAGTATCTACATGTTGCTAGTGTAGTGAGGGTTTATATAAGGTGGGTAGATGAGTTCCTGAGATAATGGTTTCCTCAAAATATGGTGACACAATCATATAGGTCAATCCCTATGCAATAGCAACATTAGATATACTAAGTATGGGATGATATTGAAAGCAAAGATTCAACACCATCTCATAATATTATTTGATCCGTAAACACAATGTAAAGGTAGAAGGTGATTGGGAAAGAATTTGGAAAGACAAGTTATTGGTGAAAGTAAAGATGTTCATGTGGACTCTAATACATGATGCAATATTAATTAATACTAGGTGAGTGATAAGTCACAATGACATAGGAAACAAATGTGAATGATGTAGTGAAGAAGAAACCAATCTTCATGTTGTAAGGGATTCAAAAAATGCTAGTGAAATATGGAAAGGAGTCTTGTCTTACATAATTGACCATGATTTCTTTAACATGAACTTTAAAACCTGTCTTGAGAGGAATATGGGAGGTCGTAATCAACACTATAATTCTTCTACAATCGTGTGTTGAAATAATTGGCAGTGTAGAAATAATCAGAATTTTGAGCACTATATCAGAGCTACAATTCATTAGATCCAATGCATCCTAAAGGAGACTATATATTCTACATTGTCTTGATAATGAGAAGAACCACTGAAACCCAACATGATACTGATGATATTTTTGGAAAGAAGAACTCCATTGTAGCAGCCATTGTTAGATATGAGGAAAGTCACTATCTTGGTGGGTAGGAAATTGCATTGATGCTTCTAGTCTACTCAATTGAGTTGAGTGATGTGGACATGGTTAGGTAGACGATATCACCCTAGATGAATCTTATGAGAAGGTGTAAATACAATTAATTACAAAGTGTAAATGAAAATTATAGCCATGAAACTAGATGTTAATCCAAGATACTCCATTGGATTGACAAGACACCAAGAGAAACAAAATGGAAGAGTTATCGAAAGATTGCTTGCATAGGAAGATAATGTAATATTGTAGTTGATACATTTGTCAAGAGCCATCTCAAAAATATAAGTGATTTCATCAAATATATGACACCCCTTAGACTTAGTTAGACAATTCCTAGATATTGATAATTGTAATGGTAGTAGTACTATTAGACTTCATTCTTGCTTAACTTGTAATAACTATATATCTTCTTTGAAATTTCTTGCTAGAGAATGGAGAGATGAATAATACAACCTTCTAAAGTAGAGTAAAAGAAGTAATCACAATTGGAAGAACAACATAAATAAAAACTAATAGCATTAGTAAGGTAAATATGAAAAGTAAAATAAAATAAGCTAGCTATGTCGATTGCCACTCTTCCTGACAACAATGCTAGAAAGCTTGATGCGTGTACAACAAGTACACACTAGTGCTAACAAAAATTGTAGACCTTAATCGACATGCTCAAATACACAATACACTTTCTGTACAAGCACACATGTTTAGATTGTTGCATATATATAGAAGGCAAGTTAGGGGTTGATCCATACATAGAGATGGTGGGCACTAGAACTTGGTTTTCTTTACTAGGTTCTTATTGACGAATGGAATGATTTTAGGGTTTTCCTTTGAAGTTTGAATCACACTAAGTAAACAAGAAATGGAAAAGATAAAGAATCAAACCTAATTTAACCCTACAGATGCAATTCTATCAAAATAAGCAAGGATGTATATTACACTCTACTAGACTAGCAATCAATACTATGTTAATAAAAAATGAATCTAGTTTGCAAGATAGTGAACAATTTAGATAATTAAGGAAAGGAGAGAACAAATAGTTACACTAAACTAGAAATAACACTAAGAAGGCAATGAATGAACTAAACTAGAAAAATCTAGCACAAATAACTAAAGATAAGAACTAACTATTTTAGAAAGAGCTAACAATTCTGAGAAAGGCAATTGACTAAGTAAACAAGAAAGGAAGCTTCATTGGTTAAAACAAGGGAATGAATAGAAATATTATGGTTTTCCCAAATTAATTAAGGACATTGTTTGTTTGGTAGTAAATTTCTAGTTAGCATCACATCATGCAATACATTCAATTAACCTATTCTATGTAAATAAACAACATCGTCAGATGATGGGTGAACTATCATATACTACTAGATGACCATGTGTGGTATAGGGTGTAGATAGACGAACTAGTCTCTATTACCCCTTGTCCAACCTTGCAAAGTTCAATTGACTAAGGTATGGTTATAATTCAATCACTACCTGACACGCGTAAACCGTGTGTTAAATGCATGTACACGTATCGAAGTAATATAGGCCTTGTGAGGCCCAAGTCGAGCTGAGGGAAATGTAAATTTCAATAGAATACTACTAACTGGTCGTGATTAGCTAGACCGATTGGAAAAGTTGATTGTTGGTTTTAAAACAAAATAAAAATAAAACAAAGAGAAAACAAAAGTGAGTGATGATTAAATGTTTAGTTTAATCAAATGGAATGGGAATCCTTAGGGTTACGATTTGACCACGAGGTCTCGCTGCATGCAATTCTACACAACTAACATAATTCATGCCTTACCCCTAATTATGGCATGTAGTTAAAATTGCTTGCTTCCGCAATACATTTCACTACCTAGTTCTAGGTCAGTTCCACGCCAGTAGTAACTTATACCCTAGATCTAAGTGCTTTAATAAATTCTCTAGGAATCCACCATTAACCATACATTACCTTGTGTAAGGAATTTATTGGTTAATGTGTGAATCGTGCCTTTTCAACCACTAATCCTCTGTCAAGAGAAATTAAAAGTATTAGAAATCAACTATGGTGATCAAGCATAGCAAATTGGAATAGAAACACGATAACATATCAGGGAGAATTGAGACAAATTAAGATAATCAATGGAAAATTGTCATACATCGACTCCCTGGGCTACACTCGGTCCTAAGGACAATGGGGATTAGCCCCACATATTCATCTCAACGATACACATGGAGAAGAAAGAGGAAAACATGGGAAACGAATGAGAATATGATTTAATCCCTGAAACAGAGAAGATTTGGATGATCCTCAGTGTGTGACACGTGTTATGCTACCTTCTGATGGTAGAATCAGGCGTCTGTGGCTTTGGAATCCTCTGGGGTGTAGCTCTGAGCTCTGTTCTTTTCTCTCCTCCTCTTCAGGACTCGTGTAGCAGAAAGTGACATGATACCCTGGTATGGGCCATCTTTCTTTAGGTATAGCTACAAATTACAGCCGCCAAAAGATCACAGTCGTTCGATCGTGATGATTCTGTATCCAGGTCTGATCCGATGATGTCGATACTATCGACAACTGTGTCGATGGTATCGACACCTTAGGGCACTCGTGCTTCCTGTGACTGGTCGATACCATCGACGAATGCTCAATGGTAGCGACATCTGGTTGCTCCAAAATGGGGCTCCCCTGTTGACTTCTCAATACCATCGACAGATGTGTCGATGGCATCGACGTAGTGCGATCTCTCCAGCTTGGTTATTGTTGCCATGTCGATAGTATCGATGGAGTGTCGATGGTATCGACACTTCCTAGAATAGTAGGTACCTGAAAAAGAGAGAAAAACACAAGTCAAATTATGGAAATTTCATAAATCATACAAATATGATAGAATAAGATCAACTTGATGCATAATGTGTTTATAGGATACTGAAAGTTAATCATGCTATTATAGTCATAAAAATGACAAATAAACACACAAAACAAGTATGAAATCAGCCTATAAATATGACTCAAAATCCCTGCATCAAACTCCCCTAATCTTAAATCTTTCTCATCCTCGAGTAACAAATCTATAAAATCTAATTGAGAAGGTCAAAGAAAGAACATAATCATATTGAATGATATCACAAAATGATTCCCTCCTACGATCCACATATCGGCCCTTACCAATCACGGAACAATAATTGCCCTTTAGGTGACAAGAATCATTCATGAAAGATGTCCACCCCAAGATCAACGAACACTATCAAATAAAGTAGTTAATATAATAAAATCCTCCGGTTTAGGCTTGGTGCACCTTGTGATCTCCTATCTACGTTGCTCATTTTCTCTAACTACCATCTGAATGGAAGCAATTCTCCTGATGTCCATGAATGAGGAGAAAATCATGGGTGGCCTACCACTTAGAGAAACGGGTGGATGGAATAGGCGGCTGTGGAAGAAATGGAAGCACATTACAGTCAATCATGCAATAAAAAAATGATAACCTATGATGATGTAAATGCAGATGATAATGATCCTAATGCTAACATTTTTTATGAAATCATGCATGCACTATCATTCCATCTCAAAGTGAGATGGAATATCTAAAAAAACTACATAATGTGCTTATTCTTCTTAATATGCGGGTGAGAACATGTTCCTTTCTCCCTCTTATTCCAACTTACTTCTCAATCTTTCTTTTTTTTCAAGCCCTCGTTTTCATAAATGATAATGGATTATTTGTCAGGCTTCCTTCTTTTTACATAACTTGTACATTTGATGCATTCTATTCAGAGGGTATGGAACAAGTTCACAACATTTAATGTTTTCAGAAGAACATAAGACACATGATGTATTATATGCTCAAAAGATGCTAATGCAACTACATAATGATAGTTTTGCAACTACTATGACATGCACCTAAGGATAAGGTGCATGGATGACTAATCTATCTATTTTTTTTAGTCTCATGCAAAACTATGCGAAAATAACTGTAATGCAAGACCTATCTACATGGGATGCAATCAAAGAGTGAAAGAAAGTAATGTGCTCCCAGTTCTTATGGTGGAGTGTGAATGAAAAATGTGGTGGAAAGATCACAAGATTAATTGATAGAACCTTTAGAAAGAATTATATGTACCTCCTTACTGACTTGTGTTCTAGTTAATCAAGGGATTTCTCTCTCTCACTTCAAATTAAAGTCACATTAATGTTTGGTCAGTTTAGGCTCAAACATCCATGACAACTTCTTCCTGTGAACCATAAGGATAAACAATCATGTTCATATGCTTTAAAGTTGACCTACCCAATCTGATTCACAAGTGATGTCCTCAAGTTCTCACAAGACAAGCTTACAATTTCTTAAAGATTTTCATTTAAAATCATTCTCTCACAAACCCCCAAATGAAAACATCGAGATGACAAGAAATTACATTAGACTCCACTGATTACACTAGATAGATAGTGGATCCTAGAAAACAGTAAATCTAGAAATTAAGACAGCTAAGATAACAAAAGATGAAAATTGAAAAAGAAAAACAAAAGATGAAATAAATTAGAGAAAAACTAGATAGATGTTGTTCCACCACCCCCCCAAGCTTGAATTCAACTATGGCCTCATAGTCAAAATCCAGACTTAAGAGGTGGAACATCGATACCCCTTTACTGCTCTGGTGGTGGGTGTTGTGGGTACTGGTGGCCGCTGGGATCCCAAGTAGGATAATGCCCCTGAAACACATAGGTCGTGTTGCCCTCCAATCCCATGTCTTTGATTTGTTGCTTGTTGGTGCATCGATACCATCGATGGGTATGTCAATAGTATCGACACTTGTGTATGCTCTTGATCCTCATGAGGTGTTGGCACTGCTCTCCCCTAATGTTGTGTCGATACCATCGACTAGGGTGTCAATAGTATCGACATTGCTGAGAAGAACCATTCTAAAAATCTTCATACATCTCGCGACCATCGATGAACTAGTCATAACTATTGACATCCTTTTTGTCTCGAACCTCTTTTTTCCTGCTCCATTGTCGATACTATCGACTAGGATGTTGATAGTATCAGCAGAGTAAAATTTCTATAGTTGCTTCGTTGTTCCAAACTCGATAGCAGTGACACATGTGTTGATGGTATCAACATCATTCCAGTCCTGCACACTCAAAAAATACACCAGGGTATCATTTTTATAAAATAAGAACAAAATTAATGAAAACTACTTAGGAAAATGAAAAATAAAGCAATTAAACATGCACTCTACCCAGGTTGGGTTGCCTCCCAACAAGCACCCTTCTTTAACATCTTAGGCTAGACATAAGGATACCTTTAGCTTGGGTGGTCAAGGGATGTCTCTAATGATTCATTTGGCAATTTGAATTCAACTCTATCATCACCAATCCCAATTGTTAAATACCCTCGCCCAATGGCAGTGATTACCGCATCCGTAGCTTGGAACGACCTTCCCAATTGCATCTCACATCATTCCAGTTCATGCATGTCCATGACCACAAAGTCAACAGGGAAGATGAATTTGTCAACTTTGACTAGCATGTCCTCGCATTTACCATGTGGATTCACAATGGATCCATCTGCCAACTCAATTGTCATGGAAGTTTGTGTTGGCTTCTTCAATCCCAACATTTGAAAAGTGGCAAGTGGCATAAGATTAATGTCTGCCCCTGAGTCACATTATGCTTGTGGAAAATGTTGGCCACCTATGGAACATGGGATGTAGAAACATTCTAGATCTTTCCTCTTGTCTGGCATCCTTCCTTGGATTATAGAATATATTGTTTCATCAACACACACAACATATGTATCTATGATCTGTCATTTCTTGTTGATGACGTCTTTCATGAATCTTCCATATGAAGGAATTTTCTCTATAGCCTCCATCAATGGATTCTTAATGTGGAGTTTTTGAAAGATCTCAAGAAATTTCTTGAAGTGCCTTTTCTCTTTCCTCGACTTCAGACTATCCGAGATTGGCACACTTGGCTCCTTTATGCACTTGTGCGGTGGAATATATGGAACTTTAGGGGTCTCCTCCCCTAAGCTTGCTTCAATGCCACCTTCTAAGATAGGATTTGGCACATCATTTGTAGATGGCATAACTTGTGTCTGCTTCTTCTTATTGATAGTGGATGCTCCACTCTGAAGTAAATCTTTCACCTGCTCTTTCGGTATAGCAGTCTCTTCAGAAATATGAGATGTGGGTGCGACATTGGTGGAATCATGGAGTGATTGACTGGGTTTATCCTCCAAGTCGATATGCATAATACTCCGCTCATGTGTCTCCTCAATAGGAAGCTTTGACCCCTTTTTGACTGATATATATTTAACCTACTGATGTGGTTGAGTGGGCTCTGCATTCCAAGCTAGTTTTTGTTGAGTGATTTGCTTCATGGCAGCCACTTCAGTTGCAATTTGGGTTATGGTCATCTCTAGCATCCTCAGTTGTACAACATGACTCTGTAGAGTCTGCCTGAACTGATTCCTAAACTCTCCTTGTGACTTAATTTGATTGCCGAATGTGCTCATCAACTCTTGATTTTTCTTAGACACTTGGTTGAGAAACTCATTACTTTTCTCCTTCGCACTAGGTTGTGGCTTCTGATCTAGATCCTGTAGAAAATTGTTTGGATCCTTCCACGAGAACTTGTCTTTCCTCCATGCATAGTCATTGTTCCTGTAGCCCTGTTGTTGGCACATGAACCTTGTCTATGCCTCATCATCAGACCCATCGTCATCTTTTTCTAGAAGTCTCTTCGCTATCAAGTCCATCTTCTCATTCAATTCTTTAATGACCTTGGCATCCCCTGCAACTTTGACATGTTCTGGTGCATCTCATTCACCCCAAGATTTCTTCTTAGCTATATTCTTTAAAATCTCTTGACACTTGGAGCCTTCGTTGTTTAGAAAGAAACTTGTTCCCACTAAGTCTAGATTACTCCTATAACGTTTATTAAGGGCAAAATAAAAGATCTTTTCTTGGTTTTCTAAATCCAGCCCATGATGTGGGCATTTTCATAGCATGATATTGAAGCGTTCCCATGTCTCTGAGTATGTCTCTCTGGCCTGCTGTTTGAAATTGTGGATCCTCCTCACGATATCATTTGTCTTTTCATTTGTAAAATACCTTTCAAATAACACCTCAATCATCATATCCCATGATTCGACATATTCATCATCCAAATTGTAGAGTCACTCCCTTGCATTTCCTTCTAGAGAAGATTGAAATAATTTCAAATAAATGTCCTCCTGTGGGAACCTACCCACCTTCACCATATCACATTTCTCCACAAATGTGCTGATGTGGACCACTGGGTCCTCATTTTTGAGTCTATGGATCTACGACTTGACCAATTGAATAAGCCCTGGGTCAATCTTGTAACTGGGTATGTTGTTAACTTGTTTCTTGATTGGCCCCTTTTGCACAGAGGAAGAAGAAGATTTAATCTTCTCCCAAATGGTTTGCTCCTCTGCCATTGTGAAAGCCTCAAGTTCCTATTCAATTTCCTCGGGTGGCATATTTATCAGTTCGTCTTCTTCATCCGATGGTGAAATCTCAAGTGTCAATTTAGCATAGTCCGTACTACACGTCCTCACCATGCACTAGTACCTAAAATATGAAAAATAAAATAAGTACAGTGCAAGAGCGAATAAAGAATTTGAAAGATAGACAATTAAGTTCAAAAATTAAAATTGCAATAAAAAAAAGTGGCCTAGAATGACCGCTTGCAGCACTCGTAGTGCTGAAATTTGTCATCTCCCTGGCAATAACGCCAAAAACTTGACACACATAAATTGTGTGTTAAATGCAAGTGCACGTTTCGAAGTAATATAGGACTTGTGAGGCCCAAGTAGAACTCAGGGAAACGTAAATTTTAGTAGACTACTACTAACTAGTCACGATCATCTAGATCGATTGGAAAAGTTGATTGTTGGTTTTGAAACAATATAAAAATAAAACAAAGAGAAAACAAAAGCGAGCGATGATTAAATGTTTAGTTTCATCAACTGGAACGGGAATCCTTAGGGTTACGGTTTCACCACGAGGTCTCACGGCATGCAATTCTACACAACGAACATAATTCATGCATTATCCCTGATTATGGCTTGTAGTTAAAATTGCTTGCTTCCGCAATACAATCCACTACCTAGTTCTAGGTCAGTTCCATGCCATTAGTAACTTATACCCCAGATCTAAGTTCTTTAATAAATTATCTGGGAATCCACCATTAACCGTAAATTACCTTGTCAAATGAATTTAAGTGTTAATGTGTTGATTGTGCATTTTCAACCACTAATCCTCCGTCAAGAGAAATTAACAATATTAGAAATCAACTATGGTGATCAATCATAGAAAATTGTGATAGAAACACGATAACATCTTAGGGAGAATTGAGACAAATTATTATAATCAATGGAAAAATGTCATACAATGATTCCCCGGGCTACTCCCAGTCCTAAGGACAATGGGGATTAGCCCCGCATGTTCATCTCAACGATACACATGGAGAAGAAAGAGGAAAACATGGGGAAACAAATGAGAATATGATGTAACCCCTGAAACACAGATGATCTGGATAATCCTCAGTGCGTGACGCGTGTTTTGCAACCTTCTGGCAGTAGAATTGACCATTTGTGGCTCTGGAATCCTCTGGGGCATAGCTCTGGGCTCCATTCTTTTCTCTCCTCCTCTTTGGGACTGGTGCAGTGGAAAGTGAGGTGATACCCTGGTATGGGCCGTATTTCTTTAGGTATAGATATGCTTACAGACGCCAAAAGATCGTAGGCATTCGATCATGATGATTCTATATTCAGCTCTGATATGAGGGCTTCCATACTATCGATAGTTGTGTTGATGGTATCGACACCTTAGGGTACTCGCGCTTCCTGTTTTTGGTCGATACCATCCACGAATGGTCGATGGTAGCGACATCTACTTGCTCCAAAATAGGGCTCCCTTATTGACCTCTCGATTTCATCGACAAATGTGTCGATGTCATCGATGTGGTGCGATCTCTCCATCTTGATTGTTGTTGCCATGTCGACAGTATCGATGGAGTGTCGATGGTATCCTCACTTCCTGGAACAGTAGGAACCTGAAAAAGGGAGAAAAACACAAGTCAAATTCTGTAAATTTCATAAATCATACAAATATGATAGAATAAGATCAACTTGATGCATAAAGTGTTTATAGGCTATTGAAAGTGAATCATGCTATTATAGTCATAAAAGTGACAAATAAGCACACAAAACAAGTATGTAATCAGCCTATAAATACGACTCAAAATCCCTACATCACTACCACGCTAGTTTAGATCTATAAGAATGAATCTCCTAATGTACATTGTGGAAAAGGTGGAATGGAGTGTAGGAGAAGAGTATTTAACTGCCATTTACTCTTTATCCAACCTATAGACATGCTCTTTCCAAAGAACATTACGTGAGCCATTACTAGATATTTAGCTCTCACACCCAAGTATTTAAGAATAGATGGATATGTAAGAAGAGGGGTAGATAATTAAGGGTGTACTAGTTGGACCAAGGTGCTTTTCCACAATTATCCATATATACAATGTTTTTTTTCTTATATTCTCAAATTTCCTTCTTAATAATGCATTATTTGATTTCTTACTTTTCATTTAATCATATTAGACTCATTAACATATTATGATCTATAAAATCATATGCACAAAGGAAATATTGCAAGGGAAATCCTAATACACATAAATCATACAAATTACATATTCATACATTTATTAGGGAAATTGCATTTCCAACCATATGAACCAAAAAATTGGGGCTGTAATAGTAGGTTTTGGTAGGGAACCCTAGATGGGGTGTCCATGTTGTGTCTTTTTGTACATTATTTACATGTATATGTTTCATATGCATGATATTTCACCAATAAAGTTTATTTTTAAGAAATGCACTTATGGATGTTTTTTTCATGTAATAAGTACCTCGACCAGTACTTGATGGAAGCAAGAGGATAAGGTTAAATCAGGGTTATCCCAAGCTTGGAGTAGTCCAAAACAAGGTAAAAATCACTCCCAGCCTAACCCACATTTTTAAAGTATGCATGGAAGCAAAAAAACTCCATCAATTACCATTTTCAAGACCACAATTTACACCAAGCCCCCAAAATGGCCGTTGTATCCCACCATTTTCGTGCCATAAAAGCAAAAATTTCAAAATCAACACCAGATTGAAGCTACCGTAGGACACCTAATCACCGTGAACATTCTCATCAGAACAGTTATGTTGCCTGATAGCCAAAAACACCATGCCATCATGCATAGCCACGGTCGACAGGATTCAGAATGACCCTTCTCTAGCATACAACCCTTCCTTAACTTACCATCCATGGTCAATGTACCTACCATGGTCATGCTACATTAAGCCCACCATAGTTATAATACCCCAACTCCAAAACGCAATTTTGATCAAACCATTTTACAAGCACAACACAACCATTATTCACCACCATGCCCATTCTCACACTCAACCACCATGGTCATTCTGACCAAACAAACATGCTACCTACCAAACCCAACTACTTTCCTACAATCAATTTACCATCATGCTCCTACATAACCCTGTGCTTCCCACACCACTATATAAACATTAGTGGTGGCAAGGAGAATAAGGTCAGCTCCCTTGGACATTCATTTCACCAATTTACCATCCACCTACCATTCTACACCCCCATTTCATCATCTTCCACCCAAAAGCCCAAAATTTTAGAGTTTTGACAACTATCCATCACATTTCCATGCCATTCCACCTAGGAGGATGGAAGCGCTCAATCTTGCAGCTACTAGAGGAGGATTCAACCACTGCTTCAAGATTCATTGCTTCTTATGTCTCTTTCTTTTCCTTTTTTGTATGTTCCATTGCCATGAGAAGAAAGCCCCCTTGGTGAGATGTGGGGGAAATAAATGTGACTTTGATATCATGCTGGAAAAATATTATTATAAATACTATAATTTTATTTGGAAATCTGGACAATGTCTAATGGCATTCTTTCTAGATTTAAAGTCTCAACTTCCTTTGTTATGTACTTGCGAGTGATGAGAGCTTTGAAGAGATTGTACATGAGGGATTCTTTTACAGAGAATCAAGGAAGGGAGTATAGAAATGTAGCTTCTTTTCACTTCCTTGAACATCACAAAACATGAGTCTAGCCTTTCTTGATCTAAACAGATTTGGTAGGAGACACGTGGTTGGTAGACTAACATCACATGGATAGAGGGAGGAGTTGGTGTAGCTTCTAGTACCTTCATTGGATCAGGATAGTTGTTTGTCTTGGGAGGTGGAACAAATGGTTACACTAGTATAGCTATTGGCATAGCCATTGGAGTGACTTCTTGCTCGTTGTCATCTTAAAGAATGAGTTTGTTGTTGTTGTTGACTGGGGTTGGTTGTTCTAGTAGTGAAAACCTAGAACCTTCAAATCCTCTTTGTGCTTGGGGTTGTTCTCAGATGACTAGAAAATGAACCTATTGGTGGATGAATTGCATCTACAATCTGTACAAGTTGAGCCTCCATGGATTTGTTATACACTTGTTGTCTTGTTGGCATCTTCTCGATAGTGTCTAGGCATCCTTTGATCATTGGAGGTAGGCATGTTCCACTAGTTGCCCTACCCTAAGAGTATTTGTCCTTTTTAGTTGTAGGGTTGTAATCTTGGATTATAGTTAACTGTGTACTCTCATTTTTTAATTGTTGCATTTTATTTGATATCTTCATAAGAAAAGACAAGATAAATTAAATATCATATATTAGATATCTTAATATGTACAGAAATATATATATATATATATATATATATATATATATATATACATATATATGTGTCGGGGCAGATACAAGTGGGGTGGTTGCCCAGGCTGAAGCCCCCTCCCCCAGAAAATACTAATATTATGATACCATATATTGATTAAATATTATTTAACTTTTCTTATTATATTATCAAAATTATGAATGTTTACCTCATTACTTTAATTAATCTTGTTATCTTCATTTTATTATATTTCAAATATAATGAGACTACTGCATAAGCGTTCACCAACATATGTTCCAATTTGTCGTCCACAACATGGTTCAGAGCACCATAAGAACTACAATTAATACTCTAATATGTCCATTGTAAAAGTTATTAAGAACTACAACTCATGATAATACTTTGTAAGATTGATTGAATATGGAGAAGCCAAATCATGTGTCTTGAGAGGTAGTTATTTTTGACAACTAATGTAAGCTCCTATATAGAAGAAAAGTAGATCTATTAATAATATCCATCATGTAAAGAGATTTTGGATAGAGAAAAGAGATGTGAGACCAATTAGAAAAATAAATAAAGAAATATAGCAACTTTTTTTTGGTGTATAACAACGTTGTTTTGAGGAGAGAGAAAAGAGTGAAGAATAAGAATAAACATTTATGTTAAAAATTAATTGAAGGCTCAATAAGAAATAAATAAATAAAAGGTTGAGCACCATTGTAACCTCCACATTAGGATAACATATAGATGATTGTGATAAAAAAGTAATGAAAAAATATAAAAGATAAGGAGTGGTCCATTTCTTATATCTTCCATTCTATTTAGGAATAATTTTATAATCATTTATAAAATATAAATCTAACTTGAAACTTCTACAGTAACAAAAAGAAAATAAAAAATATATTAAGACTCTTGGATATCACCATTTTCTCAATCAAAATTTATACTCGTTCCACTTTAATAAAATTTTGATATGATTTTATTGATAGGTAAACAATATAAAAAATGGAAGTAAAAGATTTATATACAAAAAGAGTATTATAATTTTTCTTGATTAGTTCTAGGTGACTAAAACATTACACAATATGATCTCAATTCATAAATGAATCAATATATACATGAAAAGTTGACTTCAACTATATATAACATGCATGATTACACCCACTAATTAAATATATGATCTTATTTCTATTAAAAAGATTACATTTTTCTTACCATAATATCTTGCTAAATGTATTCTTAATTTATCCGAACTAAATGAGTCAAAGTTATGAGTTGTTCCTCTTATTTTATATACAATCACATTTATATTGAATTATATTTATTTCACATAATTCTATATATAGCGTACGCGTGCACGTAAATGTGTCTCATTATATTTGTTTATTATATATTAGACAAAGTAAAAATAAATGATTATAAAGATGTGTGTTCGATAGAAGTAATCAGGAGACTTGTTATTTTTACTTAAATATTTTTTAAATAAGTTAAATAAAATTGTGACTACAAAATGTGGTGAGATGTTGGCGACAAGTAGTAGAGCAATATATATACACAAACTCTACCTTTATTTTTTAATCATGTTTTGGGATTCTGATTTGTTATGCATGTGATTGAATGCCTAACAAATTGTGGGCGTACACTTCTCCATGTGCCCCAAAAACCAAAGGACCATATATTTTAGACAAATAGGCTAACAAAGAGATTTGGTGTGGAGGATTTGGTCCACATGTTTTGCCTTTTTTAAGTCGATTATACAAAGTCAAAACTGTATCTTTGTGTCCTACCTAAAAATGTCACTCACTTTTAATTTGTGATGGCCCCTGACTACGCCAAGGTCTATGCCTTTAGCCTTTATTAATTCATTATTTGAGTGATGATGTTTGAGGATTTGACTGGAACACAGTTTATTTAGTGCAAATGAAAAAAAGGTAGAATGTATATTTTAAATTTGACAAATTTGATGTATATGGAAATTTTTCAATGCAATTTACTAATTTATAAAGAACTAAACTTTCACGAAAAGAAATTTATTTTTATTACATTTACTTTCCTTGAAATAGTAGCGAAATCACATTATTGTTGTATAAAATATTTTGATATCTTGCAAAGGGTATACCTTACAACTCTCTCCTTGTTATTTGAATCCTTTTATAAATATTTATCATACACAATCTTTCTTTACTTTTATTTATGTGAAACCGTAGAGCCATTTCATGGATAAATTGAAGAGACCTAGTGAATCTTTTGTAAGAAGGAGACACATTATTTCGATGGATAGATAGGCAGATTCTTTTAAGAACAAAAGGTATTTTAACTTTAACCAATGCATACACATTTCTGCTACAAGCATTGTCAGATTGAGAAAGTGATAAAGGATGTTGAGTTGGATGAAATCAATATTAATTTTAATAGGGGATGATGACTTAAATAAATTAAAAAAATGCTTACATTAGGATTCAAATCACGACCACTTTATTAGAAAGAATACACTCATATTTCTTGAGCTAACGAAGTATTTAACATTATACATGACAAAGGCATATATGAACAATCTTTTTGACTATTAAATATATGCATAAATTCATACTTTTAAATTTGTGGGTTAGAATCCTGGTCCCCCCCACCCACCCCCATCCTCCCGTTACAACAAATATCGAGTCTGTAATACATATCTTACCATAGAAAATACTGCAAACAACACAATAAGAAGCCAAACATATTCCGTTAGAATGACATGAGAATCTCTATGGACTTCTAGTTTTAAATAAAGTAATACAGTTGATTCTTGTATGTTGAAGAAATGAAATGTAACATAGACAAATTGAAAAAATCAATAGTAATTAGTCATCCGAGTACTAAAGTGCAAACCAATAATGATAAAAATAGCATGATGGACGTGGCTTTTTGATAGGTTGTCGTACGTTATTGCCAGTCCTATCAGCAATCATGTAGTTTTGCAAAAACAAGGTAAGAACAGTTCATGCAATGTGTTACAATATAATCTCAGCGTAGTAAATTCTCTATCGCTTGTGGTTCACCGCCTGAATTTGATATAATGGATAATTGGACTGGTAAATCAATGGTTTGCCTGTTGTAAGAGAATGTTAGCAGCGATACTTCAAGACATAATATATAGGAAGAAAATTTGGAATTCAACATGTGCTCCTCGTCTACATCCCAAAATCAAATTGATGTAGTAGCTATTGTGGTCCTTACAATAGTAGCTAAAAATATGGTGTATTAATCATCATCGTTGGCTTCTGTATCTTTTAGTAGCCTTCATTAGCTGCAAAAAGTATAATAAAAATCAGTTTTGATATTTATTTATACACTTTGTCAAGTGGAATAGGTGAAAAGTATAAAATATTTCAAAATCACATTAACTGTGCTCCATAGCCCTTACTTTACGTATATATGAGAGGTCGGAATGACAGATTGTTGAATTCGTCCGTAGAGCATGCTACGAAGGGATGTTTGGGGGACGACATGGCAGATGGTATATAGATAAAAGACTGGAATATATATTTATGCGAATAAAAGATTGGAATATGTATGAACATCTCACGAAATTGTAAGTAAGTCAATATATTGAGTTAGGGAAGGAATGTTGAGTTTGGATGAGCGCATTCATAATACATGGTAGTTATGGTATAAAATATTACCATGTCAGATAAAGTTTGGAATTCATAACTACCATACCGTAACAGAATCAGCATGATATACATATTTGGCTAATCATGCCGGATTCGGCGGGATTGTGAACTGCCGTCTTACTTCGTCATCTATATCTTTTTTACACACAGCCTGCTGATCTCTTTTACGCAACTTGACAGAACTGATATATCTCGTCACCCGGCCATCCACTGAAATTATACTGGCTGACAGCAAATTTACGGCCGACTACCGGGATTCACAATGTCTACTTCCAGACCACAATAAACATCACCGGTCCTACTCCATTTAAATTCAGGTGCAGTATATCTCGGTCACCTCCTGTACCTGTCTGACTCCAAGAAGAGAAGAATCTTGAAACGGCTAAAAATGCAAACATAAATACAAATTATTGAGTAAAATATTTTAAGCTCGGATGATCGGCCATTAGTACACAAAGATCGCATCCCGTAGTTCCATTGCGGCAATATCGGCCACCATGTCTTTGGTCATCCTAGTGCTCTCTTATCGTGCCGCTACCAATGGAGTCATTGGAAGGAACCCGCTAGCAAGTAGCGCAGTGTGATCAGAAACTGCAGCGACACATAATTATGAATTGTCAAAGTGTTGGTAGCATGAATACCAAGTGCTATTGCTGTAGAAAATACTTATCAAGCTAACCAGTGAAATGATATCATGTTCAGCAGTGTGCATATAGAACTTTCATACCTTTCCTACTGCCTTTCTCCAGACTTAGTGTTCCCCGCAGATAAGCTATTACCAGTTTTCTTTTCTCCTCCACGGGTGCTGCCGGCTCAAGCTTTCTCCACCTATGTTGGCTAGGAAGCAATGAAGGCAGAGGAACCAACACCACGAAAACAGGTGGAGGCAGGACGCAGGATGCCGCAAGTGCTAGGGCTAAGTTGAGTGGATTAGGGGATGGCATACTGGATTGGCATATCAGTTGGGGTCGGCGCTGGTTTTAATTAGTATAGAACAACATGGTATAGCAGTTATGTTTCCGTCTTCCTGATATGGCTAGAGTAAAAAACGTGGTATGCGAGATTTGTCGAATAAGTCGTCCACGTTCTACATGATCAAGGGAAACGTGCGAGGGTGGAACGGATGGCAACCGCTTACTGTACAAAGATAAAAATACAAAAAAAGATGAGAAAAAACCTTAGAAGAGAGAGGATCAATGAGATTCCACCAAATTCAAAATGCTGACTCGTCATTGGCTGAAGTTTTTTCAAAAAAAGATAATGGCAAAGTTGAAATTTAGTTAAAGATTCCCTCTTTTTATAGTAGTATATATATATATATATATATATATATATATATATATATATATATATATATATATATATAAATATACATATATATAAGTATATATACATATATATATATATATTACATATATATATATATAAGTATATATATATATATATATAGATATATATATATATATATATATATATATATATATATATATATATATATATATATATATATATATATATATATATATATATATATATATATATATATATGGATATATCTTCGCTACCCGTGCGGGTAACTAAGATTCGCTACCTGTGCATCAGTTTTGTAATGGGAAGGTATGCATTTGTAATGAGACAATCCAAATCTGTAATGAGACGACCAAAATTGTAATACAAAGACTCGTTTTGTATTACAACGTTGTTACAGTAATAAATATATATTTATTACAGTAACAACGTTGTAATACAAAACGAGTCTTTGTATTACAATTTCAGTTGTCTCATTACAAATTTGGCTATCTCATTACATATATGTGTCATCCCATTACAAAATTGATGCACGGGTAGAGAATCTTAGTTACCCGCACGGCTAGCGAAGATATACCATATATATAGAGAGAGAGATTGTTTTTAATACCCGGCGGGTAACTTAAGTTAACTACCCAGCTCTAAAGACACGATGCCTCCCACGCTTCTCCGCGCTCATCAACTGCCCCTGCTTCTTCCGACGCGCCCATCCTGCACGTGCCCATCTGATGGGCCGAGCAAACCTGTGCCGGCGATCCTGCCCCAATCATACCAGCCGCCCTCGCGCTCTCCTCCCGCACAAACGTCTCGAACTCTAGTTTCCCCGCCGACAGCACGTCCAGCCGCCGACCTTCTCCCTGCTGTGTCCCAATCTCTGCTGCCCCGGCGGCTGCGAGGATCCGAAGCGCGGCCTACAAACCAGCACGGAGGTCGGCGAGCTTGGCAGTACCTTCATCGTGGCCGACGAGGAGGTTCCTGCCCTTGACGTCGCCGTGGATGAACCTGGCGAAGTGGAGGTCACAGAGCCCCATCGCGACACACTTGGCGTATGTCCTGATTTGCTTCTGGTCCTTGTCGTCAACCTTCTGGCCGAGATCTGGTTCTTCAAAACTACGCCCACCACATCACCATCAACAGCTCTAGCGGCAACATGCTCCACGACGTCTACCAAATCCCATCCATACATGTCCATGTCATCCTCAACGGCTTCGAAGATAACCTCATATTTAGCGTCGTCGGCTAGCTCGTTAGGGACAAAGGCTACCCACTCTTCTACTATGCCTCAGATAGGCCTCGTGTTACTCTTGCAAGATTTTCTTAACACGTCTGTATACTCGGACAATACCGATTAATCTGAACTTTTCTCCCTTTCCAGATCACTTGGTAATCTTCAGAATATGTCCTAGGATTGGACTCTTTGGGCGTGCTATGCATATGCTCAAGGAAATGCCTGATGGATTTGATTTAAACAAACAATTGATAGAAATGTATCGTGATCTTGAGTTCATTGCAGCCTTAATACTAAAAGGTTGCTTTTATAATCACGTTTGGACTAGGAGCAATCATGACCGTGAGATGAGCCTTGATTAAGAAAACAGATAGCCGTGGTTTTCTCTTGATAATTTGCAATGTGACACTGCCCAAAGCTTCAGGGGGTTTAAGTGATCTGTCCGATCTTTAATCCATGTGAAAGTCTTTGATACCGTAGCCATGTTGTCTCGGCATTTGGGAGGGAGCTACGACGAGGACGCCGCAGGTGCTGTGATATGGATACTCATATTGTAATAAGCAAGTGTCATTTGTAATAAGCAAGTGTCATATGTAATATGGACAGTCGCATTGTAATAGGCAAGAACTAACCATGATGTAGGTGATAGTTTGTAATATGGATAGTCATATTGTAATAAGAAAGTGTCATTGGTAATATGGATATTCACATTGTAATAGACAAGAACCAACTATAATGTAGGTGACAATTTTGTAGTATGGATACTGATATTGTAATAAGCAAGTGTCATCTGTAATATAGACAGTCACATTGTAATAGGCAAGAGGCAATTGTAATGTAAGTGACAATTTTGTAAATACTGATATTTGTAGTATGGATATTGATATTGTAATAAGTAAGTGTCATCTATAATATAGACAATCACATTGTAATAGGCAAGAGGCAATTATAACTTGAACTGAATGCACTCACTGTGATCTTTCCTCTTAGCGCTTGATGATCACAGCCTACACTTATAAAGTAATTATAAGAACACTAAGGGTAACTGTAAGAACACTAAGAGTAACTGTAAGTATACTAAGAGTAACTCAGATAGCACTGAGAGTAACTCTGATAGCACCGAGAGTAACTGGTAGAACACTGAGAGTAACTCAAATAGCACTGAGAGTAACTCTGATAGCACTAAGAGTAACTGATAGAACACTAAGAGTAACTGAGAGAACACTAAGAGTAACTCTGATACGCACTGAGAGTAACTATGATAATACTGAGAGTAACTACGAGAACACTGAGATTATCTGTGACAGCACTAAGGAGTAACTGAGAGAACACTAAGAGTAACTCTGATACGCAATGAGAGTAACTATGATAACACTGAGAGTAACTGCGAGAACACTGAGAGTAACTGAGAGAACACTAAGAGTAACTGAGAGAACACTAAGAGTAACTCTGATACACACTGAGAGTAACTATGATAACACTGAGAGTAACTGCGAGAACACTGAGAGTATCTGTGACAGCACTAAGGAGTAACTGAGACAACACTAAGAGTAACTCTGATACGCAATGAGAGTAACTATGATAACACTGAGAGTAACTGCGAGAACACTGAGAGTAACTGAGAGAACACTAAGAGTACCTGATAGAACACTAAGAGTAACTCTGATACACACTGAGAGTAACTATGATAACACTGAGAGTAACTGTGAGAACACTGAGAGTATCTGTGACATCACTGAGGAGTAACTGAGAGAACACTAAGAGTAACTCTGAAACGCACTGAGAGTAACTATGATAACACTGAGAGTAACTGAGAGAACACTAAGAGTACATATGAAGGTGAGGTGGTAATGGATGCTCTGGTTGAGATATATCTGCCTAGTTCGGTTGTTAGACTAACCCTAAGTTTGGAAAGGAAGATATGTTTGGCTAACACTAATGTAACGAGATTAGTTAATGGTTGATTGATTGGCCAGTCTAGTCCTTGATGCAATGAAAGGATGGTGGTAGAACCTCAGATGCACTTCTTTGGAAAAGAAGGTGATGAAAACCCAATAGAATGGTTTAGGATTTTTGAGGTATTGATCTTGAAGAATAATGACATATAGGAGAAGAGTAACTGAGAGAACACTAAGAGTAACTCTGATACACACTGAGAGTAACTATGATAACACTAAGAGTAACTGCGAGAACACTGAGAGTATATGTGACAGCACTAAGGAGTAATTGAGAGAACACTAAGAGTAACTCTAATACGCAATGAGAGTAACTATGATAACACTGAGAGTAACTGCGAGAACACTGAGAGTAATTGAGAGAACACTAAGAGTAACTGATAGAACACTAAGAGTAACTCTGATACACACTGAGAGTAACTATGATAACACTGAGAGTAACTGCGAGAACACTGAGAGTATCTGTGACAGCACTAAGGAGTAACTGAGAGAACACTAAGAGTAACTCTGATACGCACTGAGAGTAACTATGATAATACTGAGAGTAACTGAGAGAACACTAAGAGTAACTGAGAGAACACTAAGAGTAACTGAGAGAACACTAAGAGTAACTCTGATACACACTGAGAGTAACTATGATAACACTGAGAGTAACTGCGAGGACACTGAGAGTATCTGTGATAGCACTAAGGAGTAACTGAGAGAACACTAAGAGTAACTCTGATACGCACTGAGAGTAACTATGATAACACTGAGAGTAACTGAGAGAACACTAAGAGTAACTGAGAGAACACTAAGAGTAACTGAGAGAACACTAAGAGTAACTGAGAGAACACTGAGAGTAACTGAGAGAACACTAAGAGTAAGTCCATGACTACCACGGAGGGATGGGATAGACTCGTAGAGGTGAGAAGTCCAACCCACTCGCCCGCCACATCCACATCTCCTCTGCCGTCACGGCCGCCTCCTCCTCCTCCTACACTGACAATCTCATATGTGGCCTGGTATCAGATCTCGAGTCCCCGAGCTCGTCCCTCGACTCTCAGCGTCGTGCGGCCATGGAGCTCTGGATCCTCGCCAAACACAACCCTGACAACCACCTCCGCATTGTCGGCGCCGGCACCGTCTGCCCGCTGGTGGCACTGGAGTCCGGACCCGCAACTCCAGGAGCACGATATCACGACGCTCCTCATCCAGATTAGGGATTGCAGATACGTGAAACAGAAGACAAGAGTCGCTGATATTGCATATATTAGATTGTCGGTATGATGTTAATTGTCTTCCATTCCTTGAAACAGCCAAGCGACTGCAGCTCCCCTTGGGTCTTCTGCTGCGTCGTGGATAGAATCCCAGAGAAGGGAGACGTCGCCAGGACGCAACTCCTGGTGGTGATGAAAACGTCAACAGGCCCGATTGGAGAACGCCTGTGCCGACGCGCCAAGAATGAAACTATCATGTAGACTTCCCTTTGGTCTATTGCTTTGTCTTGAATGTTGAAAAGGTTGATATTTGAGAAAATGACGGGTGCATTGTTGATAGAGCAACATATGTGATATGCTAACAACTCTCGGTCATTTCTAGTCAAATTTTTATAAATTTAACTGCCTAGGAATGTAATATGTTAACAACTAAATCTGAAAGATAATATGAAACTAAAGCTAAACTGATTGTATTTTTTATTCTACAGGTTCGCCTTTGCTACTATTTTACTTTTTATTTTCTGCTACGAGCATTGCAGAATGGCTTGCATTGTCTTTTTATTTACTATGCTGAATCAGTCTTATGTTCATGTTTATAAACTGATTAGAAATAGAAATCATAACACTACATGTACATTTCATCAAACAGGTCATGTGTATTTACTGGAAACGGTTTATAAGAGTTACAGACTTTCTTCTCTTTAACAAAATAGAAACAAGAACAACATCATTGATGATAAGGGGAACATCCCGATCACTCTTCTGTAGCACCGGTTACATGATGAGTGGTAAAGTAAAATAGAACGGTCCTCAGCGACGAGGTGAGAATTATCATCACAGGAAAGAAGAACTGGATCCCTATCAACTTAGGTTTGAAGAACCCGCCAATCCTCTTCCAGTTGCTGCTCATCCCAAAGACCACCTCCAGCTACAGCTGCCGCAATTCTTGTTCAGCAACTTCGTCACTTTCTTCCTCATCCTCCTCTTCAGCATCATCGTCGATGTCCACCTCATCTTCCTTCTCGTCACTACCAGAACCCTCCTCGCTCTCCCCGCTACCTCCTTCCTCCTCCTGCCCATAGCCTCCTGAACAATAACAGATTGAGACAACCCAAACTCGGGGTTGGATTCCCAAATTAGGGCAAGTCCGGCGGATTCGATGGCGGTGCACGCCAAATCAATGGCGTAGAAGTTGGAGAACACGTGGACCTGGCCGGGGAGTTTGAAAGGATTAGGCGTCGGCGGCGGCTTAGGGACGATCCCTTCGACGGTGACGAGCCGAGAGTCGATGAGCGGGGCGAGGACCGCCGACGTGGTGCGCTCGACGTGGCCGACCTGGATGCCGCGCATGTTGAGGACCTTGATGGCGTTGGGGTCGTGCAGGTTGAGAGGTTCTCGGACGAGCCCCACCATCTCGCGCCCGTTCACTCTCCCGCGGTAGTACCGGAGCCCGACGATGTTGACGAGGACGAACCCGATCATGTACGACTCGGCCAACTGCTGCGTCTGTTGTGACGGGGGTGAATCGGAAGCAGCGGCCGGGTAACTTAATCAAAACTACCCGCCGGGTAACAAATAAACACCCATATATATATATATATATATATATATATATATATATATATATAATACAAAAAAGATGAGAAAAAACATCAGAAGAGAGAGGATCGATGAGAGTCCACCGAATTCAAAATACTGACTTGTCATTGGCTGATGTTTTTTCGAAAAAAGATAATGGCAAAGTTGTAATTAAGTTAAAAGATTCCCTCTTTTTATAGTAGTATAGATATATATATATATATATATAAACAAATAAATAAATAAATAAATAATATATATATATATATATATATATATATATATATATATATATATATATATATACTTTTAACTCTAGTGCTCTAGCTCCACGTGGTATGCTCGGTTATGAGAAAACCCATTATGTTCCTGCTTATTAGTGTCTGATTAACTATATTCTTCCGGAATGGATCGCATTTTATGTTCTTAAAGTAAAAGTTGTGGTTAATTTGCGGGAGTGAAAACATGAAATACTCCTGCATTTTCAAACGCAATATTAATGCTGGATGAGGCTATCCTTTCCAAAAGCGCTGGGCCCCGGATCTAGCGAACCAACTACAGTTTCACGCAGCAACCGAACACAAAAAGGCAACCTCTATGTTCAAGAAAATGCTGTTGCACCAAACATAAACTATCAAACTGCAGTATTTTCTAAAATCGAAAATGAGCAGTATGGGGACTCTTGTAAATGCTGCATTCATACACATTAGTTTGAATAAATTAAACAAACGTCCCCAAATTGGCAATCCAGCGGCTCCAGTTAATTCTGAGCGTGCTGACCACCATTCCCCGCAGCTGATCCAGTTTGCTCACTGGTATTCAGATATGCAGTGGATACGACTTGTGACGTCTTTCTCTATGATCGGATGCCAAAAAAATGACTGGTTGGCAATGATGTCGCCGTCGAGCGAGCTTGTTGAACTCCAGCTAAGATCGGAACCTCTATCTACATTGCCGTGTGACAGTATATATCATCTGTTTGTCGTTGAAATTCTGCTTTTCTTTGTCGGCACTGCAACGCCATCTGAACGCTTACACTTTTCGTCAACTCCTTGTCAACCAGTTCCTTTCAAGTTTAGGCTGTTTAGCTGCTTCTGACTGTCCATCACATTGTGCTATTATCTATCTTCAGAGATATTATATGGATTTAGACTTCATGTCAATCAGACATATAGATTAGAACCTCTATACACCTTGCCCGCGTTATAGTGTATCGATAATAGTAATTTGTAGAATCTCTTTGTTGAAATTTTATTGGTCATTGTCGGCACTGCCAAACAATGTGAACGCTTATCCTTTTTATCAACTCCTTGTCAACCAGTTTCTTTCAAATGATCTGTGTATGGCTGTCATACACTGTGTGCTGCAATTTTCATCTAACACATAATCTCGAGTAAGTCTTCGAGTCAATCAGACATAATAACAAGTATAATACGATCCGTGTGAATATTTCACACTGTTGGCCTTTAGTTGAATTCTTGTCTATAGCTCAAAATGCAGTAGCTGATGTTATACTTCGTGCAAAGAGACAGAAAGCACATAAACATTTCACTATCATGAATTTAAACGAGTGCCATCCACATAAAATACTCTGGTTACATCATGAATATTTGAATTATGTTTTATCCGCAATAACAAGCACAGGATAATAGAACTCGGCGATGATATTAACCACTAGTACTTTTGCCATTATAGACTTTTGTGTACATCAAATGTCAAATCTGCTATATCAAGTCGAACAATAGGAGCTAAATTGTAGTGTTAGTGTTGTGTTTTGTGATAAGGGACTGCGTTACTCCTATGTTGGCAACCTCTAAGTTAGGACCAGCCCTTATATACATATGGGAAGGTTTGCACAGTTATAAGAGGAGGGCATGGTGGACCACACACACATGCAAGCACACGCTATGCCACATTGGGTTCGAGCCTCGGGGAATTGTTTTTTCTTTTGTTGTACTACAAAGGTTTTAAATGAAAATTTTCGGATAACTGAAACTACATTCAAGACATATTTGACTAGTGGTATTTTGTATACAAGTGGAATGTGAGATGTACTCATCACAAAATGAGTGCCCAGCTATTTTGATTGAGTATCTCAAGTCACATGGTCAAATATGTATTGAACTTGACAAGATTCATGGTCGAGTGTGAGGTTGATTTTGTTGTCAGGTGCAAAAACATTAAAAAAACAATTACATAGACGTTTCTGAATCAAAAACATATAAATGTCAAATAGAGAAAAACAGTTTGTCTGGACTGCTTTAAAATGTCGATGCTTTCATTAGGGTATAGTATGCTCCTCATAAATCCCTATTAGTGGGGGGAGGTTGCGGCATTTTGAACATAGCTTCATCCTAATGTTGTTGCTGTGTTGGACAGTTGTTTCTACTATTTATCCATTAACATAGCTTCATCCTAATTTTGTTGTTGTGTTGGACAACTGTTTCTACTATTTATCCATTAACTCTAGGGAACTAAATGTGGTCGAAGTTTGTCCAAATCACGGTGTCTGGCTTGAAATTAAAAATGTTCTATAATGTTCAGTCATGGGAGAGGAAGCACATGCACATGCGTGAACCATTGTGGAGAGCTATTTTATCAAGCCAAGTCCTTGCAGACGGGTTATTTTGACATATATTATTGATCTTTGTTTGTCCATATTTAAACCTTCTACTTCTTGGTTGATGCTTTATGTTGGATCATGCGTAAAATGCATATTTGTGCTAACTGACATCGATTTCATGTTTTTGATTTTGCATGTTGTATGGTTTTTATTTTAACAATCTTAGAGAAAATAGTTATTGAGTCTTTGCTAACATGAAGTGGTCTTCATTCATCTGTGATAAAATTGACATGTTTTCCTTGTCGAACAAGTTATATGGTCTCACTTTAAACACGACAATTAATATGGAGATATGGTTGACAGTTGTACTCATACTTAGGTTCGGAATTTCCCAGTTAGATAATTTAGATTGTAAGAGTTCAGAGGTAGTGGATTGAGAGAAGATGAATGAATTGTGTTTATGATGCATATTATCATCTTTGACAAAATCTCTCTTTACTACATACATTTCCTTACCCTCTAAAACTAGTAAGAAACTTTGAGAATGTTTTGATCATAAGTATAACTGTAGACCTTGGTTTTGAGAAATAATATATTGTCTAATTCATGAACTTACAAATGATTGAGGGGAGAATGATTCCCAAACAAGAGTGTGAGGGTTTATTGATTATCCATGGTTTGTGGGAGGACAACATGTAGCTACTCAAAAGTTTGTTATGTCTGTTATTGGAAAATTCTTTGATTACTAAATGGACCTTACTCTGAATCGCAAACATCAAAAGGGAGTAATTTCTTTATATGAGTTATTGACAGACTTAGAAACAAGGACAATATATGATGTTTACCAATCCATAACAATTTCTACTATAGTCATCTTATCCTAGGAAAGAAGAAAAGTCAATAGTGTAAGGGAAAATAAGGGATTACTCAAAAAATGAAGGAAACATCCAAAAGATAATTAAAACCATATTGATTAGATTTGTGGTCAGGTTGATCATTTGGATGAGTAGTGTTCCTATTAGATGTCCTAAAAACATGTAAAATTCGATGGAGTTGTGGTCAACATCATGACCAGTACATCTACCAACAATGATTAGTTTGTGCCTCTTAACTAAAATTATTAATATTTTTTTTTGAAACAAGTGCATCTCACTCACTTTTTATTTCATTTCTATGGTTGTTTATGTACAATGATAATACATTGGACAAAGAACCAAAAACACCTATCTATCCAAAAACCAACAGAAAATAAGAAAAAATATCTATACAAGTATCTTAATTCTATTGTAAAAGAGCTCCTTATCAACCCTTACTCTGGCCCAAATAGTCTTGGACTCTTTAGAGAAGCCTTCAAAGGTCCTCCTCTTCTGCCAAATAGCATCCATAACTAGAGAACACATACTCTTGGCCTCAAGCCGTGTATTTATAGGATCTTGCCAGCAAATAATTCTTCTACCAAACAACACCTCTACATGCTCCCACAATGCAACAGAAAAGGATCAACCAAAGAAAAGATGAGACATATCCTCTTCATGATTACAACAAAGAGGGCATCTAGATATATAACAAATCCAAATTCTTTAAGAACATCATATGTAGGGATTCTTTCAAGAAATCATTTCCACAATAAGAGCACAATACTTCTAGGAATGCCATTGGGACAAAGCCATTTAGCCCAATGAAGTTCATAAAAGTTTAGTGTACATGCAAACATGCCTCTCTGAAGGTAATATTGTCTTTACCCTTAGAAAGTATGCAATCACACTCATGTCTAGGAGCATTCTAATATCTAAAAAGATCCACTACAATATTAGATCCTCGTACATCAAGAAAAACCCACTTATCACTCATGATACACTCAACCATCTTATAAAAATTTCCCTTGCCATGCCTAAATTTCCGTTATTCCACAGTACACTATATTGGATTATTGATTATAACCTACCAGATCATCAATGACCTTGCAAGATAACTCCAGAATTACACTCAGATATGAAGGCTTTGTTGATCTAAAATTTTACCCGAGAAGGGTTTTTACACTTAAAATATTAATACATGCCCCCACAATTACACATGATATCTTAGTTGGTATTGATTGTGATTGTTTGGGAGTAGAAAGTAAATGTAATAAAGTGGTATTGAATCATATTTCTGATATTTTTTATCAAAAAGGTTTATTGTGTGATGTAGAGGATCTCTTTAGGAATCATTTTGAATATATTTCAATTTGTTTAATTAAAAAGAATGAAAGTTCTATTTCTTTGAAACATGAATCATTGGATGTCTAGATTAAGATATTAAACTTATCAATTTGTTATTCCATGACAAAAATGATGCATAAAAATCTTATTCCAAGAACTTTCACTTATGGAAAATATAAATGTTTTCTTAGTGTTCAAGTTAAATGACCTAGGAAGTTTTCCATTTGGTGGATAAAAAATCTAATACATTGGATTTTGTGCACACTTGCATGTGTAAGATTTATAGTATAACCACTATATATAATGAAAAATACTTTATAACCTTGATTGATGACTCGAGTAGGCATTTGATGTTCACTTACATACATGTAATGATGAAGGATTTCAATTTTGTAAGAATGGAGCAAAAACCCAAACAAGTGAGGTGCACAAGGATCTAATAGGAGAGAAGAATAAACATGAGACACCCAGAATACTTGCTAAAATCCAATTGTGACCATAATCAAATGGACTAGATGAAATAAAGAATTGGATACTATTAGATAAGTCAAAAAACTACTATAGAGTTTTATGTTACCAAATGATCAGGGGGTGTAAAAACATGTCTTCTCATTTTTTGGATAATGTTCACTACAAGAATAAGGACAATAGATCATTTTATAGATGGCATGGTTAAAAGACAATTATCATATATCTCATAGTATGGAAGTGTATTATGAAAGTATTTATCCCGGGGCTCAAGAGAAAGAAGTTCAAACACATATGTGTTGACATCATGTTATTGTGTTATACAGAGACAAGATATGCATACATATTTGTATCACCCAATGTGAGATTTTTGAATGGGTGTCAATGCAATAGTTGAACTTCATGATGCAACGCTATTTGAGATTGTATTTCTATAATCAAGGTCTTTCCACAAACTTGTTCTTTACTATATCATAAACCTACAGATTCCATTCATATTCAAGTGGAAAAGATTTTTCATGTGGGATTTGATACTAGGTGTGCTATTTCAAATTTAGACGAGTCTAAGGTAAAAATGTAAACCAAGGAAGAGTAAACATGCAAAGACATCAAATGATCTTGAAACTTAGTTTGTGACTTATAATGTTGAGGATGATCATATTGCCTACCAATAAGAAATGACTCTCATAAGCCAAGTTATAGAAGGAAGACATCAACAATGAAATCCAGTCAATTATTTTAAAATGGACTTGGTGATGAGGTGAATTGTCATCGTAGTACTATAAATTAATGTAATTTGATCTTTAAAAGGGTAATAAATTCATATGGGTCTGCTAATAGATACACAATCATATTAGTTTCCAATGGATACATAGAGAGGAGAATATATATTAGTTCAGTACATATTGTCATGTTTCTCATAATGTTACCAATTTGAGTTCTAGTTGTAGTAACCTTCATAGAATGACATTCTATGCACCATATGGGTGTGAAGATTATATTTATGTATAGTGATCTTTATGAGGATAACATATGGATAAGGTAGAGGGAGTTTTAGCATGTGGGAATAAATCCAAAATGTGGTAACATGTTAACTAAATATTTAGCTTGAACTATGTCCCTAAACAATGGCATGAAATGTTATATTATGTTGCATCTTCTTTTTAAATAAATTCAATATGTGTTTCTATTGTAAATTGTTCAATGATAGGTTTTATGCATGTATTTTTCTAATATTCTTGTATTTGCTTCCAATACGAGAGTGGTTGAGATTATATAAATCACATGTAGTTAGTGGGAAACAAAGAATATATGAGTTGCATGTAAGATTTATGGTTTAAAAATGTTTGATATATAGATGGAATAACACTCTCTCAATCTCACTATGCAGATAAATTACTTCACATACATGTATATACATCTTGTAGTCCTATCATGAATACAGAAGATCCTTCTAAAGATATATTCAAGAAGAAAAGTGGTATTTTCTTATATGAATTGAGATATACTCATATTATTTGAAGTTTATTGTATCTTATTAACAATACATGACTAAAACTCATGTGTTCTATGTGCAAGTTTAGTAACCATAGGAATCTATTGACATTGTATGTAGATATATAAAGGAACCACTTTCTTGGGATCACATTATGGAAAAAAATTACCTAGCTTTTGAGGATTTTGTTGTGAAAAATGGATAGATAATCACTCCATGAGAAATGGGGTATCTAGATACGTATTTCTTTTGGGTGTTGATAGTGTCACCTAGAAGTCAAAGAAAAAAATAATTTGTGGAGTTGGGTTTCTTATATGAATCTAGGATGGAAGATGATTGACTAGAGGGGATTATGTCCAGCTTACGTATGATAGAACTTGGATATTGAATTGCCTAATTCTTCTATGCTTACCTTGATATCATTATGGGTCAAAATCCATTCAAACCATTGAATTCTTCTAGAAGTGTTGTCACTATTTATTTGACATAAAAGAGCATATCAAAGAGTATTACCATGATCTTTCAAACCAGAACCAAGAATGAGAAGCAATTGGAATGATAAATCTATACTTCATGAAGTATCATCTATGGATGCTCTAAATAA
This sequence comes from Alisma plantago-aquatica, assembly GCA_963693085.1. NCBI lineage: Eukaryota > Viridiplantae > Streptophyta > Magnoliopsida > Alismatales > Alismataceae > Alisma > Alisma plantago-aquatica. The sequence goes on along the minus strand of OY856411.1, from coordinate 816,607,026 downwards.
TCCTTGTCAATATCCACAAAAGAAGTTGGTGAAAGTATTTTTGAAAAAATTAATAGAGACAAACCTCCGCATCCTAATCTTAGAATATTTTATTTTAAAAGAAAATTTGGATTAATAATGGGAAGTTGTAACCAAGACGGTGATTATTTTTTTGAGAGTGGGAATATTTGGAGAAGAGTCAGTTGTTGGAAGTATAACATGAGACCATGTCATATGATGGTTAATGGCATACTTTGTTGTTGATTTGATTGTTTATGAAAGCAATTATGTTTGTTGCATTTCCTTCAATATGAGATAATTATGAATATTGTAATGTACTGAGAATGTATAATGTAGTGACATGTGATTTAAGATCGAGGATACATGCACCTATTTTATCAAACAAAATTGGAGCTTATTTAGTCATGGTTTTAGAATACGTTCTCTCATTTTTATATGTTTTATGGATATTCTACCTAAATTTCTTATCAATTCTCTTATGCATCAATATTTCACATCTTACATGTGACACCTCACCATGCTAAACGAGATTACTCAAAACCCAAAACACAATTAACTACTAACTAATCATATAGCCAAAAAAGATGAAGAATCAAAACTAATTTTAACATTATCAACAAGCTCTAAAACATTTACATAAATGTCCACATGTTTCATTTTCATATACCATAACAGGTATTTACATCTGTATCCATTGTCCTTTTGACCACATCCTATATACAAAAGATATTCCACATGTACATGCCATATATTTACAACACTGGAATACTGCCAAAAACTCATGTCGATACAAGTATATCATCTATAAAACATATCCCATACCCAGACCTAAGAGTATAGGGATGATACTAGCACTCTACTACTAACAACTACAATTGTCCAACCTTGTGGGTCTATTGATCACCATGTTGCTCCTCTTCAACAACACAACCACGACCACATTGCACATGACCACCTAAAAAGATGTGATGACCCATGGGTGAGACCAATGTCCCAGTGAGAGATATAACTCTTTTCAAAAATATTGCTTACATAAGATTAATTAATAATAGTAGAGTGAGAAAATTAAGTATTGAATAAACAATTAAGTATAATGAACAATTTAAGCATACTAAACAAGTTAAACAAATAAGTTTAGCATCAAGTATAATTACTCAATTTTCATAAGATAACATCTTGTAAACACTGTGTAATATAAAGACAAGGTAAGGGCTAACCCACCATTGTGAAACATATTTAACCCTAGAAAATATACTACACAACTTGTATTTACATCTTTTATTATGCTCTGGGCAGTTTGAGTCGTACCACTCAAAGTCCAACTGACCACTATGAAGTTCTATTAAATTCCAGATAAGATCCAGGAGTGGTGGTATCCTAAGATCACTTCCCCTCAATCAGTACGAGTAAACTATAGCGACATATTAGTCAAACTGTCAACATTGACATATATAGTCAAGCTGAGAACACATGTCCATCCTTAGTACAGGCCACAACACTAGAAACCAGGGAAAAAAACCCTATCATCGAAGGTACAACCACAGTTGTCCTCATTCACATCATATGTAACAATATATGCGGTACGACCATAACCAACCACCATAACCTACAATTTTGGATGACAAGGATATATACTCACTTGCAACCCCACATACTCAATAGTATGAACTTCATGTTTCCCTTAGGAATACACATTTTACCATCCAAAAAATTCCAACGGAAGATGGTTCTACAACACATGGCCCTACATGATTAGGGTTTCACTTGATTAGTTATTGCCAATTGTGTGAATTAAGTCTTCATCATTCAAAAGGACACACAAACCCTAATTTGTCTCTAATAATAATATAAATGTTGCAACTTTAGAAGATATAAAACATTTGAGGTATAAATATTAATCACATTACGACATGCTATCATTCATTTCAATTTAATGGACCACATTTGTCATCATACCATTTCAAGGTACCCATTTCTTATCACAATTTCGAGGATTTCAACCCTTATTGGAACATGAAGATGATTTCACCTCAATCAGGGCTCAAACACACCCAATGGTATTTAAGACGACCTTATTGGAACATGAAGATGATTTCACCTTAGGGTTTCCTTTGCCAATGACTTAAGGCCACCTTCTCAATCCCGAGCTTGGTGCCTGGGGTCACCACTCAAGGTGCCCACTAGTCATGCAATATCATAGGCCACCTTCTCATTCCCGAGCTTGGTGCATGGGGTCACCACTCAAGGTGTCCATTGGTCTACCCATATGGGCCTGACCTTTGGCATCATCCATCAGGGTGGCATGTAAGTGCGAGAATCCATACTTCTATTATTAATGTGATAATCATATTGACTTTATAGTTTGCAAGTATGAACATCTAAACTGATAATTTGCATTCAATGTGAGGAAACATTCGGAAAATCCTCGAGAGACTAAGGCGGTTATTCATAATTAACCACATACCTGTCAGGAAGACTCAGATGCAGAAATTGTCCAAACAAGTAAGTAATCATAAAATCAAGCAAGTACACAGTTCAATCCTGAAATATACATCCAATACCTTTTTATCAAAAACTATCCAAACCATCTTGCTACTTATGGTTTCTATTCCTTTTTAGGGTTTCTTCCTCATTTTAGGGTTTACTTTGCAATTAGGGTTTCACTTCATTTACTATTTTAAACCCCTTTCTATACAATCACTTACAAACCCTAACTTCAGATTAAAGGCACACTTAAACATTAATTTAGACCATCATGCCTCTTTTATATTAAAAATACCATTTTTATCCTTTTAATCCATGACAAGATCATTATGCTCATTCATCATCAATTCGTAGTTCATTATGGTCTAATTCACATATCAATATATTTCGATATACTGACCGACGTTTTGTTTGTCGGCGTTTTAGGAACAACAATTGAAAGACCAAACAGTAAAGTGACACATTGTGGAAATAAGAAATAAAGTGCAAGGAGGATTAGATAGAATAATTCAAGCTCTGGATAGATAGATTTCCAACATTTCTTTTAAATGTAATTAAAGTTTTAATTTTGTACCTAATTCCAGTTTAGTTAGTAGAATTTCATAATTATTGTTGATTATATGTTGAACCTTCGATCCTATTATTTGATCAATGGCTCTGACCTTCGGGTCTCGCTTAGTTGGGGGTTACTGGGAGGCGGGGTCGTTACAACATTTGTCATCATACCATTTCAAGGTACCCATTTCTTATCACAATTTCCATGATTTCAACCCTTATTGGAACATGAAGATGATTTCACCTCAATCAGGGCTCAAACACACCCAATGGTATTTAAGACCATCACATCAATCCCTATAAGATTGCCATTACCATTCTATGCCTTAAACAAGGCTCAAAAAATCATTAGCACATAAGTGTCCCATAAATTCTAACATGGCAAACCACTATGATATTCAATTAGTACTATGTTGAGGTTTCAACACAAGAAGAGTGTAATACATTTTCACATTAATCATTTAAGAGAGATGATTATAACCAATCATCATCATTTAGTTACACTAGGGTTAGGCGTAACATACTATATCACATTAGAATTACACATCCACTTATTATGGTTATTTATCAAACATAACCATATGAGGGAAAAGGTAAGACTACAAGTTCAATGGTGTTGTACCACTGACTTCTTACTATTAGAACAATGTATTATATAATAAGATTTATTCTAAACCATTAGATGCTGAAGAATCCAATCTAAACTATTAAATCAAGTTCATCATTCAAAACCATCATTTGGAGTATAGGTCAAATCCTTGAATCAATTAACTTAAGGAGCCATTTTTTAGGGTTGTAAATGAGCAACAAATGTAACCTTGACCCACCATTGGCTGTATCACATATCCAACCATCAGTTGTGACACATTGTGTCATCACTGATTGATAAGGTCAGAACCACTATCATTTTTCACCATCGGGTGTCGAACTATGTTAGCATCGGTTGATACCATCATTAGGACACCAAACCAATGATCATTAAGCTTCCAAAAAAGCCAAAACGTAACCTAAGGTGTGACAATCGGTTGACACCACCGGTTGTCACCCTTGGTCACACCATCAGTTGTCATGAAGGAAACACCATTGGTTGTTGAAATGACAACACCATTGGGTCATGTGTTAGAGAAGAAATCAACCTAGAAACCCTAATATGGACCATCATTTGATAGGCGCTTAGCACCATTGGTTCTCATACCAACCTGACCAAAGTCATCTTCTACCTTAGGAATAACATGCACATGGTTACAGGTTCATCTAGAACTAGAAACAAAATAGGGAACACCATAAACTTCGAAATCCTAAGCAAGCATAGTTTCTTAATGCTTAGATCATTACTTTTAAGCAAGAACATGATCTAACAAGCTTATAGTATTCAATATAAGTCAAGAGGGTTATAAAACTCACCTCTAGGGAGAATAATAGACATCTAGAAGAAATGAACTCGAGCAAAGAAGGTAGGGGAAACTCTAGGCAAGCTCTAAAACCGGCCTACTAACACCTTTCTCCACAAAAAAGCAAAACACTAGTAGAAGAAGCAAGAAAGGTAGGTTCTTGAGTTGTAGAATGATATTTACCATGGAACGACATGGTTTCAGGCTAGACAAAGGTAGGAGGAAGAAGAACATAAAATGAAATGGAGGAAAGAAGGAGATAATTACTAGTTTAGGTCAAGATCACCAAAAGAGAGCTTTACAAACCCTAAAGGAAGCAAAACAAAACCCTAGGTGCTTCTACTAACAAGATTGACACCTTCTTCTTCCTTGGACAGATCCTTCATAGAAAAAAGAGAGGGGACGAAGTTCTTAGTAGGAAGGAAGTGATAGAGACCAAAAGTTTCATTTGGGATCTTAAGGATAAGTATATAAACCTTGAGGACAAGGAAGAGAAGAAGCATCTAGTGTCTAAGCAGCTCTCAATGTGTCCATGGCCTAAAGCTTCCATGGACATACAAGAACTAGGTCCACCAGTTGTTGTATTCTACTAGACCACCGGTTGATGACCTCCCAGGTCCACCACTAGCTATTGAGGGGTGGTGTCCATCGTTTGTTCATGTCTTTGTCAATAGGTGGTTGAACCATCGTTTGATCACCCTATAAGTGAACCATCAGTTCATGTGAACCAATCTAGAAAAAACCATCGAACTAGAACCTTCTAGGATGACCACCAGTTTCACCACCTGTTCTTGACCATTGGATGTAAACCAAATAGGCGGACCATCGGTTAATGGCTCCTAAATGTAGCTCATCCATGAAGGGGAAACCCTAATTCTCCATTGAAGGGAATCACCACCAAATCAAGGTCCAAAGAGGTGCCCCATGGATCAACAAGCTCAAGAATGATAAGATAACATACAAGGAACATAATTCATGTTAAAAATTGCAAACAAAACCTCCCATTTGGGTAAATTGTAGAAAAGTCTAAAATGTGCATAAAATTGCATAACTTGCTCAAATAGTGTCCAACTTGAACCAAACTTGAAACTTAAGCTTTTTTTTTATGATATAAAATTTCTCACAAGGTTATATTAAGGTTTTATTAATTCAATTATGGTAATTAATCTTATTCAACACTTTAAGGAAGGTCAGCGGTCTTACAACTATAAACCCCTAATAAGGATTTTGCCCCTGAAATCCTAGGCAAAGAGAGATGGGTACTTTCTATGCATATCATCCTCCCACTCCCAAGTGTCTTCTTATATTCCATGGTGATGCCAAAAAACCTTCAATAACACTTTATCCTTCTTTTTCAACTTCTTTACCCTCCTATCCAGGATCAATACGAGACCTTTAACATAGGAAACATCTTCATCTAACTCAACCTATACTAGTTGGATTGTCTACTCTATATATGGATGGCATTTCCTCATCACGGGGATGTGAAAAAAAATATGTAACTTGTGTAGCTCTGCTGGTATCTCCAACTTGTATGCTAGCTTTCTAGCATGAGACAAGATAGGGTATGGTCCCATAAATCTAGGAGCCAACTTACCATTCTTCACAAGCCTCAGCACACCTTTCCAAGGAGAAACCTTTAGATACACTCTATCTCCCACTTGGAATTCTAATGGTCTGGGACAATTATATGCATAAAAATTGTGTTTATCCTGAGAAGCTTTCAATTGTTGTTTTATTACTTTAATCTTTTATGTAGTCTATTGTACTAATTTAGGACCCAAAAGTTGATATATAATAGTTTCATACCAACAAAGTGGAGAAGGATAACATCTCCCATGCAAATCCTCATAAGGAGCAATATCTATGTTTCTTTGATAGCTATTTTTATACGCAAAATCTATCAGAATTAGTTTTACATCCCAACTACCAGGAAACTACAACACACATGCCCTCAAGAGATTCTTTGAAGTTTTCATAGTCCTTTCAGACTGGCCATCTATCTGCAAATAGAAAGTTGTGTTGAACCTCAACTGAGTTGCCATTGCTGAATGCAGACATTCCCAAAAATGATTTGTGAATTGTGGACCTTTGTTATAAACTATATTTATTGGAATTCCACGAAGACAAACTATCTCATCAACATATACTTGTGCCAACTTCTCTGTTGTAAACATCATCTTATCTTGAAAGAAGGAAGCTGAATTGGTCAATCTGTTAACTAGCACCCATATGGAATCATGACCTCTGGCTATCTTAGGAAGACCAACCTCAAAGTCCATAGTAATATGATCCCATTGCTACTGTGGTATCAGCATAGGTTGTAATGTTCTTGTAGGTTTTTGGTGCTCATCCTTCACTTGCTGATAAACTAGACATCTAGTAATGAACTCTGCTAGTCACACTTTAAACCTGGCCACCAATACAAGTCCTTCAAGTTGTGATACATCTTGGTAATTCCATTATGCATCACATACACCGAGGAGTGAGCTTCTTCCAATACCATTTTCCTCAACCCATCAACATTAGGAACTACTGTCCTATTGTGGAAACAAATTGTACCATCATCTGTCTCATGGAAGCAATCATACTTTTCACTATCAATCCCTGATTGAATATTCTGTATCATAATATCATTTTGTTGTGTGTCACAAATTTCCTACCTCAAGTTAGGTTTAACATGTAATTGTGCCAATAGACCTACCAATAAAGAAACTTCCAATTTTACATTCATCTAGAGAAGAGACACTAACATGTCTCACTTGTAGCACACTTATGAACATAACTTTACCTGGTTTGTGGATGATGACAAAGATGATTTCCTACTTAATGCATCAGCTACCACATTTTCTTTGCCTAGATAGTAGTCTATTGTGCAATCATAGTCTTTGATTAGTTCCATCCATCTCCTCTCCCTCATATTCAACTCTTGCTCTGAAAAGATATATTGCAGATTCTTGTTGTCGATAAAGATCTGATACTTCTCTTCACTAAGGTAGTGTTGCTAGATCTTTAAGTCATGGACCATCACTGCAAGCTCTAGATCATGTGTTGGATAGTTCTCCTTATGTTTCATAAGTTCTCAAAAAGCAAAAGAAATCACATTTTTGTCTTGCATCGACATGAATCCCAACCCATTCTTCGAAACATCATAAAAGATTCTTGTGGTATGTAAAGATCTTGTGGTCAGTAAAGATCTGACTCTTCTCTCCATAAAGGTAGTGTGTCCAGATCTTTAAGGCATGGACCACCACTTCAAGCTCTAAATCTTGTGTTGGGTATTTCTCATTGTGTTTCTTAAGTTATCATGAAGTAAAAGAAATCATGTTTATGTCTTGCATCAACACGCATCCCAACCCATTCTTCAAAGCATCACAAAAGACAATTTATCCTTTCCCTTGCTCTAGAAGCACTAACACTGGTGCACTAGTCAACTTTTCTTTTAACTTCTAGAAAGAATGCAGACACTTGTCATTCCAAGCAAAAGAAATATTCTTACTGGTTAACCTATTTAGGGGTAATGCCATAGAACTAAAATCCTTGATAAACCTCCTATAGTAGCATGCCAAACCTAGGAAACTATGAATCATTGTCGGTGTCTTGGGTTGTTCCCACTATAGTATAGATATAACCTTTGGAGGGTCTACACAAATGCTTTTAGCTGATATAACATGTCCTAGAAAAGACACTTTTGACAAACTAAATTCACACTTGTTGAACATAGCATAAAGCTTGTGATGCCTTGACAATGTCAATGCCTGACAAAGTTGTTGCTCATGATACTGATTATCCTTAGAGTATATCAGGATGTCATCAATGAACATGACCACACTCTGATCAAGATAAGGTCTAATCACCCTATTCATCGAATCCATAAAGGCTTCAGGTGTATTGGTTAGCCCAAATGACATAACAACAAACTCGTAATGACCATGCCTAGTCCTAAAAGCTGACATCGGTATGTCATTTTCCTTAATTCTCAACTGATGGTAACCTGGCATGAGGTCTATCTTTAAAAACATAGTGGCACCTCTCAACTGATAAAAAAGGTCATCAATCCTTTGTAACAGATACTTGTTCTCTATCGTTACCTTATTCAACTGTCTAGAGTCTATACATAACCTCATTGTACCATCCATATTCTTGATGAACAATACATGAGTACCCTAAGGGGAAGTGCTCAACCTGATAAAACCCTTCTCTAACAATTCATATAACTATTTCTTTAACTCATGAATCTCTACTGATGCCATGTTTTATGGTGATTGTGCTATGGGCTGTGTTCCAAGAACAAGATTGATCTCAAAATCAATCTCTCTAGGAGGGGTAACACTAACAAAATCTTTAGGAAAAAGATTCTCTAATTCTTGCACCACTGGTACCTCCTGGATACTAGGACCTCTCACCTTGGTATCCACAACATGTGCTAAGAAAGTCTCACATCCTTGTCTCATCAGCCTTTCTATTGTCATAGCTAACATCAAACACATTGGAAGAATCTTCATGTCACCTTGAAAGATCCATGAGACATCACCATCATGGAACGTCACTACCTTAGAACTACAGTCCATCATCATCTTTTATTTCTCCAAGGTATCCATTCCTAGGATCACATCAAACCCATGCATGTCAAGTGGCAAAAGATCCACTTCAATGTTTCATCCTGAGAAAGAAAGAACGCAAGAGGAACATACCTCCAAAAACTTTGTACAACCAACTAAAGGAGTCTCCAATCGAAGACTATCAAATCTATGATTAACAAGAAGACAAAACTATCTATCACCTCTCTAGTGATAAAAGAGTTTGTTGCACTCGGGTAAACTACTACATATATGAAATAAGAAGTAGACAAATCAGAATGGAATAACTCCATCTTACTTGTCACGACCCATGGATTGACCTCTACCTCTAGCTGGCTCATAGCATAGAACCTAGTCGTCACATGTTGCCTTCTAAGTCCTATACTAGCTTTAGAGGATCCCACCTATGATGCCTAACTGCATCCTCTGCCACTGCCACATCTAAACTATCGATGTTGCGAACCCTACTGACTCTGCCTTGGTTGTTGAGTCACCTCCTCATCTCTCACAGGACAATATGGCCATGTATGCCTGAGCTTCCCACACTTATAACAAGTTCTGGCATTGTGATGCATCCTAGATGGCCCTTTCACTGACACTGACGATGTACTACAGGCTCCTACAAGCGGAAAACAATGACCTCTACCCCTACTTGGGGTCCACTGTGACAGTACATGTGATCTTGATTTAGTGAAGGCTGATCTTAGTTGTGAATGTGGCGGGAAAACCTTGTCTTCTTAAAGCCTCCAGTTGATTGCCCCTAAAACTGAGTTGTTCACTTCTTAGCATTGATCTCACACTTTTCGATAGAGGACCTCTCAATCCTCCTTACATATTCCATAAAGCTGGAAAATCTTTCCCTTTTGCCCAAGGCTGATGTCATTATAGTAAACTACATACTTAGGCCTTTCTCAAACCTATGAATCCTTTCTTTGTTTGTTGCTGCCATATGTGGGCAGAAACTCAAAATCTCCATAAACTTTTATTCATACTTATTCATAGTCATCGCTCCTTAATGAATCTTCTCAAACTGCGAGATTTTCTCATCTAAGTATGTCTCTGGGAAGTATTTGACTGCAAAATCTCACTAAAATTCCTCCCATCCTATCTTAACTCCTGACCTCTTTTCCTCCTCTATGGTTCACCAATGGTTAGCACTACCCTTCAATAGGTAGATAGCATGCTTTACTTTGTCTTCTTTAGGGATATTCAAGATTTTGAATGCCTTTCCCATCTCTATAAGCCACATGTCAGCATCTGTTGGGTCTGATGTACCCACATATTCAATTTCCCCGACATATTTGAGTCGTTCAAATGTCTTCTCGACACCTTAGGATTCCACATTAGGGATGGCTTCCCCAGCTTGAGATGTAGGCTCTCTATCTTCTATATGTGTCTGGCCATCATCCATCTAAACATAGACTGAAACTCCAGATTGGACATCATGTCGGGTCTATTTGAGGCATCACGGGCTGCTCTATCCTGGTCTCTAGCACTCTCGCATTGTGTGCTTGCCTCATAGAACCTCCTCATGGTACTACATAGCTACTCTCGACTTGTTCTTCATGTCCTCCAGACATATTTGCATAAGCATAGGCTAATGTTGGATTCATAAGAATAAACTCAACCCTATGTCTTATGTCCTTGTAGACTTAGTGAACCTAGAGCTCTGATGCCAACTTAAGTGTGACACCTCGTCACGCTAAATGAGATTACTCAAAACACAAAACATTATTAAATACTAACTAATCATATATCCAGAAAAGGGTAGAATTAAAATTTTAACATTATAAACAAACTCTAAAACATTTACATAAAGGTTAATCTATTTCATTTTCATATACCATAACAGGTATTTACATATGTATTCATTAGCCTTTACCACATCTTTTATGCTAAAGATATTCCACATGTACATGCCATATATTTACAACATTAGCATACTTCCAAAAACTCATGTCGATACAAGTATATCATCTATAAAACACATCCCACACCCGGACCTGAGAGTACAAGCATGACACTAGGACTCTACTACTAACAACTACAAGTTTGCAATCTTCTGGGTCTATTGATCACCAGGATGCTCCTCTTCAACATAACGACCATGACCATGTTGCATGCGACCACCTAAAAATATGTGGTGACCCACAGTTGAGACCCATGTCCCACGAGAAATATAACTCACTTCAAGAGATATTGATTGCAGCAGAATAATTAACAATAGTAGACTAATCAGATTGAGTTTTGAATAAGCAATTAAGAAGATTGAACAGTTTAAGCATACTAGACTAGTTAAACAGATAAGTTTAGCAACAATTATAATTACTCATAAGATAGCATCTTGTAAACATTGTGTAGTATAAATAAAAGGTAAGCACTAAGCAACCATTGTGAAACACATTTAACCCTAGCAAATATACTACACAACTTGTATTTACATCTCTTATTATGCCATGGTGAGTTTGAGTCATACCACTCAAAGTCCAACTGACCACTGTAAAGTGCTATTCTGTTCGGTATATGATCCAAGAGTGTCGGTCTCCTAAGATTTCTTCCCTTGATTCAGTACAAGTAAACTATAGTGACATATCAATCAACAATGACATATACGGTCAAGCTGATAACACCTAGTCAGTCCTTGGTATAGGTCAAGGCACTAGAAACTAGGGAATACAAACCCTATCATCCGAGGTACAACTCCAATTGTCCTCATTCACATCTTATGTAACAAGATCGGAGGTATGACTATTGGGTTTTAGGGGAGGCTGAGATGGCAGCAGAAATAAAAATTTTCTCCCCAAACCCAGAACCCAAAGAGATCTCGTCAACATCTATATAGTAGGAAGGATGGTTTGTCGAGGCATACCTTGTCCTGATTAATTGAACTACTAAACACATTAGTAAACAATCTAAACATCATTCATTGATAAACTCCTCTTCTAGGTTAAATCCTATGTGTGTGACCCTGCAGGCCCATTTCACGTTGGTAGTGAAAGTCCATAACACTTATGACTACACAAGAAAAAGTGGTGCCTGGTCACACATCAGTTCTACCGAAGTGAAAAATAAAGTTGGAGAACAACTTTCAATCCTACAATCTGTGACTAGTGTTACAGTGAATGTATAATTCCTTTGTCACTGATATCTCTACTGAACTCAAGGCATGGAACAATCATCCTTTCAACATTCATTCACTTCCTTGATCTCAGAGCAGACTGGATGAGATATGTGTGACATCAATATCACATATTGATTCACACATGCATGTGCATGTCTTTCTCAGTCCTACTCATCAAGTGGCCATGGACATCAAAATCCCTCAGGAGGGACAAATCCCATATCTATCACTCACCCCTCAAAAGCCCCATGTGTCAAAGTCACCCAATAATCACCTTTATTACAATCTATATTTCAAGACTACGTTTGATGATGTCAAAGTGTACGCAATGACATGTGTTGAGTGTAGTGATTTCAGGTCAAAGAATCATACTCACCACCATCACTGTTAGAGATGATTGTGACTACCAAGTCATGGTTCCATGTGTCACTCTCACGGTGGGTCTTTCTGATACACTTGTTCTCTAACAAGTACCTATATGCTTGGTTTGATATCATTATAACATGACTAATGAGATTATGTCATCAACCAACACATAATCTAGTCTTGTGTTTCATTGTTGTCTATCAACCTTCCACAATGACATCTGACTATGGACATAACAAGAATGTACAAACTCTTAACATTTGTATGATCTCATCGTTCAAGTCACGTACTTGAAGGCATACATCATTGAGCATTATCATTCTCTAGACATTCAATCTGTTATGTCATTATCTCACAACTGATTGAACCAAAATAAATTGGAAGCTTGCCTTTGATGTTTATCAAATCAATCTAATGTATCCCACTAGTCATCCCATGATTGGCTCTCAGGGTATATATACCAACAGAATCCCACTTGCACTGTGAGCCAATCACCCTTGAATCATTTTCTTAGTGATCTCCAAACATGTCATGGATGTTACTGTGCTCTAGTACTAATACAGTGAGTTATGGCAACACTTTGCCTAAGTCGGTATTATTGCATGTCTCACATGTCTTCACTATACATCTTACGTATGAGATGGAGTTGTCGTAATATGTGATCCAATATTCCTTTGCTAACCTTTAGCCTCATTGCATGACCAAGCATTCAATACTTGTCATCAATGACCGGAATATCTATAAGTTCATCTTTATGAACTCCCAGATCCATATAGTATCCACTATTGTTCTCTAACACATGGATACTTGACATTTCCTTTTAAAACAACTTTATTCGAACATTTCAATTTTTCAACACTCATTCACTTTTATATATCCCATATATATTTTGCGATAAATTTTCTGTCCTTTTCAGAAGTTCGCATCAGTGTAACTCTTTACAGTGAACCCTTATTTCCATAGAACTAGTAGTTATCAAGTTGTCATGGTATTCTAGTAACCCTTACTGGAACTGGACATACATCCACTCGTCATGTCCCACATATGAGTTATCAGGATGAGTATATCATATTGTCATGTCATACATACAAGATGATAAATGCATTTTATTCTTACTATGTCCATACATGCAAGATAACAGGATTATGACATACATGATAGATCCATATCTATTCTTTGTGTTCTCATTCTTCATAAGAATTGGGACACCTGGCTCTGGGATACTAAATCCATGTAACATGGACAAGTTTTCTCTATGTATACTGAATCCTTCAGTACATATTGCCAATGTATGCTCTCTCCTTTCCAGGTCAAGAAATTTTTCAGAACTATCTCTATTGGTCTCTATTCCTATCACATAGGAAATTTCTTAATCTTACCTAAAGATAATTTCCACAAAGGATTCCATTCTAGAACATCTCATTCATCATCAACATGTGGAATGCGAATACGCTCTCACTAAATCACAGATCCCTTCTTTATCTTTGACATATCAGTCAAAACCTTTGACCATATTATAAAAATAAAGATCTCCAGTTATGAGTTGCTTGTATTCAATCAATCACATTGATTAGTCCATTGTAACTTATAGACTTCATTTGCATTAATGGATTCATAAACCTTATAGGCTGTGTCACGTACACATTTTGTTTTATTCCTCATAGGAATGCGGTTTTAGTATCCATATGCCAAATCTCTTAGTCAAGTTGCAATCAACAAGCATGATCCTTCTCAAAATGTCATCCATGTATCTAAAAACTTAAGACTCATTTGTACTTATGGATTTCATCCCAAAGGGTGCTATCATCAAGGTCATACCTTATGGTTCACATGGAAGTCATTTAGGATCTAATGGTCATAAACCATAACTCAAAATCAGGTTCCTCAATATCATCTAGATTGTTGACTCAGCGTATGACCAACTCATCATATAGATATTTGAGGTGTATTTGTTAAGGAATTTGAAAACTCACAACACTTTGTTATTCTTAATATCCTTTATTAGTGTAAGGTATTCTCTATTTAAGAAGAATTTAGTTATTTTATTATCATCCTCTAACTCCTTAGAGTATGACTCCTTTTTTATTTAGACATCACTATGCCTTACTCATGAGTTCTATATGATACACTATCATAATCACTCATAAGGTTCTCAAACATTTGGTTTAAGTATCTCATTCATTGATCACATCAAGAATTATTACCTTTACCTAATTTGTACTTCATTCATGATCTTCTCGAACACTTCAAGATATTCATATTGGTATTTCTCTAAACACCATTGAAGTATTAGCATTTTCTCCAATAGGTATGTAAATACATCATATGTATTATACCTAATAGGATAATCATTCTCCCACTACCACTAGTGAATATTGTTTATCATGTCCAAGATATTCATGTCTCTTAATGTTTCACAACCATAAGAGTCTAGCTTTATCCATCAATATGGAACTAGAAATGAATTCCCGTGATAATGCTAATTATTTGTTTGAGTTATCAATAAATTTTAGGTATCATTTTATCTTATTCCTACCAAGTACCACAAGATAAACAAGGCATTGCCATAAAAGATCACATCTTTAAAATTGAAACATAAGCTTTATTAATAGCCATCCTTGTCACACAATATGCAAAAATAAAGTGTTTCTATTTATTGGTAAATATGAAATAGCAGTTCATAACTCTATTACATGCCTTCAAGGCTGAAAATAAACTAAAGTACTCCTATCTATGGCGGCAACACTTGCCCCATTTATTGAGTGCTTATCACTTTACATCTTGGTATCATATACCCCAAAAGTGTTACAACTTTATTTCATGATACCTTCAGGTGGAGACGTCCATCACCTCCTTCGTCTTCTTTTGTTCTTCCAGATAGAGAGGACAATTCCTTTTCCAATGTCCTAGCTTTTGACAATGGTGGCAATTGTTTCCCTTGGTCACGCCTCCCTTGGCCTTGAGAGCTGAAGACGACTTGGGTTGCTGGCTAGAATCAGAACCATTCTTAGCTTTGCCCTTGCCCTTGGAGCTACCTTTCTTTCTGTTGATCAACATCACAGACATAGGCTTGTCCTTCTTCATATGTGCCTCGACTATCCTCAACATGCCCAAAAACTCTGTCAATGGCTTGTCAAAGTTTTTCATGTTGTAGTTCATCACAAACAGACTGTAGGATTCTGGCAATGATTGCAGTATCACGTCAGTAACCAACTCTTGGCTCAGGGGAAGTCCCAGTCTCGTCAGGTTCTCCACATACCCAATCATCTTGAGCGTGTGAGGATCAAATGGATCTCCTTCTTTCATGAAGCACTTAAACAATTCCCTGGAGACATCATATCTCTCTTGTCGTGCTTGGTCTTGATACATGTTCTTGAGATGCTGAATCATCTCAATGTTGTCCATGTTCTCATGTTGTCTCTACAACTCATGGTTCATAGATAACAACATCAATCACTTCACATCAATGTTATCTTCAGAATGCTTCTAAAAGCATCCCTTTATGCCTTTGGTGCGGTAGGAGCAGGTTCCTCTGGAGCTGGAGTATCCAGGACATAGAGCTTTCACTCTTGAGTGACAACAATTCTCAATGTCCTAAACCAATCATGGAAGTTAGTCCCATTCAGCTTGTCCTTCTCAAGGACCGATCACAACGAGAAGTGATTGTTGTTTGTGTCCATTTTTACTACAAAAGGAAATATATGCAATTTAGTCCAAAAGCTAATTTTTGACTTATTTGATTGATTTAAAAAAAATTACAATATAATTAGGACTTTAATTAATTATCACTCCCACTATTTTTTGTTCAAATCGATAGCCCTCACCATCAATTTGGAAGATTGCAGCGTACAACCTTCTAGTGGGTCAAGATCCTGAAATCCTCTTAGTCATGGACCAGCTAGGGATGTCACCCACAACTTAGATCTTCTAGGTAGGCAAGTCTTGCTAATTGCATCATATGCAAATCTTGAAAGATGTCATGCACAACTCCTTGCCTTGATCACCTCCATGCCTCAAGGTGCTAGATCCTATCTAGGTCACCTTATTAAGTCTGACCCAAAGCCAACACGATGAATATGCACCCTGCTACAGCAGACCCACATATCCATCCTCCATGCTTCCATAAGATAGACGGTGCACCACGCTAGGGTGTGCCCACACTTGGTCGATCAAAATTTTCAAGTGTGTCGCATTTGGAAGGCATCAAAAACTTAATATTTATTGAGGGATTTGGTTTTATAGGTACATATACAAATCCAATCACCGCAATATATAGTATGTATCATATACATGATATATCCCACAGAAAACATGTAAAACGATAAAAGTGATCATTATGGCCATCCTAATGAGATTCCTCGATCCAACAGGAATCACGGTCATCTAGGTCCACATCACATGCAACATATACAAAATGAACTCTATGCTTTGTCGTTCTAAGTTTGATCAACTCATCTCCATGATTGATCGGCTCTCCATCAGGCCAGTCGGTTGGGTACCACCAGCCGATCGACTGGCGCCTCCAGCCGATCGATTCGCTAGTCGTCGTGCATCTCTTCAGGTCACTACCCCTTCATCTTACTCTAGAAACTGGATACCTTGGTCCTCCAGGTGATCATCTCACACCCGAGACAATCATCTCAATCCTCCAGGTGTCTGTCATTCTTTGTCATTACAGGAAATAAACTAATCCTATTTACAATTGCATTGGGAAACCCCGAGTAACATTTGGGGGGATAAAAGGTAGGAAAGAATCTCCAGTTATCTCAAGTTACATTAGGAATAGGAGGTAGGGAATCAGCGCACAGACTGAGATGCAAGCAACAACAATCGACCACACACATATTTAGGGTTTATGGCCACAATCACGCTACAATCACCACAGAAACCGTTTAAGGGTGACGTGTATCAAATGCATTTATATACCATTTCATATATGTATATATAGGGATTTGTGGATTTATATTGGACATGCATAAATCAATTAATTATTCGCATCGTGTGCAATAAATCAAAGGTGACAAACCAAAAAATTGATCATATCGATTATCCTAAAGTATAGACGTTGATGTGGCTCTAATACCATTGTTGCATTTTAGGGGAGCCAGAGATGCCAGTGGAAACAAAAAATTTCTCCACAAACCCAGAACCCAAAGAGATCTCATCAACATCTATATGGTAGGAAGGATGGTTTGTAGAGGTGTACCTTGTCCTGAGGCTAGCTCGGCGACGTAACCTCGCGGCAAGTGCGGTCTTCACCTTCGGTCTTGGATGACGTCTGTGCAACTCCTGGTCACACCCGGACTGACAGATTGACAGCTGTCCTCGAAGCGGCAGTAATATCCCACCTCTGTAGTAGTCCACACGGACCACTGGGAACTCCAGTCGTCCTGTCCTACATGACACTGGAAGGAGTCGCCCCCTTCTGTCGGCATACTAGTCACTGACACACTCTCCCACTATCAGTTGCTTTTCTGCAGTTGTCTTTCCCTCATTGTTCATCCCTAGACGAGTAGAACTTGCTTGGGATCTCTCGGTTACCCAATACCCCTATATTTATAGTATAGTGTTGGGTCAGTGTTTCCAATTTGTACGGGAGTATAAGGGTCCGGAATTTCCACAAATGGATACACTTCGGTAGGTGAGCCGATCATTTCACAAACGAACTGATCATTTGGGGACTGAATCGATCAGCTCATCTCATGAACTGGTCATTTGGGGAACTAAACCGATCGTTTCATTCATGTACCGGTCATTTCACTTCCCAGGGTAGTTCTCAATTGACTTTCCTATTTCTGTTTCCAAATAATCCAAAGAATGATACTTGTCCCAATCAAATCGTACAAGTGAAACAAAAATATTTTCTCACCATTCCAACTTTCCCAAACTGGCTCATTTGGTATAGCTGAACTGATCGGTTCAACACTTGAACCGGTCGTCTCACTTGGCCCTGAGTCGATCGGTTCAACAGTTTGAACCGGTCAGTTGGCAGTCCAGCTTGTGCAAAAATTGGTCAATGCAGTTCTCAATCAATCTGACACCCAAATCAGTTAGTCCAACACTTGAACTTGGTGATTCTGAGTCAAGTCAATTGATTGAATGTATAATTAAACTTCTAAACACATTTAGTAAATAATCTAAACATCATTCATGGATAAACTCCTTTTCCAAGTTAAATCCTATGCGTGTGACCTTGCAGACCCATTTCACATTGGCACTGAAAGTCCATAGCACTTATGACTTCACAAGCAAAGAGTGGTGCCTAGTCGCACATCATTTCTACCCAAGCGAAAAAGAAAGTTGGAGAACAACTTTCAATCCTACAATCCATGACTTGTGTTACAGTAAATGTATAATTCCTTTGTCACTGATATCCCAAACAAACTCAAGGCATGGAACACTCATCCTTTCAACATTCATTCACTTCCTTGATCTCAGAGCAGACTGGATGAGATACGTGTGACATCAATATCACATATTGATTCACACAAGCATGTGCATGACTTTATCCGTCCTAATCATCAAGTGGCCATGGACATCAAACTCCCTCAGGAGGGACAAATCCCATATCTATCACTCACCCTCTCAAAAGCCCCATGTGTCAAAGTCACCCAATCATCATCTTTATAACAATATATATTTCAAGACTGCGTTTGATGATGTCAAAGTGTACCCAATGACATGTGTTGAGTGTAGTGATTTTAGGTCAAAGAATCACACTCACCACCATCACTATGAGAGTTGACTGTGACTACCAAGTCATGGTTCCATGTGTCACTCTCACAGTGGGTCTATCCGACACACTTGTTCTCAAACAAGTACCTATGTGCTTGGTTTGATATCACTATATCAGAACTAATGAGATTCTGTCATCAACTAACACACAATCTAGTCTTGTGTGTCATTGTTGTCTATCAACCTTCCACAATGACATTCGACTAGGGACATAACAAGAATGGACTAACTCTTAACATTTGTATGAACTCATCGTTCAAGTCACGTACTTGAAGGCATACATCATTGAGTATTATCATTCTCTAGACATTCAATCTGTTATATCATTATCTCACAACTGACTGAACCAAAATGAATTGGAAGCTTGCCTTTGATGTTTATAAAATCAATCTTAATGTTTCCCGCCAATCATCCCATGATTGACTCTCAGGGCATATATACCAACAATGACCATAACTTGCATTTGTGAATGACAAGGATGTATACTCACATGCCGCCCCCACATACTCAACAGTATGCACTTTGTGTTTCCCTTAGGAATAATCATTTCATTTGATTAGTTATTGTCAATTGAGTAAATTAAGGCTTCATCATTGAAATGGGCATACAAACCCCAATTTGTCTCTAACAAGAATGTAAGTGCTTTCAACTTCAGAAGATATAAAATGTTTGAGGTATAAATGCTAATCACATCACGGCATGCTATCATTCATTGAAAATTAATAGACCACATTTGTCATCATATCATTTCAAGGTACCCATTTCTTATAACAAGTCCCAGCGTTTAAACCCTTATTGGAACATGAAGAGGATTTCACCTCAGTCACGGATCAAACATGCCCAAAGGTTATTAAGAATATCACATCAATCCCTATAAGATTACCATTACCATTCTATGTCTTAAACAAGGCTTAAAAAATAATTAGCACATAAGTGTCCCATAGATTTTAACATGGCAAAGCACTATGATATTCAATTACCACTACATTGAGGTTTCAACACAAAAAGTATATGTCAAATCCTTGAATCAATTAACTTAAGGAACCATTGGTTTAGGGTTTTAAATGAAAAAACATTTAAACTTGATTCACAATCATTTTTATCAACTGTCCCACCATCATTTGTGACACACTGTGTCACCACCAATTGATAAGGTCAGCACTACTATCATTTTTCACCATCGGGTGTTGAACTCATGTCACTATTGGTTGATACCATCAGTAGGGCACCAAACCATTGATCATTAAGCTTCCAACAAAGCCTAAACCTAACCTAAGGTGTGACCATTGGTTGACACCACCAGTTTTCACCCTTGGTCACCACCATCATTTTTCATGAAGGAAATACCACCGGTTGTTGCAATGACAACACCATCGGGTCATGTGTTAGAGGAGAAATCAACCTAGAAACCCTAATATAGACCATCATTTGATAGGTGTTTATCACCATAGGTTGTCATACCAACCTAACCAAAGTCATCTTCTACCTTAGGAAGAATGGGCACATGGTTACAGGTTCATCTAGAACTGGAAACAAAATAGGGAACACCATAACAATCAAAATCCTAAGCAAGCATAGCTTCTTAATGCTTACAACAACATTTTTATCAAGAACATGAGATAACAAGCTTATAATAAGCAACATAAATGAAGAGGGTTATAAAAATATCCTCTAGGGAGAATAACATATTTCTAGAAGTAAGAAATTTGAGCAAAGAAGGTAGGAAAAACTATAGGAAATCTCTAAAATCGGCCAAGTAACACCTTTCTCCACAAAAGAAGCAAAACCCAAGTAGAAGAAGCAAGAAAGGAAGGTTCTTGACTTCTATATTGAATTTTACCATGAAAAGCCATGGTTTCGACCTGGAGGAAGGTAGGAGGAAGAAGAAAAGCAAAATAAATAGAGGAAAGAAGGAAATACTTACTCATTTAGGTCAAGATCACCAAAAGAGGGAGCAAAACAAAACCCTTGGTGCTTCCACCAAGAAGATCAACACCTTCTTCTTCCTTGGACATCTCCTCCATGGCCAAACAGAGAGGGGACAAAGTAATTACTAGTAAGGAAGTTATAGAGACTAAACGTTTCGTTTAGGATATTAGGGATATGTATATAAAGCTTGATGATATAGAAGAAATGAAGCATGAGGTATCTAAGGAGTTTTCGATGGGTCCATGGCCTAAAGCTTCCATGGACATGAAAGAAGTATCTCCACCAGCTTTTGTAATGTGCTAGACTAGAAGTTGATGACCTCCTAGATGCACCACCGGAGGTTCAAGGGTGGTGACCATCATTTGTTCATGTATAGGTCAGTAGGTGGTTGAACCATCGTTTGATCATCCTATAAGTGAACCATAGGTTCAAGTGAACCAAACTAGAAAAAAACCATCGACCTAGGATTTTCTAGGATGACCACTGGTTATCACCACCTATTGGTGACCATCATATGTCAAGAAAACAAGGGGACCATCGTTTGTTCACTCCTATAGGTAGATAATCCATGAAGGGGTAAACCCTAAATCTCTATTAATGGGAATCACCACCAAACCAAGGTTCAAACAAGCACCCCATGGCACAACTTTTGGGTTTTATGGCCTCAGAGTAAGGCAACAGAAACAATAAATTTACTGGCCATTAATCCATAATAGGAGATAGCATCAGTGACTATGAAATAGGAAGGATGGTTTTCGTTAGATATACCTGGTCCTAGGGATTGCCCAGTGACAATACCTCGCAGCTATGTGCGGTCTTCAAGGTCATGTCTTGGATGATGTTTGTGCAGTTCCTGATCTTCACCATGGAGTCTGGCCTCCATGATAGACTGTGGCTGATGTGTCCTCTTGAGCGGTAGACATCTCCCGCCTCTATAGATAGTCCACACGGACCACCTAGAACTCGTGTCATTCTAGAAGAACTGGAATGAAGGAGACGAACCTCCTGTTGGTGTACTACCACCAATCTACTCTCCAAAACACAGATTACTTTTCTATAGTTGTCTTTCCCTCGTTGTGCCTCCCTAGTCAAGTAGAACTTGCTCAGGCTCTCTCAGTTACTAGAACAAGAGAGGACAACAACTTTGCAGAGCAACTGATGTTCTAAGTTGTATGTTCTCAGAAGCCCCCAGTACCCCTCTAGGTTATGAGTTGTGTGTGACCCTATAGGTTCCAATTTACATTAGCAGTGAATGTTCATAACAACTTATTACATCACAAGCAATGAGAGGAATCTAGTAACTCATCATTGCTACCCAAGTAAGTCAGAAAGTTGGAGAACAACTTCAACGTACAATCTATGATTAGTGTTACAATGATCGTATAGTTCCTTTGTCACTGACATTTGGATAGAACGCGAGGCATGGAACATCATCCTCTTTAATACTCAATCCATGTTCCTTGACCTAGAGCAGAATGTTTGAGATACATGTGAGTTCACATATCATATATTGAATCACATGAGTATGGCCATACAATTCTTAGTCTCGCTTATCCAGGGACCATGGATATCATACTCCTTGTAGGAAGGACAAATCCCATATATATCACTCAAAGTCAAGTCCCCATGTGTCAAAAGTCACCCAATCATCACCGTTATAAAAACCCATGTTTCAGAACTTTGTTTGATGATGTCAAACTATACCCAATGACATGTGACGAGTGCAATGATTTCAAGTCTAAGAACCACAATTACCACCATCACTATGAGAGACAATTATGACTACCATTCCATGGTATCCATGTATCACTGTCAAGGTGGGTCTATCTGATATACTGTTTTCTAACATATATCTATGTGCTTGACATGATATCATATATCATGACTAATGAGACTCTGTCATCAATCAACACACACTCTGGTCTTATGTATTATTGTTGTCTATTTTTCTTCCATAGTAATATCTGATTAATGACATATCAAGGATGTATGTACTCTTATCATAAATATGGTCTGGTTGTTCAGGTCCTCAACCTGAAGACATATGCCATTGAGTCACATCATTCTTTAGACATCAATCATGTATGTGTAATCATCTCATGACTGAGACAAACATAATAGAAGGAATTACCTTTATTATTATCAAATAAGGCATCTAATGACTCATCGCAATCATCATATGATTGGCTCTCTGGGCATACTATACCAACAGACTCCCACTTAAACTTAGAGAAAATCACCCACGAATCATATTCCATGTGATCTTGGCATGTCCATCATGTTTCTACTGCACAAGTGCTTTTATAACGGGTAAGCAACATTTGCTTCAGGATAGTTATATATCATGTTTCACATCCCCTCGCTATATGACAACTCGTATGAGATGGAAGTGTCGTAGTATGATATCTGAAATTCCTTTGCCTAACCAGTATCTCCATTGTTGTTACAGTATTACTACTGACTCATCAATGGTTGGAACCTCTCTCAAGTTCATCCATATGAACTTCTAGATCCATACAGTATCCTTTACAGTGTTCGCAACACTAAGGTACTTAGCTTCTTAGGGTAGAATTAATCAATTGTTTTATTATTGGAACATTTCCAACTAATAATTCTTATTCCAAGGTCAAACACAATTTTGTCATTTTGGAAGTTTACATCGGTGTAAATCTTTACACCCAACTCTTCCTTGTTACCATAACTAAAGAAGTAATCCTTTTAGTACTTCACAAGTACACAAAGATGTCCTTCATTGTATTCTAGTAATTCTTACTGGAGTTCGAAAGATATCCATTCGTCATGTCCAATAAATATGAAATTACTGGATATTTATATCATGTTGTCATACAAGATGATGATTTCATATCTTCTTGTTATCTCCAATACATATAAGATGATCAGTTCATATATTCTCATCATGTCCAATACATACAAGATAATTAGTTCATACTTTATAGTCATGTCCAATACATAAAAGATAACAAGATGAGTTCATACGTGATAGATCCAATTGCGAATGTATATGGCATGTATCTGTGTGTTCCTTATTCTTCATAAGAATTGGGACACTTGGCTCTTGAGATACTAACTCCATGGAACATGGATGGGTTTTCGCTCACCATGTTGAACCCTTTCAACATCTTCCCAAAGTATGTACTCTTTCCTAGGACAAGAAGCCCTCTTGATCTATCCCTATAGATCTTGATTCCTATCAAATAGGACGCTTCTTTAAAACTTCAGAATGCACTTTGTTGCCAGGTTTTGTAGTATAAAGATGATATTTCGCATCAATATGTGGAATATATATATGCTTCCACTAAATTCTTGTAATCACACATTACTTCTTTATTATGGCATAAGAGTCAAACTCTTTGACTATATTATCAAATAGAAGATCCAGTTTTGAGATGCTTGCTTCAATCCAAAGATTGAACTATGCCGCTTTATAGACTTTATTTGCATTATAGGATTTATCAAACCTCTAGGCTGTGTTATATACACATCCTAGACAATATTCCATTTAAGGAATGCATTTTTAACATCCATATGCCAAATATCATAGTAACATTAAGCTACAATATCAAGCATTATCTTGATGGATATCCATGGTAACTACTGAAAAGATTTCATCATGTTCAACCCTTGCACTTGTTAGAAACTTTTTGCAACCAAATTTCCCTCCATGTCAGTCTTCTTCTGGAAGACCCAAAAGTAACATATGGGTTTTACCCCTTCAGGTGGATCAACCAAAGTCATACTTTGTTGATGTACATGGAGTCCATCTTGGATTTCATGGCTTCAAGCCATATCTCAGTTTTTGGCTCTCATTAGCTTCTAGGTAGACTGTTGACTCATCATATGATCAACTCACCGCCTTCTTATCCATAAGATATCATATATCTTTCAAATTCTAGGCGTGTTCTACCAGAACCATGAGTTCTACAACATTTTGGGATTCTCTTTATTCCCAGTGTTAAGCATGTTCCCAAAAAGAAATCTGAATTTTTGCTAAAAATCACACTCTGACTTATCAAGGTGTGATTTCTTATTTCTGATACACTTCTCATGATACACTATCATTGTGTTTCAGGTGGAGTCCATCATGATAAATTATCATGATCTTCTAGAAGGTTCTCAAACTCTTGGTTCATAGTATTTACATATCGATCATATTGAAATTTAATACTTATACCAAGTTTGTTATGTACTTTACTTATGATCTCCTTGACCGCCAAGATATTCATGTTTGTATTTCGCTAAATATAAACTATCATATCTACTGAGGTCATCAATAAATACATTGAAGTACTAGTGATTACCTTTAGCATTTATTCTAAAAGGTATATATACATCAATATGTGTAATCCTTAATAGAATAATCATCTTCCCACTACATCTTGAGAAGAACATTTTCCATATTGCACAATGAATGAGATTAGCTTGTCTCTATTGGTTCAACAACCAAAAGAGTCTAGATAACCATCATATGGATTCCAGAAATTCAATCTCATTTATGTGCCTCACGGGTTACAAATCCATGTCACATCCTGAATAGGAATACACCTCAATTAGGATATAAAACCATGTCTAGGGGTCATAAGACCATTAACATTATTCCATGCAAGAACTTCAAGAATCATTTAGACCATGAAGAAAAAAATTATCATCTACCACTAAGGGTTACAGATGCTGTCGACTGTAAAGGATGAAGAGGGTTGGTGACCTCTAGGGTTACCAAACATTGGTGATCGATGAAGACAAAAAAAATTGGTGATCGATTGAAATCATAAAAATTGATGATAATCACAACTCTTGGTGACCACTATGAATCCAATCCTTCATCGACCACCAAAAGGTTAAAGGCTTGGTGACTGATGATGATCTCAAGGTCCTTGTGACCAACATTGTCCAAAAACTTGGCAACCACTAAACATCAAAATCTTGGCGACCATAGTTGGTTCAATTCTTAGCGACCACTATATCTCAGAACTTCATCGACCACATGAAGGGGTGAAGACATAGTGACCATCAAGATGCAAAACAGCAACAAGGTCAATTCCATCGATTGCAATAAGGATGTCAAACAAAACTAAGCCAAAACCAAACCATTGGGTTAAAATAAAAGAGGAAAATCAGCTTGAAACCCTATAAAGAACCCATCTTTTGAGAGAGCAAAAGCCATCATTTTCCGCATGCAAGAAAGGTCTAGGATGACCACTACCATCAAGAAAAACATGCACAAGATTTAGGGTTCATCAAGAAAAACATGCACAAGAACCATCATGTAAACACAAACCCACGGTAAAGATATCATCTTCCTACTTAGAAAAGCATTTTAGGGCAAGATCATGTGCATGCAAGGTAGAAGTAAGCAATAATCACGGAGAAAGTTATATAACTTGCCTTAGAGAAGATGAAGCAACTCCAAACAGAAAGGTAGATTGAATAAAAGGGCACATAAACCCTATCTTGAGCACTCTACTTCACCCGAGCTAGCTTCCCTCTAAGAAGGAAGCAAAACCCTGGGTTGAAAAGGCAAGAAGGAGATATGTTTTCAACCAGTATAACGAGATCCACCATGGAATACCATGGGTTCGGCTAAGAAGAGAAAGAGAGAGGGTAGGGAAGCAAGGAAAATGATGATAAGGAATATCACTTACCAATACCAAGAAGAAGAGAAAGATAGCACCAAACGGTCACAAGAAGGGTAAATCCAAACCCTAGGTCCACATGCAAGGTAGATCGGCCACCTTCTCCTTCTTTGGCACCTACTTCTCTACCAAGAACAAAGGGGACGAGATCCAAGAAGAAAAGGTATAAGAGGGAGGAATATAGGTGTGCAAAGAGGTTACTTGCATGCAAGGAGAGAGGTACATATAGGATTAAGGAGAGAGAGAGGAAAGGAGAGGTGTCTTGCCCATCATGCCATGTGTCTAAAAACTCCCACATGAAATTAAGTCAAACACAAAACTGGTGACTCCATCAAGAAAGTTGATCGACCAAGGGGAATTAAGAAAACATAGCGACCACTAATGGTGTTCATGACCAAGGTGTTTGAAAAGACAATTGATCGCCAACTTTGGGTGATATTGGCGACAAAGATGAATTCAATTCTCATCGACCACCAACCCTAGGTGGATCTAGAGATCCTGACGACCACCAACCCTAGAGGGAAAAAGAAAAACCTCATATACTGCCAAAACTCAGGACCACAAGAGAACTTGGTGATCACCAAACTAGGTAACTCACACTCAGGGTCAAACATTGACTTAGGGCATCCATGCAAGCCCTAATCTCAACTTAAGATGTCACCACTCAAACAAAGATGTAAAAAGGTTCCCCAAGCACATATATATCCAACATGATGTGAAAACATGTAAGGTGTGACAAGCATGTGAAAAATTGCAAGAAAAACCCTAGATATGGGCAAATTGCAATTAGGTCCAAAACAAGCATATATATGTATAACTAGCTCAAATAGTGTCCAAACTAGACCAAACTTGAAACATAAGCTCGTCACAAGATATCAAAGCACATCACATGGTTATATTAAGGTTTGAAGAATATAATTATGATAAGAAGGAATATTTAACCAAAAAGCAAGGTCAGGGGTTTACAACCATAAACCCCTAAACAAGGTTTTGCACTCAAAATCCTATGCAAACAAAGACAGGTAATTCCTACGCATATAATCCTTTGGCTCACATGTGGATTCCTTCACACCAAGGTGATTCCAAAAATCCTTAACTAAGACAATATCCTTCTTCTTCAACTTCTTCACTCTTTTATCCACGATCAACACAAGACCTTCAACAAATGACACATCCTCCTCAAACTCAACCTCCATTGGTTGCATTGTTTGCTAAATATCTGGGTGGCATTCTTCAACATGGAGACATGGAAGACATCATGCAACATGTGCAACTCTGGCGGTAACTCCAACTGGTACCTAGGAGCCAACTTACCCTTCTTACCAAACCTCAGCACACCCATCTAAGGGGAAACCTTAAGTTACACACGATCTCCAACTTGGAACTCCAAAAGTCTATGGTGATTATCAACATAAGACTTCTATATGCCTTGAGCTTCCTTCAACTACTATGAATCATCTTGATCTTATCTATACTTTTATGTACTAGCTCAGGACCCAAAAGTTGATAATCACCTATCTCATACCAATAAAGAAGTGACCAACAACACCTCCCCTCCAAAGCTTCATACAATTCCATATATGTGCTCCTCTGGAAACTAATGTTGTAGGCAAATTCTATCAAACTCAGATGTTCAACCCAACTGCCATGAAACAGCAACGCACAAGATCTTAATAGATCCTCTAAAATCAAAATGGTCCTCTCATACTGACCATCAATCTATGGAAAAAAATATGTACTAAACCTCAATTTTGTCCCTAAAGTTGAATGCAGACATTCCCAAAAACAACTCGTAAACTATGAACCTTTGTCAGATATTATGGTAACTGGAATCTCATGCATATGGTCTATTGCATCAACATATATATGAGCCAACTTCTTAGTTGTGTATGTCATCTTGACTGGCAAGAAGTGAGCTGACTTGGTCAACCTATCAACTATCATCCAGATGGAATCGTGACCTTTGGCTATCCTAAGAAGACCAACCATAAAGTCCATGATAATATGATCCCATTTCCACTATGATATTGGAAATGTTTGTAACATTCCTATTGGCTTTTGATGTTCTCCTTCACCTACTAACAAATTGGACACTTCGCAATGAGTTCTGCCAAATCACGCTTCAGACCTGGCCACCAATACATGTCCTTCAAATTTTGGTACATCTTGGTACTGCCAGGGTGCATCGCGTACATTGAGGAATGAGCCTCCTTAAGAACCATATTCCATAGACTATTAGCGTCTTGAACCATTATCCTATTGTGAAAGAAAATTGTCCCATCATCGGTCTCATTAAAGTCATCATACTTCTTATTGACAAACTCTGACCTGATAATCTGTATCATGTATCATCCTTATGAGCATCTTTAATCTAATGCATCAAGGGAGACTTCACATGCAACTGTGCTAACAAGCCTTGTAATAGAAAAACCTTCAACTCCACATTCATCTGGCGATGTGACACCAACATGTCCCACTTGTGTCACACCAAAGCATGTAATTATGCCAAATCTACAGATGATGACAAAGATGACTTCCTGCACAATGCATATGCCACCACATTCACCTTCCCTGGGTGGTAGTTTGTTGTGTAATCATAGTCTTTGATTAGCTCCATCCATCTTCTTTGCCACATGTTCGTCTCCTTCTTTGAGAAGATATACTGAAGGTTATTATGGTCAATGAAGATCTGACACTTCTCTCCATACATGTAGTGTATCCAAATTTTCAAGGCATGGACCACGGTTGCAAGCTCCAGATCATGTGTTAGTTCTCCTTATGTTTCTTAAATTATCACGAAGCAAAATAAATTACATTTATTGTCCTGCATCAAAACGCATCCCAACTCATTCTTCGACAGATCACAGAAGATGATGTAGTTGTTCCCTTGCTCTGCCATCACTAACACGTATGCACTGGTCAATTTCTCCTTCAGTAACTGGAAAGAGAACTAACACTTGTCATCCCCTAAAAAAGGTACACCCTTCTTGGTCAACTTTGTTAGGGGAAACGCTACAACACTGAAGTTCTTAATGAATCTCCTGTAGTAGCCTGCCAAACCTAGGAAACTCAATACCTCCATCAATGTCTTGGGTTGTTCCCACTCCAACACTGGCAATACCTTCTTTTGGTTCACATAAACACCTTAAGCATGTATGACATGACCCAGAAAAGATACCTCTGTTATCCAAAACTCACACTTGTTGAACATAGCATACAACCTGTGTTGCATCAACAATGTCAACGTTTGGTGTAGATGTTACTCATGTTGTTTTCTGTCTCAGGAGTAAATGAAGATATCATCTATGAACACTTCCATGAAATTATCCAGATACGATCTAAACACTCTATTCATTAGGTTCATGAAAGTTGTTGGCATGTTGGTCAACCCAAACAACATAACCACAAACTCATAGTGACCATACCTTATCCTGAAAGCTATCTTAGGTATGTCATATGCGTTGATCTTTAGCTGGTGATAACCAAACCTCAAATCTATATTCAAGAACACTATAGCACCTCTCAACTGGTCAAGCAGATCATCTATCCTAAAAAATGGATACTTATCATGACCTTGTTCAACTGTCGGTGATCTATACAAAGCCTTATAGATCTATCCTTCTTCTTTGCAAACAACAAGGGAGCACCCCAAGGGGAAGTGCTCAGTCTGATGAAACCCTTCTCTAACAACTCTTGTGATTGTTTCTTCAACTCCTGCATCACTGCTAGTGCCATCTTATATGGTACTTGTGTTATGAGTTGTGTTCTAGGGACAAGATTGATCTCAAAATCAATCTCTCTAGGAGGGGGGAACATTAGGAAACTTCTCAGTAAAGACATACTCAAACTCACGCACTAAGGGTACCTCATGGATACTAGGACCTCTCACCTTTGTATCCACAACATGAGCCAAGAAAGCTTCACACCCCTATCTCATCAACTTCTCCATTGTCATAGCTGACATCAAACATGTAGGAAGAATCTTTCTATCTCTTTGGAAGATCCATGAAACATCTTCATCATAGCATGTTGTCACCTTAGAACTACATTCCAAAACAACCTTGTACTTCTCCAAGGTATGCATCCCTAGGATCACATCAAACCCATGCATGTCAAGGGGCATAAGATCCACTTGAATGTTGCATCCTAAGAAAGAAAGAATGCAAGATGGATGCACCTCCCGCAACTCAGTGGAACCAACAAGAGGGGTTTCTAGCAAAAGGATATCAGATCTATTACAAACAAGCCGATTACAACTACTTATCACCTTTGTGGTGATTAAAGAGTGTGTCTCACCTGGGTCAACCAAAATATATACAAAAGAAGAAGTCGATAAGTTAGAATGAAAAAGTTACATCTAACCTTTCACGACCCATAGATTGACCACTCCCTCCAAAAAACTCATAGCATAGAATCTAATTGTCACCTATTATCATCCATGCCATCTGCCTGTTAGCCAAAACATCTTGCTTGTGATTACTGACTATGTCTACTACCACAACCACTATTGTATTGTTGTTGTTGGGAACACCGTTGACTCTATCTCGACCATTATGTCACTTCTTCATCCTTCATAGGGCACACCCACTTTGTATGCCCAACTTGACCACACTTGTAACAAGTCATGCTATCATATTGCGGCCTAGACAACCCTATCACTGAGATATACATTGTGTTGTGTGATCCAACTGGTAAAATGTTATGAACTCTTCCATTACACGGGGAACACTGTAAGGCAACACCTGACCTTGGCTCAGAAAAGGTTGTTCTCTTCTATGACTGATGTTATTGTGATGATGAAAACCTTGGCTTCTTAAAGCCTCTAATAGATTGTCCCTAAAACTGAGCTGGTCTCTTCTTAGCATTGGCTCTATGCTTCTCAATAGAAAACCTCTCAATCCTCCTCATAGACTCCACAAAGGTAGAGAACCACTCGTTGTTGTCTAAAACACTAGTTGTCTTAGATAGCTCTGAGCTCAAGCCCTTCTCAAACCTATAGATTCTCTCCTTCTCTATAGTTTCCATATGAGAACATATCCTCAAAAGCACCATAAACTTCACCTTGAACTCATTAATGGAAATTGAACCCTGACGTGTCTACCCAAACTGAGCTATCTTCTCATCTAGATACGACTCCAGAAAGTATCATCTCATGAACTCCCACCAAAACTCTTCCCAACATATCACAAATCCTAGTCTCTTCTTCTCTTCTATGGCCCACCAATGGCTAGCACTACCCTTCAATAGATAAACAACATGCTTCCCCTTGTCCTCTTCTGGGATGTTAAGGATCTTGAATGCCTTCTCAGGTTCCATCAACAACATTTTCGCATCATTTGGGTATGATGTACCTATCTATCGAGTGCCCCCACATGTTGCAACCTCTCAAATGTCTTCCCAGAACCCTGTGATTCTACATTATGGGCATCTTCCCTAGGTTGAGGTATGGGCACTCTATCTACTATATGCGTAATTGTGGCCATAAGCTGTCCAAACATGGACTAAAACACTAGATTAGCCATGGTTTCTGGGTCAAATTTAGGCATTGTGGGATGTTATGGCCACATCACTAGCACTCTTCCATCATGTTCCAGCCTCCTACCACCACCTCCTTCATGACATAACTACTCTTTGCATGTTCTTCGCATTCTCTAGACATATCTACATAAGAATAAGCTATGATCAGATATGTTGGATTACGTAAGAATAGACACAAACCTAAATCCTATGTCCCTATAGACTCAGCAAATCTAAAGCTCTGATACCAACCTATCATGTAAATGCCACATCATGTTAAACAAGATTACTCAAAACAAAACACATAATCAAATAACAGTTAACCAATAGGTTTAGACAAGTGTACTGGGTATTGTGACTCGAGAGGCGACTAGGTTTCCCGCATGTGATGCCTCCAGCCAAAGGGAGGGGGTCCGATGGCCTAGGTGCGCCTCCCTGCTTCCCCCTAGATCGCCTCTTTATCTGCATCAACGGGGCCACTGTCCTCTGGTGCCTCATCGTCATGCTTCTATGATGGAGTGGACTTTTGGAATACTTAAATATCCTTTGACATGAGTGATTTCACGCATGTTGAGTTGTTTTGAACGTTTCAGGTGTTTTGTCAAGTTTTGATGAAAAATGATAAGTATATCATGATCACGATCTCTATAGTTATGTCCTTCGATGTTTGACCTCAAGTTGGCAAGAAGGTACTTTAGGATGTTGTGGACGTATGTCCGAAGTTCCATGTTCAAATGAGGTCCCAAATTAATGATTAGATTTATGATTAAGGACTATAGTTCTCAACTTATTAAATAGTTGGTTACTTTAGTGAGCCATGCGGCCATCGCATATACATGAGGACCTTGTTTTAGAAGCCATGTATAGGCTTTTGTCGAGAAGAAACAGAAACCCTTTGGATAAGATCTAATGGCCTATAGTGCATCATCTTTCACCATGAGGTTAGAAGATGGTTGTGGGAAGCCAACCTCCACGTCATGGAGCGATGGAATCATGGGAAAGTGGAACTGGAAACTTTAATTGTCAAACTGTAGGTGAGTAGTTGGCTTCGTACTACCACCCTTGCACGAACATCCATGCCTTTAAGTAGGGAGAGAAAACCCTCATCATACACCACTTCTCCACTTCCGATTGCAGGTGTTGATGGAGAGACGAACATGGTTGCACTTCCCTCTTTTCTCCTATGATGCCATTGTAAGCTCGATCGAGCTTCTCCACCTGCAAGAAGGAGACTTCACCGCCGGGAACGGCACCGGGGGGGAGTCCATCTACGGAAGGGATCCAATTTCCACCGTGTCATCCCCGGGTTCATATGTTAGGGAGGAGGATGATTTAAAGACTGAGGAAATTGAGCGGAACCAATTTCTGAGTTGAGCACCATGGCTGCTCTTGGAATTGCTAGAGAAGTGGATGAGGAGGAAGGACTTGCTGCTCGGTAGCGATGGCAGTTCTTGGTTGCACGCCAGGAACCTTGCCCAGGCGGTGGTGACCGTGGTCGCGTGAGAATGCGGGGTCAGGTTCTGTTATCGCAAGAACGCAGAGAAGAGGGAGAGAAAGAGGTCAGACCACCCGACCCAACAACGAGTAGAAGTAGATCACTTGGAGAAGTTGGGAGTCTGGAAGACGCTTCGAGTACAGATGGCAGGAGATCTCGTCGCCTTAGAAGAGGTGGGCAGCCGTTTTACTCGCTGGAGAAGAGGCCAGCGACGGCGGCACCATGGATCCCTGTCACCACAGACTCACATGGATAGACACGTCGAGCTCCCTTGCAGTCGGGGGATGAGGGCGCCTCGGCGGCGGCCGTTTTCCAGGAGGCGACACACACCTGGGTTGCATGTGTCGTGCGGCGCCGAGAACGGATGCACACAAGCATCGTGCGAGGAAGAAAGAGAGGTGCCGAACCGGCCGGTCTAAGGAAACAGACCAGGTTCATGGGATGTGAACTGGTGGTAGTGAGCAAAGGAGATGCGCCCAACCATGAACGCCATGTGGCAGCACATAGTTGGCCCAAAAAGGTAAAATGCTCAGATCTTCATTAGATCACAGTAATTAGCTCGATTATCAGAAAAATGCAAACAAAGTATCATTTTTCTCAGAAAAATTAGTAGAACAATATGAAACCATAATATCAGGCTTTTTATGCTTAAAACACTATGATATCATGAAAGATGTGTAATGCTTGTTTAATTGATAATAAATAGCAAATGATGACATAAAATCATGGAAAAATATCAGTAAGTCCATATTTATGTATAGAATGCATATGATGTCAGATATTATCATGTAGATCAACGAAATTATGTAATTTGATTAATATATCAAATTAGGGCTAATAACCCTAAAGATAATGCAATAAATACATACATGCTTAATAAATGATGAAATTTACAGATTAAGCTCATATTAGTATATGGAACACCAGTTTTGATTATGAGATCAAGATGATGCATAGAATCCCTGTTATATTAAGATGAACCTTGAAACATGTGATGAAACCCTAATTTGAGTAATACATGTAACTCAGGGTTAATATGTATAAATAATGATATGGAACCTCATATTCAGATTATGTATCCTAATTTGGAACATGACATCAGTAAGATAATTCTAAGACAAGAATATAAGTAATGATGCACACATCCTAAAGATCTAAGTGAACCCTAAAATGAACATGACTAGGGTTGAGATGATGAGAACCTGATGATACTATATGATCTTGTCTTGATCAGGTTTAACAAAGTTATAGTTGATGTCAGGAATATGTGGTTTAGATTATCTCTTGATCGAGGTACACCATTACCTCTTACTTGGCTTATTATACAATATGCTTGAGTTATATGGTAGTACAAACTTGGCATATGATATTGATTGAAATGATTGTTCTTGTATGATATGTTGCATGATTTTCCATACTTATTGCGAAGAACACATGAAACATAAGATATTTGGTCCATTATATGATAGCACTAAATCTCTTTGGTAGAATAGTGCATTGATGAAAGTACTAAATCTCTTTGGGAGAATAGTACATGTGAGCACTAAATCTCTTCGACAGAATAGTGCATTTATGAAGTACTAAATCTCTTTGGCAGAATAGTACATGTGAGCACTAAATCTCTTTGGTAGAATAGTGCATGTGGTTGATCAAGTTTACATATAATGGAAATGTGCCTAAAATATATGTTCTCTTCTGGTAACAAATATCTTCGTGCAACTATACACCTTTTCTTATATTTAGTTTAATGCTGCCAAGTATTAGTTTTATCTTATTGCCAAGATATGATGAGAGGTATATAAAAGACACGTAGGCGTACTCGGTATAGTATTCATGAATATTGTGTTGACGTGTACCGCATGTAATCTTTTTGTTTAGGTTGCGGTTATGCTCTTGAATATCCAAGATAGTATGAGTTGTGTGGCGAGCTGATGTACAGGTGCACATGTTGTCTTAAGATCCTGTAGTTTAGTTGTAGTACATGTATATGTTTAGTAGTTTGTTGTTCAATATGTAATATCAAATATTGTAACAATTCATGTTGTAATTATATGTTGAATGTTGAACATGTGTGTATGGTTTGTTTATTGTTCATGTACATGTGCTACTATGTGTCCTTCTAACTCCCTTGATTTTCTCTTTCTTAGCCTAGTGTGGGATGTTTAAATTGGGATTCTCACTGAGGTGAGGTTTTTAATTTGGACATCACACATCAGATTAAGTTTTAGAAATTCCGGGGACGTCACAGGTGGTATCAGATCATGAACAATAGCAAAGCATGACATTTGCACATTATGCAACTCAAAACTAAAGAACCTTGAACGTAATAATCTTTTAGGGTTAGATTAGTCATCTTTTAGAGACTAGATCTGACCTAGCCTCTAGGTTAGCACCTAGATGTCCGAGAACTAGGCCTAGATTGGTGCTTGTTGTATAGCAAGTCCTTAGATTTCGTTCTTTCCTTGTAGTACAGCGGTGTGGGACGTTGCACTATTTGGAAATGACGTGCATCAAGGGAAGAGAAACCCTAGACATATTTTGCACGTTGTCTAGAGTAGGTACACTAGTCTATACCATGTTCTCACCCTTTTCATTAGTTTTAATGACACTGTACTCTATACTATGTGTGGGACACTCGTTTTTAGGATTTGGTTTTGGATTCCAATCATGATCGAACCGTGATAGTTTTCTATGATGCTTGTTTTATCGGAGAAAAACTATAAATATTTTATTATGTATATGTATTACAAAAATGTGTCCCCACACATGTATGAGTAGGAGGTGGTCATGTAACCTAAGTGAAAGTGAATGACATCAGTCTAGAAGAGAGAGTAGTTCTAGATTAGATGTCTAGAGCCTTGTTGGTATATGCGATACATAGAATAGATGTTATAAGTTTTGATGATATGATGTAAGTTGATAGAGATGATATAAGATGGTCATGATGATGTATGTTTGTCTTTAAGAATTAAAGTTCAACTTTGAGGATTTGAGATAAGTTTTGATGATGCAAATAACTAGGCTTCTATGATATAAGATAAGCTAAGTTAAGACAAGGTTGTGAATCAGCAAGAGCCTCAACCTCTTTTACGAACGAGGACCTCTAGTGTTAGGACCAGTTTTGGGGTTAACTCCAGAGAGAGTGAGACCCACAGGGAGAAGGTCAGAGAACCTAAACTCCAAGATATGAGAATGATGAGATACGTGATATGATATGTCCTAAACTAGATTACTCCTGAGTGATTGAGTTGGGTCGCTTTGTGCATGATTCCTATAGTCTTGTTGAACCCTAGATGTCCTTGGGAGGACCGACCCCTAAAGATAAAGAGAGGCTGGTTATATATGTGCATATGTGAATAAGGAAATACAAGTTCCTGCCATCTAGGTGTGGGAGAGAGCCCAAGACCCTGGAGGAGGTAGCTATGTTAGTTTCTGTGAAGCCTCATGCTCGGGTTGGTGGTTTCCCACATAGGAATCTAGTGATGTATGTAGGAGAGTTTTGGGTAGGCATGTTTCATAGGTAGAGACCTATGAAGTGAATATCATAGCATGTTTTGGTTTTTGCTTATGTGGCTAGAGCTTGTAAAGCTATTGCTAGTACCAATGAGGTAGACCTAATAACCCTAGATCATAGAGGAATGATAAAGTATATGCATCTGAGATACTCATAGAGTTGAGCTAGCTCAGAGAGACTGAGCATGGCATTACCCTTTGATATAGGTCAAGAGAACCTCAGTTGGACTAGATAAAGTTTTAGTACATGTTTGACAAGCCACTCATATAAGTTTGTTTAGCACAACCATGATAAAATATATGCAAGGATGTGATCTAATCTTGAGAAGTGATACATAGACATGATATGATGGAAACCTAGAGATGGTTTAATAGATATCAATATATAAATGGTTAACCAGATACATGAATAATTATGATAAAGTGAAATTGTTGACTAATGTTGTGACGAAATCACTAATAAATGTTACAATTTATTATGAACAATGAAATAGATCATGTGAATGAAACATGTTACATGATATGTCAATCTTAGTGCTTAATAAAGATGAAATATACAGTTTGATAGTTAGCACAACATAATGATTATGATACCTTGACATGATCTAGATGGGTAAAGTGGGTTAATTATAATTAACTCCCTCCTAAAAGACATATGTTAATCTTGAACATGTTCTAACAAATAGTTCAATAAAAACTTGATGACATCATGATGTATGAGTTAATCTTAGTTAATTCCTTTAGAACATAGTAATATGATGTGATAACCCTAATGCATGGCTAAAGATAAAGAAGTGACTCTAACATATGAGATATGTCATGACATAACTTAAGCTTCTAAACCCTTGTTCGAGCCTTCTATGGAGTGAGGTTTCACCCTTGATGCTTTAGAAACCTCCTAATGGTGGTATGGATATGACTATGGGGCTTTGTTTTTGGATATTGCACACCAAGAGTGGTGTCCTACATGTGGATGAAGACATAATTAGTTATTCCTTGGATTATGAGTATGGCTTAATTTTGAGGACGAAATTTCTTTTAAGATGTATATGATGTGACGAAGTGGTTTCTAGATTAATGCCAAGGACGGAATTCCTTTTAAGGTGTGTAGGATGTGATGGAGTGGACTTTTGGAATCCTTAAATATCCTTTGACATGAGTGATTTCACACATGTTGAGTTGTTTTGAACGTTTCAGGTGTTTTGTCAAGTTTTGATGAAAAATGATAAGTATATCATGATCACGATCTCTATAGTTATGTCCTTCGATGTTTGACCTCAAGTTTGAAAGAAGGTACTTTAGGATGTCATGGACCTATGTCCAAAGTTCCATGTTCAAATGAGGTCCCAAATTAATGATTAGATTTATGATTAAGGACTATAGTTCTCAACTTATTAAATAGTTGGTTACTTTAGAAGCCATGGATAGGCTTTTGACGAGAAGAAACAGAAACTCTTTGGATAAGATCTAATGGCCTATAGTGCATCATCTTTCACCATGAGGTTACAAGATGGTCGTGGGAAGCCAACCTCCACGTCATGGAGCGATGGAATTGTGGGAAAGTGGAACTGGAAACTTTAATTGTCAAACTGTAGGTGAGCAGTTGGCTTCGTACTACCACCCTTGCACGAACAACCATGCCTTTCAGTAGGGAGAGCAAACCCTCCTCATCCACCACTTCTCCATTGCCGATTGTAGGTGTTGACAGAGAGATGAACAAGGTTGCACTTCACTCTTTTCTCCTACGGTACCATTGTAAGCTCGATCGAGCTTCTCCACCTGCAAGAAGGAGACTTCACCGCCGGGGATGACACCGGTGGGGAGTCAATCTACGGAAGGGATCCACTTTCCACCATGTCATGCATGGGTTCATGTGTCAGGGAGGAGGGTGCTTTGAAGACTGAGGAAATTGAGCGGAACTAGTTTCTGAGTTGAGCGTCGTGGCTGCTCTTAGAATTGTTAGAGAAGTGGACCAGGAGGAAGGACCTGCTTCTCGGCAGCAATGGCAGTTCTTGGTTGCATGCCAGGAACCTTGCCCAGGCGGCGGCGACCGTGGTCGCGTGGGAATGCGGGGTCGGGTTTTGTTATCACGAAAATGCAGAGAAGAGGGAGAGAGAGTGGTCAGACTGCCCGGACCAACAATGAGCAGAAGTAGATCACTTGGAGAAGTTGGGAGTCCAGGAGACGCTTCGAGTGCAGATGGCAAGAGATCTCATCGCCTTAGAAGAGGTGGGAAGCCATTTTACTCGTTGGAGAAGAGGCCAGTGATGGCGGCACCACGGATCCCTGCACCACAGACTCTCATGGATAGACACGTTGAGCTTCCTTGCAGTCGGGGGATGAGGGCGCCTCAGCAACGGCCGTTTTCCAGGAGGCGACACACACCTGGTGTGATAACCTAGATTTTTGAGTTTTAATAACTAATACAATATTTGAGAAACAAGCATTCTATGTAGAGGACAAATACCAAATTGATGAATTGGAAATACAATCATGGATTCCTTCGCCCAAAATTAGGTGATTTGAAATACGATAGAGGACTATGATGCCTAATTGAATTCAATTGTGAATTAATACCCTTACTAGTTGATTAAGTTCTCATGAGACCAATCCTTCATTTAGTGATCTAGTGAGTGGTGAACTAATTGCTTTTGAGGAACTATGTACATATGAATCAATGTTAGAGTTTGATGTCAACCTTGATTAATTTGCTTATCAATTTCATCCCAAATATCAAATAAAGACAAATTACAAGCAACATGACATCTAGTCAATTGACATAGTCAATGATCGAATTTTGACTCCAATCTCACACCCTAGCTACATCATAACACCATTAAACTACCCCTAAAATTTTATTTTAATTGAGTCAACCAATTAGGGGATATGATCAATTTAATTTAGTGTATATTCCACTCATTTTGAACCCTAGGATCTAAGTTTGGGGTTTATTTGAATCAAATGTGTGACATTATGTGTCACGCAGCCCTTTGGAAGCTTAGGCGCGGGCCTTATAATGGGCCGAGCTATCGCTGTCCGTTGATCAACGATCCAACAGGGGAGGCTTCGTCTCCTACCTCCCGCTTTCTTCGGTCCCGACCCCAACAGTCAGCTGAGATTCTACGCGCCCGACTTCCACATCTTATGGGCGAGATCGTTGGAGGATGACTTCGTCTCACCACAACGAACTCAACGAATGTTACCACTTTTCCCATCGCACTCAGATCATGGAGAACGACCCCCATCTTCTCCGTGCCTCTCACTGGAGGCGGCACCCATTTTAGGGCTTAACCCTCTACGCCTCTTTGTGCCTATATAAGGGTCCCAAAAGCTCCGCC
Organism: Alisma plantago-aquatica; assembly: GCA_963693085.1. Lineage (NCBI taxonomy): Eukaryota > Viridiplantae > Streptophyta > Magnoliopsida > Alismatales > Alismataceae > Alisma > Alisma plantago-aquatica. Next base: position 816,566,351 of record OY856411.1, on the reverse strand, counting down.
GACATTCCTTTGATCATCCCTCATCCTCAATTGCAACAAAGGTCGCTTCTACCTCCCTGACCTCGAGCACCTCACCCCTCCTGACCCCGGTCTCCTCCTTCACTCCAGGAGCCTCCTCCTTTCAATCTACCACGGCTACACCATCCTGGAGTCTCAGCGAGTTGACTAGCATCCTCGGTTGGTGCCGCGGAGGCCCCGAGCCTCGGGTCGACAAGCCGCCACAACCAAGCTCGAAAGCTGCATCGCAGGCACGGTCGGGAGCACGTCAAGCTGCAGGGAGCCATCTTCGAGCCTCACGAATCTCTCACCAAGCTTCATAACCCCTCAATCCAACTCGAGGGCAGGTATATCCCCGAAATGCCTTTTCCCTCTTCCCCACCTGCTTTGGTCAGAGTTTAGCGCCCAAACCACCATTGCCGACGAAATTGACCTCCTCGCAACCGTCGTGAGCCCGCGAACTTAACCAACCCATCGTCAATGCCCAACACCCCCTGGAACTCCACCCTCACCTTGATCTACCCTCCCCTGTTCCCTCGCTGCAACCATGGCGCGAGAGGGGAACATTCGGAGGGGTGTTTTCTCCACCTTGCCCATACCTGACAAACGGATCCAATTGTAGCCCCTGGGGCAATTCTGACCTTTCACCCGCCTGACCTTGTCCTCAGACAAGCATCTACTCGCGGGTCAGCGGGAGGATCCGATTAGTCGGATCCCTCACCTGATCCGCGAAGCAGAGCTCGCAATCCTTTTTTTTTCATTTAATTCTTCAAGAAATTACCTGATTGGTCAGAACTTCCATAAATGATTAAAAATAGCTTCGATGGCCAATAAATTCCCATAAAATACCCCTAGACTCAGAAAAATGTTCTCTACATTACTGGACCCTTAAATCAGACCTTTGATGAACAAATAATGATGATAATTAATGTAGATGATTTAGAGTCCATCAATTGAAATAAATAGTATCCATGTGATATTAATTCTCAGAAAATTTTAGTAGAACTTTAATAACACTGGAAACCCACTGGTGAACTCTGATCTGGGTTTTATTGATCTATGTTAGGCCTTTTCCCTTTAATGCCTAAATTACATGTTTAATCCTCATATTAATTATAGATAATAGATAAGGCATCAGAAAAATATGAAATTCGTACCAGACCTTAATAATGACATATATATCAGACTAAAATACTGGAAACCCTCTATTACATCAGATTGACCTAGATTCAACCAAAACCCTAATCTAGACCTAAATACCATTAATAATGGTGGACCTTGTATTAATGATGATTAATTTCTTTAAATCAGGTGTTGACCAGATTATCTAGATGATCATGGATATGTGAGGAATATCTGAACTCAGGTACGTGGATATAATTATATGACTAGTTTTTGCTGGATGTTAAGTATATGTAATTGTTTGCATGAAATTGATATACATTGATGGATGTTGATATATGATTAATTGATGATTTACCGCCTTGAACATAAAAGAACATAATTGAATATAAGTGAAATGTAGTTACTAGTGGTGCTCATTAAACTCCCTATTAGAGAGGGAAAGCTTTAATGTTGACTAGCACCTCCCTAGAGTACATGGTATACGGGGAGATCCCTAGAGTACAAGGTACACGGGGAAGGGCCCACTATTTATGCAATTATGTGCTAAGTCCACCATAGTAATGCATGTTCACTATAAATGAGGCTAATAACTTGGGATTACCTGATTTTCTGCCTTTAAATAATGTTTTCTTTCTCTTTCTTCAATTTCGAATATTTATATGCCAGCATAGTATAGCTTTTAATTCCACGTACCAACTTTTGTTGATGTTTTTGTTTCTCGTATTTTCTAGGTCCAGAGCTAGAATGGGATAAAGTACAGGATGTGAGCAAATTGTTCAGGTTGTACCTTTTGTCTAAGATCCTAGTTAGCATACATGTTCAGACTTGTAGAGTTTCATTCAATATGTAACTGTAAATCATGTTGTAATAATTCATTTAATATAAATATACATGTTATTGTTGAGAAATGTTATGGTTGTACATTCATGTATGCGTATTATGCTTCCGCATCGCTCTCTGATATAATTGGATGATGTTCTCGGATTCTGACCTCTCATTCCCAATAGGGTTTGGAGAAGACAAAATCCGGGGACGTCACACCTGGGTTGCGGGTGTCGTGCGGCGCCGAGAATGGATGCACACAGGCATCATGCGAGGAAGAAAGAGAGGTGTGGAACCGGCCGGTCTAAGGCAACGGACCAGGTTCATGGGATGTGAACCGGCGGTAGTGAGCAAAGGAGATGTGCCCAACCCTAAATGCCACGTGGCAGCACATAGTTGGCCCAAAAAGGTAAAATGCTCAGATCTTCATTAAATCACAGTAATTAGCTCGATTATCAGAAAAATGCAAACAAAGTATCCTTTTTCTCAAAAAAATTAGTAGAATAATATGAAACCATAGTATCAGGCTTTTGATGCTTAAAACACTATGATATCATGAAAGATGTGTAATGCTTGTTTAATGGATAATAAATAGCAAATGATGACATAAAATCATGGAAAAATATCAGTAAGTCCATATTTATGTATAGAATGCATATGATGTCAGATATGGTCATGTAGAACTACGAAATTATATAATTTGATTAATATATCTAATTAGGGCTAATAACCCTAAAGATAATGCAATAAATACAAACGTGCTTAATAAATGATGAAATTTACAGATTAAGCGCATATCAGTATATGGAACACCAATTTTGATTATAAGATCTAGATGATGCATATAATTCCTGTTATATTAAGATGAACCTTGAAACATGTGATGAAACCCTAATTTAAGTAATACATGTAACTCAGGGTTAATATGTATAAATAATGATATGGAACCTCATATTCAGATTATGTATCCTAATTTGGAACATGACATCAGTAAGCTAATTCTAAGACAAGAATATAAGTAATGATGCACACATCCTAAAGATCTAAGTGAACCCTAAAATGAACATGACTAGGGTTGAGATGATGAGAACCTGATGATACTATATGATCTTGTCTTGATCAGGTTTAACAAAGTTATAGTTGATGTCAGGAATATGTGGTTTAGATTATCTCTTGATCACGATATGCCATTACCTCTTACTTGGTTTATTATACAATATGCTTGCGTTATATTGTAGTACAAACTTGGCATATGATATTGATTTAAATGATTGTTCTTGTATGATATGTTGCATGATTTTCCATACTTATAGCTAAGAACACATGAAACATAAGATATCTGGTTCATTATATGATAGCACTAAATCTCTTTGGTAGAATAGTGCATTGATGAAAGTACTAAATCTCTTTGGCAGAATAGTACATGTGAGCACTAAATCTCTTTCGGCAGAATAGTGCATTTATGAAGTACTAAATCTCTTTTGCAGAATAGTACATGTGAGCACTAAATCTCTTTGGTAGAATAGTGCATGTGGTTGATCAAGTTTACATATAATGGAAATGTGCCTAAAATATGTGTTCTCTTCTGGTAACAAATATCTTTGTGCAACTATACACCTTTTCTTATATTTTGTTTAATGATGCCAAGTATTAGTTTTATCTTATTCCCAAGATATGATGATAGGTATATAAAAGACACGTAGGCGTACTCAGTACAATATTCATGAATATTGTGCTGACGTGTACCGCATGTAATCTTTTTGTTTAGGTTGTGGTTATGCTCTTGAAGATCCAAGATAGTATGAGTTGTGTGGCGAGCTGATGTACAGGTGGACATGTTGTCTTAAGATCCTGTAGTTTAGTTGTAGTACATGTATATGTTTAGTAGTTTTCTGTTCAATATGTAATATCAAATGTTGTAACAATTCATGTTGTAATTATATGTTGAATGGTGAACATGTGTGTATGGTTTGTTTATTGTTCATGTACATGTGTTACTGTGTTTACTTCTGACTCCCTTGATTTTCTCTTTCTTAGCCTAGTGTGGGATGTTTAAATTGGGATTCTCACTGAGGTGATGTTTTTTAATTTGGACATCACACATCATATTAAGTTTTAGAAAATACGGGGACGTCACAGCTTCCCTCTCTACCGTAGCCCCCCTTTCTGCAACGGTTGCAACGGGTTCTAGATCTAGTTGGGGCCGAAGTAGGGGTGGCAGAAACGATTTGTCAGAGGTGGCTCTGGTCACTAATGGAGATCATTTGGGTGATCTGGGACTGGCATGAAGCATCCCTTTGGCCACTGCTCCTGTTAATGTGGGAGTGTCTCCCCTCTCTTTTTTCCTTTGTTTCTGATATTGTTGTTTATTTCAGTTCTTTTTTGCATTTTGGTTTGGCAGTCCCAATTGTCTTTTAGTCACCACTTGTCGGTGTTGTTGTTTGTATCTCCTCAAAGGTTAGTTTTGGATCCTAGATGGGTGATTAGATGCTCTAGAGGGGGGGGTGAATAGAGCTGAAAGCACTTAAACAAAACTCATTAAACCTTCAAGATATATGCCAAGATAAAGTTGCTAAATAGGTAATTTGAGTGAAACTAAAACATACATAGAAAGGAGGAGAGATATTGAACAAACCAATTACACAAGCTATTTAGAGTGGTTCCACACTTCAAACTAGAAGTGTGTCAGTCCACTTGCCTAGAGAGGTCAACCTCTAGGACTTCCAAACTATTGCACTCTTATATTCATTAATAAGACATACAATGCATGACCAACAAAGGACTTACCTATCCAATACAAAGAGTCTTCAACCTTACCTAGGACTTACCCACTTTGCAAGAGTCTTCGGCCTTCTCCAAGGACTTACCAACTCTTGCACAAGTCTTCGGCCTTGTAGGAATTACCCACTCTTCTTGGATCTTATGCCTTTGACTTCACCTTCACACGGAGAAGCTTCCACCAAGGACTTACCCACTTGAGCTTGAGTCTTCTTCCTTCTCCAAGGACTTACCCACTCTAGCTCCAAGTCTTCAGCCTCGATCTTCACCAAGGGACTCCTTCCCTTGTTCTTCTTCACCTCTCTTGGATAAGAGAGAGACCTTCATCTTCATGATTGCAAATGATAGAAAGGATGTGGTGGAAGTGAGAGCCTCACAAGATATACATGTAGGACTAGCTCTCTTACAGATTGCCTACTCACTCTAACGGATGTAGCAAGTGATTAAGCTTAGAGAGAGAGAGGAGGCTGTAGGATCACTCAACTATAGAATAGGAACCTTCATAGTGAATTCTCAACCTTGGAATGAAGCCCAAGGGGTCCTATTTATAGCTGGGGATGCCTCTAAGCCTTTGGGAACACTTAAGAATGAAAACTAGCCATTTTGTGGCTTGAAACAGATCTATTCTCACTTGTTGCAACTCCACAACGGCTAGTAGAACTTTTCTGCACTTTTCCGTACAGTGCAATCGGTCGAGTTTCTATGGGCGTAACTCGACCAATCAATTAGGAGGCAAAGCGATGTTCAAAGGATCGGTCGTGTTTGTCCTGAGGAAACTCGATCGACCATTTCAACTAGAAATGGCCTACTACCCAATCGGTCGAGTTTTGTGAGTGCACAACTCGACCGATGCAATCTTCAGAAAATCAACCAAGGTGGATCGGTCGAGTTTCAGGCTGGGGAAACTCGACCGACCAAGTGCCTGTAATTGATTTTCAAAGTTGCATCTAAAGTGCTCTAATATTCGATCTAAGTGTTCCTGATATTTTTCTAAGCTTAATTACAAGTCATACAATCATTACAAGTGATTTACAACATGATTCTAATGGATATACATCATATTACAAAAACGTGCACTTGTATGACTTTGACTTGTCTTTTCTCCAATTTGAGATGCGCAAGTTAGGGAAATTGGAGTGTGTCTATACCTAATCTGAAATCACTCAAGTAGAAGCATTAGACACCAATATGTGGAATGGTTAGTCATCATCAAAACATGGGTTTAGTCAATTTGGACATGAGTCAACATTGACTTAATTGACCTTGAGTAAACAGCTGGTAGTCACCTAGGCTTTTCCCCAGGCCTTGGTAGTGATGGTGGGTTTACCTCCAATCTTTTTTTTTATAGTGTTTGAGTTGCTAAGAATGTCTTCTTGTGTTGATCTGTTGGTTGGTGATGGCCCTATGGTGATGGTTCTTTTGGCTTCAACTTTAGTGATTAGGATCTTGAATCTATTGTTACTTCTCAAGATTGTGGAGTGTTTCCGCATAAAAGTTGCTTATTACGCAAAGAATAGGAATCCAGGCAAAAGAGACTTACCTTTATCCAATCTTACCTCAGTTGTTACTTTGTATCTGTATCTCTGAGTTGGATTCAATTTTACCTTTATTGTAGATGATGTATGGCTTCCAATCTAATAGCAACTTGATGTTATAAAAAAATACTAATTAACCATACAACCAAAAAAGCCAGTACATTAGAACTGATTTAAACGTTGCTATCATGTTCGAAAATATTACATAAAGGTCCCACAACTTGCATGTCAAGACATACAATATCAGGTATTTACATATATGTCTAGTAGCATCAGCTACAACCTATATAAAAAGGTATGTTCCACATATACATGCCATATACTAACATTGGCATACTACCAAAAACCCAGTGTCGATATACATATCATCTATAAAACATTTTGTCTAGACCTGAGAGTACAAGGAAACTCTAGGACTCTACAAGTACTATCCAACCTTCTGTTTCTATTGCTCCTTAGGATTCTCTTCCTTACCACCACGATACTAAAGACGCTACCGACGACCACCTAAAAATATGTGGTAACCTAGGAGGTGAGACCAATGTCCCAGCAAGACATATAACTCTCAACCAACAGGTATTGATTACAAAATATTTGTTATTAAACAAGTTAAGAAAATTATGTAGTTTAAGCATATTAAGCTATTCAAGCAGGTTAAGCAGATTCAGTAAGCTAAACAGAGAAGTATAGAAACATACATGACTAATAGGTATACATAGGAATAGCTATGACTATCGCCTACTAAATAGTTAATTTCTCTTACCGCATTATATAACAATTATGCAGTATAAGAAACAAGGCAAGGGTTAACATCCAATTTGAATCATGTTTAACCCTAAGCAGATATACTAATCGATTGTATTATGTATTTTATTAATACTTGGAGAGTTTGAGGAATACCACTAAAAGTCCAACTGACCATTACTTTGTTGCAATTAGTTTCATACAAGATCTAGGAGAGTCGAAATCCTAAGATATTTTCCCCCTCAGTCAGTATGATTCAACTATAGTGACATACTATTCAAACTGCCTATAGTGACATACAAGTCAAACTACAAAAATCATCCTAGTTTGCCCTTGGTATATAGGTCATGGAACTAGTAACCATGGTATACAAAACCCAACCAGGGTATACAAACCCTATCATCCTAGGTACAACCACAGTTGTCCTCAATCACATCACATATGTACATGTATTAACTTGTTCTTAAATTGAGGCATGACCGCAACCATCCTCCAAAACCTTGAGATTAGGATGGCAAGGACACATAGTCACTTGCACCCCTCATACTCAATAATATGTTCTTCAAGCTTACCTTAATAATACTCATTTCCCTATCCATCAAGTTCTAACAAAGAATGGTTCTACGATATAGGGCACTATAAGATTAGGGTTTCACTTGATTAGTTGATATCATTTGGGTGAGTTAAGGTTGCATCAATGAAGTTACATAAAAAGCCTAAAGGAATTATATGAAAAAATATGAGGTATGTTGCAACTTCAGAAGATATAAAACCTATGAGGTATAACTTTGATAACAAAACCATATGGTATTATTTCATTTCCATTCATGAGTCCATATTCATCATCATGCCATCATGGGTACAAGTCCATGTCACATCCTGAAGTGGATAACACATCCATTATGGTATAAAACCATGTCTAAGGGTGATAAGACTATTCACATTGTTCCCTGCAAGAACATCATTATCTTTCCATGCCTCATCAAATCTCATCATACCATCACAATACATGAGACATATAAGTTTGACAAAACATTACCTAAGAGCTATGATGTTTATAAGATAGTAAATTAGGGTTACAATAACATATAGTAATAAAGTACATTCATCATCATGCTAGTCACACAAGAAGCAACATATCATCATCACTTACTTTTATTAGGGTTAGGTTTAACAAGATAAGATGAATTAGGGTTACAAAATAGCCTTTAAGGATAAACCCAAATTCCCAACATGACCATCGTATTGTGAAAGCATAAGACCAACATCACCAATCATATGTTAGGAAACATAGAAACCATGAAGCCAGAAATTATCATCAACAACTAAGGGTCAGAGATGTCTCAGACCGCCCAGGGTCAAGAGGATTGAAAACCTCTAGGGTTTCTAAACATTAGCGACATATGAAGACATACAATCTGGATGAGTGATTTAATCACAAGACTTGATGACTGATTGAAATCACCACTATTTGTGACCACTATGAATCCAATCCTTCATCGACCTCCAAAGGGTTCAAGGCTTGTGACCTGATGATGATCTCAAGGTCCTTAGCAACCAACATGATCCAAAAACTTGGCAATCACCAAACATCAAAATCTTGGCAACCATAGTGGGTTCAAATCGTAGCGCCCACTATAGCTCAGAACTTCTTCGACCACATAAGGGGGTGAAGACTTAGCGACCAATAAGATGTAAAATAGAAACAACGTCACTGCCATCGATTTGCACAAGGAAGTCAAGAAAAACTAAACCAAAACCAAACCTTCAGGTTCAAATAAAGGAGGAAAATCATCTTGAAACCCTAAAAAGAACCCTTATTTTAAGAAAGAAAAAGCCATCATTTTCCACATGCAAGCAATGTCTAGGATGACCACTTCCATCAAGAAAAATGTGCATAAGATTTAGGGTTCATCTAAGAGGATAACTAATCAAGAAACATCATGTAAGGACAAACCCTAGGTCAAGATATCATCATCCCACTTAGAATAGAATTTTAGGGCAAGATCATGTGCATGCAAGGTATAAGTAAGCAATAATCATAGAGAAAGTTATAAAACTCACCTTAAGAAGATTAATAAATTCCAAAACACAAGGTAGCTTGAGGAAAAGAGGGTGAAATCCTATCTTGAGCACTCTACTTTGGTCAATCTAGCTCCACCTCCAAGAATAAAGCAAAGCCCTAGGTTGAAAATGAAGGGAAATATGGCATCCGATAGGAAGAAGAAACAAAAATTTTACCACCATATTCCCCATAGAACCAGTGGATCCCGTCAAGAACTATATATTGGAAAATATGGTTTGGAGGATATAATAGTCCTGGAGCAAATTCAATGACAATCTGCTCATCATTTTAGTTGAATTTCCTTCGTCTAGTTGCACTGGGACGATGTCTGTAGCAGCTCCAGGTCTTCACCATGGATAGCAAGCGGACTTTATCCTCGTAGCAACACATAAAAGCCTCCTTGCCTCTATGGAAGTCCACACAGACAACCTAGAACTAACTTCGTTCTACTAGAACAAACATAAAGAAGTTGTCCCTCACATTCATGTACTAGTCACCATGCAACTTGCTCTCCCACAATTGTTCTCCCTTGTAATCCCTCCCTTTATTGGGTAGGACTTGCTTGTTGTTTCTCAGTTACCACAACCAGAGAAGACAAGCAATTATCAAAGGCAATTGATGTGTCTGAGAAGCCCCCAATACCCCTCTATTTATAGGATAGTTAGGGTCAGGGTTCCCAGTCTTTGTGGGAGTGGAAGAGACTGGAATCTCACAAAAGTTCGGAACCTGTCATCTCACAACACGAACCGATCAGTTCACTAAGTGAACTGGTTGTTTTGCTCCCTAGCTCAAACATAATTTAGCCAATCAATATCTAATCAACCTGACACTCCAACCAGTCGATTCAACACTTGAACCGGTTGGTTAGGAGTCCAGTAAGTTGATTTGTTTCTTGAATTGAATACCTAAACACTTTCACATTCAATTCAATTTCCATTTATGATAAAAACTCCTCTTCTAGGTCTATCCTATGTGTGTGACCCTATAGGCCTCATATTATGTTGGCAGTGAATGTCCATAACCAATTATGATATCACAAGCAAAGTGTGGTGCCTAGTCACACATCATTACTACCTAAGTAAATGGAAAGTTGGAGAAGAACTTCAACCTAAAATCTATGATTGGTGTTATACTGTTTGTATAGTTCCTTTATCACTATATCCAAATTCAACTCGAGACATGAAAAGTCATCCTCTTCAACATTCAATATATGTTCCTTGCACTAGAGCATACTATTTGAGATATATGTAATCTCAATATAGCATATTGACTCACATGTGCATGGACATGCCTTTCTCAGTCTCTCTTATCAAGAGGCCTAGGATATCATACTCCCATAGGAGGGACACATCCCATCTACACAACTCACAATCTTCCTCATGTTCCATACCGCACCCAATAATCACCTTTATGGCAATTCTTATTCAAGGTTATGGTAGATGATGTCAAAGCACACTGAACGACATGTGATGAGTGTAGTGACTTCAGGTCTAAGAACCACAATCACCACAAACACTATAAGAGTTGACTATGGCTACCATTGCAATGGTTTCCATGTCTCACTCTCATGGTGGGTCTGTCTGATACACTATTTTCTAACATGTATCTATGTGTGTAGTTTGATATCACATATCATGACTGATGGGATTTTATCATCAACCAACACACACTCTAGTCTTACATATTATTTTTGTCTACATTGCTTCCACAGTAATAACCAACTAGGGACATAACAAGAATGTATACTCTTAACATTTGTTCAGGTCCTCAACCCGAAGACATACGTCATTGAGTAATATCATCCTTTAGACATTTAGTATGTTACATCATTATCTCATAACTGAATAGAATAGAATGGATTGGAAGTTTTCCTTTATTATTAATCAAAACATTTACAATTTTATGCCATTACAATCATAATATGATTGTCTATGTGGGAATGCATACCAATAGACTCCCACTTGCACTTAGAGACAATCACCCATGAATCTTATTCCAAGTGATCTAACATGACCATCATGCTTCTTCTGTGAAATTGCTTTTGTAGGGAGTTATCAATGTTTGCTTCAAGTTGGTATTTTGCAAGATTCACATCACCTCATTGTAGGACTTCTCACATGATATGGAATCATCATAGTATGCTATCTAAGATTCCCAACCTATCTAGTAGTCACAATATCTCTATTGTGTCATCAATAGTTTGGAACCTCTCACAAGTTCATCTATATGAACTTATTGATGCATACGAAACCCTATGTTGATCTCATAACACAGAGATTTATAACACCTAAAATTAGGCATCTATGCTAAGTATTTATTTATGGTTTTGTGTCAATATTGCTTTAATATGCCCAAAATAAGCATAGATTCATATCTTTTAGTAATTTATATCTTTTCATAGATAAAGTTTCTCAATTAGCCAATTTTGGGACTTGCAGGCACCAAACCTGAAAAGACATCCATTCTTCAAGATTTCTCCCCAACACATGGTTTTTGCAGCAGCTAGGCTTCTATCTGTCATGACTGTGGTGGACTAATCATCACACTATGTGCCCTAGCTTAGGAGACAGTGGTCCCACTCAGAATACATGTTTTATCAAAATACATCCTCATCAATCAGAAGGTTCATCGGCGTGGGCTCCTCAACCACTAGTAGTACCCCCCTCGTGGGGTGGGTTTGGGCTATGATGCCATGACCGCAGCCAAGAAGACAATGCCACCACCACGACTGTGGAGTCGAATGCAACTGGGGATCTGCCATTTCCACAGAGTTGACCTCGACCACAACATGACCGTGACCGCGGGATCCGCCACAACCAAGGCAGGTGTCGTGACAATCTTCTGCCTTCACCTATAAATACCCACCCCTCGCGACTAGGAGATGGGTTAGTGAGAGTTGTGTGGCGAGCTGATGTACAAGTGGACCTGTTGTCTTAAGATCATGTAGTTTAGTGGTAGTACATGTACATGTTTAGTTTGCTGTTCAATATGTAATATCAAATGTTGTAACAATTCATGTTGTAATTATATGTTGAATGGTGAACATGTGTGTATGGTTTTATTATTGTTCATGTACATGTGGTACTGATTGTTTCCTTTTGACTCCTTTGTTTTTCTTCTTCTTAGCCTTATGTGGGATGTTTAAATTGGGATTCTCGCTGAGGTCAGGGTTTCAATTTGGATGTCTCACATCAGATTAAGTTTTAGAAAATTCGGGGACGTCACAAGTGGTATCAGAGCATGAACAATAGCAAAGCCTGGCATGTGCTCATTCTGCAACTCAAAACTAAAGAACCTTGAACATAATAATCCTTACGGTTAGATTAGTCATCTTACATAGACTAGATCTGACCTAGCCTCTAGGTTAGCACCTAGATGTCCGAGAACTAGGTCTAGACTGGTGCTTGTTGAGTAGCAAGTTCTTAGATGTCGTTCTTTCTTTGTAGTGCAGCGGTATGGGACGTTGCACTATTTGGAAATGGCGTGCATCAAGGGAAGAGAAACCCTAGACATATGGCGCTTGTTGTCTAGAGTAGCTACACTAGTCTACCCCTTGTTCTCACCATTTTCACTAGTTTTCATGACACTGGACTCTGTACTATGTGTGGGACACTCGTTTTCAGGATTTGTTTTTTGATTCCAAACGGATCGAACCTCGATAGTTTTCTCTGACGTTTGTTTTATCGGAGAAAAACTATATAATATTTTATTATGTATATGTATTACAAAAATGTGTCCCCACACATGTACGAGTAGGAGGTGGTCATGCAACCTAAGTGAAAGTGAATGAAATCAGTCTAGAAGAGAGTGTAGTTCTAGATTAGATGTCTAGAGCCTTGTTTGGTATATGTGATAGATGGAGTAGATAGAATAAGGTTGATGATACGATCTAAGTCTTATATAGATGTTATAAGATAGTTCGCGATGATCTATGTTTGTCTTCGAGGACTTAAGTTCAGTTTTGAGGTTTTGAGATAAGTTTTGATGATGCAAGTAAATAGGCTTTTATGAGATAAGATGTGATAAGGCTGTGAGTCAGCATGAGCCTCATGCTCTTTTACAAAGGAGGACCTCTAGTGTTGGGACCAGTTATAGGGTTAACTCCAGAGAGGGTGAGACCCAGAGGGAGAAGGTCAGAGAACCTAGACTCCACGATATGAGAAATATGAAATATGTGATATGATATGTCCTAAACTAGACTACTCCTGAGTGATTGAGTTGAGTTACTTATGTATGATTCCTATAGCTTTGTTGAACCCTAGATGTCCTTGGGAGGACCAAACCCTAGAGACATGAGAGGCTGGATATATTTGTGCATATGTGAACTTGAACATGAGTGCCTGCCATCTGGGTGAGGGAGAGAGCCCAAGACCCTGGAGGAGGTAGCTATGTTAGTTTTTGAGAAGCCTCGTGCTCGGGTTGGTGGTTTCCCATATAGGAATCTAGTGGCGTATATAAGAGAGTTTTGGGTAACCCTATTTCATGGGTAAAAGCTGAGAAGAGAATGTCATAGAATGTTTTGGTTGGTGCTTATGTGGCTAGAGCTAATGAAGCTATTAGCTAGTGCCAATGAGGTAATCTAAGAACCCTAGACCGAGAGGAAAGATAAAATATATGCATATGAGATTCTCATAGAGTTGAGTCAGCTCAGAAAGACTGAGCATGGCATTACCCTCATGATACGGGTCAAGAGAACCTAAGTTGGACTAGATAAAGTTTTAGTACCCATTTGATAAGCCACTCACATAAGTTTGTTTAGCACAACCATGATATAATATATGTAAGGATGTGATCTAATCTCGAGACGTTATATATAGACATGATATGATGGAAACCTAAAGATGAGTTAATAAATATCAATGCATAAATGGTTAGCCATGTACACGAATCAAGATGATAATGTGATATTGTCGATTAATCTTGTGATGAAATCACTAGTAAATGCTGCAACTTATTATGAACAATGAAATAAGATCATGTGAATGAAACATGTTACGTGATGTGTTAATATTAGTGCTTAATAAAGATGTAAAATATAGTTTGACAGTTAACACAACATAATGTTGATGACACCTTGATATAATGGGTTAACTTTAGTTAACCCCTTTAGAATACGGTAATATGATGATGGAACCCTAATTCATGGGCAAAGATAAGGATGAAACCCTAACAATGAGATATGTTATGACCTAATCAGAGTTTCTCAACCCTTGTTTGAGCCTTCTAGGGAGTGAGGTTTCACCCTTGATGCTTTTGAAACCTCCTAAATGTACTTTGGATACATGGTTCTAGGTAACCTTTGCAGATATGTTACACATAGAATAGTGCCTACATGTGGATGAAGGCAAGATAATATTTTCCCTGGAAGTATGAGTATGGCTTACTTTCGAGGACGAAAGTTCTTTTAAGATGCATATGATGTGATGGACTGGATTTTTTCTTAATTTCAAGGACGAAATTTCTTTTAAGGCATGTAGGATGTGATAGAATAACTTTTGATGTATTTGAATAGGTAATGAGATATTTGGATCCATGTCGAGTTATTTTGAGGCTCCCAAGTGTTTTGGTAAACTTTAAGTGTTGATTGGTGTTGATATCACATATAAGATCTGCAATGATCCCTCACCAGAAATCTGTCTAGGCTTAAGCGGCGCCAGTGCAAGCACACACAATGCTGGGTAGACGGCAGCGGCCGTGACCATGTGAGAATGCATGAGAGAGAGAGAGAGTCAGAGATCAGGAGGAGGAGGCACTATTCTACTGCTTTCCGGAGGTAAGCTGTGCAGCGGCGCTGGATAGATCCCAGCAGTGGTAAGCAGGTGCGGGGGAAGTCTAGCCAGAGATGAGGCCTACGGCGGCGCTGTGTCGTGGGAGAAGAGAGACCTTGTGTGGGACTTTTCTCATGGGTGCACGGAGAAATCCCAGGCGGCGGCGTCGCTAATCCCAGCGGACTCGCGGCTCGCACTGAGAACACGAGCGAGAGAGAAGAGGATAGAGCAGACCGGGTCCAACAGTACTGAAATCAGACCAGTGAACCGGACGCTTACCTAGCCTGAACCAAGTCTAGCAACATGAACCACCAGAGAACCAGGTGGCCAAGGCAGGAGCTGCGCCAGCCCTAGTGCCATGTGTCTGCATCTGAGTGGTTCAAAAAGGTTAGAAATTCAAATAATGCCTAGTTCTTATATAAATCATAGAAATTAGTTAGAGCATCAGAAAAATACAAGTAATATACCGAAATTCTCAGAAAAATGTGTAGAACAACATGGAATAATAATATCAGTCTTTTGTTGCAAAAATCTTAGTGATATCATGAAAGATGTGTAATGCTTGTTTAGTGGATAATAAATAGCAAATGATGACATAAAATTATGGAAAAATGTCAGTAACTCCATAATAATGTTTATAATGCACCTGATACCAAGGATGATCATGTTGATGTAAGAAATCATGTATTTTTCTTAATATGTCTAATTAAGGCTTTTAATCCTAAATATAATGCAATTAATGCATACATGCTCAATAAATGGTGAAATTTACAGAGTAATCTCATATCAGTATCTGGAACCTCAGAATTAAATATGAGATCAGGATGATACCCACAATCCATGTTATACAATGATGTTTGCTCTTAATGTGATATAAAACCCTAATCTAGGTTAATGATGTAACCTAGGGTTAATATGTGCACAAAAAGGACATGGAACCTAATGTTCAGATGATGAACTTTGATAATGAGATGTAATCTGGAAAATGACATCAGTGAGATAATCATAAGATAAGAATACAAGTAATGATACACACATCCTAATGAGTAAGCTAAACCCTAATGAACACGATTAGGGTTAAGATGAGATGTAAGAAGATGAGAATGTGATGATAGTACATGATCTTGTAATGATTAGGTTTACCAAGTTATAGTTGACATCAGGAATATGAGGATATGATGATTAGGTTTGTTCTTGATCAAGGTACGCCATTACCTCTTACTTGGCTTATTATACAATATGCTTGTGTTATATGTGTAGTAAAATACTTGGCATATGATATTGGATGAAATGATTGTTCTTGTATGATATGTTGCATGATTTTCCATACTTATTGCTATGAACACATGAAACATAATATATTTGTTCCATTATATCAAAGCACTTCAACTATTTGGTAGTAAAGTGCTGGAAATAAGTACTTCAACTCTTTGGTAGTAAAGTACTTGGAAGTGATCCAACTCTTTGGTAGTAGATCACATTGTGAAATGATCCAACTCTTTGGTAGTAGATCATAACGGCCTTAATGCATTCAACTCTCAGGTAGTAAATGCATGGATGATATAATGGAAAATGTGCTTAAAATATGTGTTCTCTTTTGTTGATGAATATCTTTGTGCAAGTATACACTTTTCTTATATTTCTTTATAACTGCCAAGTATTAGTTTTATCTTATTGCCAAGATATGATGAGAGGTATATAAAAGACATGTAGGCGTACTCAGTACAATATTCTTGAATATTGTGCTGACGTGTACCGCATGTAATCTTTTGTTTAGGTTGTGGTTATGCTCTTGAAGATCCAGGATAGTGAGAGTTGTGTGGCGAGCTGATGTACAGGTGGACCTGTTGTCTTAAGATCCTGTAGTTTAGTGGTAGTACATGTATATGTTTAGTTTGCTGTTCAATATGTAATATCAAATGTTGTAACAATTCATGTTGTTATTATATGTTGAATGGTGAACATGTGTGTATGGTTTTATTATTGTTCATGTACGTGTGCTACTGATTGTTTCCTTCTGACTCCCTTATTTTTCTTCTTCTTAGCCTTATGTGGGATGTTTAAATTGGGATTCTCGCTGAGGTGAGGGTTTCAATTTGGATGTCTCACATCATATTAAGTTTTAGAAAATCTAGGGACGTCAGAGTATTATTTCAAAAGGACTATGTGGATTTGAAAGATTTTCCGAAATGTGGTTCGTCAAGGTATAAATTGACGACTTCGGGGGAGTCCAAAACTGGTTCTCCCGCAAAGTTGATGTGGTATCTACCTATAATACCACGGTTTCAATGCTTGTTTGCCAATCCTATAGATGCAAAGAATTTGAGGTGGCATGCATATGTTAGGAAAAATAATGATGGGATCCTACGACATGTGTCTGATTCCCCACAGTGAAAGAAGATTGATCTATTGTACCCTGAATTCGGTGAAGAGGAAATGAATCTAAGACTTGGGCTTTGTACATATGGGATGAATCCATACAGGACATTGAGCAGCCAACATAGCACTTGGCCAGTCATGCTTGTTATATACAATCTTCCTCCCTGGTTGTGTATGAAAAATAAGTATGTTATGTTGTCGTTGTTGATCTCGGGCCCTAAACAACTTGGGAAATGATATTGATGTTTATTTCGAACCTCTGATTGATGACTTAAAGAAACTCTAGGGTGAAGGTGTGATGACCTATGATACTTCATGAAGAGAGACATTTTATTTGCATGCTATGTTGTTTTGCACTGTGAATGACTTTCCAACATATGGGAATTTGTCTGGATATAGTGTCAAAGGATCGAAAGCGTGTCATATATGTGAAGAGAACATTGTTTCAATACGACTAAAACACGATGGGAAGACTGTATATCTTGGTCATCAAAGGTTTCTTCCAAAATTTCATTTGTATCGTAGGTTGCGCAAAGCATTCAATGGACGGAATGAGGAACATAGTGCACCTAAACCTATATCAGGGGAGGATGTTTATGAACGAGTGAAAGACAATGTCAATGAATTTGGTATGAAATAACAATGTAGTATGGCCACACGGAGTGACAATTCTTCATTCAAAAAGAAGTCAATATTTTGGGATCTTCCTTATTGGAGTTCTTTGACAGTCAGGCATTGTATCGATGTAATTCATGTTGAGAAAAATGTCCGTGATAGCGTCATTGGTACTCTATTAAATATATCAGGTAAGACTAAAGATGGGATAAAATCCAGACTGGACCTACGTGAAATGGGAATAAGGTCAGAATTAATATAATTATGTGAAATGGGTAATAAAAGAACATACTTACCTCCCGGTTGTTACACGTTGTCAAGAAAGGAGAAGAAAGCATTTTGTGAATGCTTGGTAAATGTTAAGGTGCCATAGGGTTACTCATCCAACATCCATACATTGGTATCAATGAAAGATCTGAAGTTGATAGGTCTTAAATCTTATGATTGTCACATTCTAGTGCAACAAATATTGTATGTGGCAATTAGATCTATATTGTCGAAGCATGTAAGGTTTGCAATCACCAGACTTTGTTTCTCTTTTAACAGTTTGTGCAACAAAGTTATTGACCCTGATATTCTCGATAATTTGCAAAGAGAAGTGGTTGTTACCCTATGTCAGCTTGAGATGTATTTTCCTCCATCGTTCTTTGATATCATGGTACATCTTGTTTTCCACTTGACTAGGGAAGTGAAATGTTGGGACCCGTTTTCTTGCATTGGATGTATCCCTTTGAACGATACATGAGTGTTTTAAAGGTGATGTTTTAAACCGTTATCGGCCTGAAGGGAGTATTATTGAGGGTTATGTGGCGAGAGAGGTTATGGATTTTTGCAATGACTTTCTGAGTGGTAATAATGCTCCCGTGAATGACAAGAATATTGAGGAGCATTTTGGCAAAGAAGTTTTGGGATCACGGGTGAAAGTAATCAGCCGTGAGCAGTTGGAGCAAGGTCACATGTATATTTTACACAACATCGACGAAGTGAGTGTTTATATCGAGGAACATACCAATTTCATCAAGAGACAATATCCTTGATCCAATTCAATGTGGCTTGCTAGAGAGCATAACAAGACATTTATTAAGTGGTTTGAAGATAAAGTCTTACATCAACTATCTCAAACACCAGATAATGTTACTGAAACCGTAAAATGCCTCGCCTTTAAACCAAAATTGAATGTTATGTCTTATGAAGGGTTTGACATAAATTGTTTCTCATATTACACAAAGCGTCAAGATGATAAGAGTGTCGTACAAAATAGCGGGGTCTCCCTTCAAGCGTCCTCATTGTTTTCTGCAAGTGCAAAGGATAAAATTCCACGTGAAGCTAAAATGTCATATTATAGTGTCATTGAAGACATATGGGAGTTTGACTATGTAGATTTCAGAATTCCGCTCTTTAAATGTAATTGGGTTGACAACAACAAAGGAGTTATAGTGGATGAATTGGGTTTCACATTAGTGAACTTTGAAAAGATTGGCAAGAAGGGTGAACCATTCGTATTGGCATCACAGGAAAAACAAGTATTTTATATCAATGATCCTACAAATGATAATTGGTCGGTTGTTCTTCATGGTAAAAGATAGTTCATTAAAGATCCTATAGATGAAGAAGAGTACTATGATAAGTATGATGACTCCAATCCATTCTCAGTTGGGTTGCCAACACCACCAAACATTGAAACTGGGGATCACAATGACTTGTATGTTCGTTGGGATCATAATGAAGGATTGTTAATTGATAAAAGATCACAATATTAGAGGCATGGATGTTTATATTTTTATTATGTTCCCATGATGACCGTGTTGATGATCACCGTGAGGGTGAGGATGTGCTTACACCGCCTGACAATGTAAGTTTTAAGAATATATCCCTGAGGTTTCTATCTATATGTTCATTTATAATTATATTATGTACGTGTGTTTTTTATCAAATCTTTAGGATACTAGTTAATAGAAATTCTATTAAATTTGCAGGCATTCACCAAAGACTACAAGCTATGCAGGACGGCCATGACATAGCTATGCAGGGTGCCATCGACATTGCTTTGTAAATCCAAAGCGCAACAGTCAGAGAGAAAGCAAGCATCCCACACTAAGGTTATATAGATATATAGTGGGACTAAGGTGATGATCCCACCTGCTAAAACATGTTACTGACAACTACATGTTATGACTGGGAGGTCGTGATTCATCAACCACATGCATTAGCAGGAGGACAAACATATTTCACCACGAGTTAACATTGAAGAAGGTTAGTAGACCTTCTTCAATGTTAACTCATGGTGAAATCTATTTCCTCCTGCTAATGGATACTGTTGTTGAATCACGACCTCCCAGTCGTAGCATGTAGTTGTCGGTAACCTATTTTAGCTGGTGGGATCGTCACCTTAGTCCCACTATATATGTACTAAGTTATAGTGTTGTATGTAAATTCGGCGTTGTTGTTATTATGCACTATATATGTGTTAGTCTGTCATGTTGTTATATGAATCTAAAACACTTGTGCATTCTGCACTTTATGTATTGTATCTGTATCATGCTTCCCTTCATTGTGGTTGTATCATGAATTTTTATGAATTGTGTGCGAAAATCATCAATACATGAATGTTTCTATATGTGTCTGAATGTGAAAAGAGATGAAATAAATGGAACTGCAGGTTGCTGCTGGTTTCTACATGTGTGTGGTGAAAAAAAAATAATATGAATTAAATGTTCTATACATGAGTGTGAATCACATATATATAATATTGTCCATCATGTTAATTTTGCAGGTTTGTGGCCTGTTGTTCGCTGATATCAATGGATGTCGTAAAACCTGTAGTTCATAACTGAACTGCATGTTTCTCATCCTACGACCAGCCACAGCAGGTCTGCAGACTGACAGAAAAAAAACATAGGCGTCGGTTATTTGAACAAAACTGATGACATATAGTTACAATGTCAGTTTCCCTACTAGTAACCGACGTCGATTTCCCTAGAGGGCAGACACCACGGTCGTGCTGGTCAGCACGGACGTGGCAGCGGGTGAGATGGCGTCGATTATCACTAATAAACTGGCGCCGATAGTGCCCCAGATGGCGCCCTTTCTGTGGCGCGAAGATATATGGCGTCAGTTTCTAAGCTAATAACCGAAGCCTATACCCCCTACTGCCACGTTTTCGGCGTGTTTTCGGTGGCGCGCAAAGGGTTTTGGCGTCGGATTGAGAACTGATGCGTAACGGTTGGGCTTTTAGCGGCGCCCACATAGGTGTCACCTGGAAACTGACACTAAATGCCTTAAATAACCGACACTAAAGGTCGGTTATGTACTAGTGTGTGTGTGTATATATATATTTATGTATATATATATATATATATATATACATACATATATATATGTATATATACATATATATACATATATATACATATACATATATATACATATATATACATACATACATATATATGTATGTTTGTGCATATATATATGTATGATATATATATATATATATACATATATATATGGTATATACTTAATGCATGTATGGATGTTGAGTCTTTGTTACCCGTTGTTTAAATACCACTCGTCTATCTAATCATAATATGATATTGAGGTGAATATTAGAGTGTAGGAACACTGTTAAGTCACAATATTTTATTTATGTATAATCAACCTCTTATGACGTACTATGATTTCAATGAGTATCTTAAAACTTTTATACTATCATTACAATTTGTTCATGTCTATTACAATATGCCTAACCACATTATAGTTTGTGACTACATACACAAATTTCACAAACTCACTCATATTTTTAGTCCAAACTGTATATAGAGGATATATAATTTGTTAATACATGCCACTACATTCTATGAAAAGGTATAATAGTGATGAGGAGGCCATCAGATAAATTAGTAATTTTTTATTATTAATTCAACAACATAATGAGGTTCATATTATTCTTATTCCAAGTAGTTGCAATGAGCTTCTTCTAACATGTTATAATTTCTATATGTATGTTCTGAAGTGTCTACCACCATTACAATTTTTCTTTTATATATTATAGTATGTCCAACCACATTACAATTTGTTTCTACGTACAAAGGAACTTCATAAAAGCACCCATGTTTTCAGTTAAAATTCTTTGAAGTGAATAAATGGTTGGTCTAATGCATGTTTCTTTTCTTTCTATAAATCGGTGTTATAGATGTGAGATTCCATCATATACATAAGTGTTTCATTTTATTTTATTTAAGAATACAATTGAGGATCATTTAACTTCCCTTCTTAGCAAGTCCATTCAAACTCTTCTGACATATTATAGTTTCTATTTTTATAATACATCATATCTACTATCTTTATTCTTTTCTCATTTAAATTACAATATGTCCTAATACATTGCAATTTGAGGTTTATTTTATTTTCCTTCTTAGAAATATCATTCAGACACTTCTGACATATTACTATTTCCATATGTATGTTACAACATTCTTTAGTCTTTAAAGTTTACTCATTATATTACAATATGGCCAAATACTTACAATTTGAGGTAAATTTAACTTCCCTTCTTAGATAGTAATTCAAATTCTTCTGACCTATTATAGTTTCTATCTATATACTATAACATATCTACTGTCGTTACAATTTTCTCATTTATATCACAATATATCTAAATACATTATAGTTTTTCCTAGATACACATAAAGATTATAAATCCACCACTATTTTTAGTTAAATTTTATCTTCCAGATATATGGTTGATGAATGTGAGGTAGTGTTTTTTCTATGTAAGAGGTAAAATAGGAAGAATGTGGCCATCAAATAAATATGTTTACATGTGTATTCAATGTAGAAATACTCTTAGAATTTTCTTTTTGTTGTTGCTCAGATTAACAACTTAGTAGTGGAAGATTGCATATAACACTCTCAACGCTTATTGTTTGTTGTGATTGTGAATTCTATGCTTAATTTTAAATAATAACATTATCTTTTTTTTCAATGTGTATTCAAGGTTGTGATTGTGATTGTCAGAACACAAGGTAAAACTTATTTTTTTCTATCATTGTATAGTTTTTTCTATTGTTGTACAGTTTATCATTTGATATTAACAAACACCCATCTTCCTTATATGTTATCTCTTATTAATATGGTTTTACTATGTAAATTACAATATGTCATGCCACCTTACATAGTGTTTATACATACACAAATACACAAACATGCATGTAATTTCAATTGTATCGATTATGCTTATATCGTCTTTGTATCCCCATCTTGGGTTTCTTTATCAAAGCCAGTATATCTAACATGAATTTTAAACTATGTACTTAGAAACTAGATGAAACATCTCCTAGTTGTGAGTTAACACTGAACATGTTCCAGGTTGAACAATGTGTAAATCTCTAGTCCTCATTCACTTGTTTGTTATCTAGTTAATATGGATGCCTCAATGTCTGCAACCATCCTTTTTGCTACTTCATTAACTCATAATAATTACCATCTAATTATAAATAATGGCACTACACCCATGCACTTATAATTGAATTTCAAATTACAAAAAAATGATGCTTCCTTTGTTCCATGCAATCGTAATTGATTTTTGTCTAATTACAAATGATGCCAACATATTCTATAGAATCATAATTGATTTTTGTCTAAATACAAATAGTCCCACTGCTACTATAGTTAGGGGCGTTATAACCTAACGATCGACATGGGCAACCAATTCAATGCATATATATATATATATATATATATATATATATATATATATATATATATATATATATATATATATATATATATATGCATTGAATTGGTTGCCCATGTCGATCGTTAGGTTATAACGCCCCTAACTATAGTAGCAGTGGCACTATATGTATTTAGACAAAAATCAAATTTTTTTTTAGAGAAAGTCAGGAGGCTATCTTATTCATCCCGCCCTCCTCTTGCGAGAAAATTTGGCAAAAGGTTACAATCACTAATAAGATCTGCAGAAAAAAACAAGGTAGTACTACTACCCTTACATTTATCCCTAACTAGGACCTCATACATATCAAAAGGAGGAGAAAAATAGAAAGTGTAATTCTCTCTCTGAGCAAGGTGTTTTTTGGCTAGAGTGTCGGCCATAGTGTTACCTTCTCTACTAACATGCACGACAGACCAATTTTCCTTCTTGAAGTTCCTTATTTTCGTAGCTAACTTCGCATACTTATGTATATATGTATTTAGACAAAAATCAATTATGATTATATATATATATATATATATATATATATATATATATATATATATATATATATATATATATATATATATATATATATATATATATATATATATATATGGTACCATCTTTAATGCCTGCGTGAGTAACTACCCGCCCCCAATTTCGGTTACTTTTTTCAAGTTGGTTACTTTTGACATGTAGAGGGTTACTTTACCTTGCAAACTATTGAGTTTCATGCATAGATAGTTACATTTGTAACAATAGATTTCAAAACACAATTACATATATATCTGCTATGTATTTTGTATGGGATTACTTTTTTAGTCATATAGATACTTTTCGATCAACATAGTTACTTTTTTTTTATAGCAGAATTACTTTTCTGGTCAGAACAGTTACTTTTTTGGCTGTCGGGTAGCGAAATCTAGGCTACCCGCGCGGGTATTTAAAAAATGACATATATATATATGTATATATATATACATATATATACATATATATGTATATGTATATATATATCTATGTGTGTGTAAGTATTTGTGTGTTAGCGTGTGTGTGTACCCACATACATATATTGGGGCATCTATGTGCGACTACAATGTACCTCACTTACCAACATCTTCTTTGTGGACCCTTGGATTAGTGGACTTATTAGGTTTACGTGTAGACTGGGATAAGAAATGTTGTGAGATAGTATACACGTGCCATTATTATTGTTGTACTATAGTTAGTATACATGTTCATATGATGCATTTTGTTCAGTTTATATATGTTAGTGAAAATTTGAGTAAATTATGTTAACATAAGATTGCATGTTGATTGCTCAAACTAGATATTGTTTTCATTTGTGGGTTTTTATGTTTATCTTTTGTTCTAGATAGGAAACATAGTACAATTAGTTGACATTCTCAAGTTGTCTATCAAATCCACATTGTGTGAGATCAAAATTTTGAAATTCCACACGTGCATGGAATATCAAAAACCTTGGTACTTGACAGTTGATATAAGAAAAAGAAAGAAACTTAACCAGAAATTTCTCCTTCCGGCGCTTAAAAGTGAGTTTAAGTTTGCATCAAAAACCCTAGATTCCTTGTAAATTGTTAAATAGAGAATGTAGGAGACATATAATCTTCTTAATACTTACTATGTTGTTAACTAAATTTAGAGTACCTTTCTATGATCTAGTCTGTCTTTGTACCTACCAAATAAGGAATCCACTCTAAGTATAACAATTTATCAATGTTTTACTATTTCTCTATATATCATATCTAATGTTTGTAGTATCATATTTACATTCAACCAAAAGACTAGCGGTTTCCTGATGCATGTCCCATCAATAAAAAAGCTTATGTATTAGTATGTAAGAATGTTGTACCACATATAAGTAGACATAAATGATCAGGTGCAACATTAGTTAAAGAAATTGGTGATTGTTTATAATTGTGTAGTTCAACATTAGAAATATAGTGTAATTATTGAGATATAGACTCATGGTTCATAGTGTTCACATGATTCATCTAGTTAATGAAATTGCATGCATACAAACATGTAGGCCAACTGAAAGATAAATTGTCTTATATTTGAATCAACATGACTCTCAATTTCTATTATAGTGAGAACCTCTATTGTTAAGATAGGACCTACTATTAAGTAAGGTGAAACCCAAAATGCAGTGGATACATTCCCAACAAATCATCTACCTTGTGTATAGGTATGGGAATCAGTTATAAAAATATAACCTCCAAGTTCTATTAAAAGAGTGTTGAACTAGAATACTCTCAAAGATATGACTTGTGAATCCTTATCCTAGGTCATAATAATATAGTTCACCCTGTGATTTTAGATAGGAGCATAGCCCTACATATAGAGATTTCTAGATATGTGAAAACTTTGCACTCATTTGAGGCAGAGTTCCAAGGATGTCATAGGTAGATAAGACTTCTTCTCTATAAGAGCTTCATGTTACAACTGATGATTTCCCATTAAATAATATAAAGGCATGTAAAAGATATTTAGTTAGAAACTAAGTTTTGGGTGTATAATAAGTGGTAAGAAATGTATTATTATGGATAGGCTATGCCCTAATTTTAGTGTCTTAATCTTGCATAGGTCATCCTTAGAAGTAAGTCAAGTAAACAAGAAAACACTTGCTTTGGGAGGAAACATATTTGGCACATAATACTCATACATATTAATTACTCGACTTCGTTTGACACTATATGATTGAAGAAACCACACATATTTATAGAGAGTCACTCTTACAAGATCCATCTAATTTGTTCTCCTAGCATACAATGTGTGTAATACTAAGTTGATATCATGAGTTATAGTTGGGGGCATATTTGTGTTGTAGACTAAATGACCAGACCATAGTTATTGCATAATGGTGAGTGTATATTTGTCATATTTTTAGTTACATTTTAGATTTATTTTTACATGTTTTGTTTGAATCTACGCCATATTTCACTTATTTTACTTTTTGCATAGTTTATGCAATCTATTTATAATTTAGTATATTTTTGTTGTTTTATTTATTGGTTGATACAAAAAGAGAAGAGAAGAAATTATCTCTCTATGAAAATCCCAATAGAATGATTGT
The DNA here is from genome assembly GCA_963693085.1 of Alisma plantago-aquatica. Lineage (NCBI taxonomy): Eukaryota > Viridiplantae > Streptophyta > Magnoliopsida > Alismatales > Alismataceae > Alisma > Alisma plantago-aquatica. Next base: position 816,539,710 of record OY856411.1, on the reverse strand, counting down.
AGATTGCATATCCTCATGTACATACTATAAATTAAAAGTGAGCATCAGTAAACTATAGATGGTCACTCATATGGTCACAAAATGTTCTTAGAAACAAAGAATTAGATGTTTTAAAAGCCATTAGATACAAAAAAATCAATTGTCTATCAAAATATATATATTTACTATTACAAACTGATCATACAATCAGAAAGGTAGATTGGTTCTTCATTAAGTTTAGCAAAAATTATAGTAAATATATAGATAGTATAACCCAGTAATAAATGTCTATAGATTCCATATCAAATTTCTAAATTGAGATTCAAAATGACCTTGAAAGACAATTTGATTGTATAAGCAATGATTCCACATCTCAACCAACTGACCAATAAGTTGTCTAAAACTCATGTGATACAAATGTATAGCTGACAGTCATTGGATGAATTTATATGGATATCAATTTTGTGTGTGGATACAAAAACACTAAGTGGTCGTCCAAGGTAGACAATTCAGAACTATTCTTTCCCATTCACAACCCAGTCATCATTATGGAAGGTAGGGGATGGAAACAGTCAGATTGACATTAAGATGCACTCCATCGTACATCTGGATAGGAAACAATAGTTGACATCCTAGTGTTGTGGCAAGACCACTGAACTTCTACTCCACGATGCTCTTTTCTCCATGATCTTCTTATTCTCTCTCTTTTTGTATCATGAACAAGATTAGGGTGTAGATCTCTTACTAGGGTATAGGGATTATATGTGTTTCCATATCTTTTTTGTTCCTTAAAAGCATGTTGCTCCTTTTTTCATTACTTTCTCAAGAGAGGGTACATACAATGTTTTACAAGATACAAACAATAGAATAGAGAAAAAAAGGTTTCTATATGAATGTGAATATGTTAGCTTTAGTATTGGCCCATCTCAATTTGTATTTATCCTTTCTCCCTTCATAAATGAACATTTTCATGTCATTCCATATAAACTAAAGCATGGCAACAACAGAGGTATTTGCAGACCCATTAAAATTTTCAGTATGGCCCTCCAAACTCTTAACTTTTCTTGTAGCATACCTATCGTGAGTGGTAGAGTTCCATAGATCAACAGGATAGGAACAATCAAAGAGTAAATAATTTAGATTCTCTTCAATGTTCCTACAGAGAACACACATAGATGGAAATTGCATCCCTCTCTCTTTTAGCTGATTATGCATCACCAACTTGTTTAACACCATTCTCCATGCATGAACAAGCACACTTCTAGGGACTTTCTATCACCAAACCATTCTTACCCCAATCCCAATCCCACTGCCTAGATAATGGTAAAGGCATTGAAGCACCCATCCCTTGGTCACCCAAATGGATCTCACACATTGTCATATACAAAAAGAAATAATAACTCATAAAATAAGAGATTTAAAGAACTAACCAAACCAATTTATGATTTTGCAGATTTGTCCTTGTCATCAGAGTTTGTCAAGAGAGGAAGCAATTTAGTCAATTCCTCATATTGATCCATCTTGCTTGCCAAAATTGAAAATCAAGACACAGTCAATGAAATTCCATTCTATGCTATCAAAAACAAGTAAAATAGTTTTATATAAAAGTAGTATACTTGGTAGGACTTATATTTAAAAATAGTCAACAAGAAATTTTCCAAAACATCATTTATTTGACAAGATTTTATTACAAGTTTCCCATTATGTTGATATCAATAAGAATGCTTATATATTCATGTGTCTCCATTTCACCAACGAGATGGGGAAGGTCACTAGGATCCCTCTCTCCATGTGAGGTAGGAGGTCAATCGACATGCACAAGTTCCACTCTCCAAATGAGGAGGTCGCTTGTACTCAATATCAACTTTATCATCATTATCATTATCATAATTAGGGCAATCATAATGGGCAATATCATTTATGTTTTCAAGTTTGTCTCAAACTATAATATAGAAAATAAAAAGACTAATCAGTAGGGAACAATATCTCAAACAAATACATATCCAAGTTTACATTTCAAGATGTACATAAAATGTATCATCAATACTATTAGTCTGTTCAAGGAGGAAGTACAATAGTGTACCTTTCACAGAAGATTTAGAGTAAGATCTTGTGACTCAAATGATAGGGACAAATTCAATCTCTAAAAAATTAATGGGCATGCATTCATTAGTATTTAGTCAAAGTATGAAGAGGTCACAAGGACCATAGATTAGGGTTCCTTAAGCCTGATTATTATTCTTAGGTGTGGTATATCTTTATTGAACAATATTATAGTTTATCATGTTTTTAAAGTCTAATCATCATGTTCTAACATCATATCATGGATATCCACACCTAGTCTATAATGAGGACATAATTCCCAAAAATCATCAAGGGTAAAGTCCATGGATCAATATCAAGTTTTCACAAGATTTAGAACACTCCTACTCAGAAGATTATAATTTTAGGGTTAGGACGCATCATAAAGATTAAGCGTCATAGTATGGCATGAAATCATAATCAAGAGTAGATAAGCCAACAAGGTTAGATCTAGATTCTAATTCAAGTCCTAATTTTAGTGTCTCAAGATAATCACTAGAGTCAAATATTATGGTTTCCAAAGATTAATCATGATTATGTAGTCATTAGACAAATGTAGAAGTAAGAGATCAAAGTCTAGGTATACCCGTGAAATATATAATGAATTAGGATACACAAGTATTTTTAATCGATTCCTTAGGTTGTTATGATCAAAATGTACTTTTTTTTCATTATATTTACAACTAGGAATCAAAAGATATGATTTTTAATCGATTCCTTAGGTCATTTACTAGATTTTTCGAGTAGAGAGGAGGGATATTTACTAGAAAAAAGAAGAGGAAAACATTTGGCCATTGATTTGGAAGTCAACCTTTGACTGTAGACAAGATCTTGTGGCTAAGAAGGTGTAGCCTCCCAAGTACGTGTGAAGGAGAGAAGGAGAGGTTGGGAGCATGAGGCTTTGGGTCCGTCAATCCTTTGTCTTGGTCAGTTGTTGACTATGATCCAATGATCATGACTGCTCACCATGCCCACACAGATATGTGTATATTGAGGGGGCATCATGGCAGAGAGGAAACTGAAGAAAAGAGGTATATGAGCAGGAGGGAAAGAGGATGTAGGGAAAGGTGTAACTCGGTCTCACAAGGTCAAAACGAAGTTAGCGGTAGGGTTTTTATAGGGTATCAGAGCTATCTTTTAGGGTTTTAATGGGGTCACAACACCCATGGGGGTAGAAAAAATGGAGACTCTCAAGGATTCTTCAAGATAGTCGATTAGAAGTAGATTTAGGGTTTGATGGGGGCAAAATTGCAAGGCCAATGTTTCTATGCGATCAATTTTTTAAATTAGGGTTGTATTGAGTAATTTCCTATTTCGGTTTCATTTGCTCCTCTCCACAATCAGCGTGAGGGAGGAGATGATTCCTTAGCCCTTCAATCAGGCCTACAATCCATGGTTTCCTGATCTGAGGGTCAAGGTTTCCTCCAAAATTGGACCGCGGATCGCTGACCTAGAAAAGGTCAAATAAAGGGGAAAAAGGGATTTTTAGCATATAAGTTCAAGAATTTGTAGAAAACTCTAGAAATTTCCAAGTGAGGTAAAATTTTGAACCATAAGTTCACAAAAAATGTGTAGAAAATTTAGAAAATGATTGAGAACCAAAAGAAAAAGTTATATGGACAAGTATACTTCTTTGGATCAAGCGATAATTAACTTAATTTGTAGCGTCACAAAGTGTATAAAATCCAAATTCATCACTATATTTCGAATTTATGTATTATCAAGTAGCCAAGGAATAATAAATTGAGGTCATGAGTGAACATAAAGAGGAAAAAATAGGAATTGAACATGAATAGAGGAAAATTCACATTATCACATCCTTCCCCCATAAGAGGAATTTTGTCCCCAAAATTCAAAAAATCCTCAAAATTTGGAATTATCCAATCCAAGTTGTATCCTCAAATACTAAAACATTCTCAAATATATAGTCAAGATAATGTCCTCAACATTACAACCACATCAACAGTCCCTCATAAACTTGCATTGATCAATTCAGAGGTAAGAGTACCACAGTTCGCTAAATGAGTTCACTTTCAAGTTATGTCTTCATACTAAGGGAGAATTGGGATTGAGAGTCAAGGTTATATGTCATGAATTAAATTGGGCCATGTACTAACAAGTCATAATTCAAGATTCAAGGTTCAAACATCAGAATTATGGGTTCTAAATATGCAAGTCTAGGGTTTTGATTACTATCCAGACCACATGTGTGATCATTTACCCGTGAATAAAATTCTAGCAATATTTCCAAATTTCAAATTCAATTTCTTCATCAAGTATATTCAAGGTGGGTGAATATCCCACCTTAGGTCATATTTAGGAAATTAACCTTATGCATATATTCAACATTACCATTCTAAAGAATTATTACTGAGTCAACATCTTCAAGATCTGAGTTTTTGGTGATATGAAAGTCATTAGCCACATCATGGGTGATCTCAAGATCCACATGGGTGATTATACGAGTCACATAAATATCAAGATTCATAATCATGTTTCAAGATCTTATACATCACTATCAAGAGTCGAAGTTTAGAAATCAAGATCATAGTTCGAAACAATTCAAAGCTTAGGTTTTAGATTCCAATTTAGACCTTGGGGTGATCATTCATCCATATTCAATATCTGATTAACAATTAAGAAATATTCAAGAAATATTTTTGATATCAGTCACCAATTTTATTGGCATGGTATCAAGATTTAATGAATGATCTAGACTGATGTCTTTCTAGGAATTTAGCCACAATCTATAGTCAACACTGTATTTCAAGAGAAGAAATCATTATTTTCATGGACTTCATCTATTGGAGACTTAGGTCAAGGAATAAAAATCAGGTGGAAGGGATTACCTTTCCAACTCTAGATAATCAACATGATTGCAATTTAGAGATAGTCAAAAATCGAGATGTGATCAGGATTAGGGTAGTCAAAATTAGAAAGTACAATTCAATTATTCCAATATGTGTGATTCGATGAGGGTCCATCCATGTCCAACTATTTTTGTTATCACTCATAGTTAGTATGTACCAAACCGACTAGTGACATGGTTGAGAATATTGAAGTTCAAAATAGAGCCGATTAAATGTCTCCAATTCATATGTAAATTATCAAATCCAATGATAGGTTATGAATCATAGTGTAGAGATCCCAATATAACATGGCATCAAACTTCAATTTTTAGAGATATGGTGAGTACAAGGTTCATTTACGAAAGTTAAAAGGGTTGCATAATCAACAGATCATAATCTAGATCTAGTAATGATTTCATTGGTTCATTCATTGATAGCAAGTCTTGATATGGCCTTCTAACCAATCACTAGATTTTATGATTGAACATGTCGTCCATTACAATTCCAACATCTATTGTTGTCTGTATCTCCATGACTACGGGCTTGGATGTAGCAGTAAAGGTAGTCATGGTGATTTGGACTCCTCTAGGGATTATCCATGTTGTGTATCTTGCCCATTTGGCCATAGGATTCATCAGTATTTTGGTTTGTACGTCCCAAGCATCATCATTGGAATCATTTCTTGGTTCATCCTCATCACCATCAACATTTTTATGCATGGGTCTTTTTCCCTTGTCCACATCATTCTCAACTTCTTCAAGAACTTTTTATCCTCAATTGTCTTTTCCCTTTCTTCATGTATTTTCTTCTTAGTCATTGTTTTATCAATCTTCCCTTCTCAATCATTATTCATTCCAGAGGGTCTTGCTCTTTGACTATGAGCTTGTGGGGCCATCTACAAGGTATATGCATTTATCGGTCCTTTAATCACATAGGTCGAGTTAAGAGTATATCAGATCATAGGATATTCATCTATATAGTTTCAAAATTTATTTCACAATTTGGTTGATACCCATACTACCCAAAAATAGGGAGAGTGCATATCCAGTCATGATACCTAGTAAAGGAAGAGATGACGAGTCACCCAACTTCAAACTCATAAGTGGTCTATGTGTAATCATTAGAGAGAAGATAAGATAATTGGAACAATACTCTAGGGTGACAATGGAAAACCTTTAGGTCTAGTTTTGGATCAATTAAGGCCATGTAGAGAGGGGAACCTCAGCCATTTTTAAGACAGATAAGAGGTGATTATGCCAGAACCCCGAGCCTAGAGACTTCAATTTTCACCATTGACTTTAGGGTTTCCTAGGTTTACGGACTCAAGATGTTATTTACTAAATGTATATGAGAGTGTGTATGCTCTGATACCAACTATCACTGATCCATTCTTACCTTAATCCCAATCCCACTACTTAGATAGTGGTAAAGGGATTGACGTGCCCGTTCCTAGGTTTCCCAAATGGATCTCACACACTAGAATATACAATAAGAAGAAATAATAACTCATAAAACAAGAGATTTAAAGAACTAACTGACCCAATCTATGATTTTGCATATCTATCCTTGTCATCAGAGTTTTTCAAGAGTGGATGCAACTTAGTCAATTCCTCATATTGATCCATCTTACTTGCCTAAATCAAAAATCAATACACAGTCAATGCAATTGCATGGTACGCTGTCAAAAACAAGTAAAATAGTTTTCTATCAAAATTGTATACTTGGCAGGACTTATATTCAAAAATAGACAACAAGTGATTTTTGAAAACATCATTTATTTGACAAGATTTTATTACAAGTTTCCCATTATGTTGATATCGAGAAGGATTCTTATATATTCATGTGGCTCCATTACCCCAATGAGATGGGTAAGGTCAATAGGCTCCTTCTCTCCATATGATTTAGGCATTCAATTGAAATGTACAAGTCCCACCCTCTGAATGAGGAGGTCACTTGTACTCAATATCAACATTATCATCATTGTCATCATCGTAATTTGGGTAGTCATAATGGGCAATATCATTTATGTTTTCAAGTTTGTCTCAAACTATAATATTGAAAATCATAAGACTAATTAGTAGGGAATAGTAGCTCAAACAAATACATAGCCAAGTATACATTCCAAGAGGTACATAAAATGTATCATCATTACTATTAGTCTGTTCAAGGAGGAGGTATAATAGTGTACCTTTCACCGAAGATTAGAGTAAGATCTTAAGAGTCAAAAGATAGGGTCAAAGTCATGCCCAAGAACAATAGTGGTCATGTATTCATTATTATTCTAGTATGTGGAGAGGTTACAAGGACAACAGATTAGGATTCCTTAATCCTAATCATTATTCTTAGGTGTGGTATATCATTATTGACCAATATTCTAGTTTATCATTATTTTAAGGTCTAATCATCATGTTCTAACATCATGTCATGGATATCCACACATAGTCTATAATGAGGACTTAATTACCAAAAATCATCAAGAGTGAAGTCTAGAGATCAAGATCAGGGTTTTCACAAGATTTAGAACACTCATATTCACAAGATTACAATTTTTGGGTTAGGACCCATCATCTAGCTTTTAATCACCACTTTATGGAATGAAATCATATCCATGCGTAGATAAGCCAACAAGGTTAGATCTAGACTCTTAGTAAAGTCCTAATTTTAGTGTCCCGAGATAATCATTAGAGTCAAATATTAGGGTTTCCAAAGATTAATCATGTTTATTGAGTCATTAGACAAATGTATAAGTAAGAGATCAACATCTAGGGATATCAATGAAATATATAAAGAATTAGGCATCACAAGTATTTAGTCAATTCCTTTGGGGTTTTTGATCAAAATGGATTATTTGTTCATAATATTTGGATCTAGGAATCAAAAGATAAATTTTTTGCAAATTTAGGTCATTTACTGGATTTTTTCGAGTAGAGAGGAGGGTTACCAGAAAAAGGAAGAGAGAAAAACTTCAACCGTTGATCGAGCATTCAACCTTTCTCCATGGTGAACATCTTGAGGCTAAAAAGGCGTGGCCTCCCAGGTAGGTGCGAGGGAGAGGAGGAGAGGATGGGAGCGTGAGGCTCTGGGTTCGTCGATTCTTACTCTAGGTTAGGTATTAACTATGATACAATGATCACAATTGGTCTCCATGCCCGCACAGACCCGCACCCAGTGAGGTAACATCATAGAGGAGAGGCAACTGGAGAAAAGAGGAATACAAGTAGGAGGGTGAGAGTGTAAAGAAGTGAAACCACTCCTCTACTAGAAAGAAAAGACCACATCCCTTGAACCAAAAACCATATAAAAGTTTTCACCAAAGGGATGGAGACCAATTCATTCAACATGTATGTATCTTCATACAATGAGTAGCAGCGGAAAAGATCATTATCTAACAAATTCACAAGGATTGATAACATAATACATCACTTCACCACACATGGGTGTCTAAAAGGAAAACTAAATATATAATCCAAAGATCAAGCCGAGGGTCATCTAACCACCTCTTCAAGTCTCCCAAAAGATCATCTATGAGGTTGATGTCAAAGTTCACCTCTCCTTGGTCAAACCTAGGGTTGGAAGCATACTCCACAAAAGAGGAGAAAAGGAAACATCAGCAAAATGTTGGTATGTGTATACTGAAAAATAACTTTGACCAATTTAAGCAATAAGGACATCAAATGTCAAATTCTTCCCATACAAGAGATAAGGACTACCCACGCGGGCATAAAAGAAAAAAAATCATCATAACATGATAAAAGAGGATACTTGTCATAAACATAAATAGGTAGTAGGGCACTCACCCCACAAACATCATCAAACATGCATGCATGTTAGATAAACATAGCACTAGAATAATATAAACACAAAGGTGGCCAAGACTTCACATCCTTGAAAACTTGATAGACAATGACTCACCGTCAACTCCCAATATATATAAGAGTTGAGCCAATACTTCACATCCTTGAAACTTGGGTATGGGGCACCACCACCACCACCCATAAGAAAAAAGGGCACATACACAAAAACTAATGTAATTTACACTACTCTAGTGCTACTAATTCACATAGCATGTAAAATATAGAGGTAAGTAAATAGTTTAGTCAGAATAATTCATGGTTTCTATCACACAATGGACAACAGAAACATATAACCATCCACTTCAAAGTGGCACATATCAATATAGGAGACCAACATGCACCAAGACACAAGATAAGGTATCAGGAACATATCCACGTCCATAATAAGCAAGATAGTTCACACACACATGATATCAAAAGAAAAGACATATGTTTAGGCTAAAGTCAAAAGAATTAGAAGATAGGTGAATAGCTCATCATAGAGGAATAGGGATACAACATACCTCAACTTCAGAGTCAAAAGTCCAAAGCACTACTAGATCCAAGTCTAGGTCACCAAAGAGCCTATAAAACACATATTCAACTTTTATGACAAAATCATACACATTATCCAAACCCTAAAAACCACCTTTTTATCATTATGTGAATTAGTTTATGAAAACCATGCCGCATTATATATTAAGTTATTAGGAGTCCAAAACATATTTTATTATATTTTTGTGACTTATTGATAATTAGTTATGGTTTTTACACATTAATTCATCATTACCTAGGCCTATTGAAAACACCTATTATTGATCTTTAGATTCAGTTATCAAAACATATACCATCAGTTAGATCTTATTTTTTTAATTCCACCAAATATATTTCCATATTTTTTTGATCATCCATTAATTAGTTATCAATTTTTAATTATCAACCAATAAGGAAATTACAACTAATCAAAATCATTTGAAAAAGGAAGAGAGCGAGAGGCCACACTGGGTTGGGTCGGCCACTCAGATCTGCCAAAGTCAGTAGGTGACTAAGCCAACACTGCAAAGACCAGTCACAAAGAAAACAATACATAACGGTGCAAAAAGACAATATTACCCTTTGTCGTGAAACAAAATAGAAGAGCCGAGAAGGGCACAACAGAGAAAACTCCACAACCATTGTTTCTTCCTTGAGTTTGTGCGGCTGCAGACTTGCCAAAGAGGAACCAGGTGAAACCGAAGGTGATTGAAGCCACAAAACCCAAAACTGACGCCATGTTTGGGACCCTGGCATGCTCCCGGTCACAACAAGCCCAAACTCAGGCTGACCAGAGCACAGGGGCTCGAAAAGCATCGGTCGACCAAGTTGTTGAGGTCATGAAACACGGAATGGTGAAGGAAAGTGAATTCCTCAAAAGAAACTATGTAGGGAGCACCGGCAAGCCAAGCCAAAGACAAATGTGAAGAAAACAAGTGTTGAGGTGAAGAGAAACATCGTAATTGACTCAGAGGTCAGAAACCAAAGAAAAAGAGGGAAATGGAAATTTTACATACCAGGACACAATCAAGAAGTCCAGAAGCACCGCAAGATCTCTACGAGGATGAAGAAGCAGTTTGAAGAGAACCAGAAGGACAAAAGCATGCGACTATAGTCAGCAAGGTCGTCGAAGGGATTTGTTTCAGGTCAGGCAACGTCTGGATAACCTGTGGTTGAACGGGTGGTCAAGAGCACTAGTTAGGGTTTGAGGATGGTAGAGGGTAGGTATATATAGGGGAAAAAGAGTGGTCGATGTTGGGTTCCTTCATTGAACAGGAAACATGGGAAAAAATGGAAAGCCCTTGTCGACCAGGATTTTTGACGAATGAAACCCTAACAAACTAGGGATCGACCAGATCAGAAAGTCATGGAGATGGAGGAAAGCAAATCTTGAGGCGCCTAGAAGAAATGATAGAAGAGGAAAACGCAAAAGAAAACATGTGTTACTGTAGCCACGAGAAAGAGTCTGACTGGAGGTAGGAGACAACTCCTCCTTCTTCGGATTCTCATCCAAGGGCTAACATGAAATCTGATATAAGTGGGCCCTGTGATAGCCCAAGCTTAGGAAAATAAATTGAATTAAACAAAGTGAAATCCAAGTAATGCTTGTATTTTCTCTTTCCTCAATTAGGGGCTCTAGACTTATCCAAATTAAACCAAATTTTGCACATAGGTTAAGTGAAACTTTTAGATTTTGAATATACACTTAGTTTTGCCTTTTGGAAACTTTTAATAGTTTAAACAAATCAAATCACATTTTCTCTTTCCTCTGTCATTAATAGCATTAGGATTATCCAATTTTGGTGAAACTTGACCCACAAGTCATATTTAATGTGTTGGATACGATTTTTTCATCAGTTTTACATTTTGTAGTTGTTTGAGCATTTATTTAATATTTTGAAGGTTCTACACACTTTCTCTCTCCTAATTTATCCTTTTAAGCAAGCTTTCTCCAAATTGGATGAAAATTCACCCAAAGGTTGTATTCATCATGTAGATAGTGAATATAAGATTGTTTTCCTCTTTTGGAGACATATATTATTTTATTTGATATTTTAAGTAGAACTCATGCTATATTTCTCAAATTGAATTAAATGATTTTTTTTTTGAAATAGGTAAATATATTGCCAAAGAGAGGTAGAGGAACTACCAAGTACAAAACAAGAATAGAGAAACTATCCATATAGATGGGGGTATACAATAACCCATAATATCTAAACTAGCTTGTATACATGGTTATATAAAAAATCCCCAGTATAACTTTGCCCGTCTAGTTACACCTTTCAGCAAGCTCTTCTTAGCAAGAGCTAGATTACAAATTGCAGCTGACACCTTCTTGAGTAGCTCCATTTCTGAATAGCCACCTTTAAGGTGTAATCTTTTGTTCCTATCCTCCCAGACGTAGAAGCAAAAAATTGTCAAACAAATGCCTCCAAAGGCTATTTGATGCTTACCCTTGAGATGGAGGTGCAACTAGTCCACCGTTTCAAGAATATTATTGGACTGGTTCTGACCCCACTCATTCTTAAGACAGATGGCAGACCATATGTATCTAGTATAGCTACACTCTAAGAACAAGTGTTCATGTCTTTCATCAGCTCTTGAGCACAGGAGGCACTATCCATCAACGGGAATGCCCCAGCTCCTAAGACGATCCTTGGTAGGAAACTTTTGAACACCTTGATCTTACCCCTATTCTCTACCAAACTGATGATGTTAGTAAGCCCTTCCATTAGGATGGTGAATAGCAGGGGTGACAAAGGGTCAACCTGCCTTAAACCATTAGTAGCCCTAATGAGACCTATAGGACCACCATTGAGCATAATAGAAAAGGAAGGGGTCTAAACACATTGCTTCATTAAATGTATCCAACTGTCAGCAAATACCATGGACCTCATAATGGCCCATAGAGCATCCCACTGCGCATAGTCATAAGCTTTCATGAGATCGATCTTGATGCAAGCTTTAGCATTGGAGCTTTTAGTATTGAACCCAGTTAAGAACTCGGCATCCAGTAGGGTGCAATCTGAGTGTTTCCTTCCTTTCATTAAGGCACTTTGTTCCTCCGATATGATATGGAGCAGATGGAATCCAAGCCTGAGAGCGAGGAGCTTTGATAAGCATTTGTAGAGAACATTTGCAGTAGGCTATAGGCCGATAGTCTGCCATATCTTTAGTTTCTCTCCTCTTAGGTATGAGCTTTATGAAGGTATGGTTGACGGCAGGCACCATATTCCTTCCATTCATAACCCATTTAATCGCTTCACCAACATATTCACCAATAAGATACCACATCCACTGAAAAAGCATACCATTAAACCCATCAGGCCCAGGGGCCTTTGATGGGTTTCTAAAGAACACGACACTCTTGATCTCTTCATCAGTCACAGGCTGGCAAAGGCTCATATTCATGTTATTATTCACTCTTCTACTTGGCAGCATATCACCATAGTCATTGATGTGGCTGATAGGTTGATTGTACATATTTTTGAAGAAATTAATGGCATTGACAGCTATATCTTCCCTCTTGTCCACGAATTCACCTTGTTCATTGATAAGTTGGGGAATGGTTTCTATCATCTTCTTTTTCTTAACAAAAACATGGTAGACCTTTGTATTATGGTTACCATTAGTAAGTCACTTCATGTGGCTGCATTGCCAGTAGAAGCTTTCCTCAGCCTTCTTCAGCTTCCTCAGTCTATCTTCAGTTTCTCTTTCCTTGTTAATAGCATGTTCACTATCTGGATTTTCTCCGGCAGCCGTAGCCGCACCATCATACTCCTCCCTGGAAGTAGCAAGCAAGTTTCTTAAATTGACTTTATCCTTAAACCAAGCCTTTAAGGCTTTCTTAGTGTTCTAAAGTTTTTTAAGGACTCTGTACAGAGGGTTCCCATCAACCATTATAGCCCAACTACCATCAACCAGGTTTTTGAAGCCATCCCACTGACACCAGAGACTGAGAAAGTGAAAGGGACGTTGAATCTTTTCTTTGGGAGCAAAGTCCATTTTTTGCCAAGAGTGATCACTCAAGATATTAGATTTGAGTTTGATGATTGCGTTAGGCCAAATATCTTGACAGGGTTCATTGACCATGGCCCGATCAATGAAGCTAGCTATCCTTTTGTCCAGTTTCTATTTATTTGACTAGGAAGTTAGACCCCCAACACTGTTCAACTCAATCAGGCCAGTAGCCTCCATGGTATCATTAAACGCAGGCATGATCCTTACAGGAATAGTCAGCCCCCCGAACTTTTCTTTAGCTTTCCTAACATTGTTGAAGTCCCCTATAATCAACATGGGACCTCACTTTATGTCATTGTTTTGATGGTTTCCCACAAATGTGCCCTATCTCTCTCCAAGTTCTCACCATAGATGACTGAGAGTATGAAATACATACCTCCTTTATTGCAACAACTAACAGTAACCACCTGGTCCGTTGCATTTATGAGATCTAAGTCCCAAGCACCAAAATTCTACCCCACTGCAATTCATTAACCATCTCTAGCCTCAATGTTAGAAAGGTTGGACCACCATGTAGGAAACAATGTATGTATCTTATCTTTAACCTTCCTTTAAATTCTGGTCTCCAAAACGAAGACAATACTGACACCTTCTTTAGCAATAACTTTCTTAACCTCTCTTTGCCTCTCATCCAATGAGGCTCCACACACATTCCATGTGAGTAGAGACATATCTAATCTGTATTTTTTCCCCTCCCTCCTTTGGAGTGGGGTACTTTCTTAGCCTTCTTGCTATGGTCCATCACAACACTTCGTGTGTATCTGGGGCTCCTACTTCGTCTACTGGACATTTCATCGAGAACTTCATCCTCAACATCATGCAGCACAGAGAAAGGATTATCATCCTGCTGTCCAGCAACAGCTTCATCCACCTGATTGATTTGGGTGTCCTTGGCATCCTTTATAGTATTCTTGGGATTGGACGCCCCACCCAGGGGTGGGGGATAGGAGGAATGCCCTCATCGGGAGGGGGATCTGGTGGGGATTTCACAATCATCGACGGGGTATTCACCACAGGGCCTTCATCAGGGATCACTACCGCAACCTTCTCCTTCCATTTCCTATTTTTTGGTGGCGGTTTGGACCGCCCTTCTCGATTGGGCTTCCTTCACGGCTGCTCAGGGATGATAGGGGTGACAAGTTGATGGTAACCCTCTCACCAGGGCAGATACTAGTATTGTATCTGAAGACTTTGTAGGTACTGCACCTATCAGGGAGGGCTTTGTACTTGAAGTGCACCCCCTATTCATCCCCATTGGGGAGTTCCACCATTACCTCCAGAGGCGGCTCTTTCTCTGCCGAGATGTTGATGCAGAAGTGTGCGCACCCTTGGATAGATCCATCTGACCTCCTGTATATAGTGTGAGGTTTGCCAATGGAGTGGGCAATGACTGTGATTGCCCTAGTCATCCGATGCTTGCCAAAGTCCGATAATGAGACCTAGACGAGTGCAGTCTTGAACGCATCTCTCCTTGTATCAACTTCCTGAGTCCATCTCCTTACAAGAACCAGCTAGTCATCGAAGAACTAGGGACCTTTGAGGAGGGCACCCTTGATATCAGTATATGTGATGAATCACACGAGGAAGAGCCTCACATCAAGGGAGAACAACTCTATTTTTCCTTTGGGCCTTCAACTTCTAATCATCCACCCTTTCAAGTGGATAGGGTGGACTTTCTTCTCGAGGACTTGGATTATAGTTGAGTGTTTGTGGTAGTCCTCCATTTCCTCCATGATTGGACTATTGAACCTGGTCCATAGTCTCTGGTCACCTTCCTTGTGGAACGGTGTCTTGGGATCTTCCGCCACAGCACCACAGATCTTCAGGGGAGGGCATGAGACAGACCCAACCCAATCCCTAGCCACTATAACATCTGTTGATGGGGCAAACCAATCACCATCCTTGGATGGTTGTCCAGGAGGGGTAGAAGTAGGTGGGGTTCCAGCAACCCCGCCCACCATAGCCAGTGACTAATCCTAGAGAGGGATCAGAGCTCAGACCTGCTAGAGAGAGAGATTGAAGTGAATACTTTGGACATGTCCAAATTATAATAGTTATTATTGTGTGAATAATGTGAAACTTGACTCCCAAGGCAATTGGGTCCCAAGGAACATGATTTTAAACTTAGATTTTACTTTTGGGACTTCTTTTAATGAGATATGTAATATGGTCCATTAGTGGCCCATTAGTTTGTTATTTATCCAATTATGTTCTTTAATTTCTTATTATCATCCAAATGAGTCGTTATTAGGCACAAATTATTATGTATTCCCTTATATACTTAGGGTGTCACATTTTATGTTCCATTATTGGCTTAATTACATGTATTATCTTATCCTTGTTTAGCTAAGTAAAAAAGGGTAAAACTACTAGGGTAGGGTTCTAGTTCTGGTATGTTACAACACACCACCCCTTAAAGGGATTTCGTCCTTGAAATCAAAACATCCATAAGAAAACTTATCCACCACCCCTTAAAAGGGTTCATCTCATAAAATCAAACTTAACTTCAGTTACAAAAGGTTCAACTATACTTCTTACATCCAACTACATAAGCAACATGCAAAAGGAAACATAACTTGTAAAGACTAATCTAAGGAACTATGGGTTAACTAGCTCTTGATCATCATCATTAACTTCTTCACCATCCAAAGAAAAAACTCTTCCAGTTTTTCTTTCCACAGGTCTTCCTCAATTATTTTTACCATTATTGTTGCCCAAATTCTGAGGAGGTGTTTGTTGTTGTTGTGCTGGATCCTGACCATTATGATGCTTAGGGCAATCGGGTCAAATATGTCCATGTTCATTGCAATAATGACATACCATTGGTGTATTATGATGAGGTTTGTCCTGAGAACACTTTCTTGGAGGATGGTAATCATTTCACTTAGCACACTTGTCCCTTTTCATATCATCACCTGAGGATTTCCTCTTCTTGTCAGACTCCCTAGGTTGGAACCCTGGGTAAGACTCCACAGCCAAAGCTTTACCAACCATCTGCTGAAAGGTCAAAGGCAATTGTGGGATAAGAGCATGACCCACATTGTAATTCAGTCCCTGAAGGAACAGGACAGCCCTACGTTCCTCACCCAAACCAACTGCATAACATTCCAACAGTAGAAACTTTTGTACAAAAGTAGAAAAGGATAAGGAACCTTGCTTCAAGTTGTATAACTCTGGTTCTTTCTTCTTTAGGGAATTAGTGTAGACATACTTCCCATGAAAGAGAGCCAAAAACTCCACCCAAGACATGGTTGAGATGTCTCTAGTCCTTGCAATTCCATTGCACCAAACTCTTGCAGGTCCATCTAAAACATATTAAGCAAATCTAACCTTCTGATGCGGAGGAAAGGCCATACCATCAAAAGACCTCTCTATGGCTAACACACAATCATCTGCTTTGTCGACCATCTCCATCTTACCTTCACCCTTGAAAGAAGGTGGTTGCATCTTCATGAACTCCATGATTGAGAACTCCTTAGGCTTCTCAGGTATAGTCAGGTCTTTCATTTTTCCTGCCATGGATGTAGCAAACAGTTTTCGATGCATAGTCAACTCTTGCTCTGGAGTCATAACTACTCCTGAACCGGAAGAAGCTGAGGTCCCCTGTCCAAACCTAGGGTTTTCAGGTGTCTCGTAACCGTACTAGTTGTCAACCGTCGAGCTGTGTCCCACCAACAGGGTTTTTCCTGCACAAGGCAAGGACACTAGGTATAAGCGACCTAAGATAAAGGTAAACATCCTAAGGGAGACAAGTTCGAAATAGTTATATAACCGACTGCTAGTGGCTCTGATACCATGTTGTAAAGAAGTGAAACCACTCCTCTACTAGAAAGAAAAGACCACATCTCTTGAACCAAACACCATATAAAATATTTCACCAAAGGGATGGAGACCAATTCATTTAACATGTATGTATCATGACACAATGAGTAGCAATGGAAAAGTTCATTATCTAACAATTTACAAAGCTTGATAACATAATACATCACTTCACCACACATGGGTGTCCAAAAGGAAAACTAAATATATAAGACAAAGATCAAGCCGAGGGTCATCTAACCACATCTTCAAGTCTCCCAAAAGTTCAACTACAAGGTTGATGTCGAAGTTCACCTCTCATTGGTCAAACCTGGGGTTGGAAGCATACCCCATAAAAGAGGAGAAAAGGAAACATCAACAAAAAGCTAGTATGTGTATACTAAAAGATAACTTTGAGCAATTTAAGCAATAATGACATCAAATGTAAAATGTTTCCCATACAAGAGATAAGGACTACCCACATGGGCATAAAAGAAATGAATCATCATAACATGATTAAAGAGGATGCTTGCCATAAAAAAACAATAAAATTTGTTCAACAAAAGCACATAAATAGGTAGTAGGGCACACACCCCAAAAACATCATCAAACCTACATGAATGTGAGATAAACATATCCCTAGAACAATACAAACACAAATACGGCCAAGGCTTCACATCCTTGAAAACTTGATAGAGAATGACTCACCGTCAAACTCCCAATATATATAAGAGTTGAGCCAATACTTCACATCCTTGAAAATCAGGTAAGGGCCACCACCACCACCATCCCATAAGAAAAAAGGGCACATACCAAAAACCAATGTAATTTACACTACTCTAGTGCTACTGATTCACATAGCATGTAAAATATAGAGGCAAGTAAATAGTTTAGTCAGAATAATTCATGGTCTCCATCACACAATGGACAACATAAGCACATAACCATCCACTTCAAAGTGGCACATATCAATATCGGAGACCAACATGCACCAAGGCACAAGATAAGGTATCAAGGAAATATCCAATTCCATAATAAGCAAGGTAGTTCCCACGAACCATGATATCAAAAGAAAAGACATATGTGTAGGCTAAAGTCAAAAGAATGAGAAGATAGGTGAATTGCTCATTATAGAGGAATAGGGGATACAACATACCTCAATTTCAGAGTCAAAAGTCCAAATCACTACTAGATCCAAGTCTCGGTCACCAAAGAGCCTATAAAACACATATTAAACTTTTATGTCAAAATCATACACATTATTCAAACCCTAAAAACCACCTTTTTATCATTATGTGAATTAGGTTTTGAAAACCATATCACATTATAGATTAAGTTATTAGGAGTCCAAAACATATTTTATTATATTTTTCTAACTTATAGATAATTAGTTATGGTTTTTACAAGTTAATTCATCATTAATTAGACCTATTGAAAACACATGTTATTAGTCTTTAGATTCAATTATCAAAACATATACCATTAGTTAGATATTATTTTTCTGATTGCAATGAATATTTTTCCATATTTTTCTAATCATCCATTAATTAGTTATCAAATTTTAATTATCGACCAATCAGGAAATTACAAGTAATCAAAACTGTTTGAAAAAGGAAGAGAGAGAGGCCACACTGTCTTGGGTCGGCAACTCAGAGCCGCCCAAGTTAGCAGGCGACTAAGACAGCACTACAAAGACCAGTCACAAAGCAAAACAATATATAACTGTGTGAAAAGACAATATTACCATTTGTCGTGAAACAAAACAGAAGAGTTGAGAAGGGCACAACGGGGAAAACACCACAACCATTGTTCCTTCCTTGAGTATGTATGACTGCAGACTTGTCAAAGAGGAACACGGTGAAGCCAAAGGTGATTGAAGCCATAAAACCCAAAACTGACGCCGGGTTTGGAACACTGACATGCTCCCGGTCACAACAAGCCCAAACTCGGTCTGACTGGAGCACAAGGGTTCAAAAAGCATCGGTCGACCAAGCTGTTGAGGTCATGAAACAAGGAACAACGAAGGAAATTGAATTCCTCAAAAGACACTATGTAGGGAGCACCATCAAGCCAAGTCAAAGACAAACGCAAAGAAAACAAGTGTCGAGGTCAAGAGAAACACCCCAATTACTCAGAGGTCAGAAACCAAAGCAAAAGAGGGAAACCGAAATTTGGCATACCAGGAAACAATCAAGAAGTACAAAAGCACCGCAAGATCTCCACGAGGATGAAGAAGTGGTTAGAAGAGAGTCGGAAGGCCAAAAGTATGCGGCCGAAGTCAGTAAGGTCATCAGAGGGAGCTTCTTCAGGTCAGGCAATGTTCGGAGAACCTGGGGTTGAACGGGCGGTCAAGAGCACTGGTTAGGGTCTGAGGATGGTAGAGGGTAGGCATATATAGGGGAAAAAGGGTGGACGAGGTTGGGTTCCTTCATGGAACAGGAAACAGGGGAAAAAGGAAAGCCCTAGCCGACCAGGATTTCTGACAAATGAAACCCTATCAAACTAGGGATCGACTAGATCGGAAAGTCATGGAGATGTAGGAAAGCAAATCTTGAGGCGCTGAGAAGGCATGACAGAAGAGGAAAACACGGAAGAAAACACGTGTTACAGTAGCCACGAGAAAGAGTTCGACTAGAGGTAGGATACAACTCCTCCTCCATCAGATTCTCATCCAAGGGCTAAGATGAAATCTGATATAACTGAGCCGCTTGACAACCCAAGCTTAGGATAAATCGAATTAAACAAAGTGAAATCCAATTAATGCTTCTATTTTTCTTTCCTAAATTAGGGGTTCTAGACTTATCCAAATTAAACCAAATGTTGCACATAAGTTAAGCTAAACCTGTAGATTCCGAATATACACCTATTTTTGCCTTTTGGAAACCTTTAATGGGTTAAACAAATCAAATCACATTTTCTCTTTCCTCTATCATTAATAGGCATTAGGATTATCCAATTTTGATGAAACTTGAGCCACAAGTCATATTTAATGTTTTGGATACATATTTTCCATCAATTTTACATTTTGTAGTTGTTTGAGCATTTATTTAATATTTTGAAGGTTGTACACACTTTCTCTCTCCTGATTTAACCTTTTGAGCAAACTTTCTCCAAATTGGATGAAAATTCACTCAAAGGATATATTTTTGATGTAGATTAGGTATATAAGATTATTTTCCTCTTTTGGAGTCATATATTATTTTATTTGATATTTTGAGTAAAACTCATGCCATATTTCTCAAATTGAATTAAATGAATTATTATTGTGTGAATAATGTGAAACTTGACTCATAAGGGAATTGGGACCCAAGGAAAGATTTTACTTTTGGGACTTCTTTTAATGAGATATGTCATATGGCCCATTAGTGTCCCATTAGTTCATTATTTATTCATTTAAGTTCTTTAGTTTCTAATTATCATCCAAATGAGTCATTATTAGGCACAAATTATTATGTATTCCCTTATATACTTAGGGTGTCACATTTTATGTTCCATTATTGGCTTAATTACATGTATTATCTTATCCTTGTTTGGCTAAGTAAAAAGGATAAAACGACTAGGGTAGGGTTCTAGTTCTAGTATGTTACAAAGAGGGTGGAGGGAAAGGTGTCGCTCAAGCTCACAAGGTCAAAACAAAGTTAGGGGTAGGGTCTTCATAGGGTATTTGGGCTATCTTTTAGGGTTTTGAAGGGTTCATGTCACCCATGGTGGTAGACAAGAGGGAGAGCTCTCTAGGGTTCTCAAAATCATTAGATTATAAGAATATTAAGGGCTAGATGGGTGTGAAATTGCAAGACCAAAGTTTCTATTCGATAAGTTTTTCGTATTTGGGGCATATTGAGTAATTGTCCATTTTAGTTTCATTTCCTCCTCGACACAATCAGTGGGAGATAGGAGATGATGCCTTGGCCCTTCAATCAGGCCTCCGACCTATGGGATCTTGATATGAGGATTAGGGTTTTCTCCTAAAGTGGGCCACAGATCCTGACCTGGAAAAGGTCAAATAAAAGGGAAAAAAGGGATTTTTAGCATATAACTTCAAGAATTCATAGATAATTGTAAGAATGTGCTAATGATCTGAAATTAGGACCATAAGTTCACAAAAATGTGTATAAAATTAAAAAAAATATTGAGAACTAAAAGATAAAGTTATATGAATAAGTATACTTCTTTGGATCAAGCGATAAATTAACTTAATTTGTAGTGTCACAAAGTGTATAAAATCCACATTGATTATTATATTTAGAATTTGAGTATCAATATTTATGAAGTAGACAAGGAATTATAAATTGAGGTCATGAGTGAACATAAAGAGGACAAAATAGGAATTGAACACGAATAGAGGAAAATTCACTTTATCACACTTTCATCTTCCAAAGGGATTCTCCCATATCACAATAGTCTCTTTTGGACAAACAAAATCCAAAAGTATTTGAACTCAGGTTGAACCTTTCCATTCAAGAATATAGTATCCTCATTACTAGTCTCAAGAGGGCATAGTTATTTCACAACAACAAAAATATGATTACATCTTCTAGAATTTGACTAGCACCATTCACCATTAATCAACAGTCAATTAAGCTTAACAATTTTTCTCTTACCTAGTTTCATGATAGAGTCCATACCAATGATATTCTCGAAAAATATTCCATCCTTCACCCATAGGTCCCTCTATAGGGAGTTGTATTGACCAATTCTAAGAGAGTAGGTGATACTAACAAAAACAAGAGATATTATGCTAAGTATTTGCCTTCAAGCCCAGGAAGAGTTAGAAGCAGACTTACACATCCTAACCGAATCACCCTTAAGGTATCTTCCATGTACCCATCTGGCTCACAAACCATCCATTTCATCTGTAGTGTTCCAAATTTTATGGATAATACATGCTTTCACAGCATCCCTAGACATTTTGAATCCCACTCCTCCTTCCTCTTTGGACAAATAGACCTACTTCCAACTAATAGAATGCATGTTCTTATTCATCTCAACTCATCCCCATAAGAAGCCACAAAACAAGTAGTTTACATCCTCAGTGATTCTCATAGGAAAAGGAAAAGAAGAAGCCCAGTATAAGTGAATGGAGGACAAAGTGGAAGTAATCATCTAAATTATACCTACACAGGAGAGAGGTCTATCTCTCCGTCCTTCCAACGTAGCTTTGATTTTGTCAAGGATGGGAGTGCATAAACTCCTAGTAATTCTACCATGAGAAAGAGGACGGCCAAGGTATTCATCAGGAGAGTTCCATACTTGATTTTTGAAGCATGTTCCATCATCTGAACATTAGCAATGTAAACATAACTTTCATTACAAATGTGCATACTCGACATGCTACCAAAATCCTCCAGAAAAGTGGCTACTTGAGAAGCATTGTCCTAACTAGCATCAGAGAAGAAGACTACATCATCTGCATACAGAATGAGTGATATGGATAAATTCTAATCAACACTAATGGGCTCTATTCTCTTCTCTTCGACAACTTTTTCCAACCTAGAAGTAAGGTCCTGCATAGAAACAATGAAAAAATAAGGGGTAGGGGATCCCCTATTTAATTCCTCTATAAGGGGAGAACCTCTAATAGGAATCCCATTGACAAGCATTTGGTGACTAGTCATGTTCCAATTCAGCAATCCAACTAACCCAACATGAAGGAATTTTAATAGAAATAATAATATATTTTAGACATTGCTAGTCCACAATATCATAGGCCTTTATTAGGTCAGTTTTGATGCACATCTTATGATTATTGCTCTTCATAATAGAGTTAATCATCTCATTAACTAGAAGTATCACATGTGAAATAGGCTTACCTTTTATAAATACACATTGTGCTTCACTAATGAGACTAGGAAAGATAACTTGAAGTTTATTCTCCGAGATCTTGGCGACAATCTTATGCAGAACATTACAAAGAACAATCAATCCCTAGTCTGTAATATTGTATGCATCTCTATTCCTTGGAATCAGAGTGATGAAAGTATTATTCACTTCTTTAAGCATCTTTCCAGTTCTAAAGAAATCTTGACTACCCTAACTAGATAATATTGTGTCACGTCCCAAGAAGACTTAAAGAACTTATTGTTAAAGTTGTCAGATCGTGTGGCATTATCTTCATTAGCATGAGTAATCACATTTTCCACCTCCTCTTTTGTTACCACTTGATAGAGAGATGTAATATGATCTTCACTAAGATAGGGGACAAGAATGTTAGAATCCCAGGGAGACACATCTTCCCTTTTGTTGAAAATGTTCTTATAATAATTAACAATATCCTTCTAGAACTCCTCTTCATCAAGAATCATGTTTCCATTGATCATCATAATCTTGATCAAATTAATAAATCTCCTAGTTTTAATAGTATATTAGAAAATCTTGAATCATTATCCCTACAATTTAACCATCTAACTTTTTATGTTTGTTTTAGAAGTCTTTCTTCCTCGTTATAAGCTTGAATAGCTTCTTTTCTTTTCTCAGCAACCTTTGCATTTAACTCAGAGTCATCAAGGTTGTTGTTAAGATCATTTTAAAGAAGACTAGCTTCACTTTCCACAGTCTTCCTTTTGTCAATAATGTTGCCAACAATATCATTATTCCATTTGCAAAGAGTATATATGACATTCTTTTTTATTTTTTATTGGCTCTAAACATAAGGTTTCCAAGCACTTCATAAACCCAAACACTTCTTATCACTTCCTTGAAATCAACCTGGTTAGTCTAGGCTCTAATAAAATGATATGGAGTTTTTCTTCTTTTGATATTATCAGCCAAATAAATGGTAACGATCAATTTGTCACTATGGACAGATTGAGAAATATCTCTCCACATAGTATCAAACTTGTTGAGGAACTCCATGTTATACAAAACTCTGTCAATTCTAGACATAACAATTTTAGAGCCCTACTGTTCATAATCCCATGTGTACTTTGATAGTTTTAGATTTAATTTAATAATATTTGACCTACTTACACAATCATTAAAGTCATTCATAGAAGAATAAGAGGGTTCATTAACCCATATCTATCAAAGTTTTAGCGTATGGCATTAAAATATCCACATGATATCCATGGACCAATATAATACTTACTAATCAAAACCATATCTCTCTATAGACTTCTTCTATCTAAGACCATGTTGTGACCATACACTATAGTCAAGAAAATCGTGTTCCCGCCATTAGATATAGTATTACATTGAACTAGCTGATAAGATTTAATTACGACATCAATATCAAACTCAAGATTAATCCATGCAACACCACCCTCCCTCGGCCATGTCTACTATGATTAGAAATTGAATTGATGGAAGTCCAAAGTCTATACATAGTCCTCTTCATCTTCTTCTTTTGAACTTTAGATTCAAGAAAACAAAAACATACTTTTTGTTTTTTATATATCTTGGATAGTTGTATGCCTCTCTAGATTATTCATACCCCTCTTGTTCCATGAGATGATGGAAGGGGTATCAATCATTTCCACTATTTTTTGGGGTTCTTTTCCCCAAATTAATTAGGTTTATTTATAATAGAGATAGGAGTTTGTTAGGGTATAGTAAAACCCCAATCATGTAAGATCTCTGACCTGGGTTATATACTAACCCTAGATGTTTTGCTTAAATATGTAATTTAATACTTGTGATTATTCCCTGGCATGTAATTAAGTTCCTGAGGAACATACATTTTCAATTTTGCCCCTTTTAAACAAAGTTGTAGTATTGTTTTGTAATGCAGGGACCTAGGTGCAAATTACCCAGTTAAAGGGATTAACTTGCAACATTACACAGGTTAAGATGTTCCTCTGATTATGAGACATCATATGAGTGAATATGATGAGGTATGATGGATTTCCCAATCATGGGCATCAAGATGCAGCTTGTGGAGCAATCCTTGTGCTTTAAACCCTAATTTTGGAGTAAAGTGCAATTTACCCAAAATGTGGGGTGAAAATTGTAAAATACCTCTTTGAGAATATCTTTTATAACTCTTGACATAATTTAGAGTAGAAATGATGAAAGGGGCGCTTCAATTGAATAATCGGATAAGAAGAATGACCTTTGTAGTAAAATCATCTAGTAGGAGTAAGGAGACCCTTTATATATGTACCTTAGATTGCATGTTGGTTTTCTTTACCCTTGGATTTTAAGTTTTGATAGGATTTTCTTAAACTATGATAGATTGAACGTGCCCTAGAAGGAAGGAGGATTCTAGATGAGAAATCCATAAACTGGAGGTCCTTATGGTGAAAACTAACCTAAGCTATATAAGCCTCTTCCTTTGCAAACCAAGTAAATGTATTCTCTTCTCTTCTTCACTTCTCATCTTGCTCAACCGACCAAGGCAGAGCTATGGAACTCAAGGATACGACCAACTTGTTCTAAGGTTAGAAGAGACCATCTTCTAGCTTGGATTCATGGAGGAATTCCTTGTATAAGGTTGGTTTTATGGTTAACTCACTTAGGTTTCTTGTTCTAGCCGACTTTCCCCAACCTTTCCTTGGAGAATCACCTTTTGCCAACCTGTGGAGCTCAAGACGCCATTAAAGGCTTGAAGCTTGGAAGCTTGGAGCTCTACGAACAACGTTTGAGGTGGGTTTTATAACTCTAAACTTCTTGCTTTATTATGCATATCTATGTTCTTGCAAACTATACTTAGTTCTTCTTCTTCTTCCCCATTCTTCCTTGCACTTTTACAAGCAATCCGTGGAGTAACCGACCTGAATAGAGGTTGAAGATGATGGGTGTGAATTCCTAGGTAAATGTATCAAACGACCTTGGACCATTTGGTCTAAACGGTTTGCAAACCGTTTGAAATCAAACGGTCTCAAACCGTTTGATCTCATGCGGTCTTGCAAGACCGTTTAGATTCAAACGGTCTCCAAGACCATTTGATAGGGTTGACCAAGGGAAGACCGTTTAGAGAGCTGTTCTAAACATGTTAAATTTAATATCTACAAATAATCATAACCAAATTCCAAACCAATCACAAGTTGAAGGCACTTCAACCCCCTAAACCCTAATCGGGTTGAATTGCTGATTTTAAGCATAGATTTTGGTGAACTATGGGTTGAAGGGCCCAAACGGTCTCAAGACCCTTTGGGGGTTCACTCAAACGGTCCCAAGACCGTTTGGTGACAACCCAAGACCATTTGGAGGTCTGGGGTTAAGGAAATTTGATGAATTGAGGGTCCAATCACAATAGGTTGATGAATTGATAAAAGTGACGAGTTTAGACCTAATTAGGGTTCAACCCTTATCAAATCAACATATATTTTGATGGAACTTTGGGAAAACGGTCTCAAGACCATTTGGAGGGTGTCCACACGATCTCAAGACCGTTTGGGCCAAGTTTGGGCCCAATTGGATGTCAATTGATGGGTTCAACCTCTATTAGATTCATGTTGTTGAACATTGGTGGTTAACCGATTGCAAACCCTAATTGAGTTGGATTCAACCCTAATTGGCTTTCAATTGAGGGTCAATTTGGTGTCCAATTGATTAAGGCTAACCCTAATTGACTTAATTTATAAGTGGCTAACAAGGTTATGGCCAATTGGAGGCTTCAACATAGATAACCATAATCGATTATAACCTTTGATATACCTTTGAGGTCCATGCGGTTTGAGCCCATTTGGACCAAACGGTCTCCAGACCGTTTAGATCCAAACAGTCTCAAGACCGTTTGAGGCCAAACGGTCTCAAGACCATTTGGGCTCATACGATCTCAAGGTCGTTTGGTCCAATCGATCTCAAGATCATTTAAGATCAAACGGTTTCAAGTCGCATAACTTCAAACGATTTGGAGGTCAACTTTCTCAAACGATCAACGCACCCATGCGGTCTTGGTGACCCATGTGGACTTTGTGACCCATGCGGTCTTGGAGGTCAAAGTGCCCAAATGGTCAATGCCCCCAAACGGTCTCAAGACCGTTTGGAGGTTGAGAGGTGAAATCGTTTGGAGACTTTTAGGGCTGTATTTGCTTAATCATTTGAAGGTATAATTGGTCCAATGATGGTCTAGTCTAAACCCTAATGGCACCCTAAGATATTAAGGGGCTAAGTAACTAAAATATTGAACCATTTGGTGATTGAAGGTGTACATTACCAATGTGCCCTTGAAGGGTTCAAGTAGATGATACACTTGATCAACCAAACTCTAATGACATGATAGTGGTGACTTAGCTTATGTTAATCAATGAGGACTTGTCCTAACCTAACTTAGGATGATGTAATCACCATCTCCTAGTAAGAGGAGAGAGAAGGTACCAGTTATGGTTGAAATTCAAGTAAAATACCTTCAATACATATGAATGTGCATGATTAGGGTATGATCCACTTATGTGAGATCATGAAAACCTTAATTATGATATTTGATGAATCTTAACCTAACTAGAAGGCATCAATGGTGATGTTTCTCATACATGATGATGTTATGAGTTCAATTCACCATGAAGTGAATAGTAAACCCTAATTCTAGGGTAATAACATGTAATGTGAATAGTAAACCC
Source organism: Alisma plantago-aquatica (assembly GCA_963693085.1). Taxonomy (NCBI): domain Eukaryota; kingdom Viridiplantae; phylum Streptophyta; class Magnoliopsida; order Alismatales; family Alismataceae; genus Alisma; species Alisma plantago-aquatica. The sequence continues at coordinate 816,512,116 of OY856411.1, read as the reverse complement.
TAATTGGGGGTAATGTGATGAAATGTACAATTATCCTAATTCCAAGTTATGCTTTAAGCACGAATCTTCATGAGTTAAATATGAAAGGAGGAACCACTATTTCTAATCATAATGGAAGGGATTGGATAACCCTAATTGATGTAAATCAGGGAACCTAGCTTTTGTAAGAGTATGAAGGAACAACTATTGAAATGAATTGTTTGCTATTATTTGTTGAATTAACCATGCAGGTTCTTATATGAGGATGATCATATCCAGGTAAGGATTATGATACCATATTCATTGAAAGCCTATTATTAGAATAGTGAAATGCCTTGTTGCCTAGTAAGTGGCATCACATGAGATGATAGGTTGTAAGAGCCATGAGTATTATCAAGGTCAGGCTAGTTAGATGACTTGATGAGATGGTTAAGAAATAATAACTGATGCAAGTTAGATTTGTTACATTTAGTATTCTATCTTCATAGCTGCTATGCTAATGATTAATGTTTGAGAACATGTATGATGTTAAAAGAATACTGAAATGTACCTAACTAATCAAGAATAATCATACCATGTAGAGCCCTGATCATAGATCCATCATTGTCAGAAGCTAAATGATGGTGAAACAGGTTTTCCTAAGGGAACTCCTAGATCACATACTTTTGAGTATGTGGGGGAATATGGATGTGTATATCCTTACATACTAGTGTAGAAATTGATGTAGATGTATCTTAATCTATCAACCCTTCACTACATGTTTATACCGGGGAATGTAACACTATTCTCCCGAGGAAATCTTTTATACCGCATCGATGAGAGATAAACAAGAAATCTTTCGATAGTGAAGAGAGTACAGAATGCCACTGTGACTCTAATAGCAAAGTACCAGAATACCCTGGTGAGCTATAGTAGTAGAGACACTAGATGTCTCGCATGTATATCCTCACTCTGACTGAGGAAGATGAGGTCATAAGAATCTGGCTCTTTTGATGACCTAGGTATGATACCGATGCGACTTAACAGTGATCAGTTGGAGTATGAGTGGTATACCTCATCTCCGCAGGGCATAATGATGTTTGTAAAACATAATCAATCACGTAGTATATCTACTTAGGATAAACTACGAGATACATGAATGATGTTACACTGCATAGTACATATGTTCTTCATATTTATTAAATGTTGTTATTCTACTTAATGTCAACCTGTTGTTGATTACCTTAAAAGCTTTCATTGCTTATGTTGTTCTATGACTGCTATAATAAAGCTTCTGGCGGAGAGTTATAACTATCGCTGGGACAATTATTTAAAATTGTCTCACTCCGTAGATTTCAACTTTATAGGTGGTCGTCGAGGATGAAGGAACCAATCTGCAGGTTATCTGTACCAGCAGCAGCAGCACCAGGAGCAGCAGTGAATCTCAAGTGGAGATACTGACTGCTGAGTCTTGTAGTTAGATAGTCCTATGCCGTCTCTGTACTCTCAGGTCCTTGGAGTTAGTGGTCTGAGATTTTGGTTTTGACTCTTGAGATTTTGTATCATGTTATGTATAATCACTCAAGAAGTGATCTAACAGAAATGTAAACTGTTTATCTTATTTCTATGAAAGAAGTTTTATGATTTCAAGATCTTATCTCAAAAAGTTTTAATTTCCGGTGATTTTTGTATTCCACTGCTAATTGAATGCTTCCGCTGAGTTTATATCGTGGTTTATGGATCAAATCGTCTCAATTTAGTGGTATCAGAGCCCTAGGTTCACTGAGTCTACAGAGACATAGGACTTAGGATGTCGAGTCTATCCTTAGTGTTTCTTTCTTATCTAATAGAATCTTCTACTCCTCAGGAGAAGAAGATATATAAGGATGTCTGAGCCACATGAGGAGTACGTGGCAGAAAGTAGCGTCGCTGCACCTCGGGATGGTGCAAGGAACCCAGAAATAGAGCAGCTCGTACCTGAGCCACCCAGGGAGCCACCTCAGTTTGACCCAGCTAATATGGGTAACCCAGCTGTTCAAACTATGTTCGGGCAGTTTATGACTGCCATGACACACATCATCGGCAGAATGCCCATGCCTGCACCTAGGGCACCTGTCCAGCCTGAGGGACACGGTATCGGTAAGACATTCGAATGACTTCATCGTGTCGGAGCTACCGAATACTTTAGGACAGCTGACCCCGCAGATGTCGATATGTGGTTAACTGAGTTGGAGAAAGCTTTCAGAATCCTTAAAATCCCTGAAGCTGAGAAGGTTAGACATGCCGTCTATCTTCTCAAAGGAAGTTCTTGGCACTGGTGGACCATGGAAGAGCAGAAGAGACCTGGAATAGAGATCTCGTGGGAAGATTTTCGTCGGGAATTTGTCCACAGATATTTTCCAAAGACCTTCCTGGATGAGAACATCTCTCAGTTTGAGAGATTGAGGCAGGGCATGATGAACATTAGCGAGTACAAAGATAAGTTCATGGAGTTGTTGCGGTTCTGTCTACACATGGCGGCCACAGAAGAAGAAAGGATCAGAAGGTTTGAGAAGGGTTTGAATGCCGACTTGACTACTCCCGTGTCTGCCCTAGAGAACCGGGAGAGGTTTACTACCTTTGTTGAGTTAGTCCGAAGGATAGAAAGATCCGTAGTTGAGAAGAGGCAAACCCAAAAGAGATATTCGCAGTTCCAGGGTTCTTCATCTAGAGACTTTAAGAAGCCTAGATCCTCTGCACCTAACCCTCCACCACCCAGATCTAGTTCTCAGACTCAGTGGTCCCCAAGTAGAGGTAGAGGACGGAGTCTACCGCCACAAGAAACTCGCAGTTCAGCATCAATGTCAGTTACAGGACCTCCAAGACCACAACAACTGGAGAGAAGCTGCTACAACTGTGGGAAGGTGGGACACTTGATGAAGGACTGTGGGTCTAGGCCTGTCAGTGTTACATAGCCTCAGAGACAGAATCAGTAGGGATCACAGAGAAGGCAGTCTCAAGGAGCATCTAGAGGACGTGGACAGGCGTCTCAAGCTGGATCGTCAGCACCAACTCAACCTCAGGCGACAGTGAGGTTCTATGCTATGAACCCACCAGATGTGGTGGTCAATCCACGGGTTGTGTCAGGTCAGATGGAACTTTTATATTCTGATATGTCTAAATCCTGTGTTGTGTCTGTTTTGATTAACCCGAGTGCTACGTGTTGGTATGTATGCCCAGAGAGCCAATCATGGGATGATTGGTGGGATACATTAAGATTGATTTGATAAACATCAAAGGAAAGCTTCCAATTCATTCTGGTTCAGTCATATGAGATAGTGATAGAACAGATTGAATGTCTAGAGAATGACAGTACTCAATGACGTATGCTTTCAGGTAGAGGACCTGAATGATGAGATCATACGGAGGATAAGAGTTTGTACATTCTTTTTATGTCCCTAGTCGGATGTCATTGTGGAAGGTAGATAGACAGAAATGACACACAAGACTAGATTGTGGTGTTGGTTGATGACAGAATCTCATTAGTCATGATATAGAGATATCAAACCACAAACATAGGTACTTGTTAGAGAACAAGTGTACCGGACAGACCCACCGTGAGTCTGACACATGGAACCATGAGATGGTAGTCACAGTCAGTACTCACAGTGATGGTGGTGAGTGTGATTGTTAGACCTGAAATCACTACACTCAACACATGTCGTTGGGCACACTTTGACATCATCAAACGCAGTCCTGAAACATGGGTTGTTATAACGGTGATGATTGGGTGGCTTTGACACATGGGGCTTTTGAGGGGTGAGTGATAGATATGGGATTTGTCCCTCCTGAGGGAGTATGATATCCATGGCCACTTTATGAGTAGGATTGAGAAAGGGGTGCACGCATGTGTGAATCAGTATGTGATACTGATGTCATACATATCTCTTCCAATCTACTCTGAGATCAAGAAAGTGAATGAACGTTGAAAGGATGATTGTTCCGTGCCTCGAGTTCATTCGGGATATCAGTGACAAAGGAATTATACACTCGCTGTAACACCATTTACGGATTGTAGGATGAAAGTTGTTCTCCAACTTTCTACTTTCACTTGGGTAGCACTGATGTGTGACTAGACACCACTCTTTTCTTGTGAAGTCATAAGTGTTATGGACTTTCACTGCCAACGTGAAATGGACCTGCAGGGTCACACACATAGGATTTAACCTGGAAGAGGAGTTTTGTCCACGAGCAACGTTTAGATTGATTACTAAAGGAGTTTAGTAGTTCAATTAAACACTCAATTGATTGATAGCTCAATGTCATAATGTTCAAGGTGTTGGACATGTTGATTGGAGTATCGAATTGATTGAAATCAAAATTGACTGATTCTGCACAACCTGCACTCCCAACCTATCGGTTCAAGGGTTGAACCGGTCGGCTGAGGTTGCTGAACCGGTCGGTTCAATTGGTGAACCGATCGGCTCAAGCCCAGGATGAACTGATTGCTTCAAGTGTTGAAACGATCGATTAAACTGGTGCAACCGAGCAACTTGGGAAAGTAGGATTGGTGAGAATTTTCCTTGTGATTCAATTTCCCAATTTGATTGGGAATAGGATTGGTATTCGATACCAATTAGAAACAAAAGAAGGAAAGTCAATTTGAGTCAGAACAGGACCATGAACCGATCGGTTCAGGGCACCAACCGATCGGTTGGGTGTCTCAAATGACTGGTTCAGGTCCCAGCCGATCGGCTCAAGGTACGAGTTGGTTGCTTTTTGTGGAAAATCTCGAACCCTTCTACTCCTGGTTTTAGTCCCACTTTTCCCGAGATGGAAAACCCTGTCCCATGACCCTCCTATATATATAGGGGTATTGGGGGCTTCTCAGAGAACAACTCAGTGCAAGTTGATTGCTCTGCAAAGTTGTCGTTCTCTCTGGTTTTGGTAACCGGGAGGGAGCCCGAGAAAATGCTTCCCGCAAAAGGGAGGTGCAGCAAGGGAAGGACAACTGCAGTTGCAATTGACAGCATGAGAGTGTGTTGGCGACTAGTACGTCAATAGGAGGGTGCGACTCCTTCTACTTCCTTGTGGGACAAGGAGTGTGGAGTTCTAGGTGGTTCGTGTGGACTACTACAGAGGCGGGAGGACACTGCCTCTTAGGAGGACAACTGTCATCCGACAGTCCGGTTCGAGTAGGAGTTGTCAGTCCCAGTGTGACCAGGAGCTGCACAGACGTCGTCGAAGATCAGAGTTGAAGACTGCGCATTGCATGAGGTATTGTCGCCAAGCAAGCCTTGGGACACGGTATGATTCCAAAAACCATCCTATCCTATTATATAGACGTTGACGCGTTTCCTCGGTATGGGTTTGGGGGAGAAAATTTTTGTTTCCACTGCCTTCTCTGTCTCCCCTAAAACCCAACAGTGGTATCAGAGCCACGTCAACTGCTCTATAATTTAGGAATATCGATATGATCGATTTTGGTTTGTTGCCTTTATTTATTGCATGCGATGCAAATAATATTGGCTTTATGCATGTTCAATCCTAAATCCACAAATCCCAAATTACATATATGATATGTATTATTAATGAACTCGATATGCGTCTCCCTTAAACGAGTTTTGTGGTGGATGTGTGTAGCATGATTATGACCTATAAACCCCTATCTGTGTGTGGTTGTTTGTGGTTGCTTGCATCTCGGTCTGCGCACCGATCTTCCCTCTCTTATTCCTGATGTAACTCGAAATAATTCGAGATTCTTTCCTACCTTTGCTCCCCTCGAATGTAACTCGGGGTTTCCCTTTTTAAAGCATTGTAATAAATAGGATAGAATTTTATTTCCTGTTATGTCAAAGACCGGCGGACATCAAGATGACAGCTGAAACGATTAGTTCAAGGCGTGAATCGATCGGTTGACGTTCCAGACGGTCGGTTCAAGGAGTGAACCGATCGGTTGATGACCGGTTCGAGGAGCGAGATGAGCGGGTGGTGGACATGACGAGATGCATGATGACCAGGTGAACCGATCAGTTGGAGGAGCCAACCGATCGGCTGGTGGCACCAGACGACCGGCCAAACAGAGCAGATCATTCATGTGATGAGTTGATCAACTCGGAAGGCAAAGGCACAGAAGTTCATCTTGTAAAGGTTGCATGTGATGTAGACCTAGATGACTGTGATTCCTCTTGGCTCGAGGAATCACATTTAGGATGGCCATAATCATCACTTTTTTTTATCATTTTGTGCATGTTTTGTGTGGGATATAGCATGTATATGATACGTACTATGTATTGTGGTGATTGGATATGTATATGTATATAAAACCAAATCCCTCATTAAAATATTAAGTTTTAGATGCCTTCCAAATGTGACACACGTGAAAATCTTGATCGACCAAGTGTGGGCACGCCCTAGCGTGGTGCACCGTCTATCTCGTGGAAGCGTGAAGGATGAATGTGTGGGTGTGCCCTAGTAGGGCGCATATTCATCGTGTTTGCTTTGGGTCGGACTTAACAAGGTGACCTAGATAGGATCTAGCGCCTTGAGGCATGGAGATGATCATTGCAAGGAGTTGTATATGACATCTTATCAAGAGTTGCATATGATGCAATTGGCAAAAGTTGCCTACCTGAGAGATCTAAGTTGTGGGCGATCAGCCCTAGCTGACTCATGACTTAGAGGATTTCAGGATCTTGCCCACTAGAAGGTTGTACGCTGCAATCTTCCAAATTGATAGTGAGGGCTATCAATTTGAAGTAAAATAGTGGGAGCCATAACTAATTAAAGGCCTAATTATATCGTCAAATTTTCAAATCAATCAAATAAGTCAAAAAAAATTGAGATTTTGGACTAAAATTGCATATTTCCTTTTGTAGTACAAATGATGACAAACAACAACAACAACTTTTCTTTGCGATTGGTCCTTGACAAGGACAAGCTGAATGGGACGAACTTCCATGACTGGTATCGGACATTGAGAATTGTTCTCACTCAAGAGCGTAAGATCTATGTCCTGGATACTCCAATTCCAGAGGAACCTGCTCCTAATGCACCAAGGGCAGAAAGCGATGCTTACAAGAAGCATTCTGATGATGCCATTGATGCAAAGTGCTTGATGATATGTTCAATGAACCATGAGTTGCAAAGACAGCATGAGAACATGGGTGTCATTGAGATGATTCAGCATCTCAGGAACATGTATGAAGATCAGGCACGGCAAGAGAGATACAATGTTTCTAGGGCACTGTTCAAGTGCGTCATGACAGAAGGAGATCCAGTTGGTCCTCACACACTCAAGATGATTGGGTATGTGGAGAACCTGCAAAGACTGGGATTTCCACTGAGCCAAGAGTTGCCTACTGACGTGATACTGCAATCGTTTCCAGAATCTTACAGTCAGTTTGTGATGAACTACAACATGAACAACTTTGATAGGCCATTGTCAGAGTTGTTGGGAATGTTGAGGACAGCCGAGTTACAGATGAAGAAGGACAAGCCTAAGGCTTTGATGGTTATCACGAGCAAGAAAGGCAAGTCCAAACGCAAGGGCAAGGGAAAAGCTAAGAAAGGTTCTGAAGCTAGCCAGGAGTCCAAGCCATCTTCAGCTCTCAAGGCCAAGGGAGGCGTGACCAAGAAAGGAAATTGCCACCATTGTCAAAAGCCAGGACATTGGAAAAGGAATTGTCCTCTCTATCTGGAAGAACAAAAGAAGAAGGAGGCGACTAAAGCCTCTACTTGAAGGTGTCGTGTAAATAAACTTGTAACACTTTTTGAGGTATATGATACCAAGATGCAAAGTGTAAAGCACTCATAATTGGGGCAAGTGTTGCCTCCATAGATAGGAGTACTTTAGTTTATTTTCAGCCTATAAGGCATGTAATACAGTTATGAACTGCTATTTCATATTTTCCAATAGATAGAAACACTTTATTTTTGCATATTGTATGACAATGATGGCAATTAATAAAGAGATGTTTCAATTTATAAAGATGTGATCTGTGTGGCAATGCCTTGTTTATCTTGTGGTATTTGATATGCATAAGATAAAATGATACCTGAAAGTTATAGATAACTCAAACAGTCTAGTTAGCATCAATCATGAGAAATTCATTTCTAGTTTCCATGTGATGGATAAATCTAGACTCTTTTGGTTAGAGAACCAGTAAGAGACATGAATATCTTGGACATGATGAATCAATCTTCACTAATGTAATGGGAGAGTGATTAACCTATTAGGTATAATACATGTGATGTATTTACATACCTATTGGAAAAAATTCTAATATTTCAAATGGTGTTTAAATAAATACCAATATGAATATCTTGAAGTGTTCAAGATTATCATAGATGAAGTACAAATTTGGTAAAGTATTAATTCTTGATGAGATCAATGAATGAAATACTTGGACCAAATGTTTGATATCCTTATGAGTGATTATGATAGTGTATCATAGTGAACTCATGATTAAGGCATGGTGATGTCTAAATCAAGAAGGAATCATACTCTAAGAAGTTAGAGAATGATTATCAAAATAACGGAATTCTTCTTAATAAAAGAATACCCCACACTAATAAAGGACATTAAGAATCACAAGGGTTGTGAATTCTTATATTCTTGACAGATACACCTCAATTATCTATGTGATGAGTTGTTCATATGATGAGTCAACTATCTAGATGAATATGAGGAATCAGATTTTGAGTTATGGTATAAAACCATTACATCCTAAATGACATTCGTGTGAACCATAAGGTATGACCTTGATGGTAGCACTCATTGGATCATATCCATAATTGCAAATAAGTCTTAAGTGTTAAGACACATGGATAACATTTTGAGAAGGATGATGCTTGTTGATTGCAACTTAATGACTAAGACATTTGGCATATGGATACTAAAACCGCTTTCCTATGAGGAATAAAACAAGGATGTGTACGTGGCACAACCTATAAGGTTTATGAATCCACTAATGCAAATGAAGCCTAAAAAGTTATAATGGACTAATCAATATAATTGATTGAATACAAGCAACTCAAAATTGGATCTTTACTTTGATGATATAGTCAAAGGGTTTGACTGATATGTCAAAGATAAAGAATGATCTGTGATTTAGTGGGAGCGTATTCACATTTCACATATTGATGTGAAATGGACATGTTCTAAATTGAAAAATCCAAAAGTGGAAATTATCTTTAAGGAAGATAGAGATGTTTCCTATGTGATAGGAATAGAGATCTATAGAGATAGTTCTCGAAAACCTCTTGTCCTGGAAGAGAGAAAGCATACATTGGCAATCTGTACTGAAGTGTTCAGTATGCACAGATTCAGTGGGAGAAAACTTGTCCATGATACATGGAGTTAGTATCCCAAGGCCAAGTGTCCAATTCTTATGAAGAATGGGAACACTAAGGATAGATATGGATCTATCATGTATGTAATCATCCCATTATCTTGCATGTATGGACATGGCAATAATAAAATGCATTCATCATCTTGTATGTAGGACATGACAATATGATGAGCTCATCCTGATAACTCGTATGTGGGACATGACGAGAGGATGTCTGTCTATTTCCAGTAAGGGTTACTGGAAAACCATGAGAACTTGATAAGTACTTGTGAAGTACTAGTTCTATGGAGATAAAGAAGAGTTCGATGTAAAGAGTTACATTGATGCGAACTTCTGAAAAGACAGAAAATTAATCGCAAAATATATACATAAGATGTATAAAGGTGAAGGTTTGTTAATAATTGGAAATGTTCCAATAAAGTCATTTAAAAGGAAATGTCGAGTATCTATGTGTTAGAGAACAGCGATAGATACTATATGGATCTGAAAGTTCATGAGATGAACTTATAGATATTCCGCTCACTGATGACAAGTCTGGAATCCTTGATCATGCAATGTGGCTAAAGGTTAGCAAATGGAATACTAGATCGCATATTACCGAAACTCCATCTCATACATGTGACGTATAGTGAAGAGATGAGAGACATGCAATTTATACTGACTTTGGCAAGGTGTTGCCATTACTCACTATATTGGCACAAGAGCACAGTAACATGTGGGACATGTTTAGAGATCACTATGAATATGATTCAAGGGTGATTGGCTCGCAGTGCAAGTGGGAGTCTGTTGGTATGTATGCCCTGAGAGCCAATCATGGGATGATTGGTGGGATACATTAAGATTGATTTGATAAACATCAAGGCAAGCTTCCAATTTATTCTGGTTCAGTCATATGAGATAGTGATAGAACAGATTGAATGTCTAGAGAATGACAGTACTCAATGACGTATGCTTTCAGGTTGAGGACCTAAACGATGAGATCATACGGATGCTAAGAGTTTGTACATTCTTGTTATGTCCCTAGTCGGATGTCATTGTGGAAGGTAGATAGACAACAATGACACACAAGACTAGATTGTGGTGTTGGTTGATGACAGAATCTCATTAGTCATGATATAGAGATATCAAACCAAACACATAGGTACTTTTTAGAGAACAAGTGTACCGGACAGACCCACCGTGAGTTTGACACATGGAACCATGAGATGGTAGTCACAGTCAGTACTCACAGTGATGGTGGTGAGTGTGATTCTTAGACCTGAAATCCCTACACTCAACACATGTCGTTGGGCACACTTTGACATCATCAAACGCAGTCCTGAAACATGGGTTGTTATAAAGGTGATGATTGGGTGGCTTTGACACATGGGGCTTTTGAGGGGTGAGTGATAGATATGGGATTTGTCCCTCCTGAGGGAGTATGATATCCATGGCCACTTGATGAGTAGGATTGAGAAAGGCGTGCATGCATGTGTGAATCAGTATGTGATACTGATGTCATACATATCTCTTCGAATCTACTCTGAGATCAAGAAAGTGAATGAACGTTGATAGGATGATTGTTCCGTGCCTCGAGTTCATTCGGGATATCAGTGACAAAGGAATTATACACTCACTGTAACACCATTCACGGATTGTAGGATGAAAGTTGTTCTCCAACTTTCTACTTTCACTTGGGTAGCACTGATGTGTGACTAGACACCGCTCTTTGCTTGTGAAGTCATAAGTGTTATGGACTTTCACTACCAACGTGAAATGGACTTGTAGGGTCACACACATAGGATTTAACCTGGAAGAGGAGTTTTGTCCACGAGCAACGTTTAGATTGATTACTAAAGGATTTTAGTAGTTCAATTAAACACTCAATGGATTGATAGCTCAATGTCATAATGTTCAAGGTGTTGGACATGTTGATTGGAGTATCGAATTGATTGAAATCGAAATTGACTAATTCTGCACAACCTGCACTCCCAACCGATCGGTTCAAGGGTTGAACCGGTCGGCTGAGGTTGTTGAACTGGTCGGTTCAATTGGTGAACCAATCGGCTCAAGCCCAGGATGAACCGACTGCTTCAAGTGTTGAAACGATCGGTTAAACTGGTGCAACCAAGCAACTTGGGAAAGTAGGATTGGTGAGAATTTTCCTTGTGATTCAATTTCCCAATTTGATTGGGAATAGGATTGGTATTCGATACCAATTAGAAACAAAAGAAGGAAAGTCAATTTGAGTCAGATCAGGACCATGAACTGATTGGTTCAGGGCACCAACCGATCGGTTGGGTGTCCCAAATGACCGGTTTAGGTCCCAGTCGATCGGCTCAAGGTATGAGTTGGTTGCTTTTTGTGGAAAATCTCGAACCCTTCTACTCCTGCTTTTAGTCCCGCATTGCCCGGGATGGAAACCCTGTCCCATGACCCTCCTATATATATAGGGGTATTGGGGGCTTCTCAGAGAATAACTCAGTACAAGTTGAGTGCTCTGCAAAGTTGTCGTTCTCTCTGGTTTTGGTAACCGAGAGAGAGTCCGAGCAAGTGCTTCCCGCAAAAGGGAGGTGCAGAAAGGGAAGGACAACTGCAGTTGCAATTGACATCAGGAGAGTGTGTTAGCGACTAGTACGTCAACATGAGGGTGAAACTCCTTCCACCTCCTTGTGGGACAAGGAATGTGGAGTTCTAGGTGATCCATGTGGACTACTACAGAGGCAGGAGTACACTGCCGCTTAGGAGGACAACTGTCATCCGACAGTCCGGTTCGAGTAGGAGTTGTCAGTCCCGGTGTGACCAGGAGCTGCACAGACGCCGTCGAAGACTGGAGTTGAAGACCGCGCATTGCGCGAGGTATTGTTGCCAAGCAAGCCTTGGGAAAAGGTATGATTCCACAAACCATCCTATCCTATTATATAGACGTTGACGCGTTTCCTCGGTATGGGTTTGGGGGAGAAAATTTTTGTTTCCGCTGCCTTCTCTGTCTCCCCTAAAACCCAACACTACGCACTCCTTTATCACTCGAAGAGTGATTCGTAATTTCAATATGATAGTCAGTCATAGGGCAGATAGCTTGTTGCTTGAGACTCCGTTGAGAGGGTCTACTGTTTTACAAGAGGTATGCTCTCCCTACATCCTCTTCTTTTCTGATCATCGCATTCAAGTGGATCTTATACCACTTGAGATGTAAGGATTTGATATAATCCTTGGGATGGATACCTTGGAAAGGTATAGGGTTGTCTTGGATTGTGAAACAAAGCTGGCTGTGTTTGCTGATGAAAGCAACACATGGATCTTTCAAGGAGAGAGAAAGATTCTACCCACCTATCTTGTGTCAGCTATGGTTGCTGATAAGCTGATGAGGCAAGGATGTTATGCATTCTTGGCCCATGTGGTAGATACTACCATGGAGAGTCCCAACCCTGCTGAAGTTCATGTAGTCAGGGAATTCGAAGATTTGTTTCCTGAAGAACTTCCAGGTATACCACCGCCTCGGGAAATTGATTTTGAAATCAATATGGCCCCAGATACACAACCCATAGCCCAGACACCGTATAGGATGGCGCCTGCCGAAATGGCAGAACTCAAGAAACAACTTCAAGAGTTGCTTGAGAAGGGTTTCATCCGACCGAGTACTTCACCTTGGGGTGCTCCGGTTTTGTTTGTTAAAAAGAAAGATGGGTCAATCCGGTTGTGCATTGATTAAAGACAACTCAATAAAGTAACAATAAAGAATAAGTACCCTCTGCTGAGGATTGATGATCTTTTTGACAAGTTGCGCGGTGCAACCGTCTTCTCAAAAATAGACTTGAGGTCTGGATATCATCAACTTCGTATTAAGGACAGTGACATATCCAAGTCTGCCTTTAGGATGAGGTATGGTCACTATGAGTTCACAGTTATGTCATTTGGACTAACTAATGCACCAACTGCATTTATGGAACTCATGAATAGAATCTTCCGACCTTTCCTCAATCAGTGTGTTGTCATCTTCATAGATGACATTCTGATCTATAGTAGAAATGCTCAGCAGCATGAACAGCATCTTCGTCAGGCTCTAACTTTGCTAAGAGAACATAAGCTATACGCTAAGTTTAGCAAGTGTGAGTTCTGGTTGCCGGAAGTATCTTTTCTTGGACACGTGATATCTGCTTCGGGTATTCGTGTTGACCCTAAAAAGGTAGAATCTGTTCTACAGTGGGAACAACTGAAGACACCGACGGAGATTCGTAGTTTCTTAGGGTTAGCTGGCTACTATCGAAGGTTCATTCAGAACTTTAGTTCTATAGCCTTACCTTTGACCAAGTTAACCCGGAAAGATGTTCCTTTTGCCTGGAGTGATAAGTGTCAACAGTCTTTCCAACTGTTGAAGGAAAGGTTGACAAGTGCACCTGTGCTTGTGCTATCGGAAAAAGGTAAAGGATATGTAGTCTTCTGTGATGCCTCCAAGAATGGACTCAGATGCGTGTTGATGCAGGATAAGGAAGTAATTTCTTTTGCCTCCCGACAGCTTAAGAAACACGAGGAGAATTATCCGACACACGATCTGGAGTTGGCTGTTGTGGTTCATGCCTTGAAGATCTGGAGACATTATCTCTATGGAGAGACATTCCAGACTTTCACAGACCACAAGAATCTTAAGTATATCTTTTCTCAGCATGAACTTAACATGAGGCAACGTCGTTGGATGGAGTTAATCAAGGACTATGATTGTACAATTGTTTACCATCCAGGGAAGGCCAATGTGGTTGCAGATGCCTTGAGTAGGAAATAAGCAACATCAACCATGGATAGAGCACAACTAAGTTCCTTAGTATGCTCAAGGAGAGATATGCTTATCTTTTTAAGGCAAGACAATGTGAAGTTGAAGGTGTCATTGTTAACTGGTTTGCTAGCTGAGGTGCACATCAAACCTACCCCAAGAGAGCAGATAAAGGAAGCACAGCAAGTTGATGCTGTAGTTCAGTAGATTAGGTCTAAGTATGGTGATGAGAAGCGAGATGGTTTCTATGATTCAAATGACCAGGTGGCATGCTATCATGGGAGGATGATAGTACCAGATGTCGATAACTTGAGGAAGTTAGTCCTGGAAGAAGCTCATTCTTCGATGTATGCCATGCATCCAGGGAGCACCAAGATGTATCGAAACTTGAAAGATATGTATTGGTGGCCTGGGATGAAGAAGGATGTTGCAGAGTTTGTTCTGAGGTGTCTTGTGTGACACCAAGTTAAGGCTGAACACCAGAAGCCTGCAAGAACAATGCAACCTTTACCCATACCACAGTGGAAGTGGGACCGTGTGACCATGGACTTTGTTGTTGGCCTACCCAGGACAAGCAAAGGACATTATTCCATCTGGGTAATTGTTGATAGGTTGACAAATACATCGCATTTCTTACCTGTCAAAACAACCTATTCTGCTAAAAAGTTATCACAGTTGTATGTTCAAGAGATAGTGCGATTGCACAGAGTTCCTGTCACTATAGTTTCTGACAGAGGTCCCCAGTTTACAAGTCATTTTGGGGAGCAGTTACATAGAGCCTTAGGCACCAAGTTAAGGTTTAGTACAACCTTTCATCCATAGACTGATGGACAGTCAGAAAGGACTATACAGACCTTGGAAGACTTGTTGAGAGCATGTGTTCTCCAGTTCACCAGGAGTTGGGATCTACACCTAAGATTGATAGAGTTTGCCTATAACAATAGCTATCAACATAGTATTGATATGGCACCTTATGAAGCTTTGTATGGTAGGCATTGTAGATCACCCTTATGTTGGTATGAGACTGGTGAACATCAGTTGTTAGGTCCTGATCTTGTGCAACAGACTACAGAGAAGATCAAAGTGATACAACAACAGATTAAGACTGCACAGGATAGGCAGAAGTCTTATGCTGACAGACGTCGTAGACCCTTAGAGTTATAGGTTGGAGACAGAGTGTACCTCAAGGTCTCACCTTGGAAAGGAGTCCTTCGTTTTGGAAGGAAAGGGAAGTTGGCTCCTAGATTTATGGGGCCTTATCCAATAATTGAACGAGTTGGAAAGGTAGCCTATAGACTAGAGTTACCTCAGGAGTTGTATAAGTTACACCCTGTGTTCCACATTTCTATGCTCAGGAAATGTCACCCTGACACCGAGTCAGTTCTACAACCTATGGAAGTAGAATTGAACGAAGATATAACTTATGAGGAAGGACCAATGTCAATCCTTGATAACATAATTAAAAAGCTAAAGAAGAAAGATATAAGCCTCGTGAAAGTACTCTGGAATCACCGTGGTGTCGAAGAAGCCACTTGGGAACTAGAGGATCAGATGAGAAGGAATTCCCTGCTCTTTTCTCTTAATATGTTTTATCGATTTCGGGGACGAAATCCTTGTAAGGGGTGGATAATTTGTAACATCCCTGACGTGGGTTATAGACTAACCCTAGATGTTTTGCTTAAATATGTAATTTAATACTTGTGATTATTCCCTGGCATGTAATTAAGTTCCTAAGGAACATACATTTTCAATTTTGCCCCTTTTAAACAAAGTTGTAGTACTGTATTGTAATGCAGGGACCTAGGTGCAAATTACCCAGTTAAAGGGGTTAACTTGCACAATTACACAGGTTAAGATGTTCCTCTGATGATGAGACATCATATGAGTGAATATGATGAGGTATGATGGATTTCCCAAGCATGGGCATCAAGATGCAGCTTGTGGAGCAATCCTTGTGCTTTAAACCCTAATTTTGGAGTAAAGTGCAATTTACCCAAAATGTGGGGTGCAACTTGTAAAATACCTCTTTTAGAATATCTTTTATAACTCTTGACATCATTTAGAGTAGAAATGATGAAAGGGGCGCTTCAATTGAAAAATCGGATAAGAAGAATGACCTTTGTAGTAAAATCACCTAGTAGGAGTAAGGAGACCCTTTATATATGTACCTTAGATTGCATGTTGGTTTTCTTTACCCTTGGATCTTGAGTTTTGATAGGCTTGCTCAAATTATGATATATTGAATGTGCCCTAGAAGGAAGGAGGGATCTAGATGAGAAATCCATAAACTAGAGGTCCTTATGGTGAAAACTAACCTAAGCTATATAAGCCTCTTCCTTTGCAAACCAAGTAAATGTATTCTCTTCTCTTCTTCACTTCTCATCTTGCTCAACCGACCTAGGCAGAGCTCTAGAACTCAAGGAGACGAACAACTTGTTCTACGGTGAGTAGAGATCATCTTCTAGCTCGGATTCATGGAGGCATTCCTTGTATAAGGTTGGTTTTATGGTTAACTCACTTAGGTTTCTTGTTCTAGCCGACTTTCCCCAACCTTTCCTTGGAGAATCACCTTTGGCCAACTTGTGGAGCTCAAGACGCCATTAAAGGCTTTAATCTTGGAATCTTAGATCTCTAGGAACAACGTTTGAGGCGGGTTTTATAACTCTAAACTTCTTGCTTTATTATGCATATCTATGTTCTTGCAAACTATACTTAGTTCTTCTTCTTCTTCCCCATTCTTCCTTGCACTTTTACAAGCAATCTGTGGAGTAACCTACCTGAATAGAGGTTGAAGATGATGGGCATGAATTCCTAGGTAACTTTATCAAATGACCTTGGACCATTTGGTCTAAACGGTTTGCAAACCGTTTGAAATCAAACGGTCTCAAACCGTTTGATCTCATGCGGTCTTGCAAGACCGTTTAGATTCAAACGGTCTCCAAGACCATTTGATAGGGCCGACCAAGGGAAGACCATTTATAGGTCTGTTCTAAACATTTTGAATTTAATATCTACAAAGAATCATAACCTAATCCAAATCAATCACAAGTTGAAGGCACTTCAACCCCCTAAACCCTAATCGGGTTGAATTGCTGATTTTAAGGATAGATTTTGGTGAACTTTGGGTTGAAGGGCCCAAACGGTCTCAAGACAGTTTGGGGGTTCACCCAAACGGTCCCAAGACCATTTGGTGACAACCCAAGACCGTTTGGAGGTCTAGGGTTAAGGACATTTGATGAATTGAGGGTCCAATCACAATAGGTTGATGAATTGATAAAAGTGCTGAGTTTAGACCAAATTAGGGTTCAACCCTTATCAAATCAACTTAGATTTTGATGGAACTTTAGGCAAACGGTCTCAATACCGTTTGGAGGGTGTCCAAATGATCTCAAGACCGTTTGGGCCAAGTTTTGGCCCAATTGGATGTCAATTGATGGGTTCAACCTCTATTAGATTCATGTTGTTGAACATTGGTGGTTAACCGATTGCAAACCCTAATTGAGTTGGATTCAACCCTAATTGGATTTAAATTGAGGGTCAATTTGGTGTCCAATTGGTTAAGGCTAACCCTAATTGACTTAATTTATAAGTGTCTAACAAGGTTATGGCCAATTGGAGGCTTCAACATAGATAACCATAATCAATTATAACCTTTGATATACCTTTGAGGTCCATGCGGTTTGAGCCCATTTGGACCAAATGGTCTCAAGACCGTTTGGATCCAAATGGTCTCAAGACCGTTTGGATCCAAATGGTCTCAAGACCGTTTGGGCTCAAACGATCTCAAGGTCGTTTGGTCCAATCGATCTCAAGATCGTTTAAGATCAAACGGTTTCAAGTCGCATAACTTCAAACGGTTTGGAGGTCAACTTTCTCAAACGGTCAACGCACCCATGCGGTCTTGGTGACCCATGCGGTCTTGGAGGTCAAAGTTCCCAAACGGCCAACGCCTCGAAACGGTCTCAAGACCGTTTGGAGGTTGAGAGGTGAAACCGTTTGGAGACTTTTAGGGCTGTTTTTGCTTAATCATTTGAAGGTATAATTGGTCCAATGATGGTCTAATCTAAGCCCTAATGGAACCCTAAGATATTAAGGGGCTAAGTAACTAAAAGATTGAACCATGTGGTGATTGAAGGTGTACATTACGAATGTGCCCTTGAAGGGTTCAAGTAGATGATACACTTGATCAACCAAACTCTAATGACATGATAGTGGTGACTTAGCTTATGTTAATCAATGAGGACTTTTCCTAACCTAACTTAGGATGATGTAATCACCATCTCCTAGTAAGAGGAGAGAGAAGGTACCAGTTATGGTTGAAATTCAAGTAAAATACCTTCAATACATATGAATGTACATGATTAGGGTATGTTCCACTTATGTGAGATCATGAAAACCTTAATTATGATATTTGATGAATCTTAACCTAACTGGAAGGCATCAATGGTGATGTTTCTCATGCATGATGATGTTATGAGTTCAATTCACCATGAAGTGAATAGTAAACCCTAATTCTAGGGTAATAACATGTAATGTGAATAGTAAACCCTAATTGGGGGTAATGTGATGAAATGTACAATTACCCTAATTCCAAGTTATGCTATTAAGCACGAATCTTCATGAGTTAAATATGAAAGGAGGAACCACTATTTCTAATCATAATGGAAGGGATTGGATAACCCTAATTGGTGTAAATCAGGGAACCTAACTCTTGTAAGAGTATGAAGGAACAACTCTTGAAATGAATTGTTTGCTATTATTTGTTGAATTAACCATGCAGGTTCTTATATGAGGATGATCATATCCAGGTAAGGATTATGATACCATATTCATTGAAAGCCTATTATTAGAATAGTGAAATACCATGTTGCCTAGTAAGTGGCATCACATGAGATGATAGGTTGTAAGATCCATGAGTATTATCAAGGTCATGCTAGTTAGATGATTTGTGATGAGATGGTTAAGAAATAATAACTGATGCAAGTTAGACTTGTTACATTTAGTATTCTATCTTCATAGCTGCTATGCTAATGATTAATGTTTGAGAACATGTATGATGTTAAAAGAATACTGAAATGTACCTAACTAATCAATAATAATCATTCCATGTAGAGCCCTGATCATAGATCCATCATTATCACAAGCTAAATGATGGTGAAACAGGTTTTCCTAAGGGAACTCCTGGATCACATACTTTTGAGTATGTGGGGGAATATGGATGTGTATATCTTTACATCCTAGTGTAGGAATTGATGTAGATGTATCTTAATCTATCAACCCTTCACTACATGTTTATACCGGGGAATGTAACACTATTCTCCCAAGGAAATCTTTTATACCGCATCGATGAGAGATAAACAAGAAATCTTTCGATAGCGAAGAGAGTACAGAATGCCACTGTGACTCTAATAGTGAAGTACCAGAATACCCTGGTGAGCTATAGTAGCAGAGACACTAGATGTCCCGCATGTATATCCTCACTCTGACTTAGGAAGATGAGGTCATAAGAATCTGGCTCTTTTAATGACCTAGGTATGATACCGATGCGACTTAACAGTGATCGGTTGGAGTATGAGTGGTATACCTCATCTCCACAGGGCATAATGATGTTTGTAAAACATAATCAATCGCGTAGTATATCTACTTAGGATAAACTACAAGATACATGAATGATGTTACACTGCATAGTACATATGTTCTTCATATTTCTCAAATTTTGTTATTCTACTTAATGTCAACCTGCTGTTGATTACCTTAAAAGCTTTCATTGCTTATTTTGTTCTATGACTGCTATAATAAAGCTTCTGGCAGAGAGTTATAACTCTCGTTGGGACAATTATTTAAAATTGTCTCACTCTGTAGATTTCAACTTTATAGGTGGTCGTCGAGGACGAAGGAACCAATCTGCAGGTGATC
Source organism: Alisma plantago-aquatica (assembly GCA_963693085.1). Taxonomy (NCBI): domain Eukaryota; kingdom Viridiplantae; phylum Streptophyta; class Magnoliopsida; order Alismatales; family Alismataceae; genus Alisma; species Alisma plantago-aquatica. Next base: position 816,492,163 of record OY856411.1, on the reverse strand, counting down.
AGTACCACCAGCAGTAGCACCAGGAGCAGCAGTGAATCTCAGGTGGAGATACTGACTGCTGAGTCTTGTAGTTAGATAGTGCTATGCCGTCTCTGTACTCTCAGGTCCTTGGAGTTAGTGGTCTGAGATTTTGGTTTTGACTCTTGAGATTTTGTATCATGTTGTGTATAATCACTCAAGAAGTGATCTAACAGAAATGTAAACTGTTTATCTTATTTCTATGAAAGAAGTTTTATGATTTCAATATCTTGTCTCAAAATGTTTTAATTTCTGGTGATTTTTGTATTCCGATGCTAATCGAATGCTTCCGCTGAGTTTATATCCTGGTTTATGGATCGAATCATCTCAAATCATGTGAGCCACTTCTTTACTTTAGGAACTGCCAGAGGTATATGTAGCTTCTTCTTACCTTTTCTACTGGTAATGAGTTGGAAATCGACTTCAATTGGCATTTAGATAGTATCCAAACTTCTCATAGGAATGATTAACTTATAAGTATTGTTTATATTTGAGCTAGATGCCCTTGGATGATCGTAATCACTTTTCAATAGAATTGGGTATAGAAATGTCTTCCACGACATCTTCAAATTGTTCAGGTTGCTTCTCACCATTCTATGTATCATCCTGAGGGGCATACTTTTTATTTTCCACTTCCGATGCATTCTTCCTCAGCATCCAGATATTTTGTGGTCTTGACTTAATATTTCTTCCATAGCCATATTCTTCATGTCCAAATCTGCCACACAGTAAACATTTTCTCAAATACCATTTATATTCTATTGAAAGGGTATCTTCAATCCCATCTTCACTTATCAGATTAATACTTTAGGGAACTCTGATTTCGTTGGCATAAGGACAAGTAATCTAGGAAAATCCAATTGCTTGAACTATTGAGTGATTTTATCAGTTTTCAATGGTTTACCTGAGTACAACTCAATCATACTAAAGATATCGTCATCCCAAAGTTCAAGAGGAAGGTCATGAATCCTTGCCCATACCGGGATGTCTACCAGTTTGAGCTTCTAAAGAAACTCATCTCTAGCTCATTTCTTGATAATAAAAAACTTCCTACAACAAACCATTATTCTTAATCAATAATTATTTCTAGATCTAAGAATCCACAAAGTTGATGATGAAGTATCCATTACCTCTACAAAGTATTTTGATGTTTCCCTTCTAATTTTAGAGATTCTGGAAGTGGATCTAAATTGTATGTGTGACAAAGTGGAATTTTGCATAAGTTTGAATTAAATCCAATTTTTCCCTCATTATACTCACTTATGGTCCCAATTCATATTTATTGTCTACATAATCAAAGTTGACACTCAAATAAAAAATATGGTGAACAAGGTGAACTTTATACACATTATAACACCTTATATTTGATTAATTCATCACTTTGTCCAAAGGAGAAAATTAGTCAACCAAACTTAATCCTTTTGTTCTTATACTTTTGCCAAAGGTGCTCCACCTTTTTGTGGAGTTGTGGTCCAAATTTGATAACAATTGGACTTTCCTACAAATTACTATGATTTCTTGAAATTTATGTGTTGAAAACTAATTTATTCCCCTTTTATTTGCTCTTTTCTTGACTTGCCCAAGTCAGAGATTCATGGCAAGGGATCGGGGGCGCCTCTCCACCCTTGGATGTCCTTCCCATAGATTAGGGATGGATCCAGTGTCTACGGTATCATCTTCTACCTCTACAATTAGCAGGAGGAGTAAATGAGGACCCGATTGAGAGATATCACACTCTTGACTACGATTCGAAGTTCTGAGCGAGCCAAAACCCCTGCCTCACAAATTTGAACTCACCCAACCCTATTTTGACTGGGTTTCTCGCATTGTTGTGCTGCCAAAGCAAGCTCCTCACTCCTCCATCTCCTTCTGGAGGACACCACTGCTGCACCCAACCTATGGCCCCTAAAACCCTAGCCCCAACACTATATAAAGGGCTCCTCATGCTCGCAATCTTCACAGAAAGCTACGAGACCCTGCCTTGCTCCCTCCCTCAGCCCCGAGCACCCCGATTTCCTCCTTGTATCCTCCTACTTCCATAGCAGTGTTGATGCACAGCTTGAGTTGGGCGTCCATGCTCCTCACCTCCTCGCTCCAATATTGACCACCAACCAATCCGTGATGTCATGGTGAGTTTAGGCGGTCATCTCTCTACCTCCATCAGAGCCTCCTGCTCCAGTTAGCTTCCATTCCGATGAGTGGTCTGCCGAATCTAATGCATGCGTGGGTACTGAATGAAGGGGAAAGAGCCCCAAACTAGCCGGTCCAAATCAAAAATTGCCCGGTCTGAAAGAACCCAACAAATCGCAATTGAACCATTTATTAGAGATTGAACCAACCAATCAAAGATATGAACTAGACCCTAGACCATAGAGATTGATGGCACGATCTAAGCCATCCAATCTACATCCAACCATCAACCTCTTTCGTGAAATAAGGTATTTATCTCGCTCTCTGGAAAATATTTCATTTAAATTCCTAGATCTTGCTTTAATCACAAAAAATGCATCCTAGCACCAAATAATTTGAGTAAATAGTCAATCTTGATTAGAAAAATCCAATGGATGCATTAAAAATACTTGCATAGTCTAATTCCTTATAAATCTCATCGTTATTCCTAGTTTTGATATCTTTCTCATAATGTTGTAATTAATGACTCTAAATTGAGTTCAATCTTTGAGAAACCCTAGTTCCTGATTCAAGTGATCATTTTGAGACACGAAATCAAATTTGACAAAATAAGAGTTAGATATAATCTTCCTAACTCATTACCCTAGAATATGAATCATATACATTGAAATAAGGATTACTCTTAATATGATGATGATTAACCTTAATCTGGCAAACCCCTTAATCATATGTCTGACCATTAATCTCCTTGATCTAATTTTGAGTCCAATGATACTATTTCATATTGAAAATGATCTAGAGATTTGAATTATGATGATAATAATTATGGTTGACATGTGTTCCTAAATATACCTAGGTAGGTCATCCATTCTTGAAACATGCTTGATATTTGAATAAATGTTAGACTTTCGGAAATATTGTTGATGACCTAACCCTAAGCTAGAGATAGGAAAATGTAACCCTAATCTCAAATAGTGAAGCATGATTCTTTAAAACTATGATCTTGACCCTTGATCCAATATTTTGATCTAGGATCTGGCTCAAGGGGTTGATCTACTCTTCTTTGAATCTATAATCTAAATATGCATTTAGAGAGGTATGCTATTATATAACTCCTCCTTGATTGTATTGAAGATACTTTTATGTATCTCGTGATTGTATACTTGGCTACTTACTTGGATGAGCTATTGTTCCCTATGATTAGTTTTCTATTTTTATATACTATATTTTGCAAAACATGAAAGCATAAATTGCATGCCCATTATGATTGCTTGTATATTGATAATGATGATGATATTGATAATGTTGATATTGAGTGCAACAACCCCCTCATTTGGAGGTGGGACTTGTACATTGGCCTCCTATTTCCTATGGTGAAAAGGAGCCTAGTGACCTTCCCCATAGAGTTGGGGTAATAGAGTCACACAAAATATATAAGCATGCTTATTTGATTACACCATGATGGGAATTCATAATAAAAATTAAATCGTTGAATAATAAACATTTTTTCGAATGATATTAATTTTGGAAATCATTTGTTATTCTTTTGAATATAAGTCATGCCAAGTATACTCTTTTATTATAAATCACTTTACTTGACTTTGATAGTGTACCGTGCAACTGCATGATTGTGTCTCAATTTTCTTGATTTTAGGCAATACAAATGGAATACTGAATAAGATCGCTTCCGCACTCTACATACTCTAATGACATGATATATTAGAAAAATCTCCTTATTGGGTTAGTTTGCTCATTTAAATATCCAGTTTCTGAATTATTATTTCTTATTGTATATGTCAGTGTGTTAGATCCAATCGGGCCATTCAGGGATGAGTGCTTCAATCCCTTTACCACTGTCTAGGCAGTGAGATTGGGATTCGGGTAAAAATCGTTCTGTGACTGTATGTCAATATGGCTTCAGATCTATGATGTTTCCCATAGAGAATAACCTCCATTTTCTAGCATTATTCTCTAGAATAGTTTTAGTGTAGATGATTATTTTGTTTCTCACCTCTATTTCTTTGATCTTTAGGCATTGGTTTTTCGGAGGAGATTCAAAGATCAGAGACCATTTCTTTAGTTCTATTGCAACTTGGACAGGAGGGATCCTCCTTTGAAATGGACGTTGAGGAAGATGAGGCCGAAATCTCCCCACCAGTTGGTTTCTCTTATTATCACCTCGGTCGGTGCCAACTGAGTCTCCTATTCAATCACCTTAAATGCTATGTGAGGGAATTTATTCCTGTGTCTCATGTTATAAATTATAATTCATATGGAATTTTGGATTGATTATTATTTTTTGATTGCATATTCTATAGATTAGATACCTATCTTGCATTCTTGTTAGAATTATATATGTAGAATCTTATAAATCTAGGACTAGAAAACAAATTAGTACCATTGAATCTCATATGATACCAACTCATGAAGTTGAAAAATGCAAATTAAGGATCCATAGGTAACAAGACCTCGAGCCAGTGGGAAAATATCTCCTTGTGAATTTCATACTTTGAAAGGATAAAATATTCCTTGTCTCTAATCTAAATATCCATATGAATGAGCATTGTAATGTGAGAGAACTGATATGTAAGTAGCGACAGTGAAAATTTGCATCCCAATAATTTTATCATATTACTGAAAATCATTTCTTGCTTAGTTTGATTTTGTTTCCTATTTTATAATTTAGTTAATCTTCCATCAACTTAATCTATCTGTGTTAATTTATTTTTCTTAATTACACTAAAATTATGAATTGTTTATGAGAATATTTTCCTTTAGGGTCAATCCTAAAGCTATACTATAAAAAGACTCATCCTAATGTGGGTAATGATTATTACATGTTACTTAAGGTAAAAACTTGAGTACTTTTCCCTAGGTGAATATTTTATGCTATAACGTACAACATCAAATTTGAGCCTCGTTGCTGGGGACAATGAGACTTTTTGACTTTTTAGTCTATTGAGATAAAGTTAGAATTCTTTTGCTTTTTGTAGTTTGTTTTTATAATTTTAGTTTAGTTCTTTAATTCTTAGTTTTGATTTATAATTTCTTAGTTTGACTTTTTACTTTTTAGTTTTGCTAACCTTAGTTTATTTTTGTAATTATTAGTTGGTTATTACATTTTCTACAATTTCTTATACTTTAATTTTTTATTTCTATCATAGATAATTGCAATTGGTTTTTATATTTTTCTACAATTTCTTATACTTTAAAAAAAATTCTATCATAGATATTTTTAGTTTATTATTTTTTCTTTTTTATAAATGAAAATATTATATTTTTTTAATTGAATAAATTTTGTCTTAACCTTGATACTTGTATCTCTATTTTTTAAAGTCATTAATTTTAAATGGAGTGGTCAGCAATATAAATAATATCATATGGTAAATGTGGATCATTTAATCATGACATGTGGGGATTCCAAGGAAAGATTTTTAAGGTGGAAGCACTAATGTGTAGGATTTTCACCACTCAAAATTGTAAGGATCAACCCTAAGGGGCTATCTTGAATCAACTCAACAAAACAAAGTGGTCATTCAAAGACTCAACATCGAGCTTAATTTGAGACCCCATAAAGACATATATGAAGTAGATGTAATCAATAATATTTTGGGGCATACTATGAGGAGTCATTTTATGAAGATGACTTCCTGAAGAGGCAAGCTACAATCAATAATATTTTGAGATTTATTATGCAGAGCCTTACTATGCAAATTATTACCCACCTAAAAGTGATGAGAGGATATAGAGGATATTGGACCAACAAGCAATGATAGATTATGGAGAATCTTAGGGTTAGAGAATGGAGGTATAACTTGCCAATTTGAAAGAACAACTCTACCAATAGCTTAAGGATCCACCACCCTTCCTATTGTAGGTAAAGATCCATATGATTATGATGAACAACCAACTTCTATTGCATATATGATTATATTCAATAATGAGGTACATACCAATAGGAGGCATACATTATACAACCACTTCATATTACAATATCCTCTCTAATTATATTTCCTATAGATCCCATGTAGGAGTTGGGTGTGCTCCATACTCCACATGGAGGAACCAGAGCTACATGTTGACAATGTGTTAATTAATTTTGATATTGATGTGAAAATAAACTAGGAGGATGTACAACCGCACCAAGAAGATTTTATAGATGTAACAATTACTCCTATGCCAACACTACATATTTTTCATGCAGATTTAGGTTATGAGATGAAGTCAGGGCCAGATCCTCCACCCAATTTAGCACAATGAGAAGCACAAGTTATATTTTTTTTACATACTACCTTAGTCATAGAAGATGGTATCCCACATCCAACATTCGCATATGAGTAGTTCTTGAGGACACTAGACGGGCATCATTTCTACATTGTGCCACTTGTTCTTGATCCACACATGCTACTACAATTACTCTAGTAATGGTGGGGCATTCATGGATCATACTGGATAGATTTCGGCTCAAAAGACAAGTTTACTTTAAGCATCCAGATAATGCCTTTGAGCTATCATGGTCACCGGATCACATTTTGCACCATAGAGCTCACATGTTCAAAGTGTCAACCCTTGATGATATTCCCATTAGTTATACTTTCTTTGATGTGTTGGTATGTACAAGATCGCAATCAGGAATCGTGTTCTGCCTAAATAATAGAGTTGTAAGTTGGAAGAGTTCCAAACAAAAATAGAGGATCAGTATATTGTTGCATCGAATGTAGGACGTTTTATGGATCAAGAAGTTGATTTATCAACTTGGGGTCCTTCCAAGCATCAATGACGCAATCGAGCTATATTGTGAAAACAATGGAGCTATTGCATAAGCTGTGGAAACTAGATCGAATCACTGCTCAAAGCATATAAAAAGGATGTTCTATCGCATATGAGAGATTGTGTAATGATGAGGAGTATGTTTCTGGACTTGCTCCATGACCAGGTATATCCTCGAAACTAGCCTATTCCATATATAGTCATTGACGTGATCCGCTGGTTTATAGGGACTATGGAAATAAAAAAATTATTTCTACTGCATGTTTTGTCATCCTAGTTCCCTACATGAGATCTTCCAAGACTTCCTAGTTGAGCATCAGGGATTCATTCACCTCCATCTTGGGTTTAGTGTTTGCTCAGGGACAAGCAATTTTCTAAACTCTGGGTCGAGGGTAGGTGGTATGTACTTCTTTCCACCCACATCTGTCTCATTTATTTTCTAATTTAATATCATCATTTTTTAGTTTTACATGCATCCATTGTACTTCGTATACTGATATTGCATCTAGCTTGAACTATTTTTATTTCATTTTATAGTTCATGCAATGTTAGTTGAAGCATTATCTAGTCACCTTAGTTTACATTCATTTTCTATATTGCACATATAATTTTCATACAACCCCTTGTTTAAAGTAAGTTCTTTATGTTAACTATATTCTAAATATATGCCAACGGTTAGAAATCAATCTTTTTGTGAATGAATACAAGAATCATGATCCCTAGAAATGATGGTAAGTTCTATGGGATTAATTAAAGTAAAATGCAATGTGTCTCTTTACTAATTAGCATAAAATTCTGGTACAAATGTCTTAATATTGAATGTGACATTACATGATCAAATCGTTGTGTACTATTATCCCTATGTTCTAAATGTTAATATTTAATATACAAAAGTTCAAACATGTTCTGTATTTTTGCTTCTTCTATATTCTTACCTTCCATCCACAAAAGGTACCATGAAGTGTGTAAAATTCTAAAATTGGGGTGCCAGACCCTCCTCCTTGCTCTTTAATCACTTTTTCTATACCCATATCTAGGTAATAGGGATGGATCCCAAAAACTAAAGAGAAAATATCATTGTGCACACAAAAAAGTGCAACATATGTATTTGCACAAATGAAAAGCAATCTCGAGTCAAATAGAGGAGACATGAAAATAGAGGAGACTTCTTCTTTCATACCCCCATTCACTTTAATTTCTAACCAGGGAAGAAAATACCCCCAAAACTACCTTCCACGGCCAAATATTATTCTTGTACAAAAAACTTCTTAGAATATGTAGGATTATCTGAAACATCAAGAATATTGCATCTTGTTACACTATACATTTTTTACACAAAAGAAAATGTGTGAGGCAAAGTCAGGATAGAGAATATGGAAAGTTATGTAATGTGATTCCAAATAACCTGGGTTTCATGGCCATTCTTGGTGGAAGGAACTCAAACATGACGTGCATATAAGACATGTACATTGATTAAAAGTATTTATTTGGGGAGTGTTTTACATTTTGTGTTACTTGAGGATGATCAATGTTCATGATTCGGGTTGTGATGAATGTCTATTCATCATATTTTTATTTGCATTTTAGATTTATTTGCATATTTTGTTTGTATTCTACTCCATATTTAGTTGTATTCTACTTCATATTTTGCTTATTTTATATGTTGACTAGTTTATGCAATTTATTTGGTGTTTAATTTTTTTTCATATAGGTTGATGAAAAAAGAAGAGAGAACCAATTAACCCTCTAAGAAAATTCCAGCCATATGATCAAAGATTACATATTCTCACACTCTGTTAATTGGAGTGTGGATCAGTAAAGTATAGTAGTCACACAAATAGCCATAAAACTTACATAAAAGTTTTGAATTAGATGATTTAGAATCATTTCTCTGAAAAATTCAATGCAAATGTATTTATTATTACAGACTAATCGGTTGAGATCATCAAGTTCTACAAAAATTACAATAATTTTGCAAAAAGTGTACTCTGGTACAAAAATGACTCTATATTCCGCATATGTTGTCGGAATGGACTGAATCAAATTGAGTTGGGAATATAATTTTATTATTTACACAATGGATATATTTATTAACTACTATGGATAGACCAACTGGACCGAACTATTTCTAAAACCTCTATAATAGAAATATGTTGCTGACATGCGTGGATAAATTAAGATGCATCTAATATTTTTTGGGTGGATACAAAAATACTACAAGGACATCCAAGGAAAAGGGTTCAAAGTAATCATTTGCATCCACAATCCCAACTGTCACCAAGTAAGGCCAAATATGTAAGCCACTAGTTTGATGTAAAGATGCGCTTTGTTGTGTATCTGGACTGGAGACTATAACATCATTCAGGACTTGCGACAAAACCCTGAGCTTGTCCTCTATTACACTACTTTCTCCATCATCTTATTCTTCTCGCTATTATTATATCATGAATAAGATTAGGGAGTAGATCTCTTATTGGGGAGTGGAGATTATCCATGTTACCTATATATTGCACTCTTATGTTATATTAATATGGATTTTTGGAATGACTATCGATTGCTTGATTGCTTGATATCATGATCTATTGATTAGCTACCTATCTTGCACGATTGTAAGAATAATAGACATAGTTATCTTGAAATCTAGCATCAGAACACCAACTGATATCGTTGAATCCTAGATGAGACCACAGAAGCAGTTCTCCAGGGCAATAGATCAAAGAATTGTAGGTAACTAGATCTTGAGCCTATGGGGAAATATATTCTAGTGAATATATATATATATATATATATATCTATACATATATATACATATATATACATATATATATATGTATATACATATATATAGATATATATGTATATATATGTATATATTTATATATATGTATATATATGTATATATATATGTATGTATATGTATATATATATTTTTGTGTATATATGGGATAAAGAGAGGCATTCTCTCCACCTCTCCCATGCCCGTGACGGAGGCCGAACGTCTGTGATGGTGGTAATCCAAGGCAGCAGCTGGGATTCGAACCCGGTGATAACACCAATTTTTGTGATGTAATTTACCTTTATTCTGTTATCAAAATTGCCCATTTTAACTATTTTCCTCTCTTTTATAAGTACTTTTGCAATAATTGGCCAAACGACGCTCTTAATTCAATATTTTCATCTTTTGTAGAGTTTCTCCTCCATTTTGATACATTTATCATCAGTAAGGCCATCCCGGCCCACAAACAAATTCCACCTGCATCGGCCTTCCAGATGGACGATACGATCACTGCCCGGCAAGGGTAGCGCGACACACTGACGTGTGACATAGGGATGCCGCGCAAGAAGGAACTTGCGGGCGATACATCTTCTACCCGACAGGGAGTCAAGCTCGCCACGACAACTCAAGCTTGTCGCACGACACAGGCCACCCACTGGCAGGTGCCGCCCGTCACGTGACCAATAGTCGACATCCTTGTGTCGAGTGATATGTGTATCGGCCGTCCACCAACTCTGCGAATAAGGAGGACACGTGGCGCTCTGAGCACCATAACTTCCCCCAACTGTTGCCTATAAATAGCAGCTACAGGAAGCCGAAAAGATGGGTCGGAACCCTAAGCAAATCTTTGGAGGAAAGCTGTGAGAGCAAGAGTATCGCGCCTCAGTGTTCGTATCGGGAAACTCTAGGTGAGATCTTCCCCATCCCGAGAGGGAGGGGATAGTTCACTTAGGATCATCCCGGGCAACACTACAGGCTGATATCGGCCAACGTGGATGACCGACATAAGTTCCTGATATTAAATGTGTCGCTCCAAGCCCGACACGATACCAAACCCGATACGCATCGCCCGTCACGGCGTGCCACCCGAGAGGGTGCCGCCCGACATGAGTGTATTAGCCAGAGTCCTTGAACGATACAATTGGACTGTCATGGTGTGTCGCCTGAGAGGGCATGCCGCCCTACACGGTTGTATCGGGCTAGGCTCTTTCCCGGTATCGGGCTGGAGGGTCCATAGTAGTCTGTCGTCCTTCTACATCAAGAAGGTGACATCTATCTTTATTTCTGTCATTTAATTCTTTACTTATGCAATGTAATTAAGACCTTTATTGTTTATGGAAATGGAAAAGCTTAACTACTTGCTGCTTTACATTTGGGTGTAATTGTTGGATGACTTCTATGTTTAGTATCTGAACTCTAGCTTGCATGTTTGGATCGCGTTTCTCTTAGCTACCGAATCGTGTTTTCCTGTTGCAACAACTTCAAGAGATGTGTTGTGGCTCTAGTGTTTGGGCTGATTCTGGAGTACGAGAGTTCCCAGAATCTGAGTTGCTTCAATAACATTTCACTCTAACTTAAGTCCAGTAACCTCGAGAGGGGTGTTGATGCTTGGTTAGAGGTACCCGCTCTGAGAGGAGGGGTACAGGATGTTCCTGCTGCCGCTTGTTTTAGCGAAGTTTCTCCCTCACACCTTGCTTTAACTCTAGTTTTATTTCTCTGTTTCTATTGCATGAAACCCCCTAAAAACTGCTAAATGACTAAAACCTTAAAGCTTTCTAGTAGCTCCAGTTGGAGATAGTTTTCTTTGTTTTATTGTTATTATCTTGTCGTTTCCCTTTGGGGAACTTTACTATCTCTTTATACCCGCCGGAGTGTAGCGTGTCGATTCAGAGTTCTCAACACTACCACTCTTGTCCCTGTGTTCGGCCATGTATATCTACTTCGACCCCGTAAGCAAAGTTGCGGGGGCCTAGAAGGTTTCAGGTTATAAATGTAAAAGTCCGACTACTTCAAATCCGCCTCCATTTTTGGACGCGCGATTTAGGCCAGTCAACTTTTTGGCATCGTTGCCGAGGACAAGGCAAAATGGTAATGTAGACGAATCTGAATCCACAACTACACTCCCGTGCCTCAAGCTTAGAAATGAGCTTGACAACACTCTTTTTCTTTTTCATTATTATTATTATTTGCCTAAAATTAATAATTTGATTTTTTAAACTTGATTTTTCGTCCCATTTCAGGAACTCTAAAGAACAGTGATCTGTTCCACCGAGCTCTGACACCGTTCAGATGTTCAACTGAGCACAACCACCAACACCATGCCTCCTCGCGTAGACACGTAGCATTCTGAAGGGGAACGACAAGGAAGGCCTAGGCATGAATCACCTCCGCCAGGAGGTGACGACCGCTATGATGGTAATAATCAGCTTGAAGATCCTGAATCAGAACACTCCGAAGAAGACCATCCCCAAGTCATGCATCGCCACCGTAAGCAACACTAGAGGAATCAAGACCAAGCACATCGCCGACAGGACAGCAACAGTGAAGGCTCAGAGGAAGAAGAGAAAACGCTGAGAGAGTTGGCATCCACGAAGGCCAACAACTCCCGATGTCCAGTAATTATCCCGCAGTTCAACGTGACAAATTTTGAGCTCAAGCCATCCGTAATCTCAATGATTCAGAATTAGAGCTTCAGGGGGAGTTCGAAGAACGACAACCCCTACCACCATCTGGATGCCTTCAAAAATATATGTGATACAATATAGATGTGGGGGGTCCCCCAAGAAGTGATTTACTGTAAGGGCTTCATTTTCTCCCTGGAGGACAAAGCCCTGTCATGGTATCTTGGGTTGCCCCACCAATCTCTTAATGGATGGGGAGCACTGGCTGACATAATCGTGAACAAGTTCTACCCCACTGAAAGGACGGTAAGAAACAGGCAGAAAATAACCTCTTTTATGCAGAAGCCTAATGAGAGTACTAATGATGCCTGGGAAAGGTACTAGGAATATCAGAGGGATTTCCCTCACCATAATTATAAGTAGGGCTTCCTAGTCACCACCTTTTACAATGGTGTGACTCCCGATGAAAGGGTGTCACTAAATGCAGCAGAAGGCAGTGACTTCCTTGGGAAGAAACCAAGCAAGTCCGAAAGGATCATCAAGAATATGGTCGAGTTGATGGTCGGTGCTGATTTTGATAGATCTGACAGAGGACAGGCGAAAAAGGTCGGTGAAGGGTCCTCTCTTGAGTCCAAGGCATTGGAGTCCATTACCTCAAAGATACAAAGAATAGCTACCGATGTGAAGCAATCGAGGGAAACTGGCGGAAAAGGAAAGAAGCCAGTCGAAAAGGTGATGAAATGTGTAACCTGTGGTGAGGGAGGACATGGGGTAGATATTGTATCTACACCCGACCTGATGCGGCCAGTGATACTGACTCTGAAGACGAAGGGACTCAAAATGTCTTTTCATGAATTTCAAAAGGCCATATCACCCCGACTTCAATTATGACAATAAGGATGCGGCTGAGAACTCACATCAGCTGCATACCTCATCAAAGCCGCCGCAAACCTTCGAGAAAAGAGGGGGGCCGAGTCAGTATGCCAAGAACACCCAGTTTCAGTCATCCAAGGGAAATTTCCAGGTACAAGGTAAATATAAAGGTTCCAACAAAGAACAAGACAAGGGCTCGAGCCAGTCAGATGTGATGGGCTAGTTATTCGACTTCGTGAAGAGGCAGGACACCATCAACAATCAACTAGCGCAAAGTGCGCTGTCGAATTACGGCGTGTTGAACTCTTTGCAGGTGCAATTGGCGGACATGCATATGCATCAACGCCAAATTAACCAGCAACTTGCTCATCTGGCCGAGATCGTGAAGAACTCGGCAGGGAAGATACCTTCAAATACCAAGGCTGCCAAGAAGGCAGGACTTTGACCGCAGGAGCAAAGAATGAAGATGCAGGAAGAAGAAGTTGAACATGTCCAACTGAAGATGGAAAACGCAGTGCTTCTCGGGAGGCATGCCGAGCTATCTTTTAAATTCCTAGGATAGGATGCTTTTACTTTCCTGCATGAAAAATACTACAAACATTATGGATTGTAATAAGGCCCGAGTCAGTGCATGCGCCACATGCGCTGACTCTTCTATTTTATGGGCCACCACCTTAGTTTTATTGACCGGGATGGGTAATACCGTCTGCAGCTGGGATCTTAGTCTTCGGCCAATGACGTTTTACTCATTGGTCACTTTTAACCGCTCTATTTTCAAGACGTATCGGGCGGCAACCCAACCGGCACTATGAACGCGCCCATATCGGGCAGTGGAATTTGGGGGATCGCAAGGGTCGTGACGGATAGCATACCTGGGTGGCGTACACTCATATCAAGCAGTTGGAGTAATTACTCTTGTGTCGACGGATGGACTGCCCGACTCAGGAACGAGTTACCCCAATGGCCGACGAGCGCCCCGGAATTACCAGTGTCACCCCCAGTTGAGATTGCTATATAAAGGGCCGAGATTTTACCGTGTCGGGATACTGCCTTACTATTTTCACGCTCCCGTGTCGTGCTAGGACTTTGTGCATTAGCTCCTGTATCGTGCAAGGCTCCCCTGCTCTCGTATCGTGCGAAAGTTGAGAACACATCAAGGTATCGCCCAACAGACCATATCACCTGATACGATTTTTCCTTTAACGAGTAACTTATCAGGCTCGCGGTTCCTGAGCTGAGCAGCCTCGTATCGGTCGATATGCACATCGTGCAACGTACCTTTTATTCATGTTTTCCCGATACGCCATGTCAGGCGATAGCTGTGTCGCCCATCTGTGCACCGCCTCACCTATTTTGTTGTCGGGCGACACGTTGCTTTCCTCTCAGAAAGCCATATCGGGTATCTTATCTTATCGCCATCGTATCGCCCGACACACCTTTGTTGGGTGATAGACCTGACGTGTATTTATCGCCATATCGCCTTATTTTTATCGCATGTATGACCTTCTGACGTGACGGGCGATACCCATATCTCGTGTCGGGCTCCAACTAAAAACCTTGTATCGTCCGATACGGGGTGTGGGATCATTTTTTGTATCAAGACATACCTTATCGAGCATTCAATTTAACTTCTTTAAAACATCGACACATCTAATTGACCAAGGGTTTTGTTTGTTAATTAACAGAATGGCCCGCATCAAGCAAACTGCTGTCCCTGTTGATGAGCAAGACAGAAGGATCTACCCTGAGACTGTAGCTGAAGCACCAACTGTCAGGCAGAAGCGCCCCAATCCAGAAGTAGTTGGGGCGTCGACGGCAGAAAAAAGGACTAGGGTTGGAAGTGGCAGCTCCAACACCAACACCAACAGCAGCGGCAGCACCTCTGGAATACTTGCCAGGAAGGTTCATGCCAAGGGACGACGAGAACGCTCGCCGTTATGCTGAGATAGCGACCAAGGTGTACAAGCCAAGCAAGTTCTGCCATGAAGCTTCATTTGCTGAGCTGGGAATCCTTGAGAGGCTGAAGGGCGTCCTCGCAACGGTAGGGCTGAGAAAGATCTACTTCGGCCAATTTTCCTCTTATATAGGACTCACGAAGGAGTTCATGTCTTCTCTCCGCCGGGTGAAGAATTCTACTGCAGAAAGAAAAGAATACGGCGGAGTAGATAGACTCCAAGCCAGGCTTTACAACTCGGAGCACGCCATCTCCGAGAAGCTGCTGAACAAGATCTTCTCTTCCAGTGAGGAGGAGAAGAATCTAATGGATAACGGTGAGAGAATCACCAAAGGAGACGAGCTCAATCCCGTGGAGCTCTGGAACAAACTAACCGGCGAATTGTCATTTAAGCCGGGAAGAAAGGTGGTAGCAGTGCACTCCTGTTTTAGAATAGTGCACAAATTGGTGGCATGATTGCTGTTCAGCAAGAACGAGTCAACAACATCTACACAGAAGAACTCCATGTCATGTGGCACATGATGGAGGGACGAGTGATCAACCTCGGGCGGTTCTTTCTAAACAGACTGCACCTGATGAAGGACGCCACCAAAGAGTACTGTATGGGTGGCATCGTCAACTTAATAGCGGTAGGGCTTGGGTACCCGAAAGAGCCGCACACCCTTTCAAGGACGCAAGGCGATGAGCTAATCAACACCAAGTACCTGATGAGGACCAGCATCATAAAGAAGGAGGGAGAGACTACTTCTACAAATTTTCAAGAACAAACATACTCCTCCCGCTCCCTCGCTGCGCCACCTACGACGCAGAAAAAATGGTCTTCACTACCGCAGAGATTGAAGCAGTAGCGAAAGACACAGCCTACACCACCGCCACCAGAGCCCAGGAAAGGGCAATTCCAGAGCTACCGACGGCAGCTGCTAATAGAGCTGTCATCGCTCCCACTATACCAGCCACCACCACGACAATGACTGTGGTGGCTGAAGAAGACTCGGTGATCGTTGAGGTCACCGAGATAGAAACTACGGGAGTTGTCGCGGAAGAGACGGCCACAGCCCCCATCATCCCTTTAAGGCATGTATAGGTACAAGAAGCACCTCAGCAGGATACCAGTAACGGGGTGTTCGACGAGATTCTGAGAATGGAGCTCGAAGGTGCACAAATGACGCCGACACCGCCGCCGGTGTCCTCGCTTGTAGCGGCTGAGGAGATCACCGACGGTGTAGAGTTGGAGCAGCGTCCGCCCACACCACAGTCATCTCCACCACGACGAGAACGTGAGGCGTTGGCAACTGAAAGAGCGTTGTCACCTCGCCTGGCGGCATCTGCATCGCGAACGATTCAGATAGACTCTACCTCACCTAGTAGACCATCACGCGAGTAAGATGTCGCGAGGACAGAAGGGAGACCCACCGGAACTCCTCCGTCGCTCGGAAAGATGCTTGGGCACGAGCTCGACTACTTGCGGGAGGTAACTGATAACAACTCAGTTACTTGTATTTCCTTAACCCGCAAGCCTGCATCTTTCCAAGACAGACTGAATAGCCAAGAACGAGAGCTGCTGACTCTAGCTCGCCTTCCCAGCGGACTAGAGGCTTTGAATGCGACGCTTCAGCAAGTTCTCCAATGCCTCGACAAGATCGAGGAGAGGCTGGATAGGAGTGACGACCATCCGCGCCGAAGGCAGCCGAGAAGGTCCCCGTCACCCCCTAGTCGTGGCTCTCCTTCTTCTTTGTCAGCTTCCCCCTCGGGAACAGCATCCTCCTCCTCCTCAGCGGGCAATCCTTAACGCCCGAGGAGGGGACACAACAAAGGTCAACTGACGGAGCTCCAGCATGATAGGAGAGCTCCCTAGTCTTGGAAGAAGAAAACCCCTCCGTCCCCCTAGATGAAGTTGAACATGGTAATGGAGATATCAGCATCGGGGGAGACTCTTCTGATGAATCTGAGGGAGAGAAGGGGGACGTCTATGCAGTCAATAAAAGACACCTCCCCCGAGGAAGACGCTCGATGGCGGATAGATTCTATGAGCCATCCGAGATACCCTCCTTTGAAATGGCCGACTTCGACAGAAGGGCCATCGGATCCCTGACGATCAGAGACCAGAAGTTGCAGAACAAGGTCTTAAGATCGCAGGAAGATGAAGAAGACGTCGTCTGGAGCGACGGCTACTTCTCCGTACGATGGGGAGATCTCCAAAGTATGTTTTGCATGCCGGTCGTCGTCGGCAAAAGACTGTTTAGGGTCCTTGAAAATGCGATAATAGAAAATATTGAAAGCAGGACAGGTCGGAAGACAATATAATGCGCCACCCCGACCTTGGTGAGAAGACTGATGAAAGGAGATCCAGACTCCAGTGCGGTGGCTGACATGATGCAATACATCGAAAAGCATAGATCTTCTTTCGTGTTAGCTCCGTATAAGCACTGAAACGTGTGGTTTCTCTGCATGGCGGACCTCATAAATCACGACGTCTAGCTGTTGTGCCGCAGCAATGACGAGGTGTCGCGCTCCGAGAATATTTTTTGCCGCCCAGAGGACAAGAAATTGAGGCTCCTGCAGCTGCATCTCCTATGAGCTATCAAACAAGGAAGCCAATGTCACAAAGGCATTTGGAATTTCTTTACTTTCAGAGACCTCGCCGTCCAGGCAGAAGGGGGAAGCGGAAACAGCACCTTCGCTGTCTTGAGTGCCATTGATGTGATGAATACTATTGGAAACTTTGGGGCCCTTAGGGGCACAAGCCTCTATCACCGAAGGGGCACATACGCCATGCTGCTAATTAAAAACAAGCGCTATTTCTGAGACGCAGGGGTACCAGAGCAGCTGCTAGACAGTGACTTAGAAGAAGACTCTTCACAATCCAACAGCTCCTCGGAGAAAGAAGCAGAGATGGCAACCGACACATATGGGGTGGGCAAGCAGTTGGAAATCTTGCGGAAAGTGCATGGGATGGAAGATACTGTTTCGCCTGAAGCTAAAGAAGGGCTGATCAGAAATTTAGACCGCTTTTCGTGTGCAACTCTCACGCAGGAGCAGGTCAACGAAATCCATCTGAAGTTAGCTGATTCCACCCCGTCGGAAGTCGCCTATCAGGAAGGTAATGTCATAGTCCCAGTCGATGATTTAAGGGACATGGTAAAAGAAGGAGGATGCTTGGATGTATCTGTGGTGGCCGCTTACATCCAAACTATACAGCCAAGGCTCAAACATGCTTACATAGCTCATCCTATGTTGTTCAATGACATTTTCCTCGCCGATGAAACAGGAGCGAAGCAAGCATTTCTGGAGGAGTTGGAGAGCGAGGTTCCACGCACGATCTTCCTCCCCGTCCTCCATTACAGTCACTGGACGCTCCTGACAATGTACACTCGGCAACGAGCGGGAATCTTCTACAACAGCTCAGACAGTAACAAAAACCATCCAGTGTCATGTACATCATAACCTTTGTCATACGTCGAATGTTTGGTCTGAAAATACTATGACGAGGTGTCAAAGATGATCCAACCATTTCTGTACATGCAAAGAAGAAAATGGCACGAACTCCAGTTCTGCCACCGCAGTCCGCAGCAGCTTCCCCTATCCAACGACTGCGGCATCTACGTCCTGGAATAGATAGCAAATAAAGAAATTCCTGACCAGCTCCACCACATAGATTATCACAGCAAAAGAGGAGAATATGTGTGGGAGCTTCTATCTGATGTAGGCACAACCTCATTGGAATAACATTACCCCACCTTATCTACTTCACAACTCTGGGACAGTGTGTGGAGTAAGTTTGGGGGGGAGGGGTACCATGTACCAGTGAGGGAGGTACAAAATTTTGAAAATTTTTTGAAGTTCCTGACTCAATTTCTTCATTCTTTTGTCTCAAATTCTTTATTTTTTTGTTCTTTGTGTACATATATATGTTCATACCAAAGTTTTGAAAAATTTTGCTTCTGTTTCCATGCATATGTATAAAGTTGCTATATTAGTAAAAACCTGATGCGACTTCTTGCAAAGTTTGCTTTCTATGTGCTTAACGAGATGCAAGTTTTGTAACATCTTTCTGATAATGCTGCCTCAAACAACGAAATATGATGTTTTTCTGTGCCAAAAATTTCAAAAAAAATATAATAATCTCGCAAACAGCTAAGAGACGAGTATGGAGAAGGAAAAAGCTGCTCGAACAGTGGAAATCTCTTTTGTTTACCCTTACCCAACAAAAATCCCAAAAAAAGAGAAAGAAGCCTTATGAGAGTGAATAAAAGCATGAGAGTTGTGCCCAATAAAAGAACAGAAAAAAATATATACACACTTGTTTTCCAAAAGTACCCATCTTTAGGCATGGTAGATCCGGGGCAGTGGTACGTAGGATGTGAAATCACTGCTCTAAAGCCAACTGGCTTGGACTACAGGGACCACCTGCCCGTTAACGGACCCTTACCTGGATGGACTGATGGGAAACAAAAAAAACCCCAAAAAGCCTTATCCTACCCTATACACAACTTTCTTCTCCTAAAGCTGTTTGGTGTGAAAGCTAACTTCAGAATCATACAACAAAGTCTCACTGAAGCTGTAGAGAAAATTTTTACTGAAACAATAAGGCAGGAAGCACAAGGTCTTTTATTCGTAGTGAGACAACATTATCTCTGAAGGCATCGCGATTCTTGTTTTACCTCTTGAACTGAAAACCACATCGGGCAAGAAGAAGCATCACAAAATAAAGTTTAAATATTGATTGAGGACAATCAAAATGCTAAGTTTGGGGGAGTTGATAACACCAATTTTTGTGATGTTTTTGACATTTATTCTGTTATCAAAATTGCCCAATTTAACTATTTTCCTCTCTTTTATAAGTACTTTTGCAATAATTGGCCAAACGACGCTCTTAATTCAATATGTCCATCTTTTGCAGAGTTTTTCCTCCATTTTGATACATTTATCGTCAATAAGGCCCTCCCAACCCACAAACAAATTCCACCTGCATCGGCCTTCCAGATGGACGATACGATCACTGCCCGACAAGGGTAGCATGACACACCGACGCGCGACATAGGGATGTCGCATAAGAAGGAACTTGCGGGCGATACGTCTTCTAACCGAGAGGGAGCCGAGCTCGCCACGACAACTCAAGCTTGTCGCGTGACATAGGCCACCCACCGGCAGGCGCCGCCCGTCACGTGACCGACAGCCGACATCCTTGTGTCGGGCGATATGTGTATCGGCCGTCCACCAACTCCACAAATAAGGAGGACACGTGGCGCTCTGAGCACCATAACTTCCCCCAACCGCTGCTTATAAATAGCAGCTACAGGAAGCCAAAAAGATGGGTCGGAACCCTGAGCAAATCTTTGGAGGAAAGCTGTGAGAGAAAAAGTATCGTGCCTCAGTGTTCGTGCCGGGAAACTCTAGGTGAGCTCTTCCCCATCCCGATAGGGAGGGGATAGTTCACTTAGGATCGTCCCGGGCGACACTGCAGGCCGATATCGGCCAACGTGGATGAGCGACATAAGTATCCGAAATTAAATACATCGCTCCAAGCCCAACACGATACTGAACCCGATACGCATCGCCCGTCACAGCGTGCCGCCCGACATGAGCGTATCGGCCAGGGTCCTTGAACGATAAAATCGGCCCGTCACGATGTGTCACCTAAGAGGGCGTGCCGCCCGACACGGTTGTATCGGGATAGGCTCCTGCCCGGTATCGGGCTGGAGGGTCCGCAGTAGTCTGTCGTCCTTCTACATCAAGAAGGCGGCATCTATCTTTATTTCTATCATTTAATTCGTTACTTTTGTAATGTAATTAAGGCCTTTATTGTTTATGGAAATGGAAAATCTTAACTACTTGTTGCTTTACGTTTGGGTGTAAGTGTTGGATGACTGCTATGTTTAATATCTGAACTCTAGCTTGCATGTTTGGATCGCATTTCGCTTAGCTACCGAATCATGTTTTACCTTCGCAACAACTTCGAGAGATGTGTTGTGGCTCTAGTGTTTGGGCTGATTCTGGAGTATGAGAGTGCCTAGAATCTGAGTTGCTTCAGTAACATTTCACTCTAACTTAAGTCCAGCAACCCCGAGAGGGGTGTTGATGCGTGGTTAGAGGTACCCGCTCTGAGAGGAGGGGTACAAGATGTTCCTACTGACGCTTGTTTTACCGAAGTTTCTCCTTTGCACCTTGCTTTAACTCTAGTTTTATTTCTCTGTTTCTATTGCATGAAAACCCCTAAAAACTACTAAATGACTAAAACCTTAAATATTTCTAGTAGCTCCAGTTGGAGATAGTTTTCTTTGTTTTATTGATGTTATCTTGTTGTTTCCCTTTGGGGAACTTTACTATCTCTTTATACCCGCCGGAGTGTAGCGTGTCGATTCAGAGTTCTCAACACTACCACCCTTGTCCCTGCGTTCGACCCTGTATATCTACTTCGACCCCGTAAACAAAGTTGTGGGGGTCTAGAAGGTTTTGGGTTATAAATGTAAAAGTCCGACTACTTCAAATCCACCTCCAATATTCGACGAGTGATTTAGGCCGGTCACCTGGGTCCCTTTGTGAGTAGACACCATGCTTGACCACTGTAGCCACTCTTTGTCAGCTATATATATATATATATATATATATATATATATATATATATATATTGTAACGCACGGGCCCACTTCCATAGGCTCTAGGAGAGCTTCAGGAATGACGACTATCCCCACAGACTACAACTAGCCTTAGCTGTGCGCTTTGTCCTCACTCACGTGGATGTCAGGGTCAACTTCCCGATAAGTCACCCATCCCAGTACTACTAGAGCCTAGGGAAGTGGGCCCGGGCATTACAAATGGTATTAGAGCCAATTCCCCTCCAGTAGGTGGGGCCCACATGGGCATGGCATGCCAGTCTTGAGTCGTGTGGTCCAGGCATGTAGGAAAGGGTTGTCCATGGTTAACGTAGCCACCCTTGCGCTGGTATTCCGTGATCGGGAGCTGGGTGTCCATGGGCCATTGTGGGTTTGCACTTGAATGGGGAAGCGATTATAAGGCCTGATAGTTGAGCCTTGATGAGGACATCAAGAGTCTAAGTGGGGGAGATTGTAACATCCCACGATTTGAGGCCTCAGATAAAATAATCTTAAAAGGAATGATTGGACTACCCATATCACCAAGGTGCACATATATATATATATATATATATATATATATATATATGTAGTATATATATATATATATATATATATATATATATATATATATTGTAACGCACGGGCCCACTTCCCTAGGCTCTAGTAGAGTTTTAGGATTGTCCCCACAGACCACCACTAGACTTAACTGCACGCTTTGTCCTCACTCATGCGCATGCTGGGGTCAACTTCCCGAGAAGTCACCCATCCCAGTACTACTCCAAGCTGAACACGCTTAACTATGGAGTTCTTGGTGATGGGCTCCCAGACAAGAAGGTGCACCTTGGTGATATGGGTAGTCCAATCATTCCTTTTAAGAGTGTTTTATCCAAGACCTCAAATCCTGGGATGTTACACTCTCCCCCACTTAGACTCTTGATGTCCTCGTCAAGGCTCAACTATCAGGCCTCATAATCGCTTCCCCATTTCAGTCCAGACCCACAATGGCCCATGGACACCCAGCTCTCGATCACAGAATACCAGCGCAAGGGTGGCTACGTCAACCATGGACAACCCTTTCCTATACTGCACGACTCATCACTGGCATTCCATGCTCATGTGAGCCCCACCTACTGGAGGGGAATAGGATCTGATACCATGTGTAACGCCCGGGCCCACTTTCCTAGGCTCTGGTAGAGTTTTAGGAATGACGATTTTCCCCACAGACCACCACTAGCCTTAACTGTGTGTTTTCTCCTCACTCACATGCAAGCCAGGATAAACTTCCCGACTGGTCACCTATCCTAGTACTACTCCAAGCTGACTACGCTTAACTATGGAGTTCTTTACTGATGGGCTCCCAGAAAAGGGGGTGCACCTTGGTGATATGGGTAGTCCAATCATTCCTTTTAAGAGTGTTTTATCCGAGGCCTCAAATCCTGGGATGTTACATACATATATATATATATATGTATATCTATATCTATATATATATATATATATATATATAGATATATAGATATATATATATACATATATATACATATATATATACATATATATATATATATATATATGTATATATATGTATATATATATATATATATATGTGTGTGTGTGTGTGCGTGTGTGTGTAACATCCCAGGATTTGAGGCCTCGGATAAAACACTCTTAAAAGGAATGATCGGACAATGTGAAATGTGACATTAGAGAGTGGATACATAGATAACATCGGTAAAACCTCTCATCTAGATAATTTTATCATATTGTTAAAAATCATTTCTTGCATAGTTTGGTTTTATTTCTTATGTACTTATATTTTAAATCATCATACTTAGACTAAAAGTCTAAACTATTTTTAAAAATATTGTCTTTTGGGTGTGATCCTAAAGCTATACTACGATAAGACCCATCCACTTATAGGTGGTACTTATTGCATAATGGGTACAAATTTGGAGACTTTCCCCTATGTGAATTTATTGTATTATAATCTACCAAAACGCATTACATAAATGATGAAATATTGATGTATATAATACGATACTTTGGAGTCGCTCAGATAATGGGGTAGAAGACATCTTAAGAAAGCATAAAAACAAATCATTATTCATGATGAGATGAAATAATGATGTTGATCGTAATCCACACTAATAGTGTCAAATATGATAATTTTAGTAAGAAGTTAATTATATATTGACATGATCTTGCATGGGTTAATGGAATAAAAGATGAAACATTGACTAATGCCTTCTCAATATTTAGATGTGTGTACCAGTACCTATTTATCAAGAATAATAGTGTGATTTAAAGAATTAAAGAGTCTAATGCTTTGAATAAAATACAAAACAATTATTTGACCTATATAATATGGAGTGGGTGCATCATATATGCCCTAATATGAATACACATTATAGCATAGAGCTTTGAATAGTATACAAGCTGCTAGATGAACTCCATTTAATATCACCTTAAGTATGAAAAGAAGAAAAGGAATTGTGGATGAAGTTCCATACAAGGTGTTCTCAGTATAATGACTCAAAATTGTAGATTTTTGATACTCAAAATGATATTCAAGATTAAGGAATGCCTATAATATTTATGGACCCATATTAAAATACCTAAAAGCTGATTATGGATTGAAATAACTTAAAGTGTGATTTCAAATAAAGCTTATAGTTATGATAACAAAATTAGATTTAATATCTTAATTAGATTGTTTTCATCCGTTTGAGTACTTTAAAATGTCAAGTGAACCATTGGGGGTTTAATTAAGGACCTTATGGTTCAATGATACCATGTAAAATGATGAAACCTTATCTATTGCAATATGAAGTCCAGATAATGCTTTATTTAGATATTCATATACATTTTTGTGATGTTATTTGGAGAACCTAGTTTCATAGATGAATGTTAAATTTTGAACATTAAAATTGGTACGAAGTAGGGAAACTATGGAACAACAAATTCTCAAACTTCAAACCCAAACCATAAGTGTAGTGTATTTTATTTTAATCACAAGTTTGAGGAATTATTAATCAAATAATTATTGAATACTTGGTTGTGGAGCATATGGGTCTTTTCCATTTCATTATGTCACACAACCTTAATTTCTTATAGGGGGAATGGATCATTGATCCACTCATGATGACCCACAGTAAGGGGATCCACAATGAAGAGATGTGGTGTGATCTTTAACCTTTCAAGGTCCATTAGAAATCTAAAACATTGTCCCCTACCTCTAAAAAGAGTGGATTAAATGGACATGAGTGGTGCGAGGTTGTTTCTTCCCACCACATCACCACGCTTGGGTCAACATGTGCATGTGAGAATGCCCTCTGAGTTACCATTATGATAGAATTTCAAGGATCCCTTTCACATATCATTTTTTAGATATAAGGATGAATTTAAAATCCACTCTCTTTATCTTCAATATGGATGTTTTCAGGTTGGAGGTTGAAGGAGGTATTAGGAAAGTAGGGAGTTTTAGAGGAACTTGAGCCAAGAATATGATCCCCATGTTTTAGAAGTGTCTAAGATGGTTCCATTTGTGAGTGAACTCTTTCACCTTCTAATCCAATTTATGAGAAATATCTTGGCTTTGGATTTTGTGAGAGGACATCATGATGGAATAAATCATGAAGGGTGGTGATATCTTGGAAGTCCATTGTGACTACAAATAGTTTTAGCTACAAGGACTAATGTGGAAAACAACCTTTGCTCCTTCTCCACCTCTCAATGATGAGTGTTTCTTATTAGGATATTTGAGATATACCTTGCCCAAATAGAGGTTGATCTGGTCATTTGTGTTTTTGGATTCATGGGTAAAATTCGGTATCATCTAGCCTTGAGACATTGACATTCATGTTGAAAATCATAAAAAGAAAGAAGTTGATATGGGAGAGGAGTGGACTTGGTCCAACAAGGACCAACCTAGTACTTCCACCTTAATCCCAATAGGTTTGGGAGGTGGGTTCAACTCACTTTTCTGACCATATCATTGCTCCCCACTTAACCATGTGAGTTCTAACAAAACTAGGGTGCACATGAAGGACACTATCACATGCTAAGAAATTTGAGGGAACCTCACCAGGTAATGATGGATCCACAACTAACACCATCACCCAAAGGGAATTTCATGTTTTATTTTCATCTATATAGGAAAACATAGATCTCAACTTTAGAATAACACCCATGGATAATAATGCCTACTAGACTCCAAAAATGATCAATTTCATATATGACTCATAAATTAGACTTTTGATGCTAAAGAAAGGATTTTTTTTTCAATTGTCAAGATATTATTTTTATTGGATTCAATTAGTTGAATAACCAATATATTGTAGATATTAATTTTAAAAAATTACTTAGTATCTTGTCGAAACTTTTATATACTATGATCTAAGTATTATTTCTCATTAATAGATATTTATATATTAAATTTTAGTTTGTCTCTTTTATAGTCATGTTAATTCTACAAATATAATTAAATAGCAAAAATTGACAATTTCTTAACATATTTATTACTTCCACATCAGTAAAAAAGCTAGGTATGGGGTTATGAAAAGTTAATCCTAGACTAAAGAAACAAACTAAGTTATACCATACACAAAGAATACGCTCAAAGTATCAACGATTATTAATTCTTATTCAACTTTTCTACATATAAAAAGATAGAACTACTCCTTTAAGTAAATATATCGAGTATCTACACCACGATGCAATGGATTTTATACTAGTTGAACCACCTGCTAAAGGGAAAAGATTTTAGTTGGTATAATTTTGGGATAACAAGAGGTGCACAAGATCCAAATATGATCAACTTTTTATATTTTAATACCACATTGTTGTCTTTTTTAAGCATGGGTTCAAACTTTTTCTATAACATTCCATTAATTCAATGTACCATTACATATAAATAGCTTAGGAAGAAAAGTCAAATCTCTAATTTAGTAAGGCATTTGTTGAATATCATAATTTCTTATAGTAGTTAGTTATGTTTGTCTATTCATATCAAATGGTTTCCAATGTTCAAAGTGAGTCATAACATTAAAACCCTTAAAGAATCTATTCATAAAAATAACAAGGACATGATAGTGATTTGTAGGATTCTACTACCTCTAGATAGATTGCTTCAGAAGGTTGAGTTAATTATGATAATGTTCCATTTGATAATTTTATTTGGAGGATTCTATTGTAAAATTTAAGGATTGACATGCACGGTTCTAATGCAGAAGGAAGCCTACCATGAAACAAAATAAAGTGTGTTCTAGATCCATAAAGGAGACCTGAAAAATCTTTTTTTTCCTGTATACCTTTGAATGAGGAAACTCGTTAATTCAGTTGTAGCCTATTTATTTAGGGGTAAAACTTTTTGACAATACTATGATTAAATTGTAAATCCAAGGATACTAACATGACTTAATTAACATACATGTGAATAACCATCATCCCATGTAGAAAGAATGACATACTTTACCACAAATTGCTAATTAAAATAGGACCTTCATACCTATATGGGTCACTATATTGGAGGTGAAAGATGCTATTTTTTGGTACAATATTGATAATGCATCATGCCTTAAAGGATTGAATTCCATGTTCTTAAAGATTTCTAAAATTTTTGTTTGATGAATTCACAATGGTTATTCTTATTTCCCCTCTAGTTGTTGGATCTAAGGATCTTAATTGCACTCTCATTACTCATATCCCTAAAAGCCAACTGGTAATCAGAATTGACGATTATGGACTATCAAGATTTTATACAAGGTGATTGCATTTTCTATAGCTAATTATATTTGTCTTATCCTTCCTTCCCTAGTGAGTCTCAACTAAGTTGCAATTATTAAATAAATACACACTTATAATACACTTCTTCTTGTAAATAGGCTTCTAGGTGACTTTTCTAAATTTTGGTATATGTAAATTGTATATATAGTATTCTTGATGAAGTACTATGACTTTTGGAGATGTGATTGCATTCTTGAAGTTTTAGAAGATATTACATTTCCTATTTTGATTTGCTTGGATTTGGCAATGTATATCCATGCCTTCATTTTAGGTCTCAGTCAAGGGAGGAACGACTAGTAGCTTCAGTTTATTAACACGATCAAGTAAGGAGATCTAACACGGTCAAGAAAGGATTTTCCAGAGAACCATATATGTATGTGTTGGCTATGATAGTCGAATATCAAGGATGAAGTACAAAAAAGAATGTGTCTACGTAATCTCCCAGATCCTTGAAGTTTTTTAATTTCTCTTATATTATTTTTACTAATGCTTTTATATTGTATATTTTCATATGAAGAGATAACTTATGTAAGGATGAAGAGAACTATCTCCACCCTTAATGATATCTATGTGTTGATATTTAATTCTCTTAAGAGACAACTATTCTTATCAAAGAACATAAAAGGTAAAGATGTCCAAGGTGCTCTTAAGATTCCACTGTCCAAGTTATCTATGAGATAAAAGGCATGTCTTGGCGAAACGAGCCAAAACTCGGGGAGTTTTGTGAGTGTAGTGTAGCGTACCTCACCTACCTACTAGCGGAGGGGCACAAGCCGGTAACCTAACTGGTGCAAGAGTCAGAGCCTTTCCAAATCCGAACTAGGGATCAGATCAATCTAAAGCAAGCACCATCAGTTGTGGATGAATCAAGAAAGTCTTTATACTTAGCTCGTCAAGCAAAGTAGCTATTGTCATGGTCCTTCTTAGTCTTAGCCTTAGCTTTCTATTCTTAGCCTTAGTCTTCGGCATCGTCTTCTCTATTTGGAGGCAGCTTTTTCACAAAGGATAAGAAAGAATTGATAGGGAGATGATCACTCCTTGAGTTGTTAGTATCAAAATGCAAATTGTATTCTTAGAATATACAACCTATATCTTATGTTTGTGAAGTTGAATTTGTTATCTAAACTCTTGTGTCTTATCTTTTATTTTGGATCTCCATGTTTCTTGTTCTTTTTTGAGTTTTGGATCCTATAAACAAACTAGTGAGGAATTTCATACAATTAGAAGTATACAAATAAGATGCATGTGAATGCGACGTATAGTTATACAAGCCAAAAGTGAATGTGGAAAGGGATATTAGAAGAGTTGTTGATACAGTGTATTTGGTGTTACAAATAATATATGGAATGTCAGTAATCAGAGAGAAAGTTTATGGGCTTAAATGGACAGATGGTTTAATGTGATCTGTTGACCCTTCTCTCTCCCACTAGTGGGACATGTTAAAACTACCACTTTTATAGACTATCTATTGAGGTGTATTGTTTTGACTTCATCTTTTCCTAGGAAAAGAGTATCCCTATTTCAATGTCTATGTGGAACTTGTTAGATAGAAGATTGTATCACCCTTGTTGATAGTTAGAATAAGGTTAAAGCAAGTGATCTCATGTCGCTAATATTATTTTATGGTGCACCTTGTACAACTTCTGGTGTTGTTCACAACATGCCTCTTGATTAGTTGGATTATTCAACGTGACAAATCCTTAGCATGTATAAAGGTTTGACCACCCTTGTATGTCGTGTATGAATCTAATATGGGGTTTCACCTTACTTAAAGAATCCAAGTGAATAAATGATGTTTTATAGGGATAAACATTTCACCATGGATGCACCTACGTGGTATGGCTTCTACATCATGTTAAGGTGTTGTCTGACATGATTATGAGACATTTCATAACCTATTCTTTATAGTGGTTATACAAATGGTGTGTGGTGATGTGCTATTACCATCTTTGTATTATACCTGGAGCACGTGATAGTCTCATTTCACAAACTAGAACAAAATATGGCTTTCTTAATCTCTTCATTTTATAACATGTGTATGTTTAAAGGAATAAGTAGATTTAACACCAAAACTATGGATGTTGTCTTTGGAATTTTACTTTTCAATACCAATACCTTATCATGATGCATAGTTTTAACGATTATCTTTCTATTCTTTCTTTTCACAATTATACATGGCATGTTTGGTTCATAACAACTTTTTTTCAAAATTTATCTTTTATGTGATTATAGGTGTGCATGAAAAGAAACACATTTGCATTGACAAAATATGATTATTATGTGTTATTGATAAGGCAATGATTAGAGATATACATGATTGAAGATGGCTTAGAAATCAAAAATTGAAGTCTTTGGGTATACACTTAACTGACATGTTCTCTTGGTTAAATGCATGTTATGTTTGTATGCTTTGTTATTTTGGACATATTTCCCATGAATTGAGATTATGTAATCCTTCAATGTTCAGACCACTTGATAACACAAATGAACTTATGATTTGTATTTACTAAAGTTCTTATTTTGCTAGTTTTTGGATGTATTAATTTTATCTAGTACTCCTTATCAAATCTCAAGCTGTGGTAGGAAATTCCAAAAGCACTAGGAATAGAGGGGGCCCGATAGATTCCATACTAGTTGATAAGTGCATTTACAACTATATTTTATCATGTTATTCTTGCACAATATTATTTTTTGTCATTATTATATTCTTCATTTGAAAACATTAAGATATTCTTTGATCATGGACTTATCCTATGTTGTTCATCCAAATTATGGGCTATATACTTCACATTGATTCCATGTATATTGTATGTGTGGAAGCTAAAGTAGATATGATGAACAAAATAAAAAGTATAGTTCAAATTCATAGACTATATGTTTCATTACAATCAGATGTTGTTTTAGGCATCAGAGAGAAGAGTACCGTCCATGTAGGAGTTGATACATCATATCCCACAAGTAATACAATGTGTCTAACATGAGATTCTTTAGCATGTCATGGCTACAAGACGTACATCACGTCCCCATTGAACACATGGTATCATAAATCAAAATCTTCCTCAATTTATTCATCAAGATAAGCATGAAATGCTTCAGAATGACTTACGTAAGAATTAAAATGCATGGCTTGTCAATCCCTACAAAAATAATTTTCCGATCATAAACTAATCATACACATGAAACATGTTGTGCCAATTTCCTAAAACATGATCAAAACATGTTATTATTATACATATAAATAGTAGGCCATTTCTTGAAGTAGTGTAGCTTACCAATTTGTTTCCTTGAACTTAAGTGATCCATAAGGCACTAAGAGTGTAATTTGACCTATTGTCCAGAAGGATGGGACATAAGGAAGGAGCTTATAGAGCTTGAAAAAGAAAGAGAAGAAGATGAATTTAGGTGCAGCAAGCTAGAATATCCACAAAGTTACGAACCTATAGAACATTTCTTTCTTATAATGACTAATCTTCTTCTATACTCTTATTTTTTGTTACTCAATACTATTGATGTTTATAGGGATCCTCCACAAAATCATGTAGGATCTTCATGTTAATGGGATGAACAGTTTTATAAATTTACCAGACACCTAGAAACTTGATTTATTTATTTTGTCTATATGCTTTTGTACTTTGATTTTTAGTATCTCTTCTCATTCATGTCTTGTCTACCCTTATCTAACAAGATCAACCTAAGTGGTATTTTGAGGACAGTTGTTTGTTGATAAATCATGAAATGTCCTAGCTGAATGAATTAGATTTTGCATTCTTCTTTGCAAGAAATGTTTTTAAAAACTTAAGTTTTATATTTGTATACTAAATTAAATATGACTAGGTTAATTTAGACAAAAATCATTTTTTCTATGTCCATGTTAGTCTCTTTTGGTTGAATGACACTAATAATGTTTTTGCATGACTAAACTTTAATCTCATTTATATATGATTGTCGGTGCATGATTACTTTCTTTCTTTCATATCTTAATGATCATCTTCAATCTTTTGTCTTTGCAATAGAGAAAAATGCATTTAGTTGAATCATCTCACCTATCAACCCAACCAGATGTTCTATCTTAGTTTCTTAGGTATCATTGACTCTATATGATATACCACCTTGTGACCCATATAATTATGTGTAGCAATGTGTGGCTCCCAGAATTTACTAAAATGGCATATGCATGTTTTTTTCATCACTAGTTCATCATTTCAATGGATCTCATTTCAATATGATTAAGAAATGGATCTTTTCTCTTATAAAAGTTATACTTAATTAATGTTCTTTCTTTCACTCTGTAAAAATTACTTATGGTTTAAAAAGCATGTACATAAACCATGTTATCTAGGTACCAACATCTTTTGTGTGGACCCTTGAATATATCTATTATTTAGATTTAGAGCTTGTATGGGTGAAAGACATATATTTGAAGAGTTGTATAAATGATCCTATTTTTATAAGAACATTTACTTGTACATTATGATGATACATCAATCCCCAAGTATCAATGTAGATTTTTGTAAATTCATGTTGTAATGTTATTCATGTTGATTGTCGAGAATAATTATGGTGTATATCTTTGTGGTTTTTCCATGTGTTCCTTTTCTTCTATATTCTAAAATTTAATACAATTAGGTTAATTTCCTAATTTTCCATGCAATATATAACATTGTGGATCTCAATTTTAAAAAACAACACAAAATTGGTATGTCAAATGTAAGGATTTTATAGAATCAATTCCACTCACTTGTTTGTGGGCCAAAGTATCATATTAGACATTATAATGCAAGAAATTTATATAATGAGAAAAATGATAGGATGGAGGGTGTACAATTTTATTGGATCAACTACTACTTTTAGAAAGATTCAAAAAAAACATGTCTTATATGATTTGACTTACAAGGACACTCATGAAGCTCTTCAACTACATAACTATCTATAACAAAATTTCCATCGATAAGAACATTAATATACTTTTTTTTGGACATCAATATACATAATATCAGAGTCATCATGAATTTATTATTTCTAAAAAAGACTTGTTTATAAGCACGACACAAATAGATGTTAAGTAATATAAAGATCCATAGTATATAAGAAAAAAAGATGGTGTTATTATCTTTGATAGGTATAAGGAAATTTAGGTGCATCACAGCACCAACAAATCAATATTCCCAACAACTATTATACCTTATACAAGTAATGCCAACCCAAACACCTCTAGCAGTTAGTATTGCTTTAGGTATCTCGATAATCCCATCTCATTTTTGTATAATGGTTATATGTACAGTCACAAAATAACATTTTCAGTGTTGTATGATTGGGATGATCAAGCTCACTACTTCTGTTCGACAACAACTGTTAGTTTTAGAGTATAGATATAGAGCATACAATACCCATATCTTGATTAGCGCAAGCATAAAATACGAAGCGACCATCCAGTATTGTATAGAGAAAATTTTGATATAGTGTCAGAAGTCGAAAAATTTCGAGACAAGTGAGAGGATAAAAACTATACGAGTAATTGTTTTTAGTTATGAAAGTCATTGAAAACACTACTGACTTTAAATCAAAATTGTACCGATATAAATACTAAATACTACTGATATATATATATAAATTTACATACATCATTTTTTAAATAAGTTATATACATACTTCTATATAATACTTATATATTTTGTAGTTATACATACTTCAATGAGCATTTCAAAGAAATTAATGCTTATAAACATGTAACATAAGTACAATATGTATTTATGTACAAATTATTATGTCATGCTCTCTCTCTTTCCATCCACTACTTCTCACTTTGTATTTCGTACACACTCTCTCTTCATCCACTACTTCTGAATGTATTTAATACTCAATTTCTCTCCATCCACTTCTCATTCTTTTAATTTATTGCACTTTTTTCTCCATCCACTCCTCTTTATTCTATTTATTACACCCTCTCTCTATCCACTACCTCTTTGTGTTTATTAGCTATAGTCTCTCTTTCCTTACATTGTCTCGCTTTCTTTCCCAAACCACACTCTCTCTATCTACTAACAATAATTACTCTATCTCTCTCCTTCCACAAAGCAATTAAGGTTACTTTTAAATTCGAGATGCACAATGATAATTGTATTATGCGTATATTCCCAAGGTACTGGTGTGGGTTTTGGTGGATAAGGTGTTGGATAAATAATTTTTCTAGTTTAAAGGGATGATAGCAGAGCCATTTTCTTGAAAGCCAAAAGGTAGTTGGGGCTATAATGAACTTCACATACGAAAGTTGGATGAGATTTCAGGTTCAACAGTGTTATAGGTAGCTAGTTGGTCATCAGGATTTTCATAAAGAAGCAATAGACACAACAAATAGAATAATTCATCGAAGATCATGAAACATTAATTGCAAGTTCTTGTATTTAATCTTGATATTTGTGATAACTTATGGAATGAAAGACATATACTTAAGCCTATTTTAATTCTCATATATATTTTCTAGAATATTGTTAAGTAGACATAAAGAATTTGTGACAACAAGGAAATGTAACAATTTCGACAACTCACCGCCAAACAAGGGGAGAAGGAACCAGATAAAATAGAACACAGATGGAGCTTTTAGGTGTGTCTAACCAACTCTAGTGATCGAGGGTCATCGCCCTGATGACTGGCTCTCACGGGCTGCCAACTACGGGCCAAGAAAGGGGAAATACTCACCCCCAAACCCTCCTCTCCTCTTTTCTGGCTGTCAGATCAAGATCTGGAGGCCCACATCACCCTAAATAAGGTAAATCTTCAAGAAATCATAAAGCATTCACCCTTTGTCAAAATACAATCTTCTAATATATTTTTTTGATTAGAATAATGAGCCCTATCTAATAAAAATACTTCCAGCTTCTAAATCTAGTTTCTCTTCTATTGATAGCCCAAAATACAGGCTTTGTGAAGTCTTTTTATGATGATTGTCCTAATTGAATGCATGATCTGGATCTTTTATGCCGTGAGGCATGATTATAGCCCAATATCAGTATCTTATACATGTTTATGCGTAATGTCTCAAACTTGATCCATCTTTGTACCCTAAAATGGTCTAATGTTGCATATATGAACTAAAATGGGCATTTATGAAAAAGGCCACTTCTTTAATGATCAAACTTGTTCAAATGTGATTCAAATATCTATGATTGTTCTAAATCAGTAGATTTCACCCTCAAATGCTAACTTTTTCTATCATGACCCTTCTTGGATACTAATGATGATCTTATTATTTTTAATGTGTCCTAATATGGTCTGATGTACACTTTTGTGAACGTTAAACTCTATGATTTTATCGATATAAAGATACTCAATGAGGTTTATATGGACTGAAATTAGTGACCTTAAATGTCTTGTATCCATTTATGTCTTGTGGAACTTTCTTGTGCGCTTATGTGGCTAAATACCCAAATCATGGCTTGATATATGTTCAAGTGTGCATGTGGATATCTAAATCTCTAATCTTGTGTAAGTCTTTATTGAAGGATCATCCATGTTATATAATGACCTTAAATCAGTATGTTAGTGATGTTAATGACTTGTAACTCAAGTAGACCCCATCTATACTCTAATTATGACAATCCAGCAGGATTGTGACTCGATATGACTAGTTATGCCAATATTGATGCTTATGTTGACTAAGCTTGCTCAAACCTTATGATTTCTCTATTGAATATCATGCAACCCCAATCACATGACCCCCATATTAGTTGTGATGTGTCATCCTAGGTTCTAGATGGACCCATGATGTGCTAAGTAGCTTGATAATACACTTGCATGACTAGTCGAGATGTTGAAAACTATGTTGACAATATGATACCTAGATATAGGTGACACACCTAACCACCATTATAGCAATTAATGACTTAATCTTTCTGATGTTAATGCAATTATACTCATTTGTGATCCAAGATCTCTATGTGGACTCTTTGGTCAAGATCTAGTTAAGATTGCTTATGGTTTCTAATCAATGGTTAACCTTGTAGCCTACTCTCAAGGTACGCTTAATCTCTTGACCCTACTATGTTATTCGCTTGATTGTATGTATACTTGTATGAATGCTTGTCTAGTGAATTACTTGTTTGAGCTATTTGTTCCCTATGATTAGTATGTTTCATTTTTCTTGAATATGTTGAATAGACCTTGAACATAATTGAACTTGTCCATTATACAAACATTGCATACATGCATGTATTCTCGGGGTAAGGACATAAGGAATGTTGTAAATAGGGTTAGCTCATTAACTTATGTCTTGAGGTCCCTTATGTATATAGATGGGTTGGCTAATGTTGAACACCCTTACGGACCCTTCCTTTGAGGAAGTTATCAATGGCCATAATATGTTGTTAAGTATAATGTAAATGCACTTAAAATATGCTTTGTATAAAAGAATGTCGCTAAAGTGTTCTTGGTCTTATTTTTACTTCTTGTTCATTATGAGGTTTCTAGCCAAGAAACTTTTATAATACTCTTAAACGGTTTACATGCCTTTTCATAGTGTACTTAATGCTTTAGCATTAAAATATGGTGTTTATTGAGTTTTTAGTTTACAAATGAAGATTTGTTGCACTCAAGGCTCTCAGATCTGAAATGAAGCACCAATGGGCACTCTTGGTATAGAAATGGGTACATATCTCTTGTCTACTTGTTTAATATCTTATTATCTTTTATCTTGTTCTTGTTTGTGATTTTATTCATGCATATGTTATGTGATCCATTCTAGGAACAGATGTCTAGGTCCATTCGCCTTTGGCTTTGTAGCAATTAGGAAGGTGGACCACAAAATTGTGTAGGATCTTCTTATTAATGGGATGAACAGTTTTATAATTTTACTAGACCCCTAGAAACTTGATTTATTTATTTTGTCTATAAGTTTTTATAGTTTGGTTGTTAGTATCTCTTATCATTAATGTCTTGTATACCCTTATCTAACTTGATCAACTTAGGTGGTATTTTGAGGACATTTGTTTGTTGATAAATCATGAAATGTCCAAGCTAAATGAATTAGTTTGGCATTTCTTATTTGCAAAAAATGTTTTTGAAAACTTAAGTTTTATATTCCTATACTAGATTAAATATGACTAGGATAATTTAGACAAAAAGCATCTTTTCTATGTCCATGTTAGGCCATTTTGGTTGAATGACACTAATAACATTTTTGCATGACAAAACTTTATTCATATATAATTGTTGGTGCATGATTAATTATTTTCTTTCAAATCTTAATGATCCTCTTCAATCAGTTAGATTTATAATAGAGAAAAATGCATTTAGTTGCATCATCTCAACTATCAACACAACTAGATGTTCTATCCTAGTT
Organism: Alisma plantago-aquatica; assembly: GCA_963693085.1. NCBI lineage: Eukaryota > Viridiplantae > Streptophyta > Magnoliopsida > Alismatales > Alismataceae > Alisma > Alisma plantago-aquatica. The sequence continues at coordinate 816,455,307 of OY856411.1, read as the reverse complement.
TTCTAGGCATCATTGACTTTGTATGGATTTAAAATGTAAGATATACCAACTTGTGACCCATATAATTATGTGTACTAATGTGTGGCTCCTAGAATTTACTAAAATGACATATTCATGTTTGTTTCATCACTAGTTCATCTTTTCAAATGGAACTCATTTTAATATGATTAAGAAATGGAGTTTTTCTTTTACAAAATTTATGTTTAATTGATGTTCTTTATTTCACCATGTAAATATTACTTACGATTTAAAAAACATGCACATAAACCATGTTATCTAGGTACCAGAATCTTTTGTGTGGACCCTTGAATTTATGTATTGTTTAGATTTAGTGCTTGTATGGGTGAAAGATGTATATTTGAACAACTGTATAGCTGGTCCTATTTTCACAAGAACATTTACTTGTTCATTATGATGATACATCGATTCCCAAGTATCAATGTAGATTTTTGTAAATTCATGTTGTAATGATATTCGTGTTGATTGTCGAGAATAATCATGGTGTATATATTTGTGGTTTTTGTATGTATTCCTTTTCTTCTGTATTTTGAACTTTAATATATTTAGGTTAATTTCTTGATTTTCCATGCAATATATACATTGTGGATCTCAGCTTTAAACTACAACACAAAATCGGTATGTCAAATGTAGGGACTTTATAGAATCAATACCACTCACTTGTTTGTGGGCCAAACTGTCATATTAAACATAATAATGCAAGAAATTTATTCAATGAAAAAAATGATAGGATGGATGGTGTACAGTTTTAGTTGTATCAATTGATTCTTTTAGAAGGATTTGAAAAACCTCTCTTATTTGATTTTACTTACAAGGACACTCATCAAGCTTCTAGGCTACATAACTATCTATCTCAAAATTTCCATCGATAGGGACATCAACATACTTCATTTTGGACATCAATATACTTAAGATCAGAGTCGTCATGATTTTATTCTTTCTAGAAAAGACTTGTTTATAAGCACAATGACGTGAATAGATGTTAAGTAATCTAAAGAGTCATCATATATAAGAAAAAAAAGATGGTGTTATTATCGTTGACAGGTATAAGGAAATTTAGGTAGGCCAAAGCGCCAACAAATCAATATTTCCAACAACTATTGTACCTTATACAAGTAATGCCAAACCAAGCGCCTCTAGTAGTCCGTATTGTTTTAGGTTCTCGATACTCCCATCTCAACCATCTTTAGATCATCACTTCTCTCATCATTATGAGATGTGTTAGAAGACATAGAAGCATGCTTCTCATTATTATTATAGAACATGTTATGTCATTTAGAAACATAACCCTCACATCATATGTACAACTATTCTATGGGATATCACATCATCACCATGAAACACCAACATCAACATGGTATATCTCAACAATCACCATAGAGTATCACATCAGACCATGTAACCTTAGCATCAACAAGATGCAACACTACACCTTTTGTATAATGGTTATATGTACAGTCACAGAACATCATTTTCAGTATTGTATGATTGGGATGATTAAGCTCACTACTTGTGTACGACAACAACAACAGAGCCATTTCCTTGAAAGCCAAAACGTTGGGGGCTATAATGAACTTCACATACAAAAGTTGTATGAGATTTCAGGTTCAACATTGTTATAGGTAGCTAGCCGGTTATCAAGATTTTCGAAAGTAAGCAGTAGACACAACAAAAAGAATAACTCATCCAGATACTTTAAGCAGTGTACGAGGATCACGAAACATTATTAGAACAACACCTTACATCTGCTAATTGATTGACGTACTGACATGCGGATTTAAGAGTTGGGTGCCAATCCAAGAAAATGTGGGCCTTACCTAACCTTAATTGCAAGTTCTTGTCTTTAATCTTAATACTGGTGATAACTTGTGGAGTGAAAGACATAAACTTAAGCCTATTGTAATTCTCATATATGTCTCCTAGAACATTGTTAATAAAATATTCGACAAAACGCAGACATATAGAATTTGTGACAACAAAGAAATGTAAAGATTTCCAATACTCACAGCCAAACAAGGGGAGAAGGACCCAGATAAAACAGAACGCATATATATGACTACATGGGCATTTGGGGGAAATTTCTGAGAAGCCACACATATGAGGATCATGACTTGAAAGGACTTCATGCTATGGAGCAATAATAGTGCAAAACCCTAACGTTGCACGAGGTTCATGTCCCTCTACGTAACTAACTCGCATTGTTTTACGAATGGACCCAGTCACCCAGTGACGGTGACAACTTTCACGGCTGATGTAGGTACACGAATCGTGCTTGTGATAGTGTTTCTGATATGATTACGCGTGAAAGACTTGTCATTAGTGTAACACAAAGACTTTCAGGATTTGCTTGAATACAACGTGAATAGGGATCTTTGCTCATACATTTGGAATACAATGTGGCCATTTGCAGCTGCCAGCTTTTGGAAGAAGAAACAGTCAATTTTGAAAAGCCGACGAGTGATCTGTTGGTGCACCAGGGTTTGAAGCTGGCACACCCAATTTTAAAAACATGGTTGGTACAAATTTGATAGCTAGGCGGCCTGGTTTTGAAACTTCGAAGGAGTAGTTTTCAATAAAATCAGCTTGCGCCCCTTTTTTGGAGATTGAAAAAGTACACATTGTGGTTTGGCACTCGATGAGAGATAACGCGTTGAAGGGGGACTACTCAATCATATTCAAAGATGGAGTGCATAAGAGACGTGTTATCTTTTCCCTATGATGATTGAAATACACAAATGAAGCGGGTCGTAATCTGCATAGTTGGTTGTCTGATAATAATGTATGATGCTAAGTGATGAACTTAGCTGATGTTGCTGACATGAGCATCAATTTTATTCCTTCTAATGAAGTTAGCAAATTAGAACAAGTATCCTGTTGTATTCTTGGTCAACTCCACAATATCATTTGTGTTGTTACTCATTTTAACTATTGGTGCAACGAGTGATGTGTTGGTGCACGACGTTTGAAACCTGGCGCACCAAATTTTGAGATAGGACGTGTTAGGTGCTTAAGCACGGGGGGGCATGTTTCTAAAAACGCCAGCGTGCGCACCTACACAACACGTTGAATAAGCGCTGCTCACTAATAACCAAATATGCGGTACGAAAGAGACGTGTGTTATTTTCCCCCATGATGACGGACAACACGTTGAGGGCACGTGACTTACGGACAACACGTTGAATGAGCGTTGCTCACTAATAACCAAATATGCGGTGCAAAAAGAGACGTGTGCTATTTTCCCCCATGATGACTAAAATATATAAATGAACCGAGTGGCTGGCAACAGACGTGGTCGTCGAGCAGACTCGTTCTTCTGTCTTTCGACTGATTTGGTTGGCGATCCACGTGAGATATCCTTATATGGAACCGAACTGATTTGGTTGACAACGCCATACCACTCGTTTCTGTGAGGACCGAACACTGATTTCCGGTGCGGCTCGATGTGCAGTGCTGTAATACTACCGAACACCGACAGACCTTGGCACTCGCAAAATACGGATATCATGTTTAGTGGGTTGTAGTCCGATGACAAAGTGTAAGTTTATTTTATATCACTACGTTGTCAATTCACGCTTTGCCATCTGACTACACCAACAAAATTAATCCTACGAAATAAATGCAATTATTTCTAAAAAAAATACCCTCAACTATATCGGAATCTCACTAAACTCTTGTATTTTCACAAAATCCTAAATAACCGCCCCCAACTTTTACCAACGTCAAAATATTAACGCATGAACAATTTTCCCTTCTTTGAAATCTTTTCCCCGCCATTGCTACTTTACTTCTCCTTATAAGTTTTAGTCCCTTTTCTTTTGCACATTTTGATAACTCTCCACTATGATATTGACGCAATATGAATTAATAGTGTGATATCCAATTTTAGTATAGTACTCATTGATAAATGAGTAGTCTTTTATTTCTCATGCACCGAGGATTGGAGTCCATGCCATAACATGTTAAACCTAATTCATATCTTAATTTAGTGCAATTCTAGTGATAATGCATGATGAATATGTTTAAAACAATATTTTTATGTTTGCTAACATTTCGTTGTGTTTTATGGTCCAGTGTGTATGTCGGAGGCTACAATTAGGGTAAGGAAATTCCATTCAAAGATGTTTGATTTTATCAATAGAAGCTGTCTACTTGAAGAGAATAATATGTGGTCTTTACACCTCTAATCTCAAGATATAAACACAATAGCGTTAGGTAATGAGGTTAGGATAGATCTTCCTACCGCTTATACTGGTAGAGAGAAAGAATTGCACATAACTTTATAGATGTCTTGCATGAAGATTATTAAGTGGATCATTTTAGTGTGTTAATTTTATGAAAAGCTCCTTATCAACATGATTATTGATATAAAAGTTTCATGAATACGTTGAGTGATTAATTAATTCATAAAAACTCAACCTCTCATTTGAATAGACCTATAATTTTAAGGTTGGCACGTCACTGACGGACAACACGTTGAATGAGCGTTGCTCACTAATAACCAAATATGCGGTGCAAAAAGAGACGTGTGTTATTTTCCCCCATGATGACTAAAATATATAAATGAACCGAGTGGCTGGCAACAGACGTGGTCGTCGAGCAGACTCGTTCTTCTGTCTTTCGACTGATTTGGTTGGCGATCCACGTGAGATATCCTTATATGGAACCGAACCGATTTGGTTGACAACGCCATACCACTCGTTTCTGTGAGGACCGAACACTGATTTCCGGTGCGGCTCGACGTGCAGTGTTGTAATACTACCGAACACCGACAGACCTTGGCACTCGCAAAATACGGATATCATGTTTAGTGGGTTGTAGTCCGATGACAAAGTGTAAGTTTATTTTATATCACTACATTGTCAATTCACGCTTTGCCATCTGACTACACCAACAAAATTAATCCTACGAAATAAATGCAATTATTTCTAAAAAAAATACCCTCAACTATATCGGAATCTCACAAAACCCTCGTATTTTCACAAAATCCTAAATAACCGCCCCCAACTTTTACCAACGTCAAAATATTAACGCATGAACAATTTTTCCTTCTTTGAAATCTTTTCCCCGCCATTGCTACTTTACTTCTCCTTATAAGTTTTAGTCCCTTTTCTTTTGCACATTTTGATAACTCTCCACTATGATATTGACACAATATGAATTAATAGTGTGATATCCAATTTTAGTGTAGTACTCATTGATAAATGAGTAGTCTTTTATTTCTCATGCACCGAGGATTGGACTCCATGCCATAACATGTTAAACCTAATTCATATCTTAATTTAATGCAATTCTAGTGATAATGCATGATGAATATGTTTAAAATAATGTTTTTATGTTTGCTAACATTTCGTTGTGTTTTATGGTCCAGTGTGTATGTCGGAGGCTACAACTAGGGTAAGGAAATTCCATTCAAAGATGTTTGATTTTATCAATAGAAGTTGTCTACTTGAAGAGAAAGATATGTGGTCTTTACACCTCTAATCTCAAGATATAAACACAATAGCGTTAGGTAATGAGGTTAGGATAGATCTCCCTACCGCCTATACTAGTAGAGAGAAAGAATTACACATAACTTTATAGATGTCTTGCATGAAGATTATTAAGTGGATCATTTTAGTGTGTTAATTTTTTGAAAAGCTCCTTATCAACATGATTATTGATATAAAAGTTTCATGAATATGTTGAGTGATTAATTAATTCATAACATTATCTTTTAATTATGAAACTCAACCTCTCATTTGAATAGACCTATAATTTTTACGACCTTTAGTCCATGCACCTAAGATAAAAATCTCCCTATGGAGAGAACCTCTACTTCTTTGAACACATATAATTGTGAGCAAAATAGTTGAATCAAGATATTAATTTTAAAATTTGTCATTTGTGTAATAGGTCTTGGCATCATTTTTTAGGGAGCTTTTAGTCCTTCTTAGAGTGAGGACATTGATGAGTAAATAGTCTTTGGCCATTCACAATGGCACCATTATCCATCCATTCATAATCACAAACTGTTGCATTCACAATTATGCTACGATCTCATGAAGCATAAATCAGAATTCCTTGAAAAGTTCCAAGGAAATCATGAATGTAGTGCATAACCAACTTGGTAAGAATATTAAAATATTATGATTTGATCATGTCAAAAATATACAAGCCAAGAGTTTGAGGCCCTTATAAGAGAATATGGTATTTGTTGGTATATTTGATTAGTTGGGTAAGGGCCATTGTATTTTCCCTTATTCCTATTTAACCCATGTACTCCCTATCTCCTATATATAGGAGACCCAATACTCTGATTTCACTTATAGAAAACAACTTATTCTACATGGTATTGGAAGAAGGGTTCTAACACTACCCTTTCCTCTCCTCTATTTTCTTTTCCTCTCCCTTTCCTCCCACCCGAAAATCACCACCTTCCACATTACACTTACCTAACACCACCCTCCCCCTTCCCTCTCCTTCCTCTCTCTATAGAAGCCAACAACCAAGCCACCCAGCCATAGCGGCAGCTCGTAGGAAGCCTGACAGGTAGTGGCTAGTGACCAGTAGATGCCCCAAGCGACTGGCATCCACCAGTGGCTAGTGGCCACATGCAGCCATGGCAGCTTGTCGCTTCTAGGCACAACCAGACAGATCCATCCACCTCCAATCAAGGCCACCACCATACATGGTCTTTATTTGCACAACATTTTGAAATACTCCAATATTCTTCTCCTTTCTCCTTCAGGATGTTCTAGAAAAAGACAGTAGATATACACATATAAAAGGAAGCGGTTTCAGAAAACTATGTGTTGATTTCTAAAGCACCAAAATAAAAAGGAGCAAAGTGTCATTGTTTTCTTCCTTTCCATGTGATTCTCCTAATCCACATGGTTTATTATTTTTCTTAAAATTGAGGATTTATATTAATTTTATTATGCCTTGTTAATCTGGTAATGCTTTCTTTTCCTATCGAGATCCATTCTGGTGGTGTCATTCCTATTTCTACTGAGTTCCATTCTAATAGTCCATTTTTCCTCCTACTGATTTCCATTACATTAGTGATATTTCTCCTTCTACCAAGTTTTTAGTATGGTAGTATTTCTATTTTGTTCTTTTATACTGTGCTATATTTTGATTGTTGGTTAAATTGGACATTAGTATACCTTTCATTTTGATGATGACATACATTTCATTCTTATGGATCTATTGTGCTACTTCAGTATTTCAGGATTCAAGGAAATGAGGAGATCATACTAAATGGGTATTTGAAGATCAATGTGCTTAAATGTTAATTGAAGAACAATGCGCTTAAGTTGTATTGAATGTAAATACGTGTACAAGTGTATAATGTACAAGTACTTAGATATCATGTAAATCAACTGTTAGATCTTCTCTATCCATCCTGTAACATACTAGATCTCAAACCCAACCCTAGAACTTTGACCTTTTGGACTTAGCCAAATAAGATGGAGGTTAGACCTAAAAGATGTTTAGTATAACTCTAATGAGCTAAAGCATGCATGAATCACCTTAATGTAACCTAAGGTTCTCACATTATTCTAGGGACAATAATAGACATATAAAATATATCACATTAGATAATGATCAATTATATAAAATTGTGTGCAAATAATCATAAATAATTCTTTTGATGATAATATTAACATAAATGGATAAGCAATAATGATAATAGTGAAATAATATGATAACATAAGTAATAATGTGTTATTAATGGCCACAAATATTAATTGTGACATAACTCATTAAAAGAAATCTCAAAAGTGGAATATAAGTTAAGAATATATTCCATGGGTCGCAGTTGCCTTGGGAGTCAAGTTTTACATTATTTACATAATAATAATTAATTTAATTCAATTTGGAAAGAGAAGATCTAAGTTTTCCCCAATATATCAAATAAAATAATAAGTGACTCCAAATGATGAAAATATTTATGGATTCATAATCTACATAATAAATATAGCCTTTGGGTGAATTTTCATCCAATTTGGAAGATGTTTGATTAAAAGATGTAATTAGGAGAGAGAAGTGTTTAGAACCTTCAAAATATTAAATAGTTATACAAACAATTCCAACATGTAAAATTGATGGCAAACTCATATCCAACACATTAAATATGACATGTGGGTGAAGTTTCATAAAATTTAGAGAATCTTAAAGTCATTAATGTATGAGGAAAGAGAAAATAGGATTTGATTTATTTAAAGAATCAACAGTACTTAAAAGACAAATCTAATTGAATAATTAGAATCTACATGTCTTAATTAGTCCAAGTGTAAAATTTCATCTCGTTTGATCTTTAAATGATCCATCAAACAAATTTGGAAAGATAAATAAAGATTAATGTCCATATTTGTTAAATATTTCATTTAATGCAACTCATTGCCTATACTTTCTTGGATTTGATTTGTCATGCCTTTGATTTATTGGTGACTCATGTTTTTTTGGTCATTAGATTTCATCGAACGGCTGCAAAGTTGTCTCCTACCTTGGGTAGGAGTCTGACCAGGCCATGAACAGTGCCTCAAAATTCAACTCTCCATGAAAGTCGGGAGGCCTTTTTATTCATCCCACTCTCCTCTGGCAAGCAAAATAAAATTTAGGTTAAAACTAAAAGTGGTAGCTCTAAAATAATATTGGGTTTAATTTCCCCTTCTGTGTTAACTTTTATTTATCCTTTTATGTGGTTGTTCCCTAATTTGGATTCATTTCATTTTAAATTTTCTAATTCCATACATATTAGGTTTAGATTACTTGCTCCATATTAATATTATAGGATCACTCAAAGATACATATCTGATACTTGGGAGTCCAGTGAAACTAGAGGGGTGCATAATGTCAAAAATCTAGATTCTAAAGAGTCAAAATTGAGATGTCACACCAAGAAACACATCATGTTTTCTTAGCACGTTGTTCTTCCATCAGAAATGAGAAAATGTTGACATTCAAAATGATTTATGCATGCAAAAGCACACCTTACATGATTCTCACTGTCCCAATACCTACCTTTTAGAAGCACAACTTGCCTCCCAAGATACAAACCATGTTAATTGCTAATGACTCAAGCAATCAATGTCCAGAGCCTCTTCACATTCTGTATGATGCCCCTCATACACCATGTAGTATCTTAGTTTTGAATATTCAATTGGAACTCTACATGTACGTATACAAGACTATGTTGCAAGTATGACAAGAGGTCCATGATCTTTTTGGTCATTTGAAGGTGCAACCTCCTAGGTTCAGCATGAAGGACAATTCCCACCATCCTGATTGAGGAGGCCATAGAAGTGAATCTTCACTACCACATGTTGGAGTCTCCACTTCTTTCCTTGGAGTTCATCACCTAGACAATCTAGATCCAAGAAGAAGTGGGAATGATCTTCAGCCATTCCTAGACGGGCTTGGACTTTGATCATGGTCAGGATTTTCTTTCTTCCTTCTACTTTCTTTTTTGGATATACTTTTATATAGATACTATGAATGTAGTTGTTGTTTGTATAAATTTAGTGTAGTGCTCATTGATAAATGAGTAGTCTTTTATTTCTCATACACCGAGGATTGGACTCCATGCCATAACATGTTAAACCTAATTCATATCTTAATTTAATGCAATTTTAGTGATAACCCATGATGAATATATTTAAAACAATGTCCTTATGTTTGCAAACGTTTAGTTTAGTTTTATGGTCCAGTGTGTATGTCGGAGGCTACAATTAGGGTAAGTAAATTCCATTCAATGATGTTTGATTTTATCAATAAAAGTGGTCTACTTGAAGAGAAAGCTATGCAGTCTTTATACCTCTAATCTCAGGATCTAAACACAATAGAATTAGGTAATGAGGTTAGGGTAGATCTCCCTGCCGCCTATAGTGGTAGAGAGAGAGAATTACATATAACTTTATAGATGTCTTGCATGAAGATTATTGAGTGGATCATTTTAGTGTGTTAATTTCATGAAAAGCTCCTTATCAACATGATTATTGATATAAAATTTTCATCAATAAGTTGAGTGATTAGTTAATTCATAACTTTATCTTTTAATTATGAAACTCAACCTCTTAGTTGAATAGACCCATAATATTTACGACCTTTAGTCCATGCACCTAAGATAAAAAGCTCCCTATGGAGAGAACCTCTTTGAACACATATAATTGTGAGCAAAATGAGTTGAACCAAGATATTAATTTTAAAATTTGTCATTTGTATAACAAGATTTGGCATCATTTTTAGGGAGATTTTAGTCCTTTTAAGAGTGAGGACATTGATGAGTAAATGGTCTTAGGTCATTCACAATGGAACCATTATCCATCCATTCATAATCACAAACTCATGCATTCACAATTATGCTACGATCTCATGAAGCATAAATCAGAACTCCTTGAAAAGTTCAAGGAAATCATGATTGTAGTGCATAACCAACTTGGTAAGATTATTAATATACTATGATTTGATCATGTCAAAAATATACAAGCCAAGAGTTTGAGGACATTATAAGAGAATATGGTATTTGTTGGTATATTTGATTAGTTGGGTAAGGCCCGTTGTATTTTCCCTTGTTCCTATTTAACACATGTACTCCCTATCTCCTATATATAGGAGACCCAATATGTGACGTACCGATCATCGTGCCATCTCAAATGACCCCGGAGACCAGGGATTCACCCTCGGTAAACCACCCTTAACTTTTTCTTTTCTTAATCACTTAAAATTTACCTAAAGGAGAATCTTATAATTTGGACAATACTAAAATCTTACTTAAACTTGCGGAGGCAAACTTACTGTTTCTAAATCTTGAAAGATACCTCAGAGTTTAAATAACATATTGCATCTTACTTGTGGAATATAAAGTACAACAATTAATTGAAAACTAAACTACATATTACATTTCATTCTCTGTCTCTCTCTACCATACCACATGCCCAAGGACCGAGGGGAAAGGACTAAGAGACCTATATCTAACTACGAACTACCTTCTAAGAACTTGGGTGATATGATCCTTCAGCTTTCTCCTACTGACGCTAACCTGAAAAATGTTTCAATAGGTTGGTGAGCTACTGGCTCAGTGAATAGAATTTCACCCAACCACCGCAGATAACTCATTTATGTTTATTAATTGGAAATAAATACCAGATAATACTATATTGAGCAGATCTAAGCAATATAATTTGAACGACATGAGATGTCAATATTTCATTAAGAGAACAACTGCTGCAAAACTGTAGATACAATTAAACAATAGAGAATACTAAATTTTCATTTAAAGGACAACTGCTGTGAAACTAACTCAGATCTTTCTTAACTCTTTAACTTATAAGAAACTCTATGAACTTATATGAATATATTTTATCTTATGCCCTAATCATATACAACGTACTCTACATATGATGACTCGTAGCGAACTACGATCCCACCATACAAGACTTAACCGACACCTCGAGATTGCTAAGTCTGACTACTATCATGGTCTGCAATAGGAAAATTGGCTCTCTGGCCTAGGCACTCCTATGGTGTCGTAAATTGGACTCCTCCTATAAGATGAGTACATAGGCGGAGGGTATGAGACGCTTTGTGGGCCTCAACTTGGTACTCTCTGTGGGTACCTCTGGGTTACCACTGGGACCTCCGGTTGATGTTTGGTAACCTATCTTCTCTTAGAAGACTTCTTCAAGGGCTATGTCTCCCTGCACGCTCTGTGGGTGCATTCTGACCCCCGTATACTGGACACACCGCCAGGGTAGGTTGTTTCATCCCTAAGGCACAGACGTCACATAGGGATTCTATGGTGTCAGGGCCCTTAAATCTATTATTTTATTATTCTAGAAAATTTCTTACTACATTGCATCTCTCTCTTACTTATTCTTGACTTTGGTATCTCTATGGTATTGTGTCTATTTATCTGAAACTTATAAATACAACATATATATCATTTCTAACTTGGCAGTGCAATATGCTCAAACATTGTAATTTACTGAGAAATCAACATACTGTACTTGTAGGAAGATTTAAATAAATAGAATACTTGTCAACTTGGCACATACATACTGAAATCATGCAATTAAACATCTTAATATACTGATAACGGTTGATTACTCAACATTTGAGAAATCATCAGTAGCACTTGTAAATTATCTGAAATTTCTAGAAAAACATGGACATCAACCCTAATCCTGAGTTGTGCATCACTTAACCCAATTAAGAGTTAATTACTTATCATGACACGAATTATTGATAATAACTGAGAATTTCTTATGATATCCTTGAGAAACGTGTCGATTCATATAATTATTAATAAACTCACATTAAATATGACCGGGAGTGTGCAACTAGGTTTCTATTGAACCCTTTCATGTCATTGTCATTTCTTTGAAATCGAGCATCTATTAACTTACTAAAAACGTCCAGTCTGGGTTTATACCCAAATTGTTCCATTATTGGTCGTGTGCTACTATTTTCAACATTTAACTAAGAAATTTAGGTTTCGATCAATCGTATAATTTCACTGATATAAATCACACTCATCAATGAACTAACTAGCTTTGTGCAAGTATAACTAAGAAATTCGTGCAAATTTAGAAATTAAGCAACGTCAGCACTGCCCGTCACTTGAGTAAACACTGACATCCATGAATAACACCAATTTCAACTGAAACGTCTGATTATTTGAGTTATATTTGCATTTGGGAGTGAGATTCTACTCATAGCGGGTGAGGTGACCACAATTCGACTGAAAACGCATCCAGAGGCTAGTTTCCGAGCATCAACATGTCATCTTCACCCTTGGGACTGCCCTGGTTCAAACTTAGCACACACACAACTTCTTGATTTAGGCATCTCTCAACGTCGCTTTGTGCTTGGACCTCAAATAAGAGTTAACAGCGTCATTCCTTGGTGCTGCCTCACACCCAAGGTGCTCCAGGTCCAGACTTGCTACAAGCAGCAGGTGCTTTCTCACATACAGGTGGAAGGGAGAGTTCGACTAGGTACTAAACGCAGTTGGAAGCTGCAGATTCAAGCATAGACCTCCAAATCGGAGTAGAGGTGGTTGTTATCGTGGTGCTTTGCTGTGCCAAGATGGCCCCTGGCCATCGTTGCAGCTGCTATTGCTCTTGCAAGATGGGGTGCCACCCCTGCTAAATTGAGGTGCAGGTGCCGCAATAGGGGCGAAATGATGTGTTTTCTTGTCTAAACCTTAAGGAAGAAGTCGGGGCGGCCATTTGGTGATGTTTCTCAGGAAGATGGTCCCTTGGACGGTGTCCTATATCTGGCCGCTGCTGCTTGCTTGGCTGGCCGGCAGTGCCCTGCTAGGTCGGGTGGCTGGTGATGGGAGTTGCTAGGGTGAGGTAGAAGAAGGAGAAAGGAAGAAGGAAGGAAAGGAAAGTGGCGCTAAGCTTGCTCGCCCAAGGAGCCCTAATTGGTCGTGCTCTACTCTGTTGGTCGGGCAGCAGTGCACCGCTTAGGTGGTTGTTGTGCTGTCTGGTGAAAAAGAAAGGATAAGGGAGAAAAGTAAATGGGAAAAGAAGTTATAGACAATTAATGGATAAATTGCATCTTAGGTCCTAGAGTCTTGAAAACACCATAACTCTCACATTGATTGTACGATTTGCGTGATTTTTTTTGCAACATTTCAAGAGAAAGATCATCTACAACCTAAAGGTATGAAATCATGCTAATTAGACTGTAACACTAGATCAAAGCACTAATTGTATTTGTGTGTACTTAACTCAACTTAATCAACTTAATGATGTACTAAGTGTTGTGCTTACTGGTTAATCATGGAGTGGATCATAACAATCTCCCTCCCTTATAAGAATTGCATCCTAAAATTCCTAAAAGAGAAAAGGAAACTTGATACGCATCTCTGACTCAAGCTCCCACATGGCTTCCTCTAGGTTGTGGTTCCTCCATAGAACTTTCACTAATGGTATCTCGTGATTCTTAAGCTTCTTGATCCTCCGATCAACTATTTGTACTAGTCCTTCGATATAGGACACATCTGATCTAAGCTGTGTAGGTTCTGGGTCCACTATCTTCTGTATACCATGGTAACACTTCTTCAACATCGATACATGAAATACATCATGCAGATTAGCCAACCCGGATGGAAAATCCAACATGTAGGCTACAGGTCCAACCTCTGAATCACAGGATATGGGCCCATAAACCTAGGAGTCAGTTTGCCTCTCTTTCCAAACCTCAACACTCCTTTCCGTGGTGAAACTTTCAAATACACATCATCACCAACCTTAAACTCAAGAGGTCTATGTCTCTTCTCAGCATAACTCTTCTACCTGTCCTGTGCAGCTTTCATCTATTCTCTGATCACTATAATCTTTTCTGTAGTCAAATCCACTATCTCTGGTCCAAGAATCTCTTTTTCACCCATCTCATACCAACATATGGGTGATCTACACTTTCTTCCATACAGATCTTCATACGGGGCCATACCAAGACTGGAATGGTGACTATTATTGTATGCAAACTCTATAAGGCTTAAGTGTTCTTCCCAACTTCTAATGAAATGCAAGACACATGCTCTCAGCATGTCCTCAAGAGTTTGAATGGTCCTCTCTGACTGACCATCCGTCTGTGGGTGAAAAGTTGTACTGAACCTCAATTTTGAGCCCAAAGAACGATGCAACTGATTCCAAAACCTAGATGTAAACTTAGCATCTCTATCTAATATAATTGAAATTGGGATACCATGCATCCTGACTATCTCATCCATGTATTTCTTAACCAACTTTGGGACATCAAAGGTTGAGTTAACAGGAAGAAAGTGCGCAGACTTAGTCAGTCTATCCACAATTACCCATATCAAATCACAACCTCTAGGTGTCTTGGGCAACCCTACCACAAAATCCATTGTGATATGTTCCCACATCCACTCTAGTATAGGAAGAGATTACAAGGTACCTGCAGGTTTCTAATGCTCATCTTTAACCTGCTGGCACACACTGCATCTAGCCACGTACTCAGCTACATCCTTCTTTGTAACATCCCTGACCTGGGTTATGAACAAACCCTAGGTGTTTTGCCTAAATATGTAATTAAATCCTTGTGATTAAATTTGGGCATATAATTAAGTTCCTCAGAAACATATATTTCAATTTTGCTCCTTTATATATATAGTTGTAGCATTGTTTTGTAATACAGGGATCTATGTGCAATTTACCCAGTTAAGGGATTAACTTGCAAATTGCACATGTTGAGATGTTCCTCTGATGTTGAGACATCATGAGGATGTTTATGATGAAGTTTGAGGGATTTCCCATGCTTGAGCACCAAGGTGCAGCTGTGGAAGCAACCCCTGTACTTGAAAACCCTAAATTGGTGTAAAGTGCAATTTACCCAATTTGAGGGGTGCAACTTGTAAAATACATCATATAAAATATCTTTTATGACTCTTGGCATCATTTAGAAGAGAAATGATGAAAAGGTCACTTCATTTGGATAATCATATAATAAAGAACACCTTTGTGATTGAATAATCAAGCTGTATGTATAATAGCCCTTTTATGTGTATGCTTTAAGTGATGGGTTGATCCTCTTTGCCTTCAATTTTTTTTATATTAGAAGGAGTTTGTACTTAGAAATAAGATGTGGGGACGTGCAAAGAAGAAAGGAAGGACTTAGATGAGAAATGAGGAAAGCATATGTTCTTATGTTGAAATTTCATCTAAGTATATATACTACCTTCCCCACTTAGCAAGGGAATGATCCTCTTCTTTTCATTTCTTTTCCCCTTGCTCAAAACCGACTAAGGCTAAGCTCTGGAGCAGAGAAGGACGACCAAGGGTCCTAGGTAAGTTTGGATCATCCCTTTTGCTTGAATTCATGGAGGAAACTCGTTTTCAAGGTTGAATTCATGGCTAGCTCACCTACCTTTATCTTTCTAGCCATTCCTTTCCAACTTTTCCTTGGAGAATTCACCTTGGCCGACCTGTGGAGCTCAAAGACACCATTAAAAACATGAATCTTGGAAGCTTGGAGCTCAAGGAACAACCTTTAGGCGGGTTTTATAACTCTAAAACCTTATGCTTTGATTATACATCTTTTTCTATGCATATAGTTGCTAGTTCTTCTTCTTCCCTATCTTCCCTTGCATCCTTGCAAGAAAAATCATGAAGAACTGCTACTGTTCATGAGGTAGAAGATAAGGGTGTTAATTCCTATGCTTATCCACGGATTTCCACTTTACCAAACAACCTCCACCAATTGCCCATACGGTTTACACAACCGTTTGGTGGGCAAACGGTTTCAGGGTCGTATGAAGGAAAACGGCCTTCAAGACCATTTGGTCGCGTTGACCAAGCGACGAACGTAAGGGAATCTTGTTTATAATTATGTAGGTTAATCACCCACAAAATTTGAGGGGTTAACTCCAAAGGAATCGTGAGATATAAGCAAATCCAATTGAATTAAGTTCTGATTTTCAATCTGTTTAAGTTGCCCTTTTTGGGAAAACGGTCTGAAGACCGTTTAAGATGGTTGACCAAGCATTGGCCGTTTGGGATTACTGTTCATAATTATGTTGATTAATGACTCACCAAATTTGATGGATTAATTCCAAACGAGTTATGAGTTGAAGATTGATTAATAGGGCAAATCCTAATTGAAATCAGTGCTGAAATTCCAATGAGTTAATTAGTGATTTTGGGTTGATTAGCCCAAACGGTCTCAAGACCGTTTGGGGAATCATCCAAACGGTCTCAAGACCGTTTGGGGATCACCCAAGACCGTTTAGAGGTCTGGAGTCAAGTATAGTTGACCAATTGAAGGTCCAAAGGTACCAAATCATATTGCAATTAAGTATTGATGTGATGATTAACTAAATAGATCAAACCTTGAAGAATTTTCACTAGAGTCCAAAGGATGGATGAGCAAATGGTCTCAAGACCGTTTGGAACTCATCCAAACGGTCTCAAGACCGTTTGGTGTCAACCCAAGACCGTTTGGAGGTCTAGGGTTAAGGTAATTTGATCAATTGAGGGCCCAATTACAGTGGGTTATTGAAATAATCAAATTGTTGATTTGTGACTTAATTAAGGTTCAACCCCTATCAAATCAACTTAGATTTTGATAAATTCTTGGGAAAATGGTCTCAAGACCGTTTGGAGGTTATCCAAACGATCCCAAGACCGTTTGGGCCAAGTTTGAGCCCGTTTGGAGGTCAATTGATGGGATCAACTTCGATTTGATTCACATTGTTGAGTGTTGATGGTTGAATGTTTATAGACCTTAATTAAACCAACTCCAACCCTAATTGAATATCAATTGAGTGACCAATTCGTTAAGGCTAACCCTAATTGTCTCAATTGATAAGTGGTTAGCAAGCTTGAGACCAATTGAAGGCTTCAACATAGGAAACCCTAATCGAGTTTACCCTTTGAATCACCTTGGAGGTCCATGCGATCTTGAGGTTTTAGGACCGAATAAGTTCATACGAATTCAGGACCGAATGAGTTCATACGACTTCAGGACCGAATGAGCTCATACAAATTCAGGACCAAATGAGTTCATATGACTTCAGGACCGAATGAGTTCATACGACTTCAGGACCGAATGAGTTCATACGACTTCAGGACCGAATGAGTTCATACGACTTCAGGACCGAATGAGTTCATACGACCTCAAGATCGTTTAAGGGTAAACGGTCTTGAGTGTCATGCGGGCTTGAAGTCAACCAAAGCTAAACGGTCTACAACCTTAAATGATCTCAGGATCGTTTGAAGGTTGAAGGTGTGAAACCTATTGGGGACTTTTAAGGATAAGTCTGCCTAATGCCTTGAAGGCTTAGATGATTTGATGGTTGTTCAACCTAAACCCTAATGATACCTAGGGACATTAAGGGTCAAGTGGTTAGTATATTAACCCATGTTATGATCAATGGTAAACTTTACCAAAATACCCTTTATGGATTCAAGTAGGTAACCCCTTTTTATCATGCAAACCCCAATGGTTACAATGGTGATGACTTGGCTAGGCTTATAAATGTTGATTAGACCTAACCCAATCTAGAGGGATGTAATCATCACCTATGAGCAAGAGGAGAGAGAAAATACCAATTATGGTTGAAATTCAAGTAAAATACCTTCAATATATATGAATGTACATGATTAGGGTATGATCCACCTATGTGAGATCATGAAAACCCTATTGATGATAATTGATGAATCTTAATCTTATCTGAGAGCATCATTGATGATGTTCCTCATACATGACGATGTTATGAGTTCATTTTACCATAATGTGAATAATAAACCCTAATTCTAGGGTGATGGCTTGTAATGTGAATAGTAAACCCTAATTGATGAGAATCAGGGAACTTAGCTCTTATGGCAAGAGTGGAAAGTATAATTCTTGATTTGAATTGCTTTTATCAGTTGAATTAACCTTGCAGGTTCTGATATGAAGATGATCATATCCAGGTATGGATGATGATGCTATATTCATTGAAAGTATGTTGTTAGCTTTATCAATAGTAAAATATCTTGATGCCTTGTCAATGGCAACCTATGAATTAAATGGGCTGTGAGAGCCATAATTACCATCAAGGTCATGCTTTAGAGATGACTTGTGATGAATGTATTGAGATATGATGATTGATGAGAGTTAGGCTTGTTACATTTAGTATTCTCATTTCATATCTGTTACGCTAATGTTATTGTTTGAAGAACAATGTATGATGTTAAAAGAATACTGAATGTACCTAACTAATCAAGTGTAATGTAGAATCCCTGATCATAGATCCATCATTGTTAGAGATCAAATGATGGTGAAATAGGTTTTCCTAAGGGAACTCCTGGATCACATACTTTTGAGTATGTGGGGTATATGGATGTGTAGAACCTTACATCCTAGTGTAGGTGTCTGATGTATATGTGTAATCCATCAATCCTTCACTACAATCCTATACCGTATCAGTGGATGGTAAACATGAAACCTCCTGATGACGAAGAACGCATAGATATCCGTATCAGTGGAAGATAAACATGAAATCTCCTGATGACGAAGAGAGTACAGATTGCCGTTGTAACTCTAAAATAGTGAAGGACCAGATTAACCTGGTAAGCTATTATAGTAGAGGCACGAGATGTCCTACAAGTAATCCTCATACTGACCGAGGAAGGTGAAGGTCATGAGAATCCGGCTCTTTCGATGACCTAGTATGATACCAAGGCACTTAGCAGTGATTGGTTGGAGTATGAGTGGTAAACCTCATCTCCACAGGGCATAAAAGTAATGTTTGAAAAACATAATCCACAGCGTAGCATACCTGTTAGAGATAACTACGAGTTGATTGATTGATGTTACACTGTATAGTGCAAATGTCTTCATGTTTCATAACTGTTGAACTCATGCTTACTATTAAATCTGATGTTGAATACTTTAAAGTTTTTACTGCTTAAGTTATTCTTTGAGGTGCTATAATAAAGCTTCTGGCTGAGAGTTATAACTCTCACTGGGACAATTATGTAAAATTGTCTCACCCCGTAGACTTCAACTTTTTAGGTGGACGTCGAGGACGGAGGAACAAGTCTACAGGTGACCAGTCCCAGTAGCAGCAGCACCAGGGGCAGCAGTAAAATCTCAGGTGGAGATTTAGCCTTCCATGTGGTGTAGTTAGAGTCAGTCCTATGTGTCCTCTGTACTCTCAGGTCTTGGAGTCTTTTGGTCTGAGATTTTGGTTATGAGTTCTTGAGATTTTGTATCATGTTGTATATAATTACTCAAGAAGTAATTATCTGAGATGTAAACCGTTTATCTCCTTTTATGAAGGAAGTTTTATGGTTTCAATGCTTTATCTCAAAAAGTTTTAATTTCCGCTGATTTTTGGTATTCCGCTGCTAATCGAATCGCTTCCGCTAAGTTTAAATCGTGTTTATATCGTGGTTTGGAGATCAGAGCGCACAATTAAGTGGTATCAGAGCTCTAGGTTCGCTGAGTCTACAGAGGCATAGGACTTAGGATGTCGAGTCTATCCTTAGTATCTCTTCCTTATCTAATAGAATCTTCTGCTCCTCAGGAGAAGAAGATACATAAGGATGGCAGAGCCACATGATGAGTATGTGGCAGAGAGTAGTGCTAGTGCACCTCAAGGCGGTGCAAGGGTTCCAGAAATAGAACAGCCTGCACCTGAACCACCCCAGCTTGACCCAGCTGATATGGGTAACCCAGTAGTTCAGACGATGTTTGGGCAGTTTATGACTGCCATGACACACATAACTGACAAGATGCCCATGCCTGCACCTAGGGCACCTGCCCATCCTGAAGGACAAGGTATCGGTAAGACGTTCGAGCGACTTCGTCGTGTCGGAGCTACCGAGTACTTTGGGACTGCCGACCCCGCAGATGCTGATCTATGGTTAACAGAGTTGGAGAAGGCTTTCAGGATTCTTAATATCCCAGAGGCTGAGAAGGTTAGACATGTTGTCTATCTTCTCAAAGGCAGTGCTGGTCACTGGTGGAACATGGAAGAGCAGAAGAGACATGGGATAGAGTTCTCGTGGGAAGAGTTTCGTCGGGAATTTATCAATAGATATTTTCCAAAGACCTTCCTAGATGAGAAGATCTCTCAGTTTGAGAGATTGAGGCAGGGCATGATGAACATTAGCGAGTATGAAGCTAAGTTCATAGAGTTGCTGCGGTTCTGTCCGCACATGGCTGTCATAGAAGAGGAAAGAATCAGGAGATTCGAGAAGGGTTTGAATGTTGATATATCAACCCCTATGTCTGCCTTAGAAAACCGAGAGAGATTCTCTACCTTCGTTGAGTCAGTCCGAAGGATAGAGAGATCTGTGGTTGAGAAGAGGCAAACCCAGAAAAGATATTCACAGTTCCAGGGTTCTTCATCTAGGGATTCCAAGAAACTGAGATTCTCTGCACCTAACCCTCCACCACCCAGATCAAGTTCCCAAACTCAGTGGTCACCAAGTAGAGGCAGGGGACGAAGCCTACCTCAACAAGAGACTCGTAGTTCAGCATCGATGTCAGTCACAGGACCACCCAGACCACAACAACTGGAGAGGAGCTGTTACAACTATGGGAAGGTGGGGCATTTAATGAAGGACTGCCGATCTAGGCCTGTCAGTGTGACACAACCTCAGAGGCAGAGTCAACAGGGATCTCAGAGAAGGAAATATTAAGGAGCAGCTCGAGGACGTGGACAAGCGTCTCAAGCTGGATCATCAGCACCACCTCAACACCAGGCGACAACAAGGTTCTATGCTATGAACCCACCTGATGCAGTGGTCAATCCACGGGTAGTGGCAGGTCAGATGGAACTTTTATATTCTTATATGTCTAAATCCTGTGTGGTATCTGTTCTGATTGACCCGGGTGCTACGCACTCCTTTATCACTCGGAGAGTGATTCGTAACTGCAATATGACGGTTAGTCATAGGGCAGATAGTTTGTTGTTGGAGACTCCGTTGAGTGGGTCTGCCGTTTTGCAGGAGGCATGTTCTCCCTGCATCCTCTTATTTTCTGATCATCGCATTCAAGTAGACCTTATACCACTTGATATGCAAGGATTTGATATAATCCTCGGGATGGATACCTTAGAAAGGTATAGAGTTGTCTTGGATTGTGAATCCAAGTTGGCTGTGTTTGCTGATGAAGGCAACACATGGATCTTTCAAGGTGAAAGAAAGATTCTGCCCACCTGTCTTGTATCAGCTATGGTTGCTGATAAGTTGTTGAGGCAAGGATGTTTGCATTCTTGGCCCATGTGGTAGATGTTACCAAGGAAAGTTCCAATCCTGCTGAAGTTCCCATAGTCAGGGAATTTGAGGATGTGTTTCCTGAAGAACTTCCAGGTATACCACCGCCTCGGGAAATTGATTTTGAAATCAATTTGATCCTAGACACGAAACCTATAGCCCAGACACCGTATAGGATGGTGCTTGCTGAGATGGCAGAACTCAAGAAACAACTTCAAGAGTTACTTGAGAAAGGTTTTATCCGACCGAGCACTTCACCTTGGGGTGCTCCGGTTTTGTTTGTTAGAAAGAAAGATGGGTCAATGCGGTTGTGCATTGATTATAGACAACTCAATAAAGTAACGATAAAGAATAAGTACCCTCTGCCGAGGATTGATGATCTCTTTGACCAGTTGCGTGGTGCAACCGTCTTCTCAAAGATAGACCTGAGGTCTGGATATCATCAACTCCGTATTAAGGATAGTGACATATCCAAGTCTACCTTTAGGACAAGATATGGTCACTATGAGTTCACAGTTATGTCGTTTGGACTAACCAATGCACCAGCTGCATTCATGGAACTCATGAATAGAGTTTTTCGACCCTTCCTTGATCAGTGTGTTGTCGTCTTCATAGATGACATTCTGATCTATAGTAAGGATGCTCAGCAGCATGAGCAGCATCTTCGCCAAGCTTTGACCTTGCTAAGAGAACACAATCTGTATGCTAAGTTTAGCAAGTGTGAGTTCTGGCTGCCGGAGGTATCTTTTCTTGGACATGTGATATCTGCATCGGGAATTCGTGTTGACCCTACAAAGGTAGAATCTGTTCTACAATGGGAACAACCAAAGACGTCGATGGAGATTCGAAGCTTCTTGGGGTTAGAAGGCTATTATCGAAGTTTCATTAAGAATTTCAGTTCCATAGCCTTACCCTTGACTAAGTTGACGCGGAAAGATGTTCCTTTTGTTTGGAGTGATAAGTGTCAGCAATCTTTCCAGCTGTTGAAGGAGAAGTTGACAAGTGCACCCATACTTGTGCTACCTGAGCAAGGCAAAGGATATATAGTTTTCTGTGATGCTTCTAAGAATGGACTAGGGTGTGTGTTGATGCAGGATAAACAAGTAATTTCTTTTGCTTCTCGACAGCTTAAGAAACACGAAGAGAATTATCCGACACACGATCTGGAGTTAGCTGCTGTAGTTCATGCCCTAAAGATCTGGAGACATTATCTTTATGGAGAGACGTTTCAGATTTTCACTGACCATAAGAACTTTAAGTACATCTTCTCTCAGCATGAGCTCAATATGAGACAACGCCAGTGGATGGAATTAATCAAGGACTACGATTGTATGATTGATTACCATCCGGGGAAGGCTAATGTGGTTGTTGATGCCTTGAGTTGGAAATCAGCAACATCAACCATGGAAAGGGCACAACTAAACTCTTTAGTATGCTCTAGAAGGGATATGCTTATCTCTTTGAGACAAGACAATGTGCAGTTGAAGGTGTCATTGTTAGCCGGGTTGTTAGCTGAGATGCATATTAAACCTACCCTTAGAGAGCAGATTAAGGAAGCACAACAAGGTGATATTGTAGTTCAGCAGATTAGATCAGAGTATGGTAGTGAGAAATGAGATGGTTTCCATGACTCAGATGATCAAATAGCCTGTTATCATGGGAGGATGATAGTGCCGGATGTGGACAACTTGAGGAAGTTAGTCCTGGAAGAAGCTCATTCTTCGATGTATGCCATGCATCCAGGGAGCACCAAGATGTATTGAAACTTGAAAGATATGTATTGGTGGCCTGGAATGAAGAAGGATGTTGCAGAGTTTGTTCTGAGGTGTCCTGTGTGTCAGCAAATTAAAGTTGAACACCAGAAGCCTGCAGGAACAATGCAACCTTTACCCATACCATAGTGGAAGTGGGACCATGTTACCATGGACTTTGTTGTTGGCCTACCCAGGACAAGAAAAGGACATGATTCCATTTGGGTAGTTGTAGATAGGTTGACTAAGACAGCACATTTCTTACCTGTCAAAACAACCTATTCTGCTAAAAGGTTATCACAGTTGTATGTTCAAGAGATAGTGCGTTTGCACGGAGTTCCTGTCACTATAGTTTCTGACAGAGGTCCCCAATTTACAAGTCGTTTTTGGGAACGACTTCATAATGCTTTAGGCACCCAGTTAAGGTTTAGTACGGCCTTTCATCCACAGACTGATGGACAGTCGGAAAGGACCATACATACCTTGGAAGACCTATTGAGAACATGTGTTCTCCAGTTTACCGGAAGTTGGGATCTACACCTAAGTTTGATAGAGTTTGCCTATAACAATAGCTATCAGCATAGTATTGATATGGCACCTTATTAAGCCTTATATGGTAGACGTTGTAGATCACCCTTGTGTTGGTATGAGACTGGTGAGCATCAGTTGTTAGGACCTGATCTTGTGCAGCAAACTACAAAAAAGATTAAGGTAATACAACAACAGATTAAGACTGCACAAGATAGGTAGAAATCTTATGCTGACAAGCGTCGTAGACCCTTAGAGTTCGAGGTTGGAGACAAAGTGTATCTCAAGGTCTCTCCTTGGAAAGGAGTCCTTCGTTTTGGAAAGAATGGGAAGTTAGCTCCTAGATTTATGGGGCCTTATCCAATCATTGAACGGATTGGAAAAGTAGCCTATAAACTAGAGATGCCACCAGAGTTATAGAGGTTACATCCTGTGTTTCACATTTCTATGCTAAAGAAATGTCACCCAGACACTGAGTCAGTACTACAACCTATGGAGGTAGAATTGAATGATGATATATCTTATGAGGAAGGACCAGTGTCAATCCTTGATAACAAAATTAAAAAGTTAAAGAAGAAAGATTTAAGCCTTGTGAAAGTCCTCCGGAACCACCGTGGTGTTGAAGAAGCCACTTGGGAACTAGAGGATGAGATGAGAATGAAATACCCTGCCCTTTTCTCTTAATACGTTTTATCGATTTCGGGGACGAAATCCTTGTAAGGGGTGGATAATTTGTAACATCCCTGACCTGGGTTATGAACTAACCCTAGGTGTTTTGCCTAAATATGTAATTAAATCCTTGTGATTAACTTTGGGCATGTAATTAAGTTCCTCAGAAACATATATTTCAATTTTGCTCCTTTATATATATAGTTGTAGCATTGTTTTGTAATACAGGGATCTATGTGCAATTTACCCAGTTAAGGTATTAACTTGCAAATTGCACATTTTGAGATGTTCCTCTGATGTTGAGACATCATAAGGATGTTTATGATGAAGTTTGAGGGATTTCCCAAGCTTGAGCACCAAGGTGCAGCTGTGGAAGCAACCCCTGTACTTGAAAACCCTAAATTGGTGTAAAGTGCAATTTACCCAATTTGAGGGGTGCAAATTGTAAAATACATTATCTAAAATATCTTTTATGACTCTTGGCATCATTTAGAAGAGAAATGATGAAAAGGTCACTTCATTTGGATAATCATATAATAAAGAACACCTTTGTGATTGAATAATCAAGGTGTATGTATAATAGCCCTTTTATGTGTATGCTTTAAGTGATGGGTTGATCCTCTTTGCATTCAATTTCTTTGACCTTAGAAGGAGTTTGTCCTTAGAAATAAGATGTGGGGACGTGCAAAGAAGAAAGGAAGGACTTAGATGAGAAATGAGGAAAGCATATGTTCTTATGTTGAAATTTCATCTAAGTATATATACTACCTTCCCCACTTAGCAAGGGAACAATCCTCTTCTTTTCATTTCTTTTCCCCTTGCTCAAAACCGACTAAGGCTAAGATCTGGAGCAGAGAAGGACGAACAAGGGTCCTAGGTAAGTTTGGATCATCCCTTTTGCATGAATTCATGGAGGAAACTCGTTTTCAAGGTTGAATTCATGGCTAGCTCACCTAGCTTTATCTTTCTAGCCATTCCTTTCCAATGTTTCCTTGAAGAATTCAACTTGGCCGACCTGTGGAGCTCAAAGACGCCATTAAAAACCTGAATCTTGGAAGCTTGGAGCTCAAGGAACAACCTTTAGGCGGGTTTTATAACTCTAAAACCTTATGCTTTGATTATACATCTTTTTCTATGCATATAGTTGCTAGTTCTTCTTCTTCCCTATCTTCCCTTGCATCCTTGCAAGCAAAATCGTGAAGAACTGCTACTGTTCTTGAGGTAAAAGATAAGGGCATTAATTGCTATGCTTATCCAAGGATTTCCACTTTACCAAACGACCTCCACCAATTGTCGATACGGTTTACACAATCGTTTGGTGGGCAAACGGTTTCAGGGTCGTATGAAGACAAACGGCCTTCAAGACCATTTGGTCGCGTTGATCAAGCAACGACCGTATGGGAATCTTGTTTACAATTATGTAGGTTAATCACCCACAAATTTTGAGGGGTTAACTCCAAAGGAATCGTGAGATATAAGCAAATCAATTAGCAAATCCAATTGAATTAAGTTCTGATTTTCAATCTATTTAATTTGCCCTTTTTGGGAAAACGGTCTCAAGACCATTTAAGATGGTTGACCAACCATTGACCGTTTGGGATTACTGTTCATAATGATGTTGATTAATGACTCACCAAATTTTATGGATTAATTCCAAACGAGTTATGAGTTGAAGGTTGATTAATAGGGCAAATCCTAATTGAAATCAGTGCTGAAATTCCAATGAGTTAATTAGTGATTTTAGGTTGATTAGCCCAAACGGTCTCAAGACCGTTTGGGGAATCATCCAAACGGTCTCAAGACCGTTTGGGGATCACCCAAGACCGTTTAGAGGTCTGGAGTCAAGTATAGTTGACCAATTGAAGGTCCAAAGGTACCAAATCATATTGCAATTAAGTATTGATGTGATGATTAACTCAATAGATCAAACCTTGATGAATTTTCACTAGAGTCCAAAGGATGGATGAGAAAATGGTCTCAAGACCGTTTGGTGTCAACCCAAGACCGTTTGGAGGTCTAGGGTTAAGGTAATTTGATCAATTGAGGGCCCAATTACAGTGGGTTATTGAAATAATCAAATTGTTGATTTGTGACTGAATTAAGGTTCAACCCCTATCAAATCAACATAGATTTTGATAAATTCTTGGGCAAACGGTCTCAAGACCATTTGGAGGTTATCCAAACGATCCCAAGACCATTTGGGACAAGTTTGAGCCCGTTTGGAGGTCAATTGATGGGATCAACTTCGATTTGATTCACATTGTTGAGTGTTGATGGTTGAATGTTTATAGACCTTAATTAAACCAACTCCAACCCTAATTGGATATCAATTGAGGATCAATTGAGTGACCAATTGGTTAAGGCTAACCCTAATTGTCTCAATTGATAAGTGGTTAGCAAGCTTGAGACCAATTGAAGGCTTCAACATAGGAAACCCTAATCGAGTTTACCCTTTGAATCACCTTGGAGGTCCATGCGATCTTGAGCTTTTAGGACCGAATAAGTTCATATGACTTCAGGACCGAATGAGTTCATACGACTTCAGAACCGAATGAGTTCATACGACTTCAGGACTGAATGAGTTCGTACGACTTCAGGACCGAATGAGTTCATACGACTTTAGGACCGAATGAGTTCATATGACTTCAGGACCGAATGAGTTCATACGACTTCAGGACCGAATGAGTTCATACGACTTCAGGACCGAATGAGTTCATACGACCTCAAGATCGTTTAAGGGTAAACGGTCTTGAGTGTCATGCGGTCTTGAAGTCAACCAAAGCTAAACGGTGTACAACCTTAAACGATCTCAGGATTGTTTGAAGGTTGAAGGTGTGAAACCTATTGGGGACTTTTAAGGATAAGTCTGCCTAATGCCTTGAAGGCTTAGATGATTTGATGGTTGTTCAACCTAAACCCTAATGATACCTAGGGACATTAAGGGTCAAGTGGTTAGTATATTAACCCATGTTATGATCAATGGTGAACTTTACCAAAATACCCTTTATGGATTCAAGTAGATAACCCCTTTTTATCATGCAAACACCAATGGTTACAATGGTGATGACTTGGCTAGGCTTATCAATGTTGATTAGACATAACCCAATCTAGAGGGATGTAATCATCACCTATGAGCAAGAGGAGAGAGAAAATCCCAATTATGGTTGAAATTCAAGTAAAATACCTTCAATATATATGAATGTACATGATTAGGGTATGATCCACCTATGTGAGATCATGAAAACCCTATTTATGATAATTGATGAATCGTAATCTTATCTGAGAGCATCATTGATGATGTTCCTCATACATGACGATCTTATGAGTTCATTTTACCATAATGTGAATAATAAACCCTAATTCTAGGGTGATGGCTTGTAATGTGAATAGTAAACCCTAATTGATGAGAATCAGGGAACTTAGCTCTTATGGCAAGAGTGGAAAGTATAATTCTTGATTTGAATTGCTTTTATCAGTTGAATTAACCTTGCAGGTTTTGGTATGAAGATGATCATATCCAGGTATGGATGATGATGCTATATTCATTGAAAGTATGTTGTTAGCTTTATGAATAGTAAAATATCTTGATGCCTTGTCAATGACAACCTATGAATTAAATGGGCTGTGAGAGCCATAATTACCATCAAGGTCATGCTTTAGAGATGACTTGTGATGAATGTATTGAGATATGATGATTGATGAGAGTTAGGCTTGTTACATTTAGTATTCTCATTTCATAGCTGTTATGCTAATGTTATTGTTTGAAGAACAATGTATGATGTTAAAAGAATACTGAATGTACCTAACTAATCAAGTGTAATGTAGAAGCCTTGATCATAGATCCATCATTGTCAGAGATCAAATGATGGTGAAACAGGTTTTCCTAAGGGAACTCCTGGATCACATACTTTTGAGTATGTGGGGTATATGGATGTGTAGAACCTTACATCCTAGTGTAGGTGTTTGATGTAGATGTGTAATTGTTACGACCCCACCTCCCGATAACCCCCAATTAAGGGAGACCAAGAGGTTGAGCCGCATCCATTAATCTCGGATCAAAGGTTCGACATATAACCATAAACAATTATCAAATTCTAACAGACTATACTGAAAATGGTAATAAAATTTTTCTTTACATACCTTTTGAAAACTTGGATCTCTAAACTTTTATCCACACTGATACTAATCTATCTAATCCTCCTTTGTACTTTAATTCCCTTTTAGTATCACACGTGCCACTTTACTGTTTGTTCTTTTCATTGTACCTAAAACGCCGACAAACAAAACGTCGATCAGCTGAAGCTGATATGTGGGGGAAATAGATAATCGTGCAACTATGATAACCATGTAATCATTCAATTAATCATTTAACAACCAAGATTACGTTTTAAGCCAAACTACTCAATCCATCTTTTCCACAAATCTGTGTTGTCCCTATAAGGACTTACATGGTACCTCTATTAAGGTGACTTGATGGACCTGCCCTCTAGGCAGCCAAAGTCATTCATGACCCTACCCTCTAGGCAGTCAAAGTCAATCATGACCCTACCCTCTAGGCAGTCAAAGTCATTCATGACCTGATGTACCTACCCTCTAGGTAGTCTTTTATCAGGTCAGCCATTACGACACAGAGGGAATCAAGGATTGAGCTAGAAGGCATATACATTATGTGATAGTCATAGTCTCTTTATACTTTGCATGAAAGAAATAAACATTCAACAGTTTAGTTGCATTCAATGCGATTAAACATCCGGGAATCCATCGGAAAACCTAAAGCGGTTATTCATAATCATAACCACATACCTGATCCATAGTAACTTGATGTCCATGCATTAACATTCAACACAATTAACAAGCAATCAACAATATCCTGAAAATAATGCATAACATCCAAGTGTCATTGTTCTATTCAAAACATCCACAAGATCAACTTGGATTCCACCTTATAATTTCTAGGTCAGCCTTAGGGTTTTATTAGGTTTTTATCCTTCATTATGCATTTATCACTTTTAATGCTCTTTTAGTTCACAAACCCTAATTTCTGCATCATAGGCACAATTGAATGTCAATTAAGTCTAATATGTTTCTTTTACACTAAAACTATTATCTTTACCCTTTTAGGTCATATCCAAAACATTAAGGCTAATTATCATCTTCATTTTCTTCCAAATTGACAAATCATATTTCATTATAATTCAACTCACATATATGAACCTTATTTATCACTATTTCCACTTTTATACATTAGGGAAACACTAATTATCCAAATAATTCACATTAAAGATCTTTGGTACTCAATTTACCTTCGAATCATCATATCTCTATTTTATTCTTCGATTAGTACAATTTAAGATCATTAGAATTCATATTAACATAAATTAGGGTTTCTAATCCCATTAAGGCATATTCATGTACATTGAACCCTAAGTTAAACCAACTATATCAAAAGATCATCTTTTTCAAATCCTATTTTCCCTTTTATTGACAACAGGTTAATATCAGCTTGAATTATCCATCTATCATCAAATGTAAGGGTTTTTCCTTAGTTAAATCATTAAAGAGGATAACTTTATGTATTTTTCCAATTTCAAGCATATAAATTCTAAATTAAACTAATCATGTGCAAAGTTCTTCCTTTTTGAACTCAATGTACCTTTTTACATTCAACAGGTTAACATCAACTCTAGTGATCCATTAAACCCTATTAAACACATTAAGCATATCAAAATAGGGTTTCTTAATCTTTAATACATTAAAGTTAACAACTTCCATTACTTTTCGAATTGAAAGCAGAATCAAGATCCAATTATATTTTTAATGGATTTGCCTCATTTTTCTGAGCAAAATTCATATATTACACATACTCATCTGAGCTACGGTT
The DNA here is from genome assembly GCA_963693085.1 of Alisma plantago-aquatica. Lineage (NCBI taxonomy): Eukaryota > Viridiplantae > Streptophyta > Magnoliopsida > Alismatales > Alismataceae > Alisma > Alisma plantago-aquatica. Next base: position 816,424,738 of record OY856411.1, on the reverse strand, counting down.
GATTAGATACGAATTATGCAAGATTACCTGTTTGGACCAATCAGCAAGTGCCACGTGTTTCTTCCATGCATCACGTAGCCAAAAAAAGAAACATAACGGAAAGTCGACTTTGCCCTTGACTTAAGGATTGATTCTTTGACACGCCAAGGGGCAGAACAGTCAAATGTCACCCGCGCCATCTTCAACCTCGCGCAGCCGCGCAACGCTGCCCTAGCTGCGACGGGGCGGCTGCACCTCACCTTCCCACGACCGGATTCTTGCTGCCAATCCCCCGCCCTGGCTTCGTCGTGCTTCTACGCACGCAGGGAGCCCTCAGGTCGCTGCTAACATGGCCATTCCAAGGTATGCCATGCCCGCGACCTGTTGTTCGTTTGCACACCTCCTACCGCAGTTGCATGAAGACAGAGCAGGTACAAAACCATTGATCCTTCCCAAGGTTGTCGCAGGAGTCTCTTGCCTCCATCGAGACCAATCTCAGCTCCTCGGAGCCCTTGGAATAGACCCACTCTCAAGGGTAGGGTTTAAGAATGAAAACAAGAAGAAGAAAGTGGGAGACGGGGGTTCTCTCTCCTCTTCGAACCAAGGATCTACCGCTATATATACAGGGGTGAGAAAACGAAGCCATAGGTTGCTTATACACGACTCCAAAGAGTCCCTTTCCAAAAGGGATTCGATTTCCTTCTAGGAGAAGTAAACCTTCTCTCTCTTCCTTATCCTTTTAATATTCCTTTTTCTTTAGATTCTAGGATTTCGAAAATCCTTTTTCTTAGCCTCTCTTATTCTTGTCTTTTACTCCATAAGCACGAAAATATAGTTTCCTTTAGTAGAAAATATCACCCTTTTAATAATATCATGAAATTCATTTATTAAACATCACATTATCCTCTTATTTGACTTTATTGATATTTTCTCTTTCCTCTTTCTTCATTGGGGCTCCTTGGACCCCAAGAAACTCCAAGATCTCGAAATTCCTTCATAAGGATACTTATTATCCTTCTAGATGCATTTATATGCATTATTTCACATTATCTTGTTTATTTCTCATTTAAATATTCGTTTTTGCGGATTTCTTTTTATTTCTCTTTTATTTTCCTCATTGGCATTCCTTTTAATATTAACAACCACATGGATATGAAATTTCCCCAAGAAATCTCATGTATGCCTCTTTTCATTCATTTTCCACATTATATCATTCTTTCCCAATTTCTTTCTTCATAAAGAAATACTTAATTAATATTTTCTTTTCCTATTGCTTTCTTTTTGCAACCTTGGACTCCTTGGTACCCAAGGAACCCAAGAGGCACGAAATCCTCTTTGGGTTTTCCTTCTAGAGGTTTCCACATATTTCTTTTCTTAAAATTCAATTATCCATTTACTAATTGAATTTCCTTTATTATTTCCCTTTTATTGGGCCCAATAGCCAATAAAGCCCACAACAAAACATCAAGGCTATTGTAAAAGAAATCCATTTATTTGAAGCAAATTATATCATTATTTGTTCAATCATCCTTAATATGAGAAATTACATTTCTCACCAATTGAACCCAAAAATTGGGGTTATAACATCCTTCCCCTCTTATAGAAATTTTGTCCTCAAAATTCAGGCAAGCACACAAACAAACAATTCAGGATAAGACTTTTCCATGTCCATCATTGGCCCCTATGTGGCTTTGCCGTACTCATGGCGTTTCCAAAGAACCTTTATCATCACATATTCTTTTTCTCTGAGTTCTTTCATCCTGGCGTCTATAAACTACACAGGTGACTCAGGCCATTTCAGCCTCCTTTGGGGCTCACTAGGTTCATTGCTCAGCACATGGTTGGCTATCTCACATAGTGCTCTAAATTGGACACATGGAAAACATCTCCCATTACTCTATCCTGAGGGGTAGGGTCAAACCTAACCTTCTCCACTCATCCATCTCTAATGGACTCATGTATTGGGTACTCAGCTCTCTTAGTTATAACTTAGAGGGGTCGGATTTTCATATCACATAATCTCCCACAGTGAACTACATGTCAGTCTACTTTGCATCTGCTCACGACTCTCATCGTCTCTAGGCTCCTTTCAGCCCTTGCACAATCAAAGTGACTTCATCTACACGCACTGGGGTCCTTTTTTTTCTAACTATCATGTGGCCCTTTTCTAACCATCATGAGGTCCTTTTCACCAACATCACCTTACTGAAGTGGTGACCGACACAACCTCCCTTACAGAGCTTCATATAAAACTCGATACTGGCTATGGTGGTCATTGTCACATCTTTCATAGGACAAGAACTGTCTCTAGATATTACCCTGAACGAGCACACATGCCCTCATCAGACCCTTTAGTCTGGACTATACTAACCATAGCTAAGGGTGATAAACTATACTATCATTGAGTTCTTCATGTACCTTCTTCCACGTGATGGAAGTGAACCTTTAGATCAAACTCAGATCCTTTGAACTCACATCATGGTGTCGTTGAACCATGTCTCTAATGGGTAGTCCAACTAGATCTGTCCCCTAACAGAACTCTTTCTTTCTCATGTTTTCTAGGTAAGGCGACCTACCTTAACCCATATTGCATCTCGACCTTCCTTGATCTAGGGAAGACTTATCACAACATCCATAGTTTTGAGCTCCCATTCCCTCTCAGGGATTCTTTTGTCCTCTATATCGATACACTGGGTTACTGGGGTTCGTCCTTGACCTCCTGGCTTGCATGGCCATAAACCACATGCAACCTCATCTTAAGCATCCAAAGTGCTATTGTCATTTTCCACGGTGTATGATGATCTTCCACCATGATTTCCTATATGTCATGATTCTTTCAAGATCAAATCCTCTAAAACCCTAAACCACTCTAGTCAGGGTTTCATCACCTTCTCTTCCAAAGAGGTGCATCTGAGGTTCTACTACCATCCCTTCATTGCATCGAGGACTAGACTGGCTAACCAAACAACCTCTTATCCTTTCCCCATATCTTGTTACATCTGAGTGTTATCCAAACACCTCTCCTTTTCAAACTTAGGGTTAGCCAAACAACCTCTTCTAGCTTCTAGTCAAACAAGTCTTAACCAGAGCATACATTACCACCTCTCATCCTTAGGTATTAGGTAACATTGAAGACATACATTTCCATGTATTTCACTTATCATATTATCTCCAACTCTATGTCTATATCCATTAAGAACACTCTCTGATTTCATCATCATGGTGACTAAACTAAAACTAGTATAACTTGTAAGCTCCACATCCTCATAAGGTGACCACCTCATTCCTCTTAGTGCTAGTAAGCCATCCATGTATTATTCACTTTACCGGGATAGGTTATCTTCTCTACCCCATCTCTCGTGGCAACGTTCCAACCTACATCATCTCTTATCCTTGGTGTATGACATGCATAATTCCCTATCTCTCACCCCCATAACAAGAGAAAATAAGCATTTGGCTACAGTCCAAATACAGAGTTCTTCCTGTTCCAAGAGTAGAGATGGTACATCCCACCTTGCCAGTACACCTTTAAATCTAAGTTGCAACGTGCCACATATGTCTCTTCGTCACAACCATCATGATATCACACTAGTCTTGAACCTAGTGAGGTTTATATCCTTGGTCATCTCCTATAGGTCTATAGGGTACCGACTCTTTTGGGGTCATCCCTCTTCCCTCATGCATCAAGAGAGTGCCCTACTCATCTGCCCTTTGGGTCCCATGAATTCATGAAGGTGATCAATCTCCTAACCCATGGCCCTCAGACAATGATAGTTGTTACCTCCCGACCCTATGGTCATGTGCAACTGGGGAATTAGGCAACTCCTACCTTTATCGGTCTTATCCCTACCTGACCCTAGGATCGACTTAGGATTCACCATTATAATGCATGTTCACTTAGAATCTTACCCAAGTCTTCATCATCTCTCTTTCTGCATTCATGGGCTGACTCTCATCTGTTCATAAGCATTAAGGCAACCTGCCTACCTTGGTCAAGCCCCACACTGGTTACCTTCATGGTAACACTTTCACCTGCAAAAGAGATGGATATCTATGGGTCTGTAGATTCATTCTCATACTATGTACCTTTCACTTAGCTTCTCAAGATTCTATGAGACCTATTTAGGTTACCAACAAAACTGATATACACCCTACCAAAGGTGTCTCTCTCCCAGGATGGGAGGAAAACTATCTCTTGACAGCAAGGTCACAAAAGCTCTTAGGTCTAGGGTTTACATCCACACAAGCCTACTTATCCCTAGCAAGCTAGTAAGGCACAAGCAGGTCACTTACCGAACCATCCTAGGTCATACTTGTCCTCTTTCCTCAATGTTGGATCAAGATCATACCTTTCTCTATTATCAACCTAGCTGTGAGGGGTTCATCAAACACGCCTTAAACTTTAGGGGCTTCTCATTTCCTCTATTCATGAGGCGTACCATGCTCAAAACTATAGAAACTTAATTCTCATCATGAGCATTAGGTATACCACTTCCCCTCTTAGGCCTAGGAACCCTAGGTTCACTTTAGGTGTCCGACTGCATGCTCTATCTCTGAACCACGAATCAAGCTTGCAAAAGGCATCTCGTGCACTTCTTGTCATCCTTCTTCTCGATCAACACTTAGGGTTGGGTCCTCCTTAAGGACAATTAACAAGGTACATGGCCTCATAACCTGCTACTAAACCTTTCTAGGTCTAAGGAACTCTTCTTCCTACCTCAGAAGATAAACACATATACCGTAGGCACATAGGCACCAGATGCTTCATTCTCATTCTCTAGGGTTGGTCCCTCTAAAGGCAACCAAGATATCATCAACTTTCAGGGATCTTTCATGAGGCAACCACTATCATCCATTGTTCAGGTTTTTAGGCTTCCAACCTTCTTGCTGGGTTTCCTACTCTCTCTAGAGCTAGCCCCACATCCAACCTCACCATTAAAGGTCCTTTCTTCATGGAGGATCAACCTCAAAGGCATGCTCTACGTGGGTGAAGCCTAAGCTCAAACTTATAGTTGCTCAAGGTCATCTATGGATCCTCTGGCATCCCAAAGGCATGTCCTTTAAAACACCTGGTCCAACTCATCTCTCTCTAACCTTCACTTAGGGTTAGGGTTAGCATCATCCTCAGAGGATGTGCCAGGTCTCTACTTGCAATGGAGATCTCTATCTCCCAGACTAACTTATCCTCCTGACCCGAAGGTCTAGCCTCAGGTCTCTTCTGAGGACATGACATCTTATGTCATACGGCCTAAGCATGTATCTATTATTTATTTTGCGCCTAATCTATTAAGCTTATGTCCATGACATCTTATTTACATGCTTTTCATTAATTTAGTGGAGGATTTCTTAAACCTTATTAACCTTACCCATACTTCAAGAGGGTGAGGAGAAGAAAGAAGACCCTAATCCTTTAGGTCCTTATCAGAATTTTGTGATGAGAAGGGATGAATAAGATGAGAAGTACTAAAGGTATCTTATTTCAATTCATACACTAAGACTTTGGCCAGGCGGTCACACGGGTCCGAGAGTCCTCGTATTCCGACTAGCGGTGCGGAGGAAAATCTTACCAGCCCCCGGTCGTGATCCCTTTCTAGACACCTCCGTCTTTCGGATACTCCTCTAATAACTCCCTTGGGTTCTATGGAGTTTGTAAAATTTAATAATTATTAATGGTTAAATGAGGAACCTAAGCTCTGATACCAAATGTTACGACCCCACCTCCCGATAACCCCCAATTAAGGGAGACCAAGAGGTTGAGCCGCATCCATTAATCCCAGATCAAAGGTTCGACATATAACCATAAACAATTATCAAATTCTAACAGACTATACTGAAAATGGTAATAAAATTTTTCTTTACATACCTTTTGAAAACTTGGATCTCTAAACTTTTATCCACACTGATACTAATCTATCTAATCCTCCTTTGTACTTTAATTCCCTTTTAGTATCACACGTGCCACTTTACTGTTTGTTCTTTTCATTGTACCTAAAACGCCGACAAACAAAACGTCGGTCAGCCGAAGCTGGTATGTGGGGGAAACAGATAATCGTGCAACTATGATAACCATGTAATCATTCAATTAATCATTTAACAACCAAGATTACGTTTTAAGCCAAACTACTCAATCCATCTTTTCCACAACTCTGTGTTGTCCCTATAAGGACTTACATGGTACCTCTATTAAGGTGACTTGATGGACCTGCCCTCTAGGCAGCCAAAGTCATTCATGACCCTACCCTCTAGGCAGTCAAAGTCATTCATGACCCTACCCTCTAGGCAGTCAAAGTCATTCATGACCTTTTGGGCCAACTCAGACATGCTACTCAATCTCTCTCTCTCTCTTTTCCTCTCTCAATGTGTATCATTGACGTGCAATTATTTGATTGGCTAGTTTTGGAAAATTCATAACTAATTATCTACTATCCAAAAATTACAAATAAATAGTCATTGGATTCATAAAAATAAGAGCTATCTTATGGTGTTGGTTTTGTCACCTAAATTCAATATTTAAAATAAGTGTTTTTAATTAATCTAAATAAGTAATAACTTGCAAAATTCATAACTAAATATATATAAGTCAAGAAAATATAATAAAATATGTTTTGACTCAGTAAAAGGTAACCTAAAATATGGCATGGTTTTGATAATCTAAATCGCATGCAAAGAAAAAGGTTATTTTTAGGGTTTCATTAATTCATGTGAAATTCACCTAAAATCGACATATATGTTTAATAGGTTCTTTGGAGGCCTAGACTTGGATCTAGAAATGACTTTGGACTTGTATAGACTCTAAAGTAAGGTATGCTTGCATCCCACATTATTTCTAAATTGAACAATTTCTAATTCATCACTCTAAATGTATGTTTGCATCCCCTATTATTCTTGTTGAGCAATTCACCTATTTTCTTCTTTTTGTTGGTCCTATGGACACTAGCCTACACATTATCTCTTTTTCTTTTGAAAATTATGGTTCAGGTGAACTATCTTATTTGTTACTAATCTTATGATCATGATTTGATATTCTTTTGGTCTTTTCTTATACATTGTTTGTGTTGGAACATGAATTGATGATATGTGATATCTCTTACCCACTTGCCGGATGTTTATGTTGTCCATTAGTATGATGGAAACTTTTGTATAACCAGAATATACATTTTACTTGTCTCTTTATTAAGCATGCTATGTGAATAAATTTCACTAGAGTAGTGTAATTGCATTGTTTTTGGGCAGTATGCCCTTCTTATTATTGGAATGGAGGTGGTGGTACCCCATACCCGGGTTTCAAGTTTGTGAGGCTTGTCCCAACTTATATATATTGGGAGTTGGCAGTATGTCATCTCTATCAAGTTTCAAGTTTTTTAGGCTTCGCCGCCTTTGTATTTTTATTGTTCTAGGGCTATGTTTATCTCACAAGCATGCAGGTTGATGATTATGGTGTGTGTGCCCTAATTCTTTATATGTGCTAGTATGCCACAATTTTATCTGTTTTATTTATGGCAAGTATCTCTTTTATCATGTGATGGTGATTCTTTTTCGTTTATGCCCTTTTGGGTAGTCCTTGTCTTTTCTATGGGAAGCCTTTTATATTTGTTGTCCTTTATTCCATTTATTTCTCAATTTCCTTTTTAGTGTGCACATATCAACCTTTGTTGATATCTTCTACTTTTCTCTTCTTGTTGGGGTATCCTTCCAACCCTAGGTGAAGGACTTGGATGATATGGCATGAAGATATGGACATTTCTTAAGGAGTTAAAGCTTGGAGAAAAAGTTGTTATGATTTAGACTTCCGTCTATCTTAGATCCTTATGTTGTATAATATATGTAAACCCTATGTGGGAGATTAAGAAACACTTTTATAATCTTGTTGAGAAGTTGAATATAGTCATTATTTTCTTTATCTTCTATACTTTTGTTGTTTTGAATACCATTAATAAAATTTGAAAATTTTACACCCACTCCAACATATCATTTGGGTGTGTTTGGACTGGAGGTTCTATTCTTCAAATTTTAGTAGGGAGTGGTTCCCCTCTGGGATCCCACTCCTTACACATTCACAACCCTTAGTTAGGTTCTTTCTAGAGATTAGAGTCATTATCATCCATTACAACATACATTTTATAGGTGGTTCAAAAATCTAAAATAGTAACACTCCCAGTTGAGAAACTAATCAATTGAGACACTTCGATTGAAGTTATTGTCGACCATGAACCACCTCCATTGAGCATTTAGAGAACTAGTCACAAAATTACATATTTGTGCTCAAAAGTCTGTTTCGGTTGAGCATATGATCAACCGACTCAATCATAGTCTAAAGCATATGAATGTAGACCAAGTGGTTGGGAGTTAGAATAGACGTTGGTACATATTTGCATTGAACCCAGGCTCGGTCAAAGAAATTCTCGACTGAGACATGGTCGGTCGACTAAATTGTTGATCGGATAGGGTTCTAGATTGTTCTTTCAAGCTCGAACAAATTAGTAATTGCTAGCCAACTACTTCCTACGTAATGTCTAGTTATGCACTAAAAACACTCTATAGACTTCCTAAAACATCCTTGAACACTTGAAAAACATTCCTATAAATTTGAGAGGCCTTAAGACACCTAAAGCACACAAGACTTGAGCACCATTCTAGTGAACAACAAAGTTTAGAAACACTTGTCATCTTGTTTTTTAAACTCGAAGTTTGTGTCCTATAGACATAGCCTCTTAGCCAGCATTCAAGAAATGTCAATCCTAATTGGTTTGAGAGGTCTAATACTTGATATAGGATCAATGTGCAGCACTCCATTGGTGTACTTCCTTTCTTCCATTCTCCATTCATAGGTTATGCTATTTATGCTCCTTGGCTACTCCAAGTTGTAGAGGTTGTCTGAGAGAGCTTGATTGGAACCACTTCTTGTTGGAGAAGGCTGCTCTAAGGTTACTTGAGGTTACTTCAAAAAAGGTTTCTTCAAAGGAGGTTGGAGCTATCTCTAGGTGAAGGCTATCTCAAGGTGGTGGATCCACTTCAAGGAGGAGAAGATTGCTCTAAGGGCTTGAGGTTACTTCAAGAAGATTTATTCAAGAATGTTGAGGCTACTCTTAGGAGAAGGCTACTTCAAGGAAGGTGATTGTATTTTGTTGTAACATCCTTGCGAGTTATATTCAACCCCCCTCTAGATCTTTAAATTAGTATCTGAGCATGTATTCAAGGATCCCTAACAGGTCTTGAAGAATGGAGGATAACATACTTAGAAACCTCATCCTTGAAGGAACTCATGTGACTCATCCACCACCCTTTGAAGGAAGCAAACTACACTTATTAGAAAAGAAGAATGCAATTTTAATTCCAAGGGATCACCGGGGAGCTTTGGAGAATGGTGTCTTTACCTTATGCACTTTCTACTACTAAATATGCAACATGGAATCCTAATACAGTAAAGCAAGTTCAATTGAATGCAAAAGTGGTAAGCATATTATATTTTTCCATTTCTATTGGTGATTTAATAGGATATCTTCATGTGCAACAACTTATGAAATATGGCATAAACTTTCAATTACACATGAAGGTACAACTCAAGTTAAAATACCAAAATTAACATGCTTAAACAAAAGTTTGAACAATTCTATATGCAACGCAATGAGTCTATTAGTGAAATGTATGCAAGGTTTTTTTCTATTGTTAATAGATTGAGTGCTTTAGGTAAGTGTATAAGTGAGGAAGATCAGGTGTCCAAGATTCTTAGATCATTGCCTCCAAAATACAAGCCAAAGGTAACAGCCATTAAAAAAGCCAATGACCATACCATAATGAGGATGGAGCAACTCATTGGCAATATAGAGACACATGAGGTCACATACGAAGAAGAAGAAAGACTAGAGGCCAAACTTCAAAAGTGAAAAAGAAAGGACATTGCGTTAAAAGATACAACCAAGGCTAAATCAAAAGTTATCACTCAAAAAATGATGAATCAAGTGAATTAGATGATGAAGAAGATGCACTCATTGTAAATGGTAAGAAATATATAAGGTATAAATATAAAAAAAAATCTAGATCTTCTTCCTCTTCTTCCCTTAGGTTCTTTGAATGAGGCGAGAAAGGACTTGTAATGAATGAATGTCCTAAGACCAATAAAGGAAAGAAACCTTCCTTCAAAAGGAATGACAAGGGACAAAAAGCTTACAAAGCATCTTTGGATGAATCAAGTGATGACAGTGGAAGTGGAGAAGAAGAAGTGGAGTGTCTCATGGATAAGGAATATGAAAATGAAGGTTCAAGTGAGGTAAGTATTATTAATTTATCTAAATAGGATTTAGTTACTAGTCTTGAAGAACTACATGATAAATATGTTGATTGTAAAATGAAATTGAAGAAGCTTACAAAAACAAATGATGATTTGCATTCTAAAGTGTATGTGCTTTCTCCTAAAAATGGAAGTATTATATCTGAAAATGATATCTTGAAATCATCCATGAATGATCGCAATATCAAGTTGCTTTCTCTAGAAACCAACTATAATCTTCTCTCTCAAGAAAAGGTTGAATTGCTTGCTAAAATAAATAATCTTCAAACTCAACCTATTCTATGCACTCATTCAAAATATGATATTATTTCTAAAGAAAGAGATAACTTGTTATCTAGCTTAAATCAAGAAAAGATCAACATTAAAAAGAAAATGGATGAAATTGTTAAGTTGCAAAATGATGTTAATAGCTTGAAAAATAATGATATTCTTGATAAAATCCTAGAATATTCTGCCGGAGAAATGGGAAGGAGAGTTCTAGGTTATGTACCCAAAGATAAATCCTATCAAAAACATAGATCTAGAAAGATAGAAGTACCTAAGACCAAGGTCATGTATGTACTTAAAGACAATCTAGATCGTAACCATAATGCTAAGAAGAGAAATGAAATTGATTTTATTTGTTATCATTATTGTTTACGTCTTGGACATTATTCATTTTCATGCAATTACAATAACAATAAAGACAAGGATTTAGTTTGGGTTCGAAAACCTCCAACTCAGAAATGTTAAACACTTAGTTGATATTTTACCTAAACTTCATTTTGAAATTTGTAATGTCGTATCTTAACTAAAATAAGCTTTAAATTCTTGTATGATTTGCTTGCTTAATTGTGTTATCCAAAAATAATAGCATGATTTGTTTACATTAGAAATGTTAAATTTATTGAAAATGCACATTCATCTCGATTGACAACGAACTCGACCGAGACCTCTTCCAGTCAAAGAAAAGATCGATCAAAGGTAGTTCTATCAAAAATTGATTCTACTAGCAAATCTTCCCGATCAACAAATAATTTGATTGAGAACTCTTTTGGTCGAGAAAAGTTCTACCAAAGATAGTTTTGTCAAAACAATTTATTGAAAATAAAATCAATTGTTTACAATTAACTTCAGTTACTTGAAACTATAATGAGCTCTTCTTATTAAGTTGTTCTAAAAACTTGTAATGTTTTAAATAATACTTCTAACCAAAAGGACCACCGCATGGGTACCAAAATCTTATTTTGTAGGATTGGGTGGTTGATAATGGTTGTTTAAAACATATGACTGCAAACAAGGAAGCTTTCCATACACTTGAAGAAAAGAAGAGTGGAACAACCACATTTGGAGATAATGGCCAAGGTAAAATTATTGGGATAGGTAATGTTGGCACAAATATTCAAATAAAAAATGTGCTACTTGTAGATGGATTGCATCACAACTTGATTAGTGTTTGTCAATTGTGTTATAGTGGCTATGATGTTCTTTTTAACAAATCTTGTTGCAAGTTGCTCATAGAGAACACTAATGATGTTGTTTATGAAGGAAAAAGAATAGGAAATCTTTATATACATAGACCTAATTCAATGCAAGAAATTTGGAAAATGTCTTCTTACAAATGATGAATCTTTACAATTATGTCATAGAAAGCTAGGTCATGCAATCTCACATGTTATCCAAAAGTTGATTGAGTGTGATCTTGTTCATGGTTTACCTAAGCCTTCTTTTGATAAACCTAAAAATTGTGAACCATGTACTCTAGGAAAGAAAATTAAAACGTCTTTCAAATCAAAGCCTTGCTTAGTACTACCAGATCATTAGAACTTATTCACATAGATTTGTTTGGCCCCATAGGACTCAATCTATTGGTGGTTAAAGATATTACTTTGTCATTGTTGATGATTATAGTAGATATACTTGGGTTCATTTTCTTTCAACAAAAGATGACACTATTAGAATATTCATTCGATTTAACTCTAATATTTGAAATCAACTACAAAACAAAATATGCAGCATTAGGAGTGACCATGGTGGGGAGTTTGAAAATCACATCTTTGAATAATTTTGTACATCCCAAGGATATACATATGATTTTTCAGCCCCATGCACCACACAACAAAATGGGACAGTAGAAAGAAAAAACCAGTATGTACAAGAAATGGCTAGAACAATGTTAATTCAACATAGCACACCTAAAACCTTTTGGGCTGAAGTAATAAATACAACATGATATGTACTAAACTATGTATCAATTCACTCGCATCTTAAGAAAACTCCTCATGAACTCATTTTTAACAAGAAACCTAGAGTTGAATACTTCACACCTTTGGTATACCTTGTTACATCTTGAACACAAAGGATGATAGAGAAAAATTTGACCCTAAATCACACAAAGGATTCCTTTTGGGATATTCATCTTCGAGTAAGACATGCAGGTTTACAACACCATTTCCAGGAAAGTTGAGTAATCAATTAATATCACATTTCATTAAATGACAACAAAATGTGCTGAAAATGAAATTGAGAATGAAAACTTGAATGATGTTACACATCAAATTGAGGATCTACTATAATGACAAAAGATGAAAAAAATTCTGAAATAGAACAACATAATGATCAGAACAATGAGTCACAACAATCTGTTCCAAGAATAATCAGAGATCAACCTGAAGACTAAATCATAGGAAATCCTTTTGATAAAGTAAAAACTCAATCATCATTTAGACATGTTACAAACATGGCCTTTATATCAATTTTGAACCTAAAAAGATAAATGAAGCTCTAAAAGATGGTGATTTGATAATTTCTATGCAAAAGGAGTTAAATCAATTCACTAAGAACAATGTATGGGACTTAGTTCCTAGACCTCAAGACAAAATCATCATTGGAACTAAGTGGGTTTTTAGAAATAAACTTAGTGAAGTAAGGGAAGTAATTAGAAAAAAATATAGGTTGATTGCTCAAGGATATAATCAACATAAAGGGATAGACTTTGACGCTACTTATGCACTCATAGCTAGACTTGAAGCCATTAGAATGTTATTGCTCTATGTGTCCATAAAACATTGAATTTTTTAAAATGGACATAAAAAGTGCTTTCTTAAATGGAATCATTGAAGAAGAAGTTTATGTTTATCAACCACCTCATTTTGAAATTCCTAACAAGCTTTATCATGTTTATAAACTTAGAAAATCCCTTTATGGCAATAAAAAAGCACCCCAAAATGGATACAAAAGACTTAAGAACTATCTTTTTTAAAATGGTTTCTCTATTGGAAAATCGGATTCCACACTATTTTTCAAAATATATGAATCAAATTGTCTAGTTGTTCAAATATATTTTGATGAAATTATATTTGGTGCTTCAAATGATTGTCTATGTACTCAATTTAGTGATATCATGCAAAAGGAATTTGAAATGAGTCTTATGGATGAATTGACATTTTTCCTTTGTTTTCAAATAAAACAAATGCCCATTGGAATTTTTTAAGCCAATAGAAATACACTAAGGAACTCTTAAAATGATTTAATCTGGAAAATTGTGAATGTGCTACTACACCTATGACCACTTCTGCTAAAATTGGCATGGATGAAGATGGTGAATCCATTGATGATTTCTTATATGGGCCCATGTTTGGTAGTTTGCTATACTTGACCTCATCTGGACCAGATATTATGTTTGTCGTTAGACTTTGCACTAGATTTCAATAGAATCTGATGCATTCTCATTGCTAAGCTGTCAAACTAATTTTAATATATCTTGTCGGCACTATAAATTATGATTTGTGGTAACCTAAATGTCAATCATTGGATTTAAAATCTTACACTGATGTCGATTATGTTTTTTGTCATCTTGATCGAAAGAACACAAGTGGTGGTTGTTCCATACTGGGAAGAGCCTTAGTATCTTTGTTTAGTAAAAAACAAGATATAGTTGCTTTATCTATCACTAAATCTGAATATGTGGTTGCAGGTTCATGTTGTTCTCAAGTACATTATATGTAACAAGTTTTGAATGATTATGGTTTTGTATTTTCCTCTACGAAACTCTTCTACAATAATACTAGCGCAATAAACTTGGCTCATAATCCCATTTTACATAGTTGTGCCAAGCACATTGGGATTAGACATCATTTTTTGAGAGATCATATTTCCAAGATTAATATCTCTCTTCATCATGTTGATACAGAAGAATTGATATTTTAACCAAACCACTTTTGTTGGAACAATTTAAATATATTAGAAAGAAGTTACTTATTACTCCTCTAGAAGATATTTTCTTTGATATATTTGCTCAACATTATTGATCAATTTTTTTTGTTTTGACATAAGATTAAAGTGTTTTTATTGTTTACAATAATAAAATTTTCAGATTAAATTCTTTCATTCCTCGATACTCAATAAAATACTCTTTTTCTTTTTTGATAATGGAATCCACCACTATGACAATATTTATCTACAATGATTTAGTATCATCAACAAGTACTTAGTCAAGCTCAATCCATTCCAATTATGAAATACTACTCACAATATCATAACCAGTCGATAAAATAGTAGACTGAGAAAGTCCTCTGTTGACAAAATTCTTGACCGAGTTATTCTCGGCGGGACCCTCGGCCGACTATGCAAAACTTAGGTGAGAATCTTCTAGATACTCCTTGGGCCAAAAACATTTAAACCATAAATTCCTTGGTCGAAAAAAGTTCTCGGTCGAGTCCTCGATCATTGTGAAAATTTTTCAAATTCAACTTTGACTGACTAGCAATTAAAGAGTCATTGATGAAGAGAGTCATTGGGGACTCGATCAACAAGTTTGTCGATCGAGTATAGTTTTTTTTTCTATAAGTAGCCCCCCCCCATCCAGCCATTCTCTTCACAACTCAAGAGCTCTCTTCTCTACCATCTCTCTAGCATTCCTAAGAGCTGTCTTTTAGCAACATTCATCCCTCTATCATATCTACCTCTTCTTTCACCATTTTTTTCTCAAGAGGGCATCCTCTTCAACTTGTGTGGAAAGAACCAAGTTTCTTCAAGGAAGGGAAGCACGCCTACTCTGGCATCAAGCATCATTAACAACATCCCCTTAAATGATGTAGCTACTGGAGAATACTACTTGAAGCTAACATCCAATTCCCCTCTTCCTCGACAGCTGGTGGAACTCAACGACTTCGTCACCCTTCTCAATCTCTCTCAACTCATTAAGGTGCAAAAATTTAAGGAATTTCTTATCACCTCCTTTCATTTTTGGTCTACCCAAGTTTTCAATCAATTCTATGCTAACCTCACTAGAGATTCCAATGACCCCTACTCCTTCACTTACATGGTTGATGGTCTATCTTTCTGATTTTCTAAAAATGATATCCTAAAACTGCTAGACATAGATGCTGAGGAATATGTTGACTTTCAGACCTAACCTCTGACAATCCCATCACCAAGTTTTCCTCCAAAGAAGAAACCATTAGTCTTAGTGGTATTAAAAAGGATATCTTTGTTCCTAATACATCATCACATGAACATAGGGGAACCTATTATGCTACTTATTTAAACCCTGAGGCTAGGATAATCAATCTTATCATAACCCATAATATGCATCCTAGAGCCAATAAGACCGAAATTCCCCAATTTATGATGTACATTATCTGTGCCATTCTCGAAAGCATTCCCATAAACATCATTCATATCATCCTTTCTAATATGTGTGATTTTTTTGGGAACCCACCTTATGCTGATTTTGTATGACAAATAATTCAATATTCCCTTGGAAAAAACTTACAGGACTTAGGCTACAATTGTGATAAATGTCCCAAAAGAATCACACAAAATATTGTTGATAAAACGAGGTTTGACTTTGGGCACAAAAGAGTTAGGACTGAAGGAGAAACATACACTAAAGCCAATCCTCCACCTCCTACTCCTCCTAGCTTTTTCATAGAAAACCTTGTCAATGATGTTTCCTATCTCAAAGGGCTACATATCAAATTGGGAGACATATAGTCTATAACCACAATGCTATGACCTCCCTAAAACAAAGGATGCAAACCTTAACTCCTCATACTCCTGACACCCATCCTTATGCACAATATCCCCGGAGCATTTATCCATTCAATCCTTACACCAAGTTCCACCACCACCATCAAATGATCTTACCCATACCCAATATCCACCAATGCAACTACAAGTCATAGTTTCTCATTTCCGATTTGATGGGGCACCAACATTTCTGGAAGCCTATGCTCTCACAAAGATAGGAGCACTTGACTAGAAGACACTTGTCAAATATTATGGCGATACTTCACTTTATGGGAAAGATCCTAAAGTTGATGTAATCTTAAATTCTTTCAAGTGACATTTCTCTTGTTACCTTCTGTTGTAAGTAGTCAGATCTATGTAATGACTTTATTATCAATGAAATTGAGCTAGCTTGTGTTTACTTGTTCATGAAAGCAAAATCATTGATAAATTTATATCTATTTTGGATTGTGGCTTTCATTGGACATTTTCTTCACACTTTATTTTTAAAACATGAGTATTCTATTGAGGTGGAGTATTACATGGGGAGTAAGTTTAAAATGACAATATGGCTATCTTTTTCTAATGACAAAGGGGAGAATAAAAAGAAATATTTTCATGAGTTTCATGACCTATTGGCTTGACATTAATTGGTGCTACATTGCCTTAAGAGATGGATATTATGTTCCATATATCTTTTGGTATATTAGCACACATTTCATAACAAGAGAATATACTCATCCAAGTAATATCATAGGTATGCAACTCATTTCATTTCAATTATTTGCTTATATTTAGGAATGTTTGTCATCTTCAAAAAATGGGAGATTGTTGACTAAATTGGACATTAGTATATCCTTTATTTTAATGATGACAAACAATTGATTCTTGTGGATCTAATGATCTACTTGAGTATTTCATGGTTCAAGGAAATGAGGAGATCATACTAAGTGGATAATTGAAGATCAATGTGCTTAAATGTTAATTGAAGAACAATGTACTTAAACTGTACTCAATGTAAACACTTATACAAGTGTATAATGTACAAGTACTTAGATATCATGTAAATTAAGCATTAGATCTTCTCTATCCACTGACAACCCTTAGTTAGGTTCTCCCTATAGATTAGAGTCATTATCATCCATTAGAACATACATTTGATAGGTGGTTTAAAATCCTGAAATAGTAACACTCCCAGTCGAGAAACTAGTCGATCGAGACAGCTTTAGTCGAAGTTATTGTCGATCGAGAACCACCTCGATCGAGAACTTGAACTAGTCAAAAACATACATATTTGTGCTCAAAACTTTGTTTCAGTCGAGCATATGATCGACCGACTCAATCTCACTCCAAAGTATATGACTATTAGACCAAGTAGTAGGGATTTGGGAGTTGGAAATATACATTGGTACACCTTTACATTCAACACAGGCTCGGTTGAACAAATTCTTGACCGAGACATGGTCGGTCGACTAAATTGTCGACCAGACACGGTTCTGGATTATTCTTTCAAGATTGAATAAACTAGCTATTGCTAGCCATCTACTTTCTACCTAATGGCCAGTTAAGCACTAAGAACACTCTAGAGACTTCCTAAAACTTCCCTAAACACCTGAAAACCATTCCTATAAATAGGAGAGGACTTTGGAAACCTAAAGCACACAAGCTACACTTGAGCATCCGTTCTAGTGAGCAATAAAATTAAGCAGCACTTGCCATCTTGTTCTCTAAGCTCTAACTTTGTGTCCTATAGACATGGCCTCTTAGCCACCATTCAAGAAACATCCATCCTAAGTGGTTTCAGAGATCTAACGCTTGATATAGGATCAAAGCACGACACTCCATTGGTGTACTTCCTTTCTTCCAATTTTCATTCATAGGTTATGCTATTTGTGATCCTTGGCTACTTCATGTTGTGGAGGTTTCCTGAGGGAGCTTGAGTGGAGCTACTTCCTAGTGGATAAGGCTTCTCTAAGGTTACTTCAAGAAGGTTTCTTCAAAGGAGGTTGGAGATACTTCTAGGTTAAGGCTATCTCAAAGTGGTGGATCTACATCAAGGAGGAGATGGTTGCTCTAAGGGCTTGAGGTTACTTCAAGAAGGTTTCTTCAAGGAGGTTGGGGCTACTTATATGTGAAGGCTACTTCAAGGAAGGTGATTGTATTTTTTTGTAATATCCTTGTGAGCTCTATTCAACCCCCCTCTAGATCTTTTACTAATACCTTTATTTTTTGTTTCACCGCGGTCCTTATTCTGGTACTATTATTTTCATATCATGGGTGATGACGCCAAGCCAACATCTACCATTATCTATAATGATATGCCTCATATTACTATTTTAAAACTCAATGATGAAAATTTTCTTCTATGATTGGATGATGTTGAAACATTCCTAGAATCACAGAGTAGACTCAAATTTATCACAGAGGATGATCCTGATGTGCCCCACACTTTCTGTACTATAGATAATAGCCAGGTTCTCTCTTAGCTCTAAGGGTGCATGGAGCCTGATATTTTAGTCACGTACCTGTGGCAGAAGTGCGCCAAAACAATGTTGGATGAAATGAAGTAGTTTCTTCACTCAGGAGGACAACTACTTGTGCATCTATAATGTCATGGCCAAAATCTTCTCCAAGCAGCAAGGAGATTGACCCTTGTCCAAGTAGTATGATGTAATGAAGGCTTCCCCCGACCAACTAATTTTTTCTCTCCAATGACCTCTGTTGAGGTCACTAAAGAGAGGGAAACTCTCCTCATTGGGTGCTACCTCAATAGGATATATCCCCATTTTATTATTGTTCAACATCTATTACTAGTAGGTGTGACCCTTCCATCTATGTACCATACATATGCATTTCTAGCCTAGTTTGAGATGCTTGATCCTCGCATCTCTCCTACTACTTCATTGAAACTTCTATCAGTAATGGCTACAGGGGCCATAGGATGTGATCGTGGATGAGGCCAATGCCAAAGTGCACTTATAGTGGCAAGTTGTGCCACACTGAATATGATTGGCACTCAAATGATGGCTATACATCACACTATGGGAGTGGACTTGGCTGCGGCTCTGCCCATTTCACCCAAGAACTAACCCACATTGGTCAAGCATTTGTCCTATGAATTAGTCATGCATTTACTCCACCATGTGCATCTTATCAAACTTCACATATATCATAGTCGAAGGAGGAGTATGAACACATCGTCAAGCTGCACAATATTATAGGGATTCTCCCCTCCATAATAGCATGATTGTATATGTCTCTTCTGATTGGCAAGTCGGGAATGTACCTACTATCGGTTCTTCTACCAACCTAGCCACTATCTCTAAGTGAAGCTCATGGGTCTAAGTACATCATTCCTCCTAAAACAACAAAAATGTACAAAGACCTACAACAAATCTTTTGGTGGAAGAATATGAATAATGACATAGCTTTATTTGTTGTGAAATGTTTGACCTATCAGCGAGTCAAGATATAACATCAATTGTAGCATCCTTGGCCTGGGTTTAGGGATAACCCTATTTGTTTGGCTTTAATAAGTTGCTTAGAACTTTAATATAATTCTCTAAAAGTGTTTTTCTATCAAGTGACAAACTTATGTTACAAGCTTGGTCCTGTTTGAATGATGTTTGAGCAATGCTCTCTAGTTTTGGACCAAAATGCAAATTACCCAGGATGAGGGGTTATATTGAAATATGTCACATTTTGAATGTACCTCATGTGTTTTAGCATCATAATAAAAATAATGATGCTAAGGGGCGGCTTGTGGAAATCCTAAGTTCCAAGTTTGAGCTTGTTTGAATAATGTTGGTGCCTTGTGTACCAATTTTGGTACAAATTGTAATTTACCCAAAATGTAGGGTTGATATGAAAATTACCACCTCTAGAGTGTCCCTACTCCCTCTATGTATCGTTTAGAGTATATATAAAGAAGTATACACCATTTTTGAACCATATTTGAATGATGGTACTCTTGGTGATGAAAAGACCAAGAAGGGGTTGAATGTGAAACCCCAATTTGAGTTGTAACGGGTTGTAGAGTCCATATGAGAGTGCCTATCGGCCAAGGAGCCATAGAGGGAGTCTCATATCGGTTTGTGAACTCTTGTCCTTGTCCATGATGGGCTAATCACCTCAAGGAGGTGAAGTGTATCGGTTTACAACTTCCTTGGTAAAGTTGTATCGGGTTGTGAATAAAGAGGTGATTGAGTTGAAATATCTTATCTAACAAGATACGTGATGGCCAAAATTTCATATCTAGATTATCCTGAAGTGTTTTTCATTTCAAGATAAATATGATTGCATGCATGTACATGTGTCAACCATGCATGGACATGTGGCACCTAGTAGCTTAAAATGATGACACCTTATATACACTCTTTTTCCTAAACCTCAACTATATATACCACTCTTTTCACCTATTAGTGAAATTTTTCAAAACTTAACACCCTATTTCTCTTAGATATCATGCATAGTGTCTTGGTATCATGCATAGGTGAAGGGGTATCGTGCATAGATCCTTGGTATCGGCCATAGCAAGATGATATCGGCCATAGCAATGTGATATCGACCATAGTGAAGTGATATCAGTCACAAGTGAAGGGATATCGGCCACAAGTGAGGGGTATCGTGCATGAGTGGTGAGGTATCATTCATGGTGATAAGGAACAAGAAGGATCTCAAGCCTTAACCCTAAGGTGAAACCATGATCATCTTCAACCTTGGATTAATGCTTGGATCTAGGGTTGTGATCTTCCTTTCTTTTCTTCTTCACCAAATACTTATCCACGGTGATTCTTTGCATATAGAGGAGTTGTGAAGATCATCTTAAACCTTAGGAATGTGAAGCTTTGGAGCTTAGAGCATGGAGATTTGAATTTGTTCTTGAGATGGGTTATATAATTTGAACCCAATTATGTTATTATTCACCTTCAATTCTATTATACTTGTTGCTCTACTTTCAATTTGAATTTCTCTTGAATAATTGATGATCCTCTGAGTTTTAAAAGTTGTTTAGGACTATTTTCCATGAACTAGAATAGTAATAACACGAGTCTAGTGGTTGATGATGATGACATAATCAAGGTACAAACCGATATAGGGTTGAAGCACACACCTCTAACCCAATATGATGATAGAACCCAATTTGATATGAAAACTAATATACCTTGGAACCCCACACCCCTATTATTTTGTACAATGGTTTGTGAAGGGTTCAACCAATTTTCTACCATGTCACTCAATCCAATGATAGGTTCATGCCTTGAAGGAATGAAAAAGATATGAGCATAAGCTGGAATCACCTCAAAATCAATATGGAGGAAAGCACCTCAAATTTAATGTATTTGATGGAGTAACACATGTAGTGTGTTATGTTAAGTAATGCATTAAGATGTAAAGATTTTAATGCACTTTGATTAAGTAGGCCAATGTACCTTGAAGAAAGGGTTGAGCCAACTTAATAAAGTATGAATTAATTGACATCCTATTGAGGATGAGAGAGAAACTCAACTTGTGTGATATTCATGTAATGATCATGTAGTGATACTCCTAAAAAGAGTAGATTATGAATTAGGGTTTGATTCATGATTATATGATTTTGAAACCCTAATTGGTTAAATAAGGGAAAACCCTAATCCTAATAACGGGCGATGATATGCACTTGAAACCCTAATAGATTAGAAAGGGAAACCCTAACCCTAATAATGGGAAGGATTTATTTACTCTCGTATCACATAGTGATGATATGAATCTAAAACCCCAATCGGTTAGAATGGGAAACCCTAACCCTAATAATGGGAAGGTTGTATTTCTCCTGTATTGTATGGTGATGTTATGTACTTGATATTGTTTTTATGTACCATGCAAGAATTATGAGATGATGAGCATGGCCAGGTATGAGCTATTATGTTACATATAATATAGATTTAAATGGGCCTTGTGAGCCATGTTAAATACTTGTACAACAAGTATAATGCTTATATGGTCGGTTGACCTAAAAAGATAGTTGTTGCCTAGTGCGAACAAGCAAGATGTTTAAATGGGCCTTGTGAGCCATGTGAAATACTTGTGCAACAAGTATAATGTATACCTTGGTATGAGGACATAGAGGTAATAGTTACTTGATGAGAGGTGACAATGTTCAGTGATGAACTAAGGGTTTGAATACCCATATCTAGTAATCATGATGATGATAATGCTAAGGGAGAAGAATCCCTAGTAATGTGATAAGGGACTGAGATCCCAAGTGTTATACATTCAATGTGCTCCAAAGATCATGAAAGTACTTGATAAACGTATTACACCTTTCTTTGTAGCATCTATTATAATTCATGTTTGTAACTAGGTTGATGCTAAAAGATATTGCAATGCACCTAATTAATCAAGTGGAATCTCATCATGTAGTTTCCTTGACCATAGATCCATTTAGTGTCAAAATTTGTTGAATGGTGAAATGAGTTTAACTCAGAGAGCATATTTTTGAATATGCAGGGGTG
Organism: Alisma plantago-aquatica; assembly: GCA_963693085.1. NCBI lineage: Eukaryota > Viridiplantae > Streptophyta > Magnoliopsida > Alismatales > Alismataceae > Alisma > Alisma plantago-aquatica. The sequence goes on along the minus strand of OY856411.1, from coordinate 816,401,986 downwards.
AAGGACGACATATATCAATATGTCCTAATGAAAAATTAATGTATCACCTGACTCATTTATTTTATATCGATATTGATATGTGAATCTCCCTACCAAATGAGGAATTTATGTGTAAAATCTTCTTCATTAACTGATAACAGGATTGATATGTGAATCTCTCGACCAAATGAGGAATTGATGTATAGTCTTCCTTATTATTATAATCTCGGGATGGATAATTGAAATCTTCCTGAAGAGAGTGCATGCTATGGCTGTAGCTCTAAAGTGAAGATACCAGTACACCCTAGTAAGCTAATTGCAGTTGACACAAGATGTCATGCTAGTAGTCTTGTACTGATCGAGACGGGTGAGGTCTTGGCAGCCAACTCTTCCATTGACCTTGTATGGTACTGATGCTTTACGTAGACGTGGTCGGTTGGAGCATGAGCGGTATACCTCATCTCCTCAAGGAATAAGTGTGATTGTAAATGTGTAATCAACCGTGTAGCGTGTTTACTTATGGATCGAATATGGAAAACATTTGTTGATGTACACTTCTTTTATACATCTTAATTGGATAGATGTTATACATGTTCGTCATATTCCTTATAAAGTGAATAGATGATTTATTGCTCTATCATAGATAGCTGCATTATTTTAAAAGATGAGATTGCTCTATTCTACTTATAAAATGTGATTAATCTTTCTTATTAACATTAAAGAACCTCTGTTCAGTTTAATATTGTTTACCTATGATAATATTGTTGGAGGAGAGTTATATCTCTCGCTGGGACTTATGTCTCACCTTGTGGGATCTACAATTTTTAGGTGGACGTGGACGAGAAGGTAGAGACATTACAGCAGAGGGAGAACAACAACAACAGGGGCAGCAATAACAACTCAAGTTGAGTGTACTGTCTGTCGTATCTTGTAGATAGAAGTCCTATGTGTTGTCTCTGCACTCTCAGGTCCTTGGAGCCAGTAAATTATGGTTTTATAAATGATCTGAGATTTTGGCTTGTATGCCTCGAGATTTTATGTTGCTTTAGTATATGTTTTGACAAAGTAATTGGTATATGTTATCCTCGAGATGAGATGGTACAATGTATGTACAATATGAACCATGACGTATATATTACTTTGGTTCTTTTCTTAAGAAGTTTCCAGGAAATGGATCTCTTTGCAAAATGGTTTTAATTTTTAGTGATTTTTGTTAATCCACTGTTAATGTTTATTCTGGATAATTACTATGACGATTTGGCTGTCGGTTTGATAGCGGTCTCCATATCAACAACCTAGTAGTTTTCTTCATCCACTTGAGATTATAGAATGGAAATGGGAGAAGATTACCATGGACTTTGTTATAGCTTCCTAAAATCCAAGAAAGGCTATGATTTTGTTTGGGTGGTGATTGATCAACTCACAAAGTCTTCCCACTTCTTTCCTTTCAAATCCACTTACAAAGATCTTGATATGGCTCAGTTGTATGTTGAGTGGATAGTTCATCTACATGGAGTCTCTAAAGTGATAGTTTCTGACCGTGACCCGAAGTTTACTGCCTGGTTATGGAGTCAAATTTAGGAAGAGATGGGGACTGGCCTACGATTTAGTACAACATATCATCTACAAACTAATGGTCGTTCAGAAAGGATAGTGCATATTCTGGAGGATTTACTTCGTGCTTGTGTGATGGATTGGAGAGGTTCTTGGGATAGCAATATGTCATTAGCTGAGTATGCTTCAAACAACAACTACCAAGCTAGTACTAGTATGTCACCTTTTGAAGCTGTCCATTATAGACCTTGTTGTTCACCTTTGCATTGGGATGATGTTGGTGAATGTTCTCTGGTGAAGACATGCTATGAATATGATGATAGATAAAGTTAAGTTGATTAAGAAGTTTATGGAAGCTACTCAAGATTGACAAAAGATGTAAGTTGACAAGAAGAGATCTGATGTTAGCTTCTTAGTTGGTGACTATGTATTCTTGAAGATAAAGCCTATACACTCTATTGCTAGATCTAAAGTTAAAGGCAACTTGAGTCCCTTCTATGTTGGACCATTCAAGATCTTGGATAAGGTTAGAGTTTGTGCATACCGCTTAGATCTTACTCCTTCCTATGATAAGATTCATAATGTGTCACATGTCTCTTTTTGTATGTGAAGGACCCGTCTCATGTTCTTACTATGGAGCCTTTAAAGATTCATGAGAATTTGACATAATAGGAGCTACATGTGAAGATTCTGGACTCTCCAGTAAAGCAGTTGAAGAACAAGGAGATTGAGTTGGTGAAAGCTTTGTGGAAATATCATGGTTTGGAAGAAATCACTTAGGAGTTGAGAGATGATATGTTGTGTACTCACCCTTCTCTTTTTGTTTGAGATTCCAGGGACAAAACCCTTTTTAAGTAGTGGAGTTCTGTAACATACTGAATTCTGAATGTAATCTCCATGGAACCCTTTCCTTGAAGTTTTCTTCTCATTTCCGTCCTTTATGTCCTTTTGGATGAATTAGTGGAATTTATAGTGGTTTGGTGAACATTTTTTCAATAATTATACCAATGGAAGGGTTTATGCACAAATACCTCAGTTAAAGCTAATTTAAGAATCCAAAATGAAAAATCACCACTTAAGTGAAAAAATGGTAAATAAATGTGTACTAGAAGTGTAAGGCCCCAAACCTTTCTTAATGTGTTGAACAAGATTAGTTACCAAAATTAAGTGATCTAAAACTTAATATAACCTTTTGAGATGTTTTGAAATCATGATATAAGCTTAGGTTTCAAGTTTGGTCCAATTTGGATGTTGTTTGAGCAAGTTATGCAATTTTTATGCGCATTTTGGACTTTTTTGCATTGACCCAATTGGAAGGTTTTCTTTGCAAATTTTCACATGCCTTATGATCCTTAGATGTTTCCTTATCATTATCGAGCTTTTTGGGTCATGGGTTTCCTAGTCGTACCTTGGTTTGGAGGTGTTTCTCTTCAAGGGCATTGCAGGGATTTCCCCCTTTATGAAAGAGCTCATCTTTAGCAGTTATCAACGAAAGAGGAGGTTTCTTTGTTTTGAGGTCAGTGGTGGGCCTGGAGAACTAATAATTGATGGGTAAGAAGTTTGTAGGAGATATTGAACAGTTGTTTACATGGCCATAGAAGCTCTAGGCTATGGACACATGGAAAGCTCCATGGACACCTCATGCTTGACTCATTCCTTATCCATAAAGGCTTTCATGTCCATGGGCACCCTTAGAAATGAACACATGGAAAGTAACTTGACACCTCATGCTTTGATTCTTTCTTATCCATAAAGGCTTGCATGAACATGGTCACCCTTAGATATGGACACATGGAATGTAGCTTGGACACCTCGATCATGACTTGCTTCTTCCTTAACCATAAAGTTTTATATACTCCTTTCTTACCTCCCAACCGAAATATTTGATCCATATCACCTCCCTCGTCCTTAGAAATTCGTCCTCTCTCTATTTGGACATGGAGGAGCTGTCCGAAGGTAGAATAAGACACCATCTTGGTGAGGAAGGTCTTCTAGGGTTTCATTTAAGCTCATCTAGGGTTTCTAAAGTCACCTTTTGGTGTTTCCGACCAAGGCAAGTAGGTTTCTTCCCCGTTCTCCTCAGATTTACCTACTGTTCTTCTTCCTTCGAACTTGCTTCTATTCGAAACACTGGTCTTCCATGGAGGAACTCCATCTAAAGATTAAAAACTCTTCTTTCCATGCTCCTCTTGCTTAGGGTTTGTATCCTTGGAAAAGAAGATGATTCTTACTCGAGTTTAGCTTGTGCTTGGAGCTACCAACCCATCTTGCTCAAGTTTCCTGCTAATTGAGATTTGATCTTCTTCCTAGAGGAAAATTATATAACTTTCTCCATGTTTGTTTCTTATTATAAGCGTGTTAGTTCATATTCTTATGCTTAAATGATGATCTCCACCTTTAGATGATGTTCTTGTTTAGGGTTTCATTTCTTTGTTGTTCTATACTTTGTTACTAGCTCTAGATGAACCTGGAATGATTGGTACATCCCTCCTAGAGTAAAGGATAACTAGGATAGCTTGTGGGGGGCTAAGTCTCGGGCCAACCCTTCTCCCTATCTCTTCCTCTCTTACAACTAAATTGCTGACATGTCATTTTCTGGTTGGTCAGAATTAGAAAATTCATATCTTTTAAACTTCTTGTCCAAAATTAATAATTAATATGTTTTGGAATCAGAAAATTAAGCTCTATCTAATAAAAACTCTTTTGAGGTCTTATTTCAAGGTTTTTCAAAAGCTAGTTTTTGGGATATTATTTTAATACATAAAATCTATAAAAATTACAACTTAATCACCATAACTTCAAAAGTAATATATAGATATGTTTCTTGGTTAGTAGAACCTAATTAGTGAAATGGTGAGACTTTTAGAGTCTGAATCCAAGTTTTGTGAAAAAGGTCCAATCATAGGGTTTCTATGAAATAATGTGTAATATATACACTAATGAATGTTAATAAATTGAAATAGGCCAAAGTTGAACTTGGAATTTGAACACAGTAAAGAGGTATGTGCATTCTTAACCGTAAGTTGGGATATTTTCAAACAAAACCCTATATTCCCTAATGAGGCATTATATGAACCCTATTTTCCCGATTCATGACTCTTTTGCTAAATTGCCTCAAAAGTTATTATTAATATTCTATTTCTTGGGTCTTTTACCCCACTGCCATGTTTTAAATATATGATGCTTCTACTTGCCACAGTTTCACTTAGCATGTTGATTTATTAGACTCTTTTGCTATATTGCCTCAAAAGTTATTATTGATATTCTATTTCTTGGGTCTTGTACCCCACTTCCATGTTTTAAATATATGATGCTTCTAATTGCCATAGTTTCACTTAGCATGTTGATTTATTAGACTATTTAGCTAATGTAGTGGTAGTTATGTACAACCACCCATAGATTAGGCATGTGTTATTTCTCCCTAGGGAAAGTGTTATTATCTCCCATATATAATTTGTGTAGGTGACTTGGAATGTGTTATTTCTCCCCTCACCTATAGGTTGGGGTCCAGTAGGTGCCTAAACCCTACTCAGTTAATGTAGTCAATATTAATCATGCATTCAACTCCTTTACTATTTTTATGTTATGGCAAGGGTCTTTTTTTATTATGCCTCATACTCTTGATCTCATCATCTATGGATAAACTTATATCCTTTATTTTTGTGTTATTTTCTTTATTTTGTTATTGTTCATATTTTTGTCACATACCTTATTTTCCTTCCCTCTTGTTGGGTGATTTCCCAACCAACCAAATTTTGGACAAGGTGCTAAATAAGATCAAGGAAAATAGGACCATCAGTAGATTCAAGACTTGCTTGAAGGATGTCTAGGATGCTAAAGCTAGATCCTATGTTTTCTCATCTTTTTCTTCTGAAAAACTTATGTAGTGAACAATGATGAAATCCATGTAATACATTTAGTTTCTTTTCTTTTCCGCTGATATTGACATTTTATATGTATCTGGTGCATGCTTATTTACTTGGAATATTATTCATGCATCCATAAATATCTATTATCTTTGTAAAAAGATGGATATTTTGTATCTCCTTAAAATTTTAGTATGGAAGTGATCTCATCTCATTACAACAAGGTATCAGAGCCTTTGGGTAGATACTAGGGCATGAAGTTGAAAGAAAGGATGTCTAGAAAGGATCAGGGTTTGGGGGCTGGCAAGATTTTTCTCTACACTACTATCTTGGTTTACGAGGACTCCTGGATCCATAATGTACCTGTCTGGCCTGAGCTGATACAGATTGTCCAAAATAGCTTGCTTTTAGGCAATAGTAGCCTTAGACATTTGTTTCTCATCTATGTTGCTATACGCCTAGTAACCTAATATGATAACCTTGCCTTTTAGGAGAGTTGACTTGTTTGACAACATGAACAATAATAGAAACTCCAAGAGTTCTTCCCAGAATGACTCTAGTAGTTTGGATGCCTCGGTGACACCTCAAGGACATAGTGTGGTGAACCCTAACACCCCTGTCCTTACCTCAGAATAAGAGTTGGCCATGTTGCGCCAGCTACTCTCTTCTACCCTGGTAAGGCAACTCAACTCTGCTACTGCCAATGCTAACAAGCCAAAGGAGTTCATCCTGACACACTTCATCAAGATGCAACTGCCTTACTTTGAAGGAGAGAGTGAACCAAACATGGTTGACAAGGATGATGATTGGGTTTTGGCCCTGTACCGAACTTTTGAGGGCATGGCATGTCCTTCTCACCAAAAAGTCCACTTCGCAACCTACATGATGGATGGACCAGCCTAAGTGTGGTGGAATGGCATATCCTACACTAGAGACACAACCACCATAACTTGGGATTAGTTTCTCAAGCTCTTTAGGAAGAAGTAAATCTACATGGATTTCTTAAGGAAAAAGGAGGTTGAGTTCTACATCCTTAAGCAGGGGGCATGAGCATTTTCAACTACGTTCAATAGTTACTATTGTTGGAACGCTATACCATGGATTGTGGTGCCTAGAGAAGATCAACCCTATTCTTGGAGTGTCTGAGCTACCAGGTTGGCCGAAACCTTATTCAACAACTTCCACTCACCTTCCAACAAATGGTGGACAAGGCCTTGGTGATTGAATCTTACCTTGGATTCCAACCTTCAGGGCAAAACAAAAACAACAAGAGGAAGAATCATGGCAACAATCATGGTCATGAGAAGTGCAATCGGTGCTCCCGCTACCATGCTCCTGGGATGTGCCCAGCCAACAATGACCCTACACAAAAAGATGATCGACCCACACCTACCTGCCATGAATGCATCCTAGTTGGACATATTTGACCGTTCTATCCCCAGTTTCAGCATGTACTAGGGGTGAGCAGAATTTGGTTAATAACCGATTAACCAAACGGTTAATTCCAAATGGTTAATTTTATTGGGTCAATTTGGTTAATTTGGTTAATTTGGTAAATTTATTTTGGTTAATCGGTTAAATGGTTAATTTGACGGTTAAAGATATTTTTGGTTTGGTTTACCGAATTAACTGAATAGTCAAAATTTGTTCATAAATAATATACTACACATGCATATATACATATATAGTTTTACTTTTATTTCAAAATACTTCCCCATATATATAGTAATCAAGTTTTTACGAGCCATACAAAATGAAATTTACAATAATACTACTATAATATAACAATATTGTCCCAAATTCTATGACTATTTCAAATAATATTATTACGCGAGTGTTATTTGGTTAACCAAATTAACCTACCGAATTAACCATTAACCGATTGGACAATAACCAAATTAACCGACTCAATTTGGTTAGGTTAATGGTTAAAATCTCAAAGCTAAAACTAATCATTTAACCGAACTGAATTAACCGTAACCGACTGAATTAACCGAATGCTCACCCCTAGCATGTACAAGATCGAACCAACAGCCAACCTAGTAGTTGGTACAACATCCACAATAGCCATGACAGAATCTGCCTCTATGGAGCAACAATCAGAACCAACGGTGAGCGCCTATAGAGAGGCAAATTCGAAAGGTGTTTTCTCTGAATACTGAAGAAGTTGGAGAGGACAATGAAGTCATTGAAGGTACCTTACATATCAATATGCATCTTATCAAGCCACTTGTTGATTCTAGCTTTTCGAACACCTTTATGTCTTTTCATCTTGCTTTCATGTTAGAGTTAGAATCTAAATACATTTACAATGTGCTAGATGTAAAAACACCTAGTGGTTGGATCTTCTCTTCTTATCTCAAACTCCCTACCTTTGACCTTTGTATATCCAGAAAGATGTTTCCTTCTTACTTTATCCTACTCGACATGTCTGCCTTTGATGCTACCTTGGGCATGGATTGGTTGAAAAAGCATGATGCAGCCTTATTATATTAGGAAAAGAAAGTGTGTTGCATCTTGATGGAGAGAGTCTATGAATCAAAAGTAGGAAGCAAGAGGATCAACAATTCATTATATCTGTCATCAAAGCCAAAAAACCTATCTTACAAGGGTGTAGATCATACTTAGCATCTATCATTCTTGATGCCACACCTCCTGGTCTAGATCATATAGATGTGGTGAAGGAATATCCTGATGTGTTTCCTGTGGAGTTGCATGGACTGTCACCAACTTACAAGGTGGAATTTTCCATCGAGTTTATGCCTCAGACTTTGCCATTCTCGAAGCTTCCTTACCACTAGCTTCAGGAGCTACTTGATATGGGTTTTATCTACCCCAACATCTCACCTTGGGGAGCCCCTATATTGTTTGTGAAGAAGAATGATGGTTCATTACAGATGTGCATGAAATGATGCATTCTCAACCAAGTGACAATGACGAACCATTATCCCTTACCTCACATCGATGACCTATTCGATCAGCTGAAGTTAGACACCGTGTTTTTAAAGATGGACCTGTGATGTGGCTACTACCATATGTGTGTGAAGGATGAGGATGTGTCGAAGACTGTCATTCAAAACTCGTTATGGGCATTATCAATTCCAAATCATGCCTTTCGGTTTGGCTAATGCCCATGCTACTTTCATGGACCTGATGAACCAAGTATTCTGCCCTTACCTTGATCATTTTGTGGTGGTGTTCATTAATGACATTTTGGTTTACTACAAGATGGAAGAACAACATCGCAAACACTAGCGGATTGTGCTCAACACACTTAGAGAAAACCAACTTTCTACTAATTTCTCAAAATGTGAGTTCCAGATAAAGAAAGTGGTGTTTCTGGGTCATGTGATTTTGTAACGCCCGGGCCCACTGCCCTAGGCTCTAGTAGAGTTTCAGAAATGACGACTGGTACCATAGACCACCACTAGCCTTAACTGCGCACTTTTTCCTCACTCACATGGAAGTCGGGGTCAACTTTCCGACTGGTCACACATCCTAGTACTACTCCAAGCTGAGAATGCTTAACTGTGGAGTTCTTTAGTGATGGGCTCCCAGAAAAGGAGGTGCACCTTGGTTATGGGTAGTCTAATCATTCCTTTTAAGATCATTTCATTTAAAGCCTCAAATCCTGGGACGTTACAATCTCCCCCACATAGACTCTTGACGTCCTCATCAAGGCTTAATTATATGGCCTCATAATATGACCCCATTTCAGTGCAGACCCAGAATGGCCCATGGGAACCTAGCTCCCGATCATGGAATACCAGCACAAGGGTGGCTACGTCACCATGGACAACCCTTTCCTACATGCCTGGACCGCACGGCTCAAGACTAGCATGCCACATGCCCATGTGAGCCCCGCCTACTGGAGGGGTTATGGCTCTAATACCATTTCTAATGCCCGGGCCCACTGCCCTAGGCTCTAGTAGAGTTTCAGGAATGACGACTGGCCCCACATACCACCACTAGCCTTAACTGCGTGCTTTTTCCTCACTCACGCGGAAGTCGGGGCTAACTTCCCGACTGGTCACCCATCCTAGTACTACTCCAAGATGAGCATGCTTAACTGTGGGGTTATTTAGTGATGGGCTCCCGGAAAAGGAGGTGCACCTTGGTGATATGAGTAGTCCAATCATTCCTTTTAAGATCATTTCATTTGGGTACTCAAATCCTTTTTAGGATGGCTCCTGCTGAGCTTATGGAGTTGAAGAAACAGCTACAAGAACTTCTTAACAAAGGTTTCATTCATCCTAGTGTTTCCCCCTGGGGTGCTCCTGTTCTCTTTGTTAAAAAGAAAGATGGTTCTATGTGTATGTGTATTGACTATCGCATGTTGAACCAAGCCACTATTAAAAACAAGTATCCTCTTCCTCGTATTGATGACCTCTTTGATCAGCTTCATACTGCTAAAGTTTTCTCAAAGATTGATCTCCGTTCTAGATACCATCATCTTAAAATCAAGGATTATGATATTTCTAAAACTACTTTCTGAACTCGTTATGGGCATTATGAATTTCTAGTGATGCCATTCGGGTTGACCAACACACCGGGTGTATTTATGAACCTGATGAACAAAGTCTTCCAACCTCATCTTGATGAGTTTGTGGTCGTCTTCATTGATGATATCTTGATCTATTCTGATTCTATGGAAAGACATCGTGAACTCTTGCGAGTAGTTCTTGACATTCTTCAAACCCAGAGGTATTATGGTAAACTTTCAAAATGTGAATTCTGGATCGATAAAGTCATTTTTCTTGGACATGTCATTTCTGGAGGTAGTATATATGTTGATCCCACCAAAGTCTCTGTTGTACTTGATTGGCAACCTCCTCGTAATCCTTCTGAAATTTGAAGTTTCTTGGGTCTAGCTGGATACTATCGTCGTTTTATTCCAAATTTCTCCAAAGTGGCACTTCCTCTGACTAAGCTTACTAGGAAGGATGAGCACTTCATCTGGTCAGCTGCTTGTGAGTCCAGTTTCCAGTAGTTAAAGCAGAAGTTGACGTCAGCTCCTGTCCTTGTTCTACCCTCTGGAAATGAAGGGTTTGTGATATTCATTGATGCTTCAAGGAATGGGTTAGGGTGTGTCCTGCAGCAGAATTGTAAGATAGTGGCCTTTGCGTCTAGACAGCTAAAACCCAATGAACTTAATTATCCCACCCATGATTTGGAATTAGCTGCAATCATTCATGCCCTCAAAATCTGGAGGCACTACCTATACGGGGCAACATTCGATATCTTCACCGATCACAAAAGCCTAAAGTACATCCTGACTCAGAAGGACCTGAATCTGCGTCAACGTCGATGGATTGATTACCTAAAGGACTACAATTTCACTATTGCCTATCATCCAGGTAAGGCAAACGTAGTCGCTGATGCCCTTAGCAGAAAAAGGGTAGTGTGTGCATCTCTATTTGTCCCTGAATGAAGGAACATGGAGGATCTGGTAGGCTGGAAGCCGCAGTTTCTGTCAGACATGTGCATGTTAACAACATCTCCATCACGTCCAACTTGCATTTCGAACTTCTTGAGGCATAGAAGGCTAGTCCCGGTCTTGTAGAGCTCTCTTCTCTCCTGTCGATGCTGCAAACACATCTGTTTGTGGGTCTTGATGGTGGTCTTCATTACAAGAATCGAATGTGGGTTCCTGAGCAGTCAGCTGTAAAGACAACCATTCTTAGTGAGGCACATAGGTCCAAATACACAGTCCAATCGGGCACAACAAAGATGTATAAAGACTTGCAACGTCAATTCTGGTGGAGGGGGATGAAGCGTGATATTGCCAATTTCGTGCTCAGGTGTCTGACATGCCAAAGGATTAAGGCCAAACACCAGAGACCCAGCGGTCTACTACAACCCCTTGAGATCCCAGAATGGAAATGGGAACACATCACCATGGATTTTGTGGTGGGATTACCCAGGACCAGGAAGGGATATGATGCTGCATGGGTCATAGTGGATCGTCTCGCCAAGTCAGCTGATTTTCTTCCTGTGAAGACTACTGCAAAGGTTTTTGAGTTGGCTGAACTATACATACGGGAGATTGTATGTCTGCATGGAGTCCCAATGTCTATTGTCTCAGACAGGGACCCGAAGTTCACATCAAAGTTGTGGAAGCAGGTTCAAGAGGAATTCGGCACCAAGTTGAACTTCAGTATAGTCTACCATCCGTAAACAGACGGGCAGTCATAGCGTACCGTACAGATTTTGGAGGATCTTTTACGAGCTCGTGTGCTTGATTGGGAAGGCTTGTGGGACTATTACTTGCCTTTAGCTGAGTTTGCCTATAATAATAGGTATCAGGAAAGCATTGGAAAGCCTCCCTATGAAGCTCTTTATGGCCGACCATACAGATCTCCATTACACTAGGATGATGTCGGAGAACATACCCTGCTAAAATCCGAGGAGATGCATTTGTATACTGATAAGGTTGCATTGATCAGGCAGAGGATGAAGCGGGTGCAGGATAGGCAGAAGTCTTATCCAGATGCTCATCGTCAGGAATGACAGTTCAAGGAAGGTGGCCATGTTTTTTTGAAGATCCGGCCTATTCGAGCTTTTGCCAAGAACAAAGGAAAGCTCAGTCCTCATTATGTTGGACCCTTCAAGATTCTAGAAAGGGTTGGTGAATGTGCCTATCGTCTTGCTTTGCCACCTCAGTATAGTTCCATGCATAATGTGTTTCATGTATCTAATTTGCAGCCCTATGTCAAGGACCCCAGTCACATCTTGAATCATGAGCCTCTCACTACTACAAAACCTACCTTTAGTGTCGGTTATTTATGGCCTTTAGTGTCGGTTTCTAAGCGACACCTATGTGGGCGACACTAAAAGCTCACCCATTACATGTCAGTTCCAAAACGGACGCCCAAACTCTTCGCGTGCCACCGAAAACGCGCCATCATGGGACTATAGGCGTCGATTATTAGATAAGAAACCGACGCCCAAACCCTTCGCGCCACAGAAACGGTGCCATCTTGGGCACTATCAGTGTCGGTTATAAGTAAGAAACCGACGCCATATATCTTCGCGCCATAGGAAATAGACGTCGGTTATTTATATAAAACTGACATTATAACTTTGTGTGTCGGTTTTATACAAATAACTGACGCCTATTGTTTTGTTTTTTTTTGTCAGTCTGCAGACCTGCTGTGGCTGGTCACAGGATGAGAAACATGTAGTTCAGTTATGAACTGCAGGTTTTACGACATCCATTGATATCAGCCAACAACAGGCCACAAACATGCAAAATTAACAACAAAAATATATATTCACACATGCATTTAGCAATGCAACCTGCAGTTCCATTTTATTTTCACACATTTAGAAACATTCATGTAGCTAGCAATCTGTAGTTCCATTCATTCACATTCACACATGTAGAAACATTCATATAGCAACCAACACTTTCATTCATTTTCACTCAGACACATGTAGAAACATCCAGACATGTAGAAACATTCACACATATATTATAATTCAGAAATTCATTTACAAAATATCATTGTTTAGTCATTATTCACTATCACCATCCCAATTATATTTTAAAACCCCCATTATTTGTATGGTTGTTGCCCATTCTTCTCTTACTTCATTTAATTCTCCCATCGTATAGGGAGCATGTACATCTGGTAAGTCCTCTCCTGTAATGGGGTCAGCTTTAAACACCTGTAAAGAGAATGATGTATATATATAATTAACGAGCTATAAATAAGATTGATATATTTCGATCATATTATCTAATGAGAGTATATAATACCTGAGCAATACACTCGATATCCAGTGCGTCATGTTTGATAATCATGTGCATATATCGCATGACATAGTATCCACATGCCCATCCATTGTCTTGTGTAGCACACTATAAATTCAAACATACAAAATATTAAGAAATACAACTAATTAAGCATTGTTCACATAAATAATATATACATATATTGCAGTCAGGAACTTACTTTCATGTTCTTCCAAATTATTGGCTGGTTCTTTTTTGTGGGGACCTTTCCTCCATCCTTTTTGAACTCATCAAAACCCCTACATGTTAATGTAACACAGAACATTGCAATTAAATAGTAATGAAATAACATTATGTTAACGGATATGAAAATGAAATATTTCTCACCGGAATAATGCCATTTTCATTATGTGTCCAAATCATGTATTCAATTTACTCCCCTTAGGATCTAGATAATAGACAATGAACGTCTCGAAGACAATAACCAGTAACTCCCAATGCCTACCACTAGAGGTAAAAAAGTTAAAAATTAATAACTCAAAATCCACAATAAAAATGTAATTTTCTTAAGTCCAAATTATAATAAGCAAAGTAAACTTATTCTATATCGAATGGAGCCATTATCACCGTCTTCTTATTTACAGCAAAATTTGTAAAAGCCTCACAGTAGTATTGTTGAACTGACGTAGGGTCTTTAGCTACTAGACTAATCAAAGATGGAAACAAAAACCCTACATGTTCGAATCCAAAATCTGCACATATCTGGTCTAAGTAGCTGCAAAATATGTATTAATTACACATGCATTAATAAATAAGAAACTAGATCACCAGATCATACACAAGGTATATGGATGTATAAAGAAGATCTTACCTTATCCATAGCTCTATCACAGATGTATTTAGCCAATCATTTCCAAACAACTCCAAAATATCTTGTATAAAAAGTTTGGTTTCGTATGACTGACCTGTAGAATCTGAATCGGAAGAAACAGTTATAGGGCAGTTTATATCATGTTCGCCTAACCATATTGCCATACCCCTACAGTTAGGACCTAACGGGACAGGTAGGTCCTGTGGAACCCAACTAGGTAATGTATGAGGTGGAAGTGGAGGCCTAGATGATGTGGGTGTCTTCTTTTTAACCTATATATATATATATATATATATATATATATATATATATATATATATATATATATATAATTTTAGATCAACTGAAATCATATACACACACTAACAATTTAACATAATGTAAATTTATCATATAGTTTTGTTGGATAAATTGGATATTATGATAAATCCCTTTTGTTTCGATGATGACAAACATTTCATTCTTATTAATCTAACGAGCTACTTAAGTGTGCAGGAACAAGGTGATGACAAAGTTCTAGGGAATCCATACACTTGAATGTTTGTAAATGTCATGCAATGTAATCATTTGTAAACTTGTACAAATATATAATGTACAAGTACTTAGACTTCATGTAAATCAAGCGTTAGATCTCCCTAGCTAAACACCACACTTAGTTAGGTCATCTCCTTCTAAATAGGATCACATAATGCACACTCATGCACACACTTAGTATCTTAATTGAAAGATTGAAAACAGAGTCAATCTCGGTCGACCACACTCCTCGACCGAGACACTCTCGGTCGACAAACTTCTCGACCGAGATTGACCAAAAGTAGCCGTTAGACACAGCAGTTGACAGTTGCAAATAAACGTTAATCCAGAGAGCCTGTCGGTCGACAAATCCTCGACCGACTGGGCATCTCGGTCGACAAGTCCTCGACCGAGATGGTCTCTGACAGCAACTGCAGAATTAATTAACTAGTCGTTGCTAATGCGCCTAACTTATTCCTAACGGCTAGTTAAGCACTAGGAACCCCCTAGAAGTTGTCGAGAACGTCCTTAAGCATACATAGGCCATTCCTATAAATAGGACATGCCTTAGGACACCAAAGGACATCCAAGATATACTTGTGCTATACTTGAGCTTGAATACTCACTTGCAATCTATTTTAGAGCAATAGAGCAATTCCTACACTTGCCATTCATTCCTATTGCTCCCATTTCATGTCCTATAGGCTAGTATCTCCTATCCACTACAATCACATTGTCATACACATTGGTTAGGAGATCTACACGCTTGATATAGGCAAATCAAGCCTTGGGCTTAAAGGATAAGTTGTAATTTCCTTTTTCTTTCTTGTTCCTTTGTATCTTTTGTACTCTCCTTGCTACTCCTAGGGTTGGAGGCTGCGGATAGGAGAGGGTTGACTTCTCAGGTGGAGAAGGGGACTTCAAGCTACTTCAAGAAGGCTATCGCACGGGAAGCTACTTCAGAAGGCTGGTGCAACGGGAGTTGGTGCACCTACTTCAAGGGAAGGCTGCTTCAAGGTTGGGCGATTACTTCTAGGTGAAGGCTGCTTGAAGGGTTTGGGAAAAGAAATTGTATTTTATGTAAAGTCCTTGCGAGGTAATAAAATAAATTTCTTTTCAAATCCCAGTTGGGTAAGCAACCGGGTAGTGGATTGACGGCTATAGTATTTGCTATAGTTGGAACCACTCTAAACCTTGTGTCTCCTTGTCCAATATTTTCATTGTGGTTGTTTGAGTTCAATAATTGTTAAATTATCTATAAAACTCTATTCACCCCCCCTCTAGAGGTTTTCAATTGGTATCAGAGCAGGCTTCAAGGAACCCTAACTAGGTCTTGAAGAATGAAGGGTGGAGGTGACTACAACCGCAGGCAAAGGAGCAATTTGAACCAACCTTCAACAAGCTGCAATTGGTGTTTAGGAACGAACCATACAACAATCGGCTGTCCATGGAAAGAAAAGAAGAAAGAGGTCCATAAGAACTGTTTCATTGCTACAACCAATGAGGAAGAAGAAGAAGAGGTAAGCCTTCTTGATTTATCTAAAGAAGAGCTAATTTCTAGCCTTGAAGAAACTCACAATAAGTATATTGAGTGCAAGAAGAAATTAAAGAAGTCTAATAAAACAAACGATGAGTTAAATGCTAGACTTCTTGCTCTTACATCCGAAAATGACGATTTATATGCTAAATTGAATACTCTTGGTTTTGAAAAAGATAGTATTGTTTCTGATAATCGTACTTTGAAATCATCTCTAAGTAGTAGTGAAGTGAAGATTTTTACTTTAGAAACAAATTATGATCTTCTATATCAAGAAAAGGTTGAATTGCTTGCAAAGTTAAATGATTTTCAAAAACAACCTATCTTGTGTACACATCTAGATTATGATAATATAGTAAAAGAAAGGAATTCTTTATCATCTAATCTAGATCAAGCAAAACTCGATATTAAGAATAGAATGGATGAGATCGCTAAGTTGCAACAAGAAGTTAGTAGGTTAAGCGACAATGGAATCCTTGATAGAATATTGGATGATTCCTATCATCAAATAGGGAGAAGAGGACTAGGTTATAAGCCCAAAGGGAAAACTCATCAACAACCTAGTTGGAAAAAGACACGAGAATATCAAGTCACATTTGTACCAAAGAACAACCTAGAACAAAACTATAGAAAAAGACTTGAGGTTGATTCTATATGTTGCCATTATTGCTCACGTCTTGGACATTACTCTTTTTCATGCCCATATAAGAAAAGGAATGTTGAGTTAGTATGGGTTCCAAAACCTCCAAATTGAATTGATTAGACTAAGTTGAGATATGACCGAAGACTTTAAATTGCACATCCTTATGTCTATCTCAACTTAACATAAAGGGATAACAAAATGATTCAAGTAACTAAAATTTATAACTTGAAAACTTATCTTAATTAAGGTCCTCAAAGACTTAATTTTTTTTATTAGTTGAGATTTGATCTAAATATTACTTTGATATTCATATGTTTTATCTCAACTAAAACTGATTCTTAAACTGCCTAATTGAATTAGACATAGTCTACATTTTACTCGAAATCAATAAATAGTTCTGTAGGTAAAACAGAAACCTTGTCGGTCGAGAAATCGTCGACCGAGCAGTCAGTCGGTCGAGAAATCGTCGACCGAACTGGTCACTGATTTCAGTCTGTAGTGAAATTACTGAACAGCTGATTGATCAATGGCTATCTATCTGTTGTTAATGACTGTTTTACAAAACAAGTTGAAGATCTCTTTGAATATAAATGACATGATTCTCTAAGTTGAAAATCAAGCTTAGAAATCCCTATTTTATAATGTTTTACATGATTTTCTTTAAAGCATCTATCTAGATAGAAATCATGTGTTTAAATGATTACAATCACTGTATTTCATGAAATTATCATTCTATTGACATGCTTTCACTATTTCATCATTAAGCATGCTGGTGTGTTAACACAAATAGATAATGATAATTGCATGCGTGAGTCTTCATGATAAGCAAGCAAAATAATTTATTGGTGATATATCTTTAAAAAAAAATGCTTGCAAAGAACACAATGTTACAAAATTCCTCAAATTGATATCTTTAAAAAGACTTGAGATATTAATCATGCTTTCATTGTTAAGAAAATGTTTTCATATTGAGTATCACTTAACATGCTTCATCATGATCATTATGTTTCATTGGTTTAAAATAAGCTTTGATTATATACAAATCATGAATGATCATTGTGATTCGGATAATTGCAAATGTCATTAGCTTAAAAGCATCGTGACATAATAGATAATAATTGTGGACACAGCTTGTGATGAAGATGTTGCTATGTCAAGCCAAACGGTGCCTCTTAGAACGAAATATTAATATTTTTATCTATTTGCTTGTTCTAAGAAATCAAAAGCAAATATCTTGACTTTAAAGACATTAATCTTGCTTTCAAAATATATTTTTCTAAAAGAATCTTATGATAAGGGTATAAGAAGAAATGGGATTTGATAATTCTGTACCCATAAGCATATGAAACATCATTATGTAAAACATGCATTCTAGAAAAATCTAGGACAAAGACTTCACTAATGATGCTCATATTAAGTTTTTATAATGGGTATATCTTAATGTGCTTCAAATTGATATTTATAGCTATCTGCCGAAATTATACTTCACATATGTTTATCTTGGAAATCTGCAGAATTTGCCTCTTGGTTAAAACAAAATTTAGCCAAGGGGCACTATGGTCGTAGTCAAGGGTGACCTAAAATAAGCTTTGACAAATATGCTTATTTGGACATCATTCTAGTAAACTTAATCTTAGTATATTTTTTGATAAAAGTCAAAATCACAACTTATTTGTGACCTTAATAGTTTTAAATTGCTTTAACTTATAAGATTAAGGGGGAGCTCCTAAAAACAAATTTGATCAAGAGCTCATTAAAGCTAGTCATAACCTTAGCATTCTCAAATCCATGAAGAAATATACGAATCTCCATAAAAATGATATATCTTGTTCTTAAAGGAATTCTCTAGACAAATCAGGGCTTAACATCCTTTATATTTGGTTAGAGACATCTTCATATACTCTAAGCTTAAAGGACTCTCATTTCATTCTGGGGCTTAACATCCCTTGTAACATGGGTGAGAAATCAATATATACATGCCGTAAACCTAACATGATCTCATATCATTTCAAGGCTTAACATCCTTTGCAAATGATTGAGAAATAAATTGTGGCTAAATTGGACATAAATAATATAAAATCCAGGTTCCTAATAGGATATCTATTTAAGGGGGAGAAAAATATAAAATTAAGGGGGAAAAGAAAATAAAATATTCAAATTGGATATCTTTTTGAAATGACAAAGGGGGAGAAAGAATATAAAATCAAAAATATAAATATAAATGAGTTTCATCTTGATGGCCAGCACTCACACTTGTAAAACAAGAATGGCTACAAAAGGTAATCTTCAGGTATGAAACTCACATGCTTTATATTTCCTTATTTCATATTTTAGGCAATGTTTGTCATCTTCAAAAAGGGGGAGATTGTTGGATAAATTGGATATTATGATAAATCCCTTTTGTTTCGATGATGACAAACATTTCATTCTTATTAATCTAACGAGCTACTTAAGTGTGCAGGAACAAGGTGATGACAAAGTTCTAGGGAATCCATACGCTTGAATGTTTGTAAATGTCATGCAATGTAATCATTTGTAAACTTGTACAAATATATAATGTACAAGTACTTAGACTTCATGTAAATCAAGCGTTAGATCTCCCTAGCTAAACACCACACTTAGTTAGGTCATCTCCTTCTAAATAGGATCACATAATGCACACTCATGCACACACTTAGTATCTTAATTGAAAGATTGAAAACAGAGTCAATCTCGGTCGACCACACTCCTCGACCGAGACACTCTCGGTCGACAAACTTCTCGACCGAGATTGACCAAAAGTAGCCGTTAGACACAGCAGTTGACAGTTGCAAATAAACGTTAATCCAGAGAGCCTGTCGGTCGACAAATCCTCGACCGACTGGGCATCTCGGTCGACAAGTCCTCGGCCGAGATGGTCTCTGACAGCAACTGCAGAATTAATTAACTAGCCGTTGCTAATGCGCCTAACTTATTCCTAACGGCTAGTTAAGCACTAGGAACCCCCTAGAAGTTGTCTAGAACGTCCTTAAGCATACATAGGCCATTCCTATAAATAGGACATGCCTTAGGACACCAAAGGACATCCAAGATATACTTGTGCTATACTTGAGCTTGAATACTCACTTGCAATCTATTTTAGAGCAATAGAGCAATTCCTACACTTGCCATTCATTCCTATTGCTCCCATTTCATGTCCTATAGGCTAGTATCTCCTATCCACTACAATCACATTGTCATACACATTGGTTAGGAGATCTACACGCTTGATATAGGCAAATCAAGCCTTGGGCTTAAAGGATAAGTTGTAATTTCCTTTTTCTTTCTTGTTCCTTTGTATCTTTTGTACTCTCCTTGCTACTCCTAGGGTTGGAGGCTGCGGATAGGAGAGGGTTGACTTCTCAGGTGGAGAAGGGGACTTCAAGCTACTTCAAGAAGGCTATCGCACGGGAAGCTACTTCAGAAGGCTGGTGCAACGGGAGTTGGTGCACCTACTTCAAGGGAAGGCTGCTTCAAGGTTGGGCGATTACTTCTAGGTGAAGGCTGCTTGAAGGGTTTGGGAAAAGAAATTGTATTTTATGTAAAGTCCTTGCGAGGTAATAAAATAAATTTCTTTTCAAATCCCGGTTGGGTAAGCAACCGGGTAGTGGATTGACGGCTATAGTATTTGCTATAGTTGGAACCACTCTAAACCTTGTGTCTCCTTGTCCAATATTTTCATTGTGGTTGTTTGAGTTCAATAATTGTTAAATTATCTATAAAACTCTATTCACCCCCCCTCTAGAGGTTTTCAAGTTTCAGTAACGAGGACATCCGCTTTTCGCCACAATATCACTCCACCTTCTGCCTCACCAAGCGTTTCACAATCTGGGTGGGCATATGGCAATGGAAGATCCGCCCATCCTTGCAATACATGTATCAGGCTCACACGAACCCAACCAGCTGGTAATGGAGACCCGTGAAACTGTTCCCCGGGTAGGGATGGGTAAGCCGACGCCTCTGCAACGAAATATTCATTACTTTTTAGATGGCATCGCTTCAACCCCTACAAATTTTTGTTTAAAGAATGTTATATACATCTCAGACTGCCACTTACCAGACAAACGCGTCCCATTCTTCTTTGTCCAGGAAGTTCCACTGTTCAGTGGTTGTCTTCTTCCTCTTGTCAGCTTCTTTTATGTATTCTCGGGTGAGATTTGTCTTATAGTTCCTTAGGACTCTCCCACAGTGTTGCATCACGCATTTACGATGCAGCTTTTCATCCAATTCAAATATACTCTACAAAATAGAATTGCTATTAACTAGTATCCAAAAATTTAGTAATCTACAAAATAGAATTGCAAATTAATAATAACTCACGCATAAATACCTCCATATTAAGTCTTTCTTCTCCTTAGAAACGTTATGCCAAGAATATAAGCGACAACCGCAATGGCTACGAGTAACAAACCCAAGATATGAAACAAATGAATTGTGATTCACACCACATGCATTTCCGCATTATCAAAATCCACAACAAGTTTGGGTCCATTGCGCTTTTGCGCAATTAACTTCTTCATCATAGTGATGCCCCTTCTCTTGTCAACTTTTTGGTGCTGCTGATCAAGTGCATCAAGTGCTTTAGGTGGTACCTGTGCATCATCAACCTAAAATTTTACAAAATAAACACATTTACAAGATATAACTACAAATGGACATATAGATATAAATATATGATATTTTTTTAAAACTTACATTGTGAGGCGGCGCATTGATGTCCTCACCCTCACGATAATCATCAGCACGGTCATCAGGAGAATGGTCAGCCATCTGCAAATTCACATTCAAATTGTGAAGTTCACATTGTAAAGTAATTCAAATTGTAAAGCTCACATTGTAAAGTTTACATTCACATTATAAATTAAGCTCAAATTTTAAGTGATGGTTTGATACTCAGTTTTGTACAACATATTAAATTTGCAGTATTTTTGTATAGTTAAAGTAATTCAAATTGTACTTAGAGAACAAACGGGGAAATGCTGCCGAAATTTTCTTGAAAACCCAATACACATTATACACTTACATCCTAAGCAAGATTAGGTGTTCAAGAACAGTCCCAAACCGGGGACTATCCAAGATTTACTCCTAATGAGTAAATCTTAGATGGGTTTCTAGGCCAACAAATAATGTGTTGTCATTCTTATACATAAAATCCTAGTTCTTCAAGTTAGGGTGATTATTGATGTCTTTAAAAGCATGATTGGCAATTTAGGGAAAAGTTCATTATTTACATTCCAAGCATG
Organism: Alisma plantago-aquatica; assembly: GCA_963693085.1. NCBI lineage: Eukaryota > Viridiplantae > Streptophyta > Magnoliopsida > Alismatales > Alismataceae > Alisma > Alisma plantago-aquatica. The sequence continues at coordinate 816,380,024 of OY856411.1, read as the reverse complement.
TCACATGTGTGCATTACAGTTCATCATTAAGCAAGAAGGGTGATTAGGATTCACAATATACTCAACAATGAAACAAGTTTCCGAAAGAGGTTTGGTGAAGATATCTATAACTTACTTAAACATTCAATTATGAACAAAGTTGATTATAGTCGTCACTAGATGTTGCAACGGTGAAGATATCTATAACTTACTTAAACATTCAATTGTACTTAGATGAACAATTATGAACAAAGGTGAAGATATCTATACACTTAATTCGGAATAGCATGACGCACAAAGTTGCATTCAACATCATTATGCTTTGTTCTATCATGGACTATCAGATTGGTATAGCAAATATGTATCTAGATGTTGCAACGCAGTTATAATCAACTTTCAAGAAAAAGCAGGTTGTGGAGCGTACAACTATCCTGCGATTCGTAGATTAGAACTAGTATGTTTGGATTCATTGTTTTCAGTTCCTATCAGACAGAGATACAGCTGGTGTATATTAATATAAAATAACTTCATATTTCCTATCAGCATATGTGGTTACAAGTCTTGCTTCGTATTCATTCATCTACATTTACCAACACTTTTAATCATGATAAGGACAATAGAGGATTCATCTCAGTAGAAGCACAAAATTGGTACCTAAACCCTAAACAAAAATAAGTAAATAACTTAAAAAAAATAAAAAAATGCCCAGCAGCTGCTTGGGCGGTGCTAAGGCACGCCCAAGCAGCCACCGGAGCAGAGGAAGAAGGAAGAAGGCAGGGCGGGCATACCTTGAGGGCAGAGGAGAGCAGCGACCGGAGCAAAACCTAGCAGTAGCTGGCAGCCGACACCGTCGACGAGGAGAGAAGACGAGCGACGACGAAGCGAGGAGAGAAGAGAGCACAGCAGCCACCGGCAGGGGCGGCGGCAAGGAGAGGAGAAGCACCGGGGAGGAGCGGCTGCGGAAGCGAGAGAAGCAGCGGCGGCGAGGGCACCGCCGGTGAGTGGTGGCGGCACGGGGGAGCAACGGCGGCGGTGACGACGGGGAGCAGAATCGTCAGACCTAGCAGCTAGAGTCGCAATGAAACAGAGAACAATGGGGAAAAGTTCTGTTTGTGGGGCAATTAACTGTACCATAGGCGTCGGTTATTCAAAAAAACCGACAACTAAAGCTAACAGTGTCGGTTCTGGACAAAAACCGACACCAATACTTGATTATAGTCGTCGTTTTTAAACTACAAAAAAACCGACGTCTATATTCATATTCCGATTAAAAAAATCGTTCTCGATTTATGACCATAGTCGTCGGTTTCTACTAAAAACCGACGCTTAAAGGGTGTGAAAACTTCCCCGCGGACAGCGCGGGAAAACTCATAAGCATTGGTATTTGTAGTAAAATCGACGACCAAAATGTGCCCAATTTCTGTCTTGCGAATAACTTTTAGTCGTCGGTTTTTTATTTATCAACCGACGTCATATGTCAAATTTTGGAGGTAATTTTTTTCGCTGGAAATGTTTGATTTGGTGGTTAATTTTAGGTGTCGGTTTTTTATTAATTAACCGACACTTAATAAAAGAGGTACCCATGTATGGTTGCCCTTCATGGATTGGATTTCGGTTTATGTTATCAACCGACACTGTAGAGTTTAAGTGTCGGTTTATTTATACAACCAACACCTTGAAAAGTGACTTTATAAGCCATTTATGTAGTAGTGTCTCGAGTTGAAGGATGATATGTCGTATGCTGAGTCCCCAGTCAGAATTCTTGACTTCAAGTCAAAGGAACTTCACAGTAATCGACGTATAGATATGGTGAAAGTTCTTTGGAGCCACCATGATGAAACAGATGCCACCTGGGAATTAAAGACCGAGGTCGAGAAGAAGTATCCACATCTTTTTCAGGATGCTTGAATTTTGGGGAAAAAATTCTTAAAAGGAGGGGAGAATGTGATAGAGTGAGTATATATATATATATATAAAATTTAGTTTCTCTCTCCTACAATTTCAATTATTCCATTTATGCCCTCAATCGTCCCGCACTCCAAATTAATTATATGGTGTATCAATTTCATATAATGACATCTCTAGTATCTGTTAGACCCATGTTTAATGCAAAATGACATTTAGTCAATTGACATAGTCAATAATCGAATTTTAACTCCAATTTTGCACCTTAGCTACATCATAACATTATAGAGCTATGCCTTAAATCTCATTAAAATTGGATTTACCAATTTAGAGTTATTTACATTTGAACATCATGTGTATAATACCATCTAGTAGCTCTAGGACCTAGGTTTTCGATTTAATTGGTCAAAAATCAAGTCACGCGGTCATTTGAGATTGCCTGGGCACGGTCCACTCACTGGGATTTGACCACAGTCGTCCGATTGGATGGATGTTGATCCGCTCAAGATCTAAGGGACCAGGACCTCGTCTCCTACCTTCCACCTTCTTCGGCTTCAACCCCCAACAACCACCTCGTGCGCCCAACTCCCACAACGATCCTGTGAGATATTGGGAGGAGAGACTCCTCTCGTCGAGACGAAGTCAGCAACCCCTCGCTCAATGCCCCTCATGCTTAGAACAGGGAGAATGACCTCCACCCTTTTTGCACCTCTCACTGGCGGCGGCGGCCAACTTTAGGGCTTCCCCTTCTAGCAACCCCCACACCTATTTAAGGAGCCCAGTAGCTCCGCCACCTCCCTTTTAGTCACAAGGACCTCTCAATTGCAACGAAGATCACCTCTACCTCCCTGACCTCAAGCACCTCACGTCGTCTGACCCCAGTCTCCTCCTTCACTCTAGGAGCATCTTGCTTCCAATTCACCACGGCAACACCATCCTGGGATCTCAACAAGTCAAGGAGCACCTTCAGTTGGTTTCGTGGAGGCCCATAGCCTCTGGTCGACTAGCCGCCGCAGCTGAGCTCCAGAAGCTTCACGCCGGCGAGGTTGGAGCCACCTAAGAGCTGCGGGAAGCTCGCAAGTCCATCAGTATACCTCCGCGGAGCCTTTGACTCCCTCAATTCCACCTGAGGGTAGGCAAACCTCAACTTCACCCCTTGACCCGTTCTCAGCCTATTTTGATCGAAAAACGATGCCCTGACCACCATTGTTGGTGAGTTCGACCTCCTCACAACCACCGTCAACCCACGGACTCAACCCAACCATACGCTTCACCCAACTCTTCCTAGACCCCCCCCCAGCATCGTGATCCTACCTCCCCTGTCGTCCCCTCGCTCCAGCCATGACGCGTGAGTAGGGAACAATCAAGTTAGAGGTATGACCTCTCTGCCCATACTCATCTAGGGGTTCTATTGGTACGCCTGGGGGGCCTTTTGGTCCTTTCCTCGCCTTAACCTCCCTTTCTTCAGACGAGAGCCTGCTCGCGGGTCAATAGGAGTGTCCGATTAGTCAGATGCCTTGCATGATCCGCGAAGCAGAGCTCGCAATCCTTTTCTTTTATTTATCTGTTTTCATTTATTCTTCAGGAATTTATCTGATTGGTCAGATCTTAGAGAAATCTTAGAAAATAATAGCAATATCGAAATATATCAAACCTATCATCTTTTTCATCAAAAAAAATCCAAGCTATTTAAATAAAATAATTTCAGGACCTAGATCCGACCCCTTTTCAGAAAATATGGTCTACAAGTCCTAATGACCCCTTAATATTTGTATGTTGTGTAATAATGATCATGGAGGATATGAGATAGATCTCCACATCTCACCTTATTCATTTCTGTTAGATAGTTTATTCTTCTAGATGATGTAATAGGATGTTATAGATCCTATGTAATAATCATATTTTCTTCTCGTAGACTTATTCTTCTTTCTTCTCGATAATTAGTATGTATGACTTTATCTTTTATCTTTGGACGAAGTGTTGTGTGGATATCTATTGATGATGTGAACATGGTCTTGGCTTATCTCTGATTTTAGTTGATTATCCTCATTTCTTATATTTTCCCTTTTGACATTTATAGATATGAGTGCACGCATATCTGTGTATGTCATTAAGGAAAGTATATAGAAATTGGGGTCGTCATAGATTTCTTCCAGACATATAGTTGTTGATCCTGCAATGATAGAAGTTGTGACCAAGTGGAAAGCTCTGAAGAATCCCTGAGAGATTTGTAGTTTCCTTAGGTTAGTAGGTTACTATCTAAGATTCATCAAGAGCTTCTTAGAGTTGGCCTTGTCTTTGTCCAAGTTGACACGAAAGGAGGTCAAGTTCTCATGGACACCTGAATATGAGGATAGTTTCCAGAAGCGGAAGGAATGCTTGACATCTGCACCTATTCTTGCCTTACCTGTTGAAGGCATACCAAATGTCATTTACATTGATGCATCTAAAGAAGGCTTAAGGTGTGTCTTGATACAAGAAGGTAGAGAGATCAGCTATGCTTCCCGCCAAATGAAGCAAATTGGTGTACACCTGATTTAGAGCTAGCTGCCATTGTTCATGCTCTAAAAATATGGTGACACTATCTCTATGGAATGAAATTTGAAGTCTTTTTTGACCATAAAAGCTTGAGGTACTTGTTGATGTAGAAAGATCTGAACCTACGACAATGAAGGTAGATGGAGTGCCTTAAAGACTATGAATTTCCATCACCTATCATCTCGGTAAAGGAAATATATTTATTGATGCTTGGAGTCAGATGAAGGATCTTGTATGTACTGCTATGATCTGTTCTGTGTGGAAGAATATGGAACATGTTTCCAGTTGGCAACCTCGGCCTGTTGATTCAGTGGATGAAGATAAAATGTGTGTTACATGGCTAGTTTGTCTGTTACACCGACCTAGATCTTAGAGGTTGTAGGTGTAAAGTTTGAGAGTTCTGGGCTTGAGGATGAAGGCCTTAGCAAAGAAACTACAATTTGGCTTCTTAGTTGGAGTGGATGGTGTTGTCTTCTTCTGATATAGGTTGTGGATTCCTGATGTTTATAATAAGGCCAGAGGTTCAAAGTGAAGCTCATGGTTCTAAGTACACAATTCATCCTGGCACAACTAGAATTTATAAGAACCTACAACGAAGCTTCTGGTGGAAGAATATGAAGAATGACATAGTTATCTTTTTGCAAATTGACATGTCAGCAAGTCAAGATAGAGCATCAATGACCTGGTGGTTTTCTTCATATGCTTGAGATTCTAGAATGGGAATGGCAGAAGATTACCATGGACTTTGTTACTAGCTTCCATAAGTCCTAGAAAGGTTATTATGTTGTTTGGGTGGTGATTGATTGAATCACAAAGTCTGCCCACTTCTTTCCTTTCAAATCCACTTATAAAGTTGTTGATATGGCTCGATTGTATGTTGAGTGGATAGTATGCATGGAGTGCCTAAAGTGATAGTTTATGATTGTGACATGAAGTTTACCTCCCAGTTATGTAGTCAAATTCAAGAAGAGATGGGGACTGACCTACGATTCAGTACAACATATAATCCACAAACCGATTGTCAGTCTAAAAGGACAATGCAGATTCTAGAGGATTTGCTTGGTTCTTGTGTGACGGATTGGGGAGGTGCTTGGGATAGATATCTACCATTAGCTGAGTTTTCTTACAACAACAACTACAAAGATAGTATTGCTATGTCACCTTTTGAAGCTCTCTATGGTAGACCTTATTGTTCACCTTTGCATTGGGATGATATTGGTGAACGTTCTCTGGTGAAGACAGATGCTACACAGATGATGATAGATAAAGTAATGTTGATTAAGAAGCATATGAAAGATGTTCAAGATCGACAGAAGATGTATGGTGACAAGAAAAGATCTGATGTTAACTTCTTAGTGGGTGACTATGTGTTCTTGAAGATCAAACCTATGTGCTCTATTGCTAGATCTAAAGTTAAAGGCAAACTGAGTCCCCACTATGTTGGACCATTTGAGATCTTGGATAATCTTAGAGTTTGTGCATACCTCTTATCTCTTCCTCCTGCCTATTATAAGATTCAAAATGTGGTTCATGTATCTTTATGTATGTGAATGACCCTTCTCATGTCCTTACTATTGAGCCTTTGGAGATTCATGAGAATTTGGCATATGAGGCGCACCCTAGGAAGATCACAGACTCCCGAGTAAAGCAGTTGAAGAATAAGGAGATTGAGTTGGTGAAAGCTTTGTGGAAATATCATGGTTTGGATGGGACCACTTGGGAGTAGAGAGATTAGATGTTGCATACTCACCCTTCTCTTTTTGTTTGAGACTTTAGGGGCAAAATCCTTTTTAAGGGTTGGAGTGTTGCAACATACTGAATTCTAAATGCAATCTCCATGTAACCCTTTCCCCTAAGTTTTCTTCTCATTTTTGTTCTTTACGACCTTGTTGATGAATTAGTCAACTTTATAGTGGTTTAATGAACATTTGTTCAACAGTTATACCAATGGAAGTTTTTAATCATAAATACCTTAGTGAAAGCTTATTTAAGGATAAAATACAAAATCACCACTTAAGTGGAACAATGGAAATAGATTCTTACTAGAAGTGTGAGCCCCAAACCTTTGCTTAATGTGTTGAACAAAATTAATTACCATAATTAAGTGCTATAAATCTTAATATCACCTTGTTAGGTGTTTTTAAATCATGAGAGAAGCTTAAGTTTCAAGTTTGGTCCAATTTGGATGTTGTTTGTGCAAGTTATGCAATTTTTATGCACATTTTGGAATTTTTTGCAATTTACCCTATTTGGAGGTTTTCTTTGCAAATTTCCACATTCCTTATAATATTTAGATGTTTCCTTATCATTTTAGAGCTTGTTGATCCATGTCTTGCATAATTGTACCTTAGTTTAGAGGTGTTTCTCTTCAAGGGCAATTTAGGATTTCCCCCTTTATGGATGAGCTTACTTTAGGAGTTATCAACCAATGGGGTGGTTTCATTGTTTGGAGGTTGGTGGTGGGCATGGAGAATCGACAATTGATGAGTAAGAAGTCTTTACGAGATGTGGAACAGCTATTTGCATGGTCATAGAAGCTCTAGGCTATTGAATCTTTGAAAGCTCCCTGGACACCTCATGCTTGACTCCTTTCTTGTCCATAAAGGCTTGCATGCACATGGGCACCCATAGACGTGGACACATGCAAAGTAACTTGACACCTCATTCTTTGCTTCATCCTTATCCGTAAATTCTTTCATGACCATGGGCACCCTTAGACACAGACACATGGAAAGTAGCTTGGACACCTCATGCCTTGCTTCTTCCTTAACCATAAAGCTTTATATACGCCTTCATTACCTTCCAATTGAAATATTTGATCCATATCACCTCCCTCGTATGTAGAACTTAGTACTCTCTTTGTTTGTCCATGGAGGAGATGACCTAAGGTAGAGTAAGATGCCATCTTGGTGAAGAATGTCTTCTAGGGTTTCATCTACGCTCATCTAAAGTTTCTAAAGTCACCTTTTGGCGTTTCCGACCAAGGCAAGTAGGTTTCTTCCCCTTCTCCTCTATTTTCCATATTGGTACTCTTCTTTCCACTTTCCTCCAGGTCAAAATACTGGTCTTCTAGGGCGGAACTCCATCTAAATATCAAAAACTCTTCTTTCCATGCTCCTCTTGCTTAGGGTTTGTATCCTCGAAGAAGAAGGTGATTCTTGCTCGAGTTTGGAGCTTGAGCTTGGAGCTACCAACCGTTCTTGATCAAGTTTCGTATTGATTGGGATATGATCTTCTTTCTAGAGTCAATTAATATAACTTTGTCCAAGTTTATTTCTTATTATAAGCTCGTTAGTTCATATACTTATGCTTAAATGATGATATCCGCCTTTAGATGATGTTCTTGTTTAGGGTTTCATTTCTTTGTTGTTATATACTTTGTTACTAGCTCTATATGAACATGAAATGATTAGTACTTCCCTCATAAGGTAAAGGATGACCTAGGACAGATTGTGGATGGACAAGTCATGGGTTGGCCCCTCTCCCTCCCTCTCTTCCTCGCTTGCTACTAAATTGGTGACATGTCATTTTCTAGTTGGTCAGAATTGGAAAATCCATATCTTTTAAATTGCCTGTCCGAAATTAATAAAAAAACATGTTTTGGAATCATAAAATTAATCTCTATATAATAAAAATTATATTGAGGTCTGATTTCAAGGTTTTTAGAAAGGTGATTTTTGGAAAACGATTTTAATACATAAAATCTATAAAAAATTACAACTTAATCACCAAAACTCCAAAATTTACATACAGATATGTTTTCTTGATCAAGAGAACCTATTTAGTCCAATCGTGAGATTTTTAGAATCTAAATCTGAGTTTAGTGAAAAATTTCCAATCTTAGGGTTTCTATGCAATAATGTGCAATATTTACACTAATGAATGTTAATAAATTGAAATAGGCCAAAGTTGAACTTGGAACATCTAGAAGTGGTGGAACTTTGTATTTGAATATAGTAAAGAGGTATGTGCATTCTTACACCCAGTGTTGGGATATTTGCAAACCAAACTCTATATTCCCTAATGAGGCTCTATATGAACCCTATTTTCTCTATACGTGACTATTTTGCTAAATTGCCTCAAAAAATAGTATTGCTAAACTGCCATGTCACGAATATATGATGCTTCTACTTGTCATAGTTTCTCTTAGCATGTTGATTTTATTAGACTATTTAGCTAATGTAGTGGTAGTTATGTACAACCACCCATAGATAGGTCATGTGTTATTTCTCATTGGGGAATGTGTTATTATTCCCCATATATAATTTTGTAGGTGACTAGGAATGTGTTATTTCTCCCCTCACCTATAGGTTGGGGTCCGGTAGGTGTTGCAACCTTACTTTGTTAATGTAGTCAATATTAATCATGCATGCAATTTCTTTACTATTTTCAATGTTATGGCAAGCATTTGTTTTTATTATGCCTCAAACTCTTCATCTCTACATCTATTGATGAACTTATAGCCTCTACTTCTGTGTTATTTTCTTTCTTTTGTTCTTGTTCATACTATTGACACATACCTTGTTTTCTTTCCCTCTTGATGGGTTATTTCCCAACCACCCAGATTTTGGACAAGGTGTTGAACAAAGATCAAGGAAAATAGGACCACGAGTAGATTCAAGACTTGCTTGAAGGATGTCTAGGTTGCTAAAGCTAGATCCTTTGTTTTCTCATCTTTTTCTTCTGAAAAACTTATGCAGTGAACAATGATGAAATCCATGTAATAACTTTAGTTTGTTTTCCTTTCCTTCTATTGACATTTTATATATATTGTGTGCATGCCTCTTTACTTGGAATATTATAAATGCATCCCTTAATATCTATTATCATTGTGAAAAGATTGATATATTATATTTCCTTCAAATTTTAGTTAGGAGGTGATCTCATCTCTTTACAAATACATTATTATAGGAATCCATCGTCACAGTAGAATTGCATAAGACCAAGGGGTATGATTTTTGCATCCCCTAAAAAAGGGGGAAGTCTTCTTACTTTCAGCCAATATAATGTGTGGGGAGGGATGCATCCCAAAGGACAAGATATTATATTATTTCATGTTACACCCAACTTTTAAATCTCATTAATATGAATTTCAAGACATCATGGTAAGGAAAAGGAGTTTGTATTTCACATGGTCTAGCAAAGAAAACATAAAAATGGCCAGGAGAAGCAACAATGGTTGATAGTCCTACACAGGCATCAAAGGGTATGCCAAAAGCAACAAGAAAGACAAACTAGTTGGAGGGAAGAAGCCCAAGGAAACCATGGTGGTCACTCAAGTTTTTGTCTTCGAAAAGGTTCCTTAGTTGTGCATGCCAGAGAAGCCAAAAAGTGTCTCCTTCATGCCTCCACTAAGTATGAGTTATAAACGAGGATGGTATCATCTAGGATTCACAGGACAAAGAGCTCCATATTCAACCTCGTCAGTGTCCTTCCTTGCATATGGCATGTGGAACCCCCATCAACCTCAACCAAAGCCATTTCAACTGGGGGTGTACTAGTCCCACTAGACATGGATTTCAAGGTAGTACTAATGATTCAAGAGGTGGGAACATCCAATCTAATCCCTGATGAAGAGGATGAGCGGAAGGAGGAAGAGGAGGAGGGCATTGAAGATGTAAAGGATGAGCCAAAAATGTAGAAAAGGTCACCACCACAAAGAAGATTCAAAAAAATACATGGACAACCGAGGGTTGTCCCACATCATTCATTCACTTTATCCACCACCACACTCATGATATAGTCCATATACAAAAGGGATGTATGGGTTCCCATCATTGGTATGCACAATGTCTCTAGTAATAATCAAACCTCCAGTGATACCTATGGTAGCCACCCACCAGGAGAACGCAATCCCAAAACCTTCTGATGTGGATAACATTGTGCTTGAGATATTATATAAGATCAAAAAGCTATATGGGATAAAGAATAAAGAAAAAACTATTAGCAATTTTTTTTATTTACCTGATATGAAGTTACGTGATAGCTTCAACATGCCAATGTTCCACGAGTACTCCAAAAAAGGAGATCTGGTGACCCATGTCAAGGCGTGTTTCTTATACATGGTTGAGGATCAAAATGATGAAAAGGTCTTGATCCACTGCTTCACACAAACACTAACAAGTCAAGCCATGGTTTGGAAAAATAGACAGGACAAAATGACAACAACCACCTGTCCAAGATGTTTGAAAAGTTTGTTGACCAGTAAGACTAGAATCTAGAATAGGTCCTCACTTAAGAAGATTTGAAAGAACTACAACAAAAGACAGAGGACGGCTTCTTAGAGTTTGTTGGATGATGGAGAGATTTAATAGCCCAACTAGAGTTCAATCCTAGATACAAGGTGATAAGGAAGCTACGCTAGCACTCACATCATTTCTATCTCTATAGAGATATAATAATCTTTAGTAATTGATGGACGTAGGGTTTTGGATTAAGAATTCCATCAAAAGAAGGGTCTATCAAAACCTAGGCCTCACATTCCATCCTTAGTCCACCTCCACCATGGCCAATCAAAACTCAAAATGCACAAAGACTAAACCAGCATAGTCAATAGTGGGTTTCATACTGATTCCAGTCGGAAATAACAAGTGACAACAACTACTTGTGCAAATATCTTCGATTCAAGCTCAAGTTTCTCAAGCTACCAATGGCACGACACCCCTATAGGCATAAGCTACATCAACACCACCTAACTATCAACCTCAGTATATGCCACTAAAATGTTTGTGACCAACAAATCACTACTATTGATACCCACCACTTCTATTTTAACCTTCTATTCAGTAGGTGGTGGTCAACAATCCTCCTATAGCACGTAACTCGCCACCCTGAGCAGAACCATCAACAACAACTCTAACTTTAAAAGAACTTGCCAAGTAGAAAAGGGAGTTCATACCCTTGGGAGCTTCTCCCATATTCATTCTTCCAGACATCAAGCATCTGTTAAAGTTCCATGTTATAAGGGACCCACCAAATCCTCAGCAAAAGAGCTATTTTGTCAATGCACTTTGTGATTTTCATCGATCCAAGGGGCAAAAGATAGATGCGTGTCTTGCACTCAAGCACACGATGCAAGATTTTCTTCAATTTGGAAAATTCAACACAGTCATACTAGAAGAGATTCCATCATTATTCAGCATTCTATCAGTTATATCTGTTGGATCAATGGGCTCTAGAAGGGGGTGATTAGAGCTTCACAATTCTCACAAGACAAATTAGACCACCAAATTATATAAAGTGTAAAAGCTTAAACAAGCAGTAATTTGATGTCTTAATCTAACAGACATAGAAAGGATGAGATACAAGGATAAGTAAGCACTTGGACAGGTGGTTTAGAGTGGTTCCATGTCCTAAACTTAGGAGCAATGTCATTCCACTATCTAGAGCGGGTTAGCCTCTAGGATTTGCAATCTTGGTACTCTTATATTCCACAATAAGATTACAAGACACAACAACCACACATCCAAGGGCTTAGTACCTCAAGCAAAGATCTTCAACCTATAGAAGGAGCTTACCCACTTGAACCATGGAGTCTTCATCCATAAACATGGACTTACCCACTCCTTCCTTCAAGTCTTCTGCCTTCAAGGGATTACCTATCTTCCTTGAGTGTTGCCTTGACTATCTCCTACACTTGGAGATATTGAGCACCTATCTCCTTCACTTGGAGATCTGGAGCACCTTTCTTTCTTCAACCTTGAAGAATAGCACCTCCTTCTCCTTCACTTGGAGAAGATCTTCAAACTTTATCTTCAATGGGAATTGAGTTAGGAAGTTGGAGGAGGAGAGATTTACATCAATATAGGGAGTAGCTCTCTTACACAAGAACCTATCTCACTCATACTCACGAATTTGACTTGAACGTAGAGAGAAAAAGGGGCTCAACGGGTTAGAACACTCTCAACTATGCTAGAACCAAGTCTGCAATGAATGAGCAGCCTTGGAATGAACTCCAAGAGGTCATGTTTATAGTTGAGGGTGCCCCTTTAAGTTGTGGGAGACTTAGATACAAAAATAGCCATTTTTTTCTCAAAACAATGACTCTATTTTTGCTCAAAACATACACCAACGGTCACATCACTTTTTCTGCAAAATTTCATACAGTGCAATCGGTCGAGTTTCACTAAAGTTAACTCGAACGATCAAGTAAAAGACAAAACCAATATTCAAACTGTCGGTCGAGTTTGTCCTGGGGAAACTCGAACGATCACTGAAGATCGTTTTGGTCAGGCACTCGATTGGTTGAGTTCTGTGAAAACACAACTCGACCGATGTTATGTCCAAAAAACTTACCAAGATGGATCGGTCGATTTTGTCCTGGGAAAACTCGACTGATCGACAACCGGTTGTCAATCTTTGGAAAATGCATCTAAAGTGATTTAACTTTGGCGTTTTATGTCCCAATCATTTTTCTCATCTAATTTACAAGTCAATTCATCATTACAAGTGATTACAGAAATGTTCTAAGGTCATTTACATGGATTTCCACAAATACACACTTGTAGCTCTTTGACTTGAACTTGAGCCATTCTAGGGCTTTTGATTTTGGATCTTTTTCATGTACCTAATACCTGAAATCAATCTTTAATACACATATTAGATACATATGAGTGGAATGGTTAAGTCATTATCAAAACATGGACAATGTATAACCTCAAGGTCAACATTATCCCCCTTTTTGACAATGACAAACCATTCCTCAAACATATTGAGAAAGGATGTAGAAGTTATACCTTTGCCTTGTGAATTTTGGGGGATTCATGATACGAACAATGTGAATTGCTCCCCCTTAATCTATGCTTCCTCTAACCTACAAGGTTAGTCTATCTACACATAGCAATAACAATCTACATGTAGTATGTAATCCTTTGCAAGTTCACATGATGAACAGTGAATGAACAAGAAAAGGATCTCACAAGATAAAGTTGGTAGTATAACAATGAATACTAATATGATTGAGTTTCAAGACTTGAAATATCTCTCCCCCTTTTGACATTATCAAAAAGTAAGGGGGTAGAATAGCATAAACTCAGGTCTTCTCCAAAACACAAGCAACCACATATGCAGAAAGAATAAGCAATCACATAGCATATATCACACAGAGATAGAAGATAACATACAATCTAAGTTGTAATCAAAAAGTGGCAGAAGATGGCACCAACACATACAAAAGATCAGAGTAAAAATCCAGAGTGCACATCAGATATATAACAACTCAGAGATATGTTCGCATGAGAGAAACTACAAGCATAAGATGAAGAAAACAAAGATAAAAATGGTACAGCTCAGATATATGTGGCAAGATGTTGCTTATACAAAATAGTCTAGAAAGATGTATATGCTAAGCATGCTAGACTAAAAACTAAGAAACAATCTAAACATCTAAGATATTTATATCTACGGTATCATCATCATCTTCAGGCGTGTAGTCCTCGTCTCAGTCAGAAGGTGGAGCAGTACTGCCATCATCATCGCATTTAGCACCATCACCATCACCATCATCTAAAGCATCCTCGCCATCACCATCGTCATCAGCATCATCAGCCTCAGCATCGTCAGCCTGGTCCGACATCTCCTCATCAGCAGGAGGTCCAAAAGAGCGACCGGTCCAATGAGCATTCTGCTCAGCCCAAGACATACCAAGAGCATGAAGCTCATTGGCCTGTGGGAAGGACGGAGCAGAGTCTCCAAGGCTAGCAAGTAGAGTGGCCAAGGGGCCAGTAGGAAATGGTAGATAGATGGGAGCGGAGCTACCAACAGCAAAGGGTGGCTGAGGTGGAGGAGCAGCAGTAGAAGGCTCAGGAGCAGGGTAGTAATGATTATATGCATAGGAAGCATAATCACTACCGGGGTAGGGCTGGTAGGTGAGATAAGGGTGAGCATAGGATAGGTTCATGATATATATGATGGAACACAAATCCTGATGTAGATGGCCCAGAACCTGTTGGTTGTGTGTTTGTTGGTGCATCATATATCCCAAAAGGGTTTCATTTGATACACGAAATGAAGCACGACTAGGTCTGGGAGGAGGATGTGGTGGTGGAACTCGGGTGGAGGAGGCTGGGGCTATAGAAGCTGAGGGAGAAGCACAGGGGGGAGGAGAACACATGCATAGACTTTTGAAGTGTGGTCTCACTGATGCAAACACCCTTTCTGGCGACTGGGTAGTGGAAGTCGGAAAAGAGAGATTTGTCAGTGGAGAACTTGAAATAGCGACAAATCAAAGTAGGGTAGGGAGGGTGGGTGCCTTTTGTGTTCTTACTAGTGTCAAAGCAGGTCATATGGTGTCGAATCTATCTGGCCCACTTGACACTGATGTTCTCTAATAGGCAATACATAATAACAGCAGTGTTCTATGTAATGTCCATTTGGTTTTTCTTTGGATGGACATTACAGTTGATCACTAAAGCCAATATGAACTTCCTAAGGTCAAGGGAGGAGGAAGGCAGGGTGGACCTCTTATTATAAGGAACATCAGGTTTCTTCAAGTAATGATGAATATCAGGTAAGGTCAATTCATTTTTCTTGTAAAAACCTTCCGGGTCTAGAAGATCGAAATACTCTCTGTAATCCTTGTGCCAAGTGTCGTTTTCCTTGTCTATGGAAAGAAAGACATTTAAAGTGTCCTCAGAGATTTGGAAACGGCGACCCGTGATCATCGATGTGAGGATCACTTGAGTATTCGGCGGGGGCATAAGCGAGTCGTAGTTCCAACGCAAATTTGTGTAGAACTCATGAACTGCCTTAGTACTCAACATAGAGTTGTTAAAGCAATCATGTTCGACGGCTAGGGCGGATGATGGTGGATGGCTAGCAACTTAGCTACTTGGTCAATAATCTCTTGACGTCTAGGAGAGGGCTTGATTAAGGTGTGAAAAGGAAAAGGGCTTTGAGGAAGAAGTTACTTGTACCGATTTACAACCTCTATCGATATGAACAATGTATCATAAAAGGGAATCAAGTGATTAGAGGATGATGAAGTAGGTGCATTGCTTGGAGCAGGTTGTTTCCTTCTTTGGGAGGCCATGGAGACTAAATAGATGAAGAAAATGTGTAAATAAGCAAAACAAACCATAAAAGATGAACAGGAACCACCAAGGATCGTCCGGGAAGGTCTAGGTTAAGCTAATTAGGTTGGGAAATGGCTGGGAATGGGAGGTGTAGGGCTAGGGTTGAGAGCTCAGAGCTTGAGGATGATGGAGCAGTCGGCTGTTTTCTAGTTGAGAGGGAAAATAGTTGGCCGATCGTAACTTAAAGTTGGCTCACCCGCTAATCGGTCGAGTTCTGTGAGTGTGAAACTCGACCGAATGGTTCTCTGAAGAACAACTCTCGGCTCCTGATCAGTCGAGTTTGTCCTCAGGGAAACTCGACCGAAGGTCAACCTGACCTAAACCAGTCATTCTTAATTTCTAGCCATATTCATGCCAATTAAATTCATTTTTCGATTCTATTATGTATAATTAACATACTTAGGTACATGTAGCTCATCATTGGGTACTATTTTGTGATAAAACATGAAATTTGATAAAACCCAAAAACAAGCAAAAAACTAAGCATGTTAAAAAGCAAGTTAGGCACATTTTAAGCATATATAGGTAGGCAAGGTGAGGAATGACATGAGCAAACATATAGGATAGAGATAACTAGCTAGATCACATAGCAACATCATCCAAAGCAATAATGAGAAGTTTAGATCGAATAAAATTAAATTGATCTCTAGCTAGAGGTCTAGTGAAAATGCCCGCCAACTGATTTTCCGTGTCCACATGCATGATATAAATGTCCTTCTTGGCAATGTGATTACAAAGAAAGTGATGGTGAACCTCTATATGTTTAGCTCTACTATGCAATATAGGATTATAAGAGAGATTGATTGGACTAGTATTATCACAGTAGATAGGAGAAGCATCAAAATGTATGTTAAAGTCTTGTAGCATTTGCTTCATCCATAGGACCTGGGCACAACAACTCCCATCTACAATGTATTCAGCCTCAGTAGTTGATAATGCCATGATGCTCTATTTCTTGGAAAACCAAGACACCAAGCATGGTCCTAGAAGGAAGAAAATGCCACTTGTGCACTTTCTATCAACCAAACAATCTGTGTAATCTGCATCACTATATGCCACAAGAGTAAAGTCCCTTGACTTAGGATACCATAGTCCAAAATTTTGAGTTTTGGCTAAGTACCTCAAAATCCTCTTAACGACAATAAGATGCGATTTCCTAGGGCTAGATTGAAAGCGAGCACACAAGCCAACACTAAACATAATATCAGGTCTAGAGGCAGTTAAATAAAGTAAACTTCCAATCATACCTCTATAGAGCTTCTCATCTACCTTCTCAGTGTTGGACATGGGAGTATCCATCGGCTTCATGTTCTCCATCCCAAAGCATTTGAGTAGTTCATGTGTGTACTTGCCTTGGTTGATGAAGTTTCCATCTTTTGTTTGCTTGATTTGAAAGCCGAGGAAGAAGGTCAACTCACCCATCATGCTCATCTTGAACTCACTCTGCATGAGAGAACTAAACTCCTTGCAAAGGTCAAAATCAGTCCCACCAAAAATGATATCATCAACATAAATTTGAATAATAAGAAAATTGTTAGAAGTGTGCTTTAGAAACAAGGTGGAATCAACTTTGCCCATGACATACCCATTATCTAAAAAAAAGTTCTTTAATTTCTCATACCAAGCTCGAGGTTCTTGTTTGAGTTAGAGAGCTTTTTGCAACAAATAAAAATAATTGGGTAGCTTGTCATTTTCAAAGCCCGGAGGTTGAGCAACAAATATTTCCTCCTCGATTGTACCATTCAAAAATGTTGTTATAACCCCAATTTTTGGGTTCAAATAGTGAGAAATGTAATTTCTCATATTAAAGATAATTGAACAATTAATGATACGATTTGTTTTGAATAAATGGATTCCCTTCACAATAGCCTTGATTGGTTTCTTTGTGGGCTTTATTGGCTATTGGGCCCAATAACAAGGAAATTCAATGAGTAAAAGGATAATTGAATTTTTAAGAAAAGAAATATGTAGAAACCTCTAGAAGGAAAATCCAAAGAGGATTTCGTGCCTCTTGGGTTCCTTGGGTACCAAGGAGTCCAAGGTTGCAAAAAGAAAGCAATACGAAAAGAAAAGATTAAATAAGTATTTCTTTATGAAGAAAGAAATTGAAAACATTGACGAAATGTGGAAATTAAGAGAAAAGATGTATAATTGAGTTACCCTTTATGGAATTTCGTATCCCAAGGATTTCTTATGATAAAAGGGATGCCAATGAGGAAAATAGAGGAGAAATAAAAAGAAATTCTCAAAAATAGATATTTTTTAATGAGAAATAAGTAAGATAATGTAAAATATTGCATAATGATGCATCTAGAAGGATAATAAGTATCCTTAAAAAGTAATTTCGAAATAATAAGGTTTCTTGGGTGCCAAGGAGCCCCAATAAAGAGGAAAGAAAGAGAAAATACTAAAAAGGCAAAATAAGAGGATAATGTGTTGCATTATTAATGAATTTTATGATATTGAAAGAAGTATTGTTCCTTTTAAAAGGAAATAGAAATTTCGAGGTCAATAAATTAAAAGGCAAGAATAATGAAAACAAAAGAGAGGTTTTTCATGTTCCTATATATTCAAGTAATAAATAATATTAAAGAAGAAAGTAGGACAGAGAACTTTGCTTCCTCGTGAAGGAATTAGATTTCTAATAAAGAACCTTATTTCTTTTCCCTCTTGGGCAAGCACGTCAGGGCGTGGATGTCCTCCCTATATAAGGGGTCAAATCCTTGCCCAAGTCCAGGGGGACCTCACATGGCTATCTCTCTCTTCCATCTTCTTCTTCACGTTTCTTTTGCTTAAAAACCCTAAGATAGACGTGTAGTGGAATCGGGGGCAGCAGGGACTCCTGGAACCATCACGATCAAGGAAGGAGATCCCACGATGCCAAAGTGTTGTTCCGCCATCACCACCATGCCTGAGATCGTGTTGGACAACAACAGCGTGGATGCAGGGCCTGCTGCTGGTTGCAGTCGTGCCCAGCTCCATCCGGAGGTCCTAGCCACAGGCCAAGGGCACCACGAGATACGGGGAGATGCGGCGAAGCTAAGGGGGCCAACTCCGGTGGCCGACGAAGTCCAGAGAGGGCGGCGCAGCCTCACCCACTCCATGCCTGCCGCTGCGGCGCTAGGGCGCGCGCGGGAGGAAGAAGAAAGGGGCAGTTGGACCATTTCGCCCCTCAGCGGGCTGAAGATCTACTGACTAATGCAAGGGCATAACGGTCTTTTAATTATAAACTCAAGCGGGCCGCTTCATTGCATGGGAGCGCATACGTGGCGCCATCTGATTGGTCCAAAAGTAAGTTTTTTTTACAAATTCGTAACTAATGAACCGTAGCTCATCGAGACAAATTATATATGTATTTTGATCAGAAAAATGCAAGGAAACCATTAAAAATAGTTTTATAGCCTGAATCTGATCATAGTTTGAAAAGTAGTGTAATTTATCAACTTTAACATAATGATGATTAAAGAAACCCTATTTTGATATAATTAATGTCATTCGTAGGGTTTAATGGGTCATTAGAGTTGATATTAACCTGTTAAATGTAAAATGGTAAATTATGTTCAAAAAGGAGGAACTTTGCACATGATTAGTCTAATATAGGGTTTATGTGCTTAAATATGCATGGAATTTAAAAGTGCATAAAGTTATCATCTTTAATGATTCAATTAAGGAAAAACCCTTAGATTTGATGATAGATGGATAATTCAAGCTAATATTAACATGTTGTTAATAAAAGAGAAAATAGGATTTAAAAAGATGATCTTTTTATATAGTTGGTCTCATTTAGGGTTCTATGTACATGAATATGCCTTAATGGGATTAGAAACCCTAATTTATGTTGATATGAATTCTAATGGTTTTAATTGTACAAATCGAAGAATAAAATAGAGATATGATGATTCGAAGATAAATTGAGTACCAAAGATCTTTAATGTGAATTATTTAGATAATTAGTGTTTCCTAGTGTATAAAAGTGGAAATAGTGATAAATAAGGTTCATGTATGTGAGTTGAATTATAATGAAATATGATTTGTCAATTTGAAAGAAACCAAAGATGATAATTAGCCTTAATGTTTTGGATATGACCTAAAAGGATAAATAAAATAGTTTTAGTGTAAAAGAAACATATTAGACTTAATTGACATTCAATTGTGCCTATGATGCAGAAATTAAAGTTTGTGAACTAAAAGAGCATTAAAAGTGATAAATGCATAATGAAGACTAAAACCCTAATAAAACCCTTAAGTTGGCCTAGAAATCATAAGGTGGAATCCAAGTTGATCTTGAGGATGTTTTGAATAAAACAATGACACTTGAATGTTATGCATTATTTTCATGATATTGTTGATTGCTTGTTAATTGTGTTGAATGTTAATGCATGGACATCAAGTTACTATGGATCAGGTATGTGGTTACGATTATGAATAACCGCTATAGTTTCCGGATGGATTCCCGAATGTTTAATCGCATTGAATGCAACTAAACTGTTGGATGTTTATTTATTTCATGCAACTATAAAGTGACTATGATTATCACTATAAATGTGCATATATAACTGGCTAGATCCGGGTCCACCTCTGTTACTTTGAAAAGGCTAAAAAGGGGTAATCCTAGAGTAAGGTCTAGGTTACCGTGAGTTAAAGACTCTTTAGCAAATCCTGAGTTAAGGAGTGGTCTACTTACGAGTAGTGCCATGTGACTCAACCCTAGAAACTGGTTCACTTATAGGTGGATCATGAGGGGTTTAATGGGGACAACACAGAGGATAGGGTACTCTTGGATCGCAGAGTTATATCTAAAACGTAATATTGGTTGTTAACTAAGTAATTGAATGATTACATTGTTATCATAGTTGCAAGTTTATTGTTTCCCCCACATACCAGCTTCGGCTGACCGACGTTTTGTTTGTCGGAATTTTAGGTACAAGCCAAAAGGACAAACAGTAAATCGTCACATTGTGAGATACATGAAGAAAATACAAGGAGGATTAGTTAGTGTAGAATCATTAAGTGGATAGAAGTTAGAAATCCAAAATTTCAAAAGGTATGCAAAGTTTATTTTCTTACAGCTTTTCAATTTAGTATGTTAAAATTTGATAATTATTCTTGGTTAATTGTCGAACCTTTGATCCGGAAGGCATGGGTGCGGCTTCGACCTCTCGGTCTCCCTTAATTTGGGGTTATCGGGAGGTGGGGTCGTAACAAATGCACTTTTAACATCCATTTGATATAACAATAAATTTTTGTAACTAGCAAAGGCAAGTAGCATTCTAATAGATTCAAGTCTAGCAACAGGAGCATAAGTTTCATCAAAGTCAATACCTTCCTGTTGGTTGTTACCTTGTGCGACTAACCCTTGCTTTGTTCCTTACCACTTTTCCTTGCTCATCTAGCTTGTTGTGGTAGACCCACTTGGTGCCAATGATCTTTGTATCACTTGGCCTTCTCATTAGAGTCCACACACAATACTTCTCAAATTGCTCCAGCTCTTCTTGCATGGCAAGGATCCACCCATCATCACCAAGGGCTTATTTGATGTTCTTTGGCTCTAGTTGTGAGATGAAGGCATTTTTTTCTTGTTATTTGTTGTATGCAGCTCGTGTCTTCACTCTCTCGAAAGGGTTGCCAATGATTAGCTCCTTGGGATGGCTCTTTGCAAAGTGGGGAGTTGGATCCTTCTTTTCTTCTTCATCTGCTTCTATTACCTGCTTACCATTTTTGTCAATGTTGAGGTCTTTCAAGATAGGAATTAAGTCATCTACAACATCATTATCAACAACATGCTTGCCAACAATAGGGTTAGTTTCAATAAACTTAACATTAATAGATTCTTCAATTTTAGACAATTCAATGTTGAAGACTCTATAACCTTGCTTGTAGTGCTATAGCCTAGGAAGAAAGCCTTATAAGATTTTAGATCAAACTTGTAAAGAGAATCCTTCATATTCAAAACAAAACAAGGACATCTGAAAACATGAAAGAAATCAATTGATGGTTTTCTACCACGCCAAAGCTCATAGGGAGTTTTCTTCAAACAAGGATGTGTAAAAAAACTTGATTCTGCACAAAACAAGCGGTACTAACGGCTTCGACCCAAAACTTCTTAGGAATGTCATATTCAAGAAGCATTGTCCTCGCCATCTCTTAAAGTGACATGTTATTCCTCTCTACTACCCCATTTTGTTGAGGAAAATGAGAAGAAGAGAAATTGTGCGAGTAACCAGATTTTTCAAAAAAATGTTCAAAAAGATCATTTTCAAATTCTCCCCCATGGTCACTGTGGATAGAAACAATCCGGCAAGAAGCTTTGTTTTCAACTCATTTAAAAAAGCTCGAGAAAACATCAAGAGTATCACTTTTTGAAACGAGGAAGAAGGTCCAAGTATATCAAGAAAAATCATCGATAATAATAAGAAAATACTTGGAACCACGAAGCGTTTGCGTTCTCATTGGTCTTAATAGATCAATATGAAGAAGCTCAAGAACTCTTTTGGTACCCATGACTCCTTTGGATTTGAAGGAGGATTTGGTATGTTTCCCTTATGTACAAGGTTGACATTCCTCATCCTTTTCAAAATCCAATTTGAGAAGTCCTCAAACCAAATCCTTTTTACTCAACTTCTTCATTTGATGCACATTCACATGACTCAAATGACGATGCCAAAGAAAAATATCATTTTTATCCACTACCAAGCATCTATCAAGAACGGGCTTAAGATCATCAAGAACAATAACATAAAGATTACCATTTCTAGTTCCCTTATATATGACATTGTAAAAGAGGGAATCTATAAGCAAACATTCTAAGGATGTAAACAACACAAGATATCCATTATCACATAGTTGACTTACACTCATGAAATTGTAATGTAGGCCATCAACAAGCAAAACATTCTTAATACATAGCTCATTTCCTACATAGCTCATTTCCTACATCACCCTCACCTATGACCTTACCCTTCTTGTTGTCCCCGAAGGTTACCAATTATCCTTTCTTTTTCACAAACTTGTTGAAATGGCTGATTTCTCCAATCATGTGCTTAGAGTAGCCACTATCAACAATCCATCTCTTTTTAACCTGCAAGAAAGAAGGATGTCAGAACCCAACTCAAACTTTGGGATCTGGGGTTAGCTTAAGGACCCATTTCATCTTTGGGTTGGTCCCCTTGGGCTTGTAAGGACAATAAGTAGAGTAATGGTCATCTCATTTACAATGAACACAAACCATAGGGTTCTTAAAGCCAGAAGTCTCTCCATGGAAAATAGGAGGTTCCACACTCTTCTTCTTACCCTTGTTCTTGCTCTTTTTTCATACTTTTGGGAGTAGTCCCATCATATCCCAAACTGCTAATACCAATTTGTTTGGTAGAGTGTTCTAGGACATCATTGAGAGATTTCTTTCCCGAGAGAAACTTTTTCAAAGAAGATCTTAACTTGGCATTATCATCACTAAGGTTAATGACAGTAGTAGAAAGACTAGAAAGATCATCTCTAGCATGCAATAGGTCAGCCTCTAAACAGTGGGCTTTAGTATGAAAGGAATTTTGTTCTAACGCTATGCTAGCAACTTCATTACTTTGCAAAATAGGTCTAGAAGATAAATCATTAACTTGAGCAAGTAACTTGGCATTTTTAGATTTAAGCCAAATAATTTCTCTTTGATAAGCATAAACTTCATTCCTCCTAGCATCATCAATGAGTTTGAGTTCTACATTTTCAGTTTTAAGACCATCAAGCTCATCTAGGCACTTTTGGTTTTCCATCTTAAGATTTTCAATATTTTTAAGATATACACCATTCTCAACCTCTACTCCATTATGTTGAAGGTCAAGGTCAAGAAATTGCCCTTGCAAAGAGTCTATGCTATCAAGGAGCAGTTTTTCTTTTTTATCAAGAATCTCAATTTTAGCATAAAGATCATCAACTATCTGACCCGATCGTTTCCTTTTATATTTGCATTTAGTAAAGGATGACTGGCATTCATTTAGCATATCAATTAGAGTTTCCTTAGATAGCTCATGCAAATTGACTTCACTTACCTCACTTACCTCACATACATCTTCACTTGTAGAGGCCATGAGTGTAAGGTGGCATTCTCCATCTTCGGAGATTGAAGAGCTTGAGGAGGACTCCTCCCAAGCTGCATGAGTTGCATCTTTGGATCTTCTTTCTTTCTTTGCTTTCCTCTTGTACTTGCCAACTTTCTTGTACTCCTTGTCTTTCTTGTGGATACTCTTGTGATGACTCTTCTTGGCCTTTGAGCAGTCACTCTTGAAATGGCCTTTTGGCCACACTCATAGCATCTCAGAGTTGATGAAGAAGGCTTCCCCTTGTAGTGATTTCCCTTAGAGTAATTTGCTTCATGGTCATTTGGGCCTTCGCCTTCACTTGAGGAGGGGGTAGGACACTTTATAGCAAGTTGTTGTTGCTGCATCATCTCAGCTATTTGTGCTTCGAAGGTTGTGTCCTTTATCTTCTTGGACTCCTTCTCTTCCCTTTTCTCATCCTCTTCTTGCTTATCAAGCCTAGGTTCATGGGCTTGAAGGTTACCAACCAGCTCCTCGATTGACAACTCACTTAGCTTGTACACCTCTTCAATGGATGTAACTGTGACAAAGTGGTTTTTAGCAAAATAATGAGATAATTATTCTTTTGACCTCATTATAATCTCTCATGGTCTCAAATAAATTTATTGGCTTCATAATCATTTTTTGAGACTCAAATCCAAAATATGGTGATCAATGTAGTTTTTATACACATTATCACACCTCAAATTAGATCCAATCATCACTTTGTCCAAAGAATCAAATTGATATGTCAAACTTTGTCTTTTGATTCTCAAACATTTTATAGATATTATCCACGTTATTTTGAAGCTTTGATCCAAATTTGAGAACAATTGGGCATTTCTGCTATTTACTATGATTTCCTTAAGTTTATATGTTAAAAATCCTTTTATTCCCCTTTTATTTGCCCTTTTCTTGACTTGCCAAGTCAGAGATCTGTGGCAAGGGATCGGGGACGCCTCTCCACCCTTGGATATCCTTCCCACGGATCAGGGATAGATCCAGTGGCTACAGGATCATCTTCTACCTCCGCAATCAGCGGGAGGAGTAAATGAGGACCCGATTGAGAGATCTTGTGCCATTGACTACGATTCGAAATTTGAAGCGAGCCAAAATGACCCTCTCGCAATTTCGAACTCACCAAGCCCTATTTTGACCAGATTTCGGGCACCTTTGTGCCGCCAAAATGCTTTCCCCTCTTGGCCCTCTCTTCTCGGCGGCCATGACTGCAACTAGACCTCGAATTAGCCCTAAACCTAAGTCCTAATACTATATAAATCCCTCCCAAGGATCGCATACACTTCACCATGCTCAGAGACTCGCCCTTGCTCACCCCTCAGCCCTGAGTGCACCCCGTTTGTCTCCCCGACCTCCTTGCTGCTGGTGCGGTGCCGCCGCGTAGCCCAGTTGGGCGTCCTACCTCCTCGCTCCCTCTCCTCTCTCTCTCTGGCCACCAATGACTCCGCAAGAGCTCTCCGAAGCCGAACGGAAACTCAGCCGCCTCCCTCGCCCACTCCTTCTTTCAAAGATGCTCTACACCGGTGAGCCCCTCCACCCTGTTCTTGGGCTCGCGGGAGGCTCTGTGCGGGCAGGATACAGAGCCCTGAACCACCGGCTCAGCGCAAGATCGGCCGGCCCAAATGACCAGGCTGAACTGCTGATTGAACCAGGAAAATTGAGATCGAACCGACAAATCGAAGGCCTGAACCGAATCTTAACCAAGTGAGCTGCCTAGCTCACGTGGCTTGATCTGGGCCATCCAAGCGGCATCCAATGGCCATACTTTATCTGACATAAGGTATTTTTACATCTCCTCTCTGCTTGAAAATTCAATTAAATGCTGAGATCTCGATTTAATCGTAGAAAATGCATCCTAACTCCAAATAATTCGAATAAGTAGTCCATTTTGATTAGAAAAATCCAATGGATTGTTTAAAAATACTTTTGAATCCCGATTCTAAATGATGCTCACTGATATCCCTAGATCATACACTCTTGCTCATTTAATTTTTCATATGGCTCAATAATGATGTCTAATCTTTTGAAACCCTATATCTGACTCTAATGATAATCCTGAAATACAAATCTAGATCCAATCTATTTTGACTCTTTAAAATGAATCATTAGTGATCTAGATCTAATTGCTTGATTCAATCTTGATTAGAATCTTTATGAATAATGAGTAAATTTTGATATTGATCTTAAGCTTGCAAAACCCTTGATATAGTTTTGACCCATCAATCTGATCTTGAATATAAATAATGTTAGAACAACATGATGATCTAAAGATTTGATGATGACTTGGATAATGATCATAAATTAGGGTTAGCACATATAATCCTAGGAAACCTAGGAAAGTCATTCACACTCGAATATACATTGGATACTTGAAATAATGTTGGACATATTGGAATATTGATCATAAGTGAATGACCCAACCCTAAGGTTGACATAGGAAAAGTGTAACCCTAATCTCGAATATTGCAACATGATATCCAAATATCTTGATCTTGACCCTTGATCCAAATATTGTGTTTTAGGATCTAACTCGAAGGGTCGACCTATTATTCGTGATCTATACTTGAAATCTTGATGAAAGGTACACTATTATATGAATCCTCCTTGATTGTATTGTAGATACTTTTATGTATCTCTTGATTGTATACTTGGCTATTTACTTGGATGAGCTATTGTTCCCTATGATTAGTCTTCTGTTTTTCTATACTATATTTTGAAAAACATGAAAATATAAATTGCATGCCCATTATGACTGCTCGTATATTGATAATGATGATGATATTGATAATGTTGATAATGTGGATATTGAGTACAACAACCCCCTCATTTGGAAGTGGGACTTGTACATTGGCTTCCTATGTTCCTATGGTGAAAAGGGGCCTAGTGACCTTCCCCATCGCGTTGGGGTAATAGAGTCATACAAAATATATAAGCATGCTTCTTGAATTACAGCATAATGGGAATTCGTAATAAAAGTTGATTTGCTTGAAAAACTTGTCGAATAAATGTTGGTTTTGTAAATTGCTCGTTATTCTTTGAATATAAGTCCTGCCAAGTATACATATCTTTCTTATAAACTGTTTTCCTTGATTTTGATAGCGTACCGTGAAATTGCATGATTGTGTCTTGTTTTTCTTGATTTTAGGCAATGTATATGGAATACTGACTAAGATTCGCTTCCGCACTCATACACTCTGATGACAAAGATATATTGGTGAAATCTCCATATTGGGTTAGTTGTTCTTTAATTATCCAGTTTTTGAGTTATTTATTTCTTATTGTATATGCCAGTGTGTTAGATCCTACGGGGCCACTCAGGGACGGGCGCTTCAATCCTTTTTCTACTGTTTCGGCAGTAGGATTGGGATTGGGGTAAGAACGGTTCCGTGACAGTTGGTATCAGAGCTTACACACTCTCATATACTTTAAGTAAATAATTTCTCAAGTCTCTTACACCCAAGAAACCCTAAAATCCATAATGGTGAAAATTGAGGTGTCTAGGCTCGGGGTCCTGAAATAATTTCTCCTATCGGTCTTCACGGTGGCTGAGATCCCCCACTCTACCTGGCCTTAATTGATCCAAAACTGGACCTAATGGTTCTCTTGTGAAACCCTAGAGAGTCTTCTAGCATCTCATCTTTTCTTTAAGGACAATCCTAAGACACCCATGTAGATGAAGATTAGGTAGTCTTCTTATCTCATCATGTGGTCCTTCTCATGACCTTTTGCCACATGATGTCTCAATTATGGGTAGCTTATGAATGGAAAAAAAAATGAATATTGCTAAATCTTGAAATTTAATACCATGATCTGACCTAAATTTGAAAACTCAATTTTGATCAAATACTCATGTATGATCCCTAATATCACGAACACTCAATTTTGACTATGTTTGAGGTGATGATATGGTCAAATAAGGATGACTTATACCTTATACCTTATTTTTGATAAGGTCCCTATTTTGATTAATGTCCATGTTGCCCTATTATTGATTAGACCTCATACATAGATAAGAAAACTTGTACCCTATTTGATACATATCATGACTAAGCCATCAAGTGACTAAGTCTAAGACTCACAAAACCATGATGTAAGACTATGATGCAAAAGCAGTTTTCCTACTGACTATTGTTGCCTTTTGCAATCTCGATTTTGATATTACGCTCTAATTCCTCGAATGTCAAATTCAAATCCTCGATTCTCAAATTTGTCACTACCTTGATATTGAAAGAAAGAATTGCAAATCTTGACATTATTGACCTATTATCTTGAATTTTGATCTTATGACCTGGATATATATGATCTAATCATGGATACTCTCCCTATTTGAATAAGCTCAATTGATAACGACTAGTTGTTAATGTGCCAGATTAGGGTGGTAGTTGACTCATGACTCCCCTAACCTAGGTCACATCCCCATCATGACTACCTCTAAGTTTTCATCCTATTGATTATTTAGAGTTTGGAAAGGTATCCCTTTCACCCATTTTAGACTGGTTGACCTAAGCCTAATAGGTTGAACCCATGGTTAATACTCGATCTTGAATATTGACTTGATAATGATCTTGAAATATGACAATGTTGACTATAGCTTGTGGTTTATTTCCTAGATAGACCTAGGTCTAGATCATTCATCAACCTTGGAAACATGATAATGAAATTATGATATGTTGCTCGAATATTGAATAATGTTTCTCAAAATTGGATATAGATGAATGATACCCCCTAAGGTCTAAATAGGAATCGAAACCCTAGCTTCAAAATTTTGGACCTATAACTATTGATGCTTCAAATCTCGACTCTTGATATTGATTAATGGACTTGTGACTCATGATTATCAGATCTCAATAATGATACAAATCCTATGATCACACTATTTGGACATTGAGATATATGACTATTGACTTTCATAAATCTCAAAATTTGAAATTTTGAAATGATGACTATTTTGACTTCTTGATTTATGAATTAGGGTTTAGCTCTCATTAGGACTAGGGTGGGGACTTTCCCATTGAATTTGAGCTCAAAATGATGATATTGAAAGTATGATGTTGTCTTGAAATGTTGAAAATATGAAATCTCAAATCATGGACGTATAACCCCACCTAGGACAATGGAGAAGCTAGGACCCTGATATATTGGGATTGAGAGTCACCTTGTATACTTAATTCAAGAAACTATATTTGTTTGACCTAAGATATGATCTATCCAAAATTTGTGATCAATAGGATTCTTTCCATATTTGCGACTCGTATGCTGATTTTAGACAATATATGCATTGACCTTGATACTCAATTACTCAATGATGAAACAGGTTGGTACCAAATTAGTTATGATATGGAACATGGAATCTCAATTATGATTATTAGATTACTTGAAATTTGAGGACATGATTGTAATTATATAATTGAGGATACTCTAGTATTTGAGGATATGATATGGTTTTTGATAGTTCTGATTTTGAGGTTGTTTTGAATTTTGGGGACAAAATTCATTTTTAAGGAGGGAAGGATGTGACAAAGTGGTTTTTAGCAAAATAATGAGATAATTATTCTTTTGACCTCATTATAATCTCTCATGGTCTCAAATAAATTTTATTGGCTTCATAATCATTTTTTGAGACTCAAATACAAAATATGGTGATCAATGTAGTTTTTATACACATTATCACACCTCAAATTAGATCCAATCATCACTTTGTCCAAAGAATCAAATTGATATGTCAAACTTTGTCTTTTGATTCTCAAACATTTTCAAGGTATTATCCACGTTATTTTGAAGCTTTGATCCAAATTTGAGAACAATTGGACATTCCTGCTATTTACTATGATTTCTTGAAGTTTATATGTTAAAAATCCTTTTATTCCCCTTTTATTTGCCCTTTTCTTGACTTGCCAAGTCAGAGATCCGTGGCAAGGGATCGGGGACGCCTCTCCACCCTTGGATATCCTTCCCACAGATCAGGGATAGACCCAGTGGCTACGGGATCATCTTCTACCTCTGCAATCAGCGGGAGGAGTAAATGAGGACCCGATTGAGAGATCTTGTGCCATTGACTACGATTCGAAATTTGAAGTGAGCCAAAATGACCCTCTCGCAATTTCAAACTCACTAAACCCTATTTTGACCAGATTTTGGGCACCTTTGTGCCGCCAAAATGCTTTCCCCTCTTGGCCCTCTCTTCTCGACGGCCATGACTACAACTAGACCTCGAATTAGCCCTAAACCTAAGTCCTAATACTATATAAATCCCTCCCAAGGATCGCATACACTTCACCATGCTCAGAGACTCGCCCTTGCTCACCCGTCAGCCCTGAGTGCACCCCGTTTGCCTCCCCGACCTCCTTGCTTCTGGTGCGGCGCCGCCGCCTAGCCCAGTTGGGCGTCCTACCTCCTCGCTCCCTCTCCTCTCTCTCTAGCCACCAATGACTCCGCAAGAGCTCGCCGAAGCCGAACGGCAACTCAGCCGCCTCCCTCGCCCACTCCTTCTTTCAAAGTTGCTCTACACCGGCGAGCCCCTCCACCCTGTTCTTGGGCTCGCGGGAGGCTCTGTGCGGGCAGGATACAGAGCCCTGAACCACCGGCTCAGCGCAAGATCGGCCGGCCCAAATGACCAGGCTGAACTGCTGATTGAACCAGGAAAATTGAGATCTAACCGACAAATTGAAGGCCTGAACTGAATCTTAACCAAGTGAGCTGCCTAGCTCACGTGGCTTGATCTGGGCCATCCAAGCGGCATCCAATGGCCATACTTTATCTGACATAAGGTATTTTTACATCTCCTCTCTGCTTGAAAATCCAACTAAATGCTGAGATCTCGATTTAATCGCAGAAAATGCATCCTAACTCCAAATAATTCGAATAAGTAGTCCATTTTGATTAGAAAAATCCAATGGATTGTTTAAAAATACTTTTGAATCCCGATTCTAAATGATGCTCACTGATATCCCTAGATCATACACTCTTTCTCATTTAATTTGTCATATGGCTCAATAATGATGTCTAATCTTTTGAAACCCTATATCTGACTCTAACGATTATCCTGAAATACAAATCTAGATCCAATCTATTTTGACTCTTGAAAATGAATCATTAGTGATCTAGATCTAATTGCTTGATTCAATCTTGATTAGAATCTTTATGAATAATGAGTAAATCTTGATATTGATCTTAAGCTTGCAAAACCCTTGATATAGTTTTGACCCATCAATCTGATCTTGAATATAAATAATGTTAGAACAACATGATGATCTAAAGATTTGATGATGACTTGGATAATGATCATAAATTAGGGTTAGCACATATAATCCTAGAAAACCTAGGAAAGTCATTCACACTCGAATATACATTGGATATTTGAAATAATGTTGGACATATTGGAATATTGATCATAAGTGAATGACCCAACCCTAAGGTTGACATAGGAAAAGTGTAACCCTAATCTCGAATATTGCAACATGATATCCAAATATCTTGATCTTGACCCTTGATCCAAATATTGTGTTTTAGGATCTAACTCGAAGGGTCAACCTATTATTCGTGATCTATACTCGAAATCTTGGTGAAAGGTACGCTATTATATGAATCCTCCTTGATTGTATTGTAGATACTTTTATGTATCTCTTGATTGTATACTTGGCTATTTACTTGGATGAGCTATTGTTCCCTATGATTAGTCTTCTGTTTTTCTATACTATATTTTGAAAAACATGAAAATATAAATTGCATGCCCATTATGACTGCCCGTATATTGATAATGATGATGATATTGATAATGTTGATAATGTGGATATTGAGTACAACAAACCCCTCATTTGGAAGTGGAACTTGTACATTGGCTTCCTATGTTCCTATGGTGAAAAGGGGCCTAGTGACCTTCCCCATCGCGTTGGGGTAATAGAGTCATACAAAATATATAAGCATGCTTCTTGAATTACAGCATAATGGGAATTTGTAATAAAAGTTGATTTTCTTGAAAAACTTGTCGAATAAATGTTGGTTTTGTAAATTGCTCGTTATTCTTTGAATATAAGTCCTGCCAAGTATACATATCTTTCTTATAAATTGTTTTCCTTGATTTTGATAGCGTACCATGCAATTGCATGATTGTGTCTTGTTTTTCTTGATTTTAGGCAATGTATATGGAATACTGACTAAGATTCGCTTCCGCACTCATACACTCTGATGACAAAGATATATTGGTGAAATATCCATATTGGGTTAGTTGTTCTTTAATTATCCAGTTTTTGAGTTATTTATTTCTTATTGTATATGCCAGTGTGTTAGATCCTACGGGGCCACTCAGGGATGGGCGCTTCAATCCTTTTTCTACTGTTTCGGCAGTAGGATTGGGATTGGGGTAAGAACGGTTTCGTGACAGTAACCTTGGGCTCCCATCTCTTAGGAAGAGATCTCAAGATCTTGGAGTTGATAGTGCCTTTGTCTAACTCACTCCCAAGGGCATCCATTGATGATCACATTGAGCCTAGTGTACATATCAGCCACTCTCTCATTCTTACCCATCTTGAGTTCTCAAGTAGCCCACCAAGCATGTATATTTTGGCTTCCTTTACTTGCTCCGTACCTTCATAGGTGACACATAGTTTGTTCCAAATTTCATGTGTGGTGTCCCAAGAAGATATCCGGTTGAACTCAGAGGGAGTGAGGGTTGCGTAGATGATGTTCACTGCTCTTTCATTGAGTTGGGCTTGCTTCATTTGAGCTTCAGTCCAAGTGGGGATATCCCCATTTGGTTCTTCATACTTGAGGTGCACCACCTTCCACATCTTGTAGCTCACACCTTGAAGGTAGAACTACATTCTTCTCTTCCAATATAGGAAGTTGGTATCGTCAAAGATCAGAGGTCGCATGGAGAAGTTCCCTTCTAGGTTGAGGGATCCAAGTGTCAAATCGCCCATCTTCTCCTACTTATTGAAGTAGCTTGGAGAAGACCTACTCTGATACCACTTGTTGGATCAATGGGCTCTAGGGGGGGTGAATAGAGCTTCACAATTCTCACAAGACAAATTAGACCACCAAATTATATAAAGTGTAAAAGCTTAAACAAGCAGCGATTTGATGTCTTAATCTGACATACATAGAAAGGATGAGAGACAAGGATAAGAAAGCACTTAGACAGGTGGTTTAGAGTGGTTCCATGTCCTAAACTTAGGAGTAATGTCAGTCCACTATCTAGAGTGGGTTAGTATCTTGAATTTGCAATCTTGGTACTCATATATTCCACAATAAGATTATAAGACACAACAACCACACATGCAAGGGCTTAGTACCTCCAGCAAAGATCTTCAACCTATAGAAGGTTCTTACCCACTTGAACCATGGAGTCTTCAGCCATCAACATGGACTTACCCACTCCTTCCTTCAAGTCTGCTGTCTTCAAGGGATTACATATCTTCCTTGAGTGTTGCCTTTACTATCTCCTTCACTTGGAGATATTGAGCACCTATCTCCTTCACTTGGAGATCTGGAGGACCTTGTTTTCTTCAACCTTTAAGAACAACACCTCCTTCTCCTTCACTTGGAGAAGATCTTCAAACTTTATCTTCAATGGGAATTGAGGTAGGAAGATGGAGGAGGAGAGATTTACATCAATACAGGGAGTAGCTCTCTTACACAAGAACCTATCTCACTCATACTCATGAATTTGACTTGAAGGTAGAGAGAGAAAGGGGCTCAAAGGGTTAGAACACTCTCAACTATGCTAGAACCAAGTTTGCAATGAATGAGCAGCCTTGGAATGAAATCCAAGAGATCCTATTTATAGTTGAGGGTGCCCCTTTAAGTTGTGATACACTTAGATAGAAAAATAGCCATTTTTTGCTCAAAGCAACGACTCTATTTTCGCTAAAAACACACATCAACGGTCACATCACTTTTTCTGCAAAATTCTGTATAGTGCAATCGGTCGAGTTTCAATAAAGTTAACTCAACTGATCAAGTAAAAGACAAAACCAATATTCAAATTGTCGGTCGAGTTTGTCCTGGGGAAACTCGACCGATCACTGAAGATCGTTTTGGTCAGGCACTCGATCAGTCGAGTTCTGTGAAAACACAACTCGACCGATGCTATCTCCAGAAAACTTACCAAGATGGATCGGTGGAGTTTGTCCTAAGGAAAACTTGACCGATCGACAGTCTGTTGTCAATCTTTGGAAAATGCATCTAAAGTGATTTTACTTTGGCATTTTATGTCCCAATCATTTTTCTCATCTAAGTTACAAGTCAATTCATCATTACAAGTGATTACATAAATGTTCTAAGGTCATTTACATGGATTTCTACAAATACACACTTGTAGCTCTTTGACTTGAACTTGAGCCATTCTAAGGCTTTTGATTTTGGATCCTTTTCATGTACCTAATACCTGAAATCAATCTTTAATACACATATTAGATACATAATGGTTAAGTCATTATCAAAACATGGACAATGTATAACCTCAAGGTCAACAATATCTTCATGAAAAGACCTAGAATGTAGACATATCCTTCCCTAGAAGCACACTATCAAGAATTGGTCTTGAAGTAAGTGGGTCATTGCCATGATCCATGAAAGGAAGTGGTGATTCCTATAAAAACCAAAAGGTCAATCATCATGCCTAGAGATTACTTAGGATAGAACAACCACTCCATGTAGGTTCCTAAGGTTCATGTCATAAAAAATACCATGCTAGTTATAGTTCCTCACCCCACAATGGTAATATAGGTGGAAGCCCCTAAGCCAACAACAACACTAGTTGTGTCTCATGGTGACATTTTGACATAAGTTCCTTCACACCTCGATAGAGGCAAAATTAAGGTAACTACCTATGTAGGAGACCCTACCAACATGCCCAGAAAGGAGACAAAAAAAGTTTCCAAATTTCTTTTAAACACTAAGAAATTACCTCCCACTTATGATCTCTACAAGGGAACCAATCCCAAAGGATCACATATAATTCAATTTATCAAAGAACCTAATGAAGAGGTATCTCTAGAAGAGGTACTATAAAGTTCCCACACGTAGAATAATTTATGAAGACACTCAAAGGGGCTTACATCTCCAACGATGTGAGACTAAAAGAACTTCCTGCCACCATTGAGTTAATCACCACTCCACACTTGATCTCCTTTTCCAAAGATCAGATACATGTGTGAGGGAATCACAACAAGAATCTATTGATCGAAATGATCTACATGGGGCTCAAGATTCCCTCTTGCTTTGCTGATTAAGGAGCATGCCTCAACGTGTCCCCAATCAAGCCACTTATCTGTCTGGTAAGTGACCCTTCGAACTTGTTTCCAACCACCAACAAGCTACATCCTTTGACGGTGTAACAAAAGAAACCTTTGTATAAATCACCCTCAAGCTATATATTAGAGCATAAACATTGCGCTCTTATTTGTGGTCATGGAATTGAGTCCCTCCTTGATCCTCCTCTAAGGAAGTTTGTGGATTCGTGATAATTGGGTGGTAAAGTCATCACAACATTAGAGACTCAAGTTCCAATAGGGGTGTGTTTTTGTCACATTTCAAGATGATTGCCCAGGAATCACCTTGGATCATAAAAATAATCTCCAATTTTGTTTTAATAAGTTTCAAATCACTAACATTAGCTATGCTCTGCCACAAATAAGATGATATCACCATCACCCTTATGACCCTACATTCTTTCACAACTACTAGTGGAGAAGCATATTTGTCTAGATGAAATATTGGGAGGCAAACAACAAGGATGTACAAATATCATTTTGATCCTACCAAGATGAAAGGGATTGGGCCTAGAGTTCTACAATTTGTCACATGTTCTACCTAGGATCACCTTCTGGACACCGTATTGGACGCCCATAGTGTTGTGTCCCACTACAAATGACTTCACTTGGAGGGGCAATCTCAACTATCTACCTCTCACCTAGGATGTAAGCAGAGAGGCCATATAGATTATATATATTAAGTATGTCAAATCATGGTATTGTGTCGATAAGATCTTGGCCTTGAGCATAAAGTTCTCTATCTTTACTTACCATTCACCATATCTACAGATGAAGAAGGATGTAATATTTCCAAGGCAATCGTCCCCATGACAACACCCTATGTGTGCATGAGGTTGGCGAAGACAACAGGGTGACTTCCCTTGTATTTCTACTAGTGTAAAGGAGATCATGATCATCATTGAAGACCCTCAGGGTGTTCAAACTTCCCAAAAACAATCAACAATCCAAAGATAAGATCTTCTCTCCAAATGAGAAAGAAATCAAGCTAATTCTTATTCTCATTGTTTAATTGTGCCCAAAGAACACCGACACTGGGTAAAACCATGAACATACCATGATGATACCATTGTAAGTTTAAGATCATAGACCCAAAACATTCAGAGACAAACACACAATCCAACCATGCTATTTTTGTTCATTCTGGATCTTCCCTGGGTGTCTATGTTAGAGTGACTTCGAAAAGAGGATCCAAGAAGATGCATAAGTAGGATATGACGTCATGTGGGACAACTAAGATGCATATGACATGATTGAAGTATGGGGATCAACCCATATTTGGGATACAAGTAGTATAAGACCCACAATCCCTCATATGCCCTGAGTAGAACAAAAACAAGTCCAAAAGTGGTTTGTGGAGGATCACCTCATCGTCAAGACTAGGTCACATTTCATACCAAAAAAAGCCCTTAACGGAGTGAAAACCTAATGTGGTGGAGATTCTAGAGTGGTTATATAGCCACACCTCCCCACACCCATCTTGTCTTCCTCAAAATCCCAATATATTTGAAGTCAACAAAATCACAAAAAAACACAAAATTATGGAAATCCAAAATTAATAAAAGACATTCCAACTTTCCTGGTGCTTGTTGATACTTCACTGAAGTTGTGCTGATATACAATGATGAAGAGATGGAGGTTGATGATGTCCCCATCCCTCAATATATAGCAAAGGAGCATCATCCAATTAAGATTGAAAATAAGAGAAAGACAAATGAACAGCTTAGGCCTCGAGCAATGCAAAGTCAAAATTGGTGTGCATCTACCTCAAACTATCAAAGACCAACTGATAGAGATCTTATCCCACTACGTAAATGTATTTACATATATCTACTTAGACATGCTAAGATTGGACGAGAAGATCACGGTTCATGGAATTCCTATCATCCATGTGCGTCCAACCCCTGTCAGGAAAAAAACCTATGAGAATGAAACTAGAATGGAGCCTCAAGATCAGAGAGAAAGTTCAAAGAACGTATAATGATGGTTTCTTAGAGATCTTCAAATACCCTACATGGACCACCAACATTGTACTTATACTGAAAAAGGATGTAAAAGTAAGAATGTGCATGGACTATCACAATCTCAACAAGGTGTCCCTTCAATACAACTATCCTCTACCATACATTAATGTTCTTGTAAAAAAGGCATCCAGTCGTATGCTTATGAGTTTCATGGGTGGGTTTGTCGGTTACAACCAGATTAAGATGACCAAGGAAGATGAAGAGAAGACACCTTTTATCACAAAGTGTGGAGTATTCTATAATGGGTCATGCCATTTGGTACCAAGAATGTTCGTGCTACATATCAAAGAGCGGCGGTCACTCTATTCTATGACATGATGCATAAGAATGTGTAAGTGTACATGGACGACATAATAACCAAATATAAAAATCTTGAAGACCACATGGCTAATCTAAAAATGCTATTTCAATGGCTATGATGATTCACTTTGTGCCTAAATCCAATCAAGTGCACCTTTGGGGTTACATCTGGTAACTTACGGTTGGGTTTTATGGAGGAACCATGTGCGGCAGAAGAAACAAAATAAACTATATTTCCACGCAACCCACAATAGGATCGCATCAAAAATAGCGTATTCAGAAAGAGTGTTCGCAGGATATACCTTGTCGCGGAGCAAGTCTGGCAACGTCCTGCTGCATGATGGTGTGCAATGCTCCTGGATTACACAGATGGTACTTCTCCCCCGCCCTCCGAACGTGTTGCGGGAAGATCCGGCGGAACTCCTTTCGTGTGTTGCATGTATGGACGGTCGTTGACGTCCTCTGAATGTAGGTGTCTCAGCGTCTGCATCCCTACTTCATCCATGCAGAAGTAATGGAACTCCATGTCATTCTTCTTAAGCCAATAGGAAGGAGTAGCCTATGTGCGATGACGTGATAGCATCACGGTGCTCTCCTTTCTCTTCTAAGGATGGTGACAACTAGGGTTTATGTATGTGAGTGTAAACTGAAAAGTTTCTCTCAATATCTTGTAAAGACATCGGTCGACAAGCCCCTTTAAATAGGATATGAAAGGAAGTAAAGTTTCCTAAACCCTTCGGTAAATAGAAGACTGCATTAAATGAAATGCTCGTGGATTAATTAGAATATTATGGAATTAATTAATTAACCAATTAATCATATTAATTGATTAGTTAATATTTAGACTCCATGCAATCGCTTGGGATGGCTATATGGGAATATATACCAACAGACTCCCACTTACACTCAGAGACAGTCACTCTAATTAATTGGCACAAACATTTTAACATATTCCAATATTATTCTAATGGATTACATAAAAATTTTAGTAATCAATGTGATTTGCAACAATTCCAATTAAATCCATAATTATACTCTTATTCCACACATCCTATGTGTGTGACCCTGTAGGCTCAAAATTACATTGGTTGTGATATCCATAATCGTATTATGATTTCACAAGCAATGATTGGTATCTAGCAAGAATTCAATGCAACCCAAGTAATTGAAGAAGTTAGATAACAACTTAACCTATAATTCATGACTGGTGTTACAGTGATTGTATAGTTCTTTTGTCATTGATATCCGAATTGAACTTGAGTCTTGGAATCGTCATCCTCTTTAACATTCAATCCATGCTCCTTGAACTAGAGAAGACTGTCTGAGATATATGTAAGCTCAATATCACATATTGACTCACATCAGCATGGTCATGCATTTCTCAGTCTCACTTATTAAGTGGCCGAAATATCAAACTCTTGTAGGAAGGAAAAATTTCATCTACATCACTCGCAGTCATCCACATGTGTCATAGTGCACCCAAGCACCATATTTATGGCAATCCTTATTCAGGATCACGGTGGATGATGTCAAAGTATACCGAATGACATGTGATAAGTGTAGTGACTTCAGGTCTAAGAACCACAATCACTACCATCACTATGAGATGTGACTCTAACTACCAATCATGGTATCCATGTGTCACTCCCAAGGTGGGTCTGTCTGATACACTATTCTCTAACAAGTATCTATGTATTTGGTTTGATATCTCTATATCATGGCTAATGAGATTCTTCCAGAAATCAAATACATTCTAATCTTATGTGTTATTGATATATATGGATATTTCTACCATAACAACCGATTAGGGAAAAAACAAGAATACATACTCTTAGCATACATATGATCTCACTATTCAGGTCATGAACCTGAAGAGATATGTCATTGAGTATATTATTCTGTAGACATCTATAAGTTTTGTGGTCATCTCACAATATAAAACACAAACATATAGATTGGAAACTTGCTTTTATTGATATGATCAATATAGTATTACAAAATCGTTTACATAGTATCCCATTACAATCATTAAATGATAGTCTCTATGGGCATACTTAGCAATAGATTCCCACTTGCACTTATAGCCAATCACTCATGAATGCCAATCCAAGTGATCAAACATGTCCATCATGTTTCTGCTGTGAAAGTTCTTTTATGAGCGGGTTAGCCACATTGCTTTCTGTAGGTACTCTACAAATCTTCATATCTCCTCACTGTATGATATTGCATATGAGATGGAACCTTTGTAGAATATGTTTAGAACATTGGTGCGATCTTGGTTGTTTAGGATGTGCAATTGCTTCATTGTTGTTGCAAATCAACTCAATTGCATCACTACCGCTTGGAACCACCCGAAGTTCAGAAATGAACTTCTTGATCCACACAAATTCCTTCACAGTAGTAGATGTGGCAATATATTTGCCCTCTGTTGTAGAATCTACAACCGTCTCTGACTGATATTGGCTCGTCATGCTCAAAGCATACGACACATCAGGACCAGTACATAACATTGCGTACATGATAGATCCAATTGCTAATGCATATGAAATCTTACTCATGCACACTCGTTCATCACATGAACTTGGACATTGGGCTTTATAGATCATAACCCAATGGGACATGGGCAAGTTACCTCTCTTAGAACCCTCCATGCTAAACCTCTTTAGCACCTTGTCATTGTATGTGTAACATCCCTGACCTGGGTTAAGGCTTAACCCTAGAAGTTTTTCTTAAGTAAGTCTTTTATATTCTTGTCTTCATCTTTTGAAAAGTAATTAAGACTAGAGGAAGGCTTATGATTCAATTTGGACCTATTTGAATAATGCTGAAACAATATCTTACCAGTTTTGGACTAAAGTGCAATTTACCCAATTTAAGGGGTTACCTTGCAAATGTTACATGATAAATGTTCCTCAAGTGTTATAGCATCATAAGAATTATAATGATGTTGAGGTATGGCTTCCAAAAGCCTAAGTTCCAAAAATGAGCTTGTTTGAATAATGTTTGTACGTTGAATGCTAGTTTTGGTGTAATTTGCAAATTACCCAAATTCTAGGGTTGAATATGCAAAATACCACTTCAAAAATGTCCCTACTGATTCTTTGTATCATTTAGAGAAAATAAAAAGAAAGGTACGTCTTGTTTGAACTACTTTTGAGGAGAGATAATCTTGATAATAAAATAATCAAGATTTCAGCATAATTGAAACCCTAATTTATTTTGTAGCAAAAATAAATATATTAATTGAAGTGCCCATCAATTAAAAAGGTTGTAGTTGAAATCCTATAGTGCAAGGACGTCCAAATTCCTTGAGTGGCATCAAAATATCCTAAGTAGGTGAAGAAATCCACTCACATTTGTTAATTAAAAAGTGATGTCCACTAAAAATGGATAATAGTATTATAATAATTAAGGTGCTTAAGTGGTTGCTTTTAATTCAAGGATAAATGAGAGGATATTGAGGGAAAAGGAAGATGGCTTCGAAGGCAAGGAATGGAGGGGGCATGTGGCAAGAAATTGGATGGATTTTTCCCTACTTTCTCTCTCTTAGAAAATCAATTACATATACTCCATTTTCTCCTTAATTGAAAGGCTATTTTGCAAACCATTTTCTTTCCCTTGCTTTGGCCGATGACCAAGGAGATTAGGAGCACGAGGAAAACGTTCCCCAAGCTTATGATAATCTCCATGATCATCTTCAACCTTGAATTGATGGTTGAAATCGGATTGCAACATTGATTTTCTTCTCTCTTCTATCCAATGCTCAACCTTGGCCATCTTTTGCATCCAAAGAGTTGGAAACGAACCTTGGATAGTTGAAGGAGCTTCTTTCACCATTAGAGACGTGAAGCTTGAAGCTTTGAATCTACTTTGAAGGCGGGTTCTATAACTTGAACCCATCAATGTTATTATTGACTTCAATTTTTTATCATATGTTGATCTTTTATTTTCATCTTGAATAATTGATGAATTCATATATATATGACAATGGAAATTGGAGGTCTGAAGCTTGATGATGATGAAATCATCTTAGCACACACCTCAAGAAAAATTAGAATTAAACGGTTTCTTTTGGTTGGTCAAACGATTTCAAACAGTTAGAGACCAAATGGTTTCAAACCGTTAGGTGACCAATCGGTTTCAAAACCGTTAGAGGTCAAACGATTTCAAACCCTTAGAGACCAAATGGTTTCAATGGATTCAAGGAACAATTGGTCTCATAACCAAATAGATTCAGATAATCAATCTCAATTGATTTTAGAACCCTAGCTCAATTGGTTTCAAAACCCTAGATATATTGATGTCAAAACTCTAATTTAGGTTCAAATGGTTTCAAACCCTAATAAGATCAAATGGTTTCAAAACCGATTGAAGATTTTGGACAAGACCATTTGAGGGTCTAACGGTCTTCAGACCATTTAAGGATGTTGAGACCAAGACCGTTTAAGGTCTAACGGTCTTCAGACCATTTGGAGGTTTGGTCCAAGACCGTTTGAAGGTTCAATTGGTCCAAGACCATTTGGCGGTTTGGTCCAAGACCGTTTGAAGGTTCAATTGGTCCAAGACCGTTTGGAGGTTTGGTTTAAGACCGTTTGAAGGTCAAGTGACCTCAAGACCATTTGAAGGTCAAGTGACCTCAAGACCGTTTGAAGGTCTAGTGATCTCAAGATCGCTTGAAGGTGCAATTGGTCCAAATCGTTTGAAGGTCTACATTGATTCAAAACATAACTTAGGTGATTAGTATAATTCACTTGATGCCTATGAAGGTGATAAATGCAATATACTATGATAAGCATAGGTGTATGTACTTAGTGAGAGGTTAAGTCAACCTAATAAGGTATGATGATGATGTTGTATGTTCCTAAGTACATGGAACAATGATACGTATGATTTAATACTTAAATAATGCTATGTGCTCCAAGATATGTGGAAGCACTAACTTAGGGTTTGGATTAATGAGATAATCATAAAACCCTAATCAATGGAGAATGGAAACCCTAATTGAGAAGGATGAGAAACCCTAACCCTAATTTTGGGTAATGGGTTGAGAAATCCTAATTGAAATGAAATGTAAAACCCTAATATGGGGTGATGTTATGTGAAACCCTAATATAGGGTGATGTTATGTGAAACCCTAATATGGGGTGATGTAATGTGAAACCCTAATTGATAAGATGGGAAACCCTAACCCTAATGAGGGAATAGTGATGTTATTTTTGTATTGCATAATGTTGATATGTAATTGATACGGTTGTTATCATGTACACTAACCATGTAGGTATCATGAGATGATGAGCATAACCAGGTATGAGCTATGATGTTAATGGGCCTTGTGAGCCATTATTTTATTTGTTGCCTAGTGAGAGGTGACAAGAAGTTGAATATGCCTGGTGAATTATGTGAGATGCTTGTGTAACAAGTATCATGAATACCTTGGTCAGATGACCTGGAGGTAATAGTTACATGATAGTGGTAACCATGTTCAGTGATGAACTAAGGGTTTGAATACCCAGATCCAGTAAACATGATGATGGTGTTGTTGAGGGATGTGAATTCCCAGTAATGAGACAAGGGATTGAGATCCCAATGTTCTATAAAGTTTTGAAAAGTACTTGATAGGAGTATTGTTTCTTTGTAGCATTTGTCATAATAATTCTTGTTTGAAAACTTGACTGATGCTAAAAGAATATGGTAATGTACTTAAATAATCAAGTGGAATATTATCATGTAGAGCCCTAGCCATATATCCATCATCGTCAGTAGATGGTGATGGTGAAACGGATTCTCCTACTGGTTAATCTGGAGCGTATATTGTTGAATATGTGGGGTTTCTCCTAGCCAAAAATAGGAGGATTAGAGTGCAACTTTGGTTGTAGACTCAAGATATGTTTAAGAGCATGGTGAATAGGCTCATGGCTCAGTGTGATGGAGCATGAATGCATTCATGGCTCAGAGAGCATGGTGAGTTGGCTTGTGGCTCAGATTTACTAGCGTCGG
This sequence comes from Alisma plantago-aquatica, assembly GCA_963693085.1. Lineage (NCBI taxonomy): Eukaryota > Viridiplantae > Streptophyta > Magnoliopsida > Alismatales > Alismataceae > Alisma > Alisma plantago-aquatica. Next base: position 816,336,855 of record OY856411.1, on the reverse strand, counting down.
GATCTGTACCAAAGCAGGCTAGAGGAAGGGTAGCCTATGAGAGCTAACCCTATGACTGAGGTCACTTAAGCAAGAGATCGTGGTTCTGCTTGTGGTCTCATACTGATTGATACGGACAAGATCGAGGATTCCGGCTCTTCCTTTGATCTTGTATGGCAGCAACTTTGGGTTTCGCAACCGAAGGTTGGATTTGAGTGGTATGGCTCATTTTCTATGGGCATAAGTATGATTGTAAAATGAAATCAGTCGTGTAGCATATTTTCTTAAGGATGAAATACGGAAAACATTTGTTGATGTGACATTGCTTATTGTATCCCAAAGTGGATAAATATTATACATGTTCTTCATATTCCTTATTGAAATGAATAGATGATTTACTACTTTATCATTTATAGCTGTAATGTTTTAAGACAAGATATTGCTCTATTCTGCTTAATAGTGATTAAATCCTACTGTTCGATAGAGATTCCTCTGTTCAGTTTATTACTGTTTATCTGCAATAGTAACATTTCTGGCGGAGAGTTATATCTCTCGCTGGGACAATTTCAATTGTCTCACCCCCATGGGATCCAACCTTTTTAGGTGGATGAGGACGACGAGGTAGAAACCCTACAGCAGGGGAAGGACAGCAGCATCAGGGACAACAGTAACATCTCAGGTGGAGATACTGACTGTCGTGTCTTGTAAATATGAGTCATATGAGTCGTCTCCGTACTCTCAGGTCCTTGGAGTCAGTAGTTAGTGCTTTAATGATCGATTTGAGATTTTGGCATTGAATTCCTCGAGGTTTTATGTTGCTTATGTGTACATTTAACAAAGAAACTATTGTATGTAATCCTCGAGAAGAAAAGGTACATGGTATGTATTTTGTGGACCAGAATGTATATATTATTTTGGTTATTTTTATACGAGTTTCCCGGAAATAGATCTCTTTGTAAATGGTTTTATTTTTTAGTGATTTTTAGTAATCCACTGATAATGTTTAAATTTTGCATTAATCATCATCTGATGTTTGGTGTTTGTCGTGACAGTATGTGCTCTGGCTTAGGCCTAGAAGCCTTCTAGATCTGTCTCTATAGATCTTGATTCCTAGTATATAGGATGATTTGCCTAAATCCTTCATAGAGAAGGTCTTCCCTAGACAACCTTTTACTGTCTGAAGAGAAGGGATATCATTTCCCATAAATAGTATGGCATCCACATACAATATGAGAAATACAACTATGCTCCCACTAACCTTTTTGTAAACACAAGGTTCATCTTCATTTTGACTAAAGCCAAACTTTTTGACAACTTCGTCAAAATGTAGAATCCAGCTCTGAGATGCTTACTTCAATCCATAGATTGACCTTTATAGCTTATAGACTTTTTTGGCTTCCTTCAAATTGATAAAACCCTCAGGTTGTGTCATGCACACATCCATGAGTAAATTTCTGTTAAGGAATGTTGTTTTGACATCCATCTACCACATCGCATAGTCATGATAAGCTTCAATGGCAAGCATGATCCTGATGGATTTAATCATGGCAACTGGTGAGAAGGTCTCGTCATAATCCACACCTTGAATTTAACGGAATCCTAGTGCAACCAATCTACCTTTATAGGTTTGAACATTTCCATCCATGTCGGTCTTCTCCTTGAAGACCCATTTGCCCATGTCAGTCTTCTTCTTAAGGACCCATTTGCACCCTATGGGTTTTACCCCCTAGGGTGGATCCACCAAGGTCCATACCTTGTTGGTGTACATGGATTCCATCTCAGATCTCATTACTTCGAGCCATTTCTCATATTCTGGTCCCTTAGTAGCTTCTAGATAGGAAGTTGGCTCATCTGCTATGCCCAATTTGTTACTATCTTGAGTCACGAGAAATCCAAATCTCTTAGGCTCAAGTCTTGTCCTACTAGACCTACGAGGTTCTTGTATTACATTTGGAACTTGAAATTCCATAATACTTTGTGAGTCTTCATGTTCCTTATGTACCTCTTCGGGTTCTCTGCTTTCTTGTCGATATCAAACTTCTTCAAGATCTACATTCCTCCCATTGATTCCTTTGGAAATAAATTCCTTTTTAAGAAATACAACATTCCTAACAACAAACACTTTGTTGTCAGTTGGTGTGTAGAAGTAATATCCCTAAGTTTCCTTGGGGTAACCAACAAAACACCATTTGTCAAATTTGGGTCCAAGCTTTTCAGGAACTTGTTTCCTAACATAAGCTTCACATCCCCAAATCTTTAGCATAGACAAATTGGGACGATTCCCATTCCATATCTCATATGGTGTCTTTTGAACCGATTTGGAAGGTACACAATTAAGTGTAAATGTTGTGGTTTCAAGAGTATATCTCTAGAACGATATTGGAAGTTCGGATGAACTCATCATTGATTGTACCATGTCTAGTAATGTACGATTCCTTCTTTATGACACACCATTATGTTGTGGTACAAGTGGAGTCCACTGTGATACAATACCACAGTCTCTCAGATGTCCTCAAACTCTTGGCTTAAGTATTCACCACCTCAATCTGAACGGAGTGCTTTAATACTCTTATCAAGTTACTTCTCTACTTCATTCATGGAAGTCTTGAACATTTCAAGAGATTCTTACTTGTGTTTCATAAGATATACATAGCCATACCTACTGAGGTCATCATTGAAGGTAATGAAGTATTGATAGCCTCCTCGAGCATTTGATCTAAAAGGTCCACATACATCAGTATGTATGAGCCCTACAAGATCATTGTCTCTCTCACTGTGTCTAGTGAAAGGAGTCTTGGTCATCTTACCTAATAAACAAGCCTCACATGTCTCTAATGATTAAAATCAAAAGAGTCTAGATAAACATCCTTATGGAGTCTAGATATGCGCTTCTTATTTATGTGCCCAAGATGACAATGCCATAAGTATGTTTTGTTTGACTTGTCAGGTTTTAGCCTTTTAGTATTTACGTTGTATATGCTAGTCTGAAGTTCTAACAAGTATATACCATAAGACATATGGGCATTTCCATAAAAGATATCATCTTTTGAAATAGAAATCATTTCATTCTTTGTGAAATTCAAATCCACTCTTGTCCATACAAGATACAGAAATAATATTTCTATTCATGGCAGGTACATAATAGAAATTCTCTAATTCTATTACAAGACACGTAGGCAAAGATAAACTAATAACTCCAACTATGGTGGAAGAAACTCTTGCTCCATTAGCGACCCGCAGCTCGACTTGGACCTTTTGTAAAGGCTTACTTCTTATCAGATCTTGCATATTTGAACATATGTGAGATCCACATCCAGTATCCAATACCCATGATGAAGAAGTTGTTGGTATGTATGCCCATAGAGCAAGTCATATGATGATTGTAATGGGATACTTTGTAAATGATTTGAATAATAATAAAGGCAATTTTCGATCTATATGTTTAAACTGTTTCTGCGATGATAGTGTAACATGATAGATGTCTAAAGAATGATTTTACTCGATGACGTATGCTTTTGGGTTGAGGACCTAAACGATGAGATCATACGGATGTTAAGAGTATACATTCTTGTTTAGTCCCTAGTCGGTTGTTATTGTGGAAATAACCATAGACATCAATAACACTGAAGACTAGATTGTGTGTTGGTTGATGACAGAATCTCATTACTCATGATATAGTGATATCAAACCAAGCACATAGGTACTTGTTAGAGAACAAGGTACTGGACACACCCACAGTGAGAGTGACACATGGAACCATGACTTGGTAGTCACAGTCAGCTCTCACAGTGATGGTGGTGAGTGTGATTCTTAGACCTGAAATCACTACACTCAACACATGTCGTTGGGTACACTTTGACATCATCAAACATAGTCCTGAAACATGGGTTGTTATAAAGGTGATGGTTGGGTGGCTTTGACACATGGGGCTTTTGAGGGGTGAGTGATAGATATGGGATTTGTCCCTCCTAAGCGAGTTTGATGTCCTTGGCCACTTGATGAGTAGGATTGAGAAAGGCATGTGCATGCACGTGTGGATCAATATGTGATATTGATGTCACACACATCTCACCCAGTCTTCTCTGAGATCAAGGAAATGAATGAACGTTGACAGGATGACTTTTCCATGCCTTGAGTTCATTCAGGATATCAGTGACAAAGGAATTATACATTCACTATAACACCATTCACGGATTGTAGGATTGGAAGTTGCTCTCCAACTTTCTATTTCACTTGGGTAGCACTGATGTGTGACTAGGCACCGCTCTTTACTTGTAAAGTCATAAGTGTTATGGACTTTCACTGCCAACGTGAAATGGACCTGCAGGGTCACACACATAGGATTTAACCTGGAATAGGAGTTTGTCCACAAACATGTTTAGATTGATTACTAAAGGAGTTTAGTAGTTCAATTAAACACGCAATCAATTGATAGCTCAGTATCATAGTGTTTGAGGTGTTGGACTGATTGATTAGAGTATCGGATTGATTGAAACTGCTATTGACTGATTCTGCACAATCTGCACACCCAATCGATCGGCTCATGTGATGAACTGATCGGCTGTGCTTGGTGAACTGATCGGCTCAACTGGTGAGTCGATCGGCTCAAGGACAGGGTGAAGTGATTCGTTCAAGTGTTGAAACGATCGGTTCAAGTCCAACCGAGCAAGTTGGGAAAGTAAGATTGGTGAGAAATTTCCTTTCGTTTCACTTGCCCAATTTGATTGGAACAAGGATTGGTATTTGATACCAATTCAAAACAAAAGAAGAAAAGTCAATCGGGAATGGATCAGGACCACGAACAGACAGGTTCAGAAGTGAACCGACTATTTCATGGGTCCCAACCGATCGGTTGAGGTGTCAACTGACCGGCTCAGATCCCCAACTGACCGTTTTAGTTGTGAAATGATCGGTTCAGGTTACGCAGTTGGTTTTTTTTTTAGGAAAATCTCGAACCCTTCTACTCCTGTTTTAGTCTCGCATTGCCCGGGATAGAGAACCATGTCCCATGACCCTCCTATATATATAGGGGTATTGGGGGCTTCTCAAAGTACAACTCTGTGCAAACTAGTTTCTCTACAAAGTTGTCAATCTCTCTAGTTTTGGTAACTGAGAGAGCCCGAGTAAGTGCTACCCGATAAGGGAGGCACAACAAGGGAGACAACTGCAGAAAGTGCCTGGTGGCAGGAGAGTGTGTTGGCGACTAGTACACCGACAGGAGGGTGCGACTCCTTTCGATTCCTTGTGGGACAAGGAGATCGGAGTTCCAGGAAGTCCGTGTGGATGACTACAGAGGCGGGAGACCTCTGTCGCTCAGAGGACAACTGTCAATCCCGACAGTCCTGGTGAGACCAGGAGTCTTCAGTCCTGGTGCGACCAGGAGATGCACAGACGCCGTCCAAGACTGGAGGTGAAGACCGCGTAAGGTGTGAGGTACTGTCGCCGAGCAAGCCTCCGGACAAGGTATGAATTCACAAACCATATTTCCTATTGTATAGACGTTGATGCGATTCCTTTTGTTCTGGGTTTTTGGGAGAAAATTTTTGTTTCCGTTGCTTCTCTGCCTCCTCTAAAACCAAACAGTGGTATTAGAGCCATGTCAACTGCTCTATATTTTAGGATTATCGATATGATCGATTTTGGTTTGTCGCCTTTATTTATTGCATATGATGCGAATAAAATTGGCTTTATGCATGTCCAATCCACAAATCCCAAACAGACATATATGATATGTAATATTAATGCACTCGATACGCGTCGCCCTTAAATGAGTTTTGTGGTGGATGTGTAGCATGGTTATGGCCTATAAACCCTATATCTGTGTGTGGTTGTATAAGGTTGCTTGCATCTCGGTCCGCACACCGATTCCCTTTCTCCTATTCCTAATGTAACTCGAAATAATTCGAGATTTCTTTTCCTATCTTTGCTCCCCCCGAATGTAACTCGGGGTTTCATAATTCGATTGTAAAAAGGATAGATTTTATTTCTTGTTATGTCAAAGAACGGAGGACGACCTGAGACGATCGGTTCAAGGCGTAAACCGGTCGATTGACGTTCCAGACGACCGATTCAAGGAGCGAGATGAGCGGGTGGCGATCTGAGGAGATGCACGACGACCGGTGAACCGATCGATTGGAGGCGCCAGTCGATCGGCTGGTGGCACCCGAACAACCAACTTGATGGTGAGCCGATCAGTCATGGAGATGAGCTAATCAAACCCAGAAAGGCAGGCACAGATTTCATCTTGTACATGTTGCATGTGATGTAGACCTAGATGACCGTGATTCCTCTTGGCTCGAGGAATCACAATAGGATGGCCATAATCATTTCTTTTATCATTTCACATGTTTTCTGTGGGATATAGCATGTATATGATACGTACTATATATAGTGGTGATTGGATATGTATATGTATATGTATATAAAAATCAAATCCGTCATTAAATATTAAAGTTTTAGATGCCTTCCATGTGCGACACACGTGAAAAACTTGATCGACCAAGTGTGGGCACGCCCAAGCATGGTGCACCATCTATCTCGTGGAAGCGTGAAGGATGAATGTGTGGGTCTGCCCAAGCAGGGTACATGTTCATTGTGTTGGCTTTGGGTCGGACTTAACAAGGTGACCTAGATAGGATCTAGCACCTTGAGGCATGGAGATGATCATGGCAAGGAGTTGCATATGACATCTTTCAAGAGTTGCATATGATGTAATTGGCAAGAGTTGCTACCTGAAAGATCTAAGTTGTGGGTGACAGCCCAAGCTGGTCCATGGCTCAGAGGATTTCGGGATCTTGACCCACTAGAAGATTGTACGCTGCAATCTTCCAAATTGATGGTGAGGGCTGTCAATTTGAGTCAAAATAGTGGGAGCGGTAATTAATTAAAGGCCTTATTAACTATCGTCAAATTTTATTCAAATCAAATCAAAAGGAGTTTTGATAAATGCAATTTTCTCTTGTAGAATGGCAAGGAATCATCTTTTAAAATGGGCAAATCAATTGAGAATAAATTCCATAACTGGTTGAGGACTGTGAGAAGTGTTCTACACAATCCAGATATACCAGGAGCCTTTGAATCCACTCTATGTACGCTTAAAGCATTTGTGAAGAAGAAAGAAAGTTCATTGATAGATATCAATGGAACGATAGGTAAGGGAGAGAAGGATTCTCTCGCCAAACCAATTTCTTCTACATGGAGAGGATGGAAGGAATGATGGAAGAAGAAGTTAGAGATAGAGATCTCTACTTCTAGTGTATACGTGATAGAGATTAACTTTACTACTTCTTCATCATGGATACTTGATACCGGATGCGGATCTCACATTTGTTCAAATGTGAAGGATCTTAAGAGAAGTAGGCCTTTGGGGAAAGGTGAGGTTGAACTACGTCTTGCCAATGGGGCAAGAGTTGTTGCCAGTGCCGTAGGAACCTATGAGTTAACTCTACCAAGTGGGATAATAATAGAGTTGAAGAACTGCTATTATGTACCTGCCATAAATAGGAATATCATTTACGTCTCTTGTTTGGACAAGGATGGATTCGAATTTCTTATTAAGAATGGAAATTGTTCCATTTCTAAAGATGGGATCTTTTATGGTAGTGCCCCAATGTCTTATGGTCTATACTTGATAGATCTAGAGACAACTGTATACAACATAAACACCAAAAGGCAAAAACTCAACAACTCAAATGAAACGTATCTTTGGCATTGTCGTCTAGGGCACATAAATGAGAAGCGCATTTCTAGACTCCATAAAGATGGTTATCTAGACTCTTTTGATTATGAATCAATAGAGACATGTGAATCTTGTTTATTGGGCAAGATGACCAAGACTCCCTTTTCAGGTAAAGGTGAGAGAGCTAGTGATCTATTAGGACTCATACATACTGGTGTATGTGGGCCTTTTAGAACGAATGTCAGAGGTGGGTATCAGTACTTCATTACCTTTACTGATGACTTCAGTAGGTATGGCTATGTGTACCTGATGAAACATAAGTCAGAAACCCTTGAAAGGTTCATGGATGTCATGAATGAAGTACAGAACCAACTTGGTAAAAGTATTAAGGCACTTCGATCCAATCGAGGTGGTGAATACTTAAGCCAGGAGTTTGAGGACCTTCTGCGAGCCCATGGTATTGTATCACAATGGACTCCGCCTGGAACACCACAGCATAATGGTGTGTCTGAAAGAAGGAATCGCACATTGTTGGATATGGTGCGATCAATGATGATTTTTGCAGATCTTCCAATTTCTTTCTGGGGTTATGCTCTTGAAACCGCCACATTTACACATAACCGAGTACCATATAAATCGGTTCAAAAGACACCATATGAGATATGGACTGGGAAGCGTCCCGATTTGTCTTTTCAAAAGATTTGGGGTTGTGAGGCTTATGTTTGGAAAATGTTTCCTGATAAGCTTGGACCCAAGTCAGATAAATGTTATTTTGTTGGATATCCCAAGGAAACGAGGGGATATTATCTATACCACCCTACTGACAACAAAGTGTTTGTTGCCAGGACAACTCTGTTCCAAGAGAAGGAATTTATTTCCAAAGGAAGCAGTAGGAGGAAAATTGTCACATCCCAATTTTCATGGTTAACATAGACTGAGTATGAGATTTTTCCTAAATAAGAATTATTGAGGGGTTCTACTGCAAAATATCTATAATGGTTGTCTTTCTACAAATATAGGATGACGAAAACTTAAGATAAGACCCAAAGTCATATTTCATTTTAATTATGTATATCCATTAACTCATATTAATTTCTTTCATTTTCTCTTCCCTACAAATGACCATAAATCATAGAGAAAACTTATAAGGTGACAAATGTGACTAGTTAATAATAATCTTGGATTTATGACTCAAGAATTCAATAATAGGATACTTTTCAAATTATATTACTTTTTAAATGAATTTTAATTAAGGTATCAGAGTTATGGACTATAATATGTACAAAAACGAAATCTAGCTTCACATGAATATTCTAGAGCTTCTAATTTGCCTATGGTTCAAATTTGAACTCATTTGACCCTTGTTTGACCATCCAAATCGAATTTGAAAGACTTATATATAGGTTTGAATATGATTTCTTTTAATACAAGCAATTAGACATAAAGTCTGTGATTTATTGCCTGTAACGCGTTACTCTTTCACTTAAATTTTTCACACGCCTTTATCACCATCTGATCACGATCTAACAATCCGTTGATCGTCATCTACCCCCCGTCTTCCCCGTGGGTCAGAGCTATTTTCACCGAGCCACCTCCATCGATCTCTCTCTCCCTCATTACTGCATCGTTTCATGAGATCTCTTCGCTCCTGGATTCGCGAGACTACAACGATTCAAACGAGCCATTACTCACTCTCCATCTCTCTCTGTTGACGAAACACCCAATCTAGGGCTTGGACTCCCCGAGTTGCAAAAGGCACGACCGTGCCTCTACTTCTTATTTAACCACTCCTAAAGCACCGCCAGTCCCCATAGATCGTCTCTCCACCCTCAATTTAACTCCCAGGACCCCGAGGCTCCCTCGCCCCGACACCTTCGACCACCGTTGTTCGATTACGGCCGCGGGGAGCATCCTCGGAGCCCCCTCTTCACTTTGGCTTTTATGGTTTGCCCTGGGACGATCTGAGTTGTTGTATCCTATAGGTCGCCGCTTTGTCCTTTGCCGGCACTGGTCGCCATGACCATTGCGCACCTCCGCGACCACAAAAAACTAATCTGTTGGCTTTGCCATCCTCCTACTCTGGTTCCATGAATTTTCTTGGACGATTTTACGCCTTGGTTTGATGGTTTCAAGCTTCGAGTTGGTTCCCCTGTTTCTGCTGTTTCCTTGCAAACCAGTGTAGCACTGGTGTGATTGGTTTTGTGAGAAGATGCATGGCTTCGGTTGTGGCTTGTGGAAGGTTTTGCTTCACCTCCTCGCTGCCGTCGCAGTGTGCTTCCACCCCTGCTGCTTGATCCTAGTCTATCCCCGCCATGGCTAGAGCAGGTCCCCGAGCTCCACTGCTCCTCAGCACCTGAGCCTAGGCTCGTTGGGTGCGGTTTCCTTCCAGGAACATAGTGGGAAAGATAGCTCTTCCGATGAGAAGGTAACTACGATCAAAGATCATCGTTTTTTATTTCACGGTATCGAGCTCCTGAGAACCCAGATCTCTCCTGCGCGCCTGGGATAGGAGGGACCCGCCTTCAAGTGGACTGCACCCATTGGTCCACCTAGACGTGGGCCCAGTGTCCACTTATTGGATTTTGTTTGGCCCAAGTGTCTTTTTCCCAGATTTTCATTGGCCAGAATTTTGAATATTTGTAGTAATTCAATCGTTGGTCAGAAAATTTCGAATAAATAGTCATTGGATTTGGTTATTCAGCATAATACGATTTTAAGGTTTTCAGACCATTTTTTGATCTCATGTTCTGATGTTTTGTTAGAAACCATGTTTGGACTCATGAAACCCTAATCAAGCATCAATGTGATTTATGTGACCTTCGTCAACCTAGATTTTCTTAATATAATAATGTTGATTCATGAGACTGATCCGAATACACTCAAGCCCTAAATCACCTAAGATCAATACTATGTATTGATTCTTTATGTTTAATGATTATGAATAGGTTTGTAAAGCTAAGTCAAGGGAAGGTTTGACCTAGATGTGACTCAAGGATCACCCTTGCTTCAAGGTAAACGGGGCATGCTGCTGAGCACAAATATTTATGATTGCTTGCATGTTAAATATAAATAGACATTATTGTTTCAAGTTTAATTTTATAATCATGTTCAATATATCATTGCTTGTTGATTGTCACATGCTATGTCTTATGTTATGATGCTCACCATGATTATTGTTATCATTAAAGAATCATGAAAATCATGTTAATAATCAAGTGGGAGAAATCCCATCATGTTTAAAATATCATGTTAATGGGGAAAATCCCTTCATGTTATGATTAGAGAATCATGATTTATGTTAATGTCAACATCATGTTAATGGTCAAGTAATTGGAATTGAAATAGTCTTGTTATGCTCCCGATCATGGACCTCAAAAGGGTCACTAAGGTCTTTCCTAGCATCAAGGGCTTTCCTAGCAATCATGTGCCCTTAAGGGGGCGTCATAGAGGGATGCATAAGATTTCTTTTCAATTATTTATGTTAATAATGATGATTCCAGAATGCTTAAAGTCAATTCATGTCAATTTCCTTACATGTCAAGTATATTTATTTTGTTTATTTTATAAAGTACCAGTACCATTTACTGATGTGTTGTTTTTCCCTTTGCATGGCTGGGGACGTGATGTCCCCAGGATTTGGAGCAAGTAAGGACTCAAGAAGAGCAAGCCAAGACTAGAAGACATCCAAGAGTTATCTGGTGGGGTGTCATCCATTCTAGGCGATCCATTCATATAGAGTTGCTTATTGTTATGCTTAGTTTCCCATGTTGAGGGATGAATAGAATTCTAGACTTGTTGTTTGTAGTTTCCTGTTCGTATAATAATGTATGGATCCCAATGGTGAATTATTTGTTTACTTGCAATGATTACTTTTTGTGACAACCCTCCCAAAAATGCCAAGTACCCCATATTATGGATGATGTTGGGGATTAGGTTGTGCTTCCGCTGGTTATGTATTAAACCCTAGGGAGGGGTGTTACATTAATGGTATCAGAGAAAATAAATGGATGGCCACCAAAGCTACAATTTGATTCATATGTTCTAACCCTAGGTTTATGTGACCCTTTTTCCAGATGGCCCCTAAGATAGCAGACAAGGGAAAGGGTAATGACGATGGTGCTAGCTCTACTAGTAGGAAAAGTGGACCAAGAGAGAACAATAGGCCAACCATAGAAGATCTTGTCCAATCACTCACCAATGTCCTAGCACAAGACCAACATCAGCCTAGGTATCATGAGCCCACTCTAGTAGACTTCCTAAAGATAAGGCCCGACTCTTTCTCGGGTGAAGGAGAAATCAATGTAGTCACCAAGGTTGAAGAATGGATTAGAGGCATGGACCACTGTTTCCGGGACATGGACTGCCCTCAACACTCTAGGGTTCATTTTGCAACCCACATGCTCAAGGGGGCAGCCTGCACATGGTGGGAAAACCTCCTCAACTCAAGGGCAGCTGATGCACCTCCAATCACATGGGAAGGATTCGTTGAAGCCTTCCAGGGGCATTATGTGTCTGAAGCAACGATTGAGAAGAAGGAGCTAGAGTTTGCCAATCTGGCTCAAGTGGGTGACATGATTGTTACCCAATACGCCATGAAGTTTAGGGTCCTCCAAAAGTATGGCCATGATCATGATGAAACATGTAGAACAAAGAAATCCATCTGAGGACTCAAGCCCGACTTGAGTTTTGCCTTGTCAGGAAGAGGCCATAGGACCCTTCAAGCATCCCTATATGCAGCTTTAGAGGTTGAAGATCACCCTGGGAGATACTACAAGAAGGAGTTTCCTCAAAAGAACAACCAATACCAACCTACCAACAACCCTAAGAGAAAGGTACATGAACCTACAGTTGAAGCTGAGAAGCCCCAATGTTCGACGTGCAAGAAAAACCATGCATGCCCATGCAGGTATGGTACGGGTGCATGTTACTATTGTGGAGAAATTGGACACCTCAAGTCAAACTGTCCTAAGCTCATAAAGAAGGACCAGAACCAAAACAAGGGCCACCCTCCACCTACCAAAAGACAAGCTAGAATCTTCACTATGGAAGTAGAGAAGGAAGGTGAAAAGTGATGTAATAATTAGCTTACGTTCATTTGAAGCTTTTTATGAAATAAATTAACTTTCCATGCAAATTTCATTGATGTGTTGATTATATGAAGAAGTAACAAGAATCCTAAGGTGGGTAGTACCCTAGGAAATTTTGAGGACAAAATTTGTTTCAAGGTGGGTAGAATTGTCACATCCCAATTTTCATGGTTAACTTAGACTGAGTATGAGATTTTTCCTAAATAAGAATTATTGAGGGGTTCTACTGCAAAATATCTATAATGGTTGTCTTTCTACAAATATAGGATGAGGAAAACTTAAGATAAGACCCAACGTCATATTTCATTTTAATTATGTATATCCATTAACTCATATTAATTCCTTTCATTTTCTCTTCCCTACAAATGACCATAAATCATAGAGAAAGGTTATAAGGTGACAAATGTGACTGGTTAATAGTAATCTTGGATTTATGACTCAAGAATTCAATAATAGGATACTTTTCAAATTATATTACTTTTTTAATGAATTTTAATTAAGGTATGGGAGTTATGGACTATAATATGTACAAAAACGAAATCTAGCTTCAAATGAATATTCTAGAGCTTCTGATTTGCCTATGGTTCAAATTTGAACTCATTTGACCCTTGTTTGACCATCCAAATCGAATTTGAAAGACTTATATATAGGTTTGAATTTGATTTCTTTTAATACAAGCAATTAGATATAAAGTCTGTGATTGATTTCCTGTAATGCTTTACCCTTTCACTTAAATTTTTCGCACGCCTTTATCACCGTCCGATCGTGATCTAACGATCCGTCGATCGTCATCTACCCCCCGTCTTCCCCGCGGGTCAGAGCTGTTTTCACATACCCACCTCCATCGATCTCTCTCTCCCACATTAGTGCATAGTTTCGTGAGATCTCTTCACTCCTGGATTCACGAGACTACAATGATTCAAACGAGCCATTACTCACTCTCCATCTCTCTGTTGACGAAATGCCCAATCTAGGGTTTGGACTCCCCGAGTTGCAGAAGGCACGACCGTGCCTCTACTTCTTATTTAACCACTCCTAAAGCACCGCCAGTCCCCATAGATCATCTCTCCACCCTCAATTTAACTCCCAGGACCCCGAGGCTCCCTGACCTACTCGAGGTATCTCTATGGCAATTCTGGCCTCACCCCGACACCTTCGACCACCGATGTTCGATTGCGGCCGCGGTGAGCATCCTCAGAGCCCCCTCTTCACTTTGGCTTTTATGGTTTGCCCTGGGACGATCCCAGTTGTTGTATCCTATAGGTCGTCGCTTTGTCCTTTGCCGGCGCTGGTTGCCATGACCCTTTCGCGCCTCCGCGACCACGAAAAAATGATATGTTGGCTTCACCGTCCTCCTACTCTGGTTCCGTGAATTTTCTTGGACGATTTCACGCCTTGGTTTGATGGTTTCAAGCTCCAAGTTGGTTCCCCTATTTCTACTGTTTCCTCACAAACCAGTGTAGCACTGGTGTGATTGGTTTTGCAAGAAGATGCCTGGGTTCGGTTGTGGCTTGTGGACAGTTTTGTTTCGCCTCCTCACTGACGTCGCAGTGTGCTTCCTCCCCTACTGCTTGATCCTGGTCTGTGCCCGCCATGGCTAGAGCAGGTCCCCAAGCTCCACTGCTCCTCAGCACCTGAGCCTAGTCTCGTTGGGTGCGGTTTCCTTCCAGGAACATAGTGGGTAAGATAGCTCTTCCGATGAGAAGGTAACTAAGATCAAAGATCATCGTTTTTTATTTCACGGTATCGAGCTCCTGAGAACCCAATTCTCTCCTGCGCGCCTGGGATCGGAGGGACCCGCCTTCAAGTGGATTGCACCCATTGGTCCACCTAGACGCGGGCCCAGTGTCCACTTATTGGATTTTGTTTGGCCCAAGTGTCTTTTTCCCAGATTTTCATTGGCCAGAATTTTGAATATTTGTAGTAATTCAATCGTTGGTCAGAAAATTTCGAATAAATAGTCATTGGATTTGGTTATTCGAGCATAATACGATTTTAAGGTTTTCAGACCATTTTTTGATCTCATGTTCTGATGTTTTGTTAGAAACCATGTTTGGACTCATGAAACCCTAATCAAGCATCAATGTGATTTATGTGACCTTGGTCAACCTAGATTTTCTTAATATAATAATGTTGATTCATGAGACTGATCCGAATACACTCAAGCCCTAAATCACCTAAGATCAATACTATGTATTGATTCTTTATGTTTAATGATTATGAACAGGTTTGTAAAGCTAAGTCAAGGGAAGGTTTGACCTAGATGTGACTCAAGGATCACCCTTGCTTCAAGGTAAACGGGGCATGCTGCTGAGCACAAATATTTATGATTGCTTGCATGTTAAATATAAATAGACATTATTGTTTCAAGTTTAATTTTATAATCATGTTCAATATATCATTGCTTGTTGATTGTCACATGCTATGTATTATGTTATGATGCTCACCATGATTATTGTTATCATTAAAGAATCATGAAAATCATGTTAATAATCAAGTGGGAGAAATCCCATCATGTTTAAAATATCATGTTAATGGGGAAAATCCCTTCATGTTATGATTAGAGAATCATGATTTATGTTAATGTCAACATTATGTTAATGGTCAAGTAATTGGAATTGAAATAGTCTTGTTATGCTCCCGATCATGGACCTCAAAAGAGTCACTAATGTCTTTCCTAGCATCAAGGGCTTTCCTAGCAATCATGTGCCCTTAAGGGGGCGTCATAGAGGGATGCATAAGATTTCTTTTCAATTATTTATGTTAATAATGATGATTCCAGAATGCTTAAAGTCAATTCATGTCAATTTCCTTACATGTCAAGTATATTTATTTTGTTTATTTTATAAAGTACCAGTATCGTTTATTGATGTGTTGTTTTCCCCTTTGCATGGCTGGGGA
The DNA here is from genome assembly GCA_963693085.1 of Alisma plantago-aquatica. Classification (NCBI taxonomy): domain Eukaryota; kingdom Viridiplantae; phylum Streptophyta; class Magnoliopsida; order Alismatales; family Alismataceae; genus Alisma; species Alisma plantago-aquatica. Next base: position 816,321,210 of record OY856411.1, on the reverse strand, counting down.
CGTGATGTCCCCAGGATTTGGAGCAAGTAAGGACTCAAGAAGAGCAAGCCAAGACTAGAAGACATCCAAGAGTTATCTGGTGGGGTGTCATCCATTCTAGGCGATCCATTCATATAGAGTTGCTTATTGTTATGCTTAGTTTCCCATGTTGAGGGATGAATAGAATTCTAGACTTGTTGTTTGTAGTTTCCTGTTCGTATAATAATGTATGGATCCCAATGGTGAATTATTTGTTTACTTGCAATGATTACTTTTTGTGACAACCCTCCCTAAAATGCCAAGTACCCCATATTATGGATGATGTTGGGGATTAGGTTGTGCTTCCGATGGTTATGTATTAAACCCTAGGGAGGGGTGTTACATTAATGGTATCAGAGAAAATAAATGGATGGCCACCAAAGCTACAATTTGATTCATATGTTCTAACCCTAGGTTTATGTGACCCTTTTTCCAGATGGCCCCTAAGATAGCAGACAAGGGAAAGGGTAATGACGATGGTGCTAGCTCTGCTAGTAGGAAAAGTGGACCAAGAGAGAACAATAGGCCAACCATAGAAGATCTTGTCCAATCACTCACCAATGTCCTAGCACAAGACCAACATCAGTCTAGGCATCATGAGCCCACTCTAGTAGAATTCCTAAAGATAAGGCCCGACTCTTTCTCGGGTGAAGGAGAAATCAATGTAGTCACCAAGGCTGAAGAATGGATTAGAGGCATGGACCACTGTTTCCGGGACATGGACTGCCCTCAACACTCTAGGGTTCATTTTGCAACCCACATGCTCAAGGGGGCAGCCTGCACATGGTGGGAAAACCTCCTCAACTCAAGGGCAGCTGATGCACCTCCAATCACATGGGAAGGATTCGTTGAAGCCTTCCAGGGGCATTATGTGTCTGAAGCAACGATTGAGAAGAAGGAGCTAGAGTTTGCCAATCTGGCTCAAGTGGGTGACATGATTGTTACCCAATACACCATGAAGTTTAGGGTCCTCCAAAAGTATGGCCATGATCATGATGAAACATGTAGAACAAAGAAATCCATCTGAGGACTCAAGCCCAACTTGAGTTTTGCCTTGTCAGGAAGAGGCCATAGGACCCTCCAAGCAACCCTATATGCAGCTTTAGAGCTTGAAGATCACCCTGGGAGATCCTACAAGAAGGAGTTTCCTCAAAAGAACAACCAATACCAACCTACCAACAACCCTAAGAGAAAGGTACCTGAACCTACAGTTGAAGCTGAGAAGCCCCAATGTTCGACGTGCAAGAAAAACCATGCATGCCCATGCAGGTATGGTACGGGTGCATGTTACTATTGTGGAGAAACTGGACACCTCAAGTCAAACTGTCCTAAGCTCATAAAGAAGGACCAGAACCAAAACAAGGGCCACCCTCCACCTACCAAAAGACAATCTAGAATCTTCACTATGGAAGTAGAGAAGGAAGGTGAAAAGTGATGTAATAATTAGCTTACGTTCATTTGAACCTTTTTATGAAATAAATTCACTTTCCATGCAAATTTCATTGATGTGTTGATTATATGAATAAGTAACAAGAACCCTAAGGTGGGTAGTACCCTAGGAAATTTTGAGGACGAAATTTGTTTCAAGGTGGGTAGAATTGTCACATCCCAATTTTCATGGTTAACTTAGACTGAGTATGAGATTTTTCCTAAATAAGAATTATTGAGGGGTTCTACTGAAAAATATCTATAATGGTTGTCTTTCTACAAATATAGGATGAGGAAAACTTAAGATAAGACCCAACGTCATATTTCATTTTAATTATGTATATCCATTAACTCATATTAATTCCTTTCATTTTCTCTTCCCTACAAATGACCATAAATCATAGAGAAAGGTTATAAGGTGACAAATGTGACTAGTTAATAGTAATCTTGGATTTATGACTCAAGAATTCAATAATAGGATACTTTTCAAATTATATTACTTTTTTAATGAATTTTAATTAAGGTATGGGAGTTATGGACTATAATATGTACAAAAACGAAATCTAGCTTCACATGAATATTCTAGAGCTTCTGATTTGCCTATGGTTCAAATTTGAACTCATTTGACCCTTGTTTGACCATCCAAATCGAATTTGAAAGACTTATATATAGGTTTGAATTTGATTTCTTTTAATACAAGCAATTAGACATAAAGTCTATGATTGATTTCCTGTAATGCTTTACCCTTTCACTTAAATTTTTCGCACGCCTTTATCACCGTCCGATCGTGATCTAACGATCTGTCGATCGTCATCTACCCCCCGTCTTCCCTGCGGGTCATAGCTGTTTTCACAGACCCACCTCCATCGATCTCTCTCTCCCACATTAGTGCATAGTTTCGTGAGATCTCTTCGCTCCTGGATTCGTGAGACTACAATGATTCAAACGAGCCATTACTCACTCTCCATCTCTCTGTTGACGAAATGCCCAATCTAGGGTTTGGACTCTCCGAGTTGCAGAAGGCACGACCGTGCCTCTACTTCTTATTTAACCACTCCTAAAGCACCGCCAGTCCCCATAGATCGTCTATCCACCCTCAATTTAACTCCCAGGACCCCGAGGCTCCCTGACCTACTCGAGGTATCTCTCTGGCGATTCTGGCCTCACCCCGACACCTTCGACCACTGATGTTCGATTGCGGCCGCGGTGAGCATCCTCAGAGCCCCCTCTTCACTTTGGCTTTTATGGTTTGCCCTGGGACGATCCCAGTTGTTGTATCCTATAGGTCGCCGCTTTGTCCTTTGCCGGCGCTGGTCGCCATGACCCTTTCGCGCCTCCTCGACCACGAAAAAATGATATGTTGGCTTCACCGTCCTCCTACTCTGGTTCCGTGAATTTTCTTGGACGATTTCACGCCTTGGTTTAATGGTTTCAAGCTCCAAGTTGGTTCCCCTATTTCTACTGTTTCCTCACAAACTAGTGTAGCACTGGTGTGATTGGTTTTGCAAGAAGATGCCTGGGTTCGGTTGTGGCTTGTGGACAGTTTTGCTTCGCCTCCTCGCTGCCGTCGCAGTGTGCTTCCTCCCCTGCTGCTTGATCCTGGTCTGTGCCCGCCATGGCTAGAGCAGGTCCCCAAGCTCCACTGCTCCTCAGCACCTGAGCCTAGTCTCGTTGGGTGCGGTTTCCTTCCAGGAACATAGTGGGTAAGATAGCTCTTCTGATGAGAAGGTAACTAAGATCAAAGATCATCGTTTTTTATTTCACGGTATCGAGCTCCTGAGAACCCATTTCTCTCCTGCGCGCCTGGGATCGGAGGGACCCGCCTTCAAGTGGATTGCACCCATTGGTCCACCTAGACCCGGGCCCAGTGTCCACTTATTCGATTTTGTTTGGCCCATGTGGCTTTTTCCCAGATTTTCATTGGCTAGAGTTTTGAATATTTGTAGTAATTCAATTGTTGGTCAAAAAATTTCGAATAAATATTCATTGGATTTGGTTTTTCGAGCAGAATACGATTTTAAGGATTTCAGACTGTGTTTTGATCTCCTGTTCTGATGTTTTGTTAGAAACCATGTTTGGACTCATGAAACCCTAATCATGCATCAATGTGATTTATGTGACCTTGGTCAACCTAGATTTTATTAATATAATAATGTTGATTCATGAGACTGATATGAATACACTCAAGCCCTAAATCACCTAAGATCAATACTATGTATTGATTTTTTATGTTTAATGATTATGAACATGTTTGTAAAGCTAAGTCAAGGGAAGGTTTGACCTAGATCTGACTCAAGGATCACCCTTGCTTCAAGGTAAACGGGCCATGCTGCTGAGCACAAATATTTATGATTGCTTGCATGTTAAATATAAATAGACATTATTGTTTCAAGTTTAATGTTATAATCATGTTCAATATATCATTGCTTGTTGATTGACACATGTTATGTCTTATGGTATGATGCTCACCATGATTATTGCTATCATTAAAGAATCATGAAAATCATGTTAATAATCAAGTGGGAGAAATCCCATCATGTTTAAAATATCATGTTAATGGGGAGAAATCCCTTCAGGTTATGATTCGAGAATCATGATTTATGTTAATGTCAACATCATGTTAATGGTCAAGTAATTGGAATTGAAATAGTCTTGTTATGCTCTCGATCGTGGACCTCAAAAGGGTCATTAAGGGCTTTCCTAGCATCAAGGGCTTTCCTAGCAATCATGTGCTCCTAAGGGGGCGTCACAGAGGGATGCATAAGATTAATAATGATGATTCCAGAATGCTTAAAGTTAATTCATGTCAATTTCCTTACATGTCAAGTATTTTTAGTTTGTTTATTTTATAAAGTGCCAGTACCATTTATTGATGTGTTGTTTTTCCATTTGCATGGTTGGGGACGTGATGTCCCCAGGATTTGGAGCAAGTAAGGACTCAATAAGAGAAAGCCAAGACTAGAAGACATCCAAGAGTTATCTGGTGGGGTGCCATCCATTCTAGGTGATCCATTCATATAGAGTTGCTTATTGTTATGCTTAGTTTCCCATGTTGAGGGATGAATAGAATTCTAGACTTGTTGTTTGTAGTTTCCTTTTCGTATAATAATGTATGAATCTCAATGGTGAATTATTTGTTTACTTGCAATGGTTACTTTTTGTGACAACCCTCCCTAAAATGCCAAGTACCCCACATTATGGATAATGTTGGGGATTAGGCTGTGCTTCCGCTGGTTATGTATTAAACCCTAGGGAGGGGTGTTACAAAAATAGAGCTTGAAGGGGTTCACACCCAACAAGAAAACATAGAACTGGTAGATGTACAAGAGGAAAATGGAGATTCACAAGGTGTTGTGGAATCTCAGTCTCCTCAGGTAACACAAGGACCTCATCGATCTAGTAGGACCCGCCATGAACCTAAGAGGTTTGGATACCTTGTGACTCAGGAAGGTGGTGAGTTGATCATAGATGATGATCCAACTACCTACGTAGAGGCTATGGAAGGACCAAATTCTGAGAAATGGCTTGAAGCCATGAGATCTGAGATGGAATCTATGTACTCCAACAAAGTATGGACTTTGGTGGAACCACCCGAAGGGGTAAAACCCATAGGGTGCAAGTGGGTCTTCAAGAAAAAGACCAACATGGATGGCAATGTGCAAACTTATAAAGGCATATTGGTTGCGAAGGGATTTCGACAAGTTCAAGGTGTTGACTATGACGAAACCTTTTCTCCAGTTGCCATGATTAAGTCCATCAGGATCATGCTTGCTATTGTAGCTTATTATGAATATGAGATTTGGCAGATGGATGTTAAAACTGCATTCCTTAATGGGAATATAAATGAGGATGTGTACATGACACAACCTGAAGGTTTTGTAGATCCAAAGAATGCCAATAAATTTTGTAAGCTGCAAAGGTCAATCTATGGATTGCAGCAAGCATCTCGGAGTTGGAATCTTCGATTTGATGAGGAAGTCAAAATGTTTGGCTTTATTCAAAATGAAGATGAACATTGTGTGTACAAGAAGGTTAATGGAAGCTCGACCACATTCCTCATATTGTATGTGGATGACATACTTTTGATGGGGAATGATGTCTTAGCCTTAGAGAAGGTAAAGATTTGGCTTGGGAATACTTTCTCAATGAAGGACTTAGGAGAAGCATCCTACATTCTAGGAATTAAGATCTATAGAGATAGATCTAGAAGGCTTCTCGGACTAAGTCAGAGCACGTACATTGACAAAGTGTTGAAGCGGTTCAACATGGAGAACTCAAAGAGAGGCAACATCCTCGTGCTACATGGAGTCACCATTTCTTGAGCTCAATGTCCCCAATCTTGTGAAGAGAGGGAGCGTATGAATGGGATCCCATATGCATCAGCCATCGGGTCCATCATGTACGCTATGTTGTGCACACGCCCAGATGTCTCGTTTGCTCTCAGCATGACGAGTTGGTACCACTCAGATCCCGGGGATGCTCACTAGACAGCCGTGAAGAACATCCTCAAGTACTTGCGAAGGACTAAGGATCAGTTTCTTGTGTACGGTGGCGAGGAAGAGATGGTTGTAAGGGGTTACACCGATGCAAGCTTCCAAACCGATAAAGATGATTACAGATCACAGTCAGGATTTGTGTTTTGCCTTAATAATGGAGCTGTGAGCTGGAAGAGTTCCAAGCAAGAAACAGTTGCCGATTCTACTATAGAGGTTGAGTATATTGCTGCTTCACATGCAGCAAAGGAGGTTGTGTGGATCAGGAAGTTCATTTCTGAACTTGGTGTAGTTCCCAGTAGTTGTGATGCAATTGAGCTTAATTGTGACAATAATGGAGCTATTGCACAAGCTAAGGAACCCAGATCACATCAGCTGTCCAAGCACATACTGCGGCGCTTCCATCTCATACGAGAGATCGTACAGTGAGGAGATGTGAAGATTTGCAAAGTACCAACTGAAGAAAACATAGCCGATCCACTGACTAAGGCCCTTTCTTAGCAGAAGCATGATGTTCATGCTAGATCACAAGGACTGAGGTTCCTTGGTGAATGGCTCTAAGTGCAAGTGGGAGTCTGTTGGTATGTATGCCCATACAACAAGTCATATGATGATTGTAATGGGATACTTTGTAAATGATTTGAATAATAATAAAGGCAATTTCCGATCTATATGTTTAAACTATTTCTGAGATGATAGTGTAACATGATAGATGTCTAAAGAATGATTTTACTCGATGACGTATGATTTTGGGTTGAGGACCTAAACAATGAGATCATACGGATGTTAAGAGTTTACATTCTTGTTTAGTCCCTAGTCGGTTGTTATTGTGGAAATAACCATAGACATCAATAACACTGAAGACTAGATTGTGTGTTGGTTTGATGACAGAATCTCATTAGTCATGATATAGTGATATCAAACCAAGCACATAGGTACTTGTTAGAGAACAAGGTACCGGACACACCCACCGTGAGAGTGACACATGGAACCATGACTTGGTAGTCATAGTCAGCTCTCACAGTGATGGTGGTGAGTGTGATTCTTAGACTTGAAATCACTACACTCAACACATGTCGTTGGGTACAGTTTGACATCATCAAACGCATGCCTGAAACATGGGTTGTTATAAAGGTGATGATTGGGTGGCTTTAACACATGGGGCTTTTGAGAGGTGAGTGATAGATATGGGATTTGTCCCTCCTGAGGGAGTTTGATGTCCTTGGCTGCTTGATGAGTAGGATTGAGAAAGGCATGCACATGCACGTGTGAATCAATATGTGATATGGATGTCACACACATCTCACCCAGTCTGCTCTGAGATCAAGGAAATGAATGAACGTTGACAGGATGAATGTTCCATGCCTCGAGTTCATTCAGGATATCAGTGACAAAGGAATTATACATTCACTGTAACACCATTCACGGATTGTAGGATTGAAAGTTGTTCTCCAACTTTCTATTTTACTTGGGTAGCACTGATGTGTGACTAGGCACCGCTCTTTGCTTGTGAAGTCATAAGTGTTATGGACTTTCACTACCAACGTGAAATGAACCTGTAGGGTCACACACATAGGATTTAACCTGGAATAGGAGTTTGTCCACAAACATGTTTAGATTGATTACTAAAGGAGTTTAGTAGTTCAATTAAACACGCAATCAATTGATAGCTCATTATCATAGTGTTCAAGGTGTTGGACTGATTGATTAGAGTATCAGATTGATTAAAACTACGATTGACTGATTCTGCACAATCTGCACACCCAACCGATCGGCTCATGTGATGAACCGATCAGCTGAGCTTGGTGAACTGATCGGCTCAACTGGTGTGTCGATCGGCTCAAGGACAGGGTGAAGCGATTCATTCAAGTGTTGAAATGATCGGTTCAAGTCCAACCGAGCAAGTTGGGAAAGTAAGATTGGTGAGAAATTTCCTTTCGTTTCACTTGCCCAATTTGATTGGAACAAGGATTGGTATTTGATACCAATTCGAAACAAAAGAAGAAAAGTCAATCGAGAACTGATTAGGACCACGAACTGACGGGTTCAGAAGTGAACCAACCATTTCATGGGTCCCAACCGATCGGTTGAGGTGTCAACCGACCGGCTCAGATCCCCAACCAACCGTTTCATTTGTGAAACGATCGGTTCAGGTTACGCAGTTGGTTGTTTTTGTGGAAAATCTTGAACCCTTCTGCTCCTTCTTTAGTCCCGCATTGGTCGGGATAGAGAACATTGTCCCATGACCCTCCTATATATAGGGGTATTGGGGGCTTCTCAAATTACAACTCAGTGCAAACCAGTTGCTCTGCAAAGTTGTTGTTCTCTCTGGTTTTGGTAATCGAGAGAGCCCGAGCAAGTGCTACCCGATAAGGGAGGCACAATAAGGGAAAGGCAACTGCAGAAAGCGACTGGTGGCAGGAGAGTGTATTGGCGACTAGTACGCCGACAGGAGGGTGCGACTCCTTCTGATTCCTTGTGGGACAAGGAGATCGGAGTTCCAGGCAGTCCGTGTGGACGACTGCAGAGGCGGGAGACCTCTGTCGCTCGAAGGACAACTGTCAATCCTGATAGTCCTGGTCAGACCAGGAGTCTTCAGTCCTTGTGCGACCAGGAGCTGCACAGACACCGTCCAAGACCGGAGGTAAAGACCACGCAAGGCGTGAGGTACTGTCGCCGAGAAAGCCTCGGGACAAGGTATGAATTCACAAACCATCTTTCCTATTGTATAGACGTTGACGTGATTCCTTTTGTTCCGGGTTTTGGGGAGAAAAATTTTGTTTCCGCTGCTTCTCTGCCTCCTCTAAAACCAAACAGAAGTATTTAAGTTTATCTCAATAACATATATAGCTAATGTGGAGATCTCTATATCCTACTTCTTCTTCCTCAATTCCTCCAGGTAGGGAGGACAATTTCTTTTCCAATGTCCAGCCTAGTGAAAATGGTGACAACTACCTTCTTTGGATATCCCACCTTTAGCTTTGAGCATGAATGACTTTGTCTTATGCCCAGATTTAGAACCTTTCTTAGCCTTGTCTTTGCCTTTTGACTTTTCCTATGTCCTACTGATCATCATCATAGACTTGGACTTGTCTTTCTTCATATGTGCTTCAATTGTTCTCAACATGCTCAACAATTCTGACAACGGCTTGTCAAGATTGTTCATGTTGTAGTTCATGAGAAAATGACTATATTATTCAGGAAACAATTGCAGAATCACATCAGTGGCCAACTCTTGACCTAAGGGAAATCCCATCTTGGATAGGCTTTCCACGTACCCAATCAAAGTGAGTATGTGGGTACCAACTGAGTCTCCCTCTTTCATCTTGCTTCTAAACAAACCTTGGAGACATCATATATCTCCTGTCTTGCTTGATGTTGATACATGTTCTTGAGATGTGTTACCATCTCCATGGCATTCATGTTCTCATGCTTCTCTTGCAACTCATGGTTCATTGAGTACAACGTCAGGCACTTGACATCTATGACATCGACAAGGTGCTTCTTGTAAGCATACTTTTCAGTCTTGGGTGCATTTGAGGTGGGTTCCACTGGCTCTGGTGTTTCAAGGACATAGAGCTTACGCTCCTGTGTGAGAACAATTCTTAGCGTCCTAAACCAATTTTGAAAGTTGATTCCGGTAAGTTTATCCTTCTCAAGGACCGATGACAATGAGAATGTGTGAGTGTTGTTTTCCACTTGATTTCTACAAAAGAAAAAGTTTGCATTTAGTCCAAAACATTTTGACTTGTAAAGATTTGATAAATGAGATTAATTAGGCCATTAATTAATTACGTGCCCACTATTTTATTCAATTGATAGCCCTCACTATCAACTCGGAAGATTGCAGCATACAACCTTCTACTGAGCCAAGATCCAAAATAACCGGATCAATGTCCAGCCAACGCCGGCGTCAAAGACCAAATACTAAGGTAGGCAACTTTTGCCAATTGCATCATATGCAACTCTTGGATAGATGATCGTGCACAACTCCTTGCCATGATGCATCTGTGTTCCTCTTGGTACTAGAACCTCTCAAGGTTCCCTAGTTAAGTCCAACCCATACGCCAACATGATGAGTGTGCACCCTTCGGAGGAAGACCCACACACCCACCATCAAACTTCTATGAGATAGATAGTGTACCACATGGAGGCATGCCCACACATAGTCGACCAAGATTTTCATGTGTGTTGCTTCATGGAAGTAAACTAAAACTTAATATTATTATTTGAGGGGTTTTATTAATACATATACATATCCAAACACCACATACTTATAGTACATATCATATACTACTATATCCACAACCACAAATGATAGACATGCAATCACAAGAACAAAAATATCAGTTATGGCCATACTATTGTAATCCTTTGGAGCCACAAAGGATTACAGTCCACCTAAGGTCTCATGTGTCTCATTCAACAACACCTGTGAATCAACCTGTAAGGATCAACATTACAATGAACAACTTCATGGATGCTCTGTGAGGTTGGAAATTCAAGTTGCTTCTCCATGGATGCTCCTTGGAGATGGATCTTCAAGTTTCCTCTTGAAATTGGATCTTCATGTTGCTTCTCCATGGATGCTCCTTGTAGTTGGATCTTCAAGTGGCCTCCTTACATCAAGTTTACAAAGACTAAAACTAATCCTATCTCTATTACATCATATGAGTACATATATAAAGAGAAAGAATTAATTACACTTTGAAATATGAGATGAGAAATAAACATCGATGCTATGGTGTCATCTAGGGTTTCTCCGCAGGTGACAGGCGGGGGCGTTCTGGAAGAGGAAGGTGACGGAGATCCAGGGAGGCCGAGTTCCATCCCCCTGGGCACGACAGGCATCACGCTGACCTACGCGACCAGCAGGAACGGCTCGCTGCAACAAAGCTCTGGAAACGCAAGCATGGAGATCGATGGAGGTGTCGCACATTCCACCGATTTTCCTAGTTTGTCCACCCCACCGCATGCGGTGAACTCCCAAGGAGAAGAACAGCAAACCCGTCTGTCTTACAAGGATTCCATGGGCCTGGGGAATAACCTGATCAACAAGCAAGGATTTATCCACATTGATGCCGATCAAACTGCAATCAAGTTAGGACCTGAAGATATCATCTCCTTGACAGAGGAGGGTTTCCCTTCTTTCAACGTACGTAAAGAAGTCTTGGACGATTTGTTGAAACCATGGAAGTTCACGGTCATAGTCAAGATGTTGGCACGGGATATCGGCTTCCTCACCCTGCGCGACATAATCAAATCCCTGTGGAAACCGATGGGAGGTTTTAATCTAATCGATGTGGATAATGACTTCTTCATCGTACAGCTCCAAACAGAAGAAGACTATATCAACGCCCTTACTGGTGGCCCCTGGCCCATCTTTGGTTCTTACTTAACCGTGCAGCGTTGGTTTCCCGCCTTCTCTCCGGCGCTGGCTACCCCTCCCAGGTTGGTTGCTTGGGTACGGATTCCGCATCTCCCGATCTATCTATACCAAGAAAACTTCTTGACAGAGATTGGAGACAGACTGGGGAAGACAATCAAGATAGACCCGAACACTAAGCTTCAAAGGCGGGGAAGATTTGCAAGGCTGGCAGTTGAATTGGATATGGCCAAGCCGCTAGTCCCGATGGTCTCCATCGCCAGTACTAGATACAAGGTAGAGTATGAAAATATCCCCTTTATCTGTATGCACTGCGGCTGTGCCAGTCATGTCGAGAAGGACTGTAGAACGAGAATAGAAGAAGAGAACAAAGCAAGAGCAGCGGCACTGGAATCGGGCTCTCTTGTTCCAACACCGCCGCCGCAGAGGAGGGAGGGTTTTTCGGAAGCAATTCATGCTCAGCCGGTCTTCAGGAAGCCAAGGAATAAAGGAAACCCTAATAACCAGAAAAGAACTCAAGGCACGTCCAATAGGTTCATCAACCTAGCGGACCAAGATGAGGAGGAAGATGATCAGGACCCTTCCGCAGTCGAGGAAATTGCTGAACACGTCGCAGGCATCGACTGGAGTAAAAGGAAGAGTGAACAGTGTCATCAAAAGCAGCAGCGGGACCTATCCAGAACCAAGCCGACGGAGGAGGCCAATCAAGAACAGACTCTCGCTCAGCAACAACAGCCGTCGCAACCATCCAATTCTGACCATACGGTGGCCGTCCCGTCTGGGGATATGGTTCTGCAAGGAAGAGATCAATAGACCCACCCATTCCTCTCTACGAACTTCTCAGTTGGAAGGATGGATAAGGTGGCACCACCCTACACATCTTACAGAAGCCCAGGCAAGAACTCTGCGGGAATCCACCTCCATAACAGGAAGGTGATTCACGCGGGTGACCTGGGAAGAGCAACCACCAGGAAGAGGGGAAAACAATCCCTACTCCAGGACCTTGAAGAAGAAGCGAGAGGTATGGGCTCATCTACCCTAGAGGAGCGTTCTCAATGAACTTAGTCGCTTGGAACACACAGGGTATCTGCGACGAAGATACCCAAAACGTAGTTAAGGATCTGAAGTGGAAGTATAAAATTTCGGTGATGGCACTCTTTGAAACTAGATGCAGTGGCAAGAAGGCGGACCACATCATCCGGACGTTGGTCTTCTCTTCCTCTCACAGGGTGGAGGCAGTTGGTTATGCGGGGGGAATTTGGATTCTGTGGAACGGTAGCATCTCCATGGAGATCCTTCTCTCACACAAACAGTTTGTTCACTGCAAGGTGGACGATCGCCTATATACCTTTGTATATGCAGGCACGACAAGGAATAGTAGAAACTTGCTATGGAGCCAGCTCACGCATCTTGTCCCTACAACCCCCACTCCATGGGTGGTTATAGGAGACTTCAATGTGGTGATGTACTCCTCGGAAAAATTCAGGAGTTCCTCCTTCGACAGAGCTAACAGTAATGATTTTATAAGGGCAATGGAGAAATGTCAATTACAGGACCTCGGGGCACAAGGAGCGCGCACCACCTTCAGGAGCGGCCTGCTTCACGAGCGTCTGGACCGGGCTATGGGCAATCAAGCTTGGCTTGATACGCCGAACTTCAATCCGATTCAGGTCCTGGAGAGAAATCACTCAGACCATGCACCTTTGCTCATCTCCTCCGCCTCCACCTCGGCAAAGGTCGCCCAAAGCTCACACTTCAGAACATCTGCTAGATGGGAGACGAATGCAGACTTCCAACCCTTCTTGGCGGAGAAGTGGGACACATCTGCTCCCCTCCAGGAGGCAGCAGCCTGCTTCCTTCCGGCGGCGTCCAAATGGGATGCCAAGCAAGCCAAAGAAGCAAGGCGCCTGAAGAACAGAATCAGTGACAAGATCAAATATAATCAGATGTGCCTAGCCTTATGTTTCGATATGTCTACAGCGAGGGAGACGATAGAGTTACAATCCAATTTAGATGCAATTTTTTGGCGAGAGGAGGAGGACTGGAAACAACGAGCTCACTGTGATTAGGTCACCCTTGGTGATAACAACACAAGATTTTTCCAAAACCTCGTCAAGATGAGAAGGCGTCAGAACAAGATAGTCCGGCTGCAAGACAATGAGGGCATCTGGGTCGAAGATGCACACCAAATTAAAGAGCTCATGCTATCTTTCTTTTCAAGGGTTTATGCTGACCCGGCCTCGGAGGTGAGGAAAGAGGCCAGCAGAAGATTCATTGGAGTTTTCCCTTCCTGCTCAGAGGCCCTTAAGCTCAGTTTAGGAGCGCAACCTCTCCAATAAGAGATCCTGGAAGCTTTGCAGTCAATGGTTCCTTTAAAGGCACCTGGCCCGGACGGGGTAGATGCCCATTTTCTTCAACAACACTGGAGGTTGCTCAAAAATCAAATCATCGATTTTGTATCTAACCCTTTTGCAGGTCTGAAACTGCCCCCGGCGCGACTAACTCATCCCTGGTGTTGATTCCCAAGAATCCTCACCCTTGCTCTTGCTCTCAGTTGCGACCGATATCCCTAAATAACGTGTGCACTAAACTAATCTCGAAGATTATAGCTGGACGAATCAAACCGTTCCTCGATAGTTGGATATCCCCCTTCCAGCCCAGTTTTGTTCTAGGTCGACACATTGGTGATAATACGATGCTGGTTCAAGAAATTGTTCATTCCATGGAGGCAACAAAGTCCAGGAAGCATTATATGGCGATCAAACTTGATCTTGTCAAGGCTTTCGATAAGATGAGCTGGGCCTTCATTGAAGATACCCTTAATCGTACACCCCTGCCAAGAAATCTGATTTCAATTATCATGGACATCATCACATCAGGTACCACATCCATTCTCTGGAACGGTGAGAACATTGGATCCTTCACGCCTTCTTGTGGCATCAAGCAAGGGGATCCCCTCTCCCCTTATATCTTTGTCCTATGTCTGGAGCGGTTTAGCCAATTAATCGAAGCTGAGATCACAAGGAATGAATGGAAACCCATTAGACTCACGAGAAAGAAGATTCCTATCTCTCACGTAAGCTTCGCAGATGATATTGTTCTGTTTGGCAAAGCCACCCTCCCTCAAGTCAAGGTGATCCAACGATGCCTCAAATCCTTCAGCAGAGCTTCAGGTCAGTTTCTCTCGCATGAGAAATCGGCTATCTTCTTCTCGTCCAATGCACAAAGGAACATCCGGAACTAGATTTGCAGGAAGCTGAAGATCAAAGAAACTCTTGATCTGGGCAGGCACCTAGGGATACCCATCATTCACAAGAGAAAGGGGAAGCACCACTATCAACACTTACTGGAGAAGCTTCATTCACGCATTTGCTCTTGGCAGAATCGCTACCTATCTCTGGCGGGCAGACTTACCTTGGCGAAGTCAGTTCTCATTTCACAACCCTGCTACACCATGCAATCATCCCTTCTCCCTTTATTCTGCTGTGATAAAATCGATCAAATTATTCGCAACTTCCTCTGGAATGGTCCGGGAAACAACCGCCGCCAGAATTTGGTGTCTTGGAAGAATGTCACTAAACCTCCCCACTGTGGGGGGTTAGGAATACGCAATTCCAGAGATTATAATAAATCTCTTTTCATGAAGATGGCATGGAAGTTCCTCCAAAACAATGATCTCCCTTGGATTCGAATCATGAAGGCTAAGTACACAACTCATGGCATCCACAAATCCTCAGGCTCCCATATTTGGAGAGGAATCTGATCATCCCTTCCTTTCCTTCTGAGCAACTCACGTCGCCTTGTTCTCTCTGGTTCAGACACAAATGTCTGGAGAGACGCATGGATTGGAGACGGAATCATCCCACATCTGCAGGTAGACAGAGCGATACCAGATGATTTAAGGGACCTCCAAGTATCAAGTCTAGTAATGGACGATGGGAAATGGGATACTAGCTTCCTGGTCTACTAGTTTACAACCAACACAATACAGGACATCTTGCAAATGCCTCCACCCCAAATTCGATATGGTGAAGACAGGTGGGCATGGGTACCCTCTCCGAACGGTAACTACACGGTCCATTCAGCTTATCAGATCCTCAACGGAAATGAGACACACCCCTTTCTTGATCACTACTCATCTATCTGGGCACTACAAGTTCCCCATCGGGTTAAAACACATATCTGGATGATGAACAGGCAGCGCCTGTTAACCAATGACCTGCGACACAGGAGGAAGCTTACAGACACTGCCACCTGTAGTAGATGCAATGAAACGGACGAGGACGTCTTACATGCTCTCCGGGACTGTACGGCTTCGCGGAATACATGGAATCTCATTCTGCCCCCTGGTACAACACAATTCTTCACATGTAACAATGTGGAAGACTGGATTGGATATAACTTGAGAGCCACCCATATACACAAGGACTGGAGGGTGACCTTCATCATAACGTGTTGGATAATTTGGAAGCACGGGAATGCCTTTATCTTCGAAAATAAAGCTACACCTCCGGCGGTCCTAGCGACAATCTGTAAAGAAGAGGCTCTAGCGGTGAATAGAGCCTTCAGCAACAAGAACAACCATACCCATAGCTTGAAACAAGTAGAGTCTAAAAAGGTTCAAATCAACTCAGGGACAACCATCGTCAATGTCGACACTGCGGTGGATGGGAAGCACAACAAGCTGGCTGCAGCTGTGATCGTCCGTGATGGTATGGGAAGATGGAAGGGAGGCTCGTCTGAGCTCTTTAGGGGTTCCGATCCGATGAGAGGAGAACTCTTAGCTATTTCTAAAGCTCTGTCATTCCTACAATCTCAAGGTATCTCGAATGCAGTCCTACTGAGTGATTCAAAACTTGCTATTGAATGGTCCCAAGGCAGAGCTGATCCTCCTGAAGCCTATAAACTACAAGTTCTTCATATCCGAGACCTGGAATCGATGGCTGGAGGTGTTAAGCTTTTCCATGTCAGACAAGCAAGGAACAACCTCGCAGATATCCTAGCCAAGCACTGCCTCAAGCAACCGGATGACCTTCCTTCTCTTACAGACTGCCCCTTGTTTCTCCAAGAAGCTCTTAAGGAGGATTTAGATAGTTTTTCTTCTGTTTTTGAAGTAGATGTCGAATTAGCTTCTAGTTCTTTGTCAATGTAACCAACATGTGTTGGAGGTACCAAAAAAAAATATGAGATGAGGCTCGGCATGCAAGATGAATACTTTATACAAAGGATCTACGTACAACCATTATACATCCATAGCATTCACAAACAAACATATCCACAACATTCACAACCACATTCATTTACAACATTCACAAAAGAGATTCTAGGCCATAATCGTACATGCATTCACCACATAAAATAGATTTTAAAGGTGACATGTATGATTCCATAGGTATATCTACATACAGGTATATACATATTAAAATTGCAATCCTTTTAATGTGGGACATTCTCAGTTAAATAATTTTTTTTCCCACACAGACTTTACGGGGTACACAGGGTCTACAAAATTTTACTTCTGTGCACTTAGGAAAACCAGTATTTTTCATAGTCGACCCCATCCAAAACGTCAAAAATAGAAGCCTACGGGATGTGGAATTAGGTTTAGATATGCACATTAGTAGTTTTAAGTTTGCATCATTTGCAACCATAGAAAACAACATATAGCAATTCGATAATACCGAAACAAATCCAAATACGTCGTACATCGACGCTGCTCTGATACCACTATTTGGTTTTGTGGAGGAAACATGCACGGTAGAAGCAACAAAATAAAATATATTTCTGCATAACCCACAATAGGATCTCAACGACAACAACATATTCAGAAAGAGTGTTCGTGAGATATACCTTGTCACGGAGCAAGTCTGACGATGTCCTGTTGTACGATGGTGTGTAACACTCCTGGCTTACATGGACGATACTTCTCTCTCATCCTCTGAACGTGTCGTGGGAAGATCCGGAGGTACTCCTTTCGTGTGTTGACGTACATCGCTCATAATGTGTATGTACGGTCATTGACGTCCTCTGAACGTAGGCATTTTAGCATCTACGTCTCTACTTCATCTATGTGGATGGACTGGAACTCCTCGTCGCACTTCCTAAGATGATAGGAAGGAGTAGCCTCTATTTGATGACGTACTAGCATCGTAGTGATCTCCTTTCTCTCCTGAGGACGGTGACATCTAGGGTTTACGTACGTGAGTGTAAACTGAAAAGCCTCTCTCAATACCTTATAAAGACATCAACCGTCAAGCCCCTTTAAATAGGACATGAAAAGAAGCAGAGTTTCCTAAACCTTTCGGTAAATAGAAAGATTGGGCTAATTAAAATGCCCGTGGATTAATTTGAATATTTTGGAATTAATTAATTAACAAATTAATCGTATTAATTGTTTAATTAATATCTCTCCAAGCAATCACTCAAGATGACTCTATAGGCATATATACCAACACTTACTTGGGTACATTATCATCCAGAGAGGACTCGAGGTCGACCACAGTTAGGATCGAGCTATCTGGGAGATGCTCTCTCCCAAAACTGAAAAGAAGATACCAGACCTACTAGGACATCACCAATATTTTAACTACTTCATCACCACGATCACTCATATATGTAAGCCTATGTTCAAAATACTCAGGAAAAATGTAGGCACACGATGGAATGAGCAATGTGAGATAATGCTCTCGAAGCTTAAAGATTATCTCATCAATCCTCCAATACTAAAGCCATCTATGCCAAGATATCCTCTCATGCATCAACTATCTTTCTGAGAAACATCATTGGAACAAGTCTTGAGTCAATCAATGATAGATGGATAGAACGCTATCTACTACATGTCCAAGAATTTTAATGATACCAAGGCATGTTATACTACAACAGAGAAGTATTTTCTTTCCTTGATACATGTAACAAGAAAGTTGCAACACTATTTGATAATGTATCATGTATAGGTGATTAAAAATAATGACTTTTTCTCCTATTTCTCTGGTCTCCCAATCCTCATTGGAAGGTGTGCCATATGAAAAGTAAGTCTATCAAAATATCACATCGCATGGCTACCTATGAAGGCAGTCAAGGAACAACCTACGGACAATCAACTAGCGGATTTCTTGCTTCTAAAATAGGCTTCACATGAGTTGAGTTCCACAATGAATACATAGGAATGATCATTCCACCTGACGTCTTTATCACAGAAATTTGGATCATTGGATAATCTTCTTCGATGGAGTCTTCAATTGCAATGGAGTTGAGATAGGTGTGGTCTTTTACAATACACAAGGAGAAGAGTTTCTTATAGCCAGACAGTGAAGTTTAGTGCCACTAACAATGTGGATGAATACAATGCATTCACCCTAGGACTCCATCTTGCTAGATAGCAAGGGTCACTCCATCTGTAGGTTTACCGTGATTCCCTGCTAGTGATATCTCAAGTTCAGAACATTTAAAAGACTCATCACAAGAACTTGGTCCCTTATCAAGAAAACATGTGTTCTCTCACCCAAGATTTCAAGCATATTTTATTCAACTTCATAAGAATAGAGAACAATGGATTTGCATATACTCTAACTACCCTCTCTTTCTAAATCGACATTCATGGGGATTAGAGTTTCTCCTTTGAAGGACATATAATCTCTCAACCTTCCTATTGTATGGTCATCGAGGATGCAATCAATGGCTAAGAGAAGTTTGGTTTTATAGAACCAAAGTATATTTAGAAAGTCAAGTCATCCCTAAAGGAATTTCATAAAGAGAACAATTGGCACTCAAGCAATAAGCCATAAATACATCCTAGGGGCGGGATATTAATATCACAGATCCTGCAACTAGACTCTCCTTCAGTGGATTTGAAAGACAAAAGCGGAAGCCCTCATTAAGGACGCTCACATACGATTATGTGGCACGCCCAAGAACATGGTCATGCTGGGAAAGAAGCTACAACTTTGGGGGTATTACTCGAACACCATGGAAACCAACTATTGCCAATATGTCTTCAAGTATCAGTTTTCCATATCCATGGTGATTACAATCGTGCACCCGCTAGTTATTTATACAATATGGCCATGACTTGGCCATTCTTTACTTGGGGATCGACATGATCGGGAAAATAAATCATAAAGCTTCAGATGGGAAGTGATTTATCCTGATCGTAATAGACTACTTTACAAAGTGGTTGGAGGTTGTATTCGTTACTAACACTTCAGCTTAACAAGTAAAAAAAATCCTGAAGAGCAATAACATAATCCAATACAGGATACTATATGAGATCATCTCTTACAACGATAAAAATTTCATAGCCAAACTCATCAAAGAGTATGTGAACTTTATGGGGATCAAGCAGCATCCAACATCCCCATACTGACCTCATATGAACATAGTCGTAGAAGCTTCCCACAAAAGGTTGATAAAGATTTTCAAGAAGACATTTAGGTCCCACACCAACTGGTTGAACATCTTCCAATCACTCTCTGAGTTTATTAAACTTCCATCAAAACTTCCACAAGAGCTAGGCCATGTTCATTGGTATATGCAACATAGGTGGTCTTATCATTCAAGGTTCATATCATTTTTCTCTACATACTACAAGAAGCAGAAATTTTAGAGGTCTAGTGGGTTCAAGGTCGAATCTACTACCTCAACACGCTAGAAGAATGGAGAGAATGAGCTCTACATCCTACAAAATGTTATCAAGAAAGAACAACTCGAGCATTCAATAAGAAGGTATGTTTGGACAAATTTCAAAAGGGCAATCTAGTGTTTTACAACATCCTAAATGCATACTCTAGTGACAAATTGAATCCAAATGGGAAAGTCCTAATATCGCCCACAACATTTATGACTAGGGTGGCCTACGTGTGAAGGACATCTCGTGATGTTCATCTTCATCACACAAATGTCGGTCTTGTCAAGCACTATTGTTGTTGACAATCAAGCTTCACAACTCCGATCTCAAGCCCGGAAAGGGAGCCATAATCCCTGCCCCCTTTTAAAAATACTTAAAATCAAGTGTCAACATCTGCAATCCCCTGGCAAGGAGCCATATATCTGGATGTGTCCCCCCATGTACCCTAAAATGGAATGATCAAAGTAGGATAATATGGCCTAGGATGGAATGATTGTTATCCTAAGGCTTCAATAGTTCACCAATCTAAATTAACACCTTAAAATAGACCAACCTTTATAAAATATAAGAAATTATTTATGATTGTGAAAAAGGCGAGGGAAGGCATAGTAAAACTATTACCACAAATTATAATTAAGAAATATAAAAAGGACAATTTCATATTAACGTGGATTCGTTGACTTTCTATTCAATCCATTTTTTTGCAAATAGATACTTTGATGAGGATAAATAGTGAAGATTACTTTTGCAAGCAAAAACTATGCACTATAGTGTAATTGAAGAAAAAGTTTCAATATTAGGTTACCTTCACAGCCGAATCCGTCTTGATTGAAGTTGAAGGTTCATTGGTTTCAAGCGGACAGTATCTCACGCCGAAGCCCATCATGCCAATTCTCCGGTCAGTAAGAAGTTTTATATTTTATTTTGAGCAAATTGCAAACAATAGCAATTGAAACGCGCCGACGCGCAGATCCTCCTCTATAAATACGGACCATACCCAGTAAGAAACCATTCTCTACATTTTCTCCATCTCTACACAACAACATGGGTTATTCGAAGATAGCTGGCGCTTCCTTCTTGGTTCTGCTCCTTGTGGGCATGACCTCTGCTACAAGGGTGCTCAACCAATACGGAGGTGGGGGCGGACAAGGCGGAGGTGGCGGTGGTGGACAAGGAGGGGGCAGTGGCTATGGGTCTGGTTCTGGTTCCGGCTATGGTGGAGGAGCTGCAGGATATGGCGGTGGTGGAGGTCAAGGTGGAGGTGGTGGTGGAGGACAGGGTGGCGGATCCGGCTATGGGTCGGGATCCGGTTCTGGATACGGTGGAGGTCTAGTCGGGGGCTACGGTGGTGGTGGCGGACAGGGTGGTGGAGGTGGTGGCGGCCGGGGTGGAGGCAGCGGGTACGGCTCAGGAAGCGGCTATGGTACCGGAAGTGGTTATGGTAAAGGCGGCGGCGGTGGTGGCGGTGGAGGTGGTGGAGGAGGAGGAAAAGGCGGAGGTTCTGGTTACGGGTCAGGCTCTGGGTCTGGCTACGGTGGGGGCAATGGAGCATACGGTGGTGGGCAAGGTGGTGGAGGCGGCGGCGGGGGTGGCCAGGGTGGTGGCTACGGCAGTGGGAGCGGGTATGGCTCGGGCTCTGGATATGGTACTGGAGGCGGAAAGGGTGGAGGAGGAGGTGGAGGCGGCGGTGGAGGAGGCCAAGGGCCGTATGGTTCTGGGTACGGTTCTGGCTCCGGAAGCGGATATGGTGGAGGCGGCTACTGAGTTATTAGCGCCGGAGGCGATTCTTTTCACCACTGTATTTCAAAGTTTTATAGCAAACAATAAAACTCGTAGTAATAACATCGGCCGTGCATTCGGCTTATTGTAATATGTCGGTAAACTTTTTTTAAAAGATACTTGAATATATGATCGGTCCGTGTATTTTTTTTTTGAAAACACTGCCTTATATTAATCAGCGATTGAAAAACATATCGTTCTCAGCAATGCCACGCCATTCAACAGCCATTGAAAACACTGTCTTATATTTTACTTCAGTGCACTTAGAAAAATTGATATTTTCCATAGTCGATCCCGTCTAAAACGTCAAAAACAAAAGCCTACGACGTATGTGAAATTAGATTTAGATATGCATATTAGTAGTTTTAAGTTCACATTGTATGCGACCAAAAAAAACAACATATAGCGATTCAATCATATCGAAACAAATCCAAATATGTCGTAGATCGATGATGCTCTAATACTACTGTTGTGTTATGTAGAGGAAACATGCATGGAGGAAGCAACAAAATATAATATATTTCTATGCAACCACTAATAAGATCTCGTCGACAACAGCGTATTCAAAAAGAGTATTCATGAGATATACCTTGCCATGGAGAACGTCCGACGACATCCCACTACATGATGGTGTGTGACGCTCCTGGCTTACACAGACGATACTTCTCTCTCATCTTCCGAACATGTCGCGGGAAGATTTAGAGGCACTCCTTTCGTGTGTTAACGTACACCGTATGTACGGTCGTTGACGTCCTCTGAACGCAGGCCTCTCCGCGTCTGCGTCTCTACTTCATCCATGTGGATGGACTGGAACTCTTCATCGCGCTTCCTAAGCCGGTAGGAAAGGGTAGCCTCTGTGTGATGACGTGCTAGCGTCGCAGTGCTCTCCTTTATCTCCTAAGGACGGTGATGACTAGGGTTTACATACGTGAGTGCAAACTGAAAAACCTCTCTCAATATCTTATAAAGATATCGACCGTCAAGTACCTTTCAATTGGAGATGAAAAGAAGCAGGGTTTTCTAAACCCTTCGGTAAATAGAAAGACTGCGTTAACTAAAATGATATTTTGGAATTGATTAATTAGTCTATTAATCGTATTAATTAATTAACTAATTAATATCTGACTCCAAGCAATCACTTGGGATGGCTCTATGGGCATATATACCAACACTTACTTGGGTACATTATCATCCAGAGAGGGCTCGAGGTCGACCATGATTGAGCTATCTGGGAAATGCCCTCTCCCAAAACAGAAAAGAAGATACTAGGCCTACTAGGACATCACCAATACTTTAACTACCTCATCACCAAGATCACTCATATATGTAAGCCTATGTTCAAGATACTCAGGAAGAATGTAGACACATGATGGAATGAGCAATGTGAGACCATGCTCTTGAAGCTTAAAGATAATCTCATCAATCCTCCAATACTAAATCCATCTATGTCGAGATATCCTCTCATGCATAAACTATCTATCTGAGAAACATCAGTGGAACAAGTCTTGAGTCGATCAATGATAGATGGATAGCACGCTATCTACTACTTGTCCAAGAATTTTAATGATACCAAGGCCCGCTATACTACAACAGAGAAGTATTTTCTTTCCTTGATACATGTAACAAGAAAGTTGCAACACTATTTGATAATGTATCATGTATAGGTGATTAAAAAGCATGACTTTCTTTCCTATTTCTCTGGTCTCCCTACCCTCAATGGAAGGTGTGCCATATGAAAAGTAGGACTATCAAAATATCACATCGCATGGCTACCCATTAAGGCAGTCAAGGCACAACCTATGGACAATCAACTAGCAAATTTCTTGCTTCTAAAAGAGTCTTTACATGAGTTGAGTTCCACAATGAATACAAAGGAATGATCAATCCACCTGACATCTTTATCCCAAAAATTTGGATCATTGGATAACCTTCTTCGATGGAGTCTTCAATTGCAATGGGGTTGAGATAGGTGTGGTCTTTTACAATACACAAGGAGAAGAGTTTTTTGTAGCCATACAATGAAGTTTAGTGCCGCTAACAATGTGGTTGAATACAACGCATGCACCCTAGGACTCCAGCTCGCTAGACAGCAAGGGTCACTCCATCTCCAGGTTTATCGTGATTCCCTACTAGTGATATCTAAAGTGCGGAACACTTAGAAGACTCGTCACAAGAACTTGGTCCCTTACCAAGAAAACATGTGTTCTCTCACCCAATATTTCAAGCATATTTTACTCGACTTCATAAGAAAAGAGAACAATGGATTTGCATATACTCTAGCTACCCTCTCTTTCTAAATCGACATTCATGGGGATTAGAGTTTCTCCTTCGAAGGACATATAATCTCTCAACCTTCCTATTGTATGGTCATCGAGGATGCAATCAATGGCTAAGAGAAGGTTTGGTTTTATAGCACCAAAGTATATTTAGAAAGTCAAGTCATCCCTAAAGGCATTTCACAAAGAGAACAATAGGCACTCGAGTGATAAGCCATAAATACATCCTAGGGGTAGGATATTTATATCACAGATCCTACAACTAGACTCTCCTTCGGTGCATTTGAAAGATAGAAGCGGAATCCCTCATTAAGGAAGTTCACATACGATTATGTGACACGCCCAACAACGGGGTCATGTTGGGAAAGAAGTTACAACTTTTGGGGTATTACTCAGAACACCATGGAAACCAACTATTGCCAATATGTCTACAAGTGTCAATTCTTCCATATCCATGGTGATTACAATCATGCACCCGCTAGTTATTTATACAATATGGCCATGAATTGGCCATTCTTTACTTGGGGATCGATATGATTGGGAAAATAAATCATAAATCTTTAGATGGGAAGTGATTTATCCCAACCGTAATAGACTACTTTACAAAGTGGTTGGAGGTTGTGTTCGTTACTAACACTTCAGCTTAACAAGTAAAAAAAATCATAAAGAGCAACAACATAATCTACTACAGGATATTATATGAGATCATCTCTTACCACGGTAAAAATTTCATAGCCAAACTCATCAAAGAATATGTGAACTCTATGGGGATCACGCAACATCCAACATCCCCATACCGACCTCAGATGAACATAGTCGTAGAAGCTTCCCACAAAAGGTTGATAAAGTTTTTCAAGAAGACATTTAGGTCCCACACCAATTGGTTGAACATCTTCCAATGTTTCTCTGGGTTTATTGAACTTCCATCAAAACTTCCACAAGAGCTACGCCATGTTCATTAGTATATGCAACATAGGTGGTCTTATAGTTCAAGGTTCATATCATTTCGCTCTGCATACTACAAGAAGCATAAATTTTAGAGGTCTAGTGGGTTGAAGGTCGAATCTACTACCTCAACACGCTAAAGAATGGAGAGGATGAGCTCTACATCCTACAAAATGTTATCAAGAAAAAACAACTCAAGCATTCAATAAGAAGGTATGTTCAGACAAATTTCAAAAGGGCAATCTAGTGTTTTACAACATCCTGAATGCATACTCTAGTGACAAATTCAACTCTAATGGGAAAGTCCTAATATCGCCCACAACATCTATGACTAGGGCGGCCTACGTGTGAAGGACATCTCGTGATGTTCATCTTCATCACATAAATGTCGGTGTTGTCAATCGTTATTGTTGTTGACAATCAAGCTTCACAACTCCGATCTCAAGCCAGTAAAGGGAGCCTTAATCCCTACCCTTTTATAAATACTTAAAATCAAGCGTCAACAACTACAATCCCCTGGCAAGGAGCAATAAATCTGGACGTGTCCCCCATGTACCCTAAAGTGGAATGATCAAAATAGAATAATATGGCCTAGGACGGAATGATTGTTATCCTGAGGCTCCAATAGTCCACCAATCTAAATTAACACCTTAAAATAGACCAACCTTTATAAAATATAAGAAACTATTTATGATTGTGACAAAGGCGAGGGAAGGCATAGTAAAACTATTACCACAAATTATAATTAAGAAATATAAAAAGTACAGTTTCATATTAACGTGGATCCGTTGACTTTCTATTCAATCCATGTAAGTGAAAGTTACTGTTTTTTGCAAATAGATACTTTGATGCGGATAAATAATGAAGATTACTTTTGCAAACAAAAACTATGCACTATAGTGTAATTGAAGAAAAGGTTTCAATATAAGGTTATCTCCACAGCCGAATCCGTCTTGACTGAAGCTGAAGGTTCATTGGTTTAAAGCGGACAGTGTGACAGTGTCTCACGCCGAAGCCCATCTTGCCAATTCTCCGGTCAATAAGAAGTTTTACTTTTATATTTTATTTTGAGCAAATTGCAAACGCGCCGACGCGCAGATTCTCCTCTATAAATACGGACCATACCCACTAATCTAAGAAACCATTCTCTACATCTTCTCCTTCTCTACACAACAACATGGGTTATTCGAAGATAGCTGGCGCTTCCTTCTTGGTTCTGCTCCTTGTGGGCATGACCTCTGCTACAAGGGTGCTCAACCAATACGGAGGTGGGGGCGGACAAGGCGGAGGTGGCGGTGGTGGACAAGCAGGGGGCAGTGGCTATGGGTCTGGTTCTGGTTCCGGCTATGGTGGAGGAGCTGCAGGATATGGCGGTGGTGGAGGTCAAGGCGGAGGTGGTGGCGGAGGACAGGGTGGCGGATCCGGCTATGGGTCGGGATCCGGTTCTGGATACGGTGGAGGTCTAGTCGGGGGCTACGGTGGTGGTGGCGGACAGGGTGGTGGAGGTGGTGGCGGCCGGGGTGGAGGCAGCGGGTACGGCTCAGGAAGCGGCTATGGTACCGGAAGTGGTTATGGTAAAGGCGGCGGTGGTGGTGGTGGCGGCGGTGGAGGTGGTGGAGGAGGCGGAAAAGGCGGAGGTTCTGGTTACGGGTCAGGCTCTGGCTCTGGCTACGGTGGGGGCAATGGAGCATACGGTGGTGGGCAAGGTGGTGGAGGCGGCGGCGGGGGTGGCAAGGGTGGTGGCTACGGTAGTGGGAGCGGGTATGGCTCGGGCTCTGGATATGGTACTGGAGGCGGAAAGGGTGCAGGAGGAGGGGGAGGTGGAGGCGGCGGTGGAGGAGGCCAAGGGCCGTATGGTTCTGGGTACGGTTCTGGCTCCGGAAGCGGATATGGTGGAGGCGGCTACTGAGTTATTAGCGCCGGAGGCAATTCTTTTCACCACTGTATTTCAAAGTTTTATAGCAAACAATAAAACTCGTAGTAATAACATCGGCCGTGCATTCGGCTTATTGTAATATGTCGGTAAACTTTTTTTTAAAAGATACTTGAATATATGATCAGGCCGTGTTGGTTGGCTTAAACGCTGCAATTTTCTTGTGTAAAGCAGTTGACGTAGCATACATTGAGATTGGATGCGGTTTAGAAATGTGTTGTAGACGTGGACATAAAGAAAAAAGGGAAGTTGTAGATACACGATCTTAATACCCAATAATAAAAATTAATGTAGCCCCTCTATACAAAACGAACTGATAGTGATATATATTTAGTTTATTTTTTCATCACAAAGTTGTGAGAAATTACTATTTCCCTCATTTAAAAAATAACACACTACATCCATATTTCATCCTGCAGTTCGAACTACTATCTGAATAAGATCAGAGTTGATGTATGAGATATTTGATTCTTAAAAAAAGTTTCAAAATTTCCTGATTTTTTGCCATTTATTGATAATAATTAAGACCCGGTATCATAATAACCAATACATTAAGTTGCAAATTGCGGTTGTCATATTAGGCAAACTCTAATAATGGTAAACATTAACCCCAAGAGTCTCTCTAATCTAAAGAAAACCTATGTAGAATTTCGGCACAAGCTGAGTATCTGTTATGACTATTCAAATTTATGTGGATGGTATATGATATTCGTTGGTTTATATGTCCTCCAAGCCCATCACTTGATGATGACTATAGGGATATTTTGTACTTTTAATTTTATTAATAATGGTATTAGTTTATTGATGCACAATTGATTACTACGATGTCAATGTATAAATTGATGTTCTAGGATGATTGGTTCAAAGCAAGGTACTTCAAGTACATGACTCAAACATGATATCCTAATATATGATATGAACAATAATCTTTAACGTCCCTAGTCAAGTACTACATGGACCGAATTACAATATTATATGTGGTGGTGGAATACCACGTATAGGGTACCAAATGAGACACATAGCTATTTGTTAGAGAACAAGTGTACTAGACTAACATGTTACGAGAGTGATAGTCATAATCATTTTTTAGATGCAAAAAAAATTGTGTTGTTGGTCCTTCAACCTATAGCCACTACAATGGTGATACGATAACGGTCATTCTATGACACTTCCCAAGGTAATCTTAAAGAAGGCTTCCATATTGTTAGTGGTTTCCATATTTTGATCTGGTGAGATTAGAAAGCGGTATAGTTTGTAAGGTTCATATCTAATCATAGAAAATCAATTTTAAGCATTATAACTTATTCTACATAAGGTAAAAATGTGAAAATCTTAATTTTATTTTGTTGCATTAGATGGATCTAACTTGAGAGAATCTTAGAAATAATTTTGTTGTGGTTGTGTATTATGCTCTTGAGAACCCAATATTTTTTTAGGGCTACATCTAATGCTATATACTATAATTCTAGATTTTATTTGACTTTTTGTCATTTGGGACCATACAAATATTTTATATGGAGGAGGCCAAGGGCCGTATGGTTCTGGGTACGGTTCTGGCTCCGGAAGCGGATATGGTGGAGGCGGCTACTGAGTTATTAGCGCCCGAGGCAATTCTTTTCACCACTGTATTTCAAAGTTTTATAGCAAACAATAAAATTCGTAGTAATAACATCGGCCGTGCATTCGGCTTATTGTAATATGTCGGTAAACTTTTTTTAAAAGATACTTGAATATATGATCAGTCCGTGTTTTTGTTTTGAAAACACTGCCTTATATTAATCAGCCATCGAAAAACATATCGTTCTCAGCAATGCCACGCCATTCAACAGCCATTGAAAACACTGCCTTATATTAAACTACTGATGTCTTCAGACACGAGACCCAAGTGGTCTCTTCTTTTTCTTGAATCCTTCACAGCTTTTACTAGATTGCTCGAGTCCATTATCAGCACTACCTTAGCATCCGGTTGCAGTAATTCCTTAGCCCGCATGACTCCTAGTCGAGCCGCCATAGCTTCAGCCACGTTAACATCCCAACCAGTACAGACGTGCTGTTGTACAGTTCTCATGCATTCTCCATTACTATCACGGATCACCGCTCCCAGTCCTCTCTTCAGCCCCTCTGCCATTGCTGTGTCAGTATGGATGAACAACTAGCTGCTGTCCCCTTCCAATCGTGCCCAGCTCCATGCATCCTTGTCCTCCTCGCCGTGAAGGTGAGGCCCTGTGACCGGCCCAGCCTCAGTTAAACGCATAGCTCGGTACTCGTCAATCGTTGCCCTGTACCCTTGTAGAATCAGTCCGTGTTTGTTGGCTTAATCGTTCCGATTTTCTTGTGTAAAGCAGTTGACGTAGCATACATTAAGATTGGATGCGCTTTAGAAATGTGTTGTAGACGTGGACATAAAGAAAAAAGGGAAGTTGTAGATACACGTTCTTAATGCCCAATAATAAAAATTACTGTAGCCCCTCTATACGAAACGAACTGATAATGATATGTATTTAGTTTATTTTTTCATCACAAAGTCGTGAGAAATTACTATTTCCCTCATTTAAAAAATAACACACTACATCCATATATCATCTTGCAGTTCGAACTACTATCCGAATAAGATCAGAGTTGATGTATGAGATATTTGATTCTTAAAAAAAGTTTCAAAATTTCCTGATTTTTTGTTATTTATTTATAATAATTAAGACCGGGTATCATAATAACCAATATATTAAGTTGCAAATTGTAGTTTTCATATTAGGCAATCTCTAATAATGGTAAACATTAACCCCAAGAATCTCTCTAATCTAAAGAAAACCTATGTAGAATTTCTGCACAAGCTGAGTATCTGTTATGACTATTCAAATTTATGTGGATGATATATGATATTCGTTGGTTTATATGTCCTCCAAGCCCATCACTTGATGATGAATATAGGGATATTCTGTACTTTTAATTTTATTAATAATGGTATTAGTTTATTTGTGCACAATTTATTACTATGATGTCATGTATAAATTGATGTTCTAGAATGATTGGTTCAAAGCCATGTACTTCAAATACATGACTCAAACATGATATCCGAATATATGCTATGAACAATAATCTTTAACGTCCCTAATCAAGTACTACATGGACCGAACAACAATATTATATGTGGTGGTGGAATACCACGTATTGGGTACCACGTGAGACACATAGTTGTTTGTTAGAGAACAAGTGTACTAGACTAACCTGTTGTAACATACCAGATCTAGAACCCTACCCTAGAACTTTAATCCTTTTGGTCTTAGCCAAACAAGGTTAAGGTTAGAGTGACCATAATAGTCTAATGCATGAATAATGTAATCTAATATGTCACATAATTTGTTTGGTGATAATAAGATGATAAATAACCTAATTGGATGCATAATGAAGTTAATGGGCCTCTAATGGGCCATATGATGTAACCCATGTAAGAAAGCCTCAATTTAAATAATAGACTTCAAATTCGTAATCTACACATTAAAATAAGCTTACATGTCAATTTTCATTTAATTTGGGCAACCTCAAAATAATATGGTTATTTAAGAGAGAGAAATTGTCTAAAAGGTGTAATTAATAAATAAATATAATAATTGACTCCAAAATAGGAAAATAATGTTATATTCGTAATCTACATAATAAATATAGCCTTTGGGTGAATTTTCATCCAATTTGGAGAAAGTTTGCTTAAAAGGTAAAATTAGGAGAGAGAAGTGTGTAGAACCTTCAAAATATTAAATAAATGTTCAAACAACTCCAATATGTAAAATTGATGGAAAATTCGTAACCAACATGTTAAGTATGACTTAAGTGTCAAGTTTTATAAAATTTGGATAATCCATGTGTCGTTAATGCATCAGGAAAGAGAAACAAAGAATATATTAAATAATACATGTAAAGTTTCCAAAAGTGAAATATAATTGGAGATTTGGAATCTACATGTTTAACTTAACTTGTGTGTCAAGTTTGGTCTAATTTGGTTAATGTTTGAACCCTTATTTGAAGAGAGAGAAATAGGGACATTAAATGCAATTGTTACTTTATTCATTTGATCGATTTTCCTTGTCACGCCTTTGTTTTAGGTACGCTTGATATGGACCGTGGATTTTGTATCCAACAGTTCCACGATTGTCTTCTAGCTCTGATCGGAGTAGGAGTACATGCTGTTTTCTGTGGGTTTTTCGGACGAGGATATCTCCCTCAATTCTTACTCTTTTTTGACGATTTCTTCGCCTATGGGTTCCTGGAAAGATTCCGCACCCAACGACCCTATATAAGAAGGGTTTTGGTTGCCCTTTCTCCACCACCGTTGGGCGCCCTTTCCTCCTCTGTTTCGCGCCCTGTTCTTCCTTCTTATGCTTCTCCTTGCCTTTTCGCTTCCTCAGACCTCCTGGGAATTGATCCCCAGCCTCCGTCGGGATCACAGGTCCTAGTTGCCTGCCTTGGTTCGTCATCTACTGACTCCGAGCATGTTTCCTTTCTCCGGTCGTCTGCTTGGTTTGCCGCCATGTGGAGAGGTCTTCGGCGGTTATCGTGGATGCCAAGGATCTGTTCCTTTGGTCTGAGTATTTTGTGGTGTTCGACAGGAGGTAAACACATCCTCAATTTGATGTTTTGGTCGTGATCCTGGTTTTCCCCAATCTGCCCAGTCGAGCAGTTCTCGCGCAATGTCCATGGCGCGTGAGCTGGGAGACAGGTTGTGTTTTTTTCCCCTAATCTACCCTCATGCTTTCCTATTTTCTTCGTTTTCTAGCTAAGGGCATAATCGTCTTTTCGCTCTCTGTTTTCCTTAGCTGTGGGCGAGGTCAACCGAGAGGCTGATTGGTGATGCGGCCACTTCTTATTGGGCCAAGTCACAGGCCAGGACCCGCTCTCTCTCTCTCTCTTTTCTCTCGGCTCTGTTTATCTTATTTGTAATTTTGTGATTGGTTGAGCTTTAAAAATTAATAACTAATTATTGGACGATCAGAAAAATATAAATAAATAGTCGTTGGATTCAGAAAAATAAGGACTATCTTATGGTATTGGTTTTGATTCCCGAATCTGATGATTTAAAAGGGTGATTTTATGGATCTAATTAAATAAGATAAAAACTTGAATAATTCATAACTAAATATTTATAAGTCAGAAAAATATAATAAAATATGTTTTGAACTCAGGAAAATATAATAAAAAATATGGAATCATTTTGGAAACCTAATTCATATATTAATAAAAAGGTGATTTTTAGGGTTTGAATAATTAATGGAAACCTAACCCTAATTTCACATATATGCTAAATAGGTGTTTTGGAAGTCTAGGCTTGGACCTAGAAGTGGCTTTGGATCTGTTTGACTCTGGAGTTGAGGTATGATTGCATCCCACATTAATTATGTATTGAGCAATTTCTTATTCTTGTCTCTTATGTATGTTGTATTCCCAATTCATCTAAATTGAGCAATGCACCTACTTTATCATTCTTTTGACTTTTGCCTACACAAAATGTCTAATCTTTTGATATCATGGTTCGTGTGAACTATCTTACTTGTTATGTACTTGGATATTCTCTTGATATCTCTTTTGCATGTTGGTCTCTTATATTGTTATGTTCCACATTGAAGTGGATATTATATGTTGTGTTGTCCATTGTGTGATGGCAACATTGATAATTCTGACTATACTTTTCTACTTGCCTCTATATTTACATGCAATGTGAATCAATAGCACTAGAATAATGTAAATTACTTTGGTTTTGGGTGTGTGCCCTTTCTGTTTATGGGATGGTGGTGGTGGTGCCCCATACCCGAGTTTTAAGGATGTGAAGCCTTGGCTCAACTTTATATATTTGGGAGTTTGACGGTGAGTCATTCTCTATCAGGTTTTCAAGGATGTGAAGCCTTGGCCGCCTTTGTATTTTATATTCTTCTAGGACTATGTTTATCTCACATGCATGCAGGTTTGATGATTTATTGTGGGGCGTGTGCCCTACTATTTATCTATGTGCTTTTGTTTATGGCAAGTATCCTATTTTATCTCTTTTATTATGAATCTTATCTTTTATGCCCTTGTGGGTAGTCCTTATCTCTTGCATGGGAAGCTTTTACTTTTGATGTCCTTTATATCCTTATATTGCTCAATTTGCTTTTTAGTATGCACATACCAGCCTTTGCTGATGTTTTCTTTTGTTTCTTCTTTTGCTGGGGTATGCTTCCAACCCTAGGTGGAGGACATGGTTGGCTTCACATGTTGACCTGGACTTAGTTTGTGATGATGAAGCTTGGAGACAATCTTGAGGTAGTTTAGATTTCCTCTACATGGATCCTTGTGATGTAAGTTTAAGTTTGTAACCCTTTGTTTTATAATTGAATAGTCAAATATTTTCTTCCACTGCTATACATTGGTCTTTTGATTACCATTATATAAAGATTTGAAAATTTTACACCCACTTCATCACACCTTTTGAGTGTGTTTGGATTGGAGGTTCTATTGTTCAAATTTTTAGTAAGGAGGTGTTTTCACTTCTTTACAACATGGTATCAGAGCCCATGGTAGTCGGAATCGACTATTTCAATTTTGTCTCCCTTTAGAACCCTTGACTTAGTTAGTTACCTTTAAGTGAATTGTTGACCTTAGATTTGATCAATGATGATCTTTGTATGCAATAAGGTTGGTTTTCAGGATGATAATATGTTAGGAGATCTAAATATGGAAATATTGTGACTTGGTTTCCACAATTGATTTTGGATCCACATTTTGTTTCATCTCAAAAAGATTTTCATCGCCAAAAATTATTTTCAATTATACTACTATATGTACAAAATTTTTCTCAGATTTATCGATGTTTTCTTGAGCTAAGTCACAATTAAGAGAACTCTAGTTTGAGTAGAATCTAACCCTAGTTTGTGACTAGGTTTGATATAATGGTGTAGTTGACCTACCCTATGACTTTTTGGATGTTCATGTAGGGTTGATAGGTTAGAGACACAAGGACCTAAAAATCTCAACCCTAGATGGTGACTTTAGTTGGCTACATGAGAAATATTAATATCTAAAAAATTTAATAACTAAGAGATGTGGGTAGCTCTAAAAAAAATTGTTTAGTTTGACTTGTTAAGTTGAACCCTTTAAGGGGTGGAGAATAGTTGATGTTTGGATCTTTAGATTTTGAGGACGAAATCATTTTTAAGGGGTGGAGTGCTGTAACATACCAGATCTAGAACCCTACCCTAGAACTTTAATCCTTTTGGTCTTAGCCAAACAAGGTTAAGGTTAGAGTGACCATAATAATCTAATGCATGAATAATGTAATCTAATATGTCACATAATTTGTTTGGTGATAATAAGATGATAAATAACCTAATTGGATGCATAATGAAGTTAATGGGCCTCTAATGGGCCATATGATGTAACCCATGTAAGAAAGCCTCAATTTAAATAATAGACTTCAAATTCGTAATCTATACATTAAAATAAGCTTACATGTCAATTTTCATTTAATTTGGGCAAACCTCAAAATAATATGGTTATTTAAGAGAGAGAAATTGCCTAAAAGGTGTAATTAATAAATAAATATAATAATTGACTCCAAAAGAGGAAAATAATGTTATATTCGTAATCTACATAATAAATATAGCCTTTGGGTGAATTTTCATCCAATTTGGAGAAAGTTTGCTTAAAAGGTAAAATCAGGAGAGAGAAGTGTGTAGAACCTTCAAAATATTAAATAAATATTCAAACAACTCCAATATATAAAATTGATGGAAAATTCGTAACCAACATGTTAAGTATGACTTAAGTATCAAGTTTTATAAAATTTGGATAATCCATGTGTCGTTAATGAATCAGGAAAGAGAAACAAAGAATATATTAAATAATACATGTAAAGTTTCCAAAAGTAAAATATAATTAGAGATTCAGAATCTACATGTTTAACTTAACTTGTGTGTCAAGTTTGGTTTAATTTGGTTAATGTTTGAATCCTTATTTGAAGAGAGAGAAATAGGGACATTAAATGCAATTGTTACTTTATTCATTTGATCGATTTTCCTTGTCACGCCTTTGTTTTAGGTACGCTTGATATGGACCGTGGATTTTGTATCCAACGGTTCCACGATTGTCTTCTAGCTCCGATCGGAGTAGGAGTACAGGCTGTTTTCTGTGGGTTTTTCGGACGAGGATATCTCCCTCAATTCTTACTCTTTTTCGACGATTTCTTCGCCTATGGGTTCCTGGAAAGATTTCACACCCAACGACCCTATATAAGAAGGGTTTTGGTTGCCCTTTCTCCACCACCGTTGGGCGCCCTTTCCTCCTCTGTTTCGCGCCCTGTTCTTCCTTCTTCTGCTTCTCCTTGCCTCTTCGCTTCCTCGGACCTCCTGGGAATTGATCCCCAGCCTCCGTCGGGATCACAGGTCCTAGTTGCCTGCCTTGGTTCGTCATCTACTGACTCCGAGCATGTTTCCTTTCTCCGGTCGTCTGCTTGGTTTGCCGCCATGTGGAGAGGTCTTCAGCGGTTATCGTGGACGCCAAGGATCTGTTCCTTTGGTCTGAGTATTTCGTGGTGTTCGACAGGAGGTAAACACATCCTCAATTTGATGTTTTGGTCGTGATCCGGGTTTTCCCCAATCTGCCCAGTCGAGCAGTTCTCGCGCAATGGCCATGGCGCGCGAGCTGGGAGACAGGTTGTGTTTTTCCCCCCTAATCTACCCTCATGCTTTCCTGTTTTCTTTGTTTTCTAGCTAAGGGCATAATTGTCTTTTCGCTCTCTGTTTTCCTTAGCTGTGGGTGAGGTCAACCGAGAGGCTGATTGGTGATGCGGCCACTTCTTATTGGGCCAAGTCATAGGCCAGGACCCGCTCTCTCTCTCTCTCTCTTTTCTCTCGGCTCTGTTTATCTTATTTGTAATTTTGTGATTGGTTGAGCTTTAAAAATTAATAACTAATTATTGGACGATCAGAAAAATATAAATAAATAGTCGTTGGATTCAGAAAAATAAGGGCTATCTTATGGTATTGATTTTGATTCCCGAATCTGATGATTTAAAAGGGTGATTTTATGGATCTAATTAAATAAGATAAAAACTTGAATAATTCATTACTAAATATTTATAAGTCAGAAAAATATAATAAAATATGTTTTGAACTTAGGAAAATATAATAAAAAATATGGAATCATTTTGGAAACCTAATTCATATATTAATAAAAAGGTGATTTTTAGGGTTTGAATAATTAATGGAAAACTAACCCTAATTTCACATATATGCTAAATAGGTGTTTTGGAAGTCTAGGCTTGGACCTAGAAGTGGCTTTGGATCTGTTTGACTCTGGAGTTGAGGTATGATTGCATCCCACATTAATTATGTATTGATAAATTTCTTATTCTTGTCTCTTATGTATGTTGTATTCCCGATTCATCTAAATTGAGCAATGCACCTACTTTATCATTCTTTTGACTTTTGCCTACACAAAATGTCTAATCTTTTGATATCATGGTTCGTGTGAACTATCTTACTTGTTATGTAGTTGGATATTCTCTTGATATCTCTTTTGCATGTTGGTCTCTTATATTGTTATGTGCCACATTGAAGTGGATATTATATGTTGTGTTGTCCATTGTGTAATGGCAACATTGATAATTCTGACTATACTTTTCTACTTGCCTCTATATTTACATGCAATGTGAATCAGTAGCACTAGAATAATGTAAATTACTTTGGTTTTGGGTGTGTGCCCTTTCTGTTTATGGGATGGTGGTGGTGGTGCCCCATACCCGAGTTTCAAGGATGTGAAGCCTTGGCTCAACTTTATATATTTGGGAGTTTGACGGTGAGTCATTCTCTATCAGGTTTTCAAGGATGTGAAGCCTTGGCCGCCTTTGTATTTTATATTCTTCTAGGACTATGTTTATCTCACATGCATGAAGGTTTGATGATTTATTGTGGGGTGTGTGCCCTACTATTTATCTATGTGCTTTTGTTTATGGCAAGTATCCTCTTTTATCTCTTTTATTATGAATCTTATCTTTTATGCCCTTGTGGGTAGTCCTTATCTCTTGCATGGGAAGCTTTTACTTTTGATGTCCTTTATATCCTTATATTGCTCAATTTGCTTTTTAGTATGCACATACCAGCCTTTGCTGATGTTTTCTTTTGTTTCTTCTTTTGCTGGGGTATGCTTCCAACCCTAGGTGGAGGACATGGTTGGCTTCACATGTTGACGTGGACTTAGTTTGTGATGATGAAGCTTGGAGACAATCTTGAGGTGGTTTAGATTTCCTCTACATAGATCCTTGTGATGTAAGTTTAAGTTTGTAACCCTTTGTTTTATAATTGAATAGTCAAATATTTTCTTCCGCTGCTATACATTGGTCTTTTGATTACCATTATATAAAGATTTGAAAATTTTACACCCACTTCATCACACCTTTTGAGTGTGTTTGGATTGGAGGTTCTATTGTTCAAATTTTTAGTAAGGAGGTGTTTTCACTTCTTTACACCTATTATGAGAGTGATATATGGACCGCTATGTGATAGTCATAATCATTTTATAGATGCAAAAATTGTATTGTTGGTCCTTTAACCTCTAGCCGCTACAATGGTGATGCGATAACAGTCATTCAATGACACTTCCAAGGTAATCTTAAAGAAGGTTTCCATATTGTTAGTGGTTTCCATATTTTGATCTGGTGAGATTAGAAAGTGGTATAGTTTGTAAGGTTCATATCTAATCTTAGAAAATCAATTTTAAGAATTATAACTTATTCTAGATAAGATATAAATGTGAAAATCTTAATTTTATTTTGTTGCATTAGATGGATCCAACTCGAGAGAATCTTAGAAATAATTTTGTTTTGGTTGTGTATTATGCTCTTGAGAACCCAATATTTTTCCAGGGCTGCATCTAATGCCCTATACTATAATTCTAGATTTTATTTGACTTTTTTTCATTTGGGACCATGCAAATATTTTATGTGGTGATATTGATTAATGTACAAATTCGGTTATTGGGAAATGACGTGATTAATAGTTTTACAAACATATACGATATGATAGTATATATGTATACATGCATATCTAAAGTGACACAACATAGAAAAAATCTCTATATGTGATGCATAGTTGTCAAAAACACTAAATTTGGTTTCTTATTATTGATGTGGTTGATTGTTAGTGATTCATTATATGGCTTGCATGTCATGCCTTCTAGATTTATTCTACATGTATGTCTTCTTTGATAAAGTGAGTTTTCAAATAGCTATATTTTATCTTCCAATGCCATATGTCTTGACTTTTTACTTCACTTTATTATCATTGAACCATTTCACAAGTTTGAACTATCAATTAGACTTTTCATACACATTTATACCTTGTGTATATAGAAAAACATAAAGATTTTGAAAAGATACTCTTTTGCATCCTTTCCATACCTAATTTTATCCTTTTAATCTCCAAAGTTTTGCATATATTATAGACCTTGTGATACGCCTCATGTCCACTTTTCAGACCAAACAAGGCTTCCTAGCTCCCTATTGAAATTCTTGAAAAGTGCATGGTTAAATCACCTTTTAGCTTCCCCCCCTCTTTTTTCCTTGTTTTGGGCCCAATACACCCTTAATGGGCCATCCATCATGGCTAACCCTGGGCAGGTTGTCAACCCGCACACTGTAGGATCACAATCTGAGGGTTTCAGTGTCATTCCCTACCTTGGATTGGTCTACTACAGGCCATTGGGCATGGAGGAAACCCTAGGCCCTTATTTCTTGGTCAACCGTGACCCATTTTACTGAATTTCAGCACTATTGGCTCATTTTGGAATTCGGCCCCATATCAATAATATTTTCACACCAAATCAATCGTTTTTGCGAACCTTCCAGCACCTCTTGGAGACTGCCTCCCTGGACAAAGCTTGGCCTTAAGACCCTTAAACCTAGGCCTCCCCTTACTATATAAACCCCGACTTTGGCTTTGTTTTTCCCTTCCGCGCACGGACATAGCCTTGGTTTTCACTCTCACACCATAGTGAGAATTCGCCCAATTGGGGTTGGTGCCATTGTTGTTGCTTGCAAGCACCTCACGACCCCTCTCTCTATCCTCTATTAGTCTCTCTCTCTATAAGATCTTATTTGAAGGGTATGTGTACTATATCCTCTTGACCATGATTGATGTGAAGTAATGTATGTGTATTGATGTATGACTAGAACACTTGGCTATATTACTTTCATGAGATACTTCTTTCCCTATGGGATAGTGTTTTGAATTTCTATATGTGGATTGTTTGTTCTCTTATAGATAACTAGATTTGCAATATGCTCCCCTCATTTCCTTTTTATAGACTATTTAACCCTTTCCCTTATTTTTCTTAGGGGTCAAGTTTCAATCCTTACCTTTCCCTCAGTGTTAAGTGGCACTATGGCCCTTTCCTTAGTGTTAAGTGGTACCTCGTTAGTCCTCCCACCCACTCTTGTATATATAGCAACTCCTAAGTGCAACCCATATGAAACATCACAGAAGCATGGACCATCATGATTGCATTGAGAATTTGTCACAAATAGTACATATCATTCACTGCAATAATAAAAATAACTTAAAAAAGGATATGATTACACTGAAACTCATATAGACATTCTTTTCATGAAACTTACAACAGAGTATGATACATGATATTACTAGCGAACTGATTAAACCTCCTTGGATCACATAGATGGCACCCATAGGTCCTGAACTTGTTTGTATGTCCTTGAGCTAGTACCTGCACATCATATGGCTTTATCCTTTACACTTGCTCCTTATTTGCAAACACCACGCCCCCAGCCATGTGTTTGACAAACCATGTGTAGAGCAATTAATGATATGAGATGGGTGGCAGTTGAAGAATCACAAGTACATCCAACTTATTTATGTAGAAAGAATGATGACCTACATGAGTGAAAAGAATGTTATGCATGAGACCTGATGCCTACTGACTTTTTCTCTTTTTTTTTTTGACACATGATGCATGTATAAGGCTATCTCATAACAGAAAATGAGACTGTCAAAACAAATAAATATGTCATGTGAATTAGTTCATCCCTTTAAGAAGACTTAGGGACATACTTTCTCATTTTGAAATGTTGAGATTGGATTTTTTTCTAGCCCATAATGTTTCTTGTCTTTAGCACGATGGAATTATGCTCGGGATTTCACTTCATTTTTTTTTCTTTTCTTTTTGATGTGGAGGTATGCCCCTGCTTCAACTTCCACAAATAGAGACTACAATCCATATGACCAAAAAGGAATGAATGTGATGAAATGCATTTAATCTACATGTTGTTCCAATGTAACTAAGATGGTATGGACTAAGATTGGTCGTGCATACAAATGCAACTTTTGTGTTTTTTTTCAAATGCATATGAGGATAAGAGATAACCTATCATGTCACCTATGATGCCATGCAATGCAACTAAAAGAAATAAGTTGGATCACTTGTTCACCTTGAGGTGGGGATTCAAAGTTAGATGGCAAAGATGGATGGAATCACATAACTAAGAGACAATACCTTTCATTGAATTATGATATGTCCCTCTTTAATGACATGTTCATAGGGTAATCTTAAGGTTTCTTTCTTAAATTTTCATTTAAGATCTCGTTAAAGGTTTGATTAGCTTAGGCTCAACAACATCTTCATTCACTTTCCCATTTTTATTAGATGTTCATTCATATCCTATATCCTAGAGCTAACTCAACCAAACACTTCCTCGATTGGTGATGCACAAAGATGTCAAAAATTAATCTATGAAGACACAACCATTTCATTTCACTAACACATATGACTTGACAAATGCAACCATACATTACCACTCCATGATTACACTATATAGGTGTGGATCCTAAAAATGCATGATTCAAACTAAAAATAAAACAACTAAGATAAGAAAATGCAAAAAAAGAATATAAAAACTAAGATAGAATGTTGTTCTAGAAACTCCCCTAAGCTTGAATATGACTATGTTCACATAGTCAATACTCATACTCAAGAGGTGGAACAACGGTACCATTTCTCAAAATGAAGGTGGATGAGGCATGTTGAGATCATTAGGGGGGAACATCCCCTGAAAAGATAGATCAGGAAGTGGCATCTGCTGCAGCTGCGGGTACCCTCCAAAGTACCCCTAGTTCCAATAGTGGTTGAAGAAGGGCTACTGATACTGCTCCATCCGTTGTAGGAGCATGTGAACATTCTCTAGGTTGGCCAAGAGAAGGTGTCATTCTCGTATATCACCTACAAGTTTTAGTACAACCTTCCTTGAAAGTCTTGCACGTCAGAGAACATCGCCTGATGTTGTTCGTGTCCAGTCTGGATCTCCTGCAGCATGGTATACATACCCGCCATGTTGTACGGGTCTTGCTCCTCCTGGGAATAGGGCAGGGAAGAAGAAGTCGAGGCAGAGTAAGTGCAGGACCATTTGCGTGAGACTTCTCTCCTAGTGATGGGGATGGTGGGCTCAACCTCCTCAACACCGTCAGTCGTCATCACTTTTCTCCTCACTGTGGACCTGAGTTGTTGTCCTTGGTGGATCTTTTGCCTCCCCCTCATTTAGTGGCCACCAGAGATGGTTCACTCTGTGCAATTTGAAGAGGGGTCGGGGAGGCTCTGCTCCCGAAATAGTCCATGATGCATGCAATGCACATAGAGCACATTGTGGTGGAAGCTGAGGAGGTGTGCCTTAAGCAAGTGCAGTAGGTCTAGCTTCTTTGTGTCTTCTAATGGCATGAGGGTGGACAAATCAAGGCAAAAATGTAATGCAATGGGGGTGATGAGACCCCCAAATAGAATTGGCACCTTTCCTCTCATGTTGTGCTAAAAAGAGATCATGTGGAGCAAAAGGAAGGCTCTAAATTTGACAATCTCTCCTTCCATAGTGTGTAGAGGAAGTAGAGGTTTGTATGTTGAACCTTCCTCTGAGCTTGATCGAACCGAGCAAATATGGTGTTGGTGCAGAGGTGGTGAAGGATTCAAGCAAAGGAGTGTTCGATATTAGTAATAGAGTTGATATGCCAATTTATGCAAAAGCCCTCTGGTACCTCAGTCAACTGCTCCCAAGCCAAGTTGAAGTCAAAGTCAGAAGGGGTCGAGCGTTCTGGGGGATGAGCCCAGTTGAAGATGTGGTTGAAGGCCCGCAGAGTGATGGAATAGTTGTTGTTGAAGAGGTAGAAGTTGACTCTGCCTTCCCGCCATTTGCCTCCTAACTTCTGCCCAGGGGCGACAAGAACATCTAGCGACATCAAGAACTCAAGGACGAGTTTCATATAAGTCTGCCAGTTGTCGAAGAAAGGATTGTCTCCCTCCATGAGCTTCTTCTGACATACCCATCACATGTTTTCAATAAATCTCACCCTTTTGATCAATGCGTGATCTCCATATTGCATTGGTATTATCAGCCTCATATGTAGTGTGGCAACACATCCCACTATCACACAGACAGTGAGGTGTTATGCGAAAACGTGCGGAAATCACCAAAACCACAGATTACCAAAAACACGGGTTAATTAAAACCGATTTGCGGAAAACTAATAAACTGAGAAACTATTACATTCCAGTCCACATCCTGCAAGAAAATAGGTTATATACATATTTACAAGCATGTTACCTGTCCACAGCATAGAGCAACAACTGTCATGTCATTACATGAGTTCATCATCTGTTTATACTTACATAAGGCCCTCATCCGGCCAGCAACAGGATATACAAAACATCTACAGATGTACATCGTGAAACAACGTCAAAAACACCGCCAAGGACCTGAGAGTACAGAGATGACTCTAGACTCTATCACAAAACATCCAAATAGCAGCATATCCAACACTTTCCTTCTACTGATCTTCTTGTTGTTCGGCCGCAACTCCGTGACCACCACCACGTCTAGCTCGACCACCTAAAAAGGGTGTAAACCAGCGAGGTGAGACAATTGAACATTGTCCCAGCGGGAGGCATAACTCCCCGCCAAAACTAAAAAACCTCAGATGATCATATACATTAAGCAGCTAACTGATAAAAGATATAGCAAGAGCAGTCCATGAAATAAAGCTATCTAGGCTTACCAGATATATCCAAATATTACATGTGAAACATTATTATCAAGACAGGATATCCAAGCTCTACAGCCATCGAAGAACATATAAATAACTGCAAGATATAAAGAGAGTAACCACACAAACAAGGTCTCAATCAATGTTTCGTGTTTGTCTTAAGCAATAAGTACTAAATGGCTGGATTGCGTTTTATTATGCCCTGAGGAAGTGAACCGTACCGTTCAAATCCAACCTTTGGCTGCGA
This sequence comes from Alisma plantago-aquatica, assembly GCA_963693085.1. Taxonomy (NCBI): domain Eukaryota; kingdom Viridiplantae; phylum Streptophyta; class Magnoliopsida; order Alismatales; family Alismataceae; genus Alisma; species Alisma plantago-aquatica. Next base: position 816,278,024 of record OY856411.1, on the reverse strand, counting down.
AGCCCATAACCGGTGTCATACAAGGTCAATAGAAGAGTCGGAATCCACGACCTCACCCCTTGTGGTCAGTACACGAGAACACAAAGCAGGACCGCAGTCTCATGCTCAAGTGGCCTTTAGCCATAGGGTCAGCTCCTCAGGCTACCCATCCTCTAGCCCGCCTTGGTACAGGTCACGACGCTAGTAAAACTGAGTCACGTGCCTAATCACCGTGCTCTGAGCCATGAACGCATTCATGCTCATCATATCACATATCCGGAGCCATGGGTCTGTTCACCATGCTCATCACATATCCGAGTCTGCAACCGCAGCTGCACTCATTTCACCTCTCTATTTGAGGCTAGGAGAAACCTCACATATTCAAAAATATGCGCTTCGAGTTAACCCACAGGAGAACCCGTTTCACCATCACCAAGTCCTGACGATGATGGATCTATGGCCAGGTCAAACTACATGATAGATTTCACTGTGATTAATTAGTATATTTTAGATGGATTGCAAGATTCAACCAAGTTGTATGACATGCAAGCTATAAAAGGGAAATAAGCAACACAAGCTCAATATTATGCTTTCACTACAATTCACATCATACTGATCCATCACAAGGATCCCACATCACATGTTATCACTTAGCCTCTTGCCAATCATCCAGATCCATCTCAAGGATCATCACATACCATGGGATTTCAATCCCTCATCACATAGTGCCACTGCCTCTCAAGGCTTATATCATCATCATGGAACATCATTCATAATATACCTGTCATCTCATTATTCATATAATCATTCCTCATAGCCTTTCAATTGGCTATGCTTTACCTACATGGTTAGCATCATTCAATAATCAATATGAATAACTTAGAGACTTATATTATCAACACAAGGTGGCATCTAGGGTTAAGCATATTGTCAACGCAAAATAGCATTAGTGATTGCATCATGTCCTTAACCATGCTTCATCTTATGTTTACATATGTAAGGTACATTATCAAGCAAACCCTAATGCATGCTCGTTATTGTTCTTAACATTAAAGAGGGAAATAAGGTGCTCATACTCGTGTATATAACCATATTAAGATTTTGATGAACAAGCTTCAACATAACGAACATTATCAAGCAAAGAGTCACCATAGATTAACAAAAGCATAGCTGACATATTATCTTTCTACGACAAACTGAACCCTCACAAGAACTGCTTAAAACCCTCACTAAAGACCATACCGGGCAGGGCTCATCCTCACCTAAGGCCATGTTGGGCGTGCAACCCTGTCGGGCGTGCAGCCTGCCGGGCGTGCAGCGCGCAACGCTGGGTCAAGGGTGAGCGTCAAGCGTGCCAGGCACTGATGCCGTGTAGAGAAGTACCGGGCGACACGGTCGGGCGACACAGGGTGCGTCGTGCAAGGTCTGCCGGGCGAGCACTCTACCGGGCGAGCAGGGATGATGTCGGGCACCCCAAGACTTGCTCACGTGCCCGACATAGAACACAAAGCTAGCAACCTAACCAAAACTTGTATACCGGGCAAGACGCTTCCCAAGTGTGCCGTGTAGGGGTGTATCGAGCTCTGCTGGGCGAGCAGGGTTGAGTGCTCACCCGCAACAACACAATGACGCGCATCAAAGGTCATCCGTGCAGGGTTGTGATGCTCATCACCAAAGGAACGAAAGGAGGGTCTATCGCACACTCATGTTCTGTGCAAGGGAAACTAGGTCAAGAGGGCTGTCGGGCAGCACCTCCTCATGCACATATCGACCAAGGATTGTAACTCTCAAGATCATCTACTACCTCTTACAAGGATACCCGAAACCCTAGTGGATCAAGAGAAGGCTCACCCCAATCAACTAAGAAGGAGGGGTCTTGCACTTCTTCTATCACCAAACGAACACAAGGAGAAACCCTAGAAAAGACTCACCACTAACCGAGCTCACCTTCTAGCCCATGGTGAGAAGAGGGTCTTGCTCGAGCCACTAGGTCACAAGCTCACCTCAATCGACTAGGAAGGAGGGGTGTTGCTCATGGCACTAGGACCCAAACTCACTCTTCTAGACCAAGGGGAGAAAGGATTATTACTCACCAACAAACCCTAGGTAACAAGGATCGGCCATCATGCAAGCTAAACAAGAATCAAGCTACTAACGTGCATATAAGCAAGATTATAGACATAACACTATATATGGAAAGAGAGTAGTGTAGTTAGGGTTAGAAGCTATGCAACCCGCCTTAAGCTCCAAGCTCCAAGGAAGAAGAAGAGCTCCAAGCTTCAAGGGATGTCGACCACCACTTGCTCCTCCAAGGTGTGTCGGCCTCCAAGCTGCTCCTTCAAGGGGTGTATCAGCCGACACAAACAAGGAAAGGAGGGAGTGTCGTGCACTCAAGGTGGAGAAGAAAACTAAAGGATCAAAGGGGCCCAAAGACAGGGAAAGAATCACCTATATAGGAGGAAAAGGGAGGATAAAACAAGGTGGAACATGGCAAGGTGTCGCCTACCCAAAGGGCACTTGTCCTAGAGCTCAAGCCACCTACTCTAGCAAGCCTTATACACTTGTCCAAGATATGCGTCAAGTGCCCACTCAAGCAAGGTCAAGGCTAGGTCAAGCACCATGGGAGACACAACATGTTGCTCCTTGGGCGACACACACCCATGTTGGCCGACACAAGCACTCCTAGGCCAATACAAGGCTCAACCAAACCCAAACAAGGCACATCAAGGCCCAAACAAGCTCAACCAGGGCCCAAAGAACTTCAAGCAACAAGCCCAAGCCTTCCTCTCAACCCTAGAGGAAGCAAAGAGAGAGAGGAACACCTCACAAGGTAGCAAACTTGCCCACAAAACCCTAGACTTGGGTTATTTGCAAGTAGCACCTTCAACTCTCAACAAGGCACAACCAAACCCTAATCACCACTAAAGGTGATTAGCAGGCATCAAAACACTAGGGTTAAGCAAAGCAAATAGGGTATGCCCTAAACGAAGGTTAGGGTCCTTACAATCTAACCCCCTTTAAAGGATTTTGTCCCCAAAATCCGAAGAGAAAAGTGAGGGGTACTTCCTCCTCATCTCTTCCTCAAGCTCCCACGTGGCTTCCTCAATGCCACGACGCTGCCAAAGAACCTTCACAAGAACCAGGTCCTTCTTCTTCAACTTCTTAACTCTTCTATCAAGGATCGCCACAGGACCTTCCTTGTAGGTCACATCTTCATCAAGCTCAACCTCAACTGGCTGTATCCCTGTTCCTGAATCTGGATGGCTTTTCTTCAGCATACTGACATGGAATACTGGATGTAACCTGTGTAACTCTGGAGGTAACTCTATCTCATAAGCTACCTTTCCAACACGTGTTGTAACTGGGTAAGGCCCCATATACCTGGGTGCTAGCTTACCCTTCCGGCCAAGCCTCAGCACACCTTTCCACGGTGAGACTTTAAGATACACATTGTCTCCTACCTAGAACTCCAAAAGTCGTCGGCGATTGTCTGCATAAGACTTCTGCCTGTCCTGTGCCACTTTCAACTGTTGCTGTATCACCTTGATCTTTTCTGTTGTCTGCTGTACTAGCTCAAGACCCAACAACTGATACTCACCAGACTCATACCAACACAAGGGAGATCTGCACTTCCTCCCATACAAAGCCTCATAAGGAGCCATGTCAATGCTCTGCTGGTAACTGTTGTTATAAGCAAACTCTATCAAACTCAGATGCACATCCTGACTGCCTAGGAACTGCAAAACACATGCTCAAAGGAGATCTTTCAGAATCTGAATAGTCCTCTCAGACTATCCATCTGTCTGCGGGTGAAAAGATGTACTGAACCTCAACTGCGTTCCCAACGCTCTGTGCAACTGTTCCCAGAAACGACTCATGAACTGTGGACCTCTGTCAGAAACTATCGTTGCTGGCACACCATGCAAACAGACTATCTCATCCACATATACTCTAGCGAGCTTCTCAACTGTATACGTCATCTTCACAGGTAGGAAATGGGAAGACTTCGTCAATCTGTCCACTATCACCCAAATGGAATCATGATTCCTAGTTGTTTTGGGTAGACCAACTACAGAATCCATGGTTATATGATCCCATTTCCACTGCGGTATTGGCAAAGGTTGCAACGTACCTGCCGACTTCTGATGTTCAACCTTCACTTGCTGACAGACCGCACATCTCGCCACGAACTCAGCTACATCTCTCTTCAAACCAGGCCACCAATACAAGTCCTTCAGACTATGATACATCTTGGTGACACCTGGATGCATAGCATACATTGACGTGTGTGCTTCTTCTAGCACCAACTTCCTCAGCTCATCAACATCAGGAACCACCATTCTATCATGATAGCAGACTAGCCCATCCTCGGACTCATGAAACTCATCACGTGTTTCGCTGCCAAACTCTGATCTGATCAACTATACTGCATCATCTGTCAGTTTTGCATCTTTGATCTGTTGTCTCAACATAGGCTTCACTTGCATTTGTGCTAAGAGTCCAACTAACGAGGACACCTCCATCTGCATGTTCATCTTCTGCAAAGAGACAAGCATATCTCGCTCATGGCATATCAGAGAACTCAGCTGTGCCTTCTTGGAAGAAAAAGAAGACTTTCGACTAAGTGCATCAGCTACCACATTCTCTTTACTAGGATGATACTCGATAGTGCAGTCGTAGTCATTGATCAACTCCATCCATCGCCGCTGTCGCATGTTCAACTCTTGTTGCGTAAAAGTGTACTTCAGATTCTTATGATCTGTAAAGATCTAACATACTTCCCCATAAAGATAGTGTCTCCAAATATTTAACGCATGAACCACCGCCGCCAGCTCCAAATCATGAGTTGGATAGTTCTCCTCGTGTTTCTTAAGCTATCGCGAAGCAAAAGAAACCACGTGATCCTCCTGCATCAGCACACAACCTAAGCCTTTCTTGGAAGCATCACAGAAAACTACGTAGCCCTTCCCAGGCTCTGGCAGGATTAACACTGGTGCACTGGTCAGATTCTCCTTCAAACTCTGGAAAGCTTGCTGACATCGATCATCCCAAACAAAAGGCACATCCTTTCTCATTAACTTTGTCATCAGTAAAGCAATCGAACTGAAGTCCTTGATAAACCTCCGGTAGTATCCTGCTAAACCCAGGAAACTGCGAACTTCTGTCGGCATCTTTGGCTGTTCCCAATCTGCAACGGATTCCACCTTCCTTGGATCTACTTTGACTCCTTCAGTAGATATCACATGCCCCAAGAAAGTCACTTCTTCCAACCCGAACTCACACTTACTGAACTTGGCATACAACTGATGTTGGCAAAGAAGAGTCAACGCTCGTCGAAGATGTTGCTCATGCTCTAGCCTGTCCCGACTATAGATCAGGATGTCATCTATAAAGACTACAACAAACTGATCTAAGAACGGACGAAACACTCTGTTCAATAGGTCCATGAAAGCAGCAGGTGCATTGGTTAACCCAAACGACATAACCACAAACTCATAGTGACCATACCTCGTCCTGAAAGCTAACTTTGGTATGTCATCCGCCTTGATCCTCAACTGATGATATCCAGACCGTAGATCGATCTTCGAGAACACTGTAGCACCACACAACTGATCAAATAGATCATCTATCCTTGGCAATGGGTACTTGTTCTTGATCGTGACCTTGTTCAACTGCCGGTAATCTATACACAACAGCATCCTACCATCCTTCTTCTTGACAAACAACATGGGAGCACCCCCAAGGCGATGTGCTCGGTCGGATGAAACCTTTATCCAACAACTCTTGCAACTGCTTCTTCAACTCTGCCATCTCAACTGGAGCCATTCTGTACGGTGTATGTGCAACTGGCTGCGTCCCTGGAACCAAATTGATCTCAAAGTCAATCTCTCAGGGTGGAAGAACACCAGGAAACTCTTCAAGAAACACATCCACAAACTCCTGGACAACTGATACCTCCTCGAGACTAGGACCTTTCACCTTGGTAGATACAACGGTATCCACCACATGAGCTAAGAACGCCTCACATCCTTGTCGCAACAACCTGTCTGCTACCATAGTTGATACTAGACACGTCGGGAGAATCTTCCTATCTCCCTGGAAGATCCTCTTCTCTCCGGCATCATCAAACACTGCCTGCTTGGTACCGCAGTCCAGAACAACCTTATACTTCTCTAAGGTATCCATCCCAAGGATAACATCAAACCCATGCATATCAAGTGGTATGAGATCCACTTGGATGCGGTGTCCCGAGAAAGACAAGACACAAGATGGACACTCTTCTTGAAGCAACGAGGAACCATCAAGAGGGGTTTCTGGAAACAAACTATCCTTCTTATGACTAACAGGTAAACGATAGTTCTCAGGCATACTATAGGCGATAAAAGAGTGCGTAGCACCCGGGTCAACCAGAACAGATATAAGGCAAGAAGAAAACATATCAGAATGAAATAACTCCATCTGACATGTCACTACTCGCGGGTTGACTATCGCCTCCGGCTGACTCATGGCATAGAATCGATCCGTTGCTTGCTGTCCACGACCTCTGCTTCCTTGAGTAGACGATCCAGCTTGAGATGCTTGATCATGTCCTCATCCTCTGCTACTACTTGGCTATGGTCTCTCTGACCCCTGAAGGTTCTGCCTCGGCTACTGTGTCACTTCTTCATCCCTGTAGGGACAACTTGACTTGACATGCCCTATTTGACCGCAGGCATAGCATGTCCTAACATCAACTCGTGGCTTGGATGGCCCTATCACTGCCACGGGAGCCGATCTTTGTGCCTTAGATGGTGAAGAAACATAACCTCTTCCTCTACTCATAGACCACTGAGACGATCTACCAGAACCTCTCATCGCTACCGGTGCTGAAAACCTGGGCTTCTTAAAGCCACCATACCTCTGACCCTGGAACTGAGCAGGTCTCTTCTTAGCCATATATTCTCTCTTCTCCCTTACAGATCATTTGATCCTCTAGACGGATTCCACAAACATCCCAAACCGTTCCCGGTTCTCCAACGCAGAAACCGGTGTCGTTAGCTCAGCACTCAGACCTTTCTCGAAACGTCTGATCTGTTCCTCGTCTGTCGCCGCCATGTGAGGATAAAACCTCAACAGATCCATAAACTTGGCTTCATACTCGGTGATGTTCATCGTTCCTTGCCGCAAACTCTCAAACTGACTGACTTTCTCATCCAGATACGTCTTGGGAAAGTATCGGCTGACAAACTCGCGCCAGAATACTTCCCAACAGATCACCTCACCAGGCCGCTTCTCTTCCTCGATGGTCCACCAGTGACCAGCACTACCTTTTAAAAGATAGACAGTGCTCTTTACTTTGTCTACTTCGGGGATGTCGAGGATCCGGAAAGCCTTCTCAAGACTTGTCAGCCACAGATCTGCATCCGCTGGATCAGCCGTTCCAGCATAATTCGAAGCTCCGACTCGACGAAGCTGCTCGAAGGTCTTCTCAATACCTGAGGTTTCACCATGGGGAACCTGTGCTCGTGGAGGAGGCACTGGTAATCACTCAACCATGAGATTCATCGTAGCCATCATCTGCCCCATAAGCTGTTGGTAAGCAGGATGTTCAAGAATGGCTAGGTCAGGTTGGGGGACCTCAGGCACCCGATCTTCATGTGCCTGTCCTACTACTCCATCAACAGATGCAACATCATTTTACTCAGCAGCGTGTTTCTTCATGGTTTCTAGACATCTTGGCTTTTCTTCTGCTGAGGGCAGAAGATGCTTGTGAGGAAATCTGGAAAACTCATAAGAACAGACTCAGCCTAGTCCTAGATCCCTGTAGACTCAGTGAACCTAAATCTCTGATACCAAAACTTGTGGCAACACATCCCACTATCACACAAACATCGAGGTGTTACGCGAAAACGTGCGGAAATTACCATACCCACAGATTACCAAAAACACAGGTCAATTAAAACTGATTTGCGGAAAACTAATAAACTGAGAAACTATTACATTCCAGTCCACATCGTGCAAGAAAACAGGTTATATACATATTTACAAGCATGTTACCTGTCCATAGCATAGAGCAACAACTGTCATGTCATTACATGAGTTCATCATCTGTTTATACTTACATAAGGCCCTCATTCGGCCAGCAGTAGGATATACAAAACATCTACAGATGTACATCGTGAAACAATGTCAAAAACACCGCCAAGGACCTGAGAGTACAGGGATGACTCTAGACTCTATCACAAAACATCCAAACAACAACATATCCAATGCTTGCCTTCTACTGATCTTCTTGCTGCTCGGCCGCAACTCCGCGACCACCACCACGTCTAGCTCGACCACCTAAAATAGGTGTAAACCAGTGGGGTGAGACAATTGAACATTGTCCCAGCGGGAGGCATAACTCCCCACCAAAACTACAAAACCTCAGATGATCATATACATTAAGCAGCTAACTGATAAAAGATATAGCAAGAGCAGTCCATGAAATAAAGCTATCTAGGCTTACCATATATATCCAAGTATTACATGTGAAACATTATTATCAAGACAGGATATCCAAGCTCTACAGCCATCGAAGAACATATAAATAACTGCAAGATATAAAGAGAGTAACCACACAAACAAGGCCTCAACCAATGTTTTGTGTTTGTCTTAAGCAATAAGTACTAAACGGCTAGATTATATTTTATTATGCCCTGAGGAAGTGAACCGTACCGTTCAAATCCAACCTTCGGCTGCGAAGCCCATAACCGATGCCATACAAGGTCAATGGAAGAGTCGGAATCCACGACCTCACCCCTCGTGGTCAGTACATGAGAACACAAAGCAGGACCGCAGTCTCATGCTCAAGTGGCCTTTATCCATAGGGTCAGCTCCTCAGGCTACCCTTCCTCTAGCCCGCCTTGGTACAGGTCACGACACTAGTAAAACTGAGCCACGGGCCTAATCACCATGCTCTGAGCCATGAACGCATTCATGCTCATCATATCACATATCTGGAGCCATGAGCCTGTTCACCATGCTCATGACATATCCGAGTATGCAACCACAACTGCACTCGTTTCACCTCTCTATTTGAGGCTAGGAGAAACCTCGCATATTCAAAAATATGTGCTCCGGGTTAACCCGCAGGAGAACCCATTTCACCATCACCAAGTCCTGACGATGATGGATCTATGGCCAGGGCAAACTACATGATAGATTTCACTGTGATTAATTAGTATCTTTTAGATGGATTGCAAGATTCAACCAAGTTGTATGACATGCAAGTAATAAAAGGGAAATAAGAAACACAAGCTCAATATTATGCTTTCACTACAATTCACATCATATTGATCCATCACAAGGATCCCACATCACATGTTATCACTTAGCCTCTTTCCAATCATCCAGATCCATCTCAAGGATCATCACAGACCATGGGATTTCAATCCCTCATCACATAGTGCCACTGCCTCTCAAGGCTTATATCATCATTCATAATATACCTATCATCTCATTATTCATATAATCATTCCTCATATCCTTTCAATTGGCTATGCATTACCTGCATGGTTAGCATCATTCAATAATCAATATGAATAACTTAGAGACTTATATTATCAACACAAGGTGGCATCTAGGGTTAAGCATATTGTCAATGCAAAATAGAATTAGTGATTGCATCCTGTCCTTAACCATGCTTCATCTTATGTTTACATATGTAAGGTACATTATCAAGCAAACCCTAATGCATGCTCGTTATTGTTCTTAACATTAAAGAGGGAAATAAGGTGCTCATACTCGTGTATATAACCATATTAAGATTTTGATGAACAAGCTTCAACATAAAGAACATTATCAAGCAACGCGTCACCATAGATTAACAAAAGCATAGCTGACGTATTATCTTTCTATGGCAAACTGAACCCTCACAAGAAGTGCTCAAAACCCTTACTAAAGACCATACCGGGCAGGGCTCATCCTCACCTAAGGCCATGTTGGGCGTGCAGCCTTGTCGGGCGTGTAGCCTGTCGGGCGTGCAGTCTGCCGGGCATGCAATGCGCAACGCTGGGTCAATGGTGAGCGTCAGGCGTGCCGGGCACTGATGCTGTGTAGAGGAGTACCGGGCGACATGGTCGGGTGACACAAGGTGCGTCATGCAAGGTCTGCCAGGCGAGCACTCTACCGGGCGAGCAGGGCTGATGCCGGGCACCCAAAGACTTGCTCGCGTGCCCGACACAGAACACAAAGCTAGCAACCTAAGCAAAACGTGTATACCGGCCATGACGCTTCCCAAGTGTGCCGTGCAGGGGTGTATCAAGCTCTGCTGGGCGAGCAGCCTGCCGGGTGAGCAGGGAAGAGTGCTCACCCGCAACAACACAACGACGCGCATCAAAGGTCATCCGTGCAGGGTTGTGATGCTCATCACCAAAGGAACCAAAGGAGGGTCTATCACCCACTCATGTTTCGTGCAAGGGAAACTAGGTCAAGAGGGTTGTCGGGCAACACCTCCTCATGCACATATCGACCAAGGATGTTAACTCTCAAGATCATCTACTACCTCTCACAAGGATACCTGAAACCCTAGTGGATCAAGAGAAGGCTCACCTCAATCAACTAAGAAGGAGGGGTCTTGCACTTCTTCTATCACCAAACGGCCACAACAAGAAACCCTAGAAAAGAGTCACCACTAACCGAGCTCACCTTCTAGCCCATGGTGAGAAGAGGGTCTTGCCCGAGCCACTAGGTCACAATCTCACCTCAATCGACTAGGAAGGATGGGTGTTGCTCATGGCACTAGGACCCAAACTCACTCTTCTAGACCAAGGGGAGAAAGGAGTATTTCTCACCAACAAACCCTAGGTCACAAGGATCGGCCATCATGCAAGCTAAACAAGAACCAAGCTACTAACGTGCATATAAGCAAGATTATAGACATAGCAACATATATGGAAAGAGAGTAGTGTAGTTAGGGTTAGAAGCTATGCAACCCGCCTTAAGCTCCAAGCTCCAAGGAAGAAGAAGAGCTCCAAGCTTCAAGGGATGTCAACCACCACTTGCTCCTCCAAGGTGTGTCGGCCTCCAAGCTGCTCCTTCAAGGGGTGTATCGGCCGAAACAAGCAAGGAAAGGAGGGAGTGTCGTGCACTCAAGGTGGAGAAGAAAACTAAAGGATCAAAGGGGCCCAAAGCAAGGGAAAGAACCACCTATATAGGAGGAAAAGGGAGGAGAAAACAAGGTGGAACATGGCAAGGTGTCGCCTACCCAAAGGACACTTTTCCTAGAGCTCAAGCCACCTACTCTAGCAAGCCTTATACACTTGTCCAAGATATGCATCAAGTGTCCACTGAAGCAAGGTCAAGGCTAGGTCAAGCACCATGTTCGACACAACATGTTGCTCCTTGGGCGACACACATCCATGTTGGCCGACACAAGCACTCCTAGGCCGATACAAGGCTCAACCAAACCCAAACGAGGCACATCAAGGCCCAAACAAGCTCAACCAGGGCCCAAAGAACTTCAAGCAACAATCCCAAGCCTTCCTCTCAACCCTAGAGGAAGAAAAGAGAGAGAGGAACACCTCACAAGGTAGCAAACTTTCCCACAAAACCCTAGACTTGGGTTATTTGCAAGTAGCACCTTCAACTCTCAACAAGGCAAAACCAAACCCTAATCACCACTAAAGGTGATTAGCAGGCATCAAAACACCAGGGTTAAGAATAACAAACAGGGTAAGCCCTAAACAAAGGTCAGGGTCCTTTCATGTAGCTCCTCGTAGATCTTCCTGATCTGTGAGGATGGATGTTGGATGCAGGTTGGTCGAGGGACCAACTCACCTTGATTCACTGACGTAGAACATCCTATCTTTTGTGCCATGATGCCAATGCAAGAAAGAGGATTAGGAAAGAGAAGCTCGGTGAAGATTGTCTGCTCTGTGAAGATCGTCAGCACCCAGTACAGCTCTGATCTGAGTTCTAGTAGGATTGGAGGAAGTGGTGTGAAGAAAATGGGTTAACCACCCCTCCTTATATAGATGAGTTGGGCAGAGTTAGAACTACCAACTTTTTTGTCGGTAGTACCAAGATATAGGCACAAATATGTGGCTCGAATGTATCTACGACTGACGTTTGATGATGTCTCGAGTGTAGATCGCTCAGATTCGGTGGTACCAATCCCAAGTCGGTGGTACCGATTCCAAGTCGGTAGTACCAACTTGAGTCACAGATCAGTGCTAGCAACTGTACGATGAAGCTTGCATCTGTCGTTGAATCAAGCATCCACGGAATGCTGATGTCATGCGTCAATACTACCGACTGGAATGTCGGTGGTACTGAGTGGATAGTTTTGGCTTGGTACTTTTGAATTTTTCATCTCGATGTTTTGATTTTGGGCACTTGAGTGTCGATACCACCGAGAGCTTATTAGTTAATGAACAAAAATCTTCAGTGACTCAAGAATACTGACTGGGAGAGTCGGTGGTACTGAGTCCGGTGTTCTGGTGTGAATGGCTTGCTGATGTAATCTTGGTACAACTGACTGGGTATCTCAGTAGTACCCACATGGGAAATATCTGCACACTCCACACACAAGTCAAGGCACCATTTTTGGAAAAAATAAAAATATTGAGACAACTACAATGAAAAAATGAACATGAATAGAAGGAAAATGAAGGTCGGGTTGCCTCCCAACAAGCACCATTGTTTAACGTCCTAGACTAGACTTTCCTAATAGTAAGAAACTAAGGGATTTCCATAAGTAGTACCTCTTCTATTCTCTTCTCCACTTCCCTACCATAGTAGTGCTTCAATCTTTGGCCATTAACAAGGAATGACCTAGTCCCATCTAAATTCTTTACTGCACCCTGAGGAAAAAACTTGCTCAATCACAAATGGTCCACTCCATTTGCACCTCATTTTGCCTGGATGTAACTTAAGTCGGGAGTTAAAAAGGAGAATATTTTGGCATGGAAGAAACATCCTTTTCACAATATGCCTATCATGAATCTTATTTGTCCTCTTCATATAAATACTCAAACTTTCATAAGCATCCATCCTAAGATCATCTAGTTCATTTAGCTCCAAAAGTATTTTCTTGCATGCTTCATCCAGTCAAAAGTTTAACTTTATCAATGTCGATTTCGCCTTATGCTCAAGCTCTACTGGTAGATTACAAGCATGACCATAAACCAACCTAAAAGGTGTCGTCCCTATAGGTGATTTATAGGACATACTATATGCCCAAATAGCATCATTAAGCATGAAACTTCAATTTGTCCTATTAGTAGAAACTGTCCTTTCCAAGATCTTTTCACTTCTCTGTTGGACACCTCCACTTGGCTTGTGTCTGTGGGTGATAAGGAGTACCCACTTGGTGTTTCACCCCATATTTTCTAAGTAAGGATCTAAACTACTTATTGGTGAAATGTGATCCACCATCACTAATGATCAGTTAGGGGACATCAAACCTACAAAAAATGCTATCCTTCACAAATCTGCACACCACTTGAGCGTCATTGGTGTGGGTTAGAATTGCTTCTATTCACTTAGATACATAGTCAACCGCAAGTAAAATATAAAGGTTAGAATTTGACAAAACAAATGGACCCATGAAATCAATGCCCCAAAGATCAAAAACTTCAACCTCTTGAAACACATTCAATGGCATTACATGTCGCTTAGAAATGTTACCTGCACGTTGACATGCATCACAATGACAAACGAAATCATATGCATATTTAAACAGTGTTGGCCAATAAAATCCACTCTCTAATAGTTTGGCCGCTATCCTAGAGCTAGCATGATGCCCTCCCATAGGTAAAGAATGGCAGTGTGGAAAAATTCTATTTACCTCACACTCAGGTACACACTTCCTCAAAAGTTCATCCCTACATTGTTTAGGAAGAATAGGGTCATCCCAAATGTAAAACCTCCAATTAGTGGAAAAAAATCTTCTTTTCTTGATACCCCCAATCTGCAGGCAACTCTTTGCATGCTAAATAATTAACAATATCTACAAACCATGGATCCTTGACCTTCACAAAAAAGAGTTGTTCACCTGGAAGATCCTTAACAATGGGAATATCGACATCTTTTTATTCACTCATTCAAACCTAGATAGGTGATCTACTGTCACATTTTTCACCCCTACCTTATCTTTAATTTCTATGTCAAATTCCTATAACAATAAAATCCACCTAATCAATATAGGCCTTGCATCTTCTTTTGTAATAGGTATTTGATGGAAGCATGGTCAGTACAAACAATCACCCTCGCTCCTATTAGGTACTGGCAGAACTTCTCAAATGCAAACACAATCGCTAAGTGTTCTTTTTATGTAATTGTATAATTAAGTTGTGCATCATTTAAAGTTTTGGATGCATAATATATGATGGTAGGAGCTTTATCTTTGTGTTGTCCCAACACAGCTCCCATAGCATAGTCTGATGCATCACACATCATCTCAAATGGTAGGCTCAAGAGCCTCCACAACAAGTGCATAACTTAGCTTTTCCTTTAATGTTTCAAAAGTTATCAAACATTAATCATCAAAGGAAAATTTACCATCTTTTTCCAAAATTTTCGACAAGGATTTAGCAATTTTTGAAAAATCTTTGATAAATCGGCAGTAAAACCCAGCATGTCCCAGAAAGCTCCTTACTCCTTTCATCGATGTCGGTGGAGGTATCTTGGAGATAACTTCTATCTTAACTGGGTCTACTTCCATACCCTTGTGTGACACTTTGTGTCCCAACACTACTCCCTCACTCACCATCATATGGCACTTCTCCCAATTTAAGACTAAATGATTGTCCTCACACCTTTGTAAAACCTTTTCCAAATTGTACAGGCAATCACTAAATGACTCTCCATACACTGAAAAATCATCCACAAACACCTCCAAGAAGTGCTCTACCATATCAGAGAAGATGGTAAGCATACAACGTTGGAAGGTAGTAGGGGCGTTATAAAGGCTGAATGGCATTCGTCTATATGCAAACATGTCATAAGGGAAGATGAAAGTAGATTTCTCCTGATCCTTTGGCTTGATCAAGATCTAATTGTAACCAAAATACCTTTTGAGGAAACAAAAGTGTGAACGACCGGTGAGTCGTTCTAAAAATTGATCAATGAAATGTAGTGGAAAATGATCTTTTAAAGTGACGACATTCAACCCAAGATAATCTATGCAAACACGCCACCCTGTCACCAAATTAGTTGAAATCAATTCAATAGTTGCATTGATCATGATAGTGATCCCCCCTTTCTTAGGAACTACCTGAGTTAGGATAACCCACATAGAATCAGAATTTGCATAAATGATACCTGCCGACAGGGTCTTGCTCACTTCCTTCTTCACTACCTCAGCCATGATTGGATTGAGTGGCCTCTGAGGCTAAACTATTGCTTTAACTCTGTGACGTCCCCAGATTTTCTAAAACTTAATCAGATGTGCGACGTCCAAATTGAAACCCTCACCTCAGCGAGAATCCCAATTTAAGCATCCCACATGAGGCTAAGAAGAAGAAAATCAAGGGAGTCAGAAGGAAACACAGTAGCACATGCACATGAACAATAAACAAACCACAACACATGTTCACCATTCAACATATAATTACAACATGAATTGTTACAACATTTGATATTACATATTGAATAGCAAACTATACATATACATGTACTACATCTAAACTACAGGATCTTAAGACAACAGGTCCACCTGTACATCAGCTCGCTACACAACTCTCAACTATCCTGGATCTTCAAGAGCATAACCATAACCTATACAAAAGATTACATGCGGTACACATCAGCACAATATTTCATGAATATTGTACTGAGTACGCCTACGTGTCTTTTATTTACCTCTCATCATATCTTGGCAATAAGATAAAACTAATACTTGGTAGTAATGGAAGAATATAAGAAAAGCATATACTTGCACAAAGATGTTCATTAACAAAAGAGAACACATATTTTAAGCACATTGCCATCATATATCTCGTACATCTGCCCCCAAGGGCTTTGATGTTTTTAGGCCTTATGATCTACTACCAAAGAGTTTGAGATCATATTACGTGTGATCTACTACCAAAGAGTTTGAGATCTAACACATGTGATCTACTACCAAAGAGTTTGATATCACTTCAATGCACTGTACTACCAAAGAGTTTAGTGCTATCATATGATGGATCAGATATCTTATATTTCATGTGTTCATAGCCATAAGTATGGAAAATCAAGCAGGATATCATACAAGAACAATCATTTCAATCAATACCATATGCCGAGTATTTTACTACTCATATAACACAAGCATATTGTATAATAAGCCAAATAAGAGGTAATAGCGTACCTTCCAAAGAGACATCCTAATCACATGTTCCTCATGTCATCTATATCCTTGGTTAAACATGATCAAGACAAGGCCATATACTATCAGGTTCTCATCATCATACGTCTCATCTTAACCCTAAATGTGTTCATTAGGGTTTAGCTTATCTCTTTAGGATATATACATTATGACTTGTCTTATCTTCATCCTTATGTGGGATTTATGTTACTGATGTTATGTTCAAGATCAGGTTCCATATCATTATTTATACATATTAACCCTGAGTTACATGTATTACTCAAATTAGGGTTTCATTACATGTTTCAAGGTTCATCTTAATATAACAGGGATTCTATGCATCATCTTGATCTCATAATTAAATCTGAGGTTCCAAATATGGGTATGAGCTTACTCTGTAAATTTCATCATTTATTGATCATTAATGTATTTTCTACATTTTCTTTAGGGTTATTAGCCCTAATTAACCATATGAAGAAAATTACATAATTCCATGCACCGACAACATAATTTCTGACATCACATGCATTCTAAACATTATTATATACTTACTGACATTTTTCCATAATTTTAGGTCTTCGTTTATTATTTATTATACATGAAAAGACCATTATACATCTTGCAAGATATCACTGAGATTTAGGCATCAAAATCCTGATATTATCATTCCATGTTGTTCTGCTCATTTTTTTGAACATTTCGGTATATTGCTTGTATTTTTCGGATCATCGAGCTATTTTCTATGATTTATTGAACATATGAGAATTTCTGGATATTTACCTTTTTGTGGCCACTAGCATTTTGCCACGTGGCAACTAGGGCGGCACGCATCCTTTGCCTTTTGTGCCAGTTCTTCTCTTGGTTTGCGCAGGTCCGACCGGTTCACGGTGAGGGGACTCGGTCCATCGTTTCCCCGATCCGCTTCTTTGGTCCACGCGAAGATGGCAGCCCCCCCTTTCATTCGTTCTCCGCCAGACGCACGACCGTCTTGCAGCCGCTGCCACAAGGTTGGGCAACGACGACCAAATCATCCGTAACAAGGCACTCAGCATCCACTCCTAAGGACACCATCGGCTTCGGCGACCTCAGATGGACCTTGATTCCTTCATCGGTTCCGGCTGATTCCTGGCTTGGACTGGACCCGCCCTGGTCAATCCCCCTCTCTCTGCTTCATGCGTTCTCAACAGGATGGCTTCTCCGTAACCTATTCAGGGCGCCGCTGCTCTAGGTTGGTCTCTGGTGTACGATCTTCTGCCTAGTTCCTCCTAACCGTCAGTGCTGCTGTGGAGCACCTTCTTCCTCCTCCGCTCATGATCTACCACACTGTCGGCGCCTCAAGCTCGTCGCCGTGAAGCAAGTCATGGTGAAGAACCAGCGGTCGGCTGCTTCTCCTTGCTCACTCTGACCCCCCGCAAGGAAGCGTGGCGTCTCTCCGTGAACTGCCTCCGCCGCCTGTGTGTAGATCTATCCCGCAGCTGGGCTGGGTTCATCTCCGGTGAGCGACACTGCCTCCTATAAGCGACTTCTAGCACTTCGCTCCTCCTCGCAAAACTTCCTGTATGCTGCCCGTTTGCCTCCTGCCTGGCCGCCGAGCTTGGACCAGATGCTGCTGTGTGGTGGCGAGCACGCTCATGGAGATGGAGGGTTCACGCACACTATAACTGAACCAACAAAACTGTGCTTTCAATTCTTCCCTCTCATCCCACGATGGGCGTGCTTGGCATCGTGGGAGCGCACTGCTCTGAGACAAGCCATAACTGCCCATTCTATTTCATCCAAGGCTGCGTTAGGATATTACTCACTAGGCTAATCCGTGGCTACATCACCCACATCCTTCGTGGTCCAAACAAGACGTGAAGGATTTGCTAGGGGAAGGTTGCTTGACACAAGGTGTAATACAAAGTTAGATTTAATAACTATAAACCTTTGTACAAAAGCAATACCTCAATGCACATATTATATGATTACTTTTAAACCCTAATCTTCTAGGAGCATTGAAACATCACCAAATTCTGATCATAGGTCTATCACAAGCCAATCATCATTCTACTCCAAATTGGTTCTGAACTCAACAGTTTGACTTACCAAATAAATTCCTCAAAACGATATAAACTTTGGGATATTAACCTTGAAATCAACATCAAGCTTTTCTAACACTTATAACTCTTAAGATAACTCAACATGCATGGGTTCACTCATGTCATTAGATATTCAGGGATTCCAAAAGTCCACTCCGTCACATCCTACACACCTTGAAAGAAATTTTTTCCTCAAAATTAAGCCAAAAACTACTTTGTGACAACATATACATCTTAATAGAACTTTCGTCCTCGAAAGTAAACCATACTCATACTCCAAGGAAAACTAAGGATCTTCTTCCATATGTAGGGCACTATTCTAGGTGCAACATATCCAAACCACTCTTAGGAGGTTTTGAAAGCATCTAGGGTGAAACCTCACTTCGTAGAAGGCTCAACAAGGGTTTAGAAGCTTAGATTATGTCATTACATATCTCATATATTAAGGGTTTCTCCCTTATCTTAACTCATGCATTATTATTCAACATCATACTAACATGTTCCACAGAAGTTAACTAAAGTTAACCGATTATATCAAGGTGTCATAAACATATTATTGAGCTAATTTGTTAGAACATGTTCAACATTAACATATGCCTTTTAGGAGGGAGTTAACTAAATCTAACCCACTTTATCCATCTGAATCATATTGAGGTGTCACCATCATTATGTTGTGCTAACTTTCAAACTATATTTTTATCATTATTAAGCACTAAGCTTAACACTTCGTGTAACATATTTCATTCATATGGTCTTATTTCATTATTCATAATAAATTGCAACAGTTACTAGTGATTTCATCACAAGATTAACCAACCATATCACTTTAGCATCATTATTCATGTGTATGGTTAACTATTTATGCATTCATATTTATTAAAGCATCTCGAAGTTTCCATCATGCCATATATCACATCTTGATATTAGATTGCATCCTTACAATTATTCTATCATGGTTGTGCTAAACAAACTTTGGTGAGTGTCTAATAAAACACATATAAAAAATCATCTAGTCCAATTGAGGTTCTCCTGGCCCATCTCATGAGGGTAGTTCCAGGCTCAGTCTCTCTGAGCTAACTCATGTCTGTGAGTGTCTCATATGCACATACTTTATCTTTCCTCTCTTAGTCTAGGGTTTTCGGATATACCTCATTGGCACTAGAGATAGACTTACAAGCTCTAGCCATATAAGCACAAACCAAAACATGCTACAACATACTATTCATAGGTCTTCTACCCATGAAACATGCTTACCCAAAACTCTCTTATACATGCAACCACTAGATTCCTATATGGGAAACCACCAACCCGAGCATGAGGCTTCTCAGAAGCTAACATAGCTACCTCCTCCAGGGTCTTGGGCTCTCTCCCTCACCCATATGGCAGGCACTCATATTCATATATGCACATATAACCAACCTCTCTCTGTCTCTAGGGTTTGGTCCTCCCAAGGACATCTAGGGTTCAACAAGACTATAGGAATCATGCACAAAGCGACCCAACTCAATCACTCAGGAGTGATCTAGTTTAGGACATATCATATCATGTATCTTATCATTCTCATATCTTGGAGTTTAGGTTCTCTGACCTTCTCCCTGTGGGTCTCGCTCTCTCTTGAGCTAACCCCAAAAACTGGTCCTAACACTAGAGGTCCTCCTTTATAAAAGAGCTTGAGGCTCATGCTGACTCACAACCTAGTCTTAACTTAACTTATCTCATCTCATAAAAGAACTCATACTTGTATCATCAAAACTTATCTCAAAACCTCAAAACTAAACTTACATCCTCAAAGACAAACATAGATCATCACAAAATATCTTATCTCATCTATGTAAGACTTACATCATATCATCAAAACTTATTTCATCTATTCCAACTATCACATATTCCAAACAAGGCTCTAGACATCTAATATAGAACTATTCTCTCTTCTAGACTAATGTCATTCACTTTCACATAGGTTACATGATCACCTCCTACTTGTACATGTGTGGGGACACATTTTGGTAATACATATACATAATAAAATATTGTATAGTTTTTCTCCGATAAAACAAGCGTCAGAGAAAAATATCACGGTTCGATCCGGTTGGAATCAAAAACCAAATCCTGAAAATGAGTGTCCCACACATAGTAGAGAGTCCAGTGTCATGAAAACTAGTGAAAGGGGTGAGAACATGGTTTAGACTAGTGTAGCTACTCTAGACAATGAGCGCCATATGTCTAGGGTTTCTCTTCCCTTGATGCACGTCATTTCCAAATAGTGCAACGTCCCATACCGCTATACTACATGGAAAGAACGACATCTAAGGACTTGCTATGCCACAAACACTAGTCTAGACCTAGTTCTCGGACATCTAGGTGCTAATCTAGAGGCTAGGTCAGATCTAGTCTCTACAAGATGACTAATCTAACCCTAAAAGATTATCAAGGTTCAAGGTTCTTTTGTTTTGAGTTGCATAATGAGAAAATGTCAGGCTTTGCTATTGTTCATGCTCTGATACTACCTGTGACGTCCCCGGATTTTCTAAAACTTAATCAGATGTGCGACGTCCAAATTGAAACCCTCACCTCAGCGAGAATCCCAATTTAAACATCCCACATGAGGCTAAGAAGAAGAAAATCAAGGGAGTTAGAAGGAAACACAGTAGCACATGCACATGAACAATAAACAAACCACAACACATGTTCACCATTCAACATATAATTACAACATGAATTGTTACAACATTTGATATTACATATTGAACATCAAACTATACATATACATGTACTACATCTAAACTACAGGATCTTAAGACAACAAGTCCACCAGTACATCAGCTCGCTACACAACTCTCAACTATCCTGGATCTTCGAGAGCATAACCATAACCTATACAAAAGATTACATGCGGTACACGTCAACACAATATTTCATGAATATTGTACCGAGTACGCCTACGTGTCTTTTATTTACCTCTCATCATATCTTGGCAATAAGATAAAACTAATACTTGGTAGTAACGGAAAAATATAAGAAAAGCATATACTTGCACAAAGATGTTCATTAACAAAAGAGAACACATATTTTAAGCACATTGTCATCATATATCTCGTACATCTACCCCCAAGGGCTTTGATGTTTTTAGGCCTTATGATCTACTACCAAAGAGTTTGAGATCATATTACGTGTGATTTACTACCAAAGAGTTTGAGATCTTACACATGTGATCTACTACCAAAGAGTTTGAGATCACTTCAATGCACTGTACTACCAAAGAGTTTAGTGCTATCATATGATGGATCAGTTATCTTATATTTCATGTGTTCATAGCCATAAGTATGGAAAATCAAGCAGGATATCATACAAGAACAATCATTTCAATCAATACCATATGCCGAGTATTTTACTACTCATATAACACAAGCATATTGTATAATAAGCCAAATAAGAGGTAATAGCGTACCTTCCAAAGAGACATCCTAATCACATGTTCCTCATGTCATCTATATCCTTGGTTAAACATGATCAAGACAAGGCCATATACTATCAGGTTCTCATCATCATACGTCTCATCTTAACCCTAAATGTGTTCATTAGGGTTTAGCTTATCTCTTTAGGATATATACATTATGACTTGTCTTATCTTCATCCTTATGTGGGATTTATGTTACTGATGTTATGTTCAAGATTAGGATACATATTCTGAATATCAGGTTCCATATCATTATTTATACATATTAACCCTGAGTTACATGTATAACTCAAATTAGGGTTTCATTACATATTTCAAGGTTCATCTTAATATAACAGGGATTCTATGCATCATCTTGATCTCATAATTAAATCTGATATTCCAAATATGGATATGAGCTTACTCTGTAAATTTCATCATTTATTGATCATTAATGTATTTTCTACATTTTCTTTAGGGTTATTAGCCCTAATTAACCATATGAAGAAAATTACATAATTTCATGCACCGACAACATAAATTCTGACATCACATGCATTCTAAACATTATTATATACTTACTGACATTTTTCCAAAATTTTAGGTCTTCGTTTATTATTTATTATATATGAAAAGACCATTATACATCTTGCAAGATATCATTGAGATTTAGGCATCAAAATCCTGATATTATCATTCCATGTTGTTCTGTTCATTTTTCTGAACATTTCGGTATATTGCTTGTATTTTTTGAATCATCGAGCTATTTTCTATGATTTATTGAACATATGAGAATTTCTGGATATTTACCTTTTTGTGGCCACTAGCATTTCGCCACGTGGCAACTAGGGCTGCACGCATCCTTTACCTGCTGTGCTGATTCTCTTGGTTTGCGCTGGTCCGGCCGATTCACGGTGAGGGGATTCGGTCCATCGTTTCCCCGATCTGCTTCTTTGGTCCACGCGAAGATGGCAGCCCCCCTTTCGTTTGTTCTCCGCTAGACGCACGGCCGTCTTGCAGCCGCTGCCGCAAGGTTGGGCAACGACGACCAAATCATCCGTAACAAGGCACTCAGTGTCCACTCCTAAGGACACCATCGGCTCCGGCGACCTCAGATGGACCTTGATTCCTCCATCGGTTCCGGCTGATTCCTGGCTTGGACTGGACCCGCCCTGGTCGATCCCCCTCTCTCTGGTTCGTGCGTTCTCAACAGGATGGCTTCTCCGTAACCTATTCAGGGCGCCGCTGCTCTAGGCTGGTCTCCGAGGTACAATCGTCTGCCTAGTTCCTCCTAACCGTCAGCGCTGCTGTGGAGCACCTTCTTCCTCCTCCGCTCACGATCTACCGCACTGCCGGCGCCTCAAGCTCGTCGTCGTGAAGCAAGTCATGGTGAAGAACCAGCGGTCGGCTGCTTCTCCTTGCTCACTCTGACCCCCCGCAAGGAAGCGCAACGTCTCTCCATGAACTGCCGCCGCCACCTGCGTGTAGATCTATCCTGCAGTCGGGTTGGGTTCATCTCCGGTGAGCAACACTGCCTGCTATAAGAGCCTTCTAGCACTTCGCTCCTCCTCACGGAACTTCCTGTATGCTGCCCGTCTGCCTCCTTCCTGGCCGCAGAGCTTGGACCAGATGCTACTGTGTGGTAGCGAGCACGCTCGTGGAGATGGAGGGTTCATGCACAGTATAACTGAACCAACAAAACTGCGCTTTCAATTCTTCCCTCTCATCCCACGATGGGCGTGCTTGGCATCGTGGGAGCGCACTGCTCTGAGACTGGCCATAACTGCCCATTCTATTTCATCCAAGGCTGCGTCAGGCTATTACTCACTAGGCTAATCCGTGGCTACATCACCCACATCCTTCATGGTCCAAACATGACGTGAAGGATTTGCTAGGGGAAGGTTTCTTGACACAAGGTGTAATACATAGTTAGATTTAATAACTATAAACCTTGGTACAAAAGCAATACCTCAATGCACATATTATATGATTACTTTTAAACCTTAATCTTCTAGGAGCATTGAAACATCACCAAACTCTAATCATAGGTCTATCACAAGGCAAGCATCATTCTACTCCAAATTGGTTCCGAACTCAACAGTTTGACTTACCAAATAAATTCCTCAAAACGATATAAACTTTGGGATTTTAACCTTGAAATCAACATCAAGCTTTTCTAACACTTATAACTCTTAAGATAACTCAACATGCATGGGTTCACTCATGTCATTAGATATTCAGGGATTCCAAAAGTCCACTCTGTCACAAACTCCTTCTTCCTTCCAGATCTTGTGTTGGCACAAACTTGGGGAGATTCCTTTAATGTCTTCTATAGACCACCCAAAAGCAACTCAGTGGTTCTTTAATACAGCAAGCAATTGCCCCTCTTCTTCATTACTCAAGGACGATGACATGATGACCGGGAGCATTTCTTTAGCAGCTAGGATGACATACTTCAGATATGGTGGCAACGAATTCAATTTTAACTCAGAAGGGTTTAGCAGAGATGGAACTAGTGGTGGGGGAGGTGTTCCCAAGTCTTGAAAAAAATCTTGTGTAATAACAGGGTACCACCTTCAGCATCAATACACACTCCTCCAAAGAGTGGTTGTGTGCGCTATCATCTACTCAATACATCAAACATGCTTTCAAAGGTAATTGTGGATATGTTTGCATTAGTGAATCAACAGAGACCTCCTCTATGGTAGATGGGTCATAGTCTTCTTCTCTATCATCTGGGTAATGTATTACTTCTTTTAATGAGATCAACTTGGTGCTTTTAATTATATCACTAGTACTGAAATGGCATATAATGTCACAATTGATGGCGTCAATTTAAACTAAAAAATTGACGCCACTATACTACAACGTCAGCTAAAAATGACAATTGTCACCTATATGTGAAGGTCGAACGATTTACAAAACACACGGGTATCGCTTTTTCTTTAACGTTAGTTTGTTGATGTAAAAACTGACATCCAAAATCACTCGTGAAATACAATTTTTCAGGGGAAAAATTTGCCACCAAAATTTTCAATTCGGCATCAGTTATACTAAAACTGACGACATATGTTTCGTGCCAAGCCCCCACGAAATTTTTTATTCCTAAGTAGTCATCATATTTTGACAAGGAATCGACGAATATGCATCCTTCACAAGGCAAAGTTTATCCCCTCATATGTCATCAGTTTTTACCAAAGAACCAACGAGGATGTGTGTTCGTTCATTATCCCCACAAAAATATTTCCCCCCCAATTTGCTTATTCGGCATCGGTTTTTGATTGGAAACCGAAAATTATGATCGTAACTCGAGAACAAATTTTTTTGTTAGGCTATGTTAATAGAAGTCGATTGTGGTATCTAGAAACCGATGACAAACAGCCTGACCAGGTGAAAACTTTTTTGTTTATAGTTGCAGATAGGTGTCGATTTTCATGTGTGACCGACACCAATTGGTGTTAAGCATCCAATTGTTGTAATAACCGATGCCTATAGTTAACTTAATAGAACCTGTGTGAACCAGACTCTTCCCCTTCTCTGTTTCATTCCTGATTCCACTAGCTAGGTCTAGCAATTCTGTTGCTGCTCACCACACCGCCGATCTTTGTCTTCTAGCCACCGCCTCTGCTCCTCCACTACTCCATCTTCTCATCTATCGTGTGCCACCATTCAATCTCCGCTCGCCTACCTCTGTGAGGAGCTTGGACCTGAGGACGTCGGTGAGCTACTTTTCTCGCCGCTTGAGGACGCTGGAGGAGCAAGCTATTGTGATCACAACTTGAGAAGTTGTTGCACTCAATGCCGCCAAAGCTTTAGAGCTCAATGCTACCAGAGCTTTGGAGCTCAACGCTGTCATACTGATTCCCCTACTACTATTGGTAAGTTTCATATCCCCCAATCATCCCTTGTATCAATAAATGAATATGCATGTTTGAGCCAAGAATCAAATGAAACCCTAATGTTAAATCTCTGATTTGGTAGTGATGTGTCATCCTAACATTTACATGAATTCATATTGTATGATGTGGATTGATGATGATAATGCATGAGCTAGTTTTAAAGTTTGAAATAAATTATGATTAGGATACCTACATTTATGTGTAATGATTATCTTGATGATGAACATGCATGTACAATGGAGATGTTGAAATCAATGTTATAGAATATGGCACCTAGACTAGGGTATGAATACGACTACAAGATGTCGCTATTGTAAATCAACCTTGGATATGAACGATGAAACTAGGATCGTAGGTATATAAATAACAACATTGTATTATGGCCTAGAAACCCGTCTGAGATTTTCTCATAAGGAGTAAATCTTGGATAGTCCTTAGTTTGGGACTGTTCTTGAACACTTAATCTCACTTAGGATGTAAGTGTATAATGTATATTCAGTTTTCATGATGTTTCGTCAGCACTTCCCTATTTTTTCTCTAAGTACATATGTTGGTGGGCATTTTCCCATGCACATCGGTGTACATAGAGAACAACGGGGAAATGTTGTCAAAATTTTCTTGAAAACCCAATACACATTATACATTTACTAGTGAGATTCGATGTTCAAGAATGGGATAGGTGCTACACATTTATTATATATAAGACCCTGGAATCTAATCTTTTAACCCTAAACCCTAATCTTTTAACACTAAACCCTAATCTTTAAATCTTTTAACCCTAAACCCTAATATTTAAATCTTATAACCCTAAACCCTTATCTTGTAATGCTAAACCGTTAACTTAATATGCAATCCCTAAACCCTAATATATACTTGTTTTCTCTTTGATCATAGGATGGATAGATGATGATGTCCATTCCAAATCGATGCACCCCAGAGTTTATTTCTGGTCTTGATCAGTTTATTAGATTTGTAGAGGAACATAGGAAACAACCTGGAGATAGGTTCTACTATACATGTAGGCATTGCGGTAACAACTTTAAAGTCAGCACTGGTGACAAAATCAAAAGTCAGGTCATGTGCAACGGGATTGGACAAGGCTATATAGAATGGTACTGGCATGGAGAGATTTTGTAACTCCCCTGACCTGGGTTATACTTTAACCCTAGGTGTTTTGATTAAGAAATATGATTAAATGCTTAATCTCATCTTGTGAAAGGTAATTAGGGCTCAAGAGGAACTTATATTGCAATTCTAATCCTTTTTGAACATTGTTCAAATCAATGTTTTGTTTGTTTTGGACTAATGTGCAAAATACCCAAGTTGAGGGGTTTTAGTGCAAATTTTGCATGATAATATGTTCCTCATGTGTTGAAGCATCATGAGAGTGAAGATGATGCTGAGGTGTGGCTTATGGAAGCCTGAATACCAAGAAAGAGATGATAAAGCAATGTTTGTGCATTAAAACCTAATCTTGGTGTAAAGTGCAATTTACCCAAAACCTAGGGTTCAATATGCAAATTACCACTTCAATAAGGTCCTTAATGCTTCTTGGCATCATGTAGAGCAAAGAAAATGAGAGGGGCGCCACATTTTAATTAAGTTGGAGGAGAGAGAATCTTGATATTAAAATAATCAAGATTTAATCCTAATTGAAACCCTAATTCGATTTAGGGCAAAAATAAATGTATTAATTAAAGGGACTTCAACCAAAATTAAAATGGTTGGATTCAGATGTACGTGTGACGTCCTTGAGCTTTGCAAGGACCACGAAAATATCCAAGGGAGTGGATAGCTCACACATAATTTTATAAGAAAAAGAAATATCCACTCACAAATGGTTATTAATATGATTTAAGGTGCTTGATTTGCTTTTCTTTAAATCATGGATAATTGAGAGGGATAAAAGGAAAACAAGATAGACTCGTCCCTAAGGAAGATAAGGGGGAAGAGGCGGCCACATTTTTGGGATTAAATGAATTGTTATAAGGCACTTTCTCTCTCCTTGAATTTCTTATAAAAAGACCCTTTACAAGCCAAATGGAAGGCTTTTTCGACCCCACTTCTTCTCCTTGCTTAGGAAACGACCAAAGGAGCTTGGGAGGATCAGGAGGATGACTCCCAACCTGTTTGTAAGGTTCTTGATCCATTTCACCTTGATTCCATGGTGGAAATCGAAAATAAATTATGGATTTCTTCCTATTTCGATCTCCTCTTCAATTCTAACCATTCCTTTTCACTCAAACCTTGAGGACGAGCCTTGGAATGGTAAAAGGAGTTGCATCCACCATTTTTGACGTGGACATGGAGCTTTGGAGCTCAATTGGAGGCGGGTTTTATAACTTGAACCCTTTTTTATTGTTATTCAACCATTAATCTTTCAATTTCAATGATTCCTTCATTATCTTGTTTATTGCTGGTTGAAAATGGTTATTTCATGAAATCAGAAGTAGTTAGAACTTCAGGGACGAAGTTAGATGATGATGACATCATCTTGGATACTTTTTCCAAAGAAATCATGGTTCATACGGTTTTGAGTTAATTGCTCATGCGGTTTCACTAAACCGTTTGAGAGCAAACGGTTTGAAACCATTTGGGAGAAAACGATTTCAAAACCATTTGATCGAGTTGAACAAGGGCTGAACATTTGAGATTACTGTTCCTAATTATGTTGGTTAATGACTCACCAAATTTGATGGGTTAACTCCCAAGGAATCGTGAGTTGAAGGCCAATCAATTAGGCAAAGCCTAATTGGATTAAGTGCTGATTTTCAACTTGATTTATTTGCCTTTTTGGGCAAACGGTTTCAAAACCGTTTTATAGGGTTGAAAAAAGGCTGACCATTTGATATTCCTGTTCCTAATGATGTTGGTTAAAAACTCACCAAATTTTATGGATTAATTCCAAAGGAATCATGAGTTGAAGGCTAATCAATTAGGCAAACCCTAATTGGATTAAGTGCTGATTTTCAACTTGATTGACTTGACTTTTTGGGTAATTTAACCCAAACGGTTTCAAAACCGTTTGGGGATTACCCAAACGGTCTCAAGACCGTTTAGGGGTCACCCAAGACCATTTGGAGGTCTAGGGTTGGATATGGTTAAGTGTTTGAAGGACAAAAGATATAGTGTTAACCCTCATCGGCTAGGTGTTGATTTTGCATTGGAATGAGTTGATGTTTTGGGTTGATTGACCCAAACGGTTTCAAAACCATTTGGAAATCACCCAAACGGTCTCAAGACCATTTGGGGGTAACCCAAGACCATTTGGAGGTCTAGGGTTAAGCATGGTTGACCAATTGAAGGTCTAAAGATACCAAATCACTTTGCAATTAAGTGTTGATTTGATTATCAACTCAATAGCTCAAACCCTAATGATTTTTCACTAGAATCCAAGGGTTGGATGAGCCAAACGGTCTCAAGACCGTTTGGAGCTCATCCAAGACCGTTTGGAGGTCTAGGGGTGAGTATTGTTAAGCAATTGATGATCCAATGATACTAAGTTAAAGTGTAATCAATTGCTGATTTGGTGATCAATCCAATGATCCAAACCCTAATTGGTTGACTTGGATTTTTATGATGTGATGGGCAAACAGTCTTCACCTACTTGGGAAAACGGTCTTCACCTACTTAGGCAAACGGTCTTCACCTACTTGGGCAAACAATGTTCACCTACTTGGGCAAACGATCTTCACCTACTTGGGCAAACAATCTTCACCTACTTGGGCAAACGGTCTCAAACACCACCTTTACCAAACGGTTTCAAACCGTTACAACTTTGAAAGACCAAGACCGTTTGGGGGTCAAGTAGTCAAAGTTGATTGTAGATTCAATTGATCTTTCAAATGGATACCTTATGTAATGGAGGTCCAAGGTGATTGAATCTCTCGAGAATAGAGATGATGAATGACTCATTGATCCAATGATGATTAGTAATGACAATCAATGAAGGTACAAATATTGAAACCCTATTAGTACCTAAGTGATTAGTGCCAACTAAGGGATGAACCCTAATTGCTTATAGGATCAATGACTTGGTACACTATGCCATTCATAGTTGTATGTACTTCATTGAAGGTATGATATGACCTTATCAAGTTGAGATGATGTTTGTATGAATTCATAACATGAATATCATTCATGTGGTGATTAAGGGTATGATACTTAAGTAAAGAGATCATGAAACCCTAATCATGAACATAAACCCTAATTGACAGGGTTATTGAATTCTAACCCTAATTGAGGGCAATTCTAAATGAAACCCTAATCCAGGGTAAGGATGTAGCCCTAATCTAGGGTAATCATAAGTGAAACTCTAATTTAGGGAAAAGATATGTAAATCCCTAATTGGGATGAATAGTGAATCTCCAATTATGGATAATTGAATGAAATCCTAATAGAGATGAATAGTAGACCCAAATTGTGGGAAACTATGGTGGAAACCCTAGAGGAGGGTGATTCCATGAGAAACCCTAGTTGAGGGTGATTCCATGAGAAACCTTAACTAAGTATTAACACCACATGACGTACTAATGTTATGTTGTGATAAGAGGCCCTAAGAAGGTTGAAGGCATGTGAGACTCTAATGAGGAGTCATAATACATAAAGCCCTAATCTTGGATAATATGACAATGAATCATAATTCTAATCTTATGTAAGGGTATAAAGAAACCCTAATGATGAGATAGAAGTAATGGCCTTATAAAGGTGAAACATTTCATGTGGTTGAATATATGAAACCTAATTGTAAGAAATGTCTTTACCATTAGACAAGTCCATATCATTAAAGATAGTTGGACAACTCTAATGTGTGGCCTATGCATTATATGCTATAGGTAAGTGATTAGTGATGGAATGTATTAAGAAGGGAAATACCTTAATACAAGATAAGATGGCTAATTCAGGAGAGTCCGAAGTGATGAGAAAGTGATACATCAAAATATGATAGTTATCACATTCAAAACTTCAGGGTTTATATGCCTTGATGTACTCCAAATCCAATATAATTGGGTAAGAAACATATGAAGTGTGTTATGAAACTATTACAGTGAAATGTAATGAGTTGTTGCACCTTGATGAGTGTTAATTAATGTACCTTGAGAATGGGGTTAAGCCCAAATGATGTGTATGATATAATCATACCACGATGAGGATGAGAAATGAACTCATACCTTGAATTGATGATCATTAATGCTATATGATGAAAGTAATGTTCTAGAATAATCAAATATGATATCCTTGAATGCCCCAGAGGTATGGAATAATGTATTAAGGGTTGGACAGATAATGAGATCATGAAATATTTATTAATGAGAAATGGGGAACCCTAACCCTAATTTGGGGAAAAAGGAATGAAAAGCCCTATTTGATAGTAAACCCTAATTCCTGGTAAAGGAATAATGGTGTTACTATTACATCACATGATGTGATGAATATCTTGTATGACTGTTATCATGCCTAATAACCATACATATATTATGAGGTGATGTATATAGCTAGTTTGAGCTGTGACATTTATATAATAAATGTTGATTGGCATTATGTGCCTTAATGTTGTTGTTGCTTAGTAAAAGAAGCAATATGCATGGACTTTTATGAGTTACATGAGTAAGTTGTTACCTAGTGAGAGGTGACAAGATATTTCATGGCCTTGTGAGCCAGGTGTGATGCTTGAGTAACAAGTATCATCAATGCCTTGGTCAGATGACCTGAAGGTGATAGTTACCTAAAAAGGTATAATAATGCTGAATGATGAGTTAAGGGTTTGAATACCCAGAACCATATGATTTTGGTAATGAGAATGTGAAGGGATGAGAATTCCCAGTATTGAAATGAGGGACTGAGTTCCCAGGGTCTTTGAAAGACTGATAAATATCTGATGAAAGTAGTACATGTCTCTTTATAGCATTGTTGTAATAGGTTATGTTTGAGAACTTGGCTGATGCTAAAAGAATATGAGAATATACTTAATAAATCAAGTGAAATCTATTCATGTAGTGCTTTGACCATTGATCCATCATCATCAGGAATAGGTGATGGTCAAACGGGTGCCCACGGCAAAACCCAGAGCACATATTTTGAATATGTGGCGGTAAATGGGTGAAAACATCCTTACGTCCTCTTGAAGAGATTGTTGGAAGGTAAACAAGAAACCTCTCAATCCTTCATGAATATGTTGGGATGGATGTATCACAAATCTCCCAATGATACTTAATGTCGGATCGAGGAGACAAACAAGAAATCTCTCGATTGGCGATGAGAGTGCAGTTGACGCTGTAACTTTGTAGTGAAGGTGCCAGTATACCCTGGGTAGCTAGTTAGCAGAGACACGAGATGTCCTGCATGTGGTCTCGTACTGACTGAGACGGACGAGGTCATAAGAATCCGGCTCTTTTGATGACCTATGTATGGTACCGATTTTGACTCCTAGCAGTGGTCGGTTGGAGTATGAGCGGTATACCTCATCTCCTCAGAGCATAAGTGTGATTGTAAAATGTAATCAGCCGTATAACATGTTTGCTTAAGGATTGAATACAGAGATTCATTGGCTGATGTTGCATTTTCTTTGTGCATTCCTTAGTGGATAAATGTTAATTATGTATCTTTATATTCTCTGCAAGGTAGATAGATGAATTACTTATATACCATGGGTAGATGCAATGACCTCCTTGAGAATGGAGATTATCTTATTCTGTTCTATGATGAATAATTATGCCTGATAGCGTAAAAGTAACCCCTGCTCAGTTTTAATTTAATAAAATGTAATAACAATGTTTTTGGCGGAGAGTTATATCTCTCGCTGGGGCAATTTTCAATTGTCTCACCCCCGTGGGAAACATTTTTAGGTATGCATGGGAGGCTAAGAAGAAATCCTAGAACTAGGAAAGAACAATAGCAACAGTAGGGACAACAATAAGATCTCAGGTGGAGATATTGTCTGTCTAGTCATACAGGTAGTAGTTCTATGTGTCGTCTTTGTACTCTCAGGTCCTCGGAGTTTTTAGTCAGTGTCTTATGAATCAATCTGAGGTTTTGGCTTGATGCCTCGAGATTTGTATATTGTCTGTATATAATGTTTATAAGACAGTTGATGTTGTAATCTGTGAAAAGGAATGGTACAGGTTATATACTTATGAACCAGGATGAATTTGAAATACTTTGGTTCTTGGTTAAAGAGTTTTCCTGTGAATGGATCTCTTGAAAAAGTTTTAATTTTCAGTGATTTTCAGTATTCCGCTGCAAGTAATTCGCTTCCGCATTAGTTAATCATGATTTCGCAAGACGGTCACCACAATTAGTGGTATCAGAGCTCTAGGTTCGTTGAGTCTACAGAGATATAGGACTAAGGTAGTAGAGTCTGTTCTGGTGTCATCCAGTGTACCTGATAGTGTCTTCTGCTCGTATAAGAGAAGAGGAACTTAAAGATGACTGGGTCACATGAGGAGATTGCTGCTGAGAGCAGCAATGTTGCACTAAGAAGAGGTGCATGGGAACAGGCAAGAGAGAGACAATTGCCTGAGAATCCCCTAGCTGATCCAACTATAATAAGAAAATCCTTCTTTAAGTATTACTGTTGGAGAACTTAGGGCAACAGTAATGTATATAGTGGATCAAGTTTTGGCAGTATAACCTAGATTACCAGTCCCAATGATGATGTTATAGATATCAACATGATTTGTAATTAGCATCAACAGGTTGAAGCAAAAGGAAATGATGAATTTCTGGACTTAAATTGAGTATGTGCTCAACCATAGCCTGTTGAATCAACCTTTTAGGCAGAGTTAGCCTGAGGCAGTGAATAATTCATGTATTATGACAAGTTAGACAAGAAAATTTCATGCAAATATGTTAATTTATGAATTCCTGGATTAACTGAGAAAGGAAATGATTGAACTTTCCTTGATTAATCCTATGAGGACTTATGTTTTGCATAGTAAACCATTACAAATGTTTTATGTTGTTATCGCCTCCTTGAGAAATGATGAGGTACATAAGAGATGCCTGAATGAAATTCAGGGATGATAAGTCGTATGCTTGTTATAATATGAAAAGGAGGAATATGATAGTATACAAAGTGCATACCACTTAATCTCAATATTTATATACCCTGGCCAGGTATACAACTGAAAAACCACTAGAGGGGGGGTGAATAGGGTTTTAAAATTAATTTCACAATTATTTAAAACAAACAACCAATCACAAGAATATTGGACAAGGGGACAAGGATTTAGAGTGGTTCCTACCTTAGCAAATACTAAGGTAGTCAGTCCACTACCCGGTTGCTTACCCAATCGGGATTTTGAAAGAATTTAATTTTATTACCTCACAAGGACTTTACATAAAATTACAATTCTTTCCCTAAACCCTTCAAGCAGCCTTCACCTTGAAGTAATTGCACCAACCTTGAAGCAGCCTTCACCTTGAAGTAATTGCACCAACCTTGAAGCAGCCTTCCTCCTGAAGTAGCTTCCCGTTGCAATAGCCTTCTTGAAGTAGCTTCCCGTTGCAATAGCCTTCTTGAAGTAGCTTGAAGTCCACCTTCTCCTCCGAGAAGAACCTTCTCCAATCCGTAGCCTCCAACCCTAGGAGTAGCAAGGAGAATACAAGCGATAAAAAGGAACAAGAAAGGAAAATGGAAATTACAACTTATCCTTTGAAGCACAAGGCTTGATTTGCCTATATCAAGCGTGTAGATCTCCTAACCAATATGTATGGAAGTGTGATTGCAGTGGATAGGAGATACTAGCCTATAGGACACGAAATTGGAGCAATGGAAATGAATAGCCAATGTTGGAATTGCTCTATTGCTCAAAACAGATTGCCAATGTAAGCTCAAGTGTATCTCAAGTGTAGATTAGGTAAGTTTAGGTGTCCTAAGGCATATCCTATTTATAGGAATGTCCTACAAGTGCTTAAGGACGTTCTAGACACTTTCTAGGGGGTTCTAAGTGCTTAACTAGCTATTAGGTATAAGTTAGTTGCATTAGTAACAGCTAGTTACTTTATTCTGCAGTTGCTGTTAGAGTCCATCTCGGTTGAGGAATTGTCGACCGAGATACCTACTCGGTCGAAGTTTTGTCGACCGACAGGCTCTCTGGATCAAGTGTTAGCAATGTTCATTACCAACTGCCAACTACCTTGTCAGCTGTGTCTAACGGCTACTTGGGTCATTCTCGGTCGAGAAGTTTGTTGACCGAGAGTGTCTCGGTCGAGGAGTTTGTCGACCGAGATTGACCCTGTTTCAATCGTTCAATTAAGGCACTAAGTGTGTGTATGAGTGTGCATATGTGACACTATTGAAGGGGATGACCTATCTAAGTGTGGTGATTGGCTAGGGAAGATCTAACGCTTGATTTACATGAAATCTAAGTACTTGTACATTATATATTTGTACAAGTTTACAATTTATTACATTTCATGAAATTTACAAGCATTCAAGCATATAGATTCCCTAGTTCTTTGTCATCCACCTCATTCCTGCAACACTCAAGTAGCACGTTAGATCAACAAGAATGAAATGTTTGTCATCATCAAAACAAAGGGATTTATCATAATGTCAATTTAGCCAACAATCTCCCCCTTTTTGAAGATGACAAACATTTCCTAAATATAAAATAAGGAAATATAAAACATGTGAGTTTCATACCTGAAATTTACCTTTGTAGCCATCTTTGGTTTTGCAAGTGACTACTGGCCAAGATATTATGAAACTCATTTTAATTTTATGTTTGTGATTTTATATTATTTCTCCCCCTTTGTCATTTCAAAAAGATATCCAATACAATCATTTAGTATGACTTTGTGTCTTTGTTTTTAAGCTTTGCTCCCCCTTAAAGAGATATCCAATTAAAGTCAAGGGATTTTTATTGTCAAAATTAGCCACAATTTGTTTCTCAATCATTTTCAAAGGATGTTAAGCCTTGAAATGATATGAGTTTCTTTTAAGTTTATGGCTTATGTGTATTGATTTCTCACCCATTTTACAAGGGATGTTAAGCCCTGAAAATGATATGAGATTCCCTTAAGTTTATGATATATATTGATTTCTCATCCGTTTTGCAAGGGATGTTAAGCCCTAAAAATGAAATGAGAATCCTTTAATCTTAGAGTACATAAAAATGTCTCTAACCAAATGCATGGGATGTTAATCCCTGATTTGTTTAGAGAGTTCCTTTAAGAACAAGATATATTATTTTTATGAAATTCATAGATTTCTTCATAACCAAGAGTAAAAAAAATACTAAGGTCGTAACAAGCTTCAAATGATGTTTACAATGTTTTTGTAAGCTTCTTAAT
The DNA here is from genome assembly GCA_963693085.1 of Alisma plantago-aquatica. Lineage (NCBI taxonomy): Eukaryota > Viridiplantae > Streptophyta > Magnoliopsida > Alismatales > Alismataceae > Alisma > Alisma plantago-aquatica. The sequence continues at coordinate 816,242,024 of OY856411.1, read as the reverse complement.
CAATTAATCCAATTTGTTTTTATGAGCTCCCCCTTAATCTTACAATTAAAGCAATTTAAAGCTTCTAAGGTCACAAATGATTTTAAATTTTGATTTTGACCTTTATCAAAAGTATACTAAGATTAAGTACAATAAAATGATGTCCAAATAAGCATTTTGTCAAAGCTTATTTTAGGTCAACCTTGACTTCGACCATAGCGCCCCTTGGTCAAATTTCATTTCAACCAAGAGGCAATTTTGCAGATTTCCAAATTGAACACTCATATATGAAGTATAATATCTGCATGTAATTTGATTAGATATTAATTTGAAGCATTTTGAATGATACTCAATATGAAAACATTCATCCTTGATTTTCCTAGAATATTTATATAAACTTTGCTGTAGGTACATAAATATCGAATTCCATTTCTAAGATTCTTAAAAATGAAAACACGATTAATATCTCAAGTCTTTAAAGATACTAATTGAGAAATTTTTATCTTATATGTTATAACATTGTGCTCTTGCAAGCATTAAAGTTCTTGTTCTAAGAAACATATCACCAATGAATCATTTTGCTTGCCTATGTATCATCAAGGATCCATGCATACAATTATCATTGTCTTTTGTAACATAGCATCATCTTTATGAGCTGAATGATAAAATAGTGAAAGCATATCCATGATGTAATGATAGAACAATAAAAGCATATAATGATAATTCCATGAAATACCATGATCATTTAAACTAGATGTCATAATACATGATTTCTATATGAATAGACCAGGAGATACAAAATCATGTGAATAAGAATAGTAATTTCTTTTTATTAAGTTAAACATGATTTTCAGTTTTAACTTATTTAGAGGATCAATCGAATTAATCTCATTTATATTTATAAGTTTTTCAGAAATGGTCTTCAACTTGTTTTGTATGTAAAATCAGTCATTAACAATAAATAGATAGCAATTTGATCAATTGAAAATATATTTAGTAGATTTATTGCAGACTTGAAATCAGTGACCTGCTCGGTCGAAAATTTCTCGACCGAATGTTCACTCAGTCGATAGTTTCTCGACCGACAAGGTTTCTGAAATGTTTTCAGAACTGTTAATTGCTTCCAAGTAAAACAAGATTATACAAATTAGATGTTTTAGATGCTTGAATTAATTTGTTATTCTATTATTTTAAGTTGAGATAGACATAATAATATGCAACTAGAGTCTTTGGTCACATCTCAACTTAATTTTGTATGTTTAGTTTGGGGTTTTTGGAACCCATACTAACTCAATATCCTTTTTCTTGTAAGGACATGAGAAAGAACAGTGTCCAAGGCATGAACAATAATGACAACATATCGAGTCAACCTCATATCTTTTTCTATGGTTGTGTTCTATATTGTTCTTGGGTAAAAATGTATTTGTTCCTTTAGGTACATATATAGATTGATGTGCATGTGTCTTTCTCCAACTAGGTTTATGATGAGATTTTCCCTTAGGCTTGTAACCTAGTCCTCTCCTTCCAACTTGATGGTAAGAATCATTTAAGATTTGATCAAGAATTCCATTATTATTTAGACTACTAACTTTTTGTTGTAACTTAGCAATCTCATCCATTCTCTTCTTGATATCTAGTTTTGCTTGATCTAGATTAGATGAAAACGAATTTCTTTCTTTGACAATAGTGTCATAGTCTATATGGGTGCACAAGATGGGTTGTTTTTGAAGATCGTACACTTGAGTTTGCAAATTAATCTTTTCTAAAGAAAAAAGATTGCAATCTGCCTCTATAGATTTTATCTTAATATCATGATCTTCAATGATCTTTTTAAGATCTTCATTTTCAGATGTAATAGCAAGAAGCTTAGCATGTAATTCATCATTTGCTTTATTAGATTTCTTTAATTTCTTCTTGCACTCAACATATTTATTATGTGTCTCTTCAAGACTAGCAACTAGTTCTTCTTTAGATAAATCAAAAAGACTTACCTCTTCTTCTTCTTCACTTGTTGTAGCAATAAGACAATCTTTATGCTCATCTTCCTTCTTTGATCTCCATGGGCAGCTAGATGTTGTGTGGCTTGTTCCTAAGCACCAATTGCAACATGTTGTAGATTGGTCCAAGCTGCTCTTTTTATTGCGGTTGTAATCATCATCACCCTCCATTCTTCAAGACCTGGTTAGGGTTCCTTGAAGCCTGCTCTGATACCAATTGAAAAACCACTAGAGGGGGGGTGAATAGGGTTTTAAAATTTATTTAACAATTATTTAAATCAAACAACCAATCACAAGAATATTGGACAAGGGGACAAGGATTTAGAGTGGTTCCTACCTTAGCAAATACTAAGGTAGTCAGTCCACTACCCGGTTGCTTACCCAACCGGGATTTTGAAAGAATTTAATTTTATTACCTCGCAAGGACTTTACATAAAATTACAATTATTTCCCTAAACCCTTCAAGCAGCCTTCACCTTAAAGTAATTGCACCAACCTTGAAGCAGCCTTCACCTTGAAGTAATTGCACCAACCTTGAAGCAGCCTTCCTCCTGAAGTAGCTTCCCGTTGCAATAGCCTTCTTGAAGTAGCTTCCCGTTGCAATAGCCTTCTTGAAGTAGCTTGAAGTCCACCTTCTCCTCCGAGAAGAACCTTCTCCAATCCGCAGCCTCCAACCCTAGGAGTAGCAAGGAAAATACAAGCGATAAAAAGGAACAAGAAAGGAAAATGGAAATTACAACTTATCCTTTGAAGCACAAGGCTTGATTTGCCTATATCAAGCGTGTAGATCTCCTAACCAATGTGTATGGAAGTGTGATTGCAGTGGATAGGAGATACTAGCCTATAGGACACGAAATTGGAGCAATGAAAATGAATAGCCAATGTTGGAATTGCTCTATAGCTCAAAACAGATTGCCAATGTAAGCTCAAGTGTATCTCAAGTGTAGCTTAGGTAAGTTTAGGTGTCCTAAGGCATATCCTATTTATAGGAATGTCCTACAAGTGCTTAAGGACGTTCTAGACACTTTCTAGGGGGTTCTAAGTGCTTAACTAGCCGTTAGGTATAAGTTAGTTGCATTAGTAACAGCTAGTTACTTTATTCTGCAGTTGCTGTCAGAGTCCATCTCGGTCGAGGAATTGTCGACCGAGATACCTACTCGGTCGAAGTTTTTTCGACCGACAGGCTCTCTGGATCAAGTGTTAGCAACGTTCATTACCAACTGCCAACTACCTTGTCAGCTGTGTCTAACGACTACTTGGGTCATTCTCAGTCGAGAAGTTTGTCGACCGAGAGTGTCTCGGTCGAGGAGTTTGTCGACCGAGATTGACCCTGTTTCAATCGTTCAATTAAGGCACTAAGTGTGTGTATGAGTGTGCATATGTGACACTATTGAAGGGGATGACCTATCTAAGTGTGGTGATTGGCTAGGGAAGATCTAACGATTGATTTACATGAAATCTAAGTACTTGTACATTATATATTTGTACAAGTTTACAATTTATTACATTTCATGAAATTTACAAGCATTCAAGCATATAGATTCCCTAGTGCTTTGTCATCCAACTCATTCCTGCAACACTCAAGTAGCACGTTAGATCAACAAGAATGAAATGTTTGTCATCATTGAAATAAAGGGATTTATCATAATGTCAATTTAGCCAACAACAATTATTGATGATAAAGTGGGTATGGAAACTCTTAGATTGTTGTCTTTTTGATTGCTCTGATCAAGTAGTCATTCTGAGACAATCTAATGAGTATCATGAAATCAGAAATATGGAATGAATAAATGTGTCATATCCCATGCATAAGAAAGATAAGTCTGAGATAATCTCAGATGAGCATGATTGTATGAGGAACTAAAAATGTACTCCTCATAAGATAAGAATAAGAATAAGGGAGATGAACCTTGTTCAATAATGCTACCCACATAATACAGATCTTTCCCATAATGAGGAAATGGGAGATGTGATGAGATCATGAGATGATCATAAACATGCTAGATAATAATAAAGAAAAGGATAATGACATGCAATCTTCCTTACAAATTCCAATACTAAAGGCAACGAACCTAGGATGAGATAAAGAATAAATGGTTCAAGAATAGTTGAAAATACATGAATTAAAAAGAGGAATATGAATCCTTGTTTTCTTTCCTTTCAGGGACATGGAAATCAAGTGGTTCTTAGGACACTTGATGTGCATAAGATAAAGGAGTTCATGTATTGGATACTTAGAAAAGTATCAGTTATCTTGGACTTTGGTCCCAAGATGAGGACATATGAAACAAATAATATTCCAAGATGAAAGGAAGAGATATATATGATGTATTTCCAACACATGTGATAGATACCAAGGTGAAAGATTCTGGTATCGGAGAGTTATCAGATGGGTTAGGTTGGCTACCTGAGGTAGTCAACTGTGAAATTAGTCTGGATGTATAAAACAATATGAACATCATATGTTAGGGGTTTATGCTCTGCATAAACATGATATTAATAAAGAATGTATGATGTTTCTCTGAACAAGAGAAGTGTTGTTTGATACAAAGTTGACTTTATAGTCAATGATGAGGAACAATGGAGCATGTGCCTTGTGTGTTGATTCTATGAGAATCTTATATGGAAACACTTTGTGCTGATCAAAGTTTTATGGTGCCTCCATAATAAGGAGATGTTATGTGAAGACTAGATAGTATGATGAATGAAATACATCTGTCTTCCTTTATCTGGGATTTCGGGGACGAAATCCTTGTTAGGGGTTTATAATTTGTAACACCCCTGACCTGGGTTATACTTTAACCCTAGGTGTTTTGATTAAGAAAGATGATTAAATGCTTAATCTCATCTTGTGAAAGGTAATTGGGGCTTAAGAGGAACTTATATTGCAATTCTAGTCCTTTTTGAACATTGTTGAAATCAATGTTTTGTTTGTTTTGGACTAATGTGCAAAATACCCAAGTTGAGGGGTTTAAGTGCAAATTTTGCATGATAATATGTTACTCATGTGTTGAAGCATCATGAGAGTGAAGATGATGCTGAGGTGTGGCTTATCAAAGCCCAAATACCAAGAAAGAGATGATAAAGCAATGTCTGTGCATTAAAACCTAGTTTTGGTGTAAAGTGCAATTTACCCAAAACCTAGGGTTCAATATGCAAATTACCACTTCAATAAGGTCCTTATTGTTTCTTGGCATCATGTAGAGCAAAGAAAATGAGAGGGGCACCTCATTTGAATTAATTTGGAGGAGGGAGAATCTTGATATTAAAATAATCAAGATTTAATCCTAATTGAAACCCTAATTCGATTTAGGGCAAAAATAAATGTATTAATTAAAGGCTCAACCAAAATTAAAATGGTTGGATTCAGATGTATGTGTGACGTCCTTGAGCTTTGAAAGGACCACAAAAATATCCAAGGGAGTGGATAACTCACACACAATTTTATAAGAAAAAGAAATATCCACTCACATATGGATATTAATATAATATGATTTAAGGTGCTTGATTTGCTTTTCTGTAAATCATGGATAATTTAGAGGGATAAAAGGCAAACAAGATATCCTCGTCCCTAAGGAAGATAAGGGGGAAGAGGTGGCCACATTTTTGGGATTAAATGAATTGTTATAAGGCACTTTCTCTCTCCTTGAATTTCTTATAAAAAGACCCTTTACAAGCCAAATGGAAGGCATTTTCGACCCCAATTCTTCTCCTTGCTTGGGAAACGACCAAGGGAGCTTGGGAGGATCAGGAGGACGACCCCCAACCTGTTGGTAAGGTTCTTGATCCATTTCACCTTGATTCCATGGTGAAAATCGAAAATAAATTATGGATTTCTTCCTATTTCGATCTCCTCTTCAATTCTAACCATTCCTTTTCACACAAACCTTGAGGACGAGCCTTGGAATGGTGAAAGGAGTTGAATACACCATTGTTTACATGGACATGGAGCTTTGGAGCTAAATTGGAGGCGGGTTTTATAACTTGAATCCTTTTTTATTGTTATTCAACCATTAATCTTGCAATTTCAATGATTCCTTCATTATCTTGTTTAATTGCTGGTTGAAAATGGTTATTTCATGAAATCAGAAGTTGTTAGAACTTCAAGGACGAAGTTAGATGATGATGACATCATCTTGGATACTTTTTCCAAAGAAATCATGGTTCATACGGTTTTGAGTTAATTGCTCATGCGGTTTCACTAAACCGTTTGAGAGCAAACGGTTTGAAACCGTTTGGGAGCAAACGGTTTCAAAACCATTTGAGCGAGTTGAACAAGGGCTGAACATTTGAGATTACTGTTCCTAATTATGTTGTTTAATGACTCACCACATTTGATGGGTTAAATCCCAAGGAATCGTGAGTTGAAGGCCAATCAATTAGGCAAAGCCTAATTGGATTAAGTGCTGATTTTCAACTTGATTTATTTGCCTTTTTGAGAAAACGGTTCCAAAACCGTTTGAGAGGGTTGACCAAAGGTTGACCGTTTGCAATTCCTGTTCCTAATGATGTTGGTTAAAAACTCACCAGATTTTATGGATTAATTCCTAAGGAATCATGAGTTGAAGGCTAATCATTTAGGCAAACCCTAATTGGATTAAGTGCTGATTTTCAACTTGATTGACTTGACCTTTTGGGTAATTTGACCCAAACGGTTTCAAAACTGTTTGGGGATTACCCAAACGGTCTCAAGACCGTTTGGGGGTCACCCAAGACCGTTTGGAGGTCTAGGGTTGGATATAGTTAAGTGTTTGAAGGACAAAAGATATGGTGTTAACCCTAATCGGCTAAGTGCTGATTTTGCATTGGAATGAGTTGATGTTTTGGGTTGATTGACCCAAACGGTTTCAAAACCATTTGGGAATCACCCAAACGGTCTCAAGACCGTTTGGGGATCACCCAAGACCGTTTGTAGGTCTAGGGTTAAGCATGGTTGACCAATTGCAGGTCTAAAGATACCAAATCACTTTGCAATTAAGTGCTGATTTGATGATCAACTCAATAGCTAAAACCCTAATGATTTTTCACTAGAATCCAAGGGTTGGATGAGCCAAACGGTCTCAAGACCGTTTGGAGCTCATCCAAATGGTCTCGAGACCGTTTGGAGGTCACCCAAGACTGTTTGGAGGTCTAGGGGTGAGTATGGTTAAGCAATTGATGATCCAATGATACTAAGTTAAAGTGTAATCAATTGCTGATTTGGTGATCAATCCAATGATCCAAACCTTAATTGCTTGACTTGGATTTTTATGATGTGATGGGCAAACGGTCTTCACCTACTTGGAAAAACGGGTGTCACCTACTTAGGCAAACAGTCTTCACCTACTTGGGCAAACAATCTTCACCTACTTGGGCAAACGATCTTCACCTACTTGGGCGAACGGTCTCAAACACCACCTTTACCAAACGGTTTCAAACCGTTACAACTTTGAAAGACCAAGACCGTTTGGGGGTCAAGTAGTCAAAGTTGATTGTAGATTCAATTGATCAATTCAATTGGATACCTTATGTAATGGAGGTCCAAGGTGATTGAATCTCTCGAGAATAGAGATGATGAATGACTCATTGATCCAATGATGATTAGTAATGATAATCAATGAAGGTACAAAGATTGAAACCCTATTAGTACCTAAGTGATTAGTGCCAACTAAGGGATGAACCCTAATTTCTTATAGGATCAATGACTTGGTACACTATGCCATTCATAGTTGTATGTACTTGATTGAAGGGATGATTTGACCATATCAAGTTGAGACGATGTTAGCAAGAATTCATATCATGAATATGATTCATGTGGTGATTAAGGGTATGATCCTTAAGTAAAGAGATCATGAAACCCTAATCATGAACATAAACCCTAATTGACAGGGTTATTGAATTCTAACCCTAATTGAGGGAAATTCTAAATGAAACCCTAATCCAGGGTAAGGATGTAGCCCTAATCTAGGGTAATCATAAGTGAAACTCTAATTTAGGGAAAAGATATGTAAATCCCTAATTGGGATGAATAGTGAATCTCCAATTATGGATAATTGAATGAAATCCTAATAGAGATGAATAGTAGACCCAAATTGTGGGAAACTATGGTGGAAACCCTAGAGGAGGGTGATTCCATGAGAAACCCTAGTTGAGGGTGATTCCATGAGAAACCTTAACTAAGTATTAACACCACATGACGTACTAATGTTATGTTGTGATAAGAGGCCCTAAGAAGGGTGAAGGCATGTGAGACTCTAATGAGGTGTCATAATACATAAAGCCCTAATCTTGGATAATATGACAATGAATCATAATTCTAATCTTAAGTAAGGGTATAAAGTAACCCTAATGATGAGATAGAAGGAATGGCCTTATAAAGGTGAAACATTTCATGTGGTTAAATAAATGCAACCTAATTGTAAGCAATGTCTTTACCATTAGACAAGTCATATCATTAAAGATAGTTGGACAATTCTAATGTGTGGCCTATGCATTATATGCTATAGGCAAGTGATTAGTGATGGAATGTATTAAGAAGGGAAATACCTTAATACAAGATAAGATGGCTAATTCAGGAGAGTCTGAAGTGATGAGAAAGTGATACATCAAAATATGATAGTTATCACATTCAACACTTCAGGGTTTATATGCCTTGATGTACTCCAAATTCAATATAATTGGGTAAGAAACATATGAAGTGTGTTATGCAACTATTACAGTGAAATATAATGAGTTGTTGCACCTTGATGAGTGTTAATTAATGTACCTTGAGAATGGGGTTAAGCCCAAATGATGTGTATGATATAATCATACCATGATGAGGATGAGAAATGAACTCATACCTTGAATTGATGATCATTAATCCTATATGATGAAAGTAATGTTCTAGAATAATCAAATATGATATCCTTGAATGCCCCAGAGGTATGGAATAATGTATTAAGGGTTGGACAGATAATGAGATCATGAAATCTTTATTAATGAGAAATGGGGAACCCTAACCCTAATTTGGGTAAAAAGGAATGAAAAGCCCTATTTGATAGTAAACCCTAATTCCTGGTAAGGGAATAATGGTGTTACTATTACATCACATGATGTGATGAATATCTTGTATGACTATTATCATGCCTAATGACCATAAAGATATTATGAGGTGATGTATATGGCTAGTTTGAGCTGTGACATTTATACAATAAATGTTGATTGGCGTTATATGACTTAATGTTGTTGTTGCTTAGTAAAAGAAGCAATATGCATGGACTTTTATGAGTCACATGAGTAAGTTGTTACCTAGTGAGAGGTGATAAGATATTTCATGGCCTTGTGAGCCAGGTATGATGCTTGTGTAACAAGTATCATGAATGCCTTGGTCAGATGACCTGGAGGTGATAGTTACCTGAAAAAGGTATAATAATGCTCAATGATGAGTTAAGGGTTTGAATACCTAGAACCATATGATTATGGTGATGAGAATGTGAAGGGATGAGAATTCCCAGTATTGAAATGAGGGACTGAGTTCCCATGGTCTTTGAAAGACTAATAAATATCTGATGAAAGTAGTACATGTCTCTTTATAGCATTGTTGTAATAAGTTATGTTTGAGAACTTGGCTGATGCTAAAAGAATATGAGAATATACAATAAATCAAGTGAAATCTATTCATGTAGTGCTCTGACCATAGATCCATCATCGTCAGGAATAGGTGATGGTGAAACGGGTTCCCGCGGGAAAAACCGGAGCACATATTTTGAATATGTGGGGGTAAATGGGCGAAAACATCCTTACGTACTCTTGAAGAGATTGTTGGAAGGTAAACAAGAAACCTCTCAATCCTTCATGAATATGTCGGGATGGATGTATCATGGCTCCCAATGATACTTAATGTCGAATCGAGGAGATAAACAAGAAATCTCTCGATTGGCGATGAGAGTGCAGTTGATGCTGTAACTTTGTAGCGAAGGTGCCAGTATACCCTGGCTAGCTAGTTAGCAGAGACACGAGATGTCCTGCATGTGGTCTCGTACTGACCGAGATAGATGAGGTCATAAGAATCCGACTCTTTTGATGACCTATGTATGGTACCAATTTCGACTCCTAGCAGTGGTCGGTTGGAGTATGAGGGGTATACCTCATCTCCTCAGAGCATAACTGTGATTGTAAAATGTAATCAGGCATACAGCATGTTTGCTTAAGGATTGAATACGAAGATTCATTGGCTGATGTTGCATTTTATTTGTGCATTCCTTAGTGGATAAATGTTAATTATGTATCTTTATATTCTATGCAAGGTAGATAGATGAATTACTTATCAACCATGGGTAGATGCAATGACCTCCTTGAGAATGGAGATTATCTTATTCTGTTCTATGATGAATAATTATGCCTGATAATGTAAAAGTAACCCCTTCTCAGTTTTAATATAATAAACTGTAATAACAATGTTTTTGGCGGAGAGTTATATCTCTCTCTGGGGCAATTTTCAATTGTCTCACCCCTGTGGGAAACATTTTTAGGTATGCATGGGAGGCAAAGCAGAAATCCTAGAACAATGAAAGAGCAGCAGCAACAGCAGGGACATCAATAAGATCCCAGGTGGAGATATTGTATGTCTAGTCATACAGGTAGTAGTCCTATGTGTCGTCTCTGTACTCTCAGGTCCTCGGAGTTTTTAGTCAGTGTCTTATGAATCAATCTGAGGTTTTGTCTTGATGCCTTGAGATTAGTATACTGTCTGTATATAATGTTTATAAGACAGTTGATGTTGTAATCTTTGAGAAGGAATGGTACAGGTTGTATACTTGTGAACCAGGATGAATTTGAAATACTTTGGTTCTTGGTTAAAGAGTTTTCCTGTGAATGGATCTCTTGAAAATGTTTTAATTTTCAATGATTTTCAATAATCCGCTGCAAATAATTCACTTCCGCATTAGTTAATCTTGTTTTCGCAAGACGGTCACCACATATTTCAAACCTAAAATTAGTAGATGTTGATAGCATTGCTTGTGTGGAAGAAGAAATTGCCCCTGATGACATAGATGTGAAGAACTAGTTCCAGTAGACATCGTTGATGAGATGCTAGATAGTTGTGGGGTAGAGCACACCGATCCACCTCCCATGTTTAGGAACATTGTGCATGATGCTAAGAGACTATTATACGTGGGTTGTACTAAGTTTACAAAGCTTAGTGTTGCGTTGAGATTGTATAAGATGAAGGTTAATAATAGATGGAGCGATAAAAGCTTCATGTCATTTTTATCTTTATTGAAAGAAATTCTTCCTGAAGGAAACGAGCTGCCAATCTCAAAAAAAGAGTTATAAAAATTGTTGTGCCCAGTGGGAATGGAGGCCAAGAAGATACACACATGCCTAAATGATTGTGTATTATTTCAAAAGGACTATGTGAATTTGAAAGATTGTCCAAAATGTGGTGCATCAAGGTATAAAATGACGACTTTAGGGAAGTCCAAAACTAGTTCTCCTACCAAGGTGATGTGGTATCTACCTATAATACCACTATTTTAACGCTTATTTTCCAATTCGATAGATGCAAAGAATTTGAGGTGGCATGCGTAGGTTAAGAAAAATAATGATGGGATCCTATGACATGCGTCTGATTCCCCACAATGGAAGAAAATTGATTTATTGTACCCTGAATTTGGTGAAGAAGTCAGGAATCTAAGACATGAGTTTTGTACTGATAGGATGAATCCATACAGGACATTGAGTAGCCAACATAGTACTTGGCTTGTTATGCTTATTATATTCAATCTTCCTCCCTGGATGTGTATGAAAAATAAGTATGTTATGTTATCGTTGTTGATATCGGTCCCTAAACAATCTAGAAATGATATCGACGTTTATCTTGAACTTCTGATTGGTGACTTAAAGAAACTCTGGGTGAAGGTGTTATGACCTATGATGCTTCATGTAGAGAGACATTTTGTTAGCACGCTATGTTGTTTTGCACTGTTAACGACTTTCCAACATATGGGAATTTGTTTGGATACAGTGTCAAAGGACCTAAAGAGTGTCCTATATGTGAAGAGAACATTGATTCAATAAGATTAAAATATGGCGGTAAGAATGTATATCTTATTCATCAATGGTTTCTTCCAAAATTCCATCTGTACTGAAGGTTGTGCAAAGCGTTCAATGGATGGAATGAGGAATGGATTGAGCCTAAACCTTTACCAGGGGGTGGTTGTTTATGAAAGAGTAAAAGACTTTGTCAATGAATTTGGTATGAGATCACAATGTACCATGGCCACACAGAGTGACAAATATTTATTCAAGACGAAGTCAATATTTTGGGATCTTCATTATTGGAGTTCTTTGGCAGTCTAGCATTGTATCGATGTCATGCATGTTGAGAAAAATGTTTGTGATAGTGTCATTGGTACTTTGTTGAATATACTAGGTAAGACTAAAGATGGGATCAAATCCATAATGGACCTATGTGAAATGGGAATAAGGAAAAAATTAACAAAAGTAGTTAGTAGTGATCAGAGAACATATTTACCTCCTGCTTGTTACATGTTTTCTAGAAAGGAGAAGAAAGATTTTTACGGGTGCTTGGTTAATGTTAAGGCGCCACAGGGTTACTCACCCAACATCCGTAGATTGGTATCGATGAAAGATATGAAGATGATAGGTCTTAAACCTCATGATTGTCACACTCTAATGTAACAAATATTGCCCGTGACAATTCAATCTATATTGTTGTAGCATGTAAGGATTGCAATCACCAGACTTTGTTTCATCTTCAATAGTTTGTGCAACAAAGTTATTGATCCTGAGACTCTTGATAAGTTGCAAAGAGAAGTGGTTGTTACCCTATGTCATCTTGAGATGTATTTTCCTCCTTCGTTATTTGATATCATGGTACAAGTTTTTTCCCACTTGACTAGGGAAGTGAAAATATTGGGACCAATATTCTTGCATCGGATGTATCCTTTTGAATGATCATGAGCATTTTTAAAGGTGATGTTCAAGACTGTTATCAGCCTGAAGGGAGTATTATTGAGGGTTATGTGGTAAGAGAGGTTATGGATTTTTGCAATGACTTTCTGAGTGGTAATGACACTCCTATAAATGACAACAATATTGAGGAGTATTCTGACAAAGGGATTTTAGGATCACAGATGAAAGTAATCAGCTGTGAGTTGTTGGAACAAGCTCACTTGTATATTGTTTATACTGATCTTGTATGGTAAATTTGCATTACGTTAATTTGTTAGTGTGTATATACAAGTCGATTGATATGAAATTATATATATAGGAGAAAAGGAAGAAACCCGCTACAGCTCCACTTCCACCTCCACCTCCTCCTGTAGTACCTAGTTGACTTCCAAAGGACCTATACGACTCAAAAGGTCCTAATTGTAGGGGTATGGCAATATGGATAGGCAAACATAACACACATTGTCCTATAAATGTTTCTATTTCGGAGGATGCTACAGACCAATCATACAATATCACTATATTTATACAAGATATTTTGGAGTTGTTTTGGTACGATTGGCTGAATACATCCATGATAGAGCTATAGATATGGTGGGATCTTGTTTATATATCTATATACCTTATTTTATATATGGTGATCTGGTTTCTTATATATTAATGCATACATAATATATGTTTTGCAGCCACTTACACAGGATATGTAAAGAATTTTCATTTACTCGTGTGGGATTTCTAATTCCATCTTCGATCAGTCTTGTACATAAAGACCCGTAATCAGTTACCTTAGACTACTCCATCACTTTTAAATATTTTGGTAAAAAAAAGAAGAGCGTGAAAATAGCTCCATTCAATGTTAATTTTACTTTGCTTATAATTTGGACTTAAGAAAATTAAATTTTATTTTGGATTTTGAGTTATATATTTTTAACTTTCTTATCTCTACTGGTAAGCATTTGGAGTTACTTGTTATTATCCCCAAGATGTTCACTGTTTATTATCTAGATCCTAAGGGGAAGGAATTAGACATGCATGGACACGTAATGAAAAGGCCATTATTCATGTGAGAAATTTTTCATATTTATATCTGTTAACATCTATTATTACATTAATGTTTAATAATGCAATTTAATGTGTTACATTAACATGTAGGGCATTAAAAGATTTCAATAAAACTGGAGGAAACATGTGCAAGACAAAGAATAAACCGTTAGTTTGGGAGAATGTGAATGTAATTTCCTGACTCCAGTGTATATATTATTTAAGTGAACTATGCTTGTTTTTATTTATTAACATTATGTATGTTGAAATTTATAGTGTGCTAAACAAAACAATGACTGGGCATGCACATACTACATGATGTGATATATGGACCTAATTGTCAGATATGTTGCACTAGAAATCAATACCATACAATAGGTATTATATAGTCTCATTAGATAATATCAAATATATCAATCTTATTAATTATATATATTCATCATTCTCTTTTCAGGTGTCTAAAACTAGTGACTTCACTATAGGTGAAAAGTTATTCGATGTACATAGTCCCTATACGATGGAACAATTAGATGATATAAGGGAACAATGGGAAAAAGCCTTAGAAGCACTAGGAATTTTTTATTAACATTGGAGTATCGATGATGATGATGATAAAGAATGCCATTTCTAAACTTTGATGTCATAATATTATTTTTGTATTTTATGACAAGTTAAACTTTGAAAGACACACTTATATATACATGCCTGAATGAATTTTTTTGAATTGTCTTGTCTATATACATGTGTGTGAATGTGAAGATGAATGAATGAATGTGCTTCTGCATGTGTGTGAATGTGAAAAGAGATGAATGAATGGAACTACGGGTTGCTACATGTGTGTGAATATGAAATGGAGGGATGAATGGAACTACAGGTTTCTACATGTGTGTGAATCATATCTATGAATTAAACGTAGTTATACATGTGTGTGAATCACATGATCTATATATAATATTGTTCATCTTGTTAATATTATAGGTTTGTGGCCTATTATTGGAAAAATCAGAGGATGTTGTAAACCTATAGTTTAGAATTGAACTATAGGTTCTACATCCTGCTGACCAGTGAGACAGTAGACCTGCAAGCTGATAAGAAAAAAAACATAGTCATCGGTTAAATGAAAAAAACTGACAATGAATGTCCAACTCGTCGGTTAATTATAGTAAACTGACACCGTTTTCTCTAATGGTGTCTGTTATTTTTTGGTTATCTAAAAAATCATCAATAAATTGAATTCAACGAAGTCGGTTATTTCTAGAAAACTGACAACTATGGTCTAACCACTAGTGGCGGTTCTTTTTTTGGTTGCAATCAAGGATGACTCTATGTCATCAATTTTGTAACTGATGCTAAAGGCATCTACTTTTAGTGTCACCCACTTGGGTTTCGCTTGGAAACCGACGTCAAAAGTCTTATTTAACATACTTTAAAGGTGATATATGTACTAGTGTATCAACCGTCAGAGTATCTTTTTCCACCTTGGTCATCAGGTGAGCCATATCAAGAAATGGCTTCCCCAGACACAAAGAAATCTTGCCCTCCATGTGCTGCAGCATGTTACACTATGTTATATCCCCCTTTTCTTTTGAGTGTTCAGGCATGTTTATTTCAAATCAGTCATCATAAGTGCCCATTGTCAAATGTCCTCTGCCCATTTCTAAGATCATGTCAACTATGGCTTGGAATGGCCTACCAAGCAAAAGTTTGTTGCCTTTATCCTCTTGCATTTCCATTACCATGAAATCAGTTGGAAAAACAAACTTATTCACTTTTACTAGGACATCTTCACAAATGCCATATGGACGGACCACAGAGTTTCCGACCAATTCAGTAGTCATAGTACTTTTTCTTGTCTCCTTAAGACCTAGATTTTTGAAGTTTGACAAAGGCATGACGTTGATACTGGCCCCTGAGTCACATAGGGCCTCACCAAATTTAGTCTTTCCTATATAGTATGTGATGTTGAAACAACCAAGATCTTGTCTTTTAGGAAGTAATGGTCCCATAATAAAAGCACTCACCTACTCCTTTAACACTACCACATCAGCCTCAGGTATCCATCTCTTCTTATTGATGATGTCTTTCAAGAACTTTCAATATGATGGTATCTTCTCAATTGCATCAATAAGTGGAATACTAACATATAGCTTTTTAAAACCTTCTAAAAATTTCTAGAACTGTCGGTCTGCTTTGGTTGCCTTCAAGCTATTTGGAAAGGGTACTGGTGTCCTCTGGTGAGGTGGGACATATGCTTTTGATCTAGTATTTTCCACCTCATCAGTGTGCTCTTCAGATGTTTTCTCTTGTTCCAACTTATCAGGTTGAGTTTCCTCTCCTGTCACTGTCTGAGTTGTTATTCTTGTAGCTTCAACTGCATCTGTGGTTGTTGGTGCCTTATTCAACAATGTCTTACCACTACGTAGTAGGACTACCTTGACGTGCTGATTTCCAGAAGGCACATTGGTATTAGCAGGGAACCCCTACTAGTTTGGCTACTTCAAGGTACCCACATCTGCTGCTATTTGAGAAATCAGAATTTCTATACTACGGATCCTTCGCCCTTGGTTTTGGAGTTCTATTTG
Organism: Alisma plantago-aquatica; assembly: GCA_963693085.1. Taxonomy (NCBI): domain Eukaryota; kingdom Viridiplantae; phylum Streptophyta; class Magnoliopsida; order Alismatales; family Alismataceae; genus Alisma; species Alisma plantago-aquatica. The sequence goes on along the minus strand of OY856411.1, from coordinate 816,225,487 downwards.
TGTTGGTCCTATCAGCACTTCACTCTGACTGACCAGCTTCCCAAGCATTTCTTCAATACAGTCAATCTTCTTTTGTTCATGTCGATATTATTCCTAGCCACCATACTGTTGTGGCTTGGGTTGTTATGCCAGTGATGGTTCCTGTTGAAAATTGTTTGGAACCTTCCATAAAAACTTAGGATCCTTCATCCATGCATAATCATTACCCCTATATTGATGTTGTTGGTGCACAAACTTACACTCTTCATCTTCTTCTTTTGAAGGTGATCCATCGTTGGCACATAGCTTTTTAGTAATCAAGTCCAACTTCTAATTTAATGTAGAGATGACCTTGGACTCCCCGACGCTTTTAAAAGTAGATGGAAGCTCTCTCTCATCTTCCCATAATTGATTCTTGGACATATTATTTAATATCTCATGATAGCGGGCAGGTTTATTGTTGAGGAAAAACCCTACTCCCACACTGTCAAGTGTAGTCCTTTCTCCCTTGTGCACATCATAATAGAAGATCTTTTCCTATCCCAGAAGATTGATACCATGATGAGGTACTTTCCGCAGCATATTCTGGAACCTCTCCCATGCTTCAAAATAGGATTCATCGGCTTGTTTTCTAAAATTATGGATCTTCTTTACCAAGTAATTGGTCTTCTGTGGAGGGAAATAATGCTCAAAGAAGGCATCAATCATCTAATCCCACGTTTCAATGCATTCATCATCAAAGTTATGAAACCATGACTTTGTGTTATCTGTCAATGATGATGGAAAAAGATTCAAATATATCATAGTTTTTGATATTCTATCTATCTTGACCATGTCGCAGTTCTCCACAAAGTTGCTAATGTGGACCATGGGTTGTTCAGAACTATGGCCATGGAGATCTTGGGATTTAACTAAAGAGATCAACCCTGGGTCAATTTTGTAGCTACCCACATTGATGTCTTGTCTTTTGATTGGTCCTTTTTGACCTATTATGGCAGAGGCTCTAATCCTCTCCCATATTGTCTATTCTTTTTCTCCCTCCATTTCTATTGCCTCAGGTCTTTTGGTGTTATAGGTTTCTCAGGCAGAGGTGTCGGTGGTGGAGTTCAGTTGAATCTATCCACTGACAGTCCAACTTCTCTCTCTGTCTCTGTGAAGGAGTTCTGCTTTCCCAAACCCTAGTGAAGATGGCTTTTCGTAATTCTGGGCTCGAGTATGCACCATACACCAGTGTCTGAAAGTAGGAAATCAATTGTTAGAGTGCAATAGCTGAGATAGAAGTAATAATAATCTTATAATTCAGCTATAAGTGAAATGAAAAAAAGGGTTGGCATAAAGTGGATGACCACAACACTCGTAGTGTTGGATGTTGTCGTTTCCCTGGCAACAGTGCCAAAAACTTGACACGTGTTTACTGTGTGTTATACGCAAGTGAACGTATCAAAGTAATATAGGCCCTTTTGATGCCGGAGTCGAACATAGGGAAACATTCTCCAGAGACTACTACTAATTATAGTCTAATCAGCTAGGCAGGTGTAAATGAATAGGTTTGATTGAACAGAAGAAAAAATAGAATGAAACAAACTTAACACTTAAATTACTCAAATTTAAGGAAATCCTTAGAATTGTAGTTTCATTCCATACACCAATATATATTACCCCTATCCCTGGATAAAGAGCCTATAGTAAGAACTACCCACCCCTACAACATAGTTCACTACCTATTCTAATGAAAACCCCATTTCCATAGCAATTAGTCTGTTAATTAGGTGCTTTATGATTGAATTCTGGGTTTCTCCTCCCGTTTATTTTCCACCTTTCCCAAGGGGTGTAATAAACGGGTAAATATATGCTTTCCAAACCTCAACCTCTCTCCCAAAATGATTAAGAGTCTAATAATTTATCTATATTGATCAGGCATAAACAAAACAATACATCTTCATAGATTTATATCTAGAAAATAAAGATAAAGATGATATTAATGCATGGAAATCAGTTACAATGTATATCCGGGATAGTCTTGTGTCCTAAGGAATCAAGGGGATTAGCCCTGCATGGTTTTCATTGATAAATACTTGGTAGAGAAAGAGAAAAACATGGGAAACACTAGAGAAACTAAGTAACCCCTTGTGAATAGCTGATCTGGAAGATCCCCTACGTCGTGCGTACAATAGGTTGTCTTCCATCTGCCGATTTGCCTTCCATAGGTGCTCAGATCGTTCCAGATGAAGCCTTATGTTCCTTTCTCCTCTTCTCTCTCTTTGGTGTCATCCAATGGAATACGCCTGCTCTCTTTCGTCTGGCTGAACTCTCCTTAGGTCATAGGAGTCACTTATGGTACGAAATAACATTCACCGTTGGATTATATTGCCATCTTCAGATTTGCCAAATCGGGAAGACTCGATAGTATAGATGTTACGACCCATATCAGGGTTAGTCAATAAATACCTCGAATTACGTGAAACACCTCAATTAGTGTTGAATATCAAATTAAACATCAAGGTTAATTAAGCCACGCCATGAATCAATAGTTGAGCTAACCTAGTGCTCATGTGATGATTAGTGCATAATTAAGATGATTAATTTGAGTAAAGTAATAATTAGATGTAAGTGGAATTTTGAATCAATAAAACAGTGTGATTAGCATGTTTTTATGTCTTGAGTTTGTAGTGGACATTTTTCTTGGAAGTATGCAAAAGAAATCACCTAAATTGGACCTTCGAGGCAAGAGTTGTGACATTTTCATGTTCCTTTAGACTTGGATGCAATTTTTCCAGAATTTGTTTTTGATTAAGTGGGTCGGTTGCTTTTCTTTCCTTTATCATCGTTTTCCTAATCAATAGAACATGATTTAGCCACAGAGCGACGCTCATAGCTGCTTCTCAACCGAGCAGCTTAAGGGGAAACTCTTGGGGGCGATTCAGGCGCCTTGAGCCCGATCCATGGCGCCCTTCTACCTTCTCCACCTTCTTTCCCTCCATCCTTTCCTCCTTCTTTGCCCAAAGCCACAGCCACCAACCTGGTGGGTGGCACCCCATCAAGAAGCAGCAACATGGCAACCACAACAACGACCTAGGCGATTCAATCGGCAAATCGACCTCCGCCTCTTCCTCCTCTACCTTCCCTTCTCCTTCTTCTCTTCCTCCCCTACCCGCCTAGCCACTTGCAGTGTTGCTGCTTGGCTTGGGCGGCCATCCTGCAGCTAGCGAGCTGCTGCGGCAGCATGCATGGGCCTGTTTTGGGCGTGACAAACACCTGGGGAGGTGCCCTTGAGGCTGGCCGTGAGGTCCAAGCAAAGATTTGCAGTTCCTAGTCAAGTATCAGCCACCAATCGAATTCCTTCCGTCAACCTACACTTGTACGTGTGGATGCTGTGTGCAACAGAACTGTAAAAAAAAATATTCCAAGGTAGTTCTGACTTCGGCTTATAGTCTTGATTAGGAATTCGTAGTCTTAGCTTAAGACTTAGCTTTTGATCGAGCTATCCTTAGATTTTCTTTTGGGTTAAGATGCTAGTTACTGTTTTATTGCAGGTCAGTGTCTTAGTCGGCCGAATTAGATATGATTCGGCCGAGTTTCCTTTATAAGGAAATCAAACAGGGTTTTGGTCGGCCAGTTTGCACGGCGTGCAGATCAGTTGCACGGGGTGCAGATCAGTTTGCACGATGTGCAGATCAGTTGCACGGGGTGCAGATCAGTTGCACGGGGTGCAAATCAGTTGCACGGGGTGCAAAGTTGCAGAAAAGCAGAATTAGGCGTGTTTGTGGATGTTTTCGGTGGTTACGAACACACCGAAGTGGGTGAGTAGTAGTTCACTTAGAAATCATTATTTAACTCAATTTAAATGCTTAATTACTTGTGTATCAGTTAGTATAACTTTTAAACAGTGTAGTACATACAATAGAGTATGTTAGATTCATTGGAACTTGAAATACTTGATATGCTTAATGAAAATGATGAAATTTCCTGTATTATAGTTGCAATGTATTTGCTGATTTAAAAGTATATGTTTAGCATTGAAACTGGATAAATGATACTGAATCATGTTTAAGGATGACAAAGGATATACATGTGTTTCAAGTGAATATTCAGAATGTGCAATATGCATGAAATGTGATATTCCTGTTTATAGGGTTATATGTTAATCAGTTAATAGACTTAGGTGCCCTAACACCGTAAAACCCCTTTGACAGATCTGCTTCTTAGGGGTGAAACTCGTGTTGCAACATTATCCGTGCGGAGTCATGGAGACACTAGGACAGAGAGGCAGTGTCCAACAACAACGCGTGCGATGTCACGGTGGCACTGGAGAAAATTGGGGGTTATTGCAACAAGATCCGTGCGGAGTCATGGAGGTAACCCCGTGAGACTCTCCGCCTGTGTACTCAGGTTAGAGGAGGAGTCTAGAGCACTCAGAGTAGTGCATTGAGGCCGTAGAGCCTATGAGTCAGGCCGAAGAGCCTGGGGTCCTGTGGAAGAGCAGGGCTGGCATCAGACTTAGCATTTCCTGGGTGTGTCGCTAAGTCTTGTACGGTGGGATCGTAGTTCGCTACAGATCTTTATATGCAGGGTACACTGCATATGATTAGGGCATAATAATAATATAAAAAATGCAATCATATAGGATCATAGTAAATTAAAGTATTCGAACTTTTGTGCTATTTCTTTATATCTGATTATCTATTCAAATTATCTGGTATTGCATGGGAATGTGATTATATTATGTAAATCTGCTATGTCATTAGAACTGCCATGCTTGTACTGTATTTATGTTTATTTCAATTTTATAAACCTGATGAGTTGTTTAGTGATAGCTAAATGAAATGCTATTCACTGAGCGAGTAGGCTCATCCCTCTACTCAAACATTTTCAGGTCAACATCAGCAATAGGAATCGGAAGGATCTTTTCATCCTAACACTTAGTCTGTAGAAGGTATACGTAGTTAGTAGTTAGAGGTCTCTTAGTCCTTTCCCCTCGATCTTTGGGTCAAGGTGTGGGTGAGAGAGAATGCGTATAAAGATGTAAATTAACTGTTATGCTTTATTTTATGTCGAGAAATGTAATATGCTGTAGTCTCTGTTTATATTGTTAGTCAGATTTAAATAAAAATGCTTCTGCAGTTTGTTTAGATTTAGTTTACAGCATAAATCAAATTATCTTTTTAATGTCTTTAAAATATTTAAAAACCTATGAGTGGTTTGTCTTGTGTGTAATCCCTCCTTCGCGCCCTAATCTCGTGATTTGTGGGTAATGCGAGATCGGGGTGTGACATCTTGGTATCAGAGCATAGGTTGAGTATATGAATACTCTAAGTCAAGGTCAGGGGACGATAAGAGACCAATAGGATTAAGGTTTAAGAGTTTTTCTTCTGTCTGTAATTTTCTAACAGGAAGTGTTCTGTTATACTATTACAGATTGCATGAAAAGGATGTGGTCACGAGAACCAAGTAAAGAGTTTAAGTTGATTCGTTAAGAATCATTAAGGTCAAAAGATAAAGTTATAAGTGAGACGAATAATAAATGATGAGTTTTAGCTCTGGAAGGTCTGAGTTTTTAGATACCCTGGCCAGGTGTCTGAATACTTAGATTGACCAGTATCAAGCTACTCTGTCTGTTCTTCTCTGGATGCCCTGGCCAGGTATGCAGAGGAAGGATGGGCTAGAGAGAAACCCTAGAAATCTTAGGGTTATGAGATAAGAAATTAATGTAGAAATAAGAGATTACATATAAGATGCGATTCAAATCTTGTCTATTATTGCTTATTTGATTTAAAGATCACTAGAAATGCTTTTATATGCATAAAATTAGAATTTTCAGTTTGTAAAGCAAATAAGATTCTTTTATATTGTTGTGTCATGAAGTGAATTGTTTAGTGTTTGTTTTCTTTGTATTAAAGTAGACCCGAAATTATGTTTAAATGAATTTGCCCTAAGTGGATATTCTTTCCACATGTTTAAGATTAATAGGGGTTGATTAATCTCGAGTAGCTCTTGGCTTCAGGACTACAGGTTCGGCCTGGTCCGGCTGGCAGGATGCGTTACTGGGATCTAATGACTCCTATTAACAGTAAAATAAGAATAGACTCTGGATGATTTAGACCCGTAAAATAGTGAGAATGTATATACACTAGGATGTTTTAACTATGATAAGAAGTCTAAATGTTCTTTTGTCTTGAGATTTAGGGTTTGAGAAGCATAGACCCTAATCGGCCCAAAATAGGGTTTTGATGATACATAAAAACAAAATTTGATAAGTAAAGTGTCTCAGTAAACGATTTTTGGTATTTTATGTGTAACTCTGATTTAGCTCAAATTTGGATATGATTTGGATATATAAAATGTAAACAACATTGGAATATATCAGAATTGTTGAAGAATGTTCTGACCTGTTTATCGGCCGAGTTTCAAACTCGACCGATCACATTTTCAGAATGATATAGCAGTGTGGTAATTGAATTTTATCTTTTTATTGGTATATCTAATTGATCTCAAATTTTAACTGTGCTTGAAAAACACAATTTTAGACACTGTACTAAATTGGAGTAATTTTTGGATGACTTTTGATCTCTACAGTGAGGGTGTCGGCCGAGTTTGCAACTCGACCGAACCTGCTGCAGACTGCAATATAGTAGTGCACTGTTTGATTTTTAATTATTTATTGGTAAATAGAAATGATCTCAAATTTCTACTGAAGGTCTGAAACTTTATTAGGTATAACATATAAAATTTCCAGAATTTTTGGAGCTTCTGTTAGCTATTTAATAAACGAATTACAGAAACTATTGTGAAAACTGAATTTTCAGCCAATATAATTAAAGTTGAGTGTTGGGTTAATATGCTATTGACCCAAGCAGCTCAAATTGATCTATATGATTGACCACACACACACACAATAATGCTATGATACTGATATGGACCAAAACCCTAGAATGATTAAAGTTGTAGTAGTTTAAGGGATATCACTAGTGATGTAACCTTGAATACTAGTATCTTTGTAAAATAAGACCTTGAGATTTGTTCTATGAAAAGTAAACTGGCTTTGATAGTGATCTAGGGTTTTGAGGTAGATAATCTGAACGGTACATGAGAAACATGTAATGACTTAGAGAAAAGAGTAAGACATAAACTTGAAATGTAACAATAAGAAAGTAGCATAGAAAGCGGAGTATTACCCGATATATGATATGAAGATAGCTGATGAAGTTCATGTTTTTAAGACATGGCGTCACCATCTTTATGATGTGACGATAGATTATCACCCTGGTAAAGAGAATGTGGTGAATGATGCTTTCAGCAAAAAGTCAAGTTCAACAACTAATGCATTCTCTATGGCAGGTTTCAAAAGAGACCTGTTAGTAGAAATGTGGAAGTTGAACTTAGGCTTAGGGGTGACAACACAGAGCGATTTGATTGTACAGATGTAAGTTAAGCCTACTTCTTATGATCAGATCAAGGAGCTACAATAGGGTGATAGTGAGTTAAACCAGACCATGCATGACATGATAGGAGGAAAAGAGACCAGAGTTTAAGTTTTTAAGACGATAAGGTGTTGTATTAGCATGACATGTTGTGTGTACCTCGAGATGGTGAGTTGAAAGAAAAGATTCTTATGGAAGTGCATGTATTGATGTATGCTATGCTTTCAGGAAAACACTAAGATGTATATGAATGTCAAGGAATTGAAATGGATGGTCAGATATGCAGAAGGATGTAGCTGATTAGGTGGTTAAGTGCAATGTGTGTCAGCAGGTTAAGACTTAGCATCAGAAACCCATATGTACTTTGTAGTCTTTTCCTATACTAGTATGGGAATGGGAACATATCGCAATGGATTTTGTGATAGGGTTGCCCTAGACATCTAATGGTTATGACTCGATATGAAAGATTGTGGATAGACTAATTTAGTCTGCTCACTTTCTTCATATTAAGTCAGCCTTTGATGTCTCAAAACTTGACTATGATATACATGGACGAAATAGTTAGGTTTCCTGGTAATCCAGTTTCAATCATATCATATTGAGATCCTAAGTTCACATCTAGGTTGTGGAAACAGTTGCATCGTGCTTCGGGCACAAAGTTAAGATTCAGTACAACCTTTTCATCCACAGACGGATGGTCAGTCTGAGAGGACCATTCAGACTCTTAAGGACATGCTGAGAACATGTGTTATGCATCTCAGTGGAAGTTGGGAAGAATATTTAAGTCTTATAGAGTTTGCTTAGTGTGAATGTTGAGTTTAGAAATATACAAACGATAATGGTACGGTTTGGGTATAAACCCAGACAATACAGATTTGGTAAATCATTAGGTGCATGATTTCAAGGAAGTACGTTAGTATTAAAATATACAAATAAACCTAGTTGCATGCTTCCTATTATGTTAATGGGTATGACTTAACATTTTCATGAATTGGCACGTTTCTCTGAGATATTATTAGAAATTCCCAAGTACTATTAATTATTTGTGTTATGTTTTGTAAGCAACTCTTAATTGAGTCATGTGATGCACAAACCAGGAATTTGGTTAATATGCACGTTCTTCGAGAAATTTCAGATAATTGAAAAATATTACAGATGGTTTCTTATAGGTGAAGTAAACTACTCTTATTGATGTAATAAGATGTTCAATTACATGAATTCAGTATGTATGTGCCAAAATTGATTTGAGTTTGGAATATTTATGAATTTTTAATCTGCCTGCATGCATGATATAAAGATTACTCAGTAATTACAATGATTTTGAATATACTGCTCTACCAGTTTTAGAATGATACCGTATTGTGATTTGAACTGCAATCAAACAGATGAGATAACGGAAACCCTAAGAGTAGGGTGTTGCCATGTGACTAGTGAATGAGATAACCCTAAGAGTAGGGTGTTGGCATGTGATGAATGAATAAGGCAAATGAAACCCTAAGGATAGGGTGTACGATGAATCAAGTATTTTGGTATCAATTTTCAGTATGAGATGTAGTGTTGTTTAACCGTTAAATTGCATGATTTTATTCGAGTACCAAATTGACATGCATTCTGTTTATTTAAGAATTTTACTTTGTCTGCATGTATAGTATGATAATTTCTCAGTAATTACCATAAATTGAGATACTGTTATAAAAGTTCTACAAAGACAATGTTTTGTGGTTTGATCTGGAATCAGATCAGATGTGTTCTAGGTTGAGGGACCAATGCAGATAGTTGATCAGAGGATCAAGAAACTCAAAAATCATGAGAAACCCTTAGAGAAGGTTTTGTGGAAAAACTATAACCTAGAGGGAGCCACATGAGAAGTTTTGGGTTTGATGTGCGTAACAAGTTTCCTTTTCTCTTTTAGGAATTTCGGGACGAAATTCTTATAAGGGAGGGAGATTGTTACGACCCATATCAGGGTTAGTCAATAAATACCTCGAATTACGTGAAACACCTCAATTAGTGTTGAATATCAAATTAAACATCAAGGTTAATTAAGCCACGTCATGAATCAATAGTTGAGCTAACCTAGTGCTCATGTGATGATTAGTGCATAATTAAGATGATTAATTTGAGTAAAGTAATAATTAGATGTAAGTGGAATTTTGAATCAGTAAAACAGTGTGATTAGCATGTTTTTATGTCTTGAGTTTGTAGTGGACATTTTTCTTGAAAGTATGCAAAAGAAATCACTAAATTGGACCTTCGAGGCAAGAGTTGTGACATTTTCATGTTCCTTTGGACTTGGATGCAATTTTTCCAGAATTTGTTTTTGATTAAGTGGGTCGGTTGCTTTTCTTTCCTTTATCATCGTTTTCCCGATCAATAGAACAGGATTTAGCCACAGAGCGGCGCCCATAGCTGCTGCTCGACCGAGCAACTTAGGGGGAAACGCTTGGGGGCGATTCAGGCGCCTTGAGACCGATCCATGGCGCCCTTCTACCTTCTCCACCTTCTTTCCCTCCATCCTTTCCTCCTTCTTCGCGCAAAGCCACAGCCACCAACCTGGTGGGTGGCGCCCCATCAAGAAGCAGCAACATGGCAGCCACAACAACGACCTAGGCGATTCAATCGGCAAATCGACCTTCGCCTCTTCCTCCTCTACCTTCCCTTCTCCTTCTTCTCTTCCTCCCCTACCCGCCTAGCCACTTGCAGCGTTGCTGCTTGGCTTGGGCGGCCATCCTGCAGCTAGCGAGCTGTTGCGGCAGCATGCAGGGGCCCGTTTTGGGCGTGCCAAACACCAGGGGGGGTTCCCTTGAGGCTGGCCGTGAGGTCCAAGAAAAGATTCGCCGTTCCTAGTCAAGTATCAGCCACCAATCGAACTCCTTCCTTCAACCTACACTTGTACGTGTGGATGTTGTGTGCAACAGAACTGTAAAAAAAATATATTCCAAGGTAGTTCTGACTTCGGCTTATAGTCTTGATTAGGAATTCGTAGTCTTAGCTTAAGAATTAGCTTTTGATCGAGCTATCCTTAGATTTTCTTTTGGGTTAAGATGCTAGTTACTGTTTTATTGCAGGTCAGTGTCTTAGTCGGCCGAATTAGATATGATTCGGCCGAGTTTCCTTTATAAGGAAATCAAACAGGGTTTTGGTCGGCCAGTTTGCACGGCGTGCAGATCAGTTGCACGGGGTGCAGATCAGTTTGCATGGCATGCAGATCAGTTGCACGGGGTGCAGATCAGTTGCACGGTGTGCAAATCAGTTGCACGGGGTGCAAAGTTGCAGAAAAGTAGAATTAGGCGTGTTTGTGGATGTTTTCGGTGGTTACGAACACACCGAAGTGGGTGAGTAGTAGTTCACTTAGAAATCATTATTTAACTCAATTTAAATGCTTAATTACTTCTGTATCAGTTAGTATAACTTTTAAACAGTGTAGTACATACAATAGAGTATGTTAGATTCATTGGAACTTGAAATACTTGATATGCTTAATGAAAATGATGAAATTTCCTGTATTATAGTTGCAATGTAATTGCTGATTTAAAAGTAGATGTTTAGCATTGAAACTGGATAAATGATACTGAATCATGTTTAAGGATGACAAAGGATATACATGTGTTTCAAGTGAATATTCAGAATGTGCAATATGCATGAAATGTGATATTCCTATTTATATGGTTATATGTTAATCAGTTAATAGACTTAGGTGCCCTAACACCGTAGAACCCCTTTGACAGATCTGCTTCTTAGGGGTGAAACTCGTGTTGCAACATTATCCGTGCAGAGTCATGGAGACACGAGGACAGAGAGGCAGTGTCCAACAACAACGCGTGCGATGTCACGGTGGCACTGGAGAAAATTGGGGGTTTTTGCAAGAAGATCCGTGCGAAGTCATGGAGGTAACCCCGTGAGACTCTCCTCCTGTGTACTCAGGTTAGAGGAGGAGTCTAGAGCACTCAGAGTAGTGCATTGAGGCCGTAGAGCCTATGAGTCAGGCCGGAGAGCCTGGGGTCCTGTGGCAGAGCAGGACTGGCGTCAGACTTAGCATTTCCCAGGTGTGTCGCTAAGTCTTGTACGGTGGAATCGTAGTTCGCTACGGATCTTTATATGCAGGGTACACAGCATATGATTAGGGCATAATAATAGTATAAAAAAATGCAATCATATAGGATCATAGTAAATTAAAGTATTCGAACTTTTGTGCTATTTCTTTATATCTGATTATCTGTTCAAATTATCTGCTATTGCATGGGAATGTGATTATATTCTGTAAATCTGCTATGTCATTAGAACTGCCCTGCTTGTACTGTATTTATGTTTATTTCAATTTTATAAACCTGATGAGTTGTTTAGTGATAGCTAAATGAAATGCTATTCACTGAGCGAGTAGGCTCATCCCTCTACTCAAACATTTTCAGGTCAACATCAGCAATAGGAATCGGAAGGATCTTTTCATCCTAACGCTTAGTCTGTAGAAGGTATACATAGTTAGTAGTTAGAGGTCTCTTAGTCCTTTCCCCTCGATCTTTGGGACAAGGTGTGGGTGAGAGAGAATGCGTATAAAGATGTAAATTAATTGTTATGCTTTATTTTATGTCGAGCAATGTAATATGCTATAGTCTCTGTTTATATTGCTAGTCAGATTTAAATAAAAATGCTTCCGCAGTTTGTTTAGATTTAGTTTACAGCATAAATCAGATTATCTTTTTAATGTCTTTAAAATATTTAAAAACCTATGAGTGGTTTGGCTTGTGTGTAATCCCTCCGTCGTGCCCTAATCTCGTGATTTGTGGGTAATGCGAGATCAGGGTGTGACAATAGACTTGGTAGTTGGTAGTACTGAGATCTTAGGGTAGCCTCGACTCTTGAAACTATCAGTACTATCGACTTGTCTCAATTGCAATGAGTCTTCAGGTTGCCCGAGCGTTGTCTGCCTGACATCATCTCGATAGTACCAAGTTTGTGAACTTGGTAGTATCGACTTTTTGCGATTCATGCCTATGCTTTACTGTTGTGATTTTGGTACTACTGACTTGGAGTCTCGGTAGTATCGAGTTTGTGTGAGTCTCTTCTAAGCTAGTACTGACGTGAAGTCGGTACCACCGACTATTGGTGTCGGTAGTATTGACTCAGTGAAGTTCCATTATACCTCAAAATACATAAGAACGTGGATAAATACTCCAGATAAATATTAAATCATCTTATACATTAAAAGTCAGATAATTTGATGCATTTAAATATCACAGGACAAAAATAGCATTTCATGCATTATTAATCAGATAAATGACAAAACAACACATAAAATCAAGGAAAATATACCTGTGAAAATGACTAAAAACCCATGCATCACACCTACTCTAGAAACCTAGACTTTTTATAACCTTTTAGAGTTCACCTAAGACCTAGTCTAATTAAGCCTTGTAAGGTTGGACATGGTGTGTAAGGGTGTAGTTCCCCTTCACACACCGTATACCACCCATGGCCAACTACTAGCTTAGGGAAATTCAATAGACTTTTTCTTTTTTTTTTGGTTTAACAATCTAGAATGAATGGATATAATTTGCATTTTATGACCCCCCAACTTGGATTCTACTTGCATTCCCCCAAACGACACACACCTCCATTAATTTCTTAAAACCCTCATTGTCTTCCTTGCTATTTCATGCTTGCCTAGTTAGGTACTTTAATTGGTTGTTAGTTAATTGCCTTGCTTTTCATAGTTAGGTCTTGCTAGAATAGTCAGTAATCCTTTCAGCCTGATAGTTCTAGTTCTTGCTAGTTAGTGATAGTTTAGATTCTTGATTTCTCTAGTCCCTAAGTTGCTAGTCTACTGTAGTAACTTCCTTAGCTAGTTTAGTGTAGTGTTAGACTACACTAAACTAACTTACCTTTAGTTGAATCATCCATCTATTTCTATCAGATCTATTATCTTCTATAACTACTTCTCTATTCTTATAATTATTTTTTTACCATTTCCAAAAACTCAGATCTAGTTTCTAGAATCACATCTCTACTAGTCATCCTATGGTCCTAATCCCAATGATGGATCCCCGTCATGGGAGGTCCTGAGGTGATTAGGACCACAACATATATAAAATTATAACTTGTAGGGCAATGAAGGGAAAGACATGGAGACCTCTATCCCTAAAATTTCTCCCACAAACAAAGTCTCTTTTTTTCTTGTTTTGTTTCTTTAATTAAATAAATCCTAAATTATTCTATCTTTCATCACATTATTGAGATTGATACTAGTTGACCTGGCAAGATGGGGTGTTAAACCTTCCCCACTCGTAACCAGATCACTGGATTCGATCTTTCATTTCACTTTTATTTCCCATTTTTATCCAACAAGGATAATAGCTCAGAATCCTTTGTGGCTTCATCAACACTCCTTTTCCCCCATTTTCGCACAAAATGTTGTGGCAAATTCGAACAAATTTTCTTTCTTATGTGATGTTTCACTGCCAAAAAAATATGGAGATATATTCCCCAATTATCTCTCCTTTTTTCCCTTTTTTGGGCATGGTGCGACAAAAAACATGGGAAAAGAAGCATTGGCAAAGATTCTTGGATGTTTGAGGATTGTGTAAGAGAAATGAATTGGAGACTTACATTACATCCTAGGAATTCCCATCCATCTTTTTTGGGTGGGGAAATAGGGTATATTTGGTCAAACGCAAGGTATTACAAGTACATTAACAATGACAGAGGGTTTCTAAAAGTTAGGTGAAGCTTTTATTGGGGCTAGATAAATAATGTGAAGGGTTTCAAGGGTCTACAATTGTTCAATGGAGAGAGAGAGAGAGAGGGTGCAAGACTTTTAGGTTTTCATATACTGTAAGCTTTAGGGTATATGTTTGGGATGGAAAGATGTGGAAGCGTATGAGGAGTGCATCATAGAGATGTTTTGTAAGAACAGTGGAATGAGAGAGGAATTGTGGAGAGAAATTTATATGTATGGAGCGCGATTAACCCACCCCATCCAAGAGGTAAAATATGGGATATTAGTCGTCATATTGGAAGGACACTACATGAGAAATGATCTAATTTTTTAAATTAAAAGTAGGAAAACTAAGGAAGGTGAACCCTATTATGTTAATTCTGATTTGATTTGAAGTTGAGACAAAAGTAAAATGTTTTCTACATTACCATAATTGAGTTAGCAAACAAGATATAAATCTGATGGAACTTGTCATATTAACTAATTTAAGTATGTAAAATCCAATTTATTATCAATTTTTCATTTTCAAACTATTTATTAGGTCACCCAATATATTGGGATGATTGGTACTATCATATTCATATTATGGAATAATATCCAAATCTAATGTTTTGAGTTGTGTGTGTCTTAGGTATAAACTTCACATGAATTACTTTCCTTAAAGCCTACATCTGATTATCCATAAAAAATTTCTTAAGATTCCTTTAAAGTTATTTAGTGTCATTTCAATTAACTAATTCATAAATCAAGACTCTACTAATATACATTATTTATTTCTATGACTACTAGTATTCAAACTTTGTTCGTAATATCCTCATTTTCGGTGAAATTGAATGATATAAATATAAAGCATATCATGATAAGTAATTTTCCCCAGTGGTATTCTTTATGGAATAACAATGTCCTTGTGTCATAAGTTAAAGAAAGGGGATTTGTACACGAAGTGGTACTAATGGCCTTTTATCATGATAAATGAAATAATTATAAGGTTGACAAAAGAAATATGATTTATGGTGTTTTGATAATCAGAGGATAATTATCTAGCCAAGACTGACAAAACCATGTTGGGTGCATTCCTTAAAGGGTTTTGGTTCTCTCGTGGCCTTTTGGAATAAAAGAAAAGAGTTTATATAAAAGGGTATTTTCTTTCCCAGTTGGTGTTGAGATTAAATAATCTTGGAAAATTGAGTTCACAGATAGTTGTAATACTCCTTGCTACTTTTGCATTACTTAAACCCCAAGGAAAAAGAAGTAATATACGAGGAGGCCTCTTTATATATATAAATGATCGTGAAGTATTATCATATGAGGTTTGCCTCCCCTTTGCCTCTGGTCCTCTCTTCCTTGAATCGCTAGGACTCCTCATGAGATTGGTATATATATAGGATCCCCACGATACTCGAGGAAGACTCAACCAACCGCAGTAGCCTTCCCGCTATCTCACCCTCTCGCTGATCAATGCATCCCAGATGAACCCACTACCAAAAAACATAGTATAGGTGACAGTCATGTAAAAAGTTATGCACTTTAGGGGACATGTTTGTACATGACTTATAATCTGTGTAGGCCTACGTAAAATAGTTGACATACATTTTTGTATATTTGAAAGGGTGACATACTTTACGTGACATGCATGTATGTCACCTATAGTCTATGCAACATAGGTGACAAACATTTTATCATACTTGAAAGGGTGACACACTATAGGTGACATACATTTGAATCACCTATGTTCTAATGGAGATTTACACATGTATATGAGTCAAGTATAATATATAAGGAGACATAACATTTAGGTGACATGTATGTGTGTCACCAAAGTTATAGATGACATAAATTCATGTCACCTAACTTTAGAATTTTTACAGAATTACTATGAGAGGACACTGTCTTGATATGGGCCTTGAACTCTCGCAAATGCATTACGGGGGACTTACTGTTAGAGGAAATTCTCATGATATGGGCCCCAACCCTCACATATGCATTTTTAGAGAATTGTTGTGAGTGGACATTGTCACTATATGGGCCCCAGTTCCTAAGAAATGTATTGAAAGGACTTTTTGTGAGAAGAAATGTGTCATGGCTCCTCCAGAGTGTATTTTTGTTGGAATATATCAACACTTATTTGGTCACTGCGCGTTGGACGACGTCGCGATGTGAGGGCACTGAGCCACTGCACGTGACGTGGCCACTGATGACGATTCTATTTATCTCCCACCTACCTCTGATTAATTATTGCACCTACCCTGGTGTCGTTGATGGCGGGGGTTCTCTGCTTGTTTCGTTGCACCACACCATAGTATCCAGATCCAGCTTCCATAGTGTCTCTCAAACGCGAATGTAAGGAGACCAGAAAGGTCTGATGGTAACTTCAAGTCTGATTCAACTTATCGACTTTTGTTGGACTTGACCAGACCGACGTTGGCCGCCCTTTTTTCGGCAGCCACGTCCATAGCAACAAGGGATTAGGGCACGAGCGCGCTCGAAGCATCCCTGGTGCCTAGCTGTCCAGGTCTCAGCACGTTGAGGATTGATATGATAGAGACCGACATCAATCCCCGGAGGCGACAACCCATACACGGTTCCCTATAGTCGTGTGTTAAGCAGGCTTGACACTGGTCAACCCAGTAGGAAGGACTACCCTGCTAGCCGCCATACACGGGAGGGTTCCCTCCATGTCTCAGTTCTTCTCTCTTTAATGGCAAAATTTAGTTCTCCCACACCGGCAATGACACATTATGACTGTCTTGCTATGTCACAGGTGAAAAGTCGTGAGGTTGTTCATGTGGTCCTTTTCCGCTTGGGGCCTACATCCTGCATGGTTAGACCTACTGCATGAGTTTCATGTCCTTTTAGGAGCCTCCATACATGCCGCGACAAACCGTTAGCAGCTAACAGTTTTTCTAATCATCTTCGAGTTGTTCATTTATCTTCACTGAGTCGTGTTGATGGAATCCGTAAGGCGTTGGAGTATGCTGATGTTTGGAGGGCTTGGTGTTTTCTCTTTGTTCTTCCAAGCATTGGATGTGTGGTGTATGCCTTGGCATCCTGCCATGGTCTAAAGCATATCCTCATCAAGCTTCTGATGTTACTACCACTCTACCTCGACAGCCTGGTGAGGCATCACTAGATGTGATAGTTGGTTTGCCTGCTCCCATCAATTCTGGCTTTCCAGATTATGTTCCTTGCACCCTGTCAACTCGTCAGCGTATTGAGCCACCGCCTTTGCCTGTTGACCAACTATAGCTCGACACAGATCTTCTAGATTTTGTCTACCGCACGAGTGTCCCTATCGTAAAGATCATCCCTCTTCTTTGTCGTTTGCCCTTTGCCGACACTCTTCGTGCTTGCTTACTCCAGGTGGCTTCTTTCCCACGCTCTATTGATGCATGGATTCGTCTTTTGTTGCTTCCAGCATGTGTTCTATATCGCTTCTCCCCTAAGTCTACTCAAGAACAGTCTTATCAAAAGCAATATATCTACAACAATTTATGATCCTTAAGGTTTTGGAGACTTGGAATTCAGGACCTAAAGGCATTCAACAACTCTTGGCTCAGATTTTGGCTCATTGTTGTCCTATTAGGCGAGAACATTCTTCTGAAGCTTGTATTTCACGTGCCAAGTCTAAGATCAAAGATAGACAATTTTCTACCATGTGTTCTATCCTCTAGTGGTGTTGCCCCCACAAAAGCTACTACTCATTCAGATCTTGAAACTAAACACCCTCAACCTCCACTGCCATTGGTACAACCTCAGTCTGAAATTTCTAGCTCTCCATTTGTTTCTTCTTGCTCCATGTTTGTAGAAGCCATTTTATCATTAAAGAAAGGGACCGCTTGCGCACGTGATGACCTATGAGCACAACATCCTATTGATTATATGTGTGGGGATGTCGCTGCAGTGAAAGATGATTTTTTTAATGCAGTTTCAACTATGGTGAATCTTTGTCTCACTGATCGTTGTCCAGATTTCCTAGATCCCTACATTGCCAGTGCTCCATTGACTCATCTTCTCACACCATACAATGGCATTCAGCCTATTGCTATGGGTACTATTTGGCGGCACCTTGTATCCAAAGTTGCGGCAAAGGGTGTAACTTCTGATGTCATCCCTTATCTTAAGGATCATCAGTGTGGTGTTGGTATTTCTGGTGGTGTTGAGGCCCTTCTACATGTTATCATTTGACTTTTTATGAACAACAACACCACACTAAGGTCACCATGGCTCTTGTTGAATTCAACAATGCCTTCAACATGGTTGATAGATCTACCATATTCTGAGAGGTTCATCTTCATTGCCCTTCTATTGCATGATGGGTTATTGAGTTTTGCTACAACTCTCCATCTCCTCTCTATATGGATCATGGCGAGCCTCTTTTTTATTCTGTCGGGGTACAAGGTGACCCATTGGGCCCCCTTCTTTTTTCCCTGGGACTCCACCCTCTTATTTTACAGGTAAAGGATGCATGTCAATTTTACCTCCTTTATTTCTACATTGATGATGGTACCCTCATTGGGGACACAAAGGTTGTTTCGAAGGCTCTATCCCTCATTCATGAGCGATGCCCGATGTATGTTCCTCATTTAGGGACTTGTCCTATGATAACATTTGTCATGATATGGGCCCGGACACTTCCCAAATGCATTTTGATGGCTTGTTATGAGAGGACGTTGTCCTG
This sequence comes from Alisma plantago-aquatica, assembly GCA_963693085.1. Classification (NCBI taxonomy): domain Eukaryota; kingdom Viridiplantae; phylum Streptophyta; class Magnoliopsida; order Alismatales; family Alismataceae; genus Alisma; species Alisma plantago-aquatica. The sequence goes on along the minus strand of OY856411.1, from coordinate 816,206,700 downwards.
ATATGGGCCCTGACACCTCCCAAATGCATTTTGATAGACTTGTTGTGAGAGGATGTTGTCATGATATGGGACCTAACACCTCCCAAATGCATTTTTAAGGACTTACTGTGAGATAACATTGTCATCATATGTGCAATGGCACCTCCCAAATGTATTTTCAAGGACTTGGTGTGAGAGGACATTGTCATGACATGGGCCCAAACTTCATTGAAATATATTTGTAGGGACTTATTATGAGAGTACACTGCCAATATATGGGCCATGTATCCTCCTTAATTCATTTTAAGGGACATGTTGTGAAAGGACACTAACACGATATGGGTTGTGGCACATCCCAAATGCATTTTGATGGCCTTGTTATGAGAGGAAGTTGTCATGATATGGGACCTGACACCGCCTAAATGCATTTTAAGGACTTACTATGAGATGAAATTGTCATCATATGTGCGATGGAACCTCCCAAATGTATTTTTAAGAACTTGGCATGACGGGACATTGTCATGATATGGGTCCAAACTTCACCGAATTGCATTTTTAGGGACTTATTATGAGAGGAAACTGCCAATATATGGGCCATGTATCCTTCTTAATGCATTTGAAGGGACATGTTGTGAAGGGACACTATCACAATATGGATCATGGCACCTCCCAAATGTATTTTTAGGGACTTAATGTGAGATGATATTATCATGATATGGGCCCTGACACCTCCCAAATGCATTTCAAGGGACTTGTTGTGAGATGATATTGTCTTGATATGGGCCATCACTCCTCCTAAATGCAGTTACGGACATTATCAATATAAGGGCCTTGACACCTCCTTAATGCATTTGAAGGGACTTGTTGTGAAAAGACACTATAATGATATGGGTCGTGGAACCTCCCAAATGCATTTTTAGGGACGTGTTGTGAGATAACATTTATCATGATATGGGCCCTGACACCTCCCAAATGTATTTTCATGGACTTGTTATAAGAGGATGTTCTCATGATATCAGACCTAACACATCCCAAATGTATTTTTAAGGACTTACTATGAGATGACATTGTCATCATATGTGACATGACACCTACCAAATGTATTTTAAGGACTTACTGTGACGCCTTGCTTTAACACTGTTGTATCATGTTCTATCGCGGTCACGACGTGAGTCGTGGAGACAGTCGCGATGTTGCATTGTGAGATATGGGTCGTGGCAGAGTTACTGTGACGCCTTGCTTTAACACTATTGTATCATGTTCTATCGCGGTCACGACGTGAGTCGTGGAGACAGTGGCGATGTTGCATTGTGAGATATGGGTCGTGGCACCTCCCAAATGCATTTTTAGGGACTTGATGTGAGATAAAATTTGTCTTGAAATGGGCCCTGACGCCTCCCTAATGCATTTGAAGGGACATGTTGTGAAAGGACACTATCATTATATGGGTTGTTGGGTCTTGTTTTGGTCAATATTATCATTTCTCTTGTGTTTTGGGTCGAGAAAGATGTGCACGATGTGCATTTGAGGTTGGGACAGTTGGTGTTGTTTTGGTGTGATGGTTGGCCTTGTTTCAGTCGTGATGGTCAGTTATGCTTCTGGACGTGACACTTCATTTTGGTCTAGTCGTGACACAAAGTTTGATGCAGTTGCGACGTTGTTCTGTGAGGGTGGGTTGCGATGTTGTGTTGTGGGTTGGTGGCAAAGCCTATGTGTAACAGTACGCTGGTCGTGACGCCTTGCTTTAAAGTTGTTGTATCATATTATATCACGGCAACGACGTATGTTGTGGAGATATGGGTTGTGGCACCTCCCAAATGCATTTTTAGGGACTTGATGTGAGGTAACATTTGTTTTGAAATGGGCCCTGACACCTCCCAAATGCATTTTACGGGATATGTTGTGAAAGGACACTATTATTATATGGGTTGTGGCAACCCCCAAATGCATTTTTAGGGACATGTTGTGAGATAAATTTGTCATGAAATGAGCCCTGACACCTCCCAAATTAATTTTCATGGACTTATTGTGAGAGGATGTTGTCACGATATTGGACCTAACACCTCCCAAATGCATTTTAAGGACTTGTTGTGAGAGGACGTTGTCATGATATGGGGACCTGACACCTCCCAAATGCAATTTTAAGGACTTATTGTGAGATGACATTATCATCATATGTATTGTGGCACCTCCCAAATATATTTTTAAGGACTTGGGATGGTTTTGGTTGTAATGGTTTGCCTTATTTCAGTGGTGATGCCTTGCTTTAACGTTGTTGTACACGTTCTATCTCGGTCGCGACGTGCGTCATGGAGACAGTCGTTGTTGTATCACGTTCTATCTCCGTCTCCATCTTAGATCTATTCTCTACAAGGGTGGAAACCAAGGAGAGAGCAGATTTGTGCTACGTTCATCCTCACCACCAAGGAGAGAGAATATCTGCATCACCACCCTCCTCTACTACTGGTCTACAATATCCACAGACAGAAGCTGAGGAGAGAGAAGATCAGTCTCCACTGACATCCACATCACCTCCACCAGGCTGCTGTTTGGAGCAGATCTACACAGAGAGAGAGAGAGAATCGAGGAGTCTAGAAGGACGAAGAGGAGGACCAAAGGATGAGATTCGGCCTGCACGGAGGCCAAGGAGCGAGAGCCTCCTCTCCTCTACGGGCTATATCTCGTTCTTCTTCTCTTCCATTCTGCCGCATTCCTTTGTTTCTTGTATAAACGATGTTCATACGTCTTCGTTTGGTGCTGACTATAATTTGTTCGGTGCTGACTATACATCTTTATTTGGTGATGAATTACCAAATAACTTGCTTTTGATTATACAGTACAAACAAAGAGACATTACAATTTAATTCATCCGATGATTTAATAGTTTCAATAATTTTTTCAAGCTTAATAATAATTAAAAAGCAATTCATGTACTTAGCACTTATTAAATGCTAATTTTATATAAAGACACAAAACATATCAAAGTCAAATATGTTAGATTATATATTAAGTGTGTCTTTATCAATAAATATAATAAGTAAAAAACACATAATGTCGTACGAAAAATAAAGTATACCCATGCTTTAAGAAATCATGTGGGTCTCTAGGGATTTAAATGTAAAGTTTAGATTGTATGTACTTGAGATACAGGACGGGAATTCTTTCCCTTTCTCAATCCTAGGGCATGAGGATCTAAACGCAATAAAATCAAAATATTAACAACAAACCACAATTGTAAAAGCATTTACCAGCCGCTCCCACTCCCCCACCCCAATCACACGCAACTGATACATCGTCTTACCCCCTTCTGAGGTCAATCTTAGCATCGGCGATGGCGATCCCTTCCCCCTCCCCCGACAGACTCCTCTCTGGCTGTATGCTCCACTATGACTCCTTGCTTTCACCCGCCCCTCTTCTCTCCCTCTCTGTCTGTCTCGCTCTGTACTGCCCCATCATTACGCCGTTTCTCCGCCATCCAGACTCTACGTCGTCGCCCCTCCGCCCGCGTCGACATCTCCCTGTCAAGTTCTCTCCCAGGTCGAGCACAACTGTTCTGACTCGATTCTTGCACTTCTTGTGCACCGCCGATGTGCCTCTCACCCTAGTTTCTGACGTGCATCAGGTTAGAGCCTTTCAGCTCCCTATTTCATGCACCCTAAAGCTTCACTTGTGCCAGATTTTGTCTTTGTTTGGCTTCAGCTGCTACTCGGGTGATGAAATCGTCACATGCAAGTATTCATACCATATATCAAACTCTGGTGAGCAACAACGTTATTTTCATTAGATTTTTTTCAATCTTATGCTAAGTCATGGCTTAGTTCTCTTAGAAACCAACGTTTGTGTTGATCAATGGAGTGACTGACGCACACAAGTGAAGCATACAATGAAACTACATAGTCTACACCCTCCACATAATCGAGGTAAGTGGCAGGTGGTTTTCCTATTAGTTTTTGTTTTTTATATTTGTATTGTGAACAAATGCATCGCCTCTTTCACGTGGTGGTGGGTTTTGGCTCCGATACTTGACTTAGTGCTATCTGATAGCCTGTAACCTGTTTAAGATGAGGCCTCCCTCTTTTATCTTCATTGCCTGCCCTAAAGGAGTATTTGGGTTGGAACTATTGAAGAAATTGATATAGACGTACACTGGTGGGTATGTCGTGGAAACTATTGGTAGCTGAAATCAAAGTAAATTGTAAGATCTGATGTATATGTTAGATTACAAGGTTTTCATTATATTTTTGTTGGCTAGATTGAAAGGTGGACTTTGGTGCTCAATATTACGTTAAAAGGACAAAATAATTGTTTTTACTAAGGAAGAGAGATTGAGATCTGGTGGTACTGTCATAAAAGGACTTTGGTGCTAAATAGTATGACCATTTTGGCATTATTTTCTAGTAGAACTGTAATAGTTAATCTTCTATGAAAGTGCAAAATGCAATGACATAATTGATGTTAACTGTAGAGAATTATAATTACAACCCATGTAATGAGTCCTACAAATGAAATTTCAATTACTATATTTATATTTGGTCAAAAGTAAATATATATCATATATTATGGAATTACATTTGGAACCACATCACCTAATTTAGCATAGAGTTTATGAGGGAATCATATACCAAATATCATAACTAGTCTCTTAATCAATGCCCTCTTCCCTTTTATATTCTTTCTGGTATAAGAAAGGGTGGATCTAAGGGACATCGGCCACGATGGAAATTAAAGGAAGTCGGAACTGTTCTCTGGTCACATGGTGAGGTTAGTGTTCTTAAATATCCTCTTGTTCGTTGAATTTATTGATGAAATTTTTTGTTGATTCTTGAACTGATATTTTTTTTTATTTTTTTACAATATTTGTCATGATAGTTTTTCCGCATTCATTATTGGGTAGTATCATGTGTATAATCAAACTATATAGTTACATATTCAATATGAATGCAAATTGACCTAGAGGACAGCAGCAGAATCCAAGATCTAGAGGACAACTACTTCAGCAACAACAAAAGGATGATATTGCAGAACATCACAGGTAATTTTCACTTCATGTTTAGTTTCTCCACTGCTCTGCTCCTCCATGCACCTTTCCATCTCACCCAATCACGACCCAGATACAATGACGATGACGCATTAGCAGGTCACTAAACAATCACAACCTACATTCAAACTCTTCTACCCAGCACCCAATCATCACCCAACAACTACCACCATCACCCAATTGCACCACCATTGACACCCAAGAGCTGCTTTCACATTGGCACCAAGCTGCTGCTTCCACCCCACCACAACTCACTAACTCCAGTCATAATGAAACGTTTCCTCCTCATGTCTTGCTTCCCAATCTCGACCTCCCATTAAACACCTCCATACCAGCACCCCCCCTCCGAACAACATCTCACCTGCTACCCAATACCACCTGCACAACCACCACAGCCCAACAGCTAACCAACATTGCACCCAATAGCAACCCAACCACCCAATCTTCACCCACCACCTGCAATCATCACCCAACAGCTGCGATATGCAACTTCTATTTCTTCCAGCTTCTTCAAAAAACAACAAAAAACAACATCTTTTTCTCCCCATCATCAGATCTCTTTCTCCGCCCATCATCCTCCAATCCTAAGCTTCTCTCCCTCCTGCAATTCTTTGCATCCTCATCATCACCCAACAACTACCACACACTTTTTTTCCTATTTGCCCAATCCCTTACGTAACCACTTTGACAATCACTTTCACAACCATCATAACTACCTACACAATAACCTCTTTGCTGTCGGAAGCAACAAATAGTACCCCCATCATCACCAATTCTCCATCATTAACAATCACCAATCCCCCATATCGCAGCAATACCACCTCCCCTATCCAAACATTGGAAAGCCATTCCCCCATAACCATAACCAACACCAACACCTCCAATCACCCTATCCTCACCATCATTAGCAATCACCAGTAACAATACTGTAGCAGATGTAGCATAAGCAAATTTAGCATAAACACCTACTGCAACAAATAATGGAATGCTGACATAGAAAGCTAAATATGTCAACATATGCCAAAAAGAATATGTATATGCTACAAATTTTTAGTATATAACATCTCATCTAACTAAAACGGATTTTGTGGATTGGAACCCACATTAAATAGGAGCATTACCTCTATCTAATTGTGTTGCGATTAGAACCCAATCACCACCCATCACCCAATCGAGTCCATATGATCACGTACAATCATCACCCATCATGCATCACAATCCAACCAATCACCTCCATATAGACCCAATCCACCAAACCCACACAACTCCACTGCACTTTCCTCTTCAACCGATTCACAACCAAGGAGTGCATAGCAGCCCCAATAACACATTTGCCCAACTATGCCACCAACAACTCAACACTCACAACAGCGACTGATGCATTCACCTGCAACCCCACAACTACTAACCAACATTTACACCCAACCGAAGATCTATTCTCAACCAAATCAAGGAACTAGAACTCATAAGTAAACAAAATCTTCACCTAACCATCACCTCTATAGAAATAAATACTTTTTTAGGTAAGAGGAACATGTATTCATAATTTTATTTCAAAGTTGTATAGTGTATACTACTAGCATTATTAGTTACCCGACTTACCCAGAGTAGCCATCTAACAGTAAACTACCAACAATTGTAGTAATGGAGGACTATATCTTCTTTTCAAGGTTACAAAATAGAAAAAAGGCAATGATCTAGGATTCTAGATACATAAACTACCAACAAAGCCTACTCCAAGAAACAAAGCTTGATAGAATTAATAAGGAAAAAATGGAGGATACCACCTGATACTTATTGATATATGTGTGGAGACGTATCAGATAGTTGAACCCTGGATTGACGGTAACTTTGGATAAGAGCGCAGCTGTCTTTCTTGGAGACATGCTACTTGCTATTCCGTTTTTGTGTGAAACTTTTAATTGTATATAAGGAGAAGAACATTTACTTTGCTGGTAGGACCAAATTCAGTCCTAAGTTTAAGTTGCGGACCAACCAGAGAGCTAAGAGGCTGACCCATCACCCATGGGTCCTGCCACAGAGAAATGTTGGAGCCAACACCAATCTTGAATCAGACCAGATGCAACATTTTAGTTCACTATTTTAACAGTGCCTTCCACATCCAACTGTCACTGAGTTTGGGTGTGTATTGTTCTTCTTTTACCTATATGTTGTATCTTAAATGTCTTTATCCTGTTCCACTCTCTCCTTCATTTCCAGCTGATAATTCAAACGTCTCTCTATATTTTCTCATGTTCTGCTAACATAGGTGTGCTTGTCAATTGGGAACCAATGAAGCTTGGAATTCAAATTGTAGTCTGTTGGAGCCTATCATGATGAAAATAACTTAAAGATGTTCTATACAATGTTGCATGAATGATTTAAAGCAATTGACATTAAGACAATAATTGTTTGAATCTCTAGTAAGCACATATATTAGATAATTTGTTATAGGATTTCCAATTTTTTTTTGCATAAATTCTAGCCCATGTCTTTCATTGCCCTCTGTGGGCTCCTATGACATATTACAGTTCATATAAGCCATTTTTGATGGTGAATTAACTTAATTTCAGTCTGATTTACATTTCGTTCAGAATGTGATATAGGTTATTTGTAATCTTGAATGCATTTAGTGCTTGATGAATACTAATATAATATATTTTAGTTAGGAATATAAATCAACAGATTAAGGCAAACAACAATAGTTTCACTCAGTACATTGCACTCAGTGGATGAAGATTGCTAGGTCCAATACCGAGGGAATTCAAAAGTCCACACAACTGTGTGATTCTTCCCCACATTCATCTCAATTACTAGTGTGGCATTCCATGGAGATATCCAAGAGAATAGAAGGTAAGAAATTGACTGGTATGTTCATGTTTAATCTTGTCCCTAAAGTTAAGGAAATGCATGTGGTTCTTTTTTAGCGAATTCTTTTTGAAGGTATATCTAAATATATTTTAGGAGTTTCAAGTTTGATGGTGAGATTTCTTTTTTAGAGAGTTGCTGCATTAAATCTTGGATTTGTAGAGCTAATATTGCAAAAGTTTGTGATCCATTTTGAAGCAGCCATTTATAGAATCATTGGTGGAAGTGAGAAGAAATACAAGGTATGATAATTAGGGACCCTAGTTTAAGGCATCCCACCTCGAGCCTAGGGGGCCTAGGTGGTAGAAATGGTATTTTGCAAGCACAATTGTAGCTATTGTAGTTAACTAATTCTTTTTCTTTTTGGCTTCATATCACATTGATGAAGGATGCTCAAGTGAAGACTCAGGCAGAGCATGATGTTGATTTCCATAGTTGATGCAAGCCAAAGGTATAACAATCATTTGATGATGATACTAATTGGATTTAAGAAAGCACATTTTTTGCTCTCAAGCCATTTCCTACCTCTTACAAATTAAATGACCATTTTAATGTTATCCTTTATATAGGTTTTGCAATTTCTAAGCAAATTGTTCAAATATGCTGCTTTGTTGGAAATGGAGACTTAAGATTAGTGTTAAAGGTAAATCATTTGGGTTAGGTCCCTAAATGTCTACAATGTTATCATAATAAGGACAACATTCAAGTTTCTTAACTTTTGATTTATTTGCAACTCAAATTTATGTGCGTATGTTTGACATGGCCTCATAATTATTGTCTCCAAGCTCTTTGTCTTCTTTGAGTTTAATTGATTGTTACCATTCTGTTGTATAATTATTGGATTTACTAGGAACTTGTCATAGTTTCTTATGGTTTCCCCTATTATTCATGTTTTCCACTATTGTTGATGGAAAATCAAGGCATGTCTATATGTTACTCTAGTGTTAAGAGTTGATTACAATGCTCCAATATGTGGTGCACCACGATGGCATATGAATCTAGTAGAATCTAGATCTATATATGAAAATGGATCTTGGCCATATTTATTGGACTAATAGGATACTAGGATGCAGTGAGTATCGACTCTAGAATTTACCCTTAGGTACACGTCTATAAGTTTTGCAGAAAGTTTCATCACCTTATTCATATGACTATGTGGAGTCCTTGATGGTGTGCTAGGGGAGACCTTGCTGGTGCGCTGGTACAGTCCTTGCTTGTGTGCTTGTGGAGTCTCCTTACTGAAGCGCTTTTGATTCAAAAGGCAAACTTATTTAGGAAAATATACATTTTTTAATCTAAATCTAATGCCTCAAAACATACATATATTATTACTAATCTTATTGACACGGAGAAGTATATGCTCAACTGCCTATGTAGGCGCAGTCACTCCTTGTTTGGCCTGGTTGCTGCTGCTTGTGGGGGATGACTCACCCCTTCTTCAAAGTGCAAACTAAAGGTTTGTTTGTGGAGACCAGAGGCAATGATAATTTTTTATCTTTTCAAACTGACAAGGGAGGGACCTGACCTTTTTGGAAAGTATAAGGCAACTTACATTGACCAGAGGAAATGTAAGGATGATCGTTCCTTTCCAAATATACAGTGCAAGCTTTGAATAATGTTATCCTCCATAACATCCAATGTTAGTAGTAGGACTTTGTAGAAGTCTTATGTGTTGTAATTGTTTCTGCTATCATAGCACCTATCTCCTACTCATCCTCCTTACCTGATAATCAGAAAAGACAACCATAAACATGGTTGTGTTGTAGGGTTCTCCATTATTTATGTTTCACTAATAAAATAAGTGTTATGTTTACCTAGAGTAATGTTGAAGATAAGCATGGCTCTTTTCTTACTACATTTATTACTCTTTACCAGTGCAACTCTCCATCTCCACCTGTGAAGATAGGGTGAAACTCTTCCTAGCTTGGGATCTGTAGGGAAGCTGGATGAATTTTATGATTTGGTGATGCAAGTAGGTTAATTGATGAACCCTTGCTTATAAGTTGTCATTTTTTTGTGGTTCTTATTGATGATGAATCTTTTATTTTTCTTCTTCATCAGATTGCAAGCACTTCTTACATAGCATGAGATGTAATTCTGATAGAAACCTCTCATTTTATTATCTAGAGCATAAAGCCTTCCCATGCCTATCTTCTAAACAATAGTCTTAAAAAATCCAAGCTCATCTATAAGTACTTGTTTATTTTGTATTATCCTACTAAGATTGTTTGTAATTGACCTTTTTTGAGTCATACATATCTAATTGATATTTAGAAACAATGTTTTTCACTTCTACTGATATTCTTAATAATCATATTTCACAATTTCACTTAACGATCTTGATAAATTTGAAATATACTATTTTGCAGAACAGAACTAGAAGAGATGTGTCTTGGTAATGGAGAAGACATCTAGTGTGATCCACGACTAGCATCTTGGGTTCCTCTTTCTCATTTACATGTGCATCACCTACTCCTATTGGATGATTCTTCAGGTAAGGTGGATGGTGATGGTCTACTCAGTCTTTCAATATCCTATATAAAATAGATGCACACTTGATTCTTTTTTTTTCTTTCATACAGGTGTCATTGTTAAAAATTACCTAGCACATTACTTGGTCTCCACCATAACATTCTTCATATGGATGATCTACTTTTAGCCATAGCGCTTTCAAATATTTGAGTTTCTGATTATTGGCATATTCTTCAACTAAAGACCTTTAGGTCATAGCCATAGGCCCATATTGCTTTCACTAATGAATACTACAAGGCTGCATTTATACGACCAAGCTTCTTGACTTGTTCTCTTTCCTTCTCCCTTCTTCAAGGTTTTTCATCAAGCTCGTAGAGTGCTACACCACATCCAAGGTCCAAGGAGTAGTCTTCATTGTATGGTACAAGAAGCATAGGTTCATTGTGAAGATCAACACTGCCCTTAGAGAAGTCAGCTTCTGCTATGCATGTAGGAAGGCTCATGGTGACGGAGAATACATCTACATGTATAGGTTTGTTCACTTAATTGTTCTTTCTTTCACGCTTATTTCAGATATAATCATTAACCAGTTTGCTTGTTCTATAACAACCTTTGCATTTTAATTGTTGTTTTCACAATTTTCCCAAGTTACCAGTAATTGTGTATCCTAATCTACCCATTTCTTAGTGGTGAGATATAACTCGATCATTATCCAGTAATTTTTTGTTTAGTTTAACTCAATGTTTCATTCAATTAAATTAATTGAATTGAAACGGAATGATTGAATGAATTTATTTGACTTCTACTTGCAAACCTGATGTCTGATATGTTGAATCACTATATTTTTGGCAGCATGAGGGAGATCATCGAAAGGTACCAGAAAGAGTCAATGATGACAATATGTCCCTACAATGCACATGAAGAGGTAAATCAAACAGATTCTCGAATAGCATTATATATACCAGTACTGCCTTCCATAAGCAACTCTGTCTACATGCACTCATCGATCTGGTTTGATTTCACACTTGCAGCACCTGGAGAACCAGTCCGAGTTACAACTTTTAGTAGAACAGAATAGGAAGCTCTTACAAAATATTAGACAGTTCACAGGTGAGGACATGAGTGGCCTCAGCCCGACTCAACTTGACCAGATATAGGAACAACTTATGTTTTCCCTAGACAAAGTTCGGAATAGGAAGGTATGTTATAATTACTCATGCTATCAATTCAATTTTGCCCTGAAGATGTGAACTATTTGCTAGTGTTGTAGTTGTTGATTATGCCGTAAATTTTATGGATGTAGGCACAACTCTTGCGTCAGCAAGTTGATAATCTTCGTCGAAAGGCATGTATCATTCTGAATTCAACAGAGTTTCTACACTATTCTAATTGCATGATTGATTTTAGTCTGGCATTTCCTAACCTTTGTTATTGATGAGTTTGTACATCTTGACGTGTATATACAGTAGACTGAGATGCTCGAAGATGAGAACATGCACTACCGTGAAGTGGTATAGCTGTGTATATATATAATTAACTTAATTATATCCCCAATAGATGGCTAATTCTGAACTGCTTACTGGTCTTGTAAATTAACGATGAATGTGTTCTAGCAGATCGAACATGATCAACAACAGTACAAGGCGAAGGTCATTAACGACAGCCTAGGACCATACCACCAGTTGTTCCCTGTTGACGTTGATCGAACAACTTGGAGGTACTCCTATATGTTCTCTCATATTTTTTGGTATGCTAGTCAAATTCTACGTATAAGACAAAACCTCTTAATTCAGTATAGTCAGTAAGTTAATTTATTTCTGTTCTATAAGTACTATAGTAGAAATACATTCATACAGTTTCTCATTATTTCCATTAAACATAACAAATCATACTCGTCATAGTGTACTATAACTGTGCTCTTAATTTCAAGACTCGTTCCCAATTAACAATCAGCATGGGTCAATTATAACTTGGCATCATTCCATATTTTGTATTCATGACTATTGTTGTCTTTTTGTTTGTTTAGATGGAGATTATTAACTATGGGCGCCATTGACCTGACTCCCTGCAGCTGGTGATCTATGGTCAGAGCATTTGTAGAGCAACCCCCTCAAATCCTTGGAGTCATGAACATTTGGTCCTTGGCCGACACCTTCCTTCTTTGCCATTGCCCTCGTAGCCATACACCTGGTACTTAGATCTGCCACCTTTGATCATAAACCCTGACCTGCATTCCCCTTGGATGCAATTCATTAAAGGACAAATGCAGTAGACCTGACATCACCTCCTCCATGTCAATCCCAGTCCCCAGAATGACTTCGTGTGAGCTGATCTTCTGAACCCCGATGGCAAGGAAAAGAGACCCCAGCAAGAAGGTTCGTTTCCTTTCTGTAATATCTTTTAATGATCCTACCTCATCTTGGATTAACACTTATATCATCACTTCCGTCAATGTTGATAATCTCATACATGTGTATATGTACAGCTGCCAACACCGATCTATACGATACAAGATTGCAGGGGGAAGTAATGGCTTGTGCGTACGAGGACGTAAAAGTAATGTGGTCGATGATGTTGGATAAGTCCAGGCCACTCACTGCAGACTCCTCAGACTGCTACTGCATTGTCAATGTGTAACTCTGCTGCTATGGGTCTTAGTAAAATCACAAAGTCATGAGATGTTTTGAGATGAATCCCCACGGTTTAGTTATCTATGCAGCTATGCAGTACCGTGGTGAGATTTCTAGTTCCAACGGCAGTTAAAATCCCAATACAATCCAGATAATAATCCCCCTGCAACTACAGCTGCAAATCAAGGTCCATAATCAAATACAGTAGATTTGCAATAATGCATCTTCTACGTCGAACCACCACATTGACACTAGTAGGCTACAAGCCAAGTCATGATGGTTTGTTGAAGTATACTTCTGTTGGCGCCATTGGCAGAGAAAGAAGAAATAAGCTGGCTCTACCAACAATTAACTTTTCTTGATGTATCAAGGGCACGTTTGATTATGTCAAGTTGTATTTGGGTCATGTGTATGAATGTAAACAAATTAAACATGATGAGTATGTAATTGATTACTTGTTATAAGAAATGAAATTATTCGTTATCCATTTGTGATGTCTACATGATGACAAGATGACAAACTATTTATAGTTTTCTACTGTAATCACTTGAATTTACTCTAAAAAAATTATGCATTTGATTGGTGATCGGAATATGAAATTTTTGTCCATTGTTGTGCAGTACATGCACATACACCCGCATATACATTCGTGTGATATATTAGCTTTTGATCATGACTGTCGACTTCACTTTTGATTAAATGGGTGACATCAATCTGTGTGGTTCTTTTAATGTGGGTGATATACTATGATGTCACGTATTTCCTTGCTTTAGAATGTGAAAACCACTAATAGATGACGTTTATTCAAATAGGCTACATTGAACAAAGCCCACTGTAAATAGGTGACATTCATTTTTTAGGTAATAGTCAATCATGTCACCTTTTTGGTAAAAGGTTGCATACTTGAATGGCACATATACCCTATTTTTCAATAATGACCCCTGACTCTGGCAGATAGCAGCAAGGTTCTCAGGGCGGTGAGAAGAGTTGCCAGAGTTCCAAGACACCCTGCCATCCTTTTGGCGGCCACCAGTGCTAAGATAGTCCTTGAATCTGGGGGAGTAACTCTCACCAGAGTTTGGGTCTGCAACGGTGTGCGTGTGCGCAGTTGAGGTCTGAGAAAGTAGCAGGTCCTACCACGACCAACTTGCTTGGCAACATGGTCAGGAGGGCGACAAGGGTAGGAGGAAGGTGGCAGACTGGAGATGATGAATCCAGGGGTGGTAGCATGACATAAGAGCATCGGCCTTGAGGGAGACATGGAGGTGGATGGCCTGGATCGTTGGACGGTTCTGGGTGGTCCTTCAACTCACTGGAATCTGGTCTGCGACTGCGTGTGCATGCGAGGAAGATCAGGCCGTTGGTGGGTGGCGGATGAGTGAACCAGGTATTGTAGTACCGAAGGTGGTTTCATGCGCAGTAAGGATGATGGCCGCACCCGACGTCTCTCCCTGAAGAAGATCAGTCAGGACGCCATTAAGGCACCTCCGACAGCATCGTGGGCAGGGCCAAAATCTGTGCATGTGGTTAGCAGACGATGCCGTCGTGGGGAAGAGGAAGTGCGTCCTTGTTCGTGCATCCATTTGGGGGTGCAGCGCTAGGTTGGAGCAGGTCTCGTCCAGCCAGCCTAGGCCGCCGCCGGCTAGACCAAGACGGAGGAGTCTGGTCGACGACCCTGTGATGGGGAAGAATAAGGACGGGGGGTTTGGGCCCGAAGATGGTGTGGCTTGAACTCCGGTGACGACGCACAGGCGCGTGGTACGTCGCGCGAGGCATCGAGCAAAGACAGACAACGGCGGCAGAGTTGGTCTCACGTAGAGAAATCACGAGGAGAAAGATGAATATAATCAATTGACCCGATTGTCTCTTCATCAAATGAAGATTTGAATCACAAAACAAATTCATCTAAGTCTTTTCATTATAAACCAGGCTCACCCGAGAAATCAGTGTATGATAGGTAATTTTTGACACAGTGCGGAAGTACAGGATTAAAGCAAGCGCTAAAATCCTAAAAGATAACCAAGTTTGCAAGCGCAGAACTTGGGGAAGAAAACCTGGAATCCACCAGGGAACTGGAATCCACCAGAGAGAGAGAAAGTCTCAAATTTTATTAAATGATAAGAGATGCCTTGAAGGCTACAACTAAAGGTGTATTTATACAAGTAGGGAAAATCCTGATCCTAATCCTAATGCAATTACTTTCCTGATAGAATTAAAACAAAAAGAAAAAAACAAATTTTTAAAATACAAAACTACTATTTCTGAGGCTGAAACGGACTCATATCCCGTTTTGAGGGCATACCTCGCAGCAAAGTTGCGATTTGCCTTTATTGGCCCGTTTCGCTTTCCGAAAAGGTATTACGAAGTTTTTTCTGACATCGGATGTTGGTTTTGGAAAGTCTTGACAAACTAGGATTTGTCTTTAATACTTGATATTTTATCTTCAATGCTGGCCGCAAGTCTTCCTACATCAGTCTCCTCCACCTCAGTAGAACTCGACCCCGAGTTCTCTTCTGGATATAGGGCCTCATCTGCATGGTACTCATGAATATCAGCAACATTAAAGGTGTTGGATATGTTCATGTCTTCAGGAAGTGCCACAACATAAGCGTTGTCATTGACCTTTCGCGTTGTTTTGAATGGACCGTACTGGCATGGTTGCAACTTATTGTAAGTACCAACTGGATACCTCTCTTTTTGCAAAAAAATCATCACAGAATTGCCTTCTTTGAAAACTTTAACTCTTCTTTTCTTGTGAGCCGCAGACTTGTTCTTCTTCCCAGTAGCTTCCAACCTAGCTTTGACATCTTCCTTTATAGCAAGAATCTCCTCTGCCACAGTTTTGGCCGCTGCACTAGTATCATGTGTCTTGGGGAGTTTAACCAGGTCGACCACATGCCTTGGAACTGAAGTGTAAATCACAGAGAATGGGGATCTTCCTGTAGCAGAGTGCTCGACGCTATTGTATGCGAACTCAATCTGAGGCAAAGCTAAATCCCACTACTTCGGCTTGTCTCCACAAACACTTCAGATCATGTTACCCAAAGTCCTATTTGTTACTTCAGTTTGTCCATCAGTCTGCGGATGAGCAATAGAACTTCTTTTCAGTGTGGTCCCAAATAATCTTCAAAGTGTAATCCAGAATTGACTGATAAATTTTGTATCCCTATCTGACATGATTGATTTAGGAACCCCGTGGAGACGTACAATCTCCCTAAAGAATAGCTTGGCAATGTTAGATGCATCCGCCATTTTCTTGCATGCTATGAAGTGTGTCATCTTGGAAAACCTGTCCACCACCACGAATATCGAATCCATGCCTCTTTGTGTACGGGGTAATCCCAACACAAAGTCCATCGTCAAGTCTTGCTAAATATCATCAGGAATAAGCAAAGGCATGTAAAGTCCAGTATTTTGAGATTGTCCTTTTGAAACCTGACAAGTATAACATCTTCTGACTATGGCGCTGACGTCTCTCCTCAAGTGTGGCCAGTAGTATCTTTCCTCTACGCTAGCAATAGTCTTGTATCTGCCCAGATGTCCGCTAAGTCCACCGCTATGAAGATCTTGAATCAACTTCCCTCTCAAAGATGAGCAAGGAATGCACAACACATCTCCTTTGAAGAGGTACCCATCTTTGATATGAAAATCTTCACAAGGGTGTCTGTTGTTGCACTTGTCCCATATCTCTTTGTAATCAGCATCTTCATTGTACAGATCTCTTAGACACTCGAAGCCTATGATCTCTTGAGAGAGGGTGACCAGTAGAGAGGCTCTTCGACTCAATGCATCTGCCACCTTGTTGAGCGTCCCAGACTTATGTTGTATGATAAAAAGAAACTTTTGTAGGTAACTCACCCACCTAGCATGCATCTTATTGATCACTTTCTGGCTATGGAGGAATTTAATGCTTGGTGGTCAGTGAATAAGATAAATTCCCGATGCACTAAATAATGTTCCCATTGACGGAGAGCCCTAAAGACAACGTAGAACTCCTGATCATAGGTACTCCACTTCTGGCGTGCCTCGCTTAACTTCTCACTGAAGAAAGCCACGAGTCTCTTCTCTTAAGATAAGACAGCTCCTATGCCAATTCCGCTGGCATCACATTCAACTTGAAAGACTTTGTCAAAATCAGGAAGTGCCAATAATGGAGCCGTACAAATATTTTCTTTAATCAAAGCAAAACTCTGATCTTATTCAAATCCCCACTTGAATTTTCCTTTCTTTAAGCACTCAGTAATAGGGGCGGTGATGGTGCTGAAATCCCGAATAAATCTCCTGTAGAAAGTGGCCAGACCATAAAAGCTTCGGACTTCGGTAACAGATTTAGGTGCAGGCCAATCCCTGATTGCTCTCACCTTTTCTTCATCCACTTGAATCCCATCCTCACCAACAACAAATCCCAAAAAGAGTAATTTGTTGGTACTGAATATGCACTTCTTGAGGTTGATGTACAATTGATTTTCTTGCAGGACTTGCATCACTTGTATGACATGCCCCAGGTGATCATTCTTGGTCTTGCTATAGATCATAATATCATCAAAGTATACCACCACAAACGAACCAATAAATGACTGCAACACCTGGTTCATTAATCACATGAAAGTGCTAGGAGCGTTGGATAACTTGAAAGGCATCACTGTCCACTCAAACAGTCCATCCTTTCTCTTGAAAGCCGTCTTCCACTCGTCTCATGGTCTGATCCGGATTTGATGATAACCGCTTCGCAAGTCTATCTTTGAGAATAATTTATCACCGGATAACTCGTCAATCATGTCTTCTAATCGAGGAATTGGGAAGCGATACTTGATGGTTATTTTGTTGATGGCCCTGCTGTCAACGCACATCCTCCATTGGTTGTTCTTCTTTGGGACTAGGAGGACAGGGACTGCACAAGGACTCATACTCTCACAAATGAATCCTTTCTTCAACAAATCTTCAATCTGCTCTCTTAGAATCTCATTCTCCTTAGGACTCATGTGGTAATGAGGGAGGTTTGGCAGACTTGAACCAGGAATCAGATCAATTTGATGTTGAATATCCCGCATAGGAGGCAATTTGTTTGGCAATTCTTCAGCAATCAACTCTTTGAAATCTTTCAGAACTTCCATCACTTCTTCTGGAATCATCTCTTGTTCCTTCTCCACACTTAGAAGCCCTTTGACTACTACTGGATAGGAACATTCTGAATCATTCACATCTTCGTCAATTTCCTTGTCATCTTGAGTCATTACTAGGAAACTTGATTTCTTCTCTTCTGGCTTCCTACCAAAGTGTAATACAGGAGCCATGGCGATTTTTTGTTTGTTCCACGTGAACATCAACACATTATCCCATCCCTGATATGTGATATCATTATCATACTACCATGGTCTACCAAGTAGGATATGGTAGACATCCATGTCTAGGACGTCACATAGAACTTCCTCCTTGTAGTGCTTCGCGATTGAGATAGGGACTCTGTAGGATAATGTAACTCAAAGTTGAGAACCACTACTTACCCATCCCAGAGTATAGGGTTTCTCATGGGGGACCATCGGGAGTTGCATGTAGTCGACTAGTTTCTGCAAAACTAGATTTTCAGTGCTTCCATTATCAACGATCACATTGCAAACTTTGTTTTTGACAGAACAATGAGTTTTGAATAGATTTTTGCGCTGCCCTTCCTCCTTGGATGCAAATAAGGTCTGCTGCAACACAAAATTCAGTTGTTACTCAGATTCTTCTTCTACAAACTCGACATCTACATACTCGTCATGGTCTTCATCATCTTCTTTTTCGTTCAGGATAGAAGCAACTCTCCTTATTGGACAAACATTAGACCTATGTCCCTTTCCGCCACATCGATAACATGTGTCGCCTGAGGGTTTGGCATATGGATTTTCTGGTTTATGGGCAGGTGGTTTACCCTTCTGTGCTCCGCTAGAACTACTTCCCTCCTTGGATCTAAGAATCAGATCTCAGTTCGTACTCTTCTCCTTGCTGCTATTGGAATCGAAGTTGAATTGGGGAGCAGTTTTCCTAAAAGATGAGAAACCACGTGGACTTTTCTCCATAAATTCGGCCTTCAATGCAAGACTGGATGCTTCAGTCACAGTCCATACAGTTTGTAACCCCATCTTCTCTTGTATAGAGATTTTTAGTCCGCTAATGTATCGAGCCACCTTTTGATTCTCCGATTCTCCCAGTTCATTCATTCTGAACAACGGAGGAATTCAGTTGTGTACTCCGTCACCGTTCGTCTGCCTTGAATGCACTCGATGTACATGTTGTAGGGGATTTGTTCATAATCTTCAGGTAGAAATCGTTCAAGCATGAGTTGCTTCATCCTCCGCCAGGTACAAACTGGTCCTTTCTGTTGTCGCTGCCTTTGAAGGATAAGTCGGTCCCACCATACGACGGTCGTGCTCTTCAACCGGATCGCCACCATCTTAACTTGCTTATGTTCAGGAACCTCCATGACGCCAAAGAAACGATCAACATCGATTTGCCAATCTAGAAATTCCTCTACTCCCATAGTCCCGTAGAACAAGGGAATATCAGCCTTTACACGATAGTCTTGATTGCTTCGTTGGTTGCCTTGGCCTACCGGTTCTTCCTCCTCGACTTCTTCTTCTTCAATTCTCGAGTTTCCAGCATTTTTGCCACCTCACAGGAACCGGTATGGTTTCGCTCTCCTGTCTTGTCATCCATGACCATGGTTATTGTTGTTGTTAGCATTGTTGGTGTTGTTGTTGTTGTTGTTGTTGTTGTTGTTCGTGACTGATGTCGTAAACGCCGCCATCTGCTCGGTCTGATTAGTGAGAGACGTGGTAAAAGCCGCGGTCATACTCTCAATATCTGCTTTGGTTGCTGGTTTGTCTGCCATGGCCGAGATGAAAAAGAACAGGAGAAGGCCTTCTCTGATACCACCTGACGCAGTGCGGAAGAATAGGATTAAAGCAAGTGCTAAAACCCTAAAATATAACCAAGTTTGCAAGCACAGAACTTGGGGAAGACAACCCAGAATACACCAGGGAACTGGAATCCACCAGAGAGAGAGCAAGTCTCAAATTTTATTAAAAGATAAGAGATTCCTTGAAGGCTACAACTGAGGGTGTATTTATACAAGTAGGGAAAATCATGATCCTAATCCTAATGTAATTACTTTCCTCATAGAATTAAAACAAAAAGAAAAAAAGAAATTGTTAAAATACAAAACTACTATTTCTGAGGCTGAAATGAACTCGAATCCCGTTTTGAGGGCATACCTCGCAGCAAAGCTGCGATTTGCCTTTATTGGCCTGTTTCCCTTTCCGAAAAGGTATTTTGGAGTTTTTTCTGACATAGGATGTCGGTTTTGAAAAATCTTGACAAACTGGGATTTGTCTTTAATACTTGCTATTTTATCTTCAATGCTGGCCGCAAGTCTTCCTACATCAATTTGCCTACGTGGCACTCTACTATTGGTTAGATTAAGTATTAACTTGAAATAATTATAGGTAACTTAGATTGCAACATAGAATTTATGAAAATTGATCAGCGGAACACATAGAATCCAAAGAAAAAATAATAAGAGTCCAAATATGCTTTCTTTTCTAAAATAATATGCAATACATATTTAATGGTGATTAATATGAAGGAAAGACCTAGATTCCTTTAAACAAATGCTTAATTGAATAGATTCATTTATGTTGAGATAATACCATATCTTGTTATGTATAATGAAGAAATCCTTGATAATGGTGATAATTGACGATTCTAGATTGGTAATCTTATACATGTATAATTGGGGTTTTGAAACCAATGTCGACATCTTGTTATGATCTTAATGCTAGTAATATGATCTAGGTGTCATGGATAATCTAATATGCTTAATATGATGATTAGGGTTTCACCTAATATGCATAATGGAATTGGTAATCTTAGAAACCATAATATGATTAGATTAAGGTTTGTAGCCCTAATTTATAGTTTAAACATGAGAAAACCCTAAACCCTAGTTTAGGAGTGCATCTAGATCTGATTAAGGTAATGTGAATACATGGTGACACATATGTAGTATATATGTCTCAGATTGAATGCTTGTTGCTTGGATGTTTAGATATATTCTTAAAGTACATATCATGTTCTGCACAGTTCTACAATGGAATAAGGTATGTGATTACGCTTATGAATACATGTATCAAATTCTGAGATTGTCGATGTTTCTTGATGAGATTGAACGACATATAAACTCCTTTCTTGTTTATTTACTTCTTGTGAATTATAAAGTTCCTATGAGTATCATGTAAAGTAAATAATAGTATTCTGAACCCTGGGTTAGACTGATCTAAAGGGTAATACACACGAGCCCCAGAGGGATAGTGATTACACCTGAGGTAGTAGACCAAATAAGGGCTAGAATATGAAAAGAAGTTTATATTTGTATATGCAAGACAAAGATGTTTCTAATATATGTACATGTAATTATTGCTTGAATCCATGTACCGGTATAGCAATATACTGATCGCGTATTTGTTTGTCGGCATTTTAGGTATCAGATATACTTGATTCGTGGACATGAGGGTATAGTTAAAGATGTTGAAGACAATGTAGTTTAATCATGAAGGTTTAGTCTTAATGGTTTGTCTTCATACATGTAAAAGTTAATCCTTTCTAAAAAGTCATGTAACTCCTTAGAGGAGGTTTTTATGTATACATGTAAATATTCATTCATTAATGGAAATTGTTTACTATTATGTATTATTTCTTGAATCTGATCCTAGAATTTATGATTAACGACCTGCAACTTTAAGGTCTTTTAGACACTCAAAGGTGCAGGTCGTTACATTTGGTATCAGAGCACAGATTCATCAACTAATACATAATAGTTTATAATATCAAATCATCCTTAGAAACTTTAAGAGAAAAATTAGGTTTCTCATCTCACATTTGCATCTACTTCTCATCTCTTTCTTAAAAGCTTTGAAATTAAATTGTTAGTTAGAGAAGTAAAATGTGAAAATATGTAACCTTTCGTTTAGGACCCTCTAGAGAGGGTAGACACTAGAAAGGTACATGTTTGGGTAAACCCTTTCTTTGAGGAAGAATTTGGTTTAGGGTGTGAAAACTCTACAGTTTAGGGATAGGGAAACTATAAGAGGTAGAGTATAGTCCCTAACCCTAACCCTAAAACCTTAATCTTAAATAATGAACATGGTGTGGTGGTATGGGACACTACCCATGTGAAACTTGAAATTAGGAATAAGAAGACAAAGGGATGGGTGTAGGTGACCCACTCTCCCATGCATGTGTACATGAGGAGAATAACACTTATGTAAGAGTTCTTAAGAAATATATGAACCCAATAGTGATATATGTATGTGAAAATAAAAGTTTGAATATATCTTGCTCAAAGTCCTCATGTTGTCTCTAGAAGTTGGGTGGTGGTGGCCAAGCCCCTAGAGGGGAAGGCCGAGGTAGCACAAAGCCCCTGAAAGGAAAGATGACCCAAGTTCATTGAATGGGCATGAATCATGAGGGGGTATTCCAGAGATTGAGAAAACATGGGTTTATAAGCTATAATGATAAAGGTAATGCTTAATGAAAACAAAGAGATATTTACAAAACCTTTAGGTCTAGTGTGCCAACCTAGGGTGGGCCAACCCAAGAGTGGGAAGATGACCTAAGAGGGAGGCAAAACCTTAGATCTTGGGATCAGGTTGTATCTAGAGAGCCTAACCCTCTCCTATGAGCCATGAAGGCACCCTAGGCTAGGACTTTCCCTAAAAAAGGTAAGTGAACAAATGTATTTAAGTATTGAGATAACCTTAATCCTCAACTAGATGGGTGAAGAGTTAAAGATATAAAAAAAATGAAAGCACTTACATTCTCTGAACCCAAGGATGCCATCTATGTGTAACAACTGGTCAAGCCTAGGATTGGAAAGACAAGTAAGGCACCAAGCCCAGGAGGGAAGGTGGCCTAAGTAGACGACCAAGCCCAGGAGGGAAGGTCATGAAATGGTCAAGCCCAGGAGGTAAGACCGTTAAGGCACCAAGCCCAGGAGGGAAGATGGCCTAAGTGGATGACCAAGCCTAGGAGGGAAGGTCATGAAAAGGTCAAGCCTAGGAGGGAAGACCAGAGAGGCGGCAAGCCCAAGAGGGAATGTGGCCTAAGTCCACAATGCAGTTGTTTAGGGTCAAGCCCCTGTACGGGAAGATCACAGAGATCAAGCCCAGGAGGGAAGACCGATATGGCACCAAGCCCTGGAGGGAAGGTGGCCTGAGCCCAATGTTGGGACAAACACTGCATAATTTCTACTCGAAAGTGAGAGGTGAAGGCAATCTCGGTTAAAGAATTATATAAGAGAATAATGTGCTTAAAAGATGTGACATCTCAAAGAAACCCTTAGGGAGGTTCGAGTCCTAATGCAATCTTAGGTTCGAGTAGGGTGTATTAGAGGTACATAAGACCGATGGGTTGGGAGTTGATATGCCCTAAATACACATGACCATGTGGTCCAGAGGTAACAACTAGGTTTATCCAAGGTACATGACTCAGGAGATTAGCTACCTCCATGAGGATCATGTAGCCTAATGGGTGAATGTGAAAGGCACTCACTTGATGCATAAGGATGAGATCACTCCAAATGTACCAATACCCCTAGGGACCTCAAGGATTCGGCTAAGGCTCATAATGATATATGAGATGTAAACATACAGATCTAAGGAAGTCATGAAAACATAACATGAGTTGTGCCCTAACTTAAGAGTAAGAAAAGGGACACTTGACTTCATGGAATATAAGAATGCTATGAAATTAAGAGAGAGTGTTTAGAGTCATATAGAGTATCATTCAACTTAATATATTAAATTGAAAGGTAATGTGTGGATGTACCATCTCTGCTCTTGGAATGGATTGAACTTTGTGTTTGGACTGCAGCCAAATGCTTATTTCATTGCATTATAAGGGAGAGAGATTGGATAGACACACGTTATGCTTAAAAATTGAGATAAAGAGGATGAATATCCTACATTGAATATGTAATGAAAGGAACTAGGGTTAGAGGTGTCACCTCACCCTTGTGTAAAAATAATAAATAATATGTTGGAAACCTAGGTGAAAAGAGAAATCACCAAGTAATAATGAAATCATCAAGTGATGATAAGATGTGTATATTATATGTGTGGATATACTTGAATTTTAATTTAGGTGCCAATCTTAGTAATAAGATGAAAATTGATATACTAAGGAAAAGATGTTAAGCCATCTCAATAGGGTGCTAACCCTATGTTTTGAAAATAAGATGAGTTATCATTCACCTAGGCTTAGTAGGCCTGAATATTGGGGACAAAATTCCTTTTAAGGAGGGGTGAATGTAATATCCTCATTTTTGATAAAATGGAATGATATAAATATAAAGCATATCATGATAAGTAATTTTCCCCAATGGTATTCTTTATGGAATAACAATGTCCTTGTGTCATAAGTTAAAGAAAGGGGATTTGTACATGAAGTGGTACTAATGGCCTTTTATCATGATAAATGAAATAATTATAAGGTTGCTAAAAGAAATATGATTTATGGTGTGTTGATAATCAGAGGATAATTATCTAGACAAGACTGACAACACCATTGTTGGGTGCATTCCTTAAAGGGTTTTGGTTCCAAATCCAAATCCAAATTTAAATCATATGGTGGTGCCTCTCGTGACCTTTTGGAATAAAAGAAAAGAGTTTATATAAAGGAGTATTTTCTTTCCTAGTTGGTGTTGAGATTAAATAATCTTGGAAAATTGAGTTTACGCATAGCTGTAATACTCCTTGCTACTTTTGGATTACTTAAACACCCTAGGAAATAAAAAATAATATACGAGGAGGAATCTTTATATATATGAATGATCGTGAAGGACATATTATCTTATGAGGTTTGGCTCCCCTTTTCCTCCGGTCCTCTATTCCTTGAATCGCTAGAACTCCTCATGAGATTGGTATATATATAGGATCCCCACGATAATCGAGCAAGACTCAACCAACCGGAGTAGCCTTCCCATTATCTCACCCTCTCACTGATCAATGCATCCCAGATGGACCCCTGACTCCAGCAGATAGCAACAAGGTTCTCAGGGAGTTCAGGAGAGTCGTCGGAGTTCCAAGACACCCTAACATCCTTTTGGAGGTGACCAGTGCTAAGATAGTCCTCGAATCAGGGAGAGTGGTGCTTCAACTCTCACCAGAGTTTGGGTCTACAATGGTGTGCATGTGCGCAGTTGAGGTCTGAGGAAGTAGCAAGTCCTGCCACGACCAACTTTCTTGGCAACATGGTCAGGAGGGTGATAAGGGCAGGAGGAAGTTGGTTGACTGGAGATGACGAATCTAGGGGTGGTAGCATGACAGAAGAGCATCGGACTTGAGGGAGACATGTAGGTGGATGGCCTGGATCGTTGCACGGATCTGGGTCGTCCTTCAACTCACTGGATTCTGGTCTGTGATTGTGCATGCATGCGAGGAAGATCAGGCCGTCGGTGGGTGGTGGATGAGTGAACCAGGTACTACAGTACCGGTGGTGGTTTCATGTGCAGCAAGGACGATGGATGCACCCGACGTCTCTCCCTCAAGAATATCAGTCAAGATGCCATTAAGGCACCTCCGACAGCGCTGTGGCCAGGGCCAAAATTTGTGCATGTGGTTAGCAGACGATGTCTTTGTGGGGAAGATGAAGTGTGTCCTTGTTCATGCATCCGTTTCAGGGTGCAGCTCTAGGTTGGAGCAGGTCTCATCCAACCAGCCTAGGCCGCCTTCATCTAGACCAAGACGGAGGAGTCTGGTCGATGACCCTCTGATGAGGAAGAATAAAGACGGGGGGTTTGGGCCCGACGATGGTGTGGCTTGAACTTTGGTAACGACGCACAAGCGTGTGGTACGTCGTGTGAGCCATCGAGCGGAGACAGACAACGGCGGCCGAGTTGGTCTCACGTGGAGAAATCACGAGGAGAAAGATGAACATAATCAATTGACCCGATTGCCTCTTCATCACATGAAGATTTGAATCACAGAACAAGGGCATCTAGGTCTTTTCATTATAAACCAGACTCACCTAAGAAATCAGTGTATGAGAGGTAATTTGCCTACGTGGTACTCTAATAATGATTAGATTAAGTATTAACTTGAAATAATTATTGATAATTATTGGTAACTCAGATTGCAACATATAATATATAAAAATTGATCAGCGGAACATGTAGAATCCGAATAAAATATAATAAGAGTCCAAATATGCTTTCTTTTTTTAAATAATATGCAATACATATTTAATGGTGATTAATATGAAGGAAAGTCTGAGATTCCTTTAAACTGATGATTAATTGAATAGATTCATTTATGTTGAGATAATACCTGATCTTGTTATGTATAATGAAGAAATCCTTGATAATTGTGAATAATTGACGATTCTAAATTGGTAATCTTATACATGTATAATTGGGGTTTTGAAACCAATGTGGACATCTTGTTATGATCTTAATGCTAGTAATATGATCTAGGTGTCATGGATAATCTAATATGCTAAAGATGATGATTAGGGTTTCACCTAATATGCATAATCGAATTGGTAATCTTTGAAATCATAATATGATCAGAATTAAGGTTTGTAGCCCTAACTTATTGTTTAAACATGAGATAAACCTAAACCCTAGTTTAGGAGTGCATCTAGATCTGATTAAGGTAATGTGAATACATGGTGACACATATGTAGTATGTATGTTTCAGATTGAATGTGTGTTGCTTGGATGTTTGGATATATTCTTAAAGTACATATGATGTTCTGCATAGTTCTATAATGGAATAAGGTACGTGGTTATGCTTATGAATACATGTATCAAATTCTGAGATTGCTAATGTTTCTCGATGAGATTGAATGACATATAAAATCCTTGCTTGTTTATTTACTTCTTGTGAATTATAAAGTTCCTATGAGTATCATGTAAAGTAAATAATAGTATTCTAAACCCTGGGTTAGACTGATCATAAGGGTAATACACACAAGCCCCAGAGGGACAGTGATTACACCTAAGGTAGTAGACCAGATAAGGGCTAGAATATGAAAACAAGTTTATATTCTTATATGCAAGACAAAGATGTTTCTAATATATGTACCTGTGATTATTGCTTGAATCCATGTACCAGTATAGCAATATATTGATCATGTATTTGTTTGTTGGCATTTTAGGTATCAGATATACTTGATTCGTGGACATGAGGGTACAGTTAAAGATGTTGAAGACAATGCAGTTTAATCATGAAGGTTTAGTCTTAATGGTTTGTCTTCATAAATGTAAAATTTCAATCCTTTCTAAAAATTCATGTAACTCCTTAGAGGAGCTTTTTATGTATACATGTAAATATTCATTCATTAATGGAAATTGTTTACAATTCTATATTATATCTTAAATCTGATCCTGGAATTTATGATTAACGATCTACGATTTTAAGGTATTTTAGACACTCAAAAGTGTGGGTCGTTACATTGTTCTTAATGGTATGTACACATTTAAACTCATATAAATAATTATAAAACCCATTATTTTATTTGAGATATTATTGTAGTTAGTTGTATTTTAAAATAATTATATATTATCCGTAATAGGAAACTTATATTTTTTTAACATGCCATTTATTATTATGTAAATATCCATATTATGATTGACATTTTTTTTGTATTTATCAAGCAAGGATTTTTTTTTCATATTATATAAGCTAGGATTTACTATATAATAGTCTCATTAGTTATCACCATTAGTATTGCCCATCCAAGCACTATTTATTTTTTCCATCTAATTAAAGACATAAGTGAAAAGACCCTATTTTATTCATTATATGTTAATAATATTTCCATAAAGTCATATAAGGCAACTAGCGACATATAAACCAATTGTATCTTTGTTCTAGGGTGTGACATATTCCTTGTTTGAAATTGAGGTTAGGAACTATGCCATTCAGTACCTAATTCATGTAATTTGGATATCTAGGGTCACGATCTTAGTTATTTATGTGTTACACCACTCTGTCACTTAAAGAGTATTTTTTTATTTAAGTCTGAAAATCAATACTTTACCTAGTAACTACTATCCACCCCATAAAAGGGTTAACCAAATAACTCAAACTAAACAACTTCAACAGTGTATGAGTTGTCTATCTAACACTTCTTCTCAACCATCAACCTATTCTACCAAAATCTATGCTTTGTGATTTGTGTTCTATCTAGTTACATGTGTTCCTACTAAAACATCATGCATTCCTTCATTGTTACTTAGTTCAAGAAACCATTCATAACTCAAGAAAATTGTCAATGTACATACAAAAGCATAATGGAAACTAGTTTTCTAGTGATAAAGATGCATACTTTAAAACTAGATGAATTCAAAATAAAATGCAAGAAACAAGTCACATATTTTTCATATTATCATCTTCTTATCAGAATAACCTACTTTCACCCTAAAATAAAATATTATAACATCACATGCTCTATATGGACATCTGACCTACAGAAATTTGTCTAAGCACATATGACCACATTAGGGTTAACTAGTCAATATCCTCGTCAGTATGCCATTATATTTGATAACTTTTTTCTTACATGTTCAATATAGGTAAATTCTAGAGTAAAAATTTCATCTGGAGTTTTCACATAGGGTCAGGGTCCTGTAAAGAATTTATGGGACATAAAATCAAAATATTCAAATTTATCCAACAAACATGACTCTAATGGCATACTTATAGGGGTGAGACCCAAGAGAGGATCCACTCCTTATTCAATCAAAAACAAGGAACAATCCTAACGTTGAATACCGACTTAAACTTTTAACATCAAAATTGGATCCAACATATTCAACCTTTATGTTCAAAATACCAAAATATAACAATAGAAGTGAATTATTGGCTACATTAATTGTCTAAGATTACATGGTCGACGACCGACATAGGTGAATACATAAGGTATAACCTATCACACTATTCCTATAGAGAGTAACCCAGCTACTTCAACTCTATCTCCCAAGCAAGACTAGCTACACATGAGACAAGTATTAGTCAACTTAGTTGTCCTCCTAAAGTTTTATTTACCTAAGGAGTTGGAAGAAAATCCCATAAAAAGGGTAGAAATCAATTAGCAAACACTGGTTTGTACATATAATAGGGAATTTTTGTAATAATTAAGGAAAAGTACAATAAATACAATGGTTATATAACAATCAAGAGACAAGGAATATGATCCAAATGTATGTCAAGAGAAACATTTCAATAAGATGGTCATCAAGGATATACATGCGATTTTCCATTGTAAGGTATGTCACAAAGTAGTGACGCATATCGTTATAATCATTAAGGAGGGATTTCTTTTTTTTTAAATAATTCTACAATCATAATTAAATAAAGCAATGCATGTTAATTACAATAAAGTGTAGCATAATCGAAAAGGCAAGGTAGTAGCCTATAAATCCATACCAGGGGCAGGAGGACTAAAAGCTCATTGACAAATAAATATAGCACGGTAGAAGGACAAAAACCACAATGACTCAATATATCACATGAAGCAGGGGAGAAATTCTGATTCCTTGAAGGTGGAATAAAAGCATAGTGACAAAACATATGGTGTATCTACTTCAATATTTACATAGGCAAACACATACATGCATAATGGAGTAGACAAGATCATAGGATTGCTCATTTTCATGTCATTTTAGTTACAAAGTGATGAGAACATCCATTTGGTATCAATTGGGGTCAAATGATCCATAAATAAGAAATTGACAAGATCATTATAGAAGAAGAGTAAAATAGATCATAACAATGGATACTTCAAAAATAATGTCAATAGAGATATAAATGGGAATGTGTTTCATGACTCATTAAACAATTTCATTAAGGCTTCAAGTTAGCAAACATATCGAGAGAAAGGATAACAAGTGATTTCCCAATATGAACAAAAATATTAAAGAGAAAGGATAAAAGGTGATTTCTTAATATGAGAAAAAATAATAAAACATATCATATAATGAACCCATATTGAAGTAGTCATGTTAAAAGCATTGGTCATCGGGGTTTTGATTCGCCTATTAAACATTTATATAACAACTAGGGCTACTTTCTCATTTTTTATTATTGATTTTGGTGGCTAAATCTATATCAAACAATAAATAAAAGTATCATGATTCTAGAACATATTCTATTACATTTTTCTGAGTTACTAGGATTTAGTTATGAATTTTACAAGTTTATTGTATTTTCTGGAATGATAAAACAGAACCAATTTGATAAGAGTAGCATACCCATGCATCACGCCTTAAAGAATTGATGTGGGGTGGGAGACCTCTTTTGTTTTCAATATAAAACCCCTCACCCGAAGGACAAAATCACATTTGCAAAAAGACCAAAATATCCTTAAAACAAAATGCAAACAAAAGTTAGACAAGTGTGGGGTTCGGACAAAATCGACACTCCACATTGCACATTCCTCCATGTCTTCATGATATAGTAGGAGGATCCACTTTTTTCTTACTCCCATGAGATGGGAGAAATAAACCTAGGTCTAAGGAACCCCCTATCAGCAGAGAAAGTGTCTGGTAAGCTAGTAGAGTTAAAGAATGAAGAATGAGGAAAACACACAATGAACATCTATGAGGGTGTTCATCTTCCAAGGACCAAGGGAGAAAATGAGTTGTGATGTTTACCAAAAATTAGATGGTATTAACAAATACAAAATATTAATGGGACACTACGACACTCAATTGAAACATTTCCATTTCCAAGGTAACTATGAATATCATTGATGATAGAAATACAATGACTTCCAGCATCCAAAGTTGGGGAATGGTTTTTAAAAAAACATAGGAGAAATGAAGCACATGGAAATGTTATTGGACATATGAGCATGGAGTGGCAACGACTATTTGGAATTGGTGTAAGGTATAGGGAATTCCCAACCCAATATCCTAAGAGGGAAGATGGAGTCAGTGGGTCAAAAATTAGGGATTCCAAAAATTGGAAGTGTGGGAGGGTTTCTAAAAGGAAGACGCATCATTTAGTACCACTATATAAATAGTGTGAAAGGTGTAGAGGGTTTGAAACTCTTCATTAGAGAGAGAGAGTACATGAATTTTTGAATTTCTAATATGGGGGGCTTAGCGCTTAGTTGGACTGGAAAGATGTAGAATGGTATGAGTTGTGCAACATTTAGAAGAAAAAAATCAAAGAATGGTGGAAGGAGGCGAGAGTACTCGTGTATATAAAATCACATGGATAGAGTGAAATTAATCTCTCTAGATGGGAGGTAGAAGATATATTATTTCATGTCATATGGAAAGGGCAAAACATGAGAAATGATCTAGGTCATAAGACCTAAGCGAGCAAAATAAGGATTGTGTGTGTCACATCAAACAAACAAAAATTTATTGGTTTTGGCAAACTTGGTAGATAATAATTTGAGTCAATTTCGGTTAATATTAGTACATTTTATTCTTCAACATAATTTATTTAGTAAATAAGGGCTAAATTTGATGGAGCGTGATATAACTAATTTGAGTGTGTAGAATCTGACTTTAGCATTAATATCACATTTGAAACTATTAATGAGGTTATCCATTAAATGAGGATCATAGGTATTATTATTATATTCAAACTTTCCATATATAATATTTTGAGTTATATGCATTCAAGGACTAATCTTCACATGAATTACTTACATTAAAACCTACATCCAATTATTAGTAATATTTTACTCAAGTTTCCCTTTAAAGTCCAATCATGTCATTTTAACTCAATTCAGCCAGTAATAAAGACTATACTAAGATAATTATTCCCTTTTATGACTAATAATATATCAATAAGATCATTACTAATATGTATGTGTTCATTCTCATTTAAATATTCATTAAATCTATTATTTGAAATGGATATATTATTTTTGATATTGACATTTATATGTATTAGTATTATTCATTATATGAAACTTTAAATCTCTAACATGACCATATATTATTATGTGAATATACACCTTTTATTTCACATGACATTAGTTCATTTCTAAAGTTAGCATAGTAGCTTCTTACATTATATTGGTTAGGATTTAATATACAAATTTGTCATTATTTACTATTCATTAGTATTAGCCATTTAAGCACTACACAAACTTTTTTTTACAATCCTAACAATTTCAAGGGTGAAAACAACATGTGCTTCACATTATACATTCTTAATATTTTTGTCAAGTCATATGATCCATATAAGTCCTTCTAAATCTATTATATGTTTGTACTAGGGTGTACCCTAAACCTTGTTTGAATTTTAAGTTAGGAACTATTCCCATTGATACCTAATTCAACGACTTGGGACTTGTAAGGATAGGATGTCAGTATTTAGAATGTTACAAGTGGAATTCGCAAGGGGATAATTCAAATGAGATTTTAAAAATGATGAATAAAATATTGTAAAAAACATAATGGATGACTAGATGTAATGTAGATGGAAAATAACTAAAAATTGAATGAATGTATGAGTTCATTATTATTAATGGATGGATAGTGTTTTGCTTTGGAATGGCATAAACTCATTTATTTAAGCCCCTCAACCCCCTAACAGTGTTTTTAAATCTTATTACACAAATAATGAGTTTTAAAATTTATATATTGATTTAACTCAGTTCCCCCTACAAGTAGGCATGTTCAAAGTAGTAGAGGTCTTCTCCACATGGAATTTTTTTCTTATGTGGAAGGACTATAGGCCAACAATAATATAAGTAAATAAAAGGAGATATGATTAGTATAAATTATAGAAAATGTTATTCCTAAACTAATCAATATACTAATTCATGACAACGATAAATCACTTTTCAAGTTATGAGGGAATATTGTCATGCAAATAACATACTAAAATGATCCAAGCTAAAATATTCCCACAAGGTGCTTATAATGGTATGTGTAACTATCTCTCTTTCCCTATAGATAGTAGAGGAGATCTATCCTAACTCATTCACTAACACTCTCATGTCTAGATCCCATGATTAGGGGTATAAAGATCACATATCTTTCTATTCAAGTATACCACTTCTATTAATAAAACCCAATAGATTTCTAACGTATAATCCTAACTTAAACCTTGAATTATGAAACACAATTAAATGTAGGAAATCATATAAATATATATTTAACATAAAATAATCATAAAATGTCACAAATCGTGTATTAATATTAAGATATGAATCAAGTTTAACATACTATGTCTTGGAGGCTACTCCCCATTGCCTTATAAATAAAAGGATACTCCTCCATGATTGAGTATTATAATAAATCAATACAAGCAACAATGAAGTTGATACATTCTATATGAAAATCTCTCCTAGAATTAAGTAGAAGGAATAAAGAGAATTCAAGTGGTGGATGAAGTCCAAGCCTATTGAGGAATAGTTGGAGACCATTCCCCTTCCTTCTTCTTGGATCTGGATCGCTAGGTCTTTAATTCCAAGTAGAAGAACAAAGACGCCAGATTGTGGTGATGGGAATTCCCTTTGTAGTTACCCCTCACTCCATGATGATTGAAATTGTCCATAATGTTTCTCTTGGGTTATTGCACATGCAAATGGCCTAAAATAATCGTGGATCCCCTGTCAAAATCTCAATGTAATATTTTATACATCCATGCAAATTCTGGGTTTGTACACAAAAGTGCGCTCCCTACACGATGTATGAGGGGCATGACATAGAGTGTGAGGTGACTTTGTGCATGCTTTGTTTGAGTCATTGTCAATCAAAATAGCATGTATATTGGAGGTAGTCATGCTTCACAAAAGTTGGTGTTGGGTCAATGAGGATCTAGAACTGTGACGTCCCCGGATTTTCTAAAACTTAATCTGATGTGTGACGTCAAAATTGAAACCCTCACCTCAGCGAGAATCCCAATTTAAACATCCCACATGAGGCTAAGAAGAAGAAAATCAGAGGAAGTCAGAAGGAAACGCAGTAGCACATGTACATGAACAATAATAAACCATACACACATGTTCACCATTCAACATATAATTACAACATGAATTGTTACAACATTTGATATTACATATTGAACAGCAAACTTAAACATATACACGTACTACATCTAAACAACAGGATCTTAAGACAACAGGTCCACCTGTACATCAGCTCGCTACACAACTCTCACTATCCTGGATCTTCAAGAGCATAACCACAACCTAAACAAAAAGATTACATGCGGTACACGTCAGCACAATATTTCATGAATATTGTACTGAGTACGCCTACGTGTCTTTTTATATACCTCTCATCATATCTTGGCAATAAGATAAAACTTATATACTTGGCAGTAACAGAAGAATATAAGAAAAACGTATACTTGCACAAAGATATTCATTAACAAAAGAGAACACATATTTTAAACTCATTTTTCCATTATATACTCATGCATCTGCCTACCAATGGGATAGATGCTTTATGGCCTCATGATCCGCTTACCAAAGAGATAGATCATTTCATATGGTGATCCGCTTACCAAAGAGATAGATCACCTTTAAGCACTACGCTTACCAAAGAGATATAGTGCTTTCATATAATGGAACAGATATATTATGTTTCATGTGTTCATAGCAATAAATATGGAAAATCAAGCAACATAGCATACGAGAACAATCATTTCAATCAATACCATATGCCAAGTATTTTACTACTCATATAACACAAGCATATTGTATAATAAGCCAAGTAAGAGGTAATGGCGTACCTTCCAAAGAGACATCCTAATCACCACATATATTCCTGATATCAACTATATCCTTGATTAAACCTGATTAAGATAAGATCATACACTATCATCAGGTTCTCATCATATTACATCTCGTCTTTACCCTAATCGTGTTCATATTAGGGTTTGCTTACTCATTGGATTATTCTCTTTATTACTTGTATCCTTGTCTTGGGATTATCTTACTGATGTCATATTACAAATTAGGATACATAATCTAAACATTAGGTTCCATATTATTATTTATACATATTAACCCTAAGTTGCATGTATTACTCAAATTAGGGGTACATCACATGTATTACGGGTCATCTTCATGTAACAGGGATTCTTTGCATCATCTTGATCTCATAATTAAAACTGAGGTTCCAAATATGGATATGAGCTTACTCTATAAATTTCATCATTTATTGAGCATGTGTGTATTTAATACATTTTATTTAGGGTTATAAGCCCTAATTAGACATATTAAGCAAATTACATGATTTCGTGCATCAACATCATGATTACAGACATCATATGGGTTAAAAACATTATTATGGAGTTACTAACATTTTCCCATAATTTTATATCATCTTTTGATATTTATTATCCATTAAACGATCATTACACATATTTCATGATATCACTGAGATTAATGCTTCAAAAGCCTGATATTATATTTTTATTGTGTTCTACTCATCTTTCTGAGAATTTTGGTATATTAATTGTATTTTTCTGAGCATCGAGCTAATTTCTACGAATTATTGAAGATATGCTCATTTACTGAAATTGTGTGGCCAATCGGCCGCTGACACGTGGCCATCTTGGGCGCGGCTCCTAACTCACGTTGAGCCGGCCGGTTCAGGGTTGGTTCTCTTGATTTGGACGGACCGCCCGCTACCTCACGTTCTCACGCGATCAGTCCCGAGCGGGACTCTGCTCTCGCGATACAGCCGGGCGTGGACAGACGCTACGGCCGTGGTGCCGGGTCGCAGCGCCGACGCTTGCCCCTATCCTCTGCCTTCCACCGCAGCCAGGTCCTCTGGCGAGTAGTCCATGGAGCTAGGCTGCTCCTAGTTAGCTTCTAGGACCACCCACACCACCGACATCGATCAGTCCCCTAGCTGCTGCCGCCTGGGCTGGACTCCGGTGAGGACTCAATGGATCTCAGATGCTCTCTACCCTCTTCTAAGGCTGTCGTCGGATTCGTCCCTTCGACGTTGTGCTTCTACGATGAAGGACTCCTCGTTCTCAACATATGAAACACAGACTTCCCCAATTTCATGCTTTTCTGCGGTGTGAGCAACGACCGCTTCTTTTCCGCTGAGCTCCTTCGAAACCAGAATCCTGGGGAGCTCCTTCAGTTCACTTCTTCCTCATGATCTGTTCAGGCGCTGCTACACCACTTTGCTTCCAAGACATGAGTGTTGCCATGAGTGGTGGCTCTAGAGGTCGTGAGCAGATTAGAGAACCTGCCGAAGCTACCTTCTCTCAAGCGTCGTCGTGGGTTCAGATGCCGGCGACAGATTCTAAGGAGTGGTCCCCCATACATCTTCTCAGGCCCTGCCATGGTGATGACAGCCTCCACCCAGATCGGCTCTAGAATGAGTCCTCAACATGATGCCTACCCCGTCGTTACCCTCTTCACGCCACCAGTAGTTTGCGGTGGAGAGATGAGGGAGATCGACCTCTCAACTCGTTTAACCCAGATTCATATTACGTGGTTGACGGGTCATAGAGAGTCTCTAGACTACCAATGGTAACTGCCCCAGCCTCTCGCTCCTTCAGTCACACGATCACTGATCGTGGATGTGACAACGTGCTCTTTTCCTACTCCATGATATCAGAACGGTTTCGAGGAGGCTAAACATCTTTCTTCCGTAGGATCATTCCTATCAAAGGGTGTGGATCAGAGTGCTAACTAGGCAAGACCGTGGCACTCCACAAAGAAAAACATAGACCATCCAAAACGTATGTGATGTTAGTTTGATTAACAACTTAGTCTAAGGTGGTAAAACCTTGTTCGTCAATCACCAAATATTTTCATAACTTTACCATTTTCAAGCTTACTTAACCTCTATTAGGATCATTCCAAATTCACCTAATTTGGGACTTAGCTTCCTGACCA
Organism: Alisma plantago-aquatica; assembly: GCA_963693085.1. Classification (NCBI taxonomy): domain Eukaryota; kingdom Viridiplantae; phylum Streptophyta; class Magnoliopsida; order Alismatales; family Alismataceae; genus Alisma; species Alisma plantago-aquatica. The sequence goes on along the minus strand of OY856411.1, from coordinate 816,169,836 downwards.
CTCAAGCTACCTTGTACATGAATTTGGTGTCAAATATCGACTGGTCATGAATTTACTTATGTCATTAGACATTTAAAGATTCCAAAAGTCCACTCCATCACATCCTACACACCTTAAAAACAAATTCCGTCCTCGGAATTAAGCCAAAAATCCACTTTGTCACATCATATACACCTTAAAAGAACTTTCGTCCTCGAAAGTACACCATACTCATACTTCCAAGGAAAACCCTATCTTGCTCTCATCCATATGTATGCACTATTCTATGTGTAAAAAAAAAAATCCGCAAAGGTTACCTTGAACCATGTATCCAAAGCACTATTAGGGGGGTTTTACAACCATCTTGGTGCACAAACACTCCATAGAAGGCTCGACCAAGGGTTTAGAAACTCTGGTTATATCATTTCATATCTCATATGTTAGATTTTCTTCCTTATCTTTATCCATGCATTAGGGTTTCTACATCATATTATCATGTTCTAAAGGAGTTAACTAAGATTAACTCGTGCAACAAGGTTTCATTAACATTTTATTGAGCTCAGTTGTTAGAACATATTCCACATTAACATGTGCCTTTTAGGAGGGAGTTAACTATAATTAACTCACTTTATCCCTCTAGATCATACCAAGATGTCATAATCGTCATGTTGTGCTAATTATCAAACTATATTCTTCATCTTTATTAAGCACTAAGATTAAAACATCATGTAACATATTATATTCATATGATCTTATTTCATCGCTCATTATCAATTACACATTTACTAGTGACTTCATCACAAGATTAATTAACAAAATCACATCATCATTATAATTCATGTGTATGGTTAACCTTTTATGCATTGCCATTTATTAAACCATCTCTAGGTTGCCATCATATCATGTCTATATATCATGTCATCGAGATTAGATCACATGCTTACATATATTATATCATGGTTGTGCTAACAAACTTATACAAGTGGCTCGTGAAACATATATTAAAACTTCATCTAGTCCAATTGAGGTTCTCATGACCCGTACCATGAGGGTAGTACCATGCTCAGTCTCTCTGAGCCAACTCAACTCAATGAGTATCTCACATGCATATACTTTATCTTTCCTCTGTGATCTAGGGTTATCGAATTACCTCATTGGCACTAGCGGATAGCTTTACAAGCTCTAGCCACATAAGCACAAACCAAGACATGCTATGACATCCTCTTCATAGGTCTCTACCCATGAGACATGCTTACCCAAAACTCTCTTATACATGCAACCACTAGATTCCTATGCGGGAAACCACCAACCCGAGCATGAGGCTTCACAGAAACTAAGATAGCTACCTCCTCCAGGGTCTTGGGCTCTCTCCCTCACCCAGATGGCAGGCACTCATATTGATATTCACATGCACATATATAACGAGCCTCTCTCTGACTCTAGGGTTTGGTCCTCCCAAGGACATCTAGGGTTCGAGACAACTATAGGAATCATGCATAAAGCAACTCATCTCAATCACTCAGGAGTAGTCTAGTTTAGGACATATCATATCACATATCTCAGAATTCTCATATCTTGGAGTTTAGGTTCTCTAACCTTCTCCCAATGGGTCTCACTCTCTCTGGAGTTAACCCTGAAATTGGTCCCAACACTAGAGGTCCTCCTTTGTAAAAGAGCCTGAGGCCCATGCTGACTCACAACTTGTCTTAACTAAACTTATCTTATCTCATAAAAGAACTCATACTTGCATCATCAAAACTTATCTCAAATCCTCAAACTAAACTTGAGTCCTCAAAGAAAAACATAAATCATCTTAAGTCTTCTATATAAGACGTACATCATAGCTTATTTCATCTATTTCCATCTATCATATATTCCAAACAAGGCTCTAGACATCTAATCTAGAACTACGCTCTCTTCTAGACTGATGTCATTCACTTTCACATAGGTTGCATGACCACCTCCTACTCGTACATGTGTGGGGACACATTTTTATAATACATATATATAATAAAATATTATATAGTTTTTCTCCGATAAAACAAGCGTCAGAGAAAACTACCAAGGTTCGACCCGATTGGAATCAAAAACCAAAACCAGAAACGTGTGTCCCACACATAGTAGAGAGTCCAGTGTCATGAAAACTAATGAAAAGGGTGAGAACATGGTGTAGACTAGTGTAGCTACTCTAGACAACGAGCGCCATATGTCTAGGGTTTCTCTTCCCTTGATGCACGTCATTTCCAATTAGTGCAACGTCCCATACCGCTGCACTACAAGGAAAGAACGACATCTAAGGACTTGCTACTCAACAAGCACCAGTCTAGACCTAGTTCTCGGACATCTAGGTGCTAACCTAGAGGTTAGGTCAGATCTAGTCTCTAAAAGATGACTAATCTAACCCTAAAAGATTATTAAGTTCAAGGTTCTTTAGTTTTGTGTTGCATAATGAGCAAATGTCAGGCTTTGCTATTGTAACCTGGCTCTGATACCACCTGTGACGTCCCTGGATTTTCTAAAACTTAATCTGATGTGTGACGTCAAAATTGAAACCCTCACCTCAACGAGAATCCCAATTTAAACATCCCACATGAGGCTAAGAAGAAGAAAATCAGAGGAAGTCAGAAGGAAACGCAGTAGCACATGTACATGAACAATAATAAACCATACACACATGTTCACCATTCAACATATAATTACAACATGAATTGTTACAACATTTGATATTACATATTGAACAGCAAACTTAAACATATACACGTACTACATCTAAACAACAGGATCTTAAGACAACAGGTCCACCTGTACATCAGCTCGCTACACAACTCTCACTATCCTGGATCTTCAAGAGCATAACCACAACCTAAACAAAAAGATTACATGCGGTACACGTCAGCACAATATTTCATGAATATTGTACTGAGTACGCCTACGTGTCTTTTTATATACCTCTCATCATATCTTGGCAATAAGATAAAACTAATATACTTGGCAGTAACAGAAGAATATAAGAAAAACGTATACTTGCACAAAGATATTCATTAACAAAAGAGAACACATATTTTAAACTCATTTTTCCATTATATACTCATGCATCCACCTACCAATGGGATAGATGCTTTATGGCCTCATGATCCGCTTACCAAAGAGATAGATCATTTCATATGGTGATCCGCTTACCAAAGAGATAGATCACCTTTAAGCACTACACTTACCAAAGATATATAGTGCTTTCATATAATGGAACAGATATATTATGTTTCATGTGTTCATAGAAATAAATATGGAAAATCAAGCAACATAGCATACGAGAACAATCATTTCAACCAATACCATATGCCAAGTATTTTACTACTCATATAACACAAGCATATTGTATAATAAGCCATGTAAGAAGTAATGGCGTACCTTCCAAAGAGACATCCTAATCACCACATATATTCCTGATATCAACTATATCCTTGATTAAACCTGATTAAGATAAGATCATACACTATCATCAGGTTCTCATCATCTTACATCTCGTCTTTACCCTAATCGTGTTCATATTAGGGTTTGCTTACTCATTAGATTATTCGCTTTATTACTTGTATCCTTGTCTTGGGATTATCTTACTGATGTCATATTACAAATTAGGATACATAATCTAAACATTAGGTTCCATATTATTATTTATACATATTAACCCTAAGTTGCATGTATTACTCAAATTAGGGGTACATCACATGTATTACGGGTCATCTTCATGTAACAGGGATTCTTTGCATCATCTTGATCTCATATTTAAACTGAGGTTCCAAATATGGATATGAGCTTACTCTATAAATTTCATCATTTATTGAGCATGTGTGTATTTAATACATTTTATTTAGGGTTATAAGCCCTAATTAGACATATTAAGCAAATTACATGATTTCATGCATCAACATCATGATTACAGACATCATATGGGTTAAAAACATTATTATGGAGTTACTAACATTTTCCCATAATTTTATATCATCTTTTGATATTTATTATCCATTAAACGATCATTACACATCTTTCATGATATCACTGAGATTAATGCTTCAAAAGCCTGATATTATATTTTTATTGTGTTCTACTCATCGTTCTGAGAATTTTGGTATATTAATTGTATTTTTCTGAGCATCGAGCTAATTTCTACGAATTATTGAAGATATGCTCATTTACTGAAATTGTTACCTCTATTGGCCAATCGGCCGCTGACACGTGGCCATCTTGGGCGCGGCTCCTAACTCACGCTGAGCCGGCCGGTTCAGGGTTGGTTCTCTTGATTTGGACGGACCACCCGCTACCTCACGTTCTCACGCGATCAGTCCCGAGCGGGACTCTGCTCTCGCGATATAGTCGGGCGTGGACAGACGCTACGGCCGTGGTGCCGGGTCGCAGCGCCGACGCTTGCCCCTATCCTCTGCCTTCCGCCGCAGCCAGGTCCTCTGGCGAGTAGTCCACGGAGCTAGGCTGCTCCTAGTTAGCTTCTAGGACCACCCACACCACCGACATCGATCAGTCCCCTAGCTGCTGCCGCCTGGGCTGGACTCCGGTGAGGACTCAATGGATCTCAGATGCTCTCTACCCTCTTCTAAGGCTGTCGTCGGATTCGTCCCTTCGACGTTGTGCTTCTACGATGAAGGACTCCTCGTTCTCAACATATGAAACACAGACTTCCCCAATATCATGCTTTTCTGCGGTGTGAGCAACGACCGCTTCTTTGCCACTGAGCTCCTTCGAAACCAGAATCCTGGGGAGCTCCTTTAGTTCACTTCTTCCTCATGATCTGTTCAGGCGCTGCTACACCACTTTGCTTCCAAGACATGAGCGTTGCCATGAGTGGTGGCTCTAGAGGTCGTGAGCAGATTGGAGAACCTGCCGAAGCTACCTTCTCTCAAGCGTCGTCGTGGGTTCAGATGCCGGCGACAGATTCTAAGGAGTGGTCCCCCATACATCTTCTCAGGCCCTGCCATGGTGATGACAGCCTCCACCCAGATCGGCTCTAGCATGAGTCCTCAACATGATGCCTACCCCGTCGTTACCCTCTTCACGCCACCAGTAGTTTGCAGTGGAGAGATGAGGGAGATCGACCTCTCAACTCGTTTAACCCAGATTCATATTACATGGTTGACGGGTCATAGAGAGTCTCTAGACTACCGATGGTAACTGCCCCAGCCTCTCGCTCCTTCAGTCACACGATCATTGATCGTGGATGTGACAACATGCTCTTTTCCTACTCCATGATATCAGAACGGTTTCCAGGAGGCTAAACATCTTTCTTCCGTAGGATCATTCCTATCAAAGGGTGTGGATCATAGTGCTAACTAGGCCAGACCGTGGCACTCCACAAAGAAAACCATAGACCATCCAAAACGTATGTGATGTTAGTTTGATTAACAACTTAGTCTAAGGTGGTAAAACCTTGTTCGTCAATCACCAAATATTTTCATAACTTTACCATTTTCAAGCTTACTTAACCTCTATTAGGATCATTCCAAAGTCACCTAATTTGGGACTTAGCTTCATGACCACTCAAGCTACCTTGTACATGAATTTGGTGTCAAATATCGACTGGTCATGAATTTACTTATGTCATTAGACATTTAAAGATTCCAAAAGTCCACTCCATCACAAGAACAGTGTACTCGTGTATGCAAACAACATGTTGACTATTAGTAGTTTCCCCTTCTATCATGGAAGCATGACATGTGAAGGACCAGCCTTATGTTTCACCTAATTTAAAAGCTCAATTTTTTCTATGTAAAGTCCACATTTTTGGCAGTGTGCCCTATCTAAGTCCATTCAACTTCCATGTTTCAAATATGTATCTATGAGACATTTGTGTTACGAAACTATGAAACAAGAAATATAATCCTCAAAGTCATGATAATAATAAAAATTAAGATGTAATGAAGCCCAATTAGGACAACAATCACATACAAAAATCAAAAGAAGTTGATACGAAAAGGGTCTATATAAATAGACCCTAAATCAATATTTTATGGGTTAGATAGAATGGGCTCACGAGTGTAGGCATATCCATTACAATCCTATTTTTCATCAATCGGAACGACAACTAGACATGCATATCATGCCCACAACTCAAGCAATTAAAATGTGTTTGCATCCAAAATTAATTAAAATTATACTTTTAGTTTATGTTGGATTTAGATACTAGATTTTTTACTAAAAAGTGGATCCAAAACGTATATTATTGTATCCAACTTTGATCTACCAGAGTTTGGAGTCCATGTTGGTTTTACATTGGGATAAGATTTCCAAATTATTAGTCGGACTGAATACCAACTTTACTTCTTATAGAACACATATTCATACATTGAAGATATTTGCCAATTATTATTGTAGGGTTAATGTGACTGTAAAATTTCCCCTGTTATGATGAATTTAAACTGTAATGACCCCGCCTCCCGGTAACCCCCAATTAAGGGAGACCCGAAGGTCAGAGTCGTTATTCAGTTAACAGGATCAAAGGTACGACAAATAATCAATAATAAATATGAAATTCTACCCACTAACTGGAATTTGGTATAAAATTAAAACTTTGCTTACCTTTGAAAACTTTAGAAATCTATCTATCCAGAGCTTGAATTATCCTATCTAATCCTCCTTGCACTTTATTTCTTATTTCCACAATGTGTCACTTTACTGTTTGTTCTTTCAATTGTTGTTCCTAAAACGCCGAAAAACAAAACGTCGGTCAGTATATCGAAATATACTGGTATGTGGGAACAACCAAAAACTTGCAAATATGACTAACAATTTAATAATCACAATCAAATTAATTAACAAGCCAAATTTCACTTTTCAGTATGACATTCTCCACCGCTTTTGCCCTAACCCTGGCATACCCACCTTAGGGTTCCCTTTTCCAATGACTTAAGGCCACCTTCTCAATCCCGAGCTTGGTGCCTAAGGGTCACCCCTCATGGTGCCCACTAGTCATGCAATATCATAGGCCACCTTCTCATTCTCGAGCTTGGTGTCTGGGGTTACCACTCAAGGTGTCCATTGGTCTACCCATCTGGGCCAGACCTTTGGCATCATCCATCAGGGTGGCAGGTAGGTGCGAGAATAAATACTTCTATTTTTAATGTGATAATCATAGTAACTTTATGATTTGCAAATATGAACATCCAACAGATAATTTGCATTCAATGCGATTAACCATTCGGAACATCCGCCGGAAACTAAGGTGGTTATTCATAATTAACCACATACCTGTTAAGCAGATTGAATGCAGAAATAACCATTCAAGAATACAAGCAAGTATGCACAGGTTGGTCCTGAAAAGACATCCAATATTCTATATCATGGATATGGTATACAAATCTAATAGACCTAATGTTCCCGAGGTTTACTAGCCCTTCTTAGGGTTTTGAGTATAATTAGGGTTTCACTTCCTTTTTATTACTTTTACCTTACTTTTATCAAATATCTATCAAACCCTAATTATCTTTTCTTATTTTCCATTAAGGTCCTTAAGATCAGGTTTGGACCACGAAAACCCCAATTATTCATCTATTCATCACAAAAGATGTTAAGGTTATCCTTTAACAATATTTAATCTTATTTTTAGATTAACAACACTATTATCTATCAATTAAGTCCATCAAGACTCTTTTCATTAAAGCTACTATTTTAATCCTTTTAATCCATGGCAAACTCATTATAAGCATTTATCATCAATTCATAGTTCATTATGATCGAATCCACATGTGAACTCTATTTATCATTAATTCCATCTTTATTCATTCAAAAACCCTAATTACTACATTTAGGGTATTTATCCACAAATTAAGAACTTTAATACTCTAATAGCTTAGATTCAACATATTTCAACTCCAATCATCAAATTGATCAATTAAAGCCATTAATAATCACATTCACTAAAATTTGGGTTTCAAGGCCCATTAATGCTTATTTATATGCATGAACTTCTAAATCAAACCAATTACGTGTAAGATTCATCTTTTTCAAACTTAATGTATCTTTGATCATTAACAGGTTAATACCAACTCTAATCATCCATTATACCCTACGAATCACATTAATTATATCAAAATAGGATTTCTTAAACATTTTTACATTAAAGTTAATAACTTTCATTACTTTTCGAATTGCAACCATCATTAATCTTCAAATAATATTTAATGGTCTCTCCTCGATTTTTTGAGCAACTTTCATGTATAAAGTGCATCTATCCGAGCTACGGTTGAGGAGATATGAATTTAACAAGAATCACTTACTTTGGACCAATAGAAGGCTGCCACGTAGGCCTTGCCATGCAACGATGCTTGGTTGCTTGGGAAACATTTCGAAAAGACTGAAATGCCCTTGGTTAAGAGGATTGCTTCTTTAGAACGCGGAGGGCAGAAACATCCAAAGGGTCTTTCCTTTCTTCTTCCTCCAGCAGCTCGACGGTTGCCGCCCTAGCCGCCGTGTGCAGGGCTTCTCGAGCCTGCCTCCTCCTCTTTGGTGCCCACGGTCCTCCGCCGATGGCCGCCTAAGCTCCCCTGGCCCTAGGCACACCTAGAGCACTACCCAGGTCGTGGTTTAAACTGCTAGTGCACGAGCAATGCTGCTTCCAAGAACGACCGTCGTTGCAACCTCATAGCTGCAGTTGCGTGAAGTCAGGGGTCGATGGGTGGTATCCAAACGACCCTAGGTGGTCGTGGAGGTCTCCTACCTCAAGAAAGACCACCAAGCACACCCACGTTGCTCCAGGGTTAGGTCCATACCCTTGTTTAGGGTTTACACGTAAGGAAGAAGGAAAAGAGTGTGGGATCTTTCTCCCTCTCTCTTGGACTCGAACTAGGGCTTTACCCCTTTATATAGGGTGGGGTATGAAGCCCTAAGGCGTGCCTCATGAGGACTCAAGTCCCATCTCGAAAGGAAATACACTTTCCTTGGTTGGGAAGCAACCATCTCTCTCTCTTCGTTAACTTTTATTTCCTTGATATTCCTTGTTGCATGGATATTTAGGAATTCGATATTCCTCTTTCTTATCCTCTTTAATCTTGTATTTTAATTCATTGGCCTCGAAATTATATTCTCCTCACATAATTCCATTAATTATGTATTCCCATTATCCTTATTTTGCAATTTTGGTATTTTCTGTTTCTTTCCTCTTTATTGGGACTCCTTGGATCCCAAGAAACTCTATTATTTCAAAATCCTTTTTATTGGATACTCATTATCCTTCTAGATGCATCTAAATGCATTATTCTTCATTATCATGCATATCTCTTATTAAAATATTTCTTTTTGAGGATTTCTCTTTATTTCTTCTTTATTTTTCCTCATTGGTATTCCTTTTATCAGTAGGAATCCTTGGAATACGAAATTCCACCAAGAAGAACTCAATTATACCTCTTTTCACTTGTTTTCCACATTTTATCATTATTTTCAATTTCTTTATTAATAAAGAAATAGTTTATTAATCTTTTCTTTTCTTATTGCTTTCCTTTGCAACTTTGGACTCCTTGTAACCCAAGGAACCCATGTGGCACGAAATCCAACTTTGGATTAAATTCTTTACCTTCTAGAGGTTTCCACAACTTACTTTTCTCTCTTTCTTAATTAATTGAATTTCCTTGATATTGGGCCCAATAGCCAATAAAGCCCACAATACAATCATCAAGGCTATTGTAAATGAAATTACATCATTATTTATCCAATATGAGAGTTTTCATTTCTCATCAGATGAACCCAAAATTGGGGTTGTAACATCCTTCCCCTCTTATAGGAATTTTGCCCTCAAAATTCCACCAAGCAAACAAACAATTCAGGATAAGCCTTTCATATGTCCATCATGGCTCCCATGTGGTCTTACCCTTTTCCATGGTGCTTCCCAAGAACCTTTATCATCTCATAATCTTCCATATGAGCTCTTTCTTACCTTGGTATATCATACCCTCATAGGTGACTCAGGACATTTCAGCCTCCCAAAAAGCCGAATAGGTTCAGGGCTCAGCACATGGCTTGGGTACCTCACATAGTGCTCTAGATCGAACTCATGGAACACCTCTATTCATCACATTATCCTGAGGGGTAAACACAACCATCTCCACCAATCCATTTCAAATGGACCCATATATCGGGGACTCAGTTTTCTCAGCTGTAGCTTAGAGGGGTCGGATTTTCACATCACATATTCTCCCATAGTGAATTGCATGTCAGTCTACTTTACATCATCTCGTGACTCACGTCACCATTGGGCTCTCTCTCTCGGCCATTGCACGATCACATCGACTTCATCTACACACACTATGGTTCTTTTCTGACCTTTGTGAGGCCTTCTTCACCAACATCATCTTAATGAAGTGGTGACCGACACAACCTCTCTATAAGACTTCTTGCATCCCGATAAAGGCTATGGTGGTTAACATCACATCTTTAAGAACTGTCTCTAGGTATCACCCTGAATCAGCACATATGCTCTCATCAGACCTTCTAGTCTGGATCATACTGTCCATTAGTATGGGGTGATAAACTGTGCTATCATCAAGTTCTTCATGTATCCACTTCCCCCTCATGGAAGTGAACCTTGGTCATACCCAAAAACTTTTGAACTCGCATCATGATGTGGTTGAACCATCTTTCTTTCTTAAGTAGTTCAACCGAATTTGTCCCTTGACAACACTCCTTTCTTTCTCATGTCATCTAGGTAAGGCGATCTACCATAACCCCTATTACATCTTGATATTTCTTGTTCAAGGGGAGACTTACCACAACACCCATAGAGGTGAACTCCCATTCCCTCCCGGGGACTCTTTATCCTCTATGTCAAAGCACTGGGTTACTGGTGTTCGTCCTTCACCCCCGGCTTGCATGGCCACATGCTACATGCAACTTCGTATTAAGCATTCAAGATGCTACTATCACTTACTATCTTTGTAGTATCACGGTGTATGGTGATCTTAAAACCATGATCTCCTGTATGTCATGATTCCTCAAGATCGATACCTCAGAACTCTAAACCACTCTCATCATGATTTTATTACCTTCCTATCCAAAGAAGTGTATCTGAGGTTCTATCACCATCCTTTCACTACATCAAGGACTAAACTGGCTAACCAAACAACCATTAACTTGTTCAACATATCTTATTACAACTATGTGTTAGCCAAAACTCATCTTCTTTCCAAACTTAGGGTTAGTCGAACAACCTCAACCTCTTCTAGCCTCTAGTTAAACTAGGCAGCTATATCTCAACTAGAGCATTCATTACCACTTCACCTCCTTAGGTGTCAGGTAATGTTGAAGACATACACCTCCACATATTCCACTTATCATCTCATCTCAAACTCTAATTTTGTCTTCATCAAGAAACTCTGAGCTCATCCTCATGGTGATTCAACTCAACTTTGCATAACTTGCAAATTCCACATAGCTCATGATAAAACATCCTCACAAGATGATTTCCTTACTACTCTTAGTGTTTGTAAACCATCCATGTATCATTCACTCCACAAAGGTATGTTATCATTTCTATCCTTATACCTTGTGGCAACGTTCCAACTTCCATCATATTTTATCCTTGGTGTAAGGAATGCATATTGTCCTATCTCTCACTCCCATAACAAAAGGAAATAAGCATTTGGCTGCAGTCCAAATACAGAGTTCTTCCTATTCCAAGAGTAGAGATGGTACATACCACCTTGCCAGTACACCTTTAAATCTAAGTTGAAACGTGCCACATATGTCTCAACATCACATTCATCTTGACATCAATTACTTCCAAGGAGAACTGGTCTCAACCCTACTTGGTCTAAACACAATCCTTGGTCGTCTCCTCTAGGTCTATAGGGTGTCGGCACTTTTGGGGTCATCCCTGTTCCCTTATGCATCCAGAGAGTGCCCTATTCATCTGCCCTTTGGGTCCCATGAGTTCATGAAGGTGATCAATCTCCTAACCCATGGCCCTCAGACAATGATAGCTATTACCTCCCGTCCCTATGGTCATGTGCAACTAGGGAATTAGGAAACTCCTTCTTCCATTGGTCTTATCCCTACCTGAACCTAGGATAGACTTAGGATTCCATTATAGTACATGTCCAACTTATAACCTTACCCAAGCCTTCATCATCTCTCTCTACATTCTCGACTGACTTTCATCCCTTCAGAGGGTCATGGCACCCTGCCTACCTTGGTCAGGCCCCATACTGGTTACCCCCATGGTAACACATCCACATGCACTTAGAGATGGTTATCTATGGGTCTACATGTTCATTCTCATACCATGTACTTTTCACTTAGCTTCTCAAGATCCTAAGAGACCTCTTTAGGTCTCCACAAACCCACAAACTGGTACACACCTTACCAAAGGGTCCCTCTCCCAGGATGGGAGGAAACTACAACTCTTGACAACAAGGTCACAAACATCCTTAGGGTTTATATTCACATGAGCATGCTTAACCTAGCAGCTACTAGGGAACAAGTAAACCACCTATTAAACCATGCTAGGTCATACTTGTTCTCTTTCCTCAACATTAGACCAACTTAGGCGTGAATGGTTCATCAAACATACCCTTAACTTAAGGGGTTTCCTTTACCTCTACACATGAGGAGTACCATGCTCGAAACTATAGAGACTCAAATCTCATCAGGAGCATCGGATACACTACTTCCCCTCTTAGGCCTAGGAACCCTAGGTTCTCCTTTAGATATCCAACTGCATGCTCAAACTCTTAACCACGAGTCAAACATGTCCAAGGTATGTAATGTACTCCCATGATCCTTTTATATGAGAAACACCCCAGAGTTGAGTCCTCCTCAAGGACAACCAACTAGGTATAAAGCCTCCTCAGGGTCTGAATCACTCTTTATCCCATCCAATAGGTAACAACTTATACCATGGGTACTATAAGCATCATCCTCTCTCTAGGGTTTGGTTCCTCTAAAGGGAACCAAGATATCATCAACCTCCAGGAATCAAGCATAAGGCAACCCCCTATCATCCTCGTAGGTCGCATCATCCTCAACTCCCCACTGTTCCTCACATCTCGGGGTTTTAGGTTTCCAACCTTCTTGCTTGGTTCCTTCTTTCTAAAGCTAACTCCACATCCAGTCATACTACTAGAGGTCATCTCTTCATGAAGGATCAAGCTCACAGGCATACCTCTACGTAGGTGAAGCCTATGCTCAAACTTAGGTTTGCTCAATATCATTCATAGCCCTTTATGCTTATTCCATGATCCCTTAACCCGAGTTTCATCAAGCTATACCCTACTTGCCTAAGCCCATAGGGTAACTATAGGTTCTCTTCTAACCTCATCCATGAAGGAGCTATCCTTCTCTCTAGCATGCACGACCCTCTCCAGGGTTGGTCACCAAAGGTACTAGGTCATCTACCCTTTTATGGCATCCCAAAGGCATGTCCAACCAAACACTCGGTCAACTATGACATCTAACTCATCATGTGATCTCTCTCTCTAACCTTCACTTAGGGTTAGGGTTAGCATCATCCTCAAAGGATGTGCTAGGTATCTACTTTTAATGGAGGTCACTACCTCCAAGACTAACTCTCTCTACTCATCCTCCTGCCTAGGAGGTCTATCCTCATGTCTCTCCTGAGGGCAATGACAACTCGTGTCATACGACCTAAGCATGTATCTATTCTTTAGTTTACGCTTAATATATTAAGCTTATGTCGATGACATCTTATTTACATGATTTTCATTAATTTGGTGGAGGATTCCTTAGTCCTTATTAACCTTACCCATACCTCAAGAGGGTAAGGAGGAGAGAGAAAACCCTAATCCTTAAGGTCCTTAATAGAATTTGAGTTGAGAAGGGATGAACGAGATGAGAGAGTCCTAAAGGTGTCTTATTTCGAGTCATATCCTAAGACATCGGTCAGGCAGTCACACAATCTGGGAGTCCTCGTATTCTGACTAGCGGTGCGGAGGAAAATATTGCCAGCCCCCGAAAGTGATCCTTTTCTAGACACCTCAATCCTTTGGACAATCCTCTAATAACTCCCTTGGTTCTATGGAATTTGTAAAATTTAATAATTATTAATGATTAGATGAGGAACCTATGCTCTGATACCAATTGTAACGACCCTGCCTCCCGGTAACCCCCAATTAAGGGAGACCTGAAGGTCAGAGTCGTTATTCAATTAACAGGATCAAAGGTTCAACAAATAATCAATAATAAATATGAAATTATAACCACTAACTGGAATTTGGTATAAAATTAAAACTTTGCTTCCTTTGAAAACTTTGGAAATCTGTCTATCCAGAGCTTGAATTATCCTATCTAATCCTCCTTGCACTTTATTTCTTATTTCCACAATGTGTTACTTTACTGTTTGTTCTTTCAATTGTTGTTCCTAAAACGCTGACAAACAAAACGTCGGTCAGTATATCAAAATATACTGGTATGTGGGAACAACCAAAAACTTGCAAATATGACTAACAATTTAATAATCACAATCAAATTAATTAACAAGCCAAATTACACTTTTTAGTATAACATTCTCCACCGCTTTTGCCCTAACCCTGGCATACCCACCTTAGGGTTCCCTTTGCCAATGACTTAAGGCCACCTTCTCAATCCTGAGCTTGGTGCCTGGGGGTCACCCCTCATGGTGCCCACTAGTCATGAAATATCATAGGCCACCTTCTCATTCCCGATCTTGGTGTCTGGGGTTACCACTCAAGGTGTCCATTGGTCTACCCATCTGGGCCTGACCTTTGGCATCATCCATCAGGGTGGCAGGTAGGTGCGAGAATACATACTTCTATTTTTAATGTGATAATCATAGTAACTTTATGATTTGGAAGTATGAACATCCAACAGATAATTTGCATTCAATGCGATTAACCATCCGGAAAATCCGCGGGAAACTAAGGCGGTTATTCATAATTAACCACATACATGTTAAGCAGATTGAATGCAGAAATAACCAATCAAGAATTCAAGCAAGTATGCACAGGTTGGTCCTGAAAAGACATCCAATATTCTCTATCATGGATATGTATACAAATCTAATAGACCTAATGTGCCCTAGGTTTACTAGCCCTTTTTAGGGTTTTGAGTATAATTAGGGTTTCACTTACTTTTTTTTACATTTACCTTACTTTTATCAAATATCAATCAAACCCTAATTATCTTGTCTTATTTTCCATTAAGGTCCTTAAGATCAGGTTTGGACCACGAAAACCCCAATTATTCATCTATTCATCACAAAAGATGTTAAGGTTATCCTTTAACAATATTTAATCTTATTTTCGGATTAACAACACTATTATCTATCAATTAAGTCCATCAAGCCTCTTTTCATTAAAGCTACTATTTTAATCCTTTTAATCCATGGAAAACTCATTATAAGCATTTATCATCAATTCATAGTTCATTATGATTGAATCCACATGTGAACTCTATTTATCATTAATTCCATCTTGATTCATTCAAAAACCCTAATTACTACATTTAGGGTATATATCCACAAATTAGGAACTTTAATACTCTAATAGCTTAGATTCAACATATTTCAACTCCAATCATCAAATTGATCAATTAAAGCCATTAATAATCTCATTCACTAAAATTAGGGTTTCAAGGCCCATTAATGCTTATTTATATGCATGAACTTCTAAATCAAACCAATTACGTGTAAGATTCATCTTTTTCAAACTTAATGTATCTCTTTGATCATTAACAGGTTAATACCAACTCTATTCATCCATTAAACCCTATGAATCACATTAATTATATCAAAATAGGATTTCTTAATCATCTTTACATTAAAGTTAATAACTTTCATTGCTTCTCGAATTTCAATCAGAATTAAGCTTCAACTATATTTTTAGTGTACTCTCCTTGATTTTCTGAGAAACTTTCATGTATAAAGCGCATCTATCCGAGCTACGGTTGAGGAGATATGAATTTAACAAGAATTACTTACTTTGGACCAATAGAAGGCTGCCACGTAGGCCTTTCCATGCAACGATGCTTGGTTGCTTGGGAAACATTTCGAAAAGACTGAAATGCTCTTGGTTAAGAGGATTGCTTCTTTAGAACACGGAGGGTAGAAACGTCCAAAGGGTCTTTCCTTTCTTCTACCTCCAGCAGCTCGACGGCTGGCGCCCTAGCCGCCGCGTGCAGGGCTTCTCGAGCCTACCTCCTCCTCTCTGAGGCCCATGGTCCTCCTCCGATGGCCGCCTAAGCTCCCCTGGCCCTAGGCGCACCTAGGGCATTGCCCAGGTCACGGTTTAACCGTCTAGTGCATGAGCAATGGTGCTTCCAAGAATGACCATCGTTGCAGCCTCGTAGCTGCAGTTGCGTGAAGTTAGGGGTCGATGGGTGGTATCCAAATGGCCCGAGGTGGTCGTGGAGGTCTCCTGCCTCAAGAAAGACCACCAAGCACACCCACGTTGCTCCAGGGTTAGGTCCATACCCTTGTTTAGGGTTTACACATAAGGAAGAAGGAAAAGAGCGTGGGATCTTTCTCCCTCTCTCTTGGACTCGAACTAGGGCTTTACCCCTTTATATAGGGTGGGGTATGAAGCCCTAAGGCGTGCCTCATGAGGACTCAAGTCCCATCTCGAAAGGAAACACACTTTCCTTGGTTGGGAAGCAACCATCTCTCTCTCTCTTCATTAACTTTTATTTCCTTGATATTCCTTGTTGCATGGATATTTAGGAATTCGATATTCCTCTCCCTTATCCTCTTTAATCTTGTCTTTTAATTCATTGGCCTTGAAATTATATTATGCTCACATAATTCCATTAATTTTGTATTCCCATTATCCTTATTTTGCAATTTTGGTATTTTCTCTTTCTTTCCTCTTTATTGGGACTCCTTGGATCCCAAGAAACTCTATTATTTCGAAATCCTTTTTATTGGATACTCATTATCCTTCTAGATGCATCTAAATGAATTATTCTTTTTATCATGTATATTTCTTATTAAAATAATTCTTTTTGAGGATTTCTCTTTTATTTTTCCTCATTGGTATTCCTTTTATCAGTAGGAATCCTTGGAATACGAAATTCCACCAAGAAGAACTCAATTATACCTCTTTTCACTTGTTTTCCACATTTTATCATTATTTTCAATTTCTTTCTTAATAAAGAAATACTTTTTTTTAGGGCAAATGGATCGATTCATTACTTGTAAGCCATACGGCATCTACAATTTGAGTCAAAAATACAGCAAGAGCAAACAAAGATCAAGTTAACATCACTGCAACTCATATCGGAACGAGAAAAGAACGCTTCCGCATTGATTCTTCTTCCTTGATGCTGTCTTAAGCAGCTTTCCATGAAGAATTCCTTCGACTTGAGCGTGTAGTAGTGATAGAGATCATGGATCTGTGCCGTGCTCCGATGAATCATCTTCTCAAAGGAAGCCATATATCCAAGTAACAAAACAAGCCACAGCAACATGGAGGCACAAGCAAATAAATGTTGACAAGCAGTGAGCAGACCAACGCTGACAAGAAGCGAGCAAACCTTTATTAAAAATGACTGACAAAATGCCACCCCGACGTAGTAACACCGGCAGAATAACTGCCTTAACCTAATAAACTCAAAACCTACAAAGAAAATGAGAACACAGAAAGAGGGAAAGGGGCTCGAAGCCAGCAGGACTGTTGATCAGCAAGCCACCAGCACTACTTCAGATCCAAAGACCCGGGAAGAGGTTGCGGCTACAGCACAGCCGTCCCAAACCCCTCTGTATGCAAAACCCGCCCAGACCAGGGTAGGCGCTCCGCACAGACGATCCGGGCAAGAGGAGAAGAAGAAGACGCTGGGAGCCTCCGGCCGGAAGCAGATCGCAGGAATCGAGCCGAGGGGCAGACCCAGGGGGAGAGGGGTTGCGGCCGACCACCGCCGATGCCCCCTCCCCTGAGTCTGTAGCTGCAAAACTCCTCGCCCTAGATCGCTCTCTCAGTCTGGATGGTTAGCTAATATTGTGGGTTGATTTCTTAATAAAGAAATACTTTATAAATCTTTTCTTTTCTTATTGCTTTCCTTTGCAACTTTGGACTCCTTGGAACCCAGGGAACCCATGTGGCACGAAATCCAACTTTGGATTAAATTATTTACCTTATAGAGGTTTCCACATCTTACTTTTCTCTCTATCTTAATTAATTGAATTTCCTTGATATTGGGCCCAATAGCCAATAAAGCCCACAATACAATCATCAAGGCTATTGTAAACAAAATTACATCATTATTTGTACAATATGAGAGTTTTCATTTCTCATCAAATGAACCAAAAATTGGGGTTGTAACATACACAATGTGAACTGACATCTTTTTACAAATTGGATCATAATAAATGGAAAATATCTTCTATTTTTTTTACTTAAAATTTTAATTTTACAAACTTATATAATTCGTAAGATGAGCGTAGGTGTGAACCAAAAAATTGTGACATTTGACAAGATATTTACAAATCCTAAAGTTATGTAGTGGAAAAATCAACTCCCCATCCATGATATTCAACTAAATATACATATATTTTATTGTGTCATTAAAATCAACAAAATAAATATCACATGGAAGTTGTTAAACATTATTAAAGGAATTTTTCGTAATGTTAAAATTGGAACTTTGTACTAGAGTATTTTTTTCAAGGTTTTCCTCAATGAAATGAACTAAAAATATGACAGGGAAAAAAGATAATAGAAGAAGACATCTGAGGTCGAGTATCGAATCTACAAAATTCTTCATTCACTATTGGAAACAACAAAGTAGTACATGATAGACTAAAACATATTTTTGCCCTTTAGTGGCCACCATCTATATTTAGGAAGATTTTAATAATCAATAATATATATATGATATAAAGTTAATGCCATATGGTGCATTTAAGATATAATGGGAGACTAAATATCATCATTTCTAACATTCTCTTAGTGTTGTTAAGGGGTTGACTATTACTCATGCTTGTAAAAATGTAATATATTTTTGTTATTCGAACTTCATTTTTTTGTGACATAATTTATCTCAAAATTGACTCCTATGGATATTTTAGAGTGAAAGAAATTAAATGGGTTGTATTTGGGTGTATACTTTAGTATGAGGTTTCTAAGTTACTTGGTAAAACTATCACATTGGTTTTATTGGATGTTCTTTTACATGTGTGTCATGATTGTTGTGTCTTTATAGTAGATCATGAGCGTTGATCCTTAAGAAACTTTTGTGTTTATATCATGAGTTGTTATAGATTGTTTCTTTGCCTATGTCTAATTTCCCAAATTGATTTTGACACAAGCTCCAATAATCAGATGATGGCTTCAGGGGTAGAAATCTAGTTTTCTTATTTTTTGACATTTGATGCAAATAATTTGATGGATGGCATTAGGGATACGTTTATGTAGGTATGCGTTTGTGAATAATGTCTTATTGGCTCCTAATTGAATCATTTAAAAATTGGTTGCATATAGACACTTTAAGGAAATAGATGACCATCTATGATTTGTTGGGATCAAATAAATAGGAAATTACGAAAGAATTACATGTCACCTTCCGTCTATCCTTTTTTAAGAACATGCAATATTCTTCAATGATATGTTATTAACAACAATGTATCTACATTTGTAATTTTTATTGATATCTTTTATTTTGTAACAAGGTTATTACTATATTTAGAAGTGATTATTTAAGTGTAAAAGTAATAAATAGGATATGTAGATATCAGAAATAATAACTATCTTTGATAATAGCAATCTTGACCATAACACCATATGGCGTATGATTAAGTTATATTTTGAAAGTTATACCTTTATAGATAGCTCTTACTCATACACTTTGCAAATGTAACCACTCCTTTCCCTTTAAATGATCACATGAGATTACTTTTCAAAAGAAAATAGGATATGTCATTTATTTAGACCTAATCCACCAAAAGAATGTAGTGGTTATAAATTAAGATAAAAAAACAAAGTTAAAAAAAACTAGGTTCTTTATGTAACTTGAATAATATTACCTTATCAAATTAAAGTGATTTAAATTTTCAACTCAATGTCATGTGTTTTCTAATTTATATAATTGAAAGGTTAATCAATTCAAATTCTAGCATCTTGAATTATATAAATACATGGTATTATGAAAGAAAAATAACTAAAAGGAAATTATGAAAAAATAGCAACTTTTTTTATTATCTAGGAGACCCACAAGGATTGCATCGAGCTCAACCTTGGGGAGAGTTCACCATCCACACGGCTCTCTCCATGTAGTCTAGGGGGATTCAAACCCTAGTCACCTGGGTATGAGAGACCAGTCTAATCCAGTAGGCCACCACCTCGGTGGACAACAACAAAATTTCATTTTATAGTGTCACTATAATGGAATGTTATGGTTTATACAAGAATGTTTTTTTAACTATTGATAATTTCAAGAAATATTTGTTTTACAAAATATATACGATAAAATATTTGCTCAACATGAGTAAGTATTATGATGTATAGGTCAATAGTAAAATCAGAATCAAACAATCAATATATGAAAACAGTCTAGATTCTTGACTTTCCTCATAGATTGGGTAAGAAATTTTTTCCAAAACCATGGACACAATTGTAGGATCAATGGGCTCTAGAAGGGGTTAATAGAGATAAAAACACTTGCACAAGATTCATTATACCTTTAAATTACTTCAACACATAAGATTGCAAATATGGAATTTGAAGTGCAATTTAACATACATAGAAATGATGAGAGAGATTAAATAAGATCAAGAACAAGCTGTATAGAGTTGTTCCAATCTCAAAACTAGGAGAAAGTCAAACCACTTTACTTATATTCTATTATAATACATACAATAAGACCTTCCTTTTACAGGGAAACGAAACCTAGCCTTCCTTTTTAAGGACCAAAAGAAGCCAATAGCTTGAAGGAACAAACTTGGAATGTTGGGGACCAATAGGTGGAAAAATGATTGGTTCTAATCTCCAAACCTACCCTTCCTTTTTAAGGACCAAAAGGTGGCAACATAACTGTGCTGGGAAGCACATCTGTGATGGAGGAAAAACTACTTCATACAGAGTTTTCTACTGTGAATTCTTCATTTGAAGCACAACTGTTCCATGTCACTACGATCATGTTGGGGGTGCTTCTTACACTTTGAGCTTCAACTCTGATCTTCATGGACACATTTTCTTTAGCTTGACCTTTGGCCACTAGGGGAAAGTTGGGGGACCTCTAGGATCTTCTTTGGACTCCTCCATGGGTGGACGAACCCTATCATCATCCTCCTTCTCTCCCATCCATCCAAGGTATAATCCAAGTACCTGAAACCATGCAAAAAATGTCCATAAGTGCATTCTTTGTAGAAAACCATTTATTAGGGGAAATATCTTGCATTTTAACATGTCTAGATATGATTAAAGTACAAGAATAAACAAGATGAAGCCCTAAAATAGAACCACATCATAGTTGTGTATGATTTGTATCAACTATTTTTGATAGGTTGAGGTAGAGGCACACCAATTTTGACTTTACATAGATAGAGGCTTGAGCTGAATGAATTGTCTAGATATCATATTTATTGGGAAAAGGGTGGATGCTCCTTCATCATGTATTATAGGTTAGGAACGTATTCAAACTCTACATCTTCCTCACTATATCTACGCACAAATTATGTGAATTAATTTAAAAACTCTTGAAGATCCAACGTCTCTTATACTATTTGTGAATTTTTTGGATTTCAAATTTTCTTAAGATTTTTCAAATGTTATTTTTCAATACTCTATGGAAGAGGGTGTGGATGTTGTGGTGTGTGGTTGTATAACCACTCTAGGACTCTAGCACATCAGGGTGTTGTTCTTCTGGCATGGGAGATGTCTTATCATTCAACACATTATAATCCTTCAATCATCAATTTTGACTATCAAATGCACATTGCATCAGAAGAATGAGTTTGTATGGTTCTTTTGTAGATTATTCTTTGAATATGGCCTCCATTCATCATCCTTCAAACATTTCAAAGGCATCATGGTATTTTCCATATGGGTCATTATAGTCTTCCTCCATGTCTTCATAGCCCCATTCTTAGGAGCTATTTTGGCATAGTGTGTTGGATCAAAGGGATCTAGAGTGGGGTGAATAGAGCTCACAAGCACTTAAAGAAAAACAATTAGAACTTCAAATTAATTTAAGAAGTAGGATTTTAAATATGGAGTTTGATGTGCAACTAAACATACATAGCAAGAATGAGAGAGATTGAACGAACACAAGAACGAGCTATGTAGAGTGGTCCCAATCTCCAAACTAGGAGAAAGTTAGTCCACTAGGAAGAGAGGTCAATATTTAGGATTTTTCAACTATTGCATAGTTATATTCCATTATAGGACATATAATGAGACCTTCCATTTGAAGAGAAAAGATACTTAGCCTTTGTTTTTTACGACTAAAAGGATCCAATAAACCATAAGGTCTTACCTATCCTTGGAGCAAGAGTCTTCAACCTCTACAAGGGCTTACACACTTTTTCAAGGGCCTAAAAGTTGGGAAATATGGGCACAAAGTATAGCAGTTGAAACAAAAGATTTATCTATATGTGTTCCCATAATAGCAAGATCGTTTCAAATAGGAAGGATAGTTTTAGTGAGTTATACCTGGTCCTAGAGTAAGTCCAGTGACAAAACTCACTTCTTTGCAAATGATGATAAGTTTCTCTTGGATGGTGGTTGTGTAGCTCCTGGTCTTCACCACAAATAGCTATATGTGCAACCTATGTTGCTACTTCAGTGGTCTCGCCATGGACTGTAGGTTGAATTTGCTCTCTGAGCAAGAGCCAAAGGTGTAACATCCCTGCTCTGGGTTATGCCTTGACCCTAGATGTTTTGCTTAAATAAATTTAATAATATGCTTGCTCTTATCTCTTGAAGAGTAATTAAGTCTCAAGAGGAACTTATGTTTCAATTTTAGTCCTTTTTGAATAATGTTGAAACACTATTTTGCTTGTTTTGGACTAATGTGCAAATTACCCAAGATTGAGGGGTTAACTTGCAAATGTTACATGGTAAAATGTTCCTAAAATGTTGAAGCATCATAAGAATGAAAATGATGCAGAGGTATGGCTTGTGATAGCCTGAGCACCAAGGAAGAGCTTGTTAAGCAATGTGTGTGCATTAAAACCTAGTTTTGGTGTAATGTGCAATTTACCCAAAACTTAGGGTTCAATATGCAAAATACCACTTCTAAAGAGTCCCTCATGTTTTTTTCTTTATGTAGAGAAAAGAATATGAGAGGGGTGTCTCATTTGAATCACTTTGGAGGAGAGAGAATCTTGATATTAAAATAATCAAGATTTAAGCATAATTGAAACCCTAATTCAATTTAATGCAAAAATAAATATATTAATTGAAGTGCCCTTCAACCAAAAATGAGAATGGTTTAATTTGCATAAGTTTGAACGTCCTTGTGCCTTGCAAAGACCACGAAATATCTAAAGTGAGTGGAGAGCCCACTCACATTAGTAAAAGGAAAAGTAATATCCACTCAATTTTGGATATTATTATTATAATGGTTAAGGTGCTTAATTTGCTTTCTTTTAATTCATGGATAATGAAGAGTAATTTCAAGGTTGGGTAGATGGATTCGTGTTCAAGGGATGGAGGGGAGTATGTGGCACCAGTTTTGGGGAGTTAAAGGATTTTATTATCACTTTCTCTCTCATTGAAATTTCCTTATAAACATCCCATTTTCAACTCACATGAAAGGCTTTATTGATCCCTTTTTCTTTCCTTGCTTTGGCCGTGCACAAAGGATCTTAGGAGAAACAGGAGGACGTGCCCCAACCTATAGATAAGATCCATAGTCATCTTCAATCTTGATTTCATGGTGGAAATCGAATTTCAATGCTTAATTTCTTCTTTTATTCATTCAATCTTCAACTCTAGCCAATCCTTTCACTCAAAGACTTGAGAACGGGCCTTGGGCAGTTGAGAGAGATTCATTCACCATTGAAGACGTGGAGCTTGAAGCTTGGATTCAATTTTGAAGGTGGGTTATATAAATTAAACCCTTAAATGTTATTATTACATTCAATTCTTCATCATTTGTTGATCATTTTGTTCTTCTTGAAATTTCTTTGAATAATTGATGAAATTTCCTTAAGAATGGAAGATTTTGAAGGATCGAAGCTTGATGATGATGGCATCATCATAAGCACACACCTCAATGAATATCTTGGGAAACGGTTTCACTCTTGAGACTAAACGATCTCAAGATCATTTGGTGAGCAAACGATCTCAAGACCGTTTGACACCAAACAGTCTCAAGACCGTTTGAGGTCAAATGACCTCAAGACCATTTAAGGTCAGATGATGTCATATATTGATGATGATCCAATAGTACTTAATTGAATTAATTCCAAAGGGTTCAAAACTTTAAGTTTCCTTGAGTACAAACCCTAAATCGGGTTATTGAAGAAACCCTTACTGAGTTCAACCAATTTCAGTGATTGGATGGGTCAAACGGCCTCAAGACCATTTGACACCAATCGGCCTCAAGACCGTTTGGGGTCAGATGACCTCAAGACCATTTGAGGTCAGATCATGTCATGGTTGAATGGTGATTCAATGGGTTCAATTGAATTAGTTCCAATAATATCAACAATTGATGGTTTCTTGATTTAAAAACCCTAAATGATGGTTTCTTGATTTCAAAACTCTAATAGATGGTTCAAATGGTTTCATCAAACTGTTTGGTCATGTTGACCGTTTGGGAGAGCTGACCGTTTGGAGGTATAAATGGTTTCAAACTGTTTGAGGTGTTGATTTCAAAACCTTTTGGTCATGTTGACCGTTTGGGAGAGTTGACCGTTTTGAGGTCTAAACGGTTTCAAACCGTTTGAGGTGTTGAATTCAAAATTGTTTGGTCATGTTGACCGTTTGGGAGAGTTGATCATTTGGAGGTCTAACAGACTCAAAATGGTTTAGAATTAATTATATTTTATTCTAACGGTCTTAAGACCGATTGAAGGTCTTGGGACTAAGACCGTTTAAGGCCTAACGGTCTTCAAGACCATTTGAGGGTCAAGGTACTTCAAGACCGTTTGAGGGTCAAGGTACTTCAAGACCGTTTGAAGGTTGAAGTACTTCAAGACCGTTTGAAGGTCAAGGTGCTTCAAGACCGTTTGAGGATCAAGGTACTTCAAGTCCGTTTGAGGGTCAAGGTACTTCAAGACTGTTTGAAGGTTGAAGTACTTCAAGACCGTTTGAGGGTCAAGGTGCTTCAAGATCGTTTGAGGGTTAAGGTAATTCAAGACCGTTTGAAGGTCAAGGTACTTCAAAGCCCTTTGAAGGTATAATTGACTCAAACCATGTAAGTACAATTAACCCCATGATTGTTGATGACGTTTATCAAAGGTAATTACAATGGTTGTACCTTCAATGTACTTAAGTGATTAGTACCTTTTGAATGGTTAACCTTTGATGCTTATGGAAGCAATGGCTTAATACACTATGCTAACCCTAAATGTATGCATATGAATAAAGGGTTAACCTAATCTAATCAAGTCTGATGTAATTGATCTCGTAGAGAGGATGAGAGAGAGGAGCTTATACATGAGTGATAATCATGTAGTGATTAAACCTCAACACTCTCAATATGAATACAATTAGGGTATGATCCATGATAGAGAGATCATGAAACTTTAATTGAGAAGGGTGATGAGCCCTAACCCTAATTAAGGGTGATGACATGTGAAACCCTAATTAAGGATGATGTCATATAGAACCCTAAATAAGGATGATGATATGTGAAACCCTAATTAAGGATGATGTAATATGGAACCCTAAATAAGGATGATGATATGTGAAACCCTAATTAAGTATGATGTCATATGGAACCCTAAATAAGGATGATGATATGTGAAACCCTAATTAAGGGTGATGACATGTGAAACCCTAATTAAGGATGATGTCATATGAAACCCTAATTAAGGATGATGACATATGAAACCCTAAATAAGGATGATGACATGTGAAACCCTAATTAAGGGTGATGACATGTGAAACCCTAATTAAGGATGATGTCATATGGAACCCAAAATAAGGATGATGATATCTGAAACCCTAATTAAGGATGATGTTATATGAAACCCTAATAAGGATGATGACATGTAAAACCCTAATCAAGGGTGATGTTCAAGTGAAACCCTAATGCAATGATGTGATGTGAATCTCTAACCTAAGGTGATGCTATGTAATGAGATGTGAAATCTGGATATGAAATCTAACCCTGATAAAGGGTAATGGTATGTGAAGCCCTAATTTTGGGTTATAGTGCATGAAACCCTAATGTTGGGTAATATGATGATAAACCATAACCCTAATGTCGGGTAATGGTATGAGTATTCTAATTGACATGAATTGGGAAATCCTAACTCTAATGAGGAAATAGTGATGTTACTCTTACATTGCATAGTGTTGATATGTAACTGATATAACTATTATCATGTGCACTAATCATGTAGGTATTCTGAGATGTTGGACATAGCCAGGTATGAGCTATGATGTTTTATTAATGAAATTGTTTATGGACCTTGTAAGCCATAATATGTTGTGTTGTGTAGTAAGAGGTAACAAGAGATTAATGGGCCTTAAGAGTCATATGAGATACCTATATTGCAAGTATCATGTTTACCTTAGTCAGATGACCTGAAGGTATTAGCTACCTGATAAGTGGTAACAAGTATTCTTGATGAATTAAGGGTTTGAATACCCATATTCCATAATTATGATGATGAGATGTTAAGGGATGAGAATGCCCCTGATGTGACAAGGGATTGAGATCCCAATGTTTTATAAAGCTTTGAAAAGAACTTGATAGAAGTAGTACTCGGTATTTGTAGCATTTATTATAATGAATTATATTTGAAAACATGTTTGATGCTAAAAGAATATGCTACTGTCCTTAATTAATTAAGTAAAATCTTATCATGTAGAGCCCTGACCATAGATCCATCATTGTCAGTAGATTGGTGATGGTGAAATAGGTTTTCCTATGGGAACCCCTGGAGGGCATACTATTGAGTATGTGGGGGTTATGGGTGTGAATATCCTTACGCCCTAATGGAGGAATTGATGTAAGATAAACATTTAATCTATCAATCCTTCATTATATATGTCAGGATGGATGTATCACTAATCTCCCGATGATGTTAATGTCGGGATGGATGTATCACTAATCTCCTGATGATGTTAATGTCGGATCGATGTGAGATAAACATGAAATCTCTCGATTGCGAAGAGAGTACAGCATGCCACTATAACTCTATAGTGAAGTTGCTAGTATACCCTAGAAAAGCTATTTAATAGAGACACAAGATGTCATGCATTTGATCCTCACACTGACTGAGGAAGATGAGGTCATGGGAATCCGACTCTTCTATTGACCTATGTATGGTACCGATTTCGATTTTGCAATGGTCGGTTGGAGTATGAGAGGTATACCTCATCTCCTCAGGGCTTAAGTATGATTGTAAAATGTAATCAGTTGTGTAGCGTATTTGCTTAAGGTTAAAATACGAGAATCACTGGTTGATGATACCTTACTTGGCATATCTTAGATTGATAAATGTTATATATGTTCTTCACTTACTTGAGATGAATAACATGCTGCTTCATCAAGATAGAGCTTAAATGACCTGAATATAGAATAATGCTCTAATTTGCTTAGACAATTTATTTATCTATTGTAAAATACTTATGATTCTTCTGGTGGAGATTTATATCTCTCGTTGGGGCAATTTTAATTGTCTCACCCCGATGGGATCCAACTTTTTAGGTAGACACAGAAGAAGAGGCAGAAACTCTACAGCGGGTGAAGAACAGCAGCAGCAGCAATAGAGACAGCAGTGACATCCAGGTGGAGACACTGGCTGTCATGTTTTGTATATAGAGTCACATGTGTCGTCTCTGTACTCTCAGGTCCTCGGAGTTAGTAGTTAGTTAAATGAATCGATCTGAGATTTTGGCTTGATGCCTCAATGTTTTTATGCTTCCTATGTATAGTTTTAAGCAGGGCAGCCGATGCTTGTAAACTTTGAGAAGGAATGGTACAAGAGATGTACTTGTGAACCAGAATGTAATTGAATTACTTTGGTTCTTTGTGAAAGAGTTTTCCAGTGTATGGATCTCTTTGTAAAAGGTTTTAATTTTTAGTGATTTTTGTTAATCTGCTACAAACGAACGCTTCCGCTTAAGTAAATCATGTTTTTGTGAGTTGGATGCCACAAGTTTAGTGGTATCATAGCTCTAGGTTCGCTGTCTACAGAGACATAGGATTAAGGTTGTTGAGTCTGTTCTAGTGTCTTCTAGTAATCTGATAGTGACTTCTGTTCATATAGAAGGAGAAGAAGAACTTAAAGATGTCTAGATCACACGAAAAACATGCTGCTAAGAGCAGCATTGCTGCACCAGGAAGAGGTACAAGGGACCATAATAGGGAGGAACCAGAACCTGAACACCCCCTGCTTAACCAGGCCGCACTAGAAAACCCAACCTTCCATGATCTGTTTGGGCAGTTCATGGCAACTATGACACATATTGGATAGGATGCCACCACTGACACCTAGGGCACCAGCTCACCATGAAGGACAGGGCACCGGCAAGACTTTTGAATGACTTTACCGGGTTGGTGCCATAGATTATGCTGGTACAGCTGACCCAGCAGATGTAGACATGTGGCTGACTGAGTTGGAGAAGGCCTTTAGAATCCTTAATATCCCAGAAGCTGAGAAGGTTAGACATGTAGTGTACCTTCTTAAAGGGAGTGTTGGCCACTGGTGGACCATAGTAGAAGGCAAGAGGCCAGGTGTTGCGATCGGATGGGAAGTATTCCGACGAGAATTCGTCAATAGATACTTTCCTAAGATGTTTTTAGATGAGAAAATCTCTCAGTTTGAGAGGTTAAGGCAAGGACCAATAAACATTAGCGAGTATGAGGTTAAGTTTATGGAGCTTTTGCGGTTCTGTCTGCATATGGCAGCTACTGATGAAGAGAGGATTCGACATTTTGAGAAGGGGCTAAACGCTAATTTGACCACTCCTGTGTCTGCCTTAGAGAATAGGGAGAGGTTCGCCACTTTTGTGAAGTCCATCAGATGTATTGAAAGGTCGGTGATTGAGAAGCGTCAAACTAAGAGTAAGAAGGTGTATACTCAGTTTCAAGGACAAGGGTCCAAAAGTTTTAAGAAACTGAGATTTTCTGCACCACCAAGGTTCAATAACCAGATGCAATGGACGTCGAATAGGGGTAGAGGCCGTAGTTTACCACCGGAAGGAGCCCATAGCTCAACAACAATGTTGGTAACAGGACCACCCAGACCACAGTCAGGGAACATAGGTTATTTTATATGCGGAAAGATGGGGCATTTGATGAAAGATTGTCGAGCCAGAGAAGCAAGTGTGACTCAACCTCAGAGGCAGAGTCAGTAAGGCTCTCAGAGGAGATAGTTTCCAAGTGGTGCTAGAGGACGTGGACAAGTGTCCCAAGTTGGATCTTCGGTGCCCAACAATCGAGCACAGGGTCAACAGCAAGCAACAACAAGATTCTACATGATGAATCAACCTGAAGCAGTAGTCAACCCTCGAGTTGTGACAGGTCAGATGGAACTATTTCGTTCTGATAAGTCTTCATCCTGCTTCATATATGTTTTAATTGATCTGGGTGCTACGCATTCCTTTATCACTAGAAGAGTGATCCTTGACTACAACATGACTATCAGTCATAGAACAGATAGTCTGTTATTAGAAACTCCTTTGTTGGGATCTGTAGTGTTGTGGGAGGTGTGTTCTCCCTGCACTCTTTCCTTTTTTGAACATCGCATTCAGGTGGATCTTATACCACTTGAGATGTATGGGTTCAATATAATTCTTAGAATGGACACCCTAGAAAAGTATAAGGTTGTCTTGGATTGTGATTTCAAGAAGGTTGTGTTCACAGATGATGGTGGCACATGGATCTTTTAGGGAGATAGAAAGATTCTTCCAACCTGTCTAGTGTCAGCTATGGTAGCTGAAAAGCTGATGAGACAATGATGTTTTGCATTCTTGGCACATGTGGTAGACACCACAATGGAGAGCTCTAATCTTTCTAAGGTTCTCATAGTTAGGGAGTTTGAAGATGTGTTCCCTGAGGAACTTCCAGGTGTACCTCTGCCCTGAGAGATTGATTTCGAAATTAATCTAATTCCGGGCACGCAACCAATAGCACAAACACCATATAGAATGGCACCTGCTGAGATGGCAGAGCTCAAGAAATAGTTGCAGGAGTTACTTGAGAAAGGTTTTATCCGACCAAGTACTTCACCATGGGGTGCTCTGGTTCTCTTTGTTAAGAAGAAGGACAGATCGATGTGGTTATGCATTGATTATAGGCAGTTGAATAAAGTAACTATAAAGAATAAGTATCCTCTACCAAGGATCGATGGCCTGTTTGATCAGTTGTGTGGTGCAACTATCTTCTCTAAGATAGATCTGAGGTCAGGATATAATCAGTTGCGTATTAAAGTGGGTGACATACCTAAGTCTGCCTTTCAGATAAGGTATGGTCACTATGAGTTCATAGTTATGTCGTTTGGACTAACTAATGAACCAACTGCATTCATGGAACCCATGAATAGAATCTTTCGACCTTTTCTTGATCAATTCATAGTAGTCTTCATAGATGACATCTTGGTATACAGTAGAGATGCTCAACAACATGAGCAGCACCTCCGTCAAGCTTTAACTTTTCTAAGAGAGCATAAGTTGTATGCTAATTTTAGCAAATGTGAGTTTTGGTTACCAAAAGTTTCTTTTCTAGGACACGAAATATCTGCCTATAATGGGAACATCCAAAGACACCAACGAAGATATGCAGTTTCTTAGGACTGGCAAGCTATTACAGGAGGTTCATTAAGAACTTCAGTTCTATAGCTTTACCCCTAACCAAGTTGACCAGGAAGGAGGTTCCTTTTGTCTGGAATGACAAGTGTCAACATTCTTTCGAGCTGTTGAAAGAAAGGTTAACAAGTGCACCTGTGCTGGTATTACCTGAGCAAGGGAAGGGGTACATAGTTTTCTGTGATGTATCTAAGAATGGTCTAGGATGTGTGTTGATGCAGGATAATCAAGTGATTTCTTTTGCCTCTCGAAGGCTTAAGAAACACAAGGAGAATTATCCAACACACGATCTAGAGCTAGATGTTGTGGTCCATGCTTTGAAGATCTGGAGACATTATCTCTATGGAAAACATTCCAGATTTTCACAGACCATAAGAATCTAAATATATCTTCTCACAACATGAGTTGAACATGAGACAACGTCGCTGGATGGAGTTAATCAAGGACTACGATTGCACAATTGATTATCATCTAGGGAAAGCTAATGTAGTGGCTGATGCACTAAGTAGGAAGTCATCATCACCAGCCTTAAATAAAGCATAGTTGAACTCCCTAGTTTCCTTTAAAAGAGATATGCTTATCTCCTTGAGGAAAAACAATGTATAGCTTAAGGTATTGTTGTTAGTTGGGCTGTTAGCTGAGATGCACATAAAACCTACTCTGAGACAGCAGATTAAAGAAGCACAGCAAACTGATATTGTGGTTCAGCAGATCAGGTCAGAGTATGGAAGTGAGAAATGGGATGGCTTTATGAGTCAGAGGATCAGTTAGTCTATTACCATGGTAGGATGGTGGTACCTGATGCCAATAATTTAAGGAAATTAGTCTTGGAGGAAGCTCATTCTTTGATGTATGCAATGCATCCAGGGAGCACCAAAATGTATCATAACCTGAAGGATATGTATTGGTGGCCAGGATTGAAGAAGGATGTAGTTGAGTTTGTTATGCGGTGTCCGGTGTGTCAGCATGTTAAAGCTGAATATTAGAAGCTCACAGGAACAATGCAACCTTTACCTATACCACAATGGAAATGGGATCATGTGACCATGGACTTTGTGGTTGGATTGCCTAGAACAACCATATGGGTGATAGTTGATAGGTTGACTAAGACAACACATTTCCTTCCTGTCAAAACAACATACATTGCTGAGAAGCTTGCACAGTTATATGTAGATGAGATAGTGTGGTTGCATGAGGTTCCAGTTACTATTGTTTCTGATAGAGGACCCCAGTTCATGAGTCATTTTTGGGAATGACTACATAAAGCTTTGGGTACGCAGTTAAGGTTTAGTACAGCCTTTCACCCACAGACAGATGGACAGTTTGAGAGGACCATACAAACTTTGGAGGATTTGCTTAGGGCATGTGTCCTTCACTTTGTAGGAAGTTGGGATCTACACCTAAGCTTGATAGAATTTGCTTACAATAATAGCTATCAGCATAATATTGATATGGCACCATATGAAGCATTATATGGTAGATGTTGTAGATCTCCTTTATGTTGGTATGAAATAGGAGAATATCAACTTTTGGGTCTTGAGCTTGTGCAGCAGAAAACTGAGAAGATTAAAGCAATACAACAACAGTTAAAGGTTGCACAAGATAGACAGAAGTCGTACGCCGACAAACAACGAAGACCTTTAGAATTTCAAGTTGGAGACAGAGTATATCTCCAGGTCTCACCTTGGAAAGGAGTCCTTAGATTTGGAAGGATGGGAAAGTTAGATCCTAGATTTATGGGGCCTTATCCAATCATTGAACGGGTTGGAAAGGTAGCCTATAAGCTGGAGTTGCCACCTGAGCTACATAAGTTGCATCCAGTGTTCCATATCTCCATACTGAGAAAGTGTCATCCTGACACAGAGTTAGTTCTGCAACTTGTGGAGGTAGAATTAAATGATGATATATCATATGTTGAAGGACCTGTGATGATCCTTGATAAAAGAATTAAGAAGCTGAAAAAGAAAGACATATGTCTTGTGAAAGTTCTCTGGCATCATCATGGCATTGAAGAAGCTACGTGGGAGCTAGAGGAAGAGATGAGGAGGAAGTACCCTTCTCTTTTCTCTTGATGATTTTGGGGACGAAATCCCTGTTAGGGGTGGATAATTTGTAACATCCCTGACTTGGGTTATGCCTTAACCCTAGATGTTTTGCTTAATAAAGTTAATTATATGCTCGCTCTTATCTCTTGAAGAGTAATTAAGTCTAAAGAGGAACTTATGTTTCAATTTTAGCCCTTTTTGAATAATGTTGAAACATTGTTTTGCTAATTTTGGATTAAGGTGCAAATTACACAAGATTGAGAGGTTAACTTGCAAATGTTACATGGCCAAATGTTCCTCAAATGTTGAAGCATCATAAGAATGAAAATGATGCAGAGGTATGCTTGTGATAGCCTGAGCACCAAGAAAGAGCTTGTTAAGCAATGTTTGTGCATTAAAACCTAGTTTTGGTGTAATGTACAATTTACCCAAAACCTAGGGTTCAATATGCAAAATACCACTTCTAGAGAGTCCCTCGTGTTTCTTGGATTTATTTAGAGAAAAGAAAATGAGATGGGCATCTCATTTGAATCACTTTGTAGGAGAGAGAATCTTGATATTAAAATAATCAAGATTTAAGCATAATTGAAACCCTAATTCAATTTAATGCAAAAATAAATATATTAATTGAAGTGCCCTTCAACTAAAAATGAGAATGGTTGAATTTTCATAAGTGTGAACGTCCTTGTGCCTTGCAACGGCCTCGAAATATCTAAAGTGAGTGGAGATCCCACTCACATTAGTAAAAGGAAAAGTAATGTCCACTCAATTTTGGATATTATTATTATAATGGTTAAGGTGCTTAATTTGCTTTCTTTTAATTCATGGATAATGAAGAGGAATTGCAAGGTGGGGGAGTTGGCTTCGTGTGAAAGGGATGGAGGGTAGTATATGGCACCAGTTTTGGGGAGTTAAAGTATTTTATTATCACTTTTTCTCTCATTGAAATTTCCTTATAAACATCCCATTTTCAACCCACATGAAAGGATTTTTCGATGCCTTTTTCTTTCCTTACTTTGGCAGTGCACAAAGGATCTTAGGAGAAATAGGAGTACATGACCCAACCTATAGGTGAGCTCCATAGTCATCTTCAACCTTGATTTCATGGTGGAAATCGAATTTCAATGCTTAATTTCTTATTTTCTTCATTCAATCTTCAACTCTAGCCAATCCTTTCACTCAAAGACTTGAGAACGGGCCGTGGGTAGTTGAGAGAGCTTCATTCACCATTGAATACGTGGAGCTTAAATCTTGGATTCAATTTTGAAGGCGGGTTATATAGCTTAAACCCTTAAATGATATTATTACATTCAATTCTTCATCATTTGTTGATCATTTTGTTCTTCTTGAAATTTCTTTGAATAATTGATGAAATTTCAATAAGCATGGCAGTAGATTTTGAAGGATCGAAGCTTGATGATGATTACATCATCATAAGCACACACCTTAATGAATATCTTGGGCAAACGGTTTCACTCTGGAGACTAAATGATCTCAAGATCGTTTGGTGAGCAAACGGTCTCAAGACCGTTTGACACCAAATGGTCTCAAGACCGTTTAAGGTCAAAGGACCTCAAGACCGTTTAAGGTCAGATGATGTCATATTTTGATGATGATCCAATAGTACTTAATTGAATTAATTCCAAATGGTTCAACACTTTAAGGTTCCTTGAGTACAAACCCAAAATTGGGTTATTGAAGAAACCCTAATTGAGTTCAACCAATTTCAGTGATTGGATGGGTCAAACGGTCTCAAGACCATTTGACACCAATCGGTCTCAAGACCGTTTGGGGTCAAATGACCTCAAGACCATTTGAAGTCAGGTCATGTCATGGTTGAATGGTGATTCAATGGGTTCAATTGAATTAGTTCCAATAACATCAACAATTGATAGTTTCTTGATTTCAAGACCCTAAATGATGGTTTCTTGATTTCAAAACTCTAATCGATGGTTCAAATGGTTTCATCAAACCATTTGGTCATGTTGACCGTTTGGGAGAGATGACCGTTTGGAGGTATAAACGGTTTCAAACTGTTTGAGGTGTTGATTTCAAAACCATTTGGTCATGTTGACCGTTTGGGAGAGTTGACCGTTTGGAGGTCTAAACGGTTTCAAATCGTTTGAGGTGTTGGATTCAAAACTATTTGGTCATGTTGACCATTTGGGAGAGTTGACGATTTGGTGGTCTAACGGTTTCAAAACCGTTTGGAATTAATTATATTTTATTCTAACAGTCTTAAGACCGATTGTAGGTCTTGGGACTAAGACCATTTAATGCCTATCGGTCTTCAAGACCGTTTGAGGGTCAAGGTGCTTCAAGACTGTTTGAGGGTCAAGGTACTTCAAGACCGTTTGAGGGTCAAGGTACTTCAAGACCATTTGAGGGTCAAGGTGCTTCAAGACCGTTTGAAGGTTGAAGTACTTCAAGACCGTTTGAGGGTCAAGGTGCTTCCAGACCGTTTGAGGGTCAAGGTACTTCAAGACCGTTTGAGGGTCAAGGTGCTTCAAGATCGTTTGAAGGTTGAAGTACTTCAAGACCGTTTGAGGGTCAAGGTGCTTCAAGACCGTTTGAGAATCAAGGTACTTCAAGACAGTTTGAAGGTCAAGGTACTTCAAAGACCTTTGAAGGTATAATTGACTCAAACCATGTAAGTACAATTAACCCCATGATTGTTGATGATGTTTATCAAAGGTAATTACAATGGTTGTACCTTCAAGGTACTTAAGTGATTAGTACCTTTTGAATGGTTAACCTTTGATGCTTATGGAAGCAATGACTTAATACACTATGCTAACCCTAAATGTATGCATTTGAATAAAGGGTTAACCTAATATAATCAAGTCTGATGCAATTGATCTACTAGAGAGGATGAGAGAGAGGAACTTATACATGAGTGATAATCTTGTAGTGATTAAACCTCAACATTCTCAATATGAATACAATTAGGGTATGATCCTTGATAGAGAGATCGTGAAACTTTAATTGAGAAGGGTGATGAGCCCTAACCCTAATTAAGGGTGATGACATATGAAACCCTAATTAAGGATGATGTCATATGGAACCCTAAATAAGGATGAGGATATGTGAAACCCTAATTAAGAATGATTTCATATGGAACCCTAAATAAGGATGATGATATGTTAAACCCTAATTAAGGATGATGTCATATGAAACCCTAAATAGGGATGATGATATGAGAAACCCTAATTAAGGGTGATGACATGTGAAATCCTAATTAAGGATGATGTCATATGAAACCCTAATTAATGATGATGACATATGAAACCCTAAATAAGGATGACAACATGTGAAACCCTAATTAAGGGTGATGACATGTGAAACCCTAATTAAGGATGATGTCATATGGAACCCTAAATAAGGATGATGATATGTGAAACTCTAATTAAGGATGATGTTATATGAAACCCTAATTTAGGATGATTACATGTGAAACCCTAATCAAGGGTGATGTTAAAGTGAAACCCTAATGCAATGATGTGATGTGAATCTCTAACCTAAGGTGATTCTATGTAATGAGATGTGAAATCTTGATATGAAATCTAACCCTGATAAAGGGTAAAGGTATGTGAAGCCCTAATTTTGGGTTATAGTGCATGAAACCCTAATGTTGGGTAATATGATGATAAACTGTAACCCTATTGTTGGGTAATGGTATGAGTATTCTAATTGACATGAATTGGGAAATCCTAACTCTAATGAGGAAATAGTGATGTTACTCTTACATTGCATAGTATTGATATGTAATTGATATAACTATTATCATGTGCACTAATCATGCAGGTATTCTGAGATGTTGGACATAGCCAGGTATGAGCTATGATGTTTTATTAATGAAATTGTTTATGGGCCTTATAAGCCATAATATGTTGTGTTGCCTAGTAAGAGGTAACAAGAGATTAATGGGCCTTAAGAGTCATATGAGATACCTGTATTGCAAGTATCATGTTTACCTTGGTCATATGACTTGAAGGTATTAGCTGCCTGATAAGTGGTAACAAGTATTCTTGATGAATTGAGGGTTTGAATACCCATATTCCATAATTATGATGATGATATGTTAAGGGATGAGAATGCCCCTGATGTGACAAGGGATTGAGATCACAATGTTTTATAAAGCTCTGAAAATAACTTGATAGAAGTAGTACTCAGTCTTTGTAGCATTTGTTATAATGAATTATATTTGCAAACATGTTTGATGCTAAAAGAATATGGTAATGTACTTAATTAATCAAGTGAAATCTTATCATGTAGAGCCTTGTCCATAGATCCATCATCGTTAGTAGATTGGTGATGGTGAAATAGGTTTTCTTACGGGAACTCCTGGCAGGCAGACTGTTGAGTATGTGGGGTTTATGGGCACAAATATCCTTACTCCCTAATGGAGGAATTGATGTGAGATAAACATTAAATCTCTCAATACTTGATTATATATGTTGGGATGGATGTATCACTAATCTCCCGATGATGTTAATGTCAGGATGGATGTATCATCTCCTGATGATGTTAATGCCGAATCGATGTGATATAAACATGAAAACTCTCGATTGCAAAGAGAGTACAACATGCCACTGTAACTCTATAGCGAAGTTGCCAGTATACCCTGGAAAAGCTATTTAACAGAGACACAAGATGTCCTGCATTTGATCCTCACACTGACTGAGGAAGATGAAGTCATGGGAATCTGGCTCTTCTATTGACCTATGTATGGTACCGATTTTGATTTCGCAATGGTCGGTTGGAGTATGAGCGGTATACCTCATCTCCTTAGGGCTTAAGTATGATTGTAAAATGTAATCAGTCGAGTAGCATATTTGCTTAAGGTTAAAATGAGAATCACTGGTTGATTATACCTTACTTGGCATATCTTAGATTGATAAATGGTATATATGTTCTTCAATTACTTGAGATGAATAACATGCTTCTTCATCAAGATAGAGCTGAAATGACATGAATATAGAATACTGCTCTAATTTGTTTAGACAATGTATTTATCTGTTGTTAAATACTTATGATTCTTCTGCTCAGTTTTATTCCATTAATTGCAATAATAATATTTCTGGTGGAGAGTTATATCTCTCACTGGGACAATTTCAATTGTCTCACCCCCGTGGGATCCAACTTTTTAGGTAGATGCAGAAGAAGAGGCAGAAACTCTACAGCGGATGAAGAACAGCAGCAGCAGAGACAGCAGTGACATCCAGGTGGAGACACTGGCTGTCATGTTTTGTATATAGAGTCTTATGTGTCATCTTTGTACTCTTAGGTCCTTAGAGTTAGTAGTTAGTTGAATGAATCGATCTGAGATTTTGGCTTGATGCCTCAATGTTTTTATGTTGCCTGTGTATAGTTTTAAGCAGGGCAGCCGATGCTTGTAAACTTTGAGAAGGAATGGTACAAGAGATGTACTTGTGAACCAGAATGTAATTGAATTACTTTGGTTCTTTATGAAAGAGTTTTCCAGTGTATGGATCTCTTTGTAAAAGGTTTTAATTTTTAGTGGTTTTCGTTAATCCGCTGCAAACGAACGCTTACGCTTAAGTAAATCATGTTTTTGTGAGTTGGATGCCACAAAAGGACTCCTACCTCTAGAGTAGTCCACACAGACCAACTAGAACTCTTACCATTTCCCAAGAATGGACATGAAGGAGTTGTCCCTCTGGTTGGTGTACTAATCACCAACGTGCTCTCCCACAACAAAAACTTCTCAGTTGTTCTCTCACGTTGGCTATCCCTCCCTGTCGGGTAGGACTTGCTCGGGCTCTCTCGTTTATCACAACTAGAGAGGATAATAGTTGTTGGAGGAATTGATTCTCAGTTGTCTCTGTTGTATCTTGGGAATCACCGAGTACCCCTCCTTTTATAGGTGAGATTAGGGTCAAGGTTCCGAGTCTGTATGGGTTTGTGTGAGAGTGAAAAGGACCGAAATGAAGTTGAACTTTTGCAACTTGTGACATACAAAACAACCATTTTGAACACCTAGACGATCCTCTGGTGTGCGAGACAGTCGTCTCGTACTACCAAATGGCCGTTTGGTAGTTTCCCAATCGCACAAGAATTTGGCAATTTTGATTCCAATTAATATACATATTAACCTTACTTTCTCTCCAAGTATATGCAATTGAAACTATTAAGGAAACATCATGAACCTTCATTTAACCCATTCGGGCATCCTCACTTAGGAGAGACACCTGTCTCATTCACCCAGATGGCCATCTAGTGAGTTTAGATGAGTCGGTCGGTTCAAGGGAAGAACTAAGCGAATTCAATCCTTGATCTACCTGACCACCCAAACGGCCATATAAACACTTCAGATGCCAGTCTGGCTGCCCAAATGGTCATCTCACTCAGCGAGCTGGCCATTTGGAAGAATTGGTCAGCCAATTGAGCGATCCGTTATGTGAATTGACTACCGAAACACTTTAGTAATCAACCCAATTGTCATTCAAGATCAAACTCTTCTTCTAGATTAAATCCTATGTGTGTGACCCTATAGGTCCCATATCACATTGGAACTGAATTTCCGTAACTAGCATATGACATCACAAACAAAGAGTGGTGCCTAGTCACACATCAATGCTACCCAAGTGAAATGGAAAGTTAGAGAACAACTTCAACCTACAATCTATGTAATGTGTTGCAGTGATTGTATAATTAATTTGTCTCTGATATCTAGGATGAACTCGAGGCTTGGTTGGTCATCCTCTCAATGTTCAATCTATGTTTCTTGAACCAAGAGCAAACTATCTGAGATAATGTGACCTTAATATCATATATTGATTCACATGTGCATGCGCATGCGTTTCTCAGTCTTGCTTATAAAGTGGATAGGATATCATACTCCATTAAGAGGGACAAATACCATATCTATCACTCATAGTCTATCCCCATGTGTCAAAATCACCCAATCATCATTGTTATAACCGCCCATGTTTTAGGATTGTGTTTGATGACGTCAAAGCATACCCAATGACGTGATTAGTGTAGTGATTTCATGTCTAAGAATCACAATCACCACCTTCACTATGAGATATGATTGTTACCACAAAACCATGTGTCACTCTTAAGGTGGGTTTGTCCGCTCCACTATTCCCTAACATTTATCTATGTGCTTATTTTGATATTTCCATATCATGACTAATGAGATTTAGTCATCAAACAACTCACACTTTGATCTTATGTGTTATGTTGTATATCAACCGTCCACAATAACAACCGATCAGGGACATAATGATAATATGTATATGTATTCTTAACATCCATATGATCTCATGCACAAGGATAGTAACTTGACAACATACATCATTGAGTAATATAATTCTCTAGACATCCACTTTGTATCCTCATTATCTCATAACTGAGTAAAAAAATGAATTGGAAGCTTCCCTTTATATATGTTATTATTAATCAAATCCTTTAGGCAACTATGCCATGTCAATCATCATATGATTGGATCTACGAGCTAACCTTACCAATAGACTCCCACTTCCACTTAGATCCAATCACTAATGGATCTCATCCTTAGTGATCTAAACATGTCGAACATGCTTCTGCTTGCTAGTGCTAAAAAGTGGGTTAGCAACACTTTTCTTATATTTGGTATATTGCATGTTTCTTATCTCTTTGCTATGAGATGAAAATGTCGTAATATGGTATCTGATATTCCTTACCTAACAATTAGCTCCATTGTTGTTACAGCATATCTACTGAGTCATCTTTGGTTGGAACATCTATAAATTCATCATATGAACCTTTAGATCCATATAGTATCACTATGTGTTCATAACACAAGTATACTTGGCTTCTATTGTAGAATATAATTAACGACTATTAGTTCAGAACCTTTCCAACTAATAACATCCTTTTCTCTTTTAAATTAAAACATATTTTAATTTTTGATCAGTTTTGTCATTATGGAAGCTTTTATCGATGTAACCCTTTACATCCAACTCTTCCTTTTATTGCTATCATCATTTACTAGCAATCTTATCCTTAGGTACTTCATAAGTACTAATGAATGTCTTTAATGACTTTCCAATAACCCTTATTGGATCTTGACTTATCTTTTCATGTCCAAACATACAAGATTGTATGGGATAAACACATTTATTACACTCATGATAGATTAACTATTGGGCTAGCCCATGGAATCTTATTCATGATATTTCCATTCTTCACAAGAATAGGAATATAAGGTTCATGAGAGACTAATTTGGATTCTATAACATACTGAAACTTTTACATATTCCTTTTTTGGACCTTTCCCAATATTTTCTATCATTTTTGGCCTTGATGCTTAAATTGTGGAATTTATAGTGGTTTGGTGAACATCTGTCCAATAATTGTACCAATATAAGGGTTTATGCACAAATACCTCAGTGAAAGCTTAATTGCCATAATTAAGTTCTATAAACCTTAATCTAACTTTTTGATGTGATTTGAAAATATAAAATGAGCCTAAGTTTCAAATTTGGTTCGATTTGAATGTTGTTTGTGCAAGTTATGAAATTTTAGGTACATTATGGACTTTTATGCAATTTATCCAATTGGGAGGTTTTCTTTGCAAATTATCACCTGAATTTTAATCCTTAGATATTCTTACCATTATTGAGATTTTTAACCTTGGGGTACCTGGTTGCACCTTGGTTTGAAGGTGTTTCTCTCCAAGGGCATTATAGGGATTACCCTCTTTATAAATGTGCTTATCTTTAAAAGCTATCAACCAATGGGGTTATTTCTTTGTTTGAAGGACGGTGGGGATGGCCTAGAAGGCTCCAGGGGCTTTTAGGACCCACCTTTGATATGCAATAAGAGTCTATGAGATTTCCTCTTGCATGGCCATGAAGCCCTAGCCTAAGGACACATGGAAAGTCACATAGACACCTCATACTTGCCCCTTTTCTTTATAAAGCCATGCCTACCCCTTCCCACCTCCCAATCTAATAAGCAATACTCTCCTTCTCTTTTCCACAACTTAGGGAATATTCCCTTCTATTTTTGGCCATGAAGTTGTAGTCCCAAGGTAAAAGAGGGTGCCTACCTTGGTGAAGAAGGCTCCTAGGGTTCCAAATTTCTCTATTTAGGATTTCTTGAGCTCCTCCTTGGTGATTTTGACCAAAACTAGTAAGTATCCTCCTTTCCTTTCCTATTTTCATGCTTTTAGTATTACCCCCACATTTGTCTACGTTAAAACCATGACCTTCCATGGTAAAACTCCACCTAGAACCCTAAAACATCTCATCTCCATGCTCTTTTGCTAGGGTTTGCACCTCTAAAGTGGAGAAGGTGATCTTTGCTCAAGAAAGAAGCTTGGGTTGGAGCAACCAGACCTTATAATCTCAGGATCCTTTCTGTTTGTACATTCTTACCTTCCTAGTGGTAAGTTTTTTTAACCCCCTTCTCATATATTGCTTAGTACATGCTTAAAACTCATGCTTCTATGTTTAAAATTGATGATTTTCATCTCTTTTTACCATGTTCTTCTAGGGTTTTGGTTTCTTGTTGTTTTACCTTCTCTAGAAGCTCTAGTTTGGTTACCTATACAACTTCAAACCTGATATTGGGTTGAATAGTGTTTTCTCCCTCTCCCTCTTCCTTCAATTATATCGATCGGTTTGATGATGTGGCAATTTCCTATTGGTCAGTATTGAAAAAATCATGTCTTCTAATCCGCTTATCCAAATTTGACAAATAAATATGTTTTGGAATTGGAAAATTAATCTATATCTAATTAAATATTTTCAAGGTCTGATTTCATGGTTTTGACGAAGGGTGATTTTTGTAAAATGAATTTAATGCATAAAATCCATAACAATTACATCTTAATCATCATAACTCCAAAATTAACAATTAAAATATGTTTTCTTCGTTAGGAGAACCTAATACGTTCATTGGTGATATTTTCAAAATATAAGTCTAAGTTTTTCTAAAAATTTCTGAAATTAGGGTTTCTATACATTAGTGTGCACTATGTACTCTAATACATATTAATACATTGAAAATAGGCAAAGTGGAACTTAGACTCGATTAAAGTGGTGAAAGTTAGTAATTGATATCAGTAAGAGAGGTATGTGAATTCCTTATACCCTATGTTGGGATAATTGCATCCAACCCTTATATTTTCCTAATGATGCTTAAATGAACCCTAAATCTTCTATTCTTGAATCCTAATGTTGTTCATGCCTCAAATCAGATTATAATTTCTTATTATTTGGGTCTTATACCCCACTACCATACTTATTGAATATTATGACTACTCTTTCCATGACTACTTTTCTAGCATGTAGATTTATGTTCTATTTAATTTAAAGTAGTGGTACTTATGTACAACCACCCACATAGGGCATGTATTTAATCTCCCTGGGGAATGTTTTTATTATCCCCTATATAATTGTGTAGGTGACTGGGAATGTCTTATTCTCCCTCACCTATAGGTTAGAGGTCTGGTAGGTGCCTCAAACCTACTTAGTTAGGTAGACATAATTATCTTACTTGCAAATCCTTTTTGATATAATTGTTAATGGCAAGTTTCTTTTGAATATAGCCTCATACTCTTCTTCTGTTGATATTATGATGAAAGCTAGCCTTTATTTATATTTTTTCTTTACCTTGATATCATATTCATATTTGTTGACACATATTGTGTTTTCCTTTTCCTTTTGATGGGTGTTTTCCCAACCACCCAGTTTAGGACAAGATGTTGAGTTGAATCAGGAGAACATAGCTTTGGGCATGGACCTAACACTTGGAGATGTTGTTCTGGAGACAGGATTTGAAGTAGTTTAGACTTCCCACTATCCAGATCCTTTTTGTTGTATCTTGTTGTAAACCCTAATGGGATATTTTGATGTACTTGTGTAATCTTTTATGAAATTTGAATATAGTCAGTTGTTTTTATTCCGCTGCTACACTTTGGTCTTTTGCATACAATTATAATAAATTTGGAAAATTTATACCTATTCCAACATACCTTTGAGTGTGTTTGGAATGGATGTTAATTATTCAATTTTTTCTTTAGTTAGGGGGTGATCCCGCCTCCTTACAGATTCTCTCTTACTGAATCTTTCCCATGTTGAACTGCTTCAACACTTTGCTATTGCATGTGCTTAAAACTTCCATTATGAAACCTTCAAGAATTATCCCATAGGTGTTGATCCTTATCTCATAAGATGTTTCACCATGTCCTTCATTGTTGAATGTGTTTTCATGCAAGATCTAAATATTCATATACACTCCCACTAAATCTTTTGTAAAAACACATGTCTCATCTTTTATCTTGATTCAAGTC
This sequence comes from Alisma plantago-aquatica, assembly GCA_963693085.1. Classification (NCBI taxonomy): domain Eukaryota; kingdom Viridiplantae; phylum Streptophyta; class Magnoliopsida; order Alismatales; family Alismataceae; genus Alisma; species Alisma plantago-aquatica. The sequence goes on along the minus strand of OY856411.1, from coordinate 816,125,614 downwards.
AAACTCTTCGACTATCTTATCAAATTAAAAGATCCCATTTCTAAGTTGTTTGTTTCAATCCCAGTTGAACTTTGTAGTTTATAGACTTTATTTGCATTCATGAACTTGTAAAACCTTTTAGGTTGTGCCACATACACATCCTATAATGCATTCTCCTTAAGGAACCTGGTTTCCATCTTCATATGCCAAATATCATAGTCTATTCTAACTACAATAACATGATTGACAATTGGTAAAGGAATTTATATCATATTCAACAAGAACTTAATTTCAAATTATTATTCAACCAATTTGTCTCTTTTATGTTATCCATGTAGGTATTTATCGTAAGATGCTATTGCACCCTTTAGGTGTTACCCCTTTAGGTGGCACTATCAAGGTCCTACCTTGTTATCTTACATGGATTCCATATAGATGAGAAATATCTTCTAGTTGACTAGTTGGCTCATCGTGTATGACCAACCCATCTGAATTGTTGGATTCATAATCCTCCAATCTCATATGTGTTCTACTAGAAATATTTTGTTCTGTGTTATATGATGAACCTGAGATTCCACAACAACTTTTGATTCTCATTGTTCTCATTGTACCTCTTTGTTGGCTTCAAACACTTTGAGTATTACTTTTACTACCACTGAATCTTTAGGAACTCAGTTATCCTATTAACAAAATAATTTTTTTATTGGATAGGGATTAATAGTAACGTTTAACTATCATGGCTTATGGATGAACCTTCTCAAGAAACTACTTTCTCAAGGGGGGTTTCAATCCTTTAGACCTATTGGGACATTCCCAAATCATATCAAATATGATGTCTTACAAACCATTCATGTAGTACATTATTTAGTGATAGGTATATATATGTAAGGATATAAGAAGATTAGATTAATTGATAATTATATCATGACTCATCATGGTACAATTCCTTCATTCTGACACATCATCATGTTCAAATGGATTCCACTTGTGATTCATTATCACAGTTCTTTCCTGAAGATTCTCAACTTATTGATGCAAAGTATTTGAACATTTGATCTCATCAAAGTTTCTTAATACTTTCATCAATGTCATACTTCATTTAAAATCTTCTTGAACACTTCAAGAGATTTATGTTTCTTTTTACTTAGTACATATCATCATATTACCCATAAATTAAACAAAGTATAAATAATCATCCATAGCATTCATTCCATAAGATCCCCATGCATCATATGCATGAGGTCTGATCAAAGACTTATCCTCCCACTACATTTCGTGAAGGATTTCACGTCATATTGTGTGTGAATAAGACTTCATGTTTCCTTAGGTTCAATAACCATGGGAATCCAGATCAACATTGAAATGTATTCTAGGCATTCACTTCTCATATTTTTACAAGATGACTAATTCTAGTGATGGTCTTGAGTTATCAATTATAATCCTTTGGTATAAACATTATAAAAATTCATCTTTGGATCATTACACATAAATATCGCAAGATGTTTTAGGGCCAATGTCATGCAAGATCATATCTTTGAAATAGAAGCACAAATAATTCTTTATTGATAATCATCCTTGTCCATACATGATGAATAAAGAAAATATTTTTATTCTAATAAAATAATGAAATAGTAGTTCTAATAACTCTATTACATGCCCATTGGGCTAAGATAAATTTTTACTATGGGTTCCGCAACACTTGCTCTGCCTTGTCCATCATTATCCTTTCATGAAGGCCTTTACTTCTTGTCAGATTTTGCACATTAGCGTGTAAGATCTTTATTTGGTATCACATACCAACATGAAGAAGTGATCAAATTTATCTTATCTTGTTTATACCTGAAGTGGAGGCCTCAGTTCCATCCTTCTTCTTCTTCTTTAGTTCCTCTAACCAGAGTGGGCAATTTCTTTTCCAATGTCCAGGCTGGTGACAATCGCCTCTTAGTTTTTTTACTCCACCTTTTGCCTTGAGATCTAAAGACTTGGGCTTCTGGATATATTTAGAACTCTTCTTAGCTTTGACTTTACCTTTAGACTTCCCCTTTGTCTTGTTGATCATCATCACAGACTTGGGCTTGTCTTCTTCATTTGTGTCTCAGTTGTTCTCAACATTCCCAACAACTCTGTCAATGTCTTGTCAAAGTTGTTTATATTTTAGTTCATGATAAAACTGACTATATGACTTTGGTAGGGACTATAGAATCATGTCAGTGGCCAACTCTTGGACTAAGGGGAATCCTAGTCCAGATAGGTTCTCCACATACCCAATCAGCTTGAGCACATGAGGACCTACTAGGTCACCTTCTTCCATGGTACATTTGGACAGTGTCTTGGAGACATCATATCTCTCTTATCTTTCCTGATCTTAATACATGTTATTGAGATGTGTGACCATCTCAATCACATCCATGTTCTCATTCTGACTCTATAACTCATAGTTCATGGAGCATAGCATTAGACACCTGATATCCACAAAGTCTTTAGTATGCTTCTTGTAAGCATCCTTGTCAGAGTTTGGTGCATTTTGAGGTGGTTCCTTTAGTTCTGGCATTTTCAGTTAATAGAGCTTTCGCTCATGTGTGAGAACAATTCTCAGCATCTGGAACCAATCATGAAAGTTGTTCCCAATTAATTTGACCTTCACAAGGATTGATTGCAAAGAAAATTGATTGTCATTTGTTCCCATTTGGTTCTATAAAAAAAATTGCAATTTTATCAAAAATTCATTTTTGATTTGAATTGATTTGATTAAAATTTGGGTGATAAAAATTAGTACTTTAATTAATTATCATTCTCATTATTATGTTCAAATTGACAACCCTGGAGTGTCAATTTAGAAAAATATAGTGAAAAAATTTCTAATGAGCCAAGATCCAAAATGATTCAATTATTATCTGACCTACACCAGTATCCATAATCAACTATTAAGGTATGCAATCATGCCAATTGCATCATATGCAACTCTTAGATAGATGATATGTGAAACTTCGTTCCATAATCATCCACATGCTTCTGGGCTTAGACGCTCTAAGAATCACCAGTTAAGCCAAACCCAATAGACAATACAATAATAATGTACCTTGTTTTGTGGCACCTACATTACTACATTCACACTTCCATGAGGTAGATGACGCACTATGCTTTGGCGTAACCTACGCTTGGTCAAACATGTTTTTCATGTGTATTGCTATTGGAAAGCATCTAAGACTTAATATGTTTGATTGAGGGATTTCATATATATCATATATATACATATATTGTATCTAATCACAACATATATAGTATGCATCATATGCATGCTATATCCCACAACATAAACATGCAATATAAAACAAAAGGTGATGGTTATGGCCATGTCTACTTGCAATTCCTTGGAGCCACAATGAATTACTACCACCTAGGTCAATCATCACATCACATGTATGAACCTGATGATGGTGTAGACATGTGTTTTCCATTCTGGGTAGATCAGTTCAACCCTTAAATATGTCGTCTTACCTCTTGGCATGTTGGTTGGTCCTCCTGTCTAATCAATGTTTGGACTACTACCAAACAGTCGATTGGACCCTCCGGGGATGGTTGTCTGGCCTCCTATCCAACCAATGTCTGGACTCCTTCCAGATGGTCAGTTGGGTCCACCATGTGGTCTTCTGGTTCCATCACTCTATCCTCCATGGTCCTCCAGACGGTTGGCTCATCTCACGAATTGGTCATCTCAACCGGCGGTGAACATCTTTAACATGATTGTAAGAAAAGAAACTATCCTATTGCTACTTTATTCCATTGAATAAGAGAAACCTCAAGTTACATTTGAGGGGAGCAATGGTAGGAAAGAATTAACTTTAAATTGAGAAGAGATAGGTAGAGGCTCGATACACAGATCGAGATAAATAAGAACCAAACCATCCAACCACACACTGATATAGGGTATTGTCCATAACCACGCTAGACATCCACCATAAAAATCTCTTTTAGGGTAACACATGTAAATTGCATATATATATATATATATATATATAATATTTAGTATGATATTATGTGGTCTTTGATCGGATATGCATATGAGAGAAGTTTAAATATTCACAATGTATGAAATAAATATATGGTAAAACCAAAAATCTGACCGTATCAATTATCCTAAAACATAGTAAATTGACATGACACTAATATACGGGCACAGAGTATAGCATTGGAAATAAAAAAATTATCTATCCATATTCTCATAACAGCAAGATTGTGTCAACTACTATGAAATAGGAATGGTGGTTTTAGCAAGTTATACCTAGTCCTCGAGCAAGTTCAGCGAGAAAACTCACTTCTTTGCAACTGCTGACAAGTTGCTTTTGGACGATGGTTGTGCAGCTCGTGGTCTTCACCATGAACAGCTATCTGTGCAACCTCTACAATGACTCGGGTGGTATCGCCATAGACTACAGGTTGAGTTTGGTCTTCGAGCAGCTGCCAAAGGTCTCATGCCTCTAGAGTAGTTCACTCAGACCAACTAGAACTCTAGTTATTCACCAAGAATGGACAGGAAGGATTTGTCCCTCCCTTTGGTGTACTAGTCACCAACATACTCTCCCACAAAAATAACTTCTCACTTGTTCTCTCTCGTTGACTATCCCTCCCTGTTGGGTAGGAGTTGCCTGGGCTCTCTTGATTACCACAAACAGAGAGGAAAACAGTTGTCATAGGAACTGATTCTCAGTTGTTTTTGTTATATCTTGGGAAGCCCCCAATACCCCTCCTTTTATAGGCAAGGTTAGGGTCAGGGTTCACAGTCTGTATGAGATTGTGTGGCAGTGTAAATGATAGGATGAACTTGAATTTGTGCAACCTGCAATGACCAAACCGGTTGTTTCGCACACCCAAATGGTTGTCTGATGTGCGAGACGGTTGTCTCGCACTGTTAAATGGTCGTTGGTAGTTTCCCAATCGCACACAAATTTGGCAATTTCGATTCCAATTAATATACATATTAATTTTACCTACTCTCCAAGTATATACAATTGAAACTATTTGGGAAACATCCCCAACCTTCGTTTGACCCAACTGGGCCATCTCACATAGGCAAAACATCTGTCTCTCACCTAGAAGGCCATTTGGTGAGTTAAGATGAGTCGGTCAGTTCAATCATATTGAACTGGTTGGTTCAAGAGAAGAACTAATCCAATTCGATCATTGATCTTCCTGACCACTCAAACGGCCATCTCAACACTTGAGACGCCCATCTGGCTATCCAAATGGCCATCTCACTCAGTGAGATGGTCATTTGGCAGGCTTGGTGAGTCAATCGAGTGATCAGTTGCGTGAATTGAATACCTAAACACTTTAGTAATCAATCCAAATGTCATTCAAGATCAAACTACTCTTCTAAATGAGTTCCTATGTGTGTGACCCTATAGGTCCCATATCACGTTGGCAGTGCATGTCAATAACTAGCTTATGATATCACAAGCAGATATTAGTGCTTAGTCACACATTAGGGCTACCTATGAGAAATGAAAAGTTGGAGAATAACTTCAACCTACAATCTATGTAAGGTGTTGCAGTTATTGTATAATTCCTTTGGCTCTGATATCCAAGATGAACTCGAGTCATGGTTGGTCATCCTCTCAACATTCAATCCATGTTTCTTGAACTAAGAGTAGACAGTTTGAGATAATGTGACCTCAATATCATATATTAAATCACATGTGCAATTGCATGTGTTTCTCATTCTTGCTTATCAAGTGGCTAGGATATTGTACTCCAGTAGGAGGGACAAATCCTATATCTATCACTCACCGTCTATCCCCATGTGCCAAAGCCACCCAATCATCACCGATATAAGAACACATGTTTTAGGACTACGTTTGATGATGTCAAAGCGTCCCCAATGACATGTGATGAGTGTAGTGATTTCAGGTCTAAGAATCACAATCACCACCTTCACTATGAGAGATGATTGTGACCACAAAACCATGTGTCACTCTCAAGGTGGGTCTATCTGATACACTATTCCCTAACATGTATATGTGTGCTTGGTTTGATATTTCCATATCATGACTAATGAGATTCAATCATCAACCAACTCACACTCTAATCTTATGTGTTATTGTTGTCTGTCAACCTTCCAAAATAACAATCGATCAGGGACATAATGGAAAATGTATATGTACTCTTAAAATCTTTATGATCTCATCCATAAGGATAGTAACTTGACAAAATACGTCATTAAGTAATATAATTCTCTAGACATTCACTTTATATCCTCATTATCTCATAACTGAGTGAAATAGATGAATTGGAAGCTTGCCTTTATATATGTTATTATTAATCAAATCCTTTTAGGTAGTTATGCCATGTCAATCATCATATGATTGGCTCTACAGGCATTCCTTACCAACACTGGACACCTTCCATAAGTAGCTCCCCTTCTTGTAACAAGTCTTCCGCCTTGAAGGAATTACCCACTCTTCTCAAGGATCTTCATTCTTCACCTTCTCCTTCAACTTGGAGAAGCTTTTCACCTTCTCCTTCACCTTGGAGAAGATTTTAACCGACTTTGCTCTTGAGAAAGGGGGTGGGAAAGGGAAACTTTGAGAGTTTTACAAGAGTAAAATGGAGTAGAGATCTCACACATATCCTATCTCACTCATATCGATGTTTCGATTTATAAGTAAGAGAGAGAAAGGAGCTCTAGTAGATAAAATACACTCAACTATAGTTAGGAGCTTGAATAGCATGAAGGAGTAAACTTGGAATGAAATACAAGGGGTCCTATTTATAAAGCATTTCGGAATGATTTCTAGTCATCTGGGGTGTTGCAACAGATCTATTTTTGATGTTTGCAACACTCCAACGGCTAGAATCAATTTTTCTACACATTTTGTATAGTGCAGTCAGTCTAGTTTTTGTAAAGGTAACTGGACCGATAGCACTATGTGACAAGCTAATTTTGAGTTGTCGGTCGAGTTTATCCTAGATGAAACTCAACTGATGGCCTAAAATTAGTTTGTCAGTGCAAGGTGCCAGTCGAGTTTATCCTGAGGTAAAGTCGGTCGAACGTGAACATTTACTAAGACCCATCCTAGGCGTCAGTCGAGTTCTTGGGAGGAAAAATCATCTGATCAAACTACCTGTGATGCATTTTGAAAAATGTCATTAAAGTGATCAAATGTTCAAACAAAGTGCTCGTGTTGTCCGATAAGAGTAGCTCGGGTGGTAAGAGCTTGGTAAGTACCAATGAAGGACTCAGGTTCAAACCTCACCAATGGCGCTTTCTGAACGGCAATCCATGCTGATTTGGCACGGTAGGGAGGTGACCGGACCACACCCTCTCAAGTCTTGAGAGTTTACAATATCGGGTTCGCCCAGGGTGGGTTCTCTCGATCATAAAAAAATGCTCCTATTTTTTTCAACTTAGTTACAAGTCATTGCATAAAATACAAATGATTACAAAAATTGTCCCAAGTGATTTAGGGTGTTTTCTACAAAAGTACATTTGTATTACTTTTGACTTGAACTTGATCAAGGTAGGGCTTGATTGAATTGATCATTCTCATGTACCTAATACATAAACTAAATCTCAAATAGACATATTAAATATCTATGAATGGAATGGTTAAGTCATCATCAAAATGTGGATAATGTATATCTATTAGGTCAACGCTGATCATATATGACTTGGATTAAATCAGTTTGGGTTTTCGATTTTTCCAATTGAGGTTAGATCCAGGCTTGGATGTTGATGTCCGAATCGAAACAAGTTTGGCTTTGGGTGATGATCAATTCATTTTAAATTTAATCAAAACTGGATGGATGAATTTAGGCGATTCAAGTTCTAATCATGTATAAATTATTTTCCATCATATGTAAATAAAAATTGTATGATCCATATTTGATTTCAGGTTGCACATTGTAGAATCAGATATGGTTCTGGACATACCATATTGAAAAAAAAAACTAATTTTATATCAGTTTAAACTGCCGACTTGTTGACACCCCTACTCATAGAGTAATATGTTTACTAACTGTATATTGATATATTCTTTCAGTACATATATTTGTCTTAATATGTGTCATGAACAATACATTTTCTTTGAGCTGTAAACTCGATTACAATACAATACATACTTGCAAAGATATAGCTACCATGTATAGTATGATACTTTGTGTATTCGATAAATACTTAGTGAACTATTCTGTGTATGAATGTGCAATATGAAAAACATGTCTGTTTTTAGATAGAAATACAATAATGAACACGTTCTGGTTTGCGACATTGTAAATACTATGTCTAAATGAAAGAAGAAGAAAAAAACATTTACGTGTAATATATGTGTATTCTAGTGTGAAGTGTTCGTGTATGTATTGTGTATCCTGCTGGTATAAGATAGTCTCGTCAAGTTTGTTTGTATCTGCCGGAGTACAATGAAGCGATGTGTATCAATTTTCAAACTTAAATAAAAGCAATAGACATGAGAATAGTAAGTTGGATCATAATGCTTCGATTTCAAAATATCCATGGATCAAGAATTTAACTTGCAGTGATTTAAAATTTTGAATTGACATTGGACAAAGAGGAAATCAAGCCATGAAAGAAAACTAATCCCAAATTATTGAGATACTAAGAAGGCATGCGGACAGATCAATGGTTGGGAGGTCTTGCATGAACGTGAAAAATGCTAGACAATTTTCCGAAAATTAGCGCGTCTATGGTCGGTAATTGTGAAGGACAAAATTGCACGTACTAGTGGTGCTGCACGTTTCTCAATAGTGGGGAGAAAGCATTTCTAGGTGAGGATATCTAGCGGGTAAAAGCATGCATATATATCTTAGAGTAACGCTACACATACCCCTCTACATTCCCGGGAGTCTACCCGGTAGTTGGGAATGGGACACTGCTGATGTGGCAAAAAGTTGCTGGAAAGTTAAAAAGAAAATAAAAAGAAGAGAAAGAAACCGGTTTTGCTCATAACTTTCAATTTTAAATGAATTTTTTTTTGAAATTAAAAAAAATTCTAATGAAAAATACTTTCTATCAAGACCAATATTGACATACTTTGGAAAAAATAATATTATAAGTATATTAAAAGAGGAGAGAAGTATACAAAAGTACAGTACGTTTTTGGATACTATTGTAAGATTGACCATTCAGGTACAGTACTTATTGCCTCTTTATTTCTTCATATTCCATATTATGTCATACATACATAAATATTATACATGTTATCATTCATATTAATTTTTGCATACATTTAAAATGTAACGTTTGACAATAATCATAAACAAGGATACTCAAGGTACCGTACGAGACATAACAACAATACATAATTTGATGATCTTGTTGTTACTAGAAGTAAATTACTAATGACCACATTTTGTAATACAAAGTATAGTATTTGACGTATAATACTAGAGGTATTGTACGAGACACAACAACAATACATGATTTAATGATCTTGTTGGTATAAGAAGTACAATACTAACAGCCACATTTTGTAATACAAAGTATGATACTAGACGTACAGTACTAGAGGTATTGTACGAGACATACAATACATAATTTGATGATCTTGTTGGTACAAGAAGCACAGTACTAACAACCACATTTTGTAATACAAAGTATAGTACTAGACGTACAGTACTAGAGGTATTGTACGAGACATACATTAATGATTTGATGATCTTGTTCGTACAAGAAGTACAGTACTAACAGCCACATTTTGTAATACAAAGTATAGTACTAGACGTACAATACTAGAGGTATTGTACGAGACATACCAACAATACATGATTTGATGATCTTGTTGTTACTAGAAGTACAGTACTAACAGCCACATTTTGTAATATAAAGTATAATATCAAACGTATAATACTAGAGGTATCGTACGAGATATAAGAACAATACATGATTTAATGATCTTGGTACAAGAAGTACTGTACTAACATCCACATTTTGTAATACAAAGTATTGTACTAGACGTACAGTACTAGAGGTACTGTACGAGACATAACAACAACACATGATTTGATGATCTTGTTGATACAGTACGAGACATATCATGTATAAAAGATTGTCAATAACCACATACTGTACCTATATAAACTAATTCACGTTTCATTAAAAACATACACATTTACTAAACTACAATACTTTCACCTATGTTTAAGAACAACTGATCATTGATCTTATTCATTCAAAAGTATAGTACTAAACTCATTGCTAATGTTAGTCAATCAAATTCATAGATGAACAAGTAAATATTGTATATGATTTAGGAGAAATACGAATGTGATGTACTATACTCACAAGTAATGTACGTCTATACTCAAAGCATGTGTATGGTATCCTAAAATATGGATACTATATTTCTGTCATATTATCATTATTTTAAAGTATGTTAACACTAGTCTTGTTGGAAAGTATTTTTTACAAGGATTCTAATGTAATTTATTTCATTAAAAAATATGTTCCAGAGTGAAAGTTATGGACAAAAATATTTTCTCTCTCTTCTACTTCTCTCATCATCCTTTTCTCATATTATTATTTTTTTAAAATATGTCAACATTGGTCTTCCTAAAAGTATTTCTTATTACGAATCCAGTGTTTTTTATTTCATTGAAAAATTCATTGTGGCTTGAAAGTTATGATCAATACAAGTTTTTACTTTGTTTCTACTTCCCTCCTTTTTAAAATTAAATAAAACTGGTCCATGTTGGACTTTGTAGCGGACTCAGCCGGGTGGGTGTCCGGGTGAGTAGTAGGTTACGGCTAGAATTACTCTATATCTTATTGGCAACCATCCCATAGTTGCATATAGATTTTCTCGCTTATTTGCTTAGGGAATATAGATGACCCTTGTCAGCATGAGGATACCAATGAAAACAAAGAGTCGAACAGATAGAAAAGGAAAACGACAGAGACACGATATGATGGAAAAGATACAATGCAGATGTTACGTTGGAAACGATATGAAATCGAGATAGAGATCTACTTTTCCGTAACTGTACCTTAAACCAGGCGTATTACTTTACCATAAACCAGTTATGGGCCAATGGGTAGAGACGACACCAGGGTCGAGATCGTCTCGCCCATTTCACTTCAGATAGGATTGTCTTGCCTATTTCTCTTCAGATGTTGTTTTGTATCTGTCGACACCGAGGTCCTAGGAGATTCACCAGCTTCACCGGTGCTTTGTAGAGCCCAGTGAGCTCCAACTGCGCCTTGTTCGGTTTCGTCGGGTACTTTACCATAAACCAGTTATGGGCCAATGGGTAGAGACGACACCAGGGTCGAGATCGTCTCGCCCATTTCACTTCAGATAGGATTGTCTTGCCTATTTCTCTTCAGATGTTGTTTTGTATCTGTCGACACCGAGGTCCTAGGAGATTCACCAGCTTCACCGGTGCTTTGTAGAGCCCAGTGAGCTCCAACTGCGCCTTGTTCGGTTTCGTCGGGTACTTTACCATAAACCAGTTATGGGCCAATGGGTAGAGACGACACCAGGGTGGAGATCGTCTCGCCCATTTCACTTCAGATAGGATTGTCTTGCCTATTTCTCTTCAGATGTTGTTTTGTATCTGTCGACACCGAGGTCCTAGGAGATTCACCAGCTTCACCGGTGCTTTGTAGAGCCCAGTGAGCTCCAACTGCGCCTTGTTCGGTTTCGTCGGGTACTTTACCATAAACCAGTTATGGGCCAATGGGTAGAGACGACACCAGGGTCGAGATCGTCTCGCCCATTTCACTTCAGATAGGATTGTCTTGCCTATTTCTCTTCAGATGTTGTTTTGTATCTGTCGACACCGAGGTCCTAGGAGATTCACCAGCTTCACCGGTGCTTTGTAGAGCCCAGTGAGCTCCAACTGCACCTTGTTCGGTTTCGTCGGCGTCTGTTGCAGAAGTCTAGCACTCCGACTTGGGCGGTGGCTCAATATCCAGTGCAATCGTTATATAACTTGTTATGAAGACGTCGACGTGATGGGTGGACGGATTCGAGTCATGGTACAAGGAGGACTCTCGGCACGTAAGAGTTTGTCGTTATCTGGTTATTAATCAAACGAGTGTGGTGAGGCCTATTTAGATAAGTAGAGCGTTTATTGTTATCTGGCTATTAATAACTCACGTGATTAGCTCATGGGTAGACGGAAATGAGTCACGTCATTAGCTCATGGGTAGACGGAAACGGGTGGTGAGACTTAGGGCCCGTTTGGTTGTGCCGAGAATCAATTCGCGTGTTGCAACTGCACAGTGTTTTCTAACCCAAACGTTTGGTTGCTTGCGGGATCAACTCTGCCCTTGAAATCCAACTGCACCATCAGCTGGACGGCATACAAAAATTGGGGGAATCAACCGCGCCAAAACAGGGCGCGGTTACTTTTCCACGGGACGATGGTTGTGTCTGCCACATACTTTCTATGCCCAACAGCCATGTGAGGACTTAAGCTATTGGCCGAGTAAGCTACTGATCAGGTAATAGGTACGTCCAACCAAATGAAAACAAGTCAAATAGCTGGGTAGCAGCTGCATCTAACCAAACGATTACAGTTGTACTTCAATTTCCTGAATTGCATTTCCTGTTTTCAAACTAACTGTTGCGTTGCAAGTACAAGCAACCAGACAAGCCCTTAGATGAGTAGAATAGTAGATAGATTGTTGAAGGTGATTTTGAGAAATTACTCCATTTATTTCATAGGACTAATTTAACTGGTGTAGTTGGGCTGTAAAGTGTGAATTGACAGTGTTACAATATAATGCAAATTCACTCTTTGTCACCAGATTATACTAAGCATGTCCTTATCTTGAGCTAAGGTCTGTCGGTGTTTGGCAGCCGTAAACTACTCCTGATGAGTGACCAAATCCGAAGACAGGACGCGTTTCTCAAAAGGTATCGTAATGGGGCCACACCCAAAATCAGTGTTCGGTCCTGACAGAAAAGGTCAGCGCTAACATGGTATGGCGGTGTCAACCAAATCAGTTGTGTTTGGCACGTTACCCTACAAGGATTTCTTTCGTCAATTGGAATACCGACAACGTCTCGACCTGAGTTGAACATCAGAACGAGTCTGCTCGACGGCCAACCACTCGGTTCATTTACATACTTCAAAGATCATGGGGACAGATAACACGTCTGCTATTCACTCCATCTTTAAATATGAGTGAGTAACCCCCTTCCAGCGTGTGTTCTCTCATCACGTGCCAAAGCACAATGTTTTTATTTTTTCAATCACCAACAGAGGAGCACAAGCTGTTTTTTCTGGAAATACGGCTCCGCGTTAAGCACCTAACATGAGAACTAAGTCCATCCAACTCTCAAAACCGTGCTACCTAGCTATCAAAGTTGGACCAACCATGTTTTAAAATTGGGTGTGCCAGATTCAAAGCCCCGTGCACCGACAGATCGCTCGTCGGCTTTTCAAAATTGACTGTTTTTTCTACCAGAGGCTGGCCGATCCAAATGGCCACATTGTATTCAAATGTCCTGAGCAAAGATCCATATTATCATTGTCTTCAAGCTAATCATGAAAGTCATTGTGTCAAACTAATGACAATTCTTTCACGTCTAATCATGTCAGAAACAATATCACAAGCATAGCACTACTAAAAAAGACTTCATAAATTACTTTTAACCGTATCATCTTTGTCTAAAAAGATTACGTACATGGCAGTCAGCTACCCAACGACTGTCATCTTTCTAGTGTAATTTATACACTATGTAGGCTTTAGTAAACAACGTCACCTATTCTCAGTTCCAGGCTGAGAAACAACAGGAATAAGTGACATCTTGAGGCATAATCTAATTGTAAAAGATTACGTTTATGGTCAACACCTTTTTTGTAAAATATGATGGTGTATTACGTAACTTTTTTTATGTATAGATGACATCGTAAACCATATTTCAAACTAAATGATAGACAGAACCATGGGTACCTGGAACAGAAATCGTGGCAGCTTCTCAAATCTCCCAAAACAGTGTATATCTTTTATATAAGTACCAATATCTGAAAAAATATGATTTAAACTATCCATAGACAAAATATTAATGTGACAAACAGAGTTTTATTGATTTGAAGTAGCACACCACAATGGGGAGGACATAAACCTTGCCACAGACAAGTTACAAAACACGATGGGGAGGACATAAACCTTGCCCCAAACAAGTTACGAAAAATGGAGAGGACATAGACCTTGCCCCAAACAAGTTACAAAGACACAAAAACTTCTTATATTTTGTACAACATTTCTAACATTCAACAGCTAAACCATGCACTATATAATGGCTGAGTTCAATGGACACAGGGTGGCTGCTCCCTTGTTGATTGCTACTCATCAGTTCAAGGAGAATTCTTCAATGGCTTGTGATGACTGTAAGATGTATGAGAGAATATCATAATACTGTAGAATTTCTTTTTGCTGTATGGGAGAATATCATAATACTGTAAGAATTCTTTTTGCTATCCACGATATTTTCATTCTTGTAGATTTGCAAGTCATGAAGCGTCGTCCCAGCTTTTAACCTGGCAACTGAAGCTCTCTTGAGGGTCTTGTTTTCGTCTACATTGAAATTGTGTTGGAGAACTAAAGAGGGACCCTGTGCCATCTTTTTAGTAAATATCCATGTGATCTGATATCCTGCTTCATGGAAACCAACCATACTTTCTGATTATGAATAGATGGGTTTAACTGATGAAAGAAAAAGAAAAAAGATACCACTACACCACGTCATGGCCTAGAGAGCAGGCACAAGCAAACTCCTCACTATGCGATTAGTTGTCTGTCCCAGCCAAACATTGCTATAAAATAACACCAAAAGCATACTACAAACAGGCATACCAACAAAAGCCAAAATTGTATTGATGTACATTAATTTGAAGTTTTTTGATAAATTCAAAGTGAATATGATAAAAACATATGTAGTAAAGAATTTGAATTTTAATTGAAGTCTTCTATGAACATTGCACCAATGTTTCTTCCTATCTTGTCACTTTGAGGGTCTATCCTCACACTCTACTTGTGAGGAAAATGATCTATGAACTTTTCTCATATCTAGCCATAGAAGTTTTATCTTATGGAGGAAATATATCCACACTGAACAAAGAATGGCAGAACACATGAATGGGATGTCATATAATATTTATCGACATTGACTTAAAAATAAGCAGACAAAAGTCATTTTTTACCTTTGCAATCAGCATGGAGCTTACATTCACAATTTTGGAATAACATGCTCTAGGCATCTCACTGGGATGACTTTCCTCTGCTTGGTTGGAAGTACATATTAACTTGCTGATCTACTACCCTAAAATCAGTAATGATACCAACCAGTCAGAGAAAGAAAGTGTGTCATACCAGAAATCCTAGAAGAAGGAGAGAGAAAAATCATAGAACGCCACTCTCTATCATGATATTTCAAAAATAGATGTGTAACATTTCAATACTAATATGGGATATGGATGAATAAAAATAAAAAATGGAGCAGTAACAAGAATGGATATAAAATAGAGAACAGTAAGACACAATTTGCACTTCTTAAAACTGTGACTATTTCACAACATATTTAGAATAGATGCTTGGTGGGACCATGGGGTACAATAATGGATTTAAATGCCTACCTGCAATGGTTATGGAATGTAGTTTTATCTTTCTGGCTACAGCTAATGGAGGAATAAAATAAAATTGAACACCAATGACTACTTCAAAGGGACATGTTTTGTAAAGCTTGTCAGATAGATCAATAATTGGCACCATGATCACCTTCAGTATCAAGTTGACAAAGTCACCACCGTGTACTTTTTTGCCAACTCGGGATTGGGGCAATACAATTCTTCTCATCAATTGTCACACTTCCGATTACAAGGTCTAGGCCCACACCCATACTTCATCATAGTTGTCATCTATAAGCATCTTGCTCTACATCAAGAATTGCTTAACTAATGCAACAACCACAAGTATATGGTGACCTTGGAGTCAATAGCTCCAAAATTGAGCCACTCTCATGAAAGTCCCTCCACTTTGTCAACAACAACAATGCTTCAACACTACCTATCATCATGCTTTGTAAACTCAAGTTTTGACATGTCTGGTGTCAACCAATTGCAGTCTCACTCAAGCCCCCCCCCAATGCGACCACGCTCTCTGCATCATGCATTGATTATCTGGTCAACAATCACAAGTATACCAACACTTCAGAGTTGATAGTTGTAGAAATCGAGTTACTCTTAAAGCCACCTCTACATAGTCAAAAGTACTGCCGCTGCCACACTCTAAATTCTTGGACTCTGTTAGACCTGCAAGTTTTAACACTACCATGCCAAGTTCAATAAATATTAGTCTCAGGGAAATGTTTTTACTACTTCACAAACAAAAATGTTTTATGGCATTTAGGCCCATGACCTTTTGAGAGTCTGATGTGGTACCACCACCATGGTTGACATTGAGATAAGAGGTCATTTTAAAAAAAAAACATATAGCTGGATCATGGATCTAGGAGGTCTTACAACTCTTGAGCACTTTATGACAATCATCACTATCAAACACTCGATGACATTGAAGTAAGTGCCTTCCATAGCTTTATCAAATCATGATCTCACACTTCATATAACACTTCCACAAGATGGTAGACGGACTTAGGAAAGAGCCTAATAGAAAGATACTTCTCTAGATTGATAGCAAAAGTGGAAAATGTCTATATAATATAGATCACTTGTTGCTACCATACATTTTATTCGGTAGTGCCCACCATCAAGATGGATTTTAGAATTTATATTTAAGCAAACAATGCCCATGATGCACACCCTATGATAATCTTGGCTCTTTGGCCATCTCCTCCATGAGATTTTGATTTACAACAGGGAGTTGAGTAAAGAATAACCTTATCATGTCATCCAATCAAGCCTTGGTATTCTATGCCCAAATGAGTTAGATGAGATCAGAAGTTCATGACCATATAACTGCAATTTTTCTTTCCTGTCTTAATATCTAAACGATGGCATGTGCTACAGTCGCGCCTATGGTCTAAGCCAATTAAATCATGTCAAATTGTTTTGATGAAGTTAAAATCATGTAGTGCAAGCCATGTTCTAAGCCAATTAAATGATACCAAGTCCCAATTAAATGTTTTTGGCAATACCATTAAAATCAGGTAGTGCTAGCACAAAAAGAGAACAACATACCACATGGAACCCACACCATGTGTGGCTTCCACTAATAAAAATACATTTCTCCCTATATTAAAAACCCTATTTTTATCCAAACTTATGCATCGGTTGCTAACGGATCTAAGCAACATTAGAAATTATTTTTTGTAGCATATTATAGTTCATACTGTAAAGAGGCGAGATCACCTCTTTACTAAAATTTAAAGGAAATACAAACATCCACAACTTTAACAAAAATTTAGACTTTGAGGATGATTGCATAATATTCCAAATAAATAAGCATGATTCTAGATACATAATAAAATGTCAATAGCAGCGGAAAGAAAGAAATATTAAGCCTTCTAATGGCTTTATTGTTTATTACATCATTGCTTTCTAAAAGAAAAGATAAGATAGATAAGAGGATCTAGCTATAGCAACCTAGCCATCCTTCTTGTCAAGCTAACGATCACAGCAAAGGATTCTTTCTTCAAGCCCTTCCTTCACCTTGCTCAGCTCCAACACCTGGGTGGTTGGGAAGACACCCAGTAAGAGGGAAAACAAGAAAAGTATGTGTTACACAATAATCTATCAAGGCAAAGGAAGATGAAACAAGTAAACTAGGCTAGATATTTGGTGTAAGAAGATATCAAAGAGTATGAGGTTTTTATAAGAGAACTTGACATTAACAAAATAAATAAAGGTTTTAGCATGTTAATTAATATGTCTATCTAACTAAGTAGGGTTGATGCACCTACCGGACCTCTAACCTTAGGTGAGGAAAGAATTAAAAAAATTTCCAATCACCTACAATTTTTAATGGGGAGAATAATAAACATTCCCCTAGGGCGATTTTATACATGTCCTCTATGGGTGGTTGTACATAAGTACCACTACTTAAAAATTAAATAGATCATTTAATTTCATGCTAACAAAAGAGTTATGGCAAGGATAATCAAAAGAATATATAACATGGCAGTGGGGTATGAATACCCAAACAAGAGAATACTACATCTACTTTTGAGGCAATAAGCAATTTAGGTTTCAAGATTCAAGGGTTTAGATCAAGTTAAACCTCATAAAGAAAAATAGGTAATGGATTAAGGATTTCCCAACTGATAGGTAGATGCACAATCAAAACACATACTAAACACATACTAAACACATACCTTAGCCTCAGGTGTCCTAAATTTCCCCTTTTCAACTCTTCACACGAATTATAACCCAATCTTCCTAATACATCATTAGATTCATAAATTAGAATTACATGCATTCATTTAAAAGGTTGAAAACCCTAATTTAATAACTTTTTGCACAAACTCTCGATTCAGACTTCAAAAACCTCATAATCATCTTAGTTTGGTTTTCCTGATCAAAATAACATATAATATTGTATATTTTGAAAATATGGATTCTTAGGGTTAATTTTTGTGATTTTTAAGATAATTAAATCAATTTTTAAAAACACATTTTCGCAAAACTCAAAATCAGATCTCAAAAATATTTTTATTAGATAGATCTCGTTTTCCTTATTTAAAAACACTATTTATTTTTAATTTTTGACCAACAGATCAATTTATAAAAATTATTTAGCCTTGACCAATCACAGCCTACCACGTAGGCAAGGCTGGATGGCCGAGCGGCGACGAGCGCTCGGCAGCGGCGACCCGCGTCCCGCGGTCGCTCGCCACCAGCCACACGGTGCGGTCAGGCGGATCGGCGAAAAGACCAAAAGCCCACGCGCGAGAAATCCAGAGAAGAAGAAAGACGAGGGCAAAACGGTAAAAAGCCACCCGTCGTCTTCCTCCTCTCGCCCGAGCGACGTGAGCAGGAGCTTGGCCTCGATTTTGGGCAAATCCGCGATACTCGACCAAAACTCGCGTTCAGGTACTCGAATGAAAGAAGAGAACACGGCGAATTCAGTGGTACCTTTAATTTGAACCGAGGTTGACGGAGGAGAGAAGGAGAAGCGCCGCAAGCTTGGGAACTTCGGCGGCTTGTTGGGGTCGAAACGTCCACGAAAATCCAAACAGGTTGCTAAGGTGATGGCGGTCGCTGGGGTTGCGATATTTATAGGCAAGGAACCCTAGACCAGGATGTGGGTAGGAGCAAGGAGAAGTAACCGGCGGCCGAGTTGGGCGTTTCTCGAAAACGCATCTAATCCCAAACTTTTTGGGATAGATCGGTTCGGAAACTCGCAAGGAAACCAACGCAAGTTATTTGAGCGAAAATCATCAAGTAAATCTCGAGATATATCGATTTTAAGAAAACGAAAACAAGGAACCTGTTTCCTTATTCGACTTGAGGTAGAAGACGATCGGGGACCGTCCGATCGATGGACCCGAGTCCATCAACGACTCTGAGCCATCCGATCTCGCATTAGATCAGGGAAATAACCCTTAGCAAAAGTCGATTAAATCTATTAGATTTTAAATGTTTTTCTCTCTCTTCTTTTGGAGGCTCAAACGTTGTCCAAAAATTATGAAAATTTATATCCTGACTTATTTTGACGCGTAGAATCCAATTATGGAGTTAGTTTTGTATTTTGAGAAAGTTTGATAGGTGAAATAATTAATATATCATTTTCTCTTTCCTCCTTCAAAAGAGGTGATAACATTATCTAAAATTAGTGTAACTTCACCCATAAGTCTCCTTAAAGGTTTGGAACACGATTTTGCAATTATCTTCACAAGTTGAAATTATCTTTATATTTATTAAATAAATAGAACATTCTACACACCTTCTCTCTCCTATTTTACTCATTATTCTTATATTATCCAAATTAGTTGTAAATTTGCACAGAGGCTTATTTTTATGTTTAGAATACGAATTTGAAGTTATTTTCCTGATTTGAGAGCATTAAGTATTTTATTTCTCTTTATTGACATACTTCCTATATTCTTTGGATAATGTTATTAATATTTATATTTATGTTCCATTTTAAATGATACTTGACCTTTAAGTTACTTTTTGCTCAAGGAAACGAATTTAACTATCAAATTATCATGATGGTTTCAGATTATAATAT
Source organism: Alisma plantago-aquatica (assembly GCA_963693085.1). Taxonomy (NCBI): domain Eukaryota; kingdom Viridiplantae; phylum Streptophyta; class Magnoliopsida; order Alismatales; family Alismataceae; genus Alisma; species Alisma plantago-aquatica. Next base: position 816,105,483 of record OY856411.1, on the reverse strand, counting down.
TTGTTGCAAAAATCTTTGTAATTATCTTCTTTACCCATAATTTCTCATATTTCCTTTAATTATCATATTTATCTTCTTCCTTATATAAAATTCGGATTTTCTTCATATCTCTCATATTCTAGGAAACACTAGAAAGTTCTAGGACGAATTATTTTACTCTTTTTATTACTTAATGTGAATTTGCATTTTAGACCCATTATCTAATTCTAACTGAGGCATTTGTGCATGCAACCTTGAAATAAGAATATATGGGAAACATTTATCCAATAACCATCTTAATTTCTTTTAAAACAAAGCCAAGGACAATTGGAACGAAAATGAAGGTCAAAGCTTATAGAAAAGAGTACAAAGAGGTACATAGGAGATTTCAGTATGTTACAGCACTCCACCCCTTAAAAAGGATTTCATCCCCGAAATCTCATACAAAGAGGGAAGGGTGAGTACGCAACATCTCATCTCTCAACTCCCAAGTGGTTTCTTCTAAACCATGGTATCTCCACAAAACCTTCACTAACTCTATCTCCTTATTCTTCAGCTGCTTTACTCGGGAGTTAAGGATCTTCACAGGTAGTTCTTCATAAGTCAGATTCTCATTAATCTCCACAAGTTCAAAGGTGAGCACATGAGACGGATCCTTAATGTACTTCCTCAACACAGAAACATGGAACACATTGTGAATCTTATCATAAGCAGGAGGCAAAGCTAGACGATAAGCACAATCCCCCACTTTATCCAAGATCTCAAATGGTCCAACATAGCAAGGACTCAACTTGCCTTTTACTTTAGATCTTACAATAGAACGTATAGGCTTGATCTTTAGAAAAGCATAGTCTCCCACTAAGAAGCTTACATCATACCTCTTCTTATCAGCATACATCTTCTGTCTATCTTGAGCAGCTTTCATCCGTTTCTTTATCAACTGTACCTTCTCAAGCATCATTTGCATGTCATCAGTCTTCACTAGGGAACACTCTCCAACTTCATCCCAGTGCAAAGGTGAACGACAAGGTCTACCATAGAGAGCTTCAAAAGGTGGCATACCAATACTGGCTTGGTAGCTATTGTTATAAGCAAACTCTGCTAATGGTAGATACCGATCCCAGGCACCACCCCAATCCATCACACAAGCACGAAGCAAGTCCTCCAGAATCTGAACTGTTCTCTCGGACTGACCATCAGTTTGCGGGTGGTAAGCAGTGCTGAAACGCAGATCAGTACCCATCTCTTCCTAAATCTGACCCCATAAACAAGAAGTGAATTTCGGGTCTCGATCAGAAACTATCACTGCAGGGACACCATGCAGACGAACTATCCACTCCACATACAACTGAGCCATCTCAGCAACTTTATACGTGGTTTTGAAAGGCAAGAAATGAGCAGATTTTGTAAGCCGATCAATCACCACCCAAACAGCATCATAACCTTTCTTGGACTTAGGGAAACCGGTAACAAAGTCCATTGTGATCTTCTCCCACTTCCATTCTGGGATCTCAAGAGGATGAAGAAGACCACCGGGTCGTTGATGTTCAATCTTGACTTGCTGACATGTCAAGCACTTTTCTACGAACAGAGCTATATCATTCTTCATGTTCTTCCACCAGAAGCTTCGCTGTAAGTCCTTGTACATCTTGGTTGTGCCAGGGTGAATAGTGTACTTGGAACCATGAGCTTCACTCAGAACCTTCTGTCTCAGATCACCAACATCGGGTATCCACAACCTTTGTCTGAAGCGGATAGCACCATCCACTCCGACAGAGAAGTCAGATTGCGGTTTCTCAGATAAAGCTTTCAACTCTTCAAGCTCGTAACTCTCCAACTGTGCAGACACGACTTCTGAGATCCAGGTTGGTGTAACGGTCAAACTGGCCATATGAACACACAACTTATCTTCATTCACTGAATCGATAGGTTGAGGTTTCCAACTGGCCACATGTTCAAGGTTTTCCCACACAAAACATCTCAGAGCAGCACAAACAGCATCCTTCTTGCGACTTAAAGCATCAGCTACGACATTTGCTTTACCAGGATGATAAGTGATGGTGAAGTTGTAATCTTTAAGATATTCCATCCACCTACATTGTCGCAAGTTCAGATCCTTCTGAGTCAACAGATATCTCAAACTCTTGTGATCAGAAAAGACTTCAAACTTTTCTCCATAGAGGTAGTGTCGCAAGATCTTCAAAGCATGAACTATGGCAGCCAGCTCTAAATCATGCGTAGGCCAATTAGCTTCATTAGGTTTCAACTGTTGAGAAGCATAGGCGATCACCTTTCCGTCTTGCATCAGAACACACCCTGACGGGATGCATCGGTGTAGATGACATAGGGTATTCCCTCAACAGGCAAAGCAAGCACGAGAGCAGAAGTCAGACTCATCTTCAACTTCTGAAAACTGTCCTCACATTCAGGGGTCCATGAGAACTTGACCTCTTTTCGAGTCAGCTTGGTCAAAGGTAAGGCCAACTCAGAAAACCCTTTGATAAACTTCTGATAGTAACCAGCTAGACCAAGGAAACTACGGATTTCTGATGGGTTTTTCGGAGCATTCCACTTTGTCACAGCTTCTACCTTTGCAGGATCAACAGCTATATGGCCGGAAGAAATCACGTGACCAAGAAACATCACTTCCTTTATCTAGAACTCACATTTTGAGAATTTTGCATACAATTGATTTTCTCGCAATGTGTTGAGTACAATCCGCAGATGCTCGCGATGTTGTTCCAACGTCTCGGAATAAACCAAAACGTCATCAATAAACACCACTACAAACTTGTCGAGGTATGGGCGGAATACTCGGTTCATCAGGTCCATGAACGCAGCAGGGGCATTCGTTAAACCAAAAGGCATGACCATAAATTCATAATGCCCATAGCGAGTTCTTAACGCTGTCTTTGGAACATCATCATCCTTTACACGCATCTGGTAGTAGCCACTTCGCAGATCCATTTTGGAGAACACGGTGGCTGACTTCAGCTGATCGAATAGGTCGTCGATGCGTGGCAACGGATAACGATTCTTCACTGTCACCTGGTTGAGCATGTGGTAGTCCATACACATCCGCAAAGAGCCATCTTTCTTCTTCACAAACAGGACAGGGGCTCCCCAAGGGGAAACACTGGGGCGAATGAAGCCCATTTCGAGAAGCTCTTCAAGCTGCTTCTTCAACTCCGCCAGCTTAGCAGGAGCCAAGCGGTAAGGTGGCTTCGATATCAGTGAAGTTCCAGGTATGAGCTCGATGGAGAATTCCACCTCACGATTTGGTGGCAACCCGGGTAACTCCTCAGGAAAGACATCTGGGAAGTCCTTCACCACATCAACATGGTCTAGAGCAGGAGGTGTAGCATCGAGAACTATGTAGGCTAGGAAGGCTCTACACCCTTGTGAGACAAGCTTTTCAGCTTTGATGGCAGAGATGACGAACTGTCGCTCTCCTCGCTTCTTGCCCTTGACACACACTCTTCCTTCATCAAGATGAAATAGACTAACCTTGGATTCCTCACAGAACAAAACAGATTTATACTTCTTTAACCAATCCATACCCAGGATGATGTCAAAGACAGTCATATCAAGCAAGACAAAAATTGTGGGAAACATTATTCCGGATATACAGAGGTTCAAGGTAGGAGTTTGGAGGTACGAGGAGCAGATTTTTCCACTAGGAGTTTTTACATGTAACACATGATCCATAAATTCAGATTCGATTTCAAGCATAGAGGCAAACTGTCTAGATATGAAGGTATTGGAGGAACCAGAATCAAACAAAGCTTTTAAAGGATGCAAATTGAGGTTTAGTGTACCTTCAATCACTTCATTGCCTTCACCATATTCTTCAGCATTGAGAGCAAACACTCTCCCATTCTGCCTCTCAGCTGGCGGACGCCTCGGGTTCTGGTTGTTGTTGTTATTATTGTTGTTGTTCTGCGGTGGAGGGTTCTGTCTCGGCTGTTGCGGCTGCTGAGCAATATTCTACCCCTGCTGGAAACGGGGGCAGTTGGATCGGATGTGCCCAACCTGGCCGCACTCATGGCAGGTTGGTGGAGGACGGTTGCCAACACGAGCATGTGCATTGTTGGCGGGACATCTTCCAAGAGGATGGTAGCGATTGCATCTGTTGCAGCGATCCCGACCACGGTTCTCATGCTGATTCGGATTCTTCCTTTTGTTGTTGTTGAAGCTACCGGAAGCTTGAAATCCCAGATAAGACTCGATGGCGAGAGCCTTGTCCACCATCTGTTGAAACGTGAGTGGCAGCTGGGGTACGAGGCTTCGACCAACATGATAGTTCAGGCCCTCCAAGAACAAGGTCGCTCTTTTGTCAGCTCCAAGGTCGGTGGCGTAACGTTCTAGCAGCAGATACTTCTGAACGTAGTCGGCCACGCTCATGCTTCCTTGCTTGAGACTGTAAAACTTAGCCTCCTTCTTCCTCAGGAAAGCAGGGCAGATGTACTTCTCTCTGAACAACTTTAGGAACTGGGTCCACTCCATGGAGGAGGTGTCTCGAGTGCGGGCAACCCCATTCCATCAAACACGTGCCGGTCCATCCAGCACGTACGTCACAAATCGAACCTTCTGGTGAGGAGGGAATGCCATACCCTCGAAGGTCCGATCCAGGGCCAACACCCAGTCGTCGGCTTTGTCCACCATGTTAGGCTCACTCTCACCCTTGAAGTAGGGTGGCTGCATCTTGATGAAGTCTGTGAGGGTGAACTCCCTCGGCTTGGAGGCGACAGCAACAATGGTGTTGAGTTGTCCCATCATGGTGGAGGACAACAACTGTCGCAACATCGCCAGTTCTTGATCAGGTGTGAAGGCGGAAACACAAGAAGCTGGTTGGTTAACAGCAGGAGTCGCAGGAGTGTCGGGGTTGTCAGTGGTGGACTCCTGGTTCGTGTTTTCAAACAGGTCACCTCTCCTGAAATTAGGGTTAACGTATTAAATTTTCAGGAGTAAAGAATCATAGATGAGAGGGAAAAGAAATAGAGATGAGAAAAGGATAACTAGAATGCTATTGCCTAAAAGCATACTATTTCGGGCAGTTCATTTCGGCGCAGGCCAGGCTGGATCATATGGGCACGGGAGTCCCTGTATGCCAAGCTAGTGGGTCGGAGGAAAATCTTGCCAGCCCCCATGCCCTGATCCTTTCTAGACACCCTTGCCTCAACTGCATGCCCTAATAGTCGCCCAAAGGCTCTGATACCATGTTGTAAAGAGGCGAGATCACCTCTTTACTAAAATTTAAAGGAAATACAAACATCCACAATTTTAACAAAAATTTAGACTTTGAGGATGATTGCATAATATTCCAAACGAATAAGCATGATTCCAGATACATAATAAAATGTCAATAGCAGCATAAAGAAAGAAATATTAAGCCTTCTAATGGCTTTATTGTTTATTACATCATTGCTTTCTAAAAGAAAAGATAAGATAGATAAGAGGATCTAGCTATAGAAACCTAGCCATCCTTCTTGTCAAGCTAACGATCACAACAAAGGATTCTTTCTTCAAGCCCTTCCTTCACCTTGCTCAGCTCCAACACCTGGGTGGTTGGGAAGACACCCAGCAAGAGGGAAAACAAGAAAAGTATGTGTTACATAATAATCTATCAAGGCAAAGGAAGATGAAACAAGTAAACTAGGCTAGATATTTGGTGTAAGAAGATATCAAAGAGTATGAGGTTTTTATAAGAGAACTTTTCATTAACAAAATAAATAAAGGTTTTAGCATGTTAATTAATATGTCTATCTAACTAAGTAGGGTTGAGGCACCTACCGGACCTCTAACCTTAGGTGAGGGAAGAATTAAAAACATTTCCAATCACCTACAATTTTTAATGGGGAGAATAATAATCATTCCCCTAGGGCGATTTTATACATGCCCTCTATGGGTGGTTGTACATAAGTACCACTACTTAAAAATTAAATAGATCATTTAATTTCATGCTAACAAAAGAGTTATGGCAAGGATAATCAAAAGAATATATAACATGGCAGTGGGGTATGAATACCCAAACAAGAGAATACTACATCTACTTTTGAGGCAATAAGCAATTTAGGTTTCAAGATTCAAGGGTTTAGATCAAGTTAAACCTCATAAAGAAAAATAGGTAATGGATTAAGGATTTCCCAACTGATAGGTAGATGCACAATCAAAACACATACTAAACACATACTAAACACATACTAAACACATACCTTAGCCTCAGGTGTCCTAAATTTCCCCTTTTCAACTCTTCACACGAATTATAACCCAATCTTCCTAATACATCATTAGATTCATAAATTAGAATTACATGCATTCATTTAAAAGGTTGAAAACCCTAATTTACTAACTTTTTGCACAACCTCTCGATTCAGACTTCAAAAACCTCATAATCATATTAGTTAGGTTTTCTGGATCAAAATAACATATAATATTGTATATTTTGAAAATATGGATTCTTAGGGTTAATTTTTGTGATTTTTAAGATTATTAAATCGATTTTTAAAAATACATTTTCGCAAACCTCAAAACCAGATCTCAAAAATATTTTTATTAGATAGATCTCATTTTCCTGATTTCAAAACACTATTTATTTTTAATTTTTGACCAACAGATCAATTTATAAAAATTATTTAGCCTCGACCAATCACAGCCTGCCACGTAGGCAAGGCTGGATGGCCGAGCGGCGACCCGCGTCCCGCGGTCGCTCGCCACCAGCCGCGCGGTGCGGTCAGGCGGATCGGCGAAAAGACCAAAAGCCCACGCGCGAGAAATCCAGAGAAGAAGAAAGCCGAGGGCAAAACGGTAAAAAGGCACCCGTCGTCTTCCTCCTCTCGCCCGAGCGACGCGAGCAGGAGCTTGGCCCCGATTTTGGGCAAATCCGCAATACTCGACCAAAACTCACGTTCAGGTACTCGAATGAAAGAAGAGAACACGAAGAATTCAGTGGTACCTTTAATTTGAACCGAGGTTGGCGGAGGAGAGAAGGATAAGCACCGCAAGCTTGGGAACTTCGGCGGCTTGTTGGGGTCGAAACGTCCACGAAAATCCAAACAGGTTGCTAAGGTGATGGCGGTCGCTGGGGTTGCGATATTTATAGGCAAGGAACCCTAGACTAGGATGTGGGTAGGAGCAAGGAGAAGTAACCGGCGGCCGAGTTGGGCGTTTCTCGAAAACGCATCTAATCCCAAACTTTTTGGGATAGATCGGTTCGGAAACTCGCAAGGAAACCAATGCAAGTTATTTGAGCGAAAATCATCGAGTAAATCTCGAGATATATCGAATTTAAGAAAACGAAAACAAGGAACTTGTTTCCTTGTTCGACTTGAGGTAGAAGACGATCGGGGACCGTCCGATCGATGGACCCGAGTCCATCAATGACTCTGAGCCATCCGATCTCGCATTAGATCAGGGAAATAACCCTTAGCAAAAGTCGATTAAATCTATTAGATTTTAAATGTTTTTCTCTCTCTTCTTTTGGAGGCTCAAACATTGTCCAAAAATTATGAAAATTTATATCCTGACTTATTTTGACGCGTAGAATCCAATTATGGAGTTAGTTTTGTATTTTGAGAAAGTTTGATAGGTGAAATAATTAATATAGCATTTTCTCTTTCCTCCTTCAAAAGAGGTGATAACATTATCTAAAATTAGTGTAACTTCACCCATAAGTCTCCTTAAAGGTTTGGAACACGATTTTGCAATTATCTTCACAAGTTGAAATTATATTTATATTTATTAAATAAATAGAACATTCTACACACCTTCTCTCTCCTATTTTACTCATTATTCTTATATTATCCAAATTAGTTGTAAATTTGCACAGAGGCTTATTTTTATGTTTAGAATACGAATTTGAAGTTATTTTCCTGATTTGAGAGCATTAAGTATTTTATTTCTCTTTATTGACATACTTCCTATATTCTTTGGATAATGTTATTAATATTTATATTTATGTTCCATTTTAAATGATACTTGACCTTTAAGTTACTTTTTGCTCAAGGAAACGAATTTAACTATCAAATTATCATGATGGTTTCAGATTATAATATTTGTTGCAAAAATCTTTGTAATTATCTTCTTTACCCATAATTTCTCATATTTCCTTTAATTATCATATTTATCTTCTTCCTTATATAAAATTCGGATTTTCTTCATATCTCTCATATTCTAGGAAACACTAGAAAGTTCTAGGATGAATTATTTTCTTTTTATTACTTAATGTGAATCTGCATTTTAGACCCATTATCTAATTCTAACTGAGGCATTTGTGCATGCAACCTTGAAATAAGAATATATGGGAAACATTTATCCAATAACCATCTTAATTTCTTTTAAAACAAAGCCAAAGACAATTGGAACGAAAATGAAGGTCAAAGCTTATAGAAAAGAGTACAAAGAGGTACATAGGAGATTTCAGTATGTTACACATACCACATCTTTTCATGCCCTATCTAAATCTACAAACATCTAAATAGGTATATAATGAAAGAAATACAAATGTAGGACATACAATGACACGAGCTTTATGGTATAATATACATGTCTCACTATAATTTGAACATGTGCATAGGAATATGATCTATCATATCTTTTTTGTGGCCATTTATTCCAGATAGTTCAAAGCACTTAGGTTGATACTTATGAATAACCAACTCAATCTAAATGGCCACATATGTAGCATATAGCTTGGCTTGGTGCTATCTCATTTGGTTTGGAAATATTACAACCCAAGGATGGTTTAAGGTCGTATATGAACCCAAATAGACAAGGGAGTTTAAAGTTAAAGTAGGAAGTCAGTGTCCACTCAAAATAAATATTCTTGTAAAGAAGATTTTATCTTTCAAATAATACATCAAAGATACAAAAAACACAACTATTTGCACAGGCGTGCGTGCAATCCTAAGTACACTCATGTTCCATTTGGGTTTTCAATCAAGTAGTCGCACTCAACATACTAGGTTGCTAGCATAAAGAAACAATTCAAGCATATGTAAGATGAAAAGCATATAAATGTACGATATGTTTACCCTTGATTGTACTTGTTATTAATGATGTGATTATTATCATTGTTGTCAAAAACAAAGTGATGGAAATCAATGTTTAGAACATCTACCCAACCATCTTTGCAACTCCACAAAACTATCCATTCAGCATTCACCTACAAGTAGAGATTCAATTTACATGAATAAAATGGAAGAAAATGAATGTTGACATCATCTAAGAATAGAAAAAAGGGGAACTGACAATGGGATCCTATCATCAGCAAAGACACAAATATGAAGAGGCACCAAAAATAAGTAAATTTCCTAACCTCAGGGGGTGCTCAACATGGGAATAACGTCCAGGGTGGGGGGAGTGACTGCAACCTTTATTCCTGCATCTGGAGAACCTCCTCTAGGACCTTGAAAGCAAAGGAAGCATCATGACTGCATGTGTGACGTCTGTTGCTAAACATCGTTTAAGATTAAAGCGGAAGCAATCATTAGCAGCAGAATTACAGAACTTCACTAAAAATTAAAACTTTTTGCAATGAGATCCACAAACTGAAAAACTCTTTCATAAAGGATCAAAGTGAGTTATTTACATTCTGATTCATTAGTACATCTCTGTATCATCTCATCTGGAGAGTCACAAACATTAATTGTCTTGTTAAACTGTACATAAGTAGTATACAAAATCTCGAGGCATCAAGCCAAAAATCTCAGATCTATGTCAAACCATCTACTGACTCCTAGGACCTGAGAGTATAGAGACAACACATAGGACTCTCTATATACAGGACTTGAGAGACAGTGTCTCCACCTGAGGATCACTATTGTCCTTGTTATTTCTACTGTAGTTGTTGTTCACCCTCTATAGGGTTTCTACCTTTTCCTCGGCGTCAACCTAAAAATTTAAATCCCACGGGGGTGAGACAATTGAAAAATTGCCCCAGTGAGAGATATAACTCTCCGCCAAAAACATTATTATTGTAGATAATAGAATAACATTGAGAAATAGAATCATAATATTCAACAGTAGGTAAAATATTGATTAAACTATGTAAAGCAGTATTCTCTATACAGTTCATTCTAGTTATACTTGATTAAGCAGCAAGTCATTTACTCAATAAGGAATATGAAGAACATGTAAGGTATTTATCCAACTAGGATATAATTAGACAATGTATCATCAATCATTGATTCTCGTAATTCAACCCTAAGCAAATATGCTACACGGCTGATTACATTTTACAATCATACTTATGCCCTGAGGAGATGAGGTATACCGCTCATACTCCAACCGACCATTGCGAAATCGAAATTGGTACCATACATAGGTCAATAGAAGAGCCGATTTTCTATGACCTCATCCTCCTCAGTCAGTCTGAGGGACAACTTGTAGGACATCTCGTGTCTCTGCCAAATAGCTTTCCAGGATATATTGGCAACTTCACTATTAGAGTTATAGTGGCATGTTGTACTCTCTTCGCAATCGAGAGATTTCATGTTTATCTCACATCGATTCGGCATTAACATCATCATCGGGAGATTAGTGATACATCATCCCGACAAATACATATAATGAAGGATTGAGATATTTAATGTTTATCTCACATCAATTCCTTCATTAGGTCGTAAGGATATTTGCGCCCATAACCCCCACATACTCAAATGTATGCCCTCTAGGAGTTCCCTTAGGAAAACCTATTTCACCATCACCAAACTACTTGCGATGATGGATCTATGGTCAGGGATCTACATGATATCATTTCACTTGATTATTTAAGTACATTACAATATTCTTTTAGCATCAGGCATGTTTTCAAACATAAATCATTATTACACTTGCTATAAAGAATGAGTACTATTTCTATCAAGTTCATTTCTCAGCTTTATTAGCATTGGGATCTCAATCCCTTATCATCTCATCATCATGATTCAAGAATGTGGGTGTTCAAACCCTTAGATCATCAAAATACTTGTTACCACTTTAACAGGTAACTTAATGCCATCAAGTCATCTGATAGTGTAAACATGATAATTGTAGTGTAGGTATTTCACATTGCTCTTACAGCCTAATAATCTCTTTGGTTACCTCTCACTAGGCAACATAGCATAACATTGCTCACAAGGTTCATAAATTACTTTCAATAAATAAGGCATCATAGCTCTTCCCTGGCTATGTTCACTATTTCATAAAACATGCATGATTAGTACAGATGATAACAGATACATCAATTTCATATCAGCACAATGCAAAACAATTACAACAACATTATTCAAGGGTTACACCACAATGCCCTAGCTAGGGTTAGGGTTTCCCTTTTTAATTCAATTAGGGTTAATCATCCCCTTAGCTCAATTAGGATTAATGACTCATCATTTCATTATCCAACCTTAGAGCTTCATGCTATGAAGTATAACCCAGAACTAGGGTTTCACATTTTCATTCACCTTATTTGGAATTAGGGTTTACTATTCACATTGCATCACCCTAGATTAGGGTTTATATACAATAACCCACAATTAGGGTTTACTATTCACATTAATTAGGAGTGATCATCAAAGTACCCTGAATTAGGGTTTACTCATGTCATTACCATGAATTAAGTTCATACTTTCATCATGTATTAGGATTTCATCTATCAATGCCCTCAATTAGGGTTATGATTCATTAACCTTCATATTTAGGGTTTCATGGTCTCACTATCAAGGATTATATCCTAATTATATATTCATCCATAATGAAAGTGTTAAGACTTAACCATTACATGGTTATGATTCATGTAGGAACTCTCCTCTCTCTCATCTTCTATAAGATGATGCTTACTTCAGGTTTTATTAGACTAAGTCACTCAACTTGAAATAAGAATTGATACCATGAATTATGTCATCACCATCATGACCATTAGTGATTAATTATTCAAATGGTACTAATCACCCTATCTCATTAAGGGTACCATTATTATAATCACCCTTGGTTTACATCACATAATTGTTCACTTAAACAATTGATCTTTAACCACTTAAAGTGTTCATACGATTTGGTTAGTTATCTTCCAAACAATCTTGGACTCTCAGACCCCAAACGGTCTTGACCAATCAGACCTCAAACGGTTTTGCTTGTAACACCTCCAAACGGTCTTGAACAAACCCTTGAAACTGTTTGGTAAAGTAAGAGGTTGAAATCATTTGCCCAAGTAATTCTTGAGACCGTTTGATAAAGTGACATTTGAAACCGTTTGAACCTTAATCGGTTTGGGATCATTTGGTCCCAAATGGTCTTGAGACCGTTTGGTCCCAAATGGTCTTGAGACCATTTGGACTCAAACGGTCTTGAGACCGTTTTTCCCAAACTTCCTCAAAACCGAATGGACCAAATATGGTCTCCAACAATCATGTTGATTTAGGGTTTCCAATGTTGATCCCCTGATCGATTGAATTCATATAACCACTCATCAATTGAACCTAACACCATACTTAGAGTGAGTTTAATAATTCATCCTTCAATTGATTTAACTCTCAATTGATCACTAATTAGGGTTTTGAATCAATTGGATTAGGGTTTGGAATCATTGATCCTTCAATGTTAATCATTGTGAAACTAATTACTTTGAAACCATTGGACCACCATCCAAATTGAACATGACCTAACCTAAAACGGTCTTGAGGTCATTTGGATGACCTCCAAATGGTCTTGAGACCATTTTCCCATCTCAACATCCAAATCCATGACATCCAATTAGGGTTTGGATCATAGGATTGATCACCAAATCAGCATTTGATTGCAAATCAACTTGGTATTTTTGGATCTTCAAACACCTAACCATAATAAGCCCTCTACCTACAAACGGTCTTGGGTGACCCTCAAACAGTCATGAGACCGTTTGGGTAATCCCCAAACGGTTTTGAAACCGTTTGGGTCGATCAACCCAAAGAACTAACTAAATCAAATTAGAAATCAACACTTAACCCGATTTGGGTTTGGTGATTGATTGTCCTTCAATTCATGAACCAATTGGAACTAATCAATTATAATTAGTGGATAATTAACCAACATCATTATCAAAAAATCTCCAAATGGTCAACCATGGTCAACTCCCCCAAATGGTTTGAAACTGTTTGCTCTCATTCAGTTTGGTGAAACTGTTTCCCCTCAAACGATTTGAAATTGTTTGCTCCCAATCGATTTAGGAAACCGTTTGAGCAACTTAGTGGAAACCGTTTGGCCTAATAGTTTATTGGGAAATGTGACAAGATTATGTCATCATCATCTTCCTATGTGCATCCAAGAACAGCAGCCATTTTTCATGGGAATTTCAGCAATGAATCAAAAGAGTTCCAAATAGAAGAAAATAACCAACAAATCATAGAGAATTTGATGCAATCTCAATGTTTAAGGGTTAAAGTTATAAAACCCACCTCAAAATCTGATCTCCAAGCTCCAAGATACACGTCTCTAATGGTGGATGAAGTTCTAGCAACTTCCCAAGGTCCGTTCTTGAGCTTTTGGTTGAACACGTTGGCTAGGATTGGAAATCGAGTGAAGAAAACCAAGAATCAAGCATTGATTTAGGGTTTTCACCATGAATCCAAGGTGGAAGATGATAAAAAGCTTACCAACATGTTAGAGTCATCCTCCTCCTGCTCCTGAGCTCTCCCGTGGTTGGCCAAAGCAAAATAGAAAAGGAATTCCAAGGAAAAGATCCTTAAGTGTGTTGGAAAAAGGATATGTATAAGGATTTTCAAGGAAAGAGAAAAAGAAATTATTTTCTTTAAATTCCGAAATTATTTCCACCAATTCCCCCTCCATTCCTTGGACACGAAGCCATCTTCATTTTCTTGCAAAACCTCTCCATTATCCAAGAATTAATGGAAAAGGAATTAAGCACCTTAGAGAGTTTTATACTAATATCCAACTTTTAGTGGATAATACTTTTTATTATGATAATGTGAGTGGGCTTCCACACAACCAAGATCTTTTTGTGCCATAGAAAGGTAAAAGCTCGTCCAACACTTTGCTATTTCATCCCTCAACTTTTGTTTGAAGGGCTCCTCAATTAATTTATTTCTTTTTGCATTAAGTTAAATTAAAGTTCCATATAAGCTTAAATCTTGATTATTTTAATGTCAAGATTCTCTCTCCTCCAAGATAATTCAAATGAGGTGCTCCTCTCATTTTCTTTTCTCTACGTGATGTCAAGAAACATGAGGGACCCTCAAGAGGTGATATTTTGCATATTGAACCCTAGGTTTTTGGGTAATTTTCACATTACACCAAAACTAGGCTATAATGCACAAGGATTGCTCTACAAGCTTTATCTTGGTGCCCAAGGTTGTAGAAACCATACTGCTACATCATATTCATTCTTATGATGTCTCAACATCATAGTAACATTTTATCATGTGCAATTTTCAAGTTAGCCCCTCAACTTGGGTAATTTGCACTTTAGTCCAAAATTAACAAAACAATTTTTCAACATTATTCAAAAAGGACTAAATTTGAAATATAAGTTCCTCATGAGTCTTAATTACTTCTCAAAAGATAAAAGCAAGCATCTAATCAAATTTATTAAGCAAAACACCTAGGGTTAAAACATAACCCAGGTCAGGGATGTTACAAATTATCCACCCCTTATAAGGATTTCGTCCCCGAAATCATTAACAAAACATTAACAGAAAAGAGTAGGGTATTTCCTCCTCATTTCTTCCTCTAGTTCCCATGTAGCTTCTTCTATGCCACGATGATTCCAGAGGACTTTTACAAGACTAATGTCTTTCTTTTTCAACTTCTTGATCCTTCTATCAAGAATCAACATAGGTCCTTCAACATAAGATATATCATCGTTTAATTCTACTTCCATAGGCTGCAGAACTGATTCTGTGTCAGGATGACATTTCCTTAGCATGGAAATGTGGAACACTGGGTGCAACTTATGCAACTCAGGTGGTAACTCTAGCTTATAAGCTACCTTTCCAATCCATTCAATGATTGGATAAGGCCCCATAAATCTAGGAGCTAACTTTCCTTTTCTTCCAAACCTAAGAACTCCCTTCTAAGGTGAGGTCTTGAGGTACACTCTGTCTCCAACCTGGAATTCTAAAGGTCTACAACGCTTATCAGTGTAAGATCTCTGCCTATCCTATGTAGTCTTTAACTGTTGTTGTATTATTTTAATCTTCTCGGTTGTTTGTTGCACAAGATCAGGACCCAAAAGTTGATATTCACCAATTTCATACCAACATAGGGGAGATCTACAACGTCTACCATACAAAGCTTCATAAGGTGCCATGTCAATACTGTGTTGATAGCTATAGTTGTAGGCAAACTCTATCAAGCTTAGATGTAGATCCCAACTTCCTATAAACTGGAGGACACATGCCCTAAGCAAGTCCTCCAAGGTTTGTATAGTCCTTCCTGATTGTCCATCTATTTGAGGATGAAAGGTTGTACTAAACCTTAACTGTGTACCTAAGTCTTTATGAAGTCGTTCCCAAAAATGACTCATAAACTGGGACCTCTATCAAAAACAATGGTAATTGGGACCCCATGCAGCTGCACTATCTCATCCACATATAACTGTGCCAGTCTCTCTGCAGAATAGGTTGTTTTGATAGGTAAGAAATGTGTTGTTTTTGTCAACCTATCGACTATTACCCAGATTGAATCATGACCTTTGGCTGTTCTAGGTAAACCAACCACGAAGTCCATGGCTACATGATCCCACTTCCACTGCGGTATGGGTAAAGGTTGCAGTGTTCCTACAGGCTTATGGTGTTCGGCTTTAACTTGTTGACACACTGGACACTGCATAACGAACTCAGCAACATCCTTCTTCAAACCAGGCCACCAATACATATCTTTCAAGTTATGATACATCTTGGTGCTTCCTGGATGCATAGCATACATTGAAGAATGAGCTTCTTCCAGGATTAACTTCCTTAAGTTATCAACATCAGGTACTATCATTCTACCATGATAACAGGCTACTTGATCATCTGAATCATGGAAACCATTTTGTTTCTCTCTACCATACTCTGATCTAATCTGCTGAACTACAGCATCAGGTTGTTGTGCTTCCTTAATCTGTTGTCTCAGAGTAGGTTTTATGTGCATCTCAACTAACAACCCTGATAACAATGATACTTTTAATTGTACATTGTCTTTCCTTAAAGAGATAAGCATATCTCTCCTAGAGCACATCAGAGAATTTAGTTGTGCTTTATCTAGGGCTGGTGTTGCTGATTTTCTACTTAATGCATCACCAACCACATTGGCCTTCCCTGGATGATAATCAATTGTACAATCATAGTCCTTGATTAACTCCATCAAGCAGTGTTGCCTCATGTTTAGCTCACGTTGAGAAAAGATGTACTTTAGGCTCTTATGGTCTGTGAAAATCTGGAATGTCTCTCCATAGAGATAATGTCTCCAAATCTTCAAAGCATGGACTACAACAGCTAGCTCTAGATCATGTGTTGGATAATTCTCCTCGTGTTTCTTAAGTTGTCGAGAAGCAAAAGAAATCACTTGCTTATCCTGTATCAACACACATCCTAGTCCATTCTTAGATGCATCACAGAAAACTATATACCCTTTCCCTTGCTCAGGTAGCACCATCACTGGTGCACTTGTCAACCTTTCCTTCAACAACTGGAATGATTTTTGACACTTGTCATTCCATATGAAAGGAACATCTTTTCTGGTTAACTTGGTTAAGGGTAAAGCTATAGAACTGAAGTTCTTAATGAACCTACTGTAATAGCTTGCCAACCCTAAGAAACTACAGATCTCTGTTGGTGTCTTCAGTTGTTCCCATAGCAAGACAGATTCTACCTTTTTAGGGTCAACATGAATACCCGAAGCAGATATTATGTGTCCAAGAAAAGAAACTTCTGGTAACCAGAACTCACACTTGCTAAACTTAGCATACAACTTATGCTCTCTTAGCAAAGTTAGAGCCTGACAAAGATGCTTCTCATGCTATTGAGCAACTCTATTGTAGATCAGGATGTCATCTATGAAGACGACTACACACTGATCGAGAAAAGGTCAAAAGATTCTATTCATGAGTTCCATAAATGTAGCCGGTGCATTAGTTAGTCCAAACGACATAACTATGAACTCATAGTGACCATACCTTGTCCTAAAGGAAGACTTAGGTATGTCACCTTCCTTAATATGTAGATGATGGTATCCCGACCTCAGATCTATCTTTGAAAAGACAGTTGCACCACGCAGATGATCAAACAAGTCATCAATCCTTGGAAAAGGATACTTATTCTTTATAGTTATTTTATTTAACTGTCTATAGTCAATGCACAACCGCATCGATCCATCCTTCTTCTTAACAAAGAGGACCGGAGCACCCCAAGGTGAAGTTCTTGGTTGGATAAAACCCTTCTCAAGCAACTCTTGCAGCTGCTTCTTGAGTTCTGCCATCTCAGAAGGCGCCATCCTATACGGTGTTTGTGCTATTGGTTGTGTGTCTGGGATTATATTAATTTCAAAATCAATCTCTCGAGGTGGGGGAATACCTGGATGTTCTTCAGGAAATACATCTTCAAATTCCCTGGCTACAGGAACTTCAGCAGGATTAGAACTCTCCATTGTGGTATCAACCACATGGGCCAAGAACGCAAAACATCCTTGCCTCAATAGCTTCTCAGCTACCATAGCTGACACAAGACAGGTCGGAAGGATCTTTCTATCTCCTTGAAAGACCCATGTGTCACTTTTATCTGTGAACACAGCTTGCTTGGATTCACAATCCAAGACAACCTTGTACCTTTCTAAGGTATCCATCCCAAGGATTATATCGAACACGTGCATCTCAAGTGGTATAAGATCCACTTGAATGCGATGTTCAGAAAAGAAAAGAATGTAGGGAGAACACACCTCTCGCAACACAGCAGATCCCATCAAAGGAGTTTCTAATAGCAGACTATCTGCTCGATGACTGGTAGTCATGTTGCAGTCAAGAATCACTCTTCGAGTGATAAAGGAATGCGTAGCTCCCGGATCAATTAAAACAGATATGACGCAGGATGTAGACATATCAGAATAAAATAGTTCCATCTGACCTATCTCAACCTGAGGGTTGATCACTGCATCAGGTGGATTCATCGCATATAATCTCATTGTTGCCTGTGGTTGATTTGGTGCTAGATTACTGGGTGCCGATGATCCAGCTTGGGACGCTTGTCCACGTCCTCTAGCGCCACCTAGAAATTTTCACCTTTGAGAACCTTGCTGACTCTATCTCTGAGGATAAGTCACACTTGCCTCTCTGGCTCTACAATCCTTCATCAGATGCTCCATCTTTCCACATATGAAACAGCTTCTGATCCCTGGTTATGGTCTGAATAGTCCTATAACCAACACAGATGTTGAGCTATGGGCTCCTTCTGGTGGTAAACTTTGTCCTCTACCCCTATTTCACATCCACTGCGTCTGGGTATTGAATCTAGGTGGTGCCATTGGTGTAGAAAACCTCAGTTTCTTGAAATTTTTGGATGGGGATCCTTGGAACTGGGGGTACACCTTCTTGTTCTTAGTCTGTCGCTTCTCAGTCACAGACCTCTCTATCCTTCTGACAGACTCCACAAAAGTAGAAGATCTTTCCCTGTTCTCTAGGGAAGACACAAGGGAGGTCAACTCAGCGTTTAATCCCTTCTCAAAATGTTGAATCCTTTCTTCATCTGTAGTTTCCATATGCGGACAGAACCGCAAAAGCTCAATGAACTTAGCCGCATACTCGCTAATGTTCATTGATCCTTGTCTTAACCTCTCAAACTGAGAGATCTTATCATCTAGGAACGTCTTAGGAAAGTATCTATTGAAAAATTCTCGTCGAAATACTTCCCATTCGATCTCCACACCTGGCCTTTTCCCCTCCTCTATGGTCCACCAGTGACCAGCACTCCCCTTAAGAAGGTACACAACATGTCTAACCTTCTCAGCTTCTGGGATGTTAAGGATTCTAAAGGCCTTCTCTAGTTCAGTTAGCCACATGTCAGCATCTACTGGGTCAGCTGTCCCAGCATATTCCGTGGCTCCAACCCGACGAAGTCGTTCAAACGTCTTGTCGGGTCCCTGTCTTTCATCATGGACAGGTGCCCTAGGTGCAAGTATGGGCATCCTATCGGTCATATGCGTCATGGCAGCTATAAACTACCCAAACATGGCTTGGAAGGCTGGGTTCCCCATGTCAGCTTGATTGAACCGGGGTTGTTCAGGCACAGGTTCCTCCCTTTCTTGGTCTCTTGCACCTTCTCCAGGTGCAGCAACACTACTTTTAGCAACATGTTCATCATGTGATCCAGACATCTTTAGTTCTTCTTCTCCTCCTATATGAGCAGTAGACACTATCAGATAGACTGGAAGACACTAGAACAGACTCAACAACCTTAGTCCTATGTCTCTGTAGACTCAGCGAACCTAGAGCTCTGATACCACTAAATTGTGACGTCTTTTACCAAACATCATTTAAGATTAAAGCGGAAGCAATCATTAGCAGCGGAATAATGAAAATCACTAAAAATTAAAACTTTTTGCAATGAGATCCACAAACTGAAAAACTCTTTCATAAAGGATCAAAGTGAGTTATTTACATTCTGATTCATCAGTACATCTCTGTATCATCTCATCTCGAGAGTCACAAACATTAACTGTCATGTTAAACTGTACATAAGCAGTATTCAAAATCTTGAGGCATCAAGCCAAAAATCTCAGATCTATGTCAAACCATCTACTGACTCCTAGGACCTAATAGTACAGAGACGACACATAGGACTCTCTATATACAGGACTTGACAGACAGTGTCTCCACCTGAGGATCACTGTTGTCCTTGTTGTTGCTGCTACTGCTGTTCACCCTCTGTAGGGTTTCTACCTTTTCCTTGGTGTCTACCTAAAAATTTAAATCCCACAGGGGTGAGATAATTGAAAAATCACCCCAGCGAGAGATATAACTCTCCGCTAGAACCATTCGTGTTGCAGATAATAGAATAACACTGAGCAATAGAATCATAATATTCAACAGCAGGTAAAACATTGATTAAACTATGTAAAGTAGTATTCTCTATACAGTTCATTCTAGTTATACTTGATTAAGCAGCAAGTCATTTACTCAATAAGGAATATGAAGAACATGTAAGGTATTTATCCAACTAGGATATAATTAGACAATGTATCATCAATCATTGATCCTCATAATTCAACCCTAAGCAAATATGCTACACGGATGATTACATTTTACAATCATACTTATGCCCTGAGGAGATGAGGTATACCACTCATACTCCAACCGACCATTGCAAAATCGAAATTGGTACCATACATAGGTCAATAGAAGAGTCGGATTTCTATGACCTCATCCTCCTCAGTCAGTGTGAGGGACGACTTACAGGACATCTCGTGTCTCTGCCAAATAGCTTTCTAGGATATACTGCTGACTTCACTATTAGAGTTACAGTGGCATGTTGTACTCTCTTCACAATCGAGAGATTTCATTTTTATCTCACATCGATTCGGCATTAACATCATCATCGGGAGATTAGTGATACATCATCCTGGCAAATACATATAATGAAGGATTGAGAGATTTAATGTTTATCTCACATCAATTCCTTCATTAGGGTGTAAGGATATGTGCGCCCATAACCCCCACATACTCAAAAGTATGCCCTCTAGGAGTTCCCTTAGAATAACTTGTTTCACCATCACCAAACTATTGATGATGATGGATCTATGGTCAGGGCTCTACATGATATCATTTCACTTGATTATTTAAGTACATTACAATATTCTTTTAGCATCAGGCATGTTTTCGAACATAAATCGTTATAACACTTGCTATAAAGAATGAGTACTATTTCTATCAAGTTCATTTCACAACTTTATTAGCATTGGGATCTCAATCCCTTATCATCTCATCATCATGATTCAAGAATGAGGGTGTTCAAACCATTAGATCATCAAAATACTTGTTACCACTTTAACAGGTAACTTAATGCCATCAAGTAATCTGACAGTGCAAACATGATAACTACAGTGCAGGTATTTCACATTGCTCTTACAGCCTAATAATATCTTTGGTTACCTCTCACTAGGAAACATAGCATATCATTGCTCACAAGGTTCATAAAGTACTTTCAATAAATAAGGCATCATAGCTCTTACCTGGCTATGTTCACTATTTCATAAAACCTGCATGATTAGTACAGATGATAACAGATACATCAATTTCATATCAGAAAAATGCAAAATAATTACAACATCATTATTCAAGGGTTACACCACTATGCCCTTGCTAGGGTTAGGGTTTCCCTTTTTAATTCAATTTGGGTTAATCATCCCCTTAGCTCAATTAGGATTAATGATTCATCATTTCATTATCCAACCTTAGAGCTTCATGCTATGAAGTATAACCCAGAACTAGAGTTTCACATTTTCATTTACCTTATTTGGAATTAGGGTTTACTATTCACATTGCATCACCCTAGGTTAGGGTTTATATACAATAACCCACAATTAGGGTTTACTATTCACATTAATTAGGAGTGATCATCAAAGTACCCTGAATTAAGGTTTACTCATGTCATTACCATGAATTAAGTTCATACTTTCATCATGTATTAGGATTTCATCTATCAATGCCCTCAATTAGGGTTATGATTCATTAACCTTCATATTTAGGGTTTCATGGTCTCACTATCAAGGATTATATCCTAATTAGATATTCATCCATAATGAAAGTGTTAAGACTTAACCATTACATGGTTATCATTCATGTAGGAAGTCTCCTCTCTCTCATCTTCTATAAGAAGATGCTTATTTTAGGTTTGATTAGACTAAGTCACTCAACTTGAAATAAGAATTGATACCATGAATTATGTCATCACCATCATGACCATTAGTGATTAATTATTCAAATGGTACTGATCACCCTATCTCATTAAGGGTACCATTATTATAATCACCCTTGTTTACATCACATAATTGTTCACTTAAACAATTGATCATTAACCACTTAAAGTGTTCATATGATTTGGTTAGTTATCTTCCAAACAATCTTGGACTCTCAGACCCCAAATGGTCTTGACCAATCAGACCTCAAACGGTCTTGCTTATAACACCTCCAAATTGTCTAAGACCATTTAGACCTCCAAACGGTCTTGAACAAACCCTTGAAACCGTTTGGTAAAGTAAGAGGTTGAAACTGTTTGCCAAAGTAATTCTTGAGACCGTTTGATAAAGTGACATTTGAAACCGTTTGAACCTTAACCGGTTTGGGATCATTTGGTCCCAAACATTCTTGAGACCATTTGGTCCCAAATGGTCTTGAGACCATTTGGTCCCAAATGGTCTTGAGACCATTTGGCCCAAACTTCCTCAAAACCGAATGGACCAAATATGGTCTCCACCAATCATGTTGATTTAGGGTTTCCAATGTTGATCCCCTGATCGATTGAATTCATATAACCACTCATCAATTGAACCTAGCACCATACTTAGAGTGAGCTTAAGAATTCATCCTTCAACTGATTTAACCCTGAATTGATCACTAATTAGGGTTTTGAATCAATTGGATTAGGGTTTGGAATCGTTGATCCTTCAATGTTAATCATTGTGAAACTAATTACTTTGAAACCATTGGACCACCATCCAAATTGAACATGACCTGACCTCAAATGGTCTTGAGGTCGTTTGGATGACCTACAAACGGTCTTGAGACCGTTTTCCCATCTCAACATCCAAATCCATGACGTCCAATTAGGGTTTGGATCATAGGATTGATCACCAAATCAACATTTGATTGCAAATCAACTTGGTATCTTTGGATCTTAAAACACCTAACCATAATCAACCCTAGACCTCCAAACGGTCTTGGGTGACCCTCAAATGGTCTTGAGACCGTTTGGGTGATCCCCAAATGGTTTTGAAACTGTTTGTGTCGATCAACCCAAAGAACTAACTCAATCAAATTAGAAATCAGCACTTAACCCAATTAGGGTTTGGTGATTGATTGTCCTTCAAATCATGAACCAATTGGAACTAATCAATTATAATTAGTGGATCATTAACCAACATCATTATCAAAAAATCTCCAAATGGTCAACCATGGTCAACGCCCCCAAACGGTTTGAAACCGTTTGCTCTCAAACGGTTTAGGAAACTGTTTGAGAAACTTAGTGGAAACCATTTGGCCTAATAGTTTATTGGAAAATGTGTCAAGATGATGTCATCATCATATTCCTATGTGCATCCAAGAACAGCAACCGTTTTTCATGGGAATTTCAGCAATGAATCAAAAGAGTTCCAAATAGAAGAAAATAACCAACAAATCATAGACAATTTGATGCAATGTCAATGTTTAAGGGTTAAAGTTATAAAACCCACCTAAAAATCTGATCTACAATCTCCAAGATCCACGGCTCTAATGGTGGATGAAGTTCTAGCAACTGCCCAAGGTCCGTTCTTGAGCTTTTGGATGAATAAGTTGGCTAGGATTGGAAATCGAGTGAAGAAAACTAAAATTCAAGCATTGATTTAGGGTTTTCACCATGAATCCAAGGTGGAAGATGATCAAAAGCTTACCAACAGGTTAGAGTCGTCCTCCTCCTTCTCATGAGCTCTCCCGTGGTTGGCCAAAGCAAAAGAGAAAAGGAATTCCAAGGAAAAGATCCTTAAGTGTGTTAGAAAAAAGATATGTATAAGGATTTTCAAGGAAAGAGAAAAAGAAATCATTTTCTTTAAATTCCAAAATTATTTCCGCCAATTCCCCCTCCATTCCTTGGCCACGAAGCCACCTTCATTTTCTTGAAAAACCTCTCCATTATCCAAGAATTAATGGAAAAGGAATTAAGCACCTTAGAGAGTTTTATACTAATATCCAACTTTTAGTGGATAATACTTTTTATTATCATAATGTGAGTGGGCTTCCACTCAACCAAGATATTTTTGTTCCATAGCAAGGTACAAGCTCGTCCAACACTTTTCTATTTCATCCCTCAACTTTTGGTTTAAGGGATCATCAATTAATTTATTTCTTTTTGCATTAAGTTAAATTAATATTCCATATATGCTTAAATCTTGATTATTTTAATGTCAAGATTCTCTCTCCTCCAAGATAATTCAAATGAGGCGCCCCTCTCATTTTATTTTCTCTAATTGATGTCAAGAAACATGAGGGACCCTCAAGAGGTGATATTTTGCATATTGAACCCTAGATTTTTGGGTAATTTGCACATTACACCAAAACTAGGTTTTAATGCACAAGGATTGCTCTACAAGCTTTATCTTGGTGGCCAAGCTTGTAGAAACCATACCACTACATCATATTCATTCTTATGATGTATCAACATCAGAGGAACATTTTATCATGTGCAATTTGCAAGTTATCCCCTCAACTTGGGTAATTTGCACTTTAGTCCAAAATTAACAAAACAATTTTTCAACATTATTCAAAAAGGACTGAATTTGAAATATAAGTTCCTCATGAGTCTTAATTACTTCTCAAAAGATAAAAGAAAGCATCTAATCAACTTTATTAAGCAAAACACCTAGGGTCAAAACATAACCCAGGTCAGGGATGTTACAACATGCATCTACAAATCTAGGTCACCCACCTTGCGGCAGCTTCATCTTGGCCCTCTGACTCAACTACATGATGATTGACGATCTCAGTCTAATCAAAATCACATGTCTGACACATAGCTTGAGCAAGAAGACCCGAGGGAGGGGGAACTGCTCGTGGACTCCTGGAGCACGTCGTACGTGGAGCCGAGGCCAAGTGAAAGGGGGTGGGCGTGGAATCAGAAGGGGCGTGACGGTTGGAAGGGAGGGATGAGTCTAAGTTGAACGGGGAGCATGGGGGCGACAAAGCTAGAAGGGGTTGGGGGAGGTGACGAATCAGTAGAGTCAAGACCGAAAGGGGGGAAAGAAGGAGGAAGCAGAAGAAATGAAGTCGGAATAGTGGTGGGGAGGGTGAAGAGTTGGAAGGTGCGCCATGTGATTTCTGTGCGTGAGCAGTGGGATAGGGCACAATGTATCCACATGAAAATTTGCTTAGCTCTACCCACTTTATAATGATAATTCAATAATATCCTTGTGACCTAGGACTGGGTGGGGAAAGTTATTTGCTTCCACCATCTCAGATCCAAAAATTTCACTTTTTACAATCTAGTCCTTAGAGATCCAACCAACATTATTTTCATTCCACTCACCTATACATTGGGTTTATTCTTAGTTCTATATATTATTTCTAATTTTATACAGTAGACTAATTCATGTGAAACCACATCAAAGTATGAGATGAAACATACCACAACCACCCCTCCCCCGATCCCCTATGAAAGAAACTAAACATACCAGGGGCACATGAAAGTAATCACTAGCAAGTATGTTTTTTCATTGTTCTTCAACTTGAGAATACAACGAGCTTAGCATAACTTGACTAGAAGAGATCAAAATCACAAACCAAAAAAAATTGAACCAACTAGTGATTCCATCAGAGTCTTGATGCCCTATCAATCCCAACAAGCTAATGGAAAGGGACATAAAATGACATAAAGTTTGAGATATTAAAGACTTGATCAATAATAACATAGTTTAGCCTTACATGCCATCATTGTACTCTTGATTTCCTGAGTGTTTAGTGGATATGATATATGATTCTTTCTTTACTATTTTCTATAATTTTGAAGTGTGAACCAATTCATATTATAGTCAGTGTGTACCTTTCCCATATCTAGAATGATTTCTCCATCTTGAAAATGCACTATGATGGCCTACAGTCAAAGGGAAACCACATACATAATGGGGGCTATGTCCTCATTTTGAGAGTGTAATCTTAGGATAAGTGAGAGAAATTACATCATAGAGGTCAGGTATACCACAGTGACCAATAGAAATGAGGTCATCAATGCAATTTGAGAAAGTATCATCTCACAACAAGTCACAAATACGACATCGGGAATGAGTTTATGTCCACATCATGACAATGACCTCTCGCGATAAGTAAGATAAATCACAATTTGGAGGATAGAGCTCCAAGTTGACCTGGGAAGATAGACCTTCCATATACAATGATGAAGTTGTCGATAATAACAAGTCACCAAAACTACATTGGAGATGAGTTTAGACGCTCCTCAAGAGATTTCACTCTCATGGCAAGTGAGAGACATAACATCATGGGGAATTGGTATGCCAAGGTGTCATGTAATGAAAATTATTCTAACTGGGTAGAGAACCCTAAATAGACAATAATAATAGAAATGAAAAAAAAATAACACAAAATTACCCAAACATGCATTAAAACCAACTATGTACCTTTATGTTCCTAGTTTGGATACATAAAATATATTTATATGCAATCATTGATCCAAAATTCAATATGGCTTGCATTGTGGAATACAGTTAGTGGGGTAGAATACACACATTGATGAATATTGAGTTAATTCCAGGCAATTAATAAATAGTCACAAAAAAACATATGTCACAAATATATTTATTATACTTAAGGATGTCAACGAGGCATGTATATTACAACATAATTATCAATATGAAACATTGAGTGGAGCCAATAGCTTCATGTCCCCAAACAGTATCTGGTGGTTGTATTGGTTTCCATTGATGCATTGTGGATGGCATCCATAACTAGTGTTGGCTTGGTACCATCCTTGCTACCGAAGATCATGTCGTGAACCACTGCACTTTGGGCATCCCTCATAATAGATGATGGTCACACAACCAACATATGCTTGTTGAATGACCATTCTTGAAGCATGTCCACCCAGATAAGTGAAGGAAAAATCATCAAGGGTGAGAGAAATCTAATCACATTTTCCCCACCTTAACAAAGGTGTCCAATTTTGAGGACAAAATTAGTTTTTATGGAGGGGAGGATGTAATAGAGTAGACATTTGTAACACACCAAGATTTGGGCTATTTTGACTTTAGAAACATGAATCCCTTGATTAGGAGGTTAGAGTGATTGGATCGTTAGAATTGATTAGGATGTTAGAGTGCTTGGTTCATTACATTAGGGATATCATGATAGTGTCCTCTCACAACAAGTCCTTGAAAATGAATTTGTGAGGAGCCAAAGCCCATATCATGATGGTGTTCTCTCATAACAAATCCTCAAAAATGCTTTGTGAGGAGCCATGTCCCATATCATTAATGTCCTCTCACAGCAAGTCCCTAAAAATACATTCGGGATGTGCCAAAGCCCATATCATGGAAAATGTCATCTCATATAAAGTCCCTAAAAATGCATTTAGAAGAAGCCATGACACATATCATTATAGTGTCTTCTCACAACAAGTCCCTTCAAATGCATTAGGTAGGATCCAAGGCCCATATATTGACAATGTCCTCTCATAATAAGTCCATGTAAATGTATTTGGGTGAAGTTTGGGCCCATATCATGATAGTATCCTCTCATACCAAGTCCTTAAAGATACATTTGCGAGGTTCTAGGGAACATTTAATGATAGTGTCATCTCACAATAAGTTCAAAAAAATGCATTTGGGAGGTGCCACGACCCATATCATGATAGTGTCTTCTCACAACAAGTCTCTAAAACTACATTTGGGAGGTGCCAATGCTCATATCATGACAAATTTCATCTTAAGTAGGTCCCTAAACATGCATTGGGGAGGAGTCACAACCTATATCATGAGAATTTACTTTCACAACAAGTCCCTTCAAATGCATTAGGGTGGAGTCACAACCCATATATTGACAATGTCCTCTCACAGTAAACCCCTACAAATGTACTTGGGTGAAGTTTGGACACATCATGACAGTGTCCTCTCACGCCAATTCCTTGAAAATACATTTCGGAGATGCCAAGCCACATAGAATGAAAGTGTCATCTCATAGTAAGTCCTAAAAATGTATCTGGGAGGTTCCACGACCCATATCATGATGGTGTCCTCTCATAGCAAGTCTTTAAAATGCAATTGGGAGGTGTAAAGGCCCATATCATGACAAATGTCATCTTACAACAAGTTTCTAAAAATGCATTGGGGAGAAATCATGACCTATATCATGATAATGTCCTTTCACAACAAGTCCCTTCAAATGTAGGGAGGAGCCAGGGCCCATATATTGACAATGTCCTCTAATAATAAGTCCCTAAAATTGCATTTGATTGAAGTTTGGGCACATATCATGACAGTGTCCTCTCACGCCAATTCCTTAAAATA
This sequence comes from Alisma plantago-aquatica, assembly GCA_963693085.1. Taxonomy (NCBI): domain Eukaryota; kingdom Viridiplantae; phylum Streptophyta; class Magnoliopsida; order Alismatales; family Alismataceae; genus Alisma; species Alisma plantago-aquatica. The sequence goes on along the minus strand of OY856411.1, from coordinate 816,077,298 downwards.
CATTTCAGAGGTGCCGAGGCAAATATAAAGAAAGTGTCATCTCACATTAAGTCCTTAAAAATCCATTTGGGAGGTTCTAGGTCACATATCATGATAACTTCCTCCCAAAACAAGTCCTTGAAATGCATTACGGGGGTGCCAGGGCCCATATCATGACAAATGTTATCTCACAACAAGTCTTTTAAAATACTTTTGAGAGGAGCCATGACCCATATCATGATAGTGTCTTCTCACAGCAGGTCCCTACAAGTGCATTAGGGAGAAGCCAAGGCCCATATATTAATAGTGTCCTCTAAGAAAAAGTCCTTGAAAATTCATTTGGGAGGTGACAAGGCCTTAAAAAAAATATTTGGGAGGAGTCACAACCCATATCATCATAATGTCCTTTCACAATAAGTCCCTTCAAATACATTAGGGAGGATCTAGGGCCCCTATATTGACAGTGTCCTCTCACAATAAGTCCATGCAAATGTATTTGGGTGAATTTTGGGCTCATATCATGATAATGTCCTCTAAAACTAATTCCTTGAGAATACTTTTGGGAGCACATATAATGTCATCTTGCAAAAAGTCCCTATAAACGCTTTTGTTAGGTGCCATGGCCCAATTCATAATAATGTCCTCTCACAACAAGTCCTTGAATATACATTTGGGAGGAATATCGTGACAATGTCCTCTCATGCCAAGTCCCTGATAATTCATATGGGATGAGACAATGCCCATATGAAGGTGTCCTCTCATAACAATGTCCTCTAAAGTGTTGAGATGGCCGTCTGGAAGTGCCAAACGACCGTCTCAAGAGTTGATACATACGTATGGGTGTCAGATTGGTTGTGAGTTGAATTTGGCCAAAGGAACGAACCGCTCCCAACCAAATGGCTCGATTTGGGTCACCAGACGACTGTATGCGTGAACTGAGATGGTCATCTCGCATGGACGAGATGGTCTGGTTCATACGGGGAAGGTTCTAGATGCTTCCCTATTTGTTTCGCTTGAGCAATACTTGTTGTATAAGGAAATCAATGTCTAGCATTGATGGGAATTGATTTGTAAAATTTTTGTGCAACTTCAAAACGACAAAATGACCATCTCGAGTGTGAGACGACCATCTGACTTTACCAAACAACCATTTTGACTACCACAGGTTGCAAAGTTTCCAAATTTTTTGTGAAAATTCAAGTTCTCTCATAGAAAGTATGTGAAAATGCTTCTAGGAGGAGCTAGAACCCATATCATGTTAGTGTTCTCTCACAGAAAGGTCCTAAAATGTTTTGGCAGTGTCTTGGAAAGACAAAGAAACTAGAATGTTAGCTACGGTACTCGCTTGTGGGGCTTGCAACACTCTCTAGTTGGGCTTGTATCTCATTCTTGTTGGGATGGTATCTCTCACATATCCTATCTGCTACACTTGCGTACAGGGTTTGCAACACTCGCTTGCGAGTCTTGTACTAATTGCTTGCAAGTATTGTAGTACTCGTTTATGGGGCATTCAACTTTTTCCAGGTGGGATTCTAACACTTTCTTACATAGTCTACAAATCTTGCTTGAGGGTTGTTCAGGTCTCGCTTGTGGGGTTTATAGGTCTTTCTTATGGGGCTTAAAGGTATCTCTTGATTGGATTGTGATACTCGCTATGGCTCATATCATGTCAGTGTTCTCTCACAAAAATATTTGAAAATGCATTTGTATAAAACATAACCATCAGGCTAGAAGCATCAAACCCAAATGTTTCAAGTATACTCCTCACCCAAGACCTTCACATGTTAGATAGGTAAAACCATCAGATGTAAAACATGTAAAACCGTGAGACATTTATCTAGGAAAACCATCAAGTTATGACTTAGAAAAATTATGTATCACCATTAGGTGTAATATATAAACTCGCCATTGGTTTCATGAGCAAGGAAACCCTTCAAATTAGATATTAGTGAAACCATCATTTATCTTAGCCAAGCAAACTGTCAGTTGAGATACTAAGTGAAACCATTGATATGATATTGAAGGGAAAATAGTCCATGACCTCTTAGGATGACAATAAGTTGTAAACCTCAAGAGTACCATCGATCTAACACTTGGAGAAATCAGTGAATCAGCAATTATAAATCCATCGATTGTGAATCTAGTGAGACCACCAAAATAGCCATGGCAAGTTAAGGATTCAAAATTTCCATAGCAAGTTAAGGATTCAAAATTGCTACTCATTACTAGGCTTTAGAGCAAGATTTAGCATGGCAAGTTAAATCTCTGAAATGCATTTGTGAGGAACTAGGGACAATATCATGATAGTGTCCTATGACAATAAGTCACTCAAAATGCATAATTGCAACGAGCCATGGCCCATCATGTCAATGTCCTATCACAACAAGTCTAGAAAATGATTCTGGAAGGAACTAGGGCCCATATCATGACAATGTCCTATCACATCAAGTCCCTAGAAATTATCTGATCAAATGTGTGTATATATCCATTTTCATATTGATTATTCATAGCAGAGACACAAACACCAAATTCCAAGTTATACAACTGGACCCATATCATGATAGTATCCTTTCACAAAATGTCCATTCAAATGCATTAAGGAGGATCCAGAGCTCATATATGATAGTATCCTCTTATAATAAGTTCCTAAAAATACATTAGGGTGAAGTTTGGGCCTATATCATGACAATGTCCTCTCACGCCAAGTCCTTGAAAATACATTTGGGAGGTGCCATTGCACATATGATGATAATGTCATCTCACAGTAAGTTCTTAAAAATACATTTGGGAGGTGTCATGTCACATATCATGACAATGTCCTATCACAACAAGTCCATGAAAATGCATTTGGGAAGTGTCAGGTCCCATATCATGACAAATATTATCTCACATCAAGTCCCTAAAAATGTATTTGGGAGGTGCCACAACCCATATCATGATAGTATCATTCACAACATGTCCCTTCAAATGCATTATGGAGATGCTAGAGCCCATATAGTGACAACATCCTCTCATAATAAGTCATGAAAATACATTTGGGTGAAGTTTGGGTAAATATCATGACAAATGTCCTCTCATGCCGAGTCCTTAAAAATACATTTGGGAGGTGCCATGGTGCATATGATGATAAAAGTAATGCATGAATCATTTTAAATGTTACCCTATTTTCCGATGTATGTACTCAGTTATTGAGGGACTTGCACTTGGTAGTAGTCTAAGTCTGAAGTCCTGGAACTTTTATCTTTTTGGAAGATGTTAGTATGATATTTTTTGTGTTTTTGACATTTCTTTGATACGATGAGATGGCATCTGCTTTGTGTTCCTTAGTTACATTGAGATGGATTCGGATGCCTGGATGCAATTTATGCTTTGAGTCTGAATGTGCATTTTTATGAGCAGAACCACCAGGCTTGCTAAACCTCTGTCACTAATGTAAAGCATGGATTAATTTGTTTTACCTGATGATATATTTTTGGAATTGCTGTTGTGTTTTACAAGATGATCCATCATCCAATCAGTTGCAGTTGAAGCTTGATTCCTTGCTAAAATGTATGATGGGGTATCTATCTTTAATCTCATTTTCCTATATCTCCTAGTTTAGAGCCTTTTATGTTGCTGATTTTCTGTAATGTCTCGACTTCAGTTTGTAGCAGCAAGCTTGGATTGGGCTTTGTTGTTGTTGGATAGGTAAACAAATATGATACTAGAAAAGGGGTGTCGGCACTGAAAGTGATGTCTTTGTCAAGAATTTTATGGATTGCCTTCTAATATACATTTGAAACCCTAATCAAGTATTGAGTGAAAGTGGTGCTTGCATTGCAAATACTTTCTAAGTTTTCTATCTATGATGTAAATTCCCTAAATGGGACCCACATGAGATAAAATGGTGCCTCAAATTCAAAAAATTTGCAGTACTAAAAGTATGCCTTAGACACAATTCTATGATTGGTCATAGACGATTGGGGGACCAAAAGTATTATAATAAATCTATTTATTGCATTTTTTTGGAAACAAATTTCATTATGGAGTCATGCATAGCATGTCAAAGTTAATACATAAATTACAAACACTTTAGGGTGGAATTGTATATTCCATTGAAAAGGTTGTATTATGTCTATGTAGTTTGGCTAATGTGTCTACCTGTTTATTTTCCTGCCTTGAGCACTTCTTGAAAACAACTTGCCATTGCTGACTTAATAAATATCGAATTGAATGTAACCACATATGTAGTCTTGGATAAATGTCAACACTTTTTGTAATAGCCATTAGTGCATACTGAGAATCTGACATAACTAGAATATTTGCGAAAGGATAAACTTTTAAATTTTGAAGTGCCAAATGTATAGCCGCAACTTCAACTTCAAGAACAGAAGATGTAAAAATAGTTTGTGACCAACTAGAAAGCCAAGAACCAGATGGGAATTTCACCACAGATGCAATTGAGGCTTTTATAGAATTGACCGAAGCATCAGAATTGACCAAAATCCAGTCTTGAATATTTGGAAGGAGAGTAGTGATTGTACTATGCTGAGGAGTAATGGTTTAGAAGGAAGTTCTGTGATGATAGAAGCATGTACTGAAGAGATGGTATTTTGTGTAGCAGAAATTTGAGAAAGAATATCCCTGGATGGATTATAAGTTGAGGAGAACTGTCTTTTAAAGAAGGTAAGAATATGGTCATTGATTGCTCTATTGTCCAGTAACTCAACATCTGAATCATCAATCATCATAGAGATCATATTCTGTTGGCGATGTGTCTTTAAGAAAGCATGGTAGTAGGATGTATTTGCATCTCCATCTTGCAACCATTTAATATGACATTTTTGCTTCATATCAGAAAGTTCAGAAGTGATAAGCTGATCATAGTGAAGCAGTAGGTGATTACAGTAGGGACCAAAAGTATTGAAATAATAGTTTCAATATGTGAGTCTATATTTTCTTAAACAGGACCAATTTGCAAGAATGTTGAATGAAAAGGGTGTATCATGTGAGAAGCAAACATAATGGCAGGCGTAGTGGATAAATGGGTTGTACAAAATATAGAAAAAAAGTATAATATGTATACGACTACCTTCATCTTTAGAGAAAAATATGTTACCACGAAAAGAATGTCTAGGTGAATAGGCTTGCATTTGTGGCTGTTGAATAAGCTCGTACAACCGAGATAATGGTTGTGGTGGATGTAATTCCTCCAGTCTCTGTACTAAACACTGGGTTGCATGTCTATACCAGATGTTTTTGTGCTGCTAGTACTCACTGTTTAGGGTGCAAGACTGTAGATATTGGTATGCCTTTTCTGTTACTGTTGGAGTTTGATGGTTCAAGGAGGAGAAGTGAAGAATGTATTATGGTGTAAGAATCCACGTGCATAGAGAAAAGCAAAATAGAGAGAACAATGACAAGCGAGGGGTCAATAAGAATTTCGTCGATCATTATGAAATTGTTGAGGAGGATGAGGATGTGACACTGGATACACAAGAATAGTTTGATAAAGATGCCAACCCGCCCCATATTTTAAATTAGTCAGAAATCTAACAGAAAAAGAAGAATAAGAAAGAGTTCAGAGCTAACAATAAAGGATCTCGAATGATGTTACTGGGAAGACTATGAAGAAGGGGAGTAGAGCTTGAGGATGGGGTAAGGAGAGCAAAGGAAGGATTGAGAAGGACATGAACATATTGTTGTGAACCCTATAGGGGATGAAGTGATTTCAGGTAAATAAGAGGAGGGTCTAATAGCCACACCCTATAAAAGATGAGTCATACTTGGAACAATAATTCACAGCGACAAATCAACCTTCAACAAAGCATGAAAGGTCTACCCACCTTCATTAGGCCGCTAATCCCTACTGAGATGGGTTGGAATGACTGCATACCCCCAGAACAGGAAGTTCAAACATGATACTAAAGAGAAAGAATACATGGAGGATTCTAGGGAACATGAATCAAAATGATACCTAAAAAGCATCAACACTATCCAACACTATAACTAGGAGAATATTGGAGAGGATAATCCAAACAAAAATAATTACATAATAGCTAGGTAAGAGCATGATTGTGTCTTAATTGAATAAGCGTGTATCAGATTTTCAGTATATCACATCTGATCCTGGATTCTAGAAATTTGAGCCAATGCTCTCTGGCCATGAAGACTTTGAATCCACAATATCTATTATAGCTCCAGAAATATGAAAAGGCATACATTTTAATCTAAAACTAGTAAGCAGTGTGAAAAAAAAGACAACTAAGAATCTAGGATAGCTATTGAGTGTGCAAGCATTTAAACTAAATTAAAAAACCTTCTGACTATTTGATAGGTTCAAACCACCTTTACCAAGAACTTTATTGGTTGCACTGGTAGGAATCACCAATTCATATGGTGGCAACCTAAACAAGCATATGAGCATGAGAAAAATAGGCAAAGACTTACCTCACGTAAGGTGAAGCATAAGAATAAATATAGATCAGAAGATTGGCCAAATTTCATTGTTGAGCGATCAGAAACTGTTAGTTTCAACCAGTAGATATATTTCAAAGCTTAAACAGTTAACTTTTCATATCAACAAGAAATTGTAAAATTCTTTCTATAAAGAAAGAATTTTTTATTAAATGAGGATTGGTATTTGATGTTCACTCAAACTCACATGGAGTTCCGACAAATCTATCCTCGATAATGACTCCATATCTGACCGAGATAAGTTTGCATGACCACTAGAAAATAGCAGTGAGTTAGTTACTTCAATGTTGTAAAACACATCAAATATAGTGACTGATACCTATGAGCATTCTGGAGTCAAGAATACCAACCATATAATCTAAAACAAATACGTTCATATATGCATAACTAAAGGTTCCTACTGGCTACAAACATTTTTTTACAGAATATGAAAGAGTAGTGCATAAATAAGAATCTAAGGCAGGCTTGTCTTCCGTAGATATATATACATAAATTGGCCAAGGGAGGATATAACTTTATTGAGATATTAAAAATGTATATGTCTATGTGACATGCATTAGAAAAAAAACATAGTATATATGAAGGAATTTATTTAAATGAGTCAAGCTTGTATTAGATTGAGGTTATAGTTAACATTTCATGACATTGTAATGCCTTCATTTGAGCACTTCCTATAGTCTATTTCTAGGAATGATGGGCCACATTTCTCACCATTATTTAACCAAATCATTAGAAGGATAGAGAGAGGGAGTGATCAATCTCCTATCATGTATCGGATATACAAAAACCATCATTTCTCATGTGACAGGCAGGTTGGGAGATGGAGATTTTCAACAATGTGTGACTATTTCTCGCAAGTTGTGGTAATTTCCATATAGAAAAACCCACACATCTGAAATCAGCAGATCCCTTAAGCACCTCAGAAGTTGCTGACATACATGTACTACAAGAGGCCTTCATTTCTCCATCCTATTGATGTCATACATGTAAGCCAATTAATGATATGTCCATATAAACTTGCAACGCATGGGGTAGGTAAAATGTAGCACATGAGGTAGGTAATATGATGCAAGAGTGGTAATATTCTAGATCTATATTTTAAGTCCCTAGCTCCTATCTCTACTCCTCTCCCTTTGTAGTTAAGAGTTGCATCAAAAGCAATGACGTCAACACATTCTAGTATTAGGAAAGAACAACATTTGAATCTTAATAATATGACTGCATATAACTGAATGATATATGGAGATTCCAAGGATCTTCTCACTCGTGGTCTAATTATAAGGAAGTGGTCGAAGTAGAAGGATGACGACTGATCTTCCTATGGTGTTCTGAGGATGAAATGAAATAACATTATGTTCATGACACAATAACCAAATCAGGAACAAAATCGTTAGAATTTGCATCTATACATATAAGACTTGTTCTTTCCAAATTATGAAATTTAATAAAAATATGTGTTTCTTAGAAAAGGAGAAGATGTGAAGAAATAAAGTGCAATACAATAGCTTTGCCAAAAGTGATAAATAATTTATCACTAAAGAACTGCAAGTCATCTTAAAAAATTCTAAATGATTCAACTCTAATGTGTGCTCATAAATTGTATGCCATCCTTTTGTTAGAACCAAGACCTAGAAAATCAAAAGAAAAAAGATGTGAGAGATAAACAACAACCACGAAATATAACATACTATATAAAAGTATATGATCCTATACAGGGATACAAATCCTAAAAGGGAAGTAAAAAGGCAAAAGCCTATTCCCCAATAAGCTCAGCACCTGCAACGATGACACCAGCAGACTTCTTCAATGGCATCAAAGGATCAGCAAGGTGTTAAACTTGTGACAAAGTTAGTAATTTTGGGAAGCGTACGGTTGCACAATGTGTGCACCCTCATATATATAAAACTAAAACATTTACAGAGAGGTCCATATATAATATGGAAATAACAAAATAAATAAAAGAATACATAAAATAGGAATATATATTAACATTCCCCCTCAAGTTGGAGCATAGATATCAATCATGCCCAACTTGTCCATCAGTGTGCAAAATTGCTTCTTCGCCAACAGCTTGGTGAAGATATCAGCAACTTGTTCTTTAGAACGCGTGAAAGGAGTGCAGATCTTGCCAGTAAGAATGGATTCCTGAATAAAATGGCAGTTGACTTCAATGTGTTTGGTGCGCTCATAATAGACACGATTATTAGCAATGAAGATAGCCGTTTTATTGTCACAATGCATGGGTATAGCAGAAGAAGAGTCAATCCCAAACTCTTTTGACAGAGAGCACACCCACAATAATTCACAGGCAGTATGGGCCATGGCCCTGTATTCAGCTTCAGCACTGGACCTGCCCACACCATTTTGTTTTTTACTCCTCCAAGTAACAAGATTGCCTCCAACATAAGTACAATACCCAGAAGTAGATTTTCTGTCCACTTTTCTTCCTGCATAATCAAAATCAGAGTACCCTTCAAGAGAACAATGTCCATTCTTTCTGTAGTGAAGTCCCTTGCCAGGAGACTTCTTCAAATATGTCAGAATATGACATAGCGCATCCCAGTGACTTAGTAGGCTGAGTGGCTCCCTCTTGTGCAGTGGTAGAAGAGTCAACAGATGCGTTGGCCCATGCCAGTTTACCATATTTCTCCCAGCATTTTTCTTTGATATGGTTGGACCGGCCACAGAAAGTACAGATGCACTGGCCCTGCTGAGGACGCGCAACAGTAGGTGGAGCAACAGAAGGGGCTCCATGACCAGAAGAGGCACGTCCTCGTCTTACACCCAGTGGAGGACGATTGTCAGTAGAACAGCCACGACCACGACCACGGCCTCAGCCAGACCAAGCTGCAAGGGCAGTGGAGTCTCCAGTCTCCGAAGGTAGTGTCGGAGTCGACGAGGGAAGACGATGAAGATGTTGGTAGGCACTCTGCAGAATTGGGAGCGGATCACTCGCTAAAATCTGGTCAACGACACCAACATAGGACTCTGGCAGTCCACATAAAAATTGAACCAACTGCAGCTCTGCTCTCTGACGTTGCATAGTGGCCAAATTAGTGGACAGTGGGTGGTAGGACTCCAGCTCCCCCCACAGTCCAGTAAAGGTAGAGAAGTAGTCCGCAATATCGGACCCCGTGAAGTGTAGACATCCCAGCTGCTTGGTGATTTCAAAGACCTTCTTGGGGTTCTGGCTATGCGAGTATGTGCTGGCCAGCTGATCCCACATCTGTTTCGCCGTAGGCAGGTGAAGCAAGGTGACACTGATCTTCTCAATGCTAATATTGAGAATCCATGTCATCACCATCGAGTCATCCCGAACCTAGTCATCATACGCCTTCACATCTTTGAAATCAACGTCCTCTGTAGGTTGTGTCGGGCCGGCACGAATCAGGTGTGAGTACTTTCCCTGGGATTTTGCATAAATCACCATGGAGCATACCCAATGCTGGTAATTTCACCCGTCAAGTTTCACAGTCATAACTTGACGGTGAAAGTCATCCCCCGAGGACACCATGAAAGCAACAACCACAAGCAGGCAGTGGTGTTCGGAGTGCAGACGGATATGCACAGATAGGCATGAGCAGGCAGAAGACGGACTACGTCGTCAAGCAGGAAGAGGCAAACACAGATCTACGGGGTGAAACCGCTCACATATAGACGACGCTGAAGCGTAGCAAAGAACCCGGTGGCACTACGGCCTACACGGCTAGGCAGGTAGAAAACCGAAAAAAAATAGTCTACGTTAGGACAACCTCAATCCACCAGATGGTTGTGGGTCTTCACGAAGCCAACAATCCGGCGGCGATCAACCAAGGAGGAACACCGGCCCCCGACAGCTAGAAGGGCTCGCGGCCCCGCCTGCCCGATGGCCCTGCCGGCGGCGGCGCTACTAGCTGCTTGCGGTGGGCTGTCGGCTCATAGGGGTGGCCGCGTGGGAGATGGGGGTAGGGGGCGGCTGATGGCGGGAGGGTGGGTGCCGACGGGGGGGAGGAGAGAGGGGGAAGGGAGGGAGGGCGACAACTGGATCTTACTGTTCTGATACCATGTGACAGAGTGAGTAATTTTGGGAAGCGTAGGGTTGCACAATGTGTGCACCCTCATATATATAAAACTGAAACATTTACAGAGAGGTCCATATATAATATGGAAATAACAAAATATATAACAGAATACATACAACAGGAATATATATTAACAAAACTAATGGAACAAAAACGTCATGGTATTTGGGGTGGTAGAGTTGTTCTGAGAAGAGATACTATTCATAGCGGGTGAGTGGTTTGTCGTAGAGCCTCATGGTGACCAAGGTCAGGCTTCTTCTATTGAAAGGGTTTGAGATTAAATATACCAAGATATACATCTCTGATTTGTGTTTTTCCATTATGAAAAATGTAACCTTTAGTTTATATTTTCTATTGACATTCTTGGGCTTATTTTAAATGCTTTTGGTAGTTACAATCACAAGGCATGTTTGATTATTGAAAGCTTCTACAATTGATCTATGAGTTGGGTTCCAGTGAAGCTCCAGTTGTTTGTTGTCCAAAATAGCAACAAGTATTATCTTTTAAGTAAGTTTCTAGCTCGTGTCAGGTAATATATATAAGAGTGTGGGAATCTCTTCTAAACTTATACATATTGGCATCTAGGCTCAAATTATTATTGGAGAATTTTTAGATTAGAATGAATGTGTTTAGAAATGAATCACATAGTGAAAATAAAAATTTTGTCTATCTCTGTTAAGTTCAAATTAAAGTTTTCTTTTTCCTTTTCCACATATTATATTGGATAGTTTGCAAGGAACCTTGTTTTTTTATATTAAGTTTCATTATTCATTAGATTCTTTTATAATGCAACTGCCACACTATTTGCAATTGGTATCTCATTGCAATGGGGTTCAAGGGAGCAAGCAACTCATCAATAGTGGATTTTGCTGCAGCGTGCAACAGTCCCAAGCCAGTGACACCAATTGTTAGACAAGAAATAGAGGGAAGTAGCATGCTCAAGGACATAATCCAGTGGGGTTCCATCCCTTTGGGGTCAGAACCTATTGGTAATGGGAGCAGTCCAATGGAGTATACACTACGGATATCAACAAAACAATACCCAATGCAGGATATATGACACTCAGAGTAAGAAACTTAGATCTACCATACTGGGGTATCATCATTGGGTTTGTAGTAATGGATTCATCAAAGGAGCTAGACGTGGCATTTGATGCTCTAGTCATAGAAAATGATATTAATGTAGGATATATGATCTGACATGAGAAGAGTAGAGGCCATGTACAACATTATATCATTACTGAAAGAAGAGCACCCACAACAGATATATTATTATATATAACATAATTACTACTAGGAAAATGTCCTACTATGTAATTATACAATTTGTAGTTATACTCTAATGTTATAATCATAATGCAGTGCAGTTCATCACAATTTATCATCTCGATGGAAAGTTCCTAAAAAGATTCTAACTTTTTGATTATAGGTGGAACTAGGGATAATATTAGGCTTGAGAGTGAAGATATAGCTATAAGAAGGTATACGATGTATTTTTAAACTAGATGATATATAAGCTTTGATTTCTCTAAGAGATGTGCTTTAATAGGACTTTGGGGCTAATACAGGGATGGCTGAGATTGATCGTATCAGGTGCCCTGGATTAAGATGTAGAAATCTTCAATTATGTAATGCATTGTTTGTTTGAAATGTAATGTGATAATATCAAGCATCTTAAACAATAGTGTTGCTCCAAGGTATAAAACCAACATGATCATCCAATCCCTTGAACATGCTATATTGGTGTCTGAATTATAATTGTGTAGATTTTTAAATAATTAGTTCCTTTTTAGTCATGAGAATGTTAACATTTAATTAGACTACACACTTCTTGTAGTCTCTCCTTCTAGATGATATGGGTGTTGTTGGTGCAACTGAGGTGTTATAGTAAATACACAAGAATACAAGGCTTACGCATGATATTTTTTGGCATTTGATAGGATATCCACTCTATTTGTATGAAAAATAAGTACATAGTACTTGTAGTAGAAATCAATATTATCCCTTAAATACACATGCATAGATGCATAGTACATACCAATTACCACAATGGATCTATATAAGTACTTATAGGAAAACTATATGAGATGTAGTAAATGTTTTTGTAATATTATGATTGCATTTTCTTGATGACATTTGATGTAAAATATAGTTAAGAAATACCTTCTGTCTACATCACAAGCTTTGAAGTGTTGCCTAATGTTCAAGTGATCAGACCGGCACACGTTTAGAGCAATAGAATAAAACACCATATTCATCGAAGCCAAGGCATACAATATATTAGACCCACAAAAACATTAAACTCCAAAGCTCAAAACAATGATCTTACCTACCGTCCTGTAAGAGATAGGTTGGTTTCCTTTTTCTGGGGCGCTCTGAGCTCGTCACTGCTAATACAATGTTCTGGGGCGCTTTGAGCTCATCATTGCTAATACAGCTTAGTTTGCTTGTTGCAGGAGAGGGACTATAACCAGTTGCAATTGAGCTATATAGTTCAAATCCTACTTCCAACCCAATATTGATTGAGTCCCCATATTAGCCTCAAATTTGAATTGAGACATAATACTTAATAGGTGCAACACCTCCAGGAATATGAGGTTGATATATACCACCAGCTAGATGTAAATATAAGCCAGAGAAGCTCAAAATTTCCCACATTATCCTTTACCTATTTAGAATGGTGCACAACAAAATGGATATGGTCAGCAGAGATTAAAAAATGTTCAAGCTTGTATCGACTATTGAGTAAAAATAGTAGGATAACTAAATGTTCAAGCTTCTATCGACTATAGAGTAAAAATACCAGGATAACTATTTAATTTATCCATGGGGATGTGATTGTATTAAAGAGGGTGAAACATGTCATTCATCATGTTGAGTTCAAGTTAAGAGAATAAGAGGTAAAAAGTGTTCATAAATAGCTACAAATCAAGAAACCAATCATTGTTGAAGTTCCATTATTCACTGCAACTTATTGCATACTAAATGAAATTAGTCAAGATTAAACAACCCCTCACTACTAGAACTATTTTCTTGAGCTAATAATATTAAGTTGAATAGTAATCATCTTGATAATTAGTTTGATATCATATAGGTTTCTTGTTATACAGACAGTCCTAGTGAGTAACAAGTTATCCTAATATTCATTTTGGATGACATGGACCCTGGAATTACTAAGCCTACAACAACTAGCAGAACTCTAGCATTTTAATTAACCTTAAGGAAGCAAAAAGTTGGTTGTCAGACATAAATTTGAGGACCAACCATCTTGCACTGAATCAACATGTGTAAATACAGGGAGCATGCTAGCGCAATTAGTTAAAAATGGGAAGAGAGGAAAGCAAAATCAAACAAGGTTATAATCAAAGAAACTGAGAAATTAGATTGTCCAGACAGTTAATTATCGTCATCAAATTGCCCCATTAAGGTAATGACAAAGGAGGAAACCTAGACCTTAGACCATCAAGTATACCATCTGGACCCATCAACTCTGGAGATTGATGACCCAATGCCTTGTAGTCGAGGAAGAGATTGGAAAGCTGATGCAAAGACCAAGATAAGAGCCAGTTCCAAATATCTTGAGAATTCTCACGAAGCTCAAAGGTTCTTCTCTTAACATTGAATTGGACTATTTCCCAGCATTACGTTTTGTCAACAAACTAGAATAGGAACTGATTGTGGATTGCCAATATATTTGATTGGCTGCTCACTAAAGCAAATGAGACCATTTCACTACCATAGCTGCCATTGTCTAGCGGCCTGGGAGTTCAAGGGCATCATCATTACTGAATTGAACTTCATTGAGACCTACAAACTTTTATGGTTGTAGCATGCAAGTGAGATAAGAAAAAAAGAGAAGAGCAAATAGAAAGAAGCATAATCTATCATTGAAATTCCTTGACTATCAATAACTTAACAAAAACTCACAACTCTTACATTAATGAATGGAATATAAGTAATCCCAACCATTACAATCATAATCTTTAGTTATATAGGCTTGAATACTCATCTTCACACAAAAAAATCTTCTAAAATTATTAATTGGTTAGGAAAGTATTATTAGGAAAATCTCGTGTTCTATGGGTAAGAAAAAAGGACAAGAATAAAAAATTGATGTTCCGGGAGAGTTTTTATTATCTCTTCTTCACTCAATACTCATCCTAACCTATTCCTAACAATCCAGGGGAATTATTAAAGGTAGGAGATTGGGGTGGGGACTAACACAGGGCATCGGAGGAATCATTCAAGGTTTGAGATATGTAGGTGCCTTACGTACATGATTGGGGAATTAGGCAGATTGTAGGAATGGACTTAATGGTGGCAGGGGCTTGGTAGTGATGGAAAGGGTGAATGGAGACAGTGGCACTGGTATGGAGAAGGAAATGGCAAAGAATGCTAACAACATTTATGCCCAACGAGTTTCACCACTTGAACCAGTCCACACCAATGGTAGTTGGACCACCAGTATAGTTATTTTTTAATCAGTTTGAGCATGTATTGTAATACAAATTTTTTTTTGTGTTACTACTTGTGTGTTAGCTTTGTTTCTTACATAAATATATTTGTCTTGCATTGGTAAAAAAGTTATTTCCTCTCAACTAAAACTAGTGTGAACTTTTTTGGTCAGCGGAACATTTTACTACATCCTACTTGGACTTGTACAACATTTTCACAGTGTAAAATTTAGAACTGGCCTTAACTAGACTACAAACTCCAGGAATCCAGGAATTATTTTGTTAAAAGCTCTACAAGGTGGCATACATTTCATGGGCATTGATAAAATAAATTAGATTTCCACAAATAATTCAGTGTATGTACTTGAAACAATGAATATGACGGTGAATACAAGCTCCGTATGATAATATCTGAGACTTTAGGGTCATTAAAATAAATTGTTGTTTGACATTCTCAACTTGGTATTTAATTCATTGCCTTTCCTAATTCCAAATATTGCCATTGCAATTAAGAGTCAAAAATAAATCAACCAACATTTGCATGCTTGTAATTGACTATTTATGCGAAAGCACAATAAAGGAGAACATTTTCTACCAATGTTGAAATAGGTCAACTAAAATTGATGTAGTAGTGAGATATTTAATCATCTACAGCAAGATCTCACATCACTAGAATTTGCAAGTTATCTATACTGTGAAGTACTTCGTTCCTATGCCCTGGTTATAACTTAATTCAATATGATTGCAGGATCAGAGGAATACAAAACTTTAGTGGCACAGCTTGAAACTACATTGTAAAATCAATGTTCTTCAGATTTATAAATGGAGATATATTCCCTGATTGATAAAAAAATTATAAGGCCAAAAATAGTCAGAAGAGGATAATTTTCCATCCTCGGACAGAGCTACTGTTGAAGCAAGGAGAGATTAACTAGTTGAAAATTCCATCCTAGATTGTTTTCTTAGCATTCATTAATTTAAGTATGAGGACCAGGAAAGACCCTTGCGTCATTAGCATATCATGGCAATGCACTGAATAGCTGACAAAGAGCAGAAAGTGTGATGGAAATACTAAATATATGGACTTAACTTACAGACTTACAGATCAGGACCCACATCATCGTCAAATTCTTTAAAGGGATTGAGCAACTTCACGTGCTTTCTTTGTTTTTTAGTATGACTAAGTATCCTTTATTTGGCCATTTCTTATTGGATTATCTTGGTTATGAGAAGAGAAACTGAAGCTGAGAGGATCTTCTTGTACAAGAAGAGGCTACGATCAACAAAACCCCCCACCCATCTCCCATCTAAGCCCTTCCCTTCCCAAAACTGCATATATAGCTCTGTCAAGCAGTGGTTTGATTTTCCAGGTCAGTAGATTGCCTCCAAGTCAACTGAGGCTAAGATCTCCTTGTCACCTGAGCACCACGTGCATTGTGATAGCCTGTAGGCGTCAGGAGGGAGCAACCAGGTGATGATAACCATTAGACTAGGGGATGCTAGAAAACGAAGGTGTGATTGGGGAGGAGTGAGGAGAAGAGAAGAGGGTGAGAGGGAGGAGCATGATCATGGGGGCGGAGGGGGCTATCAGGGTGGATGCGGCAGAGAGAGCTATCAGTGTGGATGGTGGAGGGTGGGGTGGACGGGGCGGAGGAGATGAAGTACAAGCCGGGTTTGATTGGGAAAGGATGGCCGAGAGCCAACTAGAGAAAAGTGGACTAGGCGCGAAAAGTTGAAATTTTCTGCTCTAGATTTTTTTAGAGCGGGAGACGGGAAATAGTATTATTTGTAGTCAAGTGAAATTTGTAGTTATTGGAGTTAACTATATTTGTTTCATTTACATATCTTACATTTGTAGGCAGAAGTAGCTTTAACTCTAAATATAATATATGTAGTTAAAATAATTGTAGCTAAATCATACTTTTTTGGTAGTGACGGCCAAAGCAAGGAAAGAAAAAGGGATCGAAAAAGCCTTTCATGTGGGTTGAAAATGGGATGTATATAAGGGAATTCCAATGAGAGAGAAAGTGATAATAAAATCCTTTAATTCCCAAAATTGGTGCCACATACTCCCCTCAATCCCTTGCATACGAAGCCATCTCCCCCACCTTGTAATTCCTATTCATTATCCATGAATTAAAAGAAAACAAATTAAGCACCTTAATCATTATAATAATAATATCCAAAATTGAGTGGATATTACTTTTTAGTTAACTAATGTGAGTGGGCTCTCCACTCACCTTAGATATTTCGTGGCCTTTGCAAGGAACAAGTACATTCACACTTATGCATATTCAACCATCTCATTTTTGGTTGAAGGGAACTTCCATTAATATATTTATTTTTGCATTTAAATTGAATTAGGGTTTCAATTATGCTTAAATCTTGATTATTTTAATATCAAGATTCTCTCTCCTCCAAAGTGATTCAAACGAGATGCCCCTATAATTTTCTTGTCTCTAATTGATACCAAGAAATTTTAGGGACTCTCTAAAAGTGGTACTTTGCATATTGAACCCTAGGTTTTGGGTAAATTGCATATTACACCAAAACTAGGTTTTAATGCACAAACATTGCTCAACAAGCTCTTTCTTGGTACTCAGGCTTGTGGCAACCATACCTCTGCATCATTTTCATTCTTATTGTACTTCAACACTTGAGGAACATTTTACCATGTAACATTTGCAAGTTAACCCCTCAACTTGGGTAATTTGCACTTTAGTCCAAAATAGGCAAAACATTGTTTCAACATTATTTAGAAAGGACTAAAATTGAAACACAAGTTCCTCTTAAGCCTTAATTACTTTACAAGAGATAAGAGCAAGCATATAATTATCTTTATTAAACAAAACATCTAGGGTTTAAGCATAACCCAGGTCAGGGATGTTACAATCAAGTTTCAATCCTTGCCTTTCCATTAGTGTTAAGTGGCACTATGGCCCTTTCCTTAGGGTTAAGTGGTACCTTGTTAGTCCTCCCACCCACTCTTGTATATATAGCAACTCCTAAGTGCAACCCATATGAAACATCACGGAAGCATGTACCATCATGATTGCATTGAGAATTTGTCACAAATAGGACATATCATTCATTGCTATAATAAAAATAACTTAAAATAGGATATGATTACATTGATTCTCATATAGACATTATTTTCATGAAACTTACAACAAGAGTATGTGTAAGGACCCTGACCTTCATTTTGGGCTTACCCTGTTTGCTTTGCCTAAACCTTGTGTTTAGATGCTTGCTAATCACCTGAGGTTGTGATTAGGGTTTGTTTGTGCTGTGTTGAGAGGATGGGTTGGGCTCGTTGCTTGAGTAGCTTTGCGCCTTGTTGAGCCTTGTTGGGCTTTGTTTTGCCTTGTTTTACCTTTTTGGGGCCTTGTATCGGGCAAGACCAAGGTGTATCGGCCAAGGCTTGGTGGGTGTGCCGGACAAGGAGGTTGTATCGGCCAAGGGTGAATGGGTTGCCTCTTGGGCGAAACACATCTCCCTTCTAGCTTCATTTGTGTCACCATCTTCGGACAAGTGGCAGCTGCTTTGCTAAGAGAGTGGCAACACATGGGTGTGGGTTTTTGGGGTGCTTGCATGTGGCACACTCCTTGGACAAGTGTGTTGGGGGTGGGTGCCACCTTTCCTTGCTCTCCCTCTTCACCCCATGGTATATATACGACCCTCTCCTTAGTAGCTAAGCTCTTTAGATCCTTTAGCTTCTTTCCTTCTTTCTTGGTGGATGATACATCCCCCTTGGTTGAGCTTGGTGGGTGACAACCTCTAGTCTTCTTCTTCTTCCTCTAGTGGTGGTCGAACCCTAGAAGGTTTCTTGCTTCTTTGGTGGTTCTTGGAGCTTAAGGTTGGGTGTTTGGAGCTTTGAAGCTTGCTTGAGGCGGGTACATAACTCCTAACCCTAGATATACTACTTCTTTTACATGTTGCATGCTATATATCTTGATCGGCCATGTCTTCTTCTAGCTTTGTTGCTTGCTATAATGGTTATGAGGTTGCTCTAGATAAACCCAAGATTTTGTATCTTGGTTTTCCTTGGGTTGGCCAAACCATGGAGGTGGAGTTCCTGGGGCAAAACCCCTCTCTCTTAGTTGTTGAGAGGTGAGGTTAGGGTCTCCTAATCCATTAGGAAGATGAGCTTGGATTAGTTGGTCGATATGAGGAGATGGACCTCCTTATTGTCCGATAGGTGATGGAGGTTGTGCAATACCCCTCTCTCACTTAATTTTCTTGAGAGGTGAGCCAACTCTCTTGAGCTCTTAGGGTTTCTTGGTGGCAATCTTGAGGTTGAAGATGACCAACACGATATGGCTTTAAGCCTTGCATGATACACCTTTGTGATGAGTTGCCCGATACCCCTCTCCTAGGGTTGAGTCTTGGGCGATATGCTAAGAAGTGTGCTTTGTCCCTTTTACCCGATATGAACTCTTGCCTTAGTTGGTGCTTATGGGCGTTATGCATTTGGCCGACATGATGCTTGGTAGGCATCTCTATTTTGTGCCTTGGGCGATACGGGTTGGTTTTGGTGATGCCCGATATGGTGCTTGGGTGGTGGAACCCTAGTTAGGTGCCCTAGTGTTGACCGATATGTGGTGCCTACCTTGTGGGATGATAGGTTACCTTGGGTGCCATGGTGTCGTTTGTTAGCTGTGTGCTTGTTGGGCGATACAGTGGTGACCTTGGGAATCATATCCTTAGACGATATAGTTGTGGATGACATGACCTTGTTGGTTTCTCGACATAAAACCCTAACCCATTATGGGTGATAGGGGTGATGGCCGATATGTGACATCCATATGTTTCCCGATATCATCTTGCACCTGGTTGCTCGATAACCATGGGTGCACGATATCCCTTGTGCATGGGCGCATGTTATGTTGGTGACCGATATGGGTGGTTTAGTGCCTTAGGGTTTTGATACCCTAGCCGATAGAGCTTTGGTGATGGATATGACTCTTCCCGATACCTCCTTGGGTGAGGAATGGCACTACCCGCCACACCTTTGGTGAGGGTAGGCGTTACCTTTGGTGAGGGTTATGCCTAGCTCAGAAGCTTAGGTTGGTGAGTTTTGTTATCTTGTGCCCGCACCTTTGTGGATGATGAGTTATGAATGATAGGTTGTGACCAGTGATATGTTTGATACCTAAAGTTGGTGCTAAGAAAGATGATAAGATACATGTTTATGTTCATAAGATAAAGGCATAGTGGATGCTCATGGTTTGATAATAATAATGTAATTTGTCTATAGATACAGCTTGTGCTTCATGTAACTATGATCATGGATGTTGTTCCAATCATGTACCTTCAACCCTAATAGCATGATAATCATAAAGATCTATGTTTGGTGATTCAGTTATCTCTCTTGATATGCATACTAACCATGCAAGTGAATCAAGTGAATCCATAGACAGCTAAGAGCTATGAGGTGTATGTGTTCTGTATAACACTCAATGATGATAATCCTTATTGATAAGATAACATGTATCACCAGTATGATGAAAAAGGTCTGTTGACCTGATAAAGGTTGAGTGCCTAGTTGAGGTGTTATCCTCTGATGTTGAGATAAGGGATTGGTATCCCATGATGGTGAAGTATGCCTTGAGAGGCAGTGGCATTCTGCAATGAGGGATTGAGATCCCATGGTAATGACAGTAATAATGTAACTCGATGTAGTCTATGTTTTACAACTTTGTTTCCTCAACAATCTACCTAAAATATACTAATTAATTACAGTGGAACATATCATGTAGTTTTCCCTGGACATAGATCTATCATCGCCAGTAGCTGGTGATGGTGAAACAGGTTTATCCTGCGGGATTACCTGGAGAGCATATTTCTTGAATATGTGGGGGTTTTCCTAGCTGAAAATAGGAGGATTTGAGTGCAACTACAGTTGCAGACTCAGGATAGTTGGAGCATGGTGAACAGGCCCATGGTTTAGTGTGATAGAGTATGAATGTGTTCATGGCTCAAGAGCACAGTGATTAGGCCCGTGGCTCAAGGTATACTAGTGCCGAGACCTGTACCAAGGCAGGTTAGATAAAAGGGTAGACTACGTGAGCCAACCCTGTGGCTAAGGCCACTCAAGCAAGGGACTGTGGTCCTGCTTTAATTATCATGCACTAACCATGAAAAGGTGAGGTCATGGAGTCCAGCTCTTCCATTGACCTTGTATGGCACTGGTTTTGGGCTTCGCAGCCTAAGGTTAGATTTGAGTGGTATGGCTCACTTCCTCAGGGCATAATAAAGCGTAATCCATCTGTATAGTATATATTGCTTAAGACAAAACATTATATATTGGTTGAGGCCTTGCTTGTATAGTTGTTCTAGTTATATCTTTTGTACGATCCTCATATCTTGCTATAAGTTCTTATAAATCTCATCTTGTCAATCATGTTCCATAAAGAAATATCAGGTTATATGCCTCTTGGTAAGTTACTAATAAGGTTAAGCTCTATTCAATATGCTGCTTACATCAATTACTTACTTTATCTGAAGTTTTATAGTTTCGGCGGGGAGTTATGTTTCTCACTGGGACAATGTGTCTCACCCCACTGGTTTACAACCTTTTTAGGTGATCGTGCTAGACGTGGTGGTAGTCGTGAGGTTGCGGTCGAGCAGCAAGAAGAGTAGTACGAGGCAAGAGATGGATATGCTACTGTTTTGATTGTTTAGTAGTAGAGTCCTAGAGTCATCCCTATACTCTCAGTTCCTCAGAGGTGTTTTGATGATGTTTCATGATGAATATCTATTGTAGCCTTGTATTTTCTATTGTCGGCCTAATGTGGCCCGTTATTTATGTATAAACAGGTGATGAAATGTTGTGCTGACAGGACAGTTGGTCCATATAAGCTGTGGATATATATCCATGCTTGTGCATATTTATATAATATGTTTCCTTGCAGGATGAGGATCTGGATGTAATAGTTTTCTTTTATCTGCTTTCCGCAATCGGTTTTTATTAACCCATGTTTTCAGTAATATGTGTTTTCATGGTGGCTCTGTGCATTTTTGTGTGACGTCTCGTTGTCTGTGTGATAGAGGGATGTCACAATACGTTTGGTATCAGAGCCCTAGGTTCGCTGAGTCTATAGGGATCTAGGACTAGGTTTGTGTCTGTTCTTATGAGTATTCAAGATTTTCTTACAATAACCTTTTGCCCTCAGTGGAAGATAAAGTTTAAAGATGTCTCAAAACCATGAAGAACATGCTTCCGAGAGCAGTGATGCTGCATCTGTTGATGGATCATGAGTGTAGGCACATGAAGATCGGGTGTCTGAGGTCCCCCAACTTGACCCAGCCATTCTCAAAAACCCTACCTATCAGCATCTTATGGGGCAGTTAATGGCTACGATGAATCTCATGGTGGAAAGATTGCCAGTGCCTCTGCCAAGAGCACATGCTCCCCATAGTGAATCATCGGGTATTGGGAAGACCTTCGAGCAGCTTTGAGTCGGAGCTTCGGATTATGCTGGAATGACTGATCCAGTGGATGCAAATCTGTGGCTGACAAGTCTTGAGAAGGCCTTTCAAAATCTCGACATCCCCAAAGTAGACAAAGTTAAGCATGTTGTCTACCTTCTAAAGGGTAGCGCTGGCCACTGGTGGGCCATCAAGGACGAGAAGTGGCCGAGTGAGGTGATCTGTTGGGACATCTTATGACGGGAGTTCGTGAGTCGATACTTCCTGAAGACCTATCTAGATGAGAAGATCAACCAGTTTGTGCGTCTACGCCAAGGATCGATGAGCATCACTGAGTATGAAGCAAAGTCGATGGACATGCTGAGGTTTTGTTCTCACATAGTGATGACATATGATGAAAGAATCAGACTGTTTGAGAAGGGTTTGAGTGCTGAGTTGACAACACCTGCTGCTGCTTTGGAGAACCGGGAGCGGTTCGCCATGTTTGTGGAGTCTGTCTAAAGGATAGAATGGTCAGTCGAGGAGAAGAGAGATTCCATTACCAAGAAAAAGCCTACTCAGTTCCAGAGGCAGAGGTTTGATGGCTTCAAGAAGCTAAGATTTTTGGCACCATCTGCGATGCCGAGTTCCAGTGCACCGTCACAGTGGTTTCCGAGTAAAGGAAGAGGGTGTGGATTTTTGCCATCTAGATCCCATAGTACAGCTTTAGTGGCAGTGATAGGGCCAGCTAGGCCATAGTTTGAAGACAGGTCATGCTATCACTGTGGACAGACTGGGCATTTGAAGTCAAATTACCCAAGGAGAGAAGTCAAAGTGACACAACAACCGAGGCAGAATCAACAGGGACATGATAGACATCAGTCCAGTGGTAATAGAGGGTGAGGATGTGGTCAAGCATCGCAAGCGGGATCATCTGCTCAAGGAAGTAGAGGACGTGGATGACAGCAAGCGACAGCTCGATTCTATGCTATGAGTCAGTCGGAGGCGATAGTCAACCCGTGAGTGGTAACAGGTCAGATGGAGTTATTTCACTCTAATTTGTCTTCTTCTTGCTTTATATCTGTTCTGGTTGACCTGGGTGCTATGCACTCTTTTATTGCACGTAGTATGCTTGATAGTTGTCTTTTACCTATTAGCTGTAAGAAAGATAGCTTGTTGTTAGAAACCCCTCTTGATGGTTTATCGATGCTTTGAGAAGTGTGTCCATCTTGTGTTCTATCTTTTTCGGGACATAAGATACAAGTGGATCTTATACCACTTAATATGCATGGATTCGATGTGATCCTTGGGATGGATACCCTAGAGAAGTGTAAGGTTGTGTTGGACTGTGGTTCCAAGCAAGCAGTGCTTGTTGACGGTGGTGAGAAATGGGCCTTCCATGGAGATAGGAAGATCCTTCCGATGTGTTTAGTATCAGCAATGGTGGCAGAGAAGTTGCTGCAGCTAGGATGTAAGGCGTTCTTAGCTCATGTTGTGGATACCAAGGTGAAGGGTCCTAGCCTTGAGGATATGTCTGTTATTAGAGAGTTCACGGATGTGTTTCCCGATGAGTTTCTTGGTGTTCCCCCACCTCGAGAGATTGACTTTGAGATCAATCTAGTGCCAAGGACACAACCAGTTGCTTAGACACCGTATAGGATGGCTCCCGCTGAGATGGCAGAGCTGAAGAAGTAGTTACAGGAGTTGCTGGATAAAGGTTTTATCAGACCAAGCACATCGCCATGGGGTGCTCCAGTCCTGTTCGTAAAGAAGAAGGATGGGTCGATGCGTCTGTGCATAGATTACCAGCAATTGAACAAAGTTATGATAAAAAACAAGTACCCTTTGCTGAGGATAGATGATCTGTTTGATCAGTTGTGTGGTGCTATAGTGTTCTCAAAGATCGATCTATGGTCTAGATATCATCAGTTGAGGATTAAGGATGAGGACATACCCAAGTCAGCTTTTAGGACGAGGTATGGTCACTTTGAGTTTGTGGTTATACCGTTTGGGCTAACCAATGTGCTTGTTTCTTTTATGGACTTGATGAACTAGGTGTTCCGTCCATTTCTAGACTAGTTTGTTGTGGTTTTTATAGATGACATCTTGATCTACAGTCGAGATAGCAGAGAGCATGAATAGCATCTTTTCCAAGCATTGACTCTTCTTCGCCAACACTAGTTGTATGCCAAGTTTAGTAAGTGTGAGTTCTGGTTGAAAGAAGTGACCTTCTTGGGTCATGTGATATCTTCAAAAGGAGTCAGAGTGGACCCCAGGAAGGTGGAGTTAGTTGTAGATTGGGAGCAACCAAAGACACTGACAGAAGTCTGTAGTTTTCTGGGTTTAGAAGGATACTACTAGAGGTTTATAAGAAACTTCAGTGTGATCGCATTGCTGCTGACAAAATTGACCAGGAAGGATGTACCTTTTGTTTGGGATGATCATTGTCAGCAAGCTTTCCAAAGTTTGAAGTAGAAGCTGACTAGTGCTCCAGTGTTACTGTTGCCAGAGCCTGGGAAAGGCTATGTTGTTTTCTGTGATACTTCCAAGAAAGACCTAGGATGTGTGTTGATGCAGGAAGATCATGTGATTTCTTTTGCTTTGCGAAAACTTAAGAGACATGAGGAGAATTATCCAACTCATGATTTGGAGCTGGCAGCGGTGGTCCATGCGTTAAAGATTTGGAGACATTATCTTTATGGGGTAGTGTGTCAGATCTTTATAGATCATAAGAACTTGAAGTACATCTTCTCACAGAGTGAGCTGAACATGCGACAACGTCACTGGATGGAGTTGATCAATGATTACAATTGCACCATTGAGTATCATCCTGGTAAGGTAAATGTGGTAGCTGATGCGCTTAGTAGAAAGTCTTCTTCTCTTCCTATGAAGAAGGCACAGTTGAGTTCCTTGGTATTCCATAGGCGGGATATGTTCGTCTCTTTGTGGCAGATGAATGTACAGTTGGAAGTCTTCTTGTTGGTAGGATTGTTGGCACATATGCAAGTAAAGCCTACATTGAGGCAGCAGATCAAAGATGCACATCAGATAGATGCTTCAATTCAGTTGATTAGATCAGAGTTTGCCAGCGAGAAGCGTGATGGGTTTCATGAGTCTGAGGATGGACTAGTTTGTTATCATAGTAGGATGGTGGTCCCCGATGTTGATAATATGATAAAACTAGTGCTCGAAGAAGCACACGTCAATGTATGCTATGCATCTAGGTGTCACCAAGATGTATCATAATCTGAAAGACCTATATTGGAGGCCTAGCTTGAAGAGGGATGTAGCCGAGTTTGTGGCTAGGTGTGCGGTATGCCAGCAGGTTAAGACTGAGCGTCAGAATCCGGTAGGAAAGGGTAGCCTCTATGTAATGACGTGCTAGCATTGCAATGCTCTCATTTATCTCCTAAGGATGGTGACGACTAGGGTTTATGCACGTGAGCGTAAACTGAAAAGCCTCTCTCAATATCTTGTAAAGACATCGACCGTCAAGCCCCTTTTAAATTGGAGATGAAAAGAAGCAGGGTTTCCTAAATCCTTCGGTAAATAGAAAGACTGCGTTAATTAAAATGTTATTTTGGAATTAATTAATTAGTCAATTAAGCATATTAATTAATTAATTAATATCTGACTCCAAGAAATCGCTTGGGATGGCTCTATGGGCATATATACCAACACTTACTTGGGTACATTATCATCCAGAGAGGGCTCGAGGTCGACCACGATTAGGATTGAGCTATCTAGGAAATGCCCTCTCCCAAAACTGAAAAGAAGATGCTAGGCCTACTAGGACATCACCAATACTTTAACTACTTCATCACCAAGATCACTCATATATGTAAGCCTATGTTCAAGATACTCAGGAAGAATGTAGACACGTGATGGAATGAGCAATGCGAGACCATTCTCTTGAAGCTTAAAGATAATCTCATCAATCCTCCTATACTAAATCCCTCTATGTCGAGATATCCTCGCATGCATAAACTATCTATCTGAGAAACATCAGTGGAACAAGTCTTGAGTCGATCAATGATAGATGGACATCACGCTATCTACTACCTGTCCAAGAATTTTAATGATACCAATGCCCGTTATACTACAATAGAGAAGTATTTTCTTTCCTTGATACATGTAACAAAAAATTTGCAACACTATTTGATAATGTATCCTATATATGTGATTAAAAAGCATGACTTTCTTTCCTATTTCTCTGGTCTCCCTACCCTCAATGGAAGGTGTACCATATGAAAAGTAAGTCTATCAAAATATCACATCACATGGCTACCTATTAAGGCAGTCAAGGCACAACCTATGGACAATCAACTAGCAAATTTCTTGCTTCTAAAAGAGGCTTTACATTAGTTGAGTTCCACAATGAATACATAGGAATGATCAATCCACCTGACATCTTTATCCCAAAAATTTGGATCATTGGATAATCTTCTTCGATGGAGTCTTCAATTGCAATGGGGTTGAGATAGGTGTGCTCTTTTACAATACACAAGGAGAAGAGTTTTTTGTAGCCAAACAATGAAGTTTAGTGCCACTAACAATGTGGTTGAATACAACGCATGCACCCTAGAACTCCAGCTCGCTAAACAACAAGGGTCACTCCATATCCAGGTTTATCATGATTCCCTGTTAGTGATATCTAAAGTTTGGAACACTTAGAAGACTCGTCACAAGAACTTGGTCCCTTACCAAGAAAACATGTGTTCTCTCACCCAATATTTCAAGCATATTTTACTCAACTTCATAAGAACAGAGAACAGTGGATTTGCATATACTCTAGCTACCCACTCTTTCTGAATCGACATTCATGGGGATTAGAGTTTCTCCTTCGAAGGACATATAATCTCTCAACCTTCCTATTGTATGGTCATCGAGGATGCAATCAATGGCTAAGAAAAGTTTTGGTTTTATAGCACCAAAGTATATTTAGAAAGTCAAGTTATCCCTAAAGGCATTTCACAAAGAGAACAACATGCACTCAAGCGATAAGCCATAAATACGTCCCAGGGGCAGGATATTTATATCACAGATCCTACAACTAGACTCTCCTTCGGTGCATTTGGAAGACAGAAGAGGAAGCCCTCATTAAGGAAGTTCACATACGATTATGTGACACGCCCAAGAACGGGGTCATGCTGGGAAAGAAGCTATAACTTCTGGGGTATTACTCGAACACCATGGAAACCAACTATTGCCAATATGTCTACAAGTGTCAATTCTTCCATATCCATGGTGATTACAATCATGCACCCGCTAGTTATTTATACAATATGGCCATGAATTGGCCATTCTTTACTTGGGGATCGATATGATTAGGAAAATAAATCATAAAGCTTTAGATGGGAAGTGATTTATCCCGATCGTAATAGACTACTTTACAAAGTGGTTGGAGGTTGTGTTCGTTACTAACACTTCAGCTTAACAAGTAAAAAAAAATCATGAAGAGCAACAACATAATCCACTACATGATACTATATGAGATCATCTCGTACAACAGTACAAATTTCATAACCAAACTCATCAAAGAGTATGTGAACTCTATGGGGATCAAGCAACATCCAACATCCCCATACCGACTTCAGATGAACATAGTCGTACAAGCTTCCCACAAAAGGTTGATAACGTTTTTCAAGAAGACATTTAGGTCCCACGCCAATTGGTTGAACATCTTCCAATGTCTCTCTGGGTTTATTGAACTTCCATCAAAACTTTCACAAGAGCTACGCCATGTTCATTAGTATATGCAACACAGGTGGTCTTATAGTTCAAGGTTCATATCATTTCGCTCTACATACTACAAGAAGCATAAATTTTAGAGGTCTAGTGGGTTCAAGGTCGAATCTACTACCTAAACACGCTATAAGAATGGAGAGAATGAGCTCTACATCCTACAAAATGTTATCAAGAAAGAACAACTCAAGCATTCAATAAGAAGGTATGTTCAGACAAATTTCAAAAGGGCAATCTAGTGTTTTACAACATCCTGAATGCATACTCTAGTAACAAATTCAACTCTAATGGGAAAGTCCTAATATCGCCCACAACATCTATGACTAGGGCGGCCTACGTGTGAAGGACATCTCGTGATGTTCATCTTCATCACATAAATGTCGGTGTTGTCAATCACTATTGTTGTTGACAATCAAGCTTCACAACTCCGATCTCAAGCCAGGAAAGGGAGCCTTAATCCCTACCCTTTTATAAATACTTAAAATCAAGCGTCAACAACTGCAATCTCCTGGCAAGGAGCCATAAATCTGGACGTGTCCCCCCATGTACCCTAAAGTGGAATGATCAAAGTAGAATAATATGCCCTAGGACGGAATGATTGTTATCCTGAGGCTCCAATAGTCCACCAATCTAAATTAACAACTTAAAATAGACCAACCTTTATAAAATATAAGAAACTATTTATGATTGTGACAAAGGCAAGGGAAGGCATAGTAAAACTATTACCACAAATTATAATTAAGAAATATAAAAAGGACAGTTTCATATTAACGTGGATCTGTTGACTTTCTATTCAATCCATGTAAGTGAAAGTTACTGTTTTCTGCAAATAGATACTTTGATGCGGATAAATAGTAAAGATTACTTTTGCAAGCAAAAACTATGCACTGTAGTGTAATTGAAGAAAAGGTTTCAATATAAGGTTACCTCCACAGCCGAATCCGTCTTGACTGAAGTTGAAGGTTCATTGGTTTAAAGCGGACAGTGTGACAGTGTCTCACGCCGAAGCCCATCTTGCCAATTCTCCGGTCAATAAGAAGTTTTATATTTTATTTTGAGCAAATTGCAAACAATAGCAATTGAAACGCGCCGACGCGCAGATCCTCCTCTATAAATACGGACCATACCCACTAATCTAAGAAACCATTCTCTACATCTTCTCCTTCTCTACACAACAACATGGGTTATTCGAAGATAGCTGGCGCTTCCTTCTTGGTTCTGCTCCTTGTGGGCATGACCTCTGCTACAAGGGTGCTCAACCAATACGGAGGTGGGGGCGGACAAGGCGGAGGTGGCGGTGGTGGACAAGGAGGGGGCAGTAGCTATGGTTCTGGTTCTGGCTATGGTGGAGGAGCTGCAGGATATGGCGGTGGTGGAGGTCAAGGCGGAGGTGGTGGTGGAGGACAGGGTGGCGGATCCGGCTATGGGTCGGGATCCGGTTCTGGACACGGTGGAGGTCTAGTCGGGGGCTACGGTGGTGGTGGCGGACAGGGTGGTGGAGGTGGTGGCGGCCGGGGTGGAGGAAGCGGGTACGGCTCAGGAAGCGGCTATGGTACCGGAAGTGCTTATGGTAAAGGCGGCGGTGGTGGTGGTGGCGGTGGTGGAGGTGGTGGAGGAGGCGGAAAAGGCGGAGGTTCTGGTTACGGGTCAGGCTCTGGGTCTGGCTACGGTGGGGGCAATGGAGCATACGGTGGTGGGCAAGGTGGTGGAGGCGGCGGCGGGGGTGGCAAGGGTGGTGGCTACGGTAGTGGGAGCGGGTATGGCTCGGGCTCTGGATATGGTACTGGAGGCGGAAAGGGTGCAGGAGGAGGGGGAGGTGGAGGCGGCGGTGGAGGAGGTCAAGGGTCGTATGGTTCTGGGTACGGTTCGGGCTCCGGAAGCGGATATGGTGGAGGCGACTACTGAGTTATTAGCACCGGTGGCAATTCTTTTTACCACTGTATTTCAAAGTTTTATAGCAAACAATAAAACTCGTAGTAATAACATCGGCCGTGCATTCGGCTTATTGTAATATGTTGGTAAACTTTTTTTTTTAAAGATACTTGAATATATGACCAGGCCGTGTTGGTTGGCTTAAACGCTGCAATTTTCTTGTGTAAAGCAGTTGACGTAGCATACATTGAGATTGGATGCGGTTTAGAAATGTGTTGTAGACGTGGACATAAAGAAAAAAGGGAAGTTGTAGATACACGATCTTAATACCCAATAATAAAAATTAATGTAGCCCCTCTATACAAAACGAACTGATAGTGATATATATTTAGTTTATTTTTTCATCGCAAAGTTGTGAGAAATTACTATTTCCCTCATTTAAAAAATAACACACTACATCCATATTTCATCCTGCAGTTCGAACTACTATCCGAATAAGATCAGAGTTGATGTATGAGATATTTGATTCTTAAAAAAAAGTTTCAAAATTTCCTGATTTTTTGCCATTTATTGATAATAGTTACGACATGGTATCATAATAACCAATACATTAAGTTGCAAATTGTAGTTGTCATATTAGGCAAACTCTAATAATGGTAAACATAAACCCCAAGAGTCTCTCTAATCTAAAGAAAACCTATGTAGAATTTCGGCACAAGCTGAGTATCCGTTATGACTATTCAAATTTATGTGGATGGTATATGATATTCGTTGGTTTATATGTCCTCCAAACCCATCACTTGATAATGACTATAGGGATATTTTGTACTTTTAATTTTATTAATAATTGTATTAGTTTATTGATGCAAAATTGATTACTATGATGTCAATATATAAATTGATGTTCTAGAATGATTGGTTCAAAGCAAGGTACTTCAAGTACATGACTCAAACATGATATCCTAATATATGATATGAACAATAATCTTTAACGTCCCTAGTCGAGTACTACATGGACCGAACAAAAATATTATATGCGGTGGTGGAATGCCACGTATAGGGTACCAAATGAGACACATAGTTATTTGTTAGAGAACAAGTGTACTAGACTAACCTGTTATGAGAGTGATATATGGACCGCTATGTGATAGTCATAATCATTTTTTAGATGCAAAAATTGTGTTGTTGGTCCTTCAACCTCTAGCCGCTACAATGGTGATGCGATAACGGTCATTCTATGACACTTCCCAAGGTAATCTTAAAGAAGGCTTCCATATTGTTAGTGGTTTCCATATTCTGATCTGGTGAGATTAGAAAGCGGTATAGTATGTAAGGTTCGTATCTAATCTAAGAAAATCAATTTTAAGCATTATAACTTATTCTAGATAAGGTAAAAATGTGAAAATCTTAATTTTATTTTGTTGCATTAGATGGATCCAACTCGAGAGAATCTTAGCAATAATTTTTTTGTGGTTGTGTATTATGCTCTTGAGAACCCAATATTTTTCTAGGGCTACATCTATTGCTATATATTATAATTCTAGATTTTATTTGACTTTTTGTCATTTGGGACCATACAAATATTTTATGTGGTAAAATTGATTAATGTACAAATTTGATTATTGGGAAATGATGTGATTAATAGTTTTACAAACATATATGATATCATGGTATATATGTATACATGCATATATAAAGTGACACTACACAGAAAAAATCTCTACATGTGATGCATAGTTGTCAAAAAACTATATGTTTTTGATTGTTAGTGATTCATTATACGGCTTGAATGTCATGCCTTCTAGATTATTTATTCTAGATGTATGTCTTCGGTGATAAAGTGAGTTTTCAAATAGCTATATTTTATCTTCCAATCCCATATGTCTTGACTTTTTACTTCACTTATTATCATTGAATCATTTCACAAGTTTGAACTCTCAATTAGACTTTTGATACACATTTATACCTTGTGTATATAGAAATACATATAGATTTTGAATTAATACTCTTTTGCATCCTTTCCATACCTAATTTTATCCTTTTAGTCATAAAAGTTTTATAAATATTATAGATCTTGTGATACGCCTCATGTCCACTTTTCAGACCAAACAAGGCTTCCTAGCTCCCTATTGAAATTCTTGAAAATTGCATGGTTAAATCACCTTTTAGCTTCCCCCCCTCTTTTTTCCCTTGTTTTAGGCCTAATACACCCTTAATGGGCCATCCATCACGGATGACCCTGAGCAGGTTGTCGACACGCACACTGTAGGATCACAATCTGAGGGTTTCAGTGTCATCCCCTACCTTGGATTGGCCTACTACATGCCATTGGGCGTGGGGGAAACCCTAGGCCCTCATTTCTTAGTCTATCTTGACTCATTTCACTAAATTTCAACACTATTGGCTCGTTTTGGAATTTGACCCCATATTAATATGATTTCAACACCAAATCAATCATTTTTGCGAACCTTCCAACACCTATGGGAGACCGCCTCTATGGACAAAGCTTGGCCTTAAGACCCTTAAACCTATGCCTCCCCTTACTATATAAACCCCGACTTTGGCTTTGTTTTTCCCTTCTGCACACAGACATAGCCTTGGTTTTCGCTCTCACACCATAGTGAGAATTCACCCAATTGGGGTTGATGCCATTATTGTTGCTTGCAAGCAGCTCACACCCCCTCTCTCTATCCTCTATTAGTCTCTCTCTCTACAAGATCTTATTTGAAAGGTATGTGTACTATATCCTCTTGACCATGATTGATGTGAAGTAATGTATGTGTATTGACGTATGACTAGAACACAGATATATTACTTTCATGAGATACTTCTTTCCCTACGGGCTAGTGTTTGAATTGCTATATGTAGATTGTTCGTTCTCTTATAGATAACTATATTTGCAATATACTCCCCTCATTTCCTTTTTATAGACTATTTAACCCTTTCCTCTTATTTTTCTTAGGGGTTAAGTTTCAATTCTTGCCTTTCCCTTAGTGTTAAGTGACACTATGGCCCTTTCCTTAGGGTTAAGTGGTACCTTGTTAGTCCTCCCACCCACTCTTGTATATATAGCAACTCCAAAGTGCAACCCATATGAAACATCACGGAAGCATGTACCATCATGATTACATTGAGAATTTGTCACAAATAGGACATATCATTCATTGCTATAATAAAAATAACTTAAAATAGGATATGATTACACTGATTCTCATATAGACATTCTTTTCATGAAACTTACAATAAGAGTATGTGTAAGGACCATGACCTTCATTTTGGGCTTACCCTGTTTGCTTTGCCTAAACCTTGTGTTTAGATGCTTGCTAATCACCTGAGGTTGCGATTAGGGTTTGTTTGTGCTGTGTTGAGAGGATGGGTTGGGCTAGTTGCTTGAGTAGCTTTGGGCCTTGTTGAGCCTTGTTGGGCTTTGTTTTGCCTTGTTTTACCTTTTTGGGGCCTTGTATTGGGCAAGACCAAGGTGTATCGGCCAAGGCTTGGTGGGTGTGTCGGGCAAGGAGGTTGTATCGGCCAAGGGTGAATGGGTTGCCTCTTGGGCGACACACATCTCCCTTCTAGCTTTGTTTGTGTCACCATCTTCGGACAAGTGGCAGCAGCTTTTCTAAGAGAGTGGCAACACATAGGTGTGGGTTTTTGGGGTGCTTGCATGTGACACACTCCTTGGACAAGTGTGTTGGGGGAGGGTGCCACCTTGCCTTGCTCTCCCTCTTCCCCCCATGGTATATATATGACCCTCTCTTTAGTAGCTAAGCTCTTTAGATCCTTTAGCTGCTTTCTTTCTTTGTTGGTGGCTGATACATCCCCCTTGGTGGAGCTTGGTGGGCGACAAGCTCTAGTCTTCTTCTTCTTCCTCTAGTGATGGCCGAACCCTAGAAGGTGTCTTGCTTCTTTGGTGGTGCTTGGAGCTTAAAGCTAGGTGCTTGGAGCTTTGGAGCTTGCTTGAGGCAGGTTACATAACTCCTAACCCTAGCTATACTACTTCTTTTACATGTTGCATGCTATATATCTTGATCGGCCATGTCTTCTTCTAGCTTTGTTGCTTGCTATAATGGTTATGAGGTTGCTCTAGATAAACCCTAGATTTTGTATCTTGGTTTGCCTTGGGTTGGCCAAACCATGGAGGTGGAGTTCCTTGGGCAAAACCCCTCTCTCTTAGTTGTTGAGAGGTGAGCTTAGGGTCTCCTAATCCATTAGGAAGATGAGCTTGGGTTGGTTGTCCGATATGAGGAGATGGACCTCCTTGTTGCCCGATAGGTGATGGAAGTTGTGCAATACCCCTCTCTCACTTAATTGTCTTGAGAGGTGAGCCAACTGTCTTGAGCTTTTAGGGCATCTTTGTGGAAATCTTGAGGTTGAAGATGACCAACACGATATGGCTTTAAGCCTTGCATGATACCCCTTTGTGATGAGTTTCCCGATACCCCTCTCCTAGGGTTGAGTCTTGGGCGATATGCTAAGAAGTGTTCTTTGTCCCTTTTGCCCGATATGAACTCTTGCCTTAGTTGGTGCTTATGGGCATTATGCCTTTGGCTGACATGATGCTTGGTAGGCATCTTTGTTTTGTGCCTTGGGCGATACAGATTGGTTCTGGTGTTGCCCGATATGGTGCTTGGATGGTGGAACCCTAGTTAGGTGCCCTAGTGTTGACCGATATGTGGTGCCTGCCTTGTGGGACGATAGGTTACCTTGGCCGCCATGGTGTCATTTGTTAGTTGTGTGCTTGTTGGGCGATACAGTAGTGACCTTGGGTGTCATAGCCTTAGACGATATAGTTGTGAACGACATGACCTTGCTGGTTGCCCGACATAAAACCCTAACCCATTATGGACGATAGGGGTGATGGCTGATATGTGACACCCATATGTTGCCCGATATTAGCTTGCACCTGGTTGCCCGATATCCATGGGTGCATGACACAGCTCTTGGCCCCTGGTTGCACGATATCCCTTGTGCATGGGCGCATGTTATGCTGGTGACCGATATGGGTGGTTTAGTGCCTTAGGGTTTTGATGCCCTAGCCGATAGAGCTTTGGTGAGGGATATGACCCTGCCCGATACCTCCTTGGGTGAGGAATGGCGCTACCCACCACACCTTTGGTGAGGGTAGCCATTACCTTTGGTGAGGGTTATGCCTAGCTCGGAAGCTTAGGTTGGTGAGTTGTGTTATCTTATGCCCACACCTTTGTGGATGATGAGTTATGAATGATAGGTTGTAACCAGTGATATGTTTGATACCTAAAGTTGGTGCTAAGAAAGATGATAAGATATATATTTATGTTCATAAGATAAAGGCATAGTGGATGCTCATGGTTTGATAACAATAATGTAATTTGTCTACAGATACAGCTTGTGCTTCATGTAACTATAATCATGGATGTTGTTCCAATCATGTACCTTCAACCCTAATAGCATGATAATCATAAAGATCTATGTTTGGTGATTCAGTTATCTCTCTTGATATGCATACTAACCATGCAGGTGAATCAAGTGAATCCATAGCCAGGTAAGAGCTATGAGGTGTATGTGTTCTGTATAACACTCAATGATGATAATCATTGTTGATAAGATAACATGTATCACCAGTATGATGAGAAAGGTATGTTGACCTGATAAAGGTTGAATGCTTAGTTGAGGTGTTATCCTCTGATGTTGAGATAAGGGATTTCTATCCCATGATGGTGAAGTATGCCTTGAGAGGCAGTGGCATTCTGCAATGAGGGATTGAGATCCCATGGTAATGACAGTAATAATGTTACTCGATGTAGTCTATGTTTTACAACTTTGTTGCCTCAACAATCTACCTAAAATATACTAATTAATTATAGTGGAACATATCATGTAGTTTGCCCTGGCCATAGATCCATCATCGTCAGTAGCTGGTGATGATGAAACAGGTTTATCTAGTGGGATTACCTGGAGAGCATATTTCTTGAATATGTGGGGTTTCTCCTAGCCGAAAATAGGAGGATTTGAATGCAACTGTGGTTGCAGACTCAGGATAGTTGGAGCATGGTGAACAGGCCCATGGGTTAGTGTGATAGAGCATGAATGCGTTCATGGCTTAAGAGCATGGTGATTAGGCCCCTGGCTCAAGGTATACTAGCGCCGAGACCTGTACCAAGGCGGACTAGATAAAAGGGTAGACTACGTGAGCTAACCCTGTGGCTGAGGCTACTCAAGCAAGGGACTGCGGTCCTGCTTTAATTATCATGCACTGACCACAAAAAGGTGAGGCCGTAGAGTCCAACTCTTCCATTGACCTTGTATGGCACCGGTTTTTGGCTTCACAGCCGAAGGTTGGATTTGAGCGATACAACTCACTTCCTTAGGGCATAATAAATCGTAATCCATCTGTATAGTATATATGTCTTAAGACAAAACACAGAATATTGGTTGAGGCCTTGCTTGTATAGTTGCTCTAGTTATATCTTTTGTACGTTCCTCATATCTTGTGATAAGTTCTTATAAAGCTCATCTTGTCAATCATGTTCCATAAAGAAATATCTGGTTATATGCCTCTTGGTAAGTTATTAATAAGGTTAAGCTCTATTCAGTATGCTTCTTACATCAGTTACTTGCTTTATCTAAAGTTTTATAGTTTTGGCGGGGAGTTATGTTTCTCTTTGGGACGGTGTGTCTCGCCCCTCTAGTTTACAACCTTTTTAGGTGATCGTGCTATACGTGGTGGTGGTCGTGAGGTTGTAGCTGAGCAGCAAGAAGAGCAGTAGGAGGCAAGAGATGGATATTTTGTTGTTTTGATTATTTAGTAGTAGAGTCCTTGAGTCATCCCTCTACTCTCAGGTCCTCGGAGGTGTTTTGACGACGTTTCATGATGAATAACTATTGTAGCCTTGTATTTTCTATTGTCGGCCTAATGTGGCCCGTTATGTATGTATAAACAGGTGATGAACTCTTGTGCTTACAGGATAGTTGGTCCATATAAGCTATGGACATATATCCATGCTTGTGCATATTTATATAACATGTTTCCTTGCAGGATGAGGATCTGGATGTAATAGTTTTCTTTTATCTGCTTTCCGCAATCAGTTTTTATTAACTCGTGTTTTCAGTAATATGTGGTTTCATGGTGGTTCCGTGCATTTTTGTGTGACGTCTTGTTCTCTGTGTGATAGTAGGATGTCACAGTATGATACATGATATAACTAGAGAACTGGTTAAACCTCCTTGGATCACATAGATGGCACCCATAGGTCTTGAACTTGTTTGTATGTCCTTGAGTTAGTACCTGCTCATCAGATGGCTTTATCCTTTACACATTCTCCTTATTTGTGGACATTGTGCCCCCAACCATGTGTTTGACAAACTAATTGTAAGTGGTTGGGTTTCAGAAAATATATGAACATAACTTAACATAAAGCTTAAAAATTGATATGAACTTTCATGAACATTATTTATGGCTTTAGGATGGATTATTAACTTGATTAAGCTTTCTTATTAGGGCACCTACTCAATGAACCTAATCTGATCTAATATCACAACACACACGAGGTGTGAAGGGTACTAAACACACTTAATGCAAAATAATTATATTAAATGGTTTTCCCTTCAACCAAAATTGTATAGGTTGAAATCCACATATATGGAAGACCTTGTGCCTTGTAAAGTCAATGGAAATATCTACGTGAGTGGAGAACCCACTCACATTAAGAAAATAAAAAGAAATATCCACTAACTTATGGATTTTATTATTATAAGGGTTAAGGTGCTTAATTTGCTTTTCTTTAAATCATGGATAATTGACAAGAATAAGAGGCGAAGGAGATATCCTTGTAACCAATAAATGGAAGGGGGAAAGTGGCAAGGAAATGGAGGAGGTAATCCCTACTTTCTCTCTCTTAAATGAATTTGTAATAAAATGCATATATGCTCCTTTATCCATGAGTTGAAAGGGTAATTTCGAATCCACTTTCACTTATTGCTTGCAAAACGACCAAGGGATCTTGGGAACAACAGGAGGACGACCCCCAACCTGTTGGTAAGCTTCTTGACCTTCCTTCACCTTGATTTCATGGTGGAAATCACAAATCAATGCTTGATTTCTTCTTTTCTTCACTCAATCTTCAACTCTAGCCAATCCTTTTCACTCAAAAACTTGAGGAATGAAACTTGTAGTTTGAGAAAGCTTCTCCCATCATTGTTGACGTGAAGATCCAAGCTTTGAAGCTCAATTGAAGGTGGGTTATATAACTTGAACCCTTATTCATTGTTATTGACTTCAATTCCTCAATTCATTATGTTCAATTGTACTTCTTGAAATTTCTTTGATTAATTGATGAAACTACCATGGAAATGGTAGTAGAATTTGAGGGGTTGAAGCTTGATGATGATGACATCATCTTAAGCACACATCTCAATAAGATCTAGTTCCAATCAGTTTCAACAAAATGATCCAATCAGTTTTCACCAAACCGTTTGGTGATCAAACAGTTTGCAAACCATTTGGAGGATTGAACCCCAAACCATTTGGGCATGTTGACTGAATGGGATGTTTGACCATTTGGATCCTTAAACGGTTTCAAACCATTTGAAACATATTTGAGTTGACCGTTTGGAGTTGGGTTGATCGTTTGGACAAATAAGTTCAAAACCGTTTGGAGCCTTAAACGGTTTCAAACTGTTTGGACTTCTAGGTCAAAACCGTTTGGAACCTTAAACGGTTTCAAACCATTTGGAGCAACTCAACTAAAACCGTTTGGATGATCAATGGTTGTGATTGAGGGTTGAGGGTCCAAGGAGCATACATTGATGGACTTCAATAACTCAATCGATGAAGAAATCGATGGTGCAAACCCTAATTTTATTGATTGAGGGATCTATCAAATGAACCCTTTCGATTTTGAGGCTGGTTTGGCCCAAATGGTCTTGAGACCATTTGAGTCCAAATGGTCTTGAAACCGTTTGGGGTCAAACGTTCTTAGGACTGTTTGGAAACAAACAGTTTCAAAACTGTTTGGTGTTGAAACCCCAAAACCGAATGGAGGTCCAATGTGATTAAATCATTTAGAGATTTAAGATGACAATTGATCCATTGATCCAATGATGATTATCAATGTTAGTTACAAAGGTTGAAACCCTAAAGTACCTAGATGATCAGTACCTTTAGATTAATTAACCCTAAAAGGTTATGAAAGCAATGTCTTAGTACATTATGTCAATCATAGTTGTATGTACTTGATTGAAGGGTTGATGTAAACTAATCAAGTTGAGGGGATGATAGAAAGGAATTCATACATGAGTATTAATCATGTGGTAATTAGGGTATGATCCTTAGTGAAGAGATCATGAAAACCCTAATCGAGAAGGTTAACGAACCATAACCCTAATTCATGGCAAGTCTGAGTGAAACCCTAATCTAGGGTAATAGTGAAACCCTAATTGAGGGTGATGACATGAGTAATCCTAAGATAGGGTTGTGAAATGTAAAACCCTAATTTATATGAATAGTAAACCCTAATTATGGGTATCTAAATATGAAACCCTAATTGGGATGAATAGTAAACCCTAATTGTGGGATATTGAATGTAAACCCTAATCTAGGGTGATATTATGTGGAACCCTAATCTAGGGTGATATTATGTTGAACCCTAATCTGGGGTGATATTATGTGGAACCCTAATTTAGGGTGATGTTATGTAAAACCCTGGTATATTAATGTGATGTGGAACTCAAATCCAGGGTGATGCTATGTAATGCTATATGAAACCCTAATCTTGGGCAATATGGTGATAAACCATAACCCTGATCTGGGTAATGGGATGAGTATCCCCAATTGAACTAAAATGGGAAACCCTAACCCTAGTGAGGGAATAGTGGTGTTACCCTTGAATAGTGATGCTATATTTGTTTTGCATGATACTGATATGAAATTGATGTAACTGTTATCATCTGTACTAATAATGCAGGTATCATGAGATGATGAACATAGCCAGTTATGAGCTATGATGTTTTATTTATTAAAAATTTTATTGGGCCTTATGTGACATAATATGCCTTGTTGCCTAGTAAGAGG
The DNA here is from genome assembly GCA_963693085.1 of Alisma plantago-aquatica. Classification (NCBI taxonomy): domain Eukaryota; kingdom Viridiplantae; phylum Streptophyta; class Magnoliopsida; order Alismatales; family Alismataceae; genus Alisma; species Alisma plantago-aquatica. The sequence continues at coordinate 816,037,273 of OY856411.1, read as the reverse complement.
TAAAAAGAGAATTAATGGGCCTTAAGTGCCATGAGAGATGCTTGTGTAACAAGTATCATGTTTATCTTGGTCAGATAACCTGAAGGTGATAATTACCTGAAAAAGTGGTAACAATGCTCAGTGATGAGTTAAGGGTTTGAATACCCAGAACCATATGATTATGGCATGGAGTTTGTGAAGGGATGAGTATTCCCAGTATTGAAATGAGGGACTGAGATCCCAATGTCTTATAAAGACTAAGAAGTAACTGATGAAAATAGTACATGTTTCTTTGTAGCATTTGTCCTAATAAGTTATGTTTGAAAACTTGACTAATGCTAAAAGAATATGATAATGTACTTAATTAATCAAGTGAAATCTTTCCATGTAGTGCTCTGACCATAGATCCATCATCATCAGTAACTGGTGATGGTGAAATAGGTTTTCCTACGGGATCTCCTGGAGTTTGCATATTTTTTAATATGTGGGGGTCGATGGGTGAAAATATTTGTATGTCCTAATGGGGGAAATTGATGGAAGGTAAATATTAAACCTCTCAATCCTTCATTATATGCGCCAGGATGGATGTATCATGAATCTTCGATGATGTTAATGTCGGATCGATGGAGGTAAACATGAAATCTCTCGATTGCGAAGAGAGTGCAGCCGCTGTTGTAGCTATATAGCGAAGATGCCACTATACCCTGGAAAGCTATGTAGCAGAGACACAAGATGTCCTCCATGTGATATCACACTGATTGAGATATGGGAGGTCATGGAACCCGGCTCTTCCATTGACTTTGTATGGTACCAATTTCGACTTCGCAATGGTCGGTTGGAGTATGAGTGGTATACCTCATCTCCTCAGAGCTTAAGTATGTTTGTAAAATGTAATCATCCGTGTAGCATATTTGCATAAGATTGAAATACGAGAACCACTGGTTGATGTTATCTTGCTTAGCATGTCCTTGATACATAAATGTTACTTATGTTCTTTAACTCCGTATTGAATAAGAGACATGCTGCCTTACCAAGTTATAGCTGAAATACTTGAATAGGAATGTTTCTCTAATATGCATTGATATTGATTTATCTTCTATTGAAATATATGATTCCATTGTTCAGTTGATTTCTATTAAACTGCAATAATAATGTTTTCGGCGGAGAGTTATATCTCTCGCTGGGGCAATTTACAAATTGTCTCACCCCCGTGGGATTCAACAATTTTTAGGTAGACGCCGACAAAGAGGTAGGAACCCTACAGCCGAGGAAGAGCAGCAGCTGTAGCAACAATAGGGACAACAGTAATCCTTCAGGTGGAAATACTGGCTGTCAAGCTTTGTATATAAAGTCCTATGTGTCGTGTCTGTACTCTCAGGTCCTCAGAGTCGATAGTTGGTCTTATTGAAACGATCTGAGATTTTGGCTTAATGCCTTAAAGTTTTTATGTTGCTTGTGTATAGTTCAACAAAGCAACTGTTAATGTAAATTTGAGATGACATGATACAAGACATGTACATGTGAACCAATATGTAACTGAAGTACTTTGGTATTTTATGAAAGAGTGTTCCCTTGATTGGATCTCTTTGAAAATGGTTTTAATTTTTAGTGATTTTCAGTAATCCGCTGCTAAACGATCGCTTCCGCTTAGTTAATGACTTCTTGTTCGAATGGTGTATCACATTATACACATGTTTCATATGTTCAACTAATCATATGGTGATGTCCAGGGAATTTAGTTATCACCATTCCTTTTCTCGACTTAAATTAGGGTTACCACCCCTAATTAGGTGATCAAGCATAAACTAGGATATGTTGAAACATGAATCATGATTAGATATATAATACTAGTACTAGACATTGTCAGGGGTATAAATAAGCACTTTGACAATTATCCTCCAATATGTCAATAAAACAAATCAATCAACAATAAATGAAATATATTACCTCTAGTATAATTAGCAATCTAATATAACCATCAAACTCCAGATACATAAGTTTATAAAAGTTCTAGACTCCCATAGATTCACTATGTTACCTTATATATCAAAATCGAACATACATGTCTCAAGATATTAATTAAACAAACTATTACCTTTTTGGAGTTATCTGGATGATTCAAAACATATCTAAGGGATCATAGGAGTTAATCCCAACCAAGGGGTGGGTTAGGCTTTAAGCGGATCTTGCAGGCGATGTGTGTCCTTCTCTGGTCCACAAACTTGCTCATGTTCCTTCTCCATCTTCTTGGGTCGCACACACAGTCTTTGTTTCCTCTTTGAAACAAAGTGCACCCTCCAGGTTAGGAGATCCAATGGACAAGGCCTAGACAATGATCTGGAACTGAGATCTGGTGTTGCTTCTAGTGCCCATTCCCTCCGTCCTTCTCTAGCACCATGCCTAAACTTCCATGGTGTTCGAGATAGAATCCTCCCTATGTGCTGCCAGAAAATCCTAGTCAAGGTGAAGCCTCTTAGCTTATGTCTATGCTGGCTGCTGACCTGGAGTAGAGATAGGAAGGCACATGCCCTTTAGGCAAGACACATGTCAGCACTACTATGCTACCGTATCCGTAATCCTCCTGAACCCATAAAGGGTCGACACCCCCTTAGCGCTAGTGGTGACACCTGAACTATATGATCGAAGGATGTAGGTGCTTTGGGCACACAAACATCTTTGCACCCCTAAATATGCCTCCTTCCTCAATGAATCTCTTGTAGGCCATGCTCTACACCACACACCTAGACAAGACCCTATAGTTTGTGTTGTTACACATGAGGAGGTTGGCATCAGGGATGGCATGGATGCAACATGTTTTATCTTTCTTTCATCTTCCTTCTTAAGAAATATTTGATCCCTCAACCTCTATGACTCCCTATTACTTATAGGAATATATCTCCTTTTGATATGATTCTAGTTGGGACTGCCCTTTTATAGGTGCCCCAGTCCTAAAGGGATACATAGAACAATGAGCTTGTTCTCGTATAAGACCAAGGGAACCATGAGTCGGTTCAAGATTAAACCAGCTACAAACCAACTACATAGATCTCAAACCAATGTTTTTGGCATTGTCCCCTACCTTGGATCATCCCATTACATGTCGTTTGGGCATAGGGGTAACCCCAGGTCCTCATATCTTGGACAATCGTGACCCGTTTCGCAAAATTTCAGCACCATTGGTTCATTTTTTAAATTTCAGCCCATATCCATTTTATTTTCACACCAAACTAGTCATTTTATCAACCTTCCTGCCCCTTTGGACAACCACCGCCATGACCAAAGCTTGGCCTTAAAACCCTAAAACTACGCCTCCCATTTTCATATAAACCTCGACTTTGGCTTTGTTTTGCCCTACCACACACGGACATTGTAAGACCCCTAACCTAGGTTTTTGGATTATCATGCTTTCTTAGAATAATTAGATGCTTAGAACCTTAATATAACCTTATGATGTGCTTTTATATGATGTGACAGGCTTATGTTTCAAGTTTGGTTCATTTTGGATGTTGTTTGAGTTAGTTTTGCATATATGTGCTTGTTTTGTACCTAGTTGCAATTACCCATGTTTGGGGTTTTTCTTGCAATTTGTCACATTGTTTTTGTGCCTCACATGTTTTGGCATCATGTTGGAGAGGGTGGAAGCCCATACCCTTGTTTCATCTTGGTTTGAGGTGATGACATCATGTGTCGAAGAATTAGGGTTTGCTTGGATACCCTAAGTGGATGGTTGACCTTCCCATGTGTTTGACCGATAAAACTATGTTTAACTAATCACCAAGTTGTTTTATTGACCATGTTATTAGCGATTTATGAGGTTTGGTGTATGCCTAGTGGCCTTGGTGTTCGATGAGACATATGACCCCCTCTAGGTTGCCAAAAATCTAGGGTAAGCAATCATTGAACTTTGATCACCATGGTCGCTGAATATTTTGAGTGGTCACCAAGCATGGTGATGTTAGAGGTTGATGAACTTTCCTGTACCATGTTTCTCATTGAGTTTCCTTGTTTTTAATGCCCTGATTGAATGTTTTAGTTTGGTGCTTGCATGGACGAGTTTTGGTGGACACATGGCATTTTTTTGACACCTAACCTCCCTTCTCTCTCTCCAACCCTTATCTATATAAAACCATCTCCTTGCATGAAAATAAACCCTTTACAAACTCTCTCTCTCTCTCTATTCTTTCCCTTGGAGCTCATCCCTCTTATTTTTGGAGGAGAAGGTGGAGCTCTAGTGGTCGATCCATCTTGTATGTGGAGCTATGGTTTGGAGCAACCCTTCCTTGGTGATCATTTGGTGATCTTTGCTTCCTCCTTGATCTTGGTAAGTGATATTCCTCTTAAATCTTTGTTTTCCTTTCTCTACCCTCTTCTTGTTTCTCTTCTTGGATGAACCCATGGTTTTCCATGGTAGTACTTGAGTTGAGTTTGAAGATCTTTTCTCTTCTTGGCTGAATCAATGGTACTCCAACTGCTCGATTTAAGATTGGAGACTTATCTTCTTGATCTTTGAACCTAGAGTGTTGCTCTCCTTCTTGCTCTTTGACCTAGGGTTTTTGTTTCTTCCTTGAAGGTGAATCTAGCTTGGACATGGAGGTGATCAAGCTAGGGTTTTCTCTCTCTTTCCTTGGATCTTCCTTGTTGTTGGAGTTGCTTCTTCTCTTTTGAGGCAAGTTATATAACTTTCTCCTTGATTTTTGTGGCCCTTATCTTGCACGCAAGTAATCTACCCAAAAAGCATAGTTACATGTTGAAATATGATATCCTTGATCTAGGGTTTATCTTTACATGGTGATTTTAGTAGATAGCTTCCCTTTAATAAACCCTAATCTTTTATCTAAAATTCATGCTTTGTGATGGATGTTTTGGATGCATGCATGTTGGTGAAATCATTGGTTTTTCCTCTCTCATAATCATGGTTTTGGTTTCTCTATGGTGGAGGTTGATGTTAGGGTTTTGGAGTTGACTTTCTTCATGTGTTTTACACCATGGTGGTTTTCAGTTTCATGGTGATGAACAACCTATTTTGGATTTTATAAGGTCACCAAGTTTTCTCTATCTTCATGTGGTCACCAAGAATGATTGATATTGAGTGGTTCCCAAAGTTTTCCCTCCTATGCGGTCGATGAGATTTTCTATCATCTCAGTAACTAAACTTTCACCTATGTGGTCGCTAAGATGGTGACTTCTCATAGGTCACCAATGTTGTTTGATATTAGCTGATCACTAAACCTTGGACCTTAATGGCTGTTGAAGCCTTGGACTTCTCAGCAGTCGCTGAAGGTGGTAGTGCACCTAGTCTCTTCACTCGCCAAGAGTGGCATGACTTAGTTTTCATCGGTCAATGATTATGTGTGGATCTATGTGGTTGCTGAAAGTGGTTCACCTCTTTGAATGATGAATAAGGCGTGACATATTTCTTAGTGGTCGATGAAGATTTCTGGACTTTACAATTGCCATGTTTTTTTTACTTGATGATGATGGTGTTTGACTTATTTGCCCCCATGATTGTTGGAGATGATGATAATTAGGGTGTAGCTTTTATTGCTATTTTAGAACCCTAATTCGGTTTCCTTTGTTGATCTTAACCCTAATTTAAGTGCAAGGTGATAATGCTTAGTTTCTTGAGTAATTAGCATGATGACGGAGTACTTTCTCTCTCCTAATGTTGTAACCCTAATTTTTTGTTATATGAATGTCGTTCCTAATAAATGATTGTTGTAGCACTTATGTATCACATGTATGGGGATGAACCTTGTTGAGGCATGAAGAGATAATGATGTTCTTGTGGGGAACAATGTGAATGGTCTTATGATCTTGGGTAGGGTTGGTTACCCTAATTGAGGTGATATCATCTGTGTGATGTGATATGGGATTGGTATTCCATGGTGGTATGATGATGATGGTCTCACGTATGATAGTGAAACAATATCATGTAGTGATGTGATAAGCCTTATGTTCATAAATTTTATATCTTCTGAAGTTTCACTCTATCTATATTTTATAGAGTTCTTTTAAGGTTTTCTTGTAACTTGTTTGATGCAATAAAAGACACCCAATTGGCTTTAATTAATCAAGTGGAACCCTAATCATGTAGTTGCCCTGTGCCATAGATCCATTCTAGTGTCAGGACTTGTTGGTTGGTAAAATGAGTATTCCTAAGAGAAACTCATAGCACATACTGTTGAGTATGTTTGGTGAAAGTGACTATGTGTCATTGTCATCTTGATCATGGGTGTATAGAGGATATCTATGGTCATGCCTCCATGTGAAAATAGTTGTGGTCATGTCTCGAAGATATATATATATATATATATATATATATATATATATATATATATATATATATATATATATATATATATATATATATATATATATATATATATATGTGTGTGTGTGTGTGTGTGTGTGTGTGTGTGTGATATTTTGAAAACCAACAACAGTTGTACCTCAGTGGTAGGGTTTTGTATACCCTGGTGTCTAGCGTCGTGACCTATATACAAAGTTGAGTAGGTGTTTTGCAGTTTGACTTTTTATGTCACTAAGGAAGACTCATACTGAATGAGGGTGGAGAAGATCTTAGGAATCTGGATCTCCTAGATCTTTTATGGCACTAATTTTGACTTAGCAATGGTTAGTTGGAATTTAGTGGTATACCTCATACCCTTAGGGCATTAATAAAAGACCTAATATATCCATGTAGTATATCTATTTAAGGTTAAACACGTTTCATATTGGATGTTAAACCCTTGACTTGTTTCTTATACTGTTTAGTAGGTGATATACTTACATGTTCTTCATATTGCTTCTAGTCATATACGTTTCCATGCTTATCCAATTAGTTTGCACAACTTGCCAAATCTATTGGAATAGTTTAATATGTTGTAACTGCTTAATCTACTTAACTTGCTTATTTATCTGAATATAATCATACTTTTGAATTATATGTATCCTATTGTAACAATAACTATTGGTTTATAGTTATATCTCTTGTTGGGACATGGGTATCACCTTGTGGGTTGCCACATCTTTTTAGGTGGTTGTCAGTGACGTGGGTAGGATCGTGTTGTTAGAAGAGTAGCTTGGAGATCAGTAGGCTCAGAAGGTTCGATAGCTACTGTTGTTAGTAGTAGAGTCCTAGTGTCGTCCATGTACTCTCAGGTCTAGCAAGGGACATGTTTTGTAGACATTTGTATATCGACACATGGTTTTTGGTAGCATGCCTTTGATATATATATATGACGTGTATATGTGGAACAAGATCTTTTGTATAATAGGTTGTAGACTCAACCACTGAACATATGTAAAATACCTGGTTTGGTATGTGATATTCTACAAGTGAGTGGGCCTCTATCTAATGTTTCTACACATGTTAAGTAACACATGAATCAATTTTAATTTACCCTATTTTTTGGTGTATGTTTGATTAGTAGTTGATCGTGTGCTTTATTTTGAGTAATCTTTTTTAATGACATTGGGATGTCTCATGATAGGTTGGTATCAAAGCTCTTTGTTTGTTGAGGTTACAGAGATATAGGACTTAGGTTTGTGTCTATTCTTACATTGTCTGACATATATGATCATAGCTTCTGCTCATGCTGATATGTCCAGAGAATGTGAAGAACATGCTTAGAGTAGCTATGTTGTGCAAGGAGGTGGCGGTAGGAGGTCAACACAGAACATGAGAGTGCCAGTGATGGGGCTAGAGAAGCCCGAAATGCCTCAGTTTAACCCAACAACCATGACCAATCTGGGATTTTAGTCTATGTTTGGATAGTTGATCGCCACAATTACACATATGACAGATAGATCACCCGTACCACAACCTAGAGAAGTTGTCTCCAATGCAGAGTCCTAAGGTTTTGGTAAGACGTTTGAGTAGCTAAGATGCATTGGAGTGGTTGAGTATGTAGGTATGATAGATCGATGAATGCACATATGTGGTTGACAGAGATGGAGAAGGCTTTCAAGATCCTCAATATCCCAGAGGAGGAAAAGGTGAAGAATGTGGTTTATCGATTGAAGGGTTGTACTGGAGATTGGTGGGCCATTAAGGAGGAGAAGAGACCCAGAGTTGTGATCAGCTGGGAGGATTTTTGGCAAGAGTTTGTGAGCCGATCCTTCTCAGAGATGTACTTGGATGAGAAGATATCGTAGTTTGAGAAGATATGGAAGGCTTGATGTTGATCAATGAGTATGAGACCAAGTTTATGGATCTGTTGAGGTTCTATACTCACATGGCGTCGACGAATAAAGAGAGGATCTGACAGTTTGAGAAGGGTTTGAGGATGAAGTTAACAATGATGGTGTCTGCCTTGGAGAATAAGGAGAGGTTCTCTACCTTTGTGGAGTCAGTGAGGAGATGGAGTAGTCTTCTATTGAGAAGCGTGAAGCTTACACTAAAAAGAGGCTAGCTCAGTTCCATGGGCCATCTTCTATTAGCTTCAAGAAGCCAACGTTTTCTTCAACTCAATCGCAGCAGAGGTCAGTTTTCTTTGAACAGAGATCAGGTGTGTAGTTTTAGTGGTCCCCGCGCTAGGGCAGATGATGTAGCTTCCCACAAAATAGAGACATAGTGTTGCTTCAGTGTCAGTGATAAGGCCATCTAGGCCATGGTATGAGTCTAATACATGTTATAGATGTGGACATACTGGGCATACGAGGTTTTTTCCCTATGAAGGATGAAGAGGACAAAACAATCGAGGCATATTCAATAAGGTTCTCAGCAACAACAACTCAATAGTAGACATTGATGGTGGTAGAGGATGCGGTCAAGCGTCATAGGTAGGATCCTCTAGGTAGACCAGTAGAGGACGTGGACGATAGCAGGTGATGACTCTATTCTATGCTACGAGTCAGCCATATGGAGTGGTCAACCCACGGGTCGTGATAGGTCAGATTGAACTTTTTCATTCTGATTTATTGATTTCTTCTTTTGTATCTATTTTCTTTGACCTGGGTGTGACACACTATTTTATTACTACCGAGGTGATAATAGTTGTAATCTACCTGTTTGTAGTAGATCTGATAGTAACCTGTTAGAAACCCCTCTTGTTGGTTCTGTTGAATTATGGGAAGTGTGACCCTCTTGTGTTCTTTCTTTCTCAAGACACATAATTCAAGTGGATCTTTTGACACTTGTCATGCATGGGTTTGATGTGATCCATGGGATTGATACCTTGGAGAAGTATAGTGTTTTTTCGGACTATAGTATCAAGGTGGTGACATTATGTGATGATGTTTTGTGGATCTTTCCAGGACATAAAAAGATTCTTCCAACGTGTTTGGTGCCAACTATGACAACAGAGAGACTGATGAGGCAGGGGTGTGAGGCTTTCTTGGCACATGTTGTGGATACTAATAGGAGGATTCCTAGTATCTAGGAGGTTCCCGTGGTGTGAGAGTTTGAGGATATTTTTCCTGAGGAGTTTGCTAGTGTTCCCCCTCCTAGAGAGATTGGTTTTAAGATCAATTTGGTTCCAGGAATGCAGTTGATGGTGCAGTCACCTTACATGATGGCATCTAAAAAGATGCAAGAGTTTAGGAATTAGTTGCAAGATCTATTAGAGAAGGGATTCATTAGACCGAGCACTTCTCCTTGGAGTGCTCTAGTGTTGTTTGTAAAGAAGAAAGATAGATCTATGAGGCTATGTATAGACTATAGATGGTTGAACAAGGTCATGATAAAGAACAAGTACCCGTAGCCAAGAATAGATGATTTGTTTGTCCAGTTGCGAGGTCCTACTATGTTCTTAATGATAGATCTAAGGTCCGAATATCATCAGCTGAGGATCAGGGTAGATGATATACCCAAGTCAACCTTCAGGACTAGGTATGGCCATTACGAGTCCGTGGTTATGCTATTTGGGTTGACAAACGCACCAACAACTTTCATGGATCTAATGAACATGGTCTTTAGACTATTTCTGGACCAGTTTGTGGTCATGTTTATCGATGTTATCTTGACATACTCCAGGGACAGACAACAACACGAGTAACATCTTTCCTAGGTTTTTACATTGTTGAGACAACATAGGTTGTATGCTAAGTTCAGCAAGTGTGAGTTCTAGTTGGCAGATGTATCTTTTTTGGGTCACATCATATCTACCAAAGGTATTTGTATGGACCCAACGAAGGTACACTCCGTGTTGGAATGGGAAAAACCGAAGAAGCCTACAAAAGTTTGAAGTTTCCTAGGCCTGGCAATATACTATAGGAGGTTCATTAAGAACTTCAATGGTGTGGCATTACCCCTAACCAAGTTGACAAGAAAAGGTGTTCCTTTTGTCTAGGATGACAAGTGTCTGTGTTCTTTCCAGTTGTTAAAGGAGAAGTTGACCAATACACCAATGTAAATTCTGCTAGAGTAAGGGAAATGTTACATCGTCTTTTATGATGTGTCAAAGAACGTCTTGGGATGTGTGTTGATGCAGGATAAGAACATGATTTGTTTTTCTTTGTGAGAGATTAAGGAAGACAAGAAGAACTACCCAACGTGTGATCTGGAGCTTGTAGCGGTGGTCCATGCCATGAAGATTTGAAGGCACTATCTATATGGGGAGAAGTGTCAGATCTTCACCAACCACAAGAACCTTCATTATATCTTCTCAAAGCAGGAGTTGAATGTGTGGTAGAGGAGGTGGATGTAGTTGATCAAGGACTATGGTTGCATGATAGAATATCATCTAGGGAAGGAGAATGTGGTGGTTGATGTGTTGATTAGGAAGTCTTCATTGCCATCGTCTACAGACAAGGAACAATTACATGATTTGGAGTGCCACAAGCTGGATATACTGGTATCGCTTTGCTAGATGAACGTTTAATTAGATGTTTCTCTGTTGGTAGGCTTGCTAGCACAATTACAAGTCAAGCCGGTGTTGATGCAAATGATCAAAGATGTGCAGTAGATTGATACCGTGATGCATAATATCTGGACAAAGTTTGGCAGTAAGAAGTATGATGGTTTCCATGAGACTGAGGATGGGATAGTTTGCTTTCACAATAGGACAGTGGTTCTAGATGTTGATTGTTAAGGAAGATGGTTCTTGAGGAGGCTCACTCTTCGATGTACGCGATGTATCCAAGCAATACCAAGATATACCATAATTTGAAGGATTTGTATTGATGGCCTTGTCTGAGTGTGATGTGGCAGAGTTCATTGCTAGATGTCTAGTCTGTTAGTAGGTCAAGTAGAGCATTAGAAGCCTATAGGGACGTTACAACCTTTGCCAATACCATATCAGAAATGGGATCATATTACCCTGGACTTTGTGGTTGGTATTTCTAGGACATCCAAAGGTCATGATTCTATTTGGGTGATAGTTGATAGGTCGAACAAGTCAACTCACTTCTTGCCTGTTAAGATGACATACATAGCGGACAAGTTGGCACATATATATGTTTATGAGATAGTTCGTCTGCATGGTATCCCAGTTACTATAATATCTAACAACACTTCTTAGTTTACTAGTCTCTTTTGGGAATGTCTACATACATTTGTGGGGATACAACTAAGGTTCGGTACAACTTTTCATATATAGCCAGATGGTCAGTCAGAGAGGACCATTCCGATCTTGGAGAATTTGTTGAGGGCTTGTGTTCTACAGTTTCTTGGTAGTTGGGATGTGCATCCGAGTCTGATAGAGTTTACCTACAATAATAGTTATTAGAGGAGTATAGATATGGCATTGTATGAAGCTATGTATGGGAGATTTTTTCAGTCACTGCTTTGTTGTTATGAGACACGTGAGAGCTTTTGGTCCTCAGCTAGTGCAACAAACTATAGAGAATATCAAAGTGATACAACAATAATTAAAAGAATCCCAAGACATACATAGACTTATGATGATAACCGCCACATGCTGTTGGAGTTCCAAGTGGGAGATTAAGTGTATCTTAATGTTTCCCCTTGGAAAGGTGTTCTGAGGTTTGGTAAGAAGAGTAAGTTGGCTCTCAAGTTCATGGGACCTTATCCTATTGTGGCTCGTGTTGGGAAGGTGGCTTACAAGTTGGAGTTACCGCCTGAGTTACACAAGTTACATGATGTCTTTCATGTTTCCATGTTGAGGAAGTGTCGTCCAGATATAGAGTTGACATTGCAGCCAATGGAGGTTGAGTTAGAGGAGTATGTGTCATACTTGGAGGATCCTGTGTTGATAATGGATAGGTGAGTGAAGAAGTTGAAGAATAAGGATATAATTTTATTTAAGGTTTTATGGCACAGCCGTGGAGTGGAGGAGGTTGTGTGGGAGTTAGAGGAAAAGAATGCTTAGGAAGTATCCGTCTCTATTTGTGTAAGATTTTGTTGGTGAAATCCTTGTTAGGGGTTTATCATTGTAAGTCCCTTGACCTAGATTTCTAGATGATCATGCTTTCTAAGCATAATTAGATGCTTAGAACCTTAACGTAACCTTGTTATGCATTCTGATATCATGTGACAGACTATTGTTTCAAGTTTGGTTCAATTTGGATGTTGTTTGAGTTAGTTTTACATATATGCGCTTGTTTCTGACCTAGTTGCAATTTACCCATGTTTGGGGTTTTTCTTGTAATTTTTCACATTCTTATTGTGCCTCACATGTTTTGGCATCATTCTAAAGAGAGTGGCACCCCATAGCTATTTTTCATCTTGGTTTGAGGTGATGACATCACGTATTGAAAAATTAGGGTTTGCTTGGATACACTAAGTGGATGTTGACCTTGCTATGTGTTTGACCAATGAGCCTATGTTTCACCTATCATCGAGTTGTTTCCTTGAGCATGTTCTCTATGGTCTATGAGGTTTTGTGTGTTCCTAGTGGCTTGGGTGGTCGATGAGGCATACGGCCCCCTCTTGGTCACCAAAAATATACGGTTAGCGATCGTTGAACTTTGATCACCATGGTCGATGAAGATTTTTAATGGTCACCAAGCATGGTGATATCAACAATGATGATCTCTCTTGGTCCAGGTTGGTCAATGAGTTTCATTGTATATAATTCCCTAGTTGCATGCTTGAGTTTGATGTTTGCATGGACGAGTTTTGGTGGACACATGACATGTTTAGTTGGACACCTACCCTCCCTTCTCTCTCTCCAACCCTTGTCTATATAAACTTATCTCCTTGCATGCAACTAAACCCTTTACAACCTATCTCTCTCTCTTCTTTCCCTTGGACCTTCGTCCATGTTTTTCTTGGTGAAGAACGCGGAGCTCTAGTGGCCTATCCATCTTGCATGTGGATCTAGGGTTTGGATTAACCCTTGCTTGGTGATCGTTTGGTGATCTTTGCTTCCTCCTTGATCTTGGTAAGTGATCACCCCCTTTCATCTTCATTTTTCTTTCTCTATCCTCTTCTTCTTTCTCTTTTTGTCCAAACCCATGGTTTTCCATGGTAGTGCTTGTGTTAAGTTTAAAGATCTTCTCTCTTCTTGGTTGAATCCATGGTACTCCATGGTAGTTCTCGAGTTGAGATTGAAGAACTTCTCTTCTTGATCATTGTACCCAGAATTTTGCTCTCCTTCTTACTTCTTGACTTAGGGTTTTTGTTTCTTCCTTGGAGGTGAAGTTAGCTTGGATATGGATGTGATCAATCTTGGATTTTTTGTCTCTTTCCTTAGAACTTCCTTGCTATTGGAGTAGCTTCTTCTCTTTTAAGGCGAGTTATATAACTTTCTCCTTGATTTTTGTTGCACTTACCTTGCATGAAAGTAAGCTACGCTAAAAATGTAGTTACACGTTGAAAGATGATATCCTCGATCTAGGGTTTATGTTTGCATGGTGATCTTTAGTAGATAGCGTCCCTTTGATAAACCCTAATCTTTGTACCTAAAATTCTTACTTGGTGATGGAGGTTTTGGATGTAAGCATGGTGGTGAAATAATTAGTTTTTCCTCTCTCATAATCATGGTTTTGTTTTCTTTCATGGTGATGGTTGATGTTAGGGTTTTGGAGTTTGCTTTCTTCATGTGTTTTACACCTTGGTGGTTTTCGGTTTCATGGTGATGAACAAACTATTGTGGATTCTATGAGGTTGCCAAGTTTTTCTCTCTCTTCATGAGGTCACTAAGAATGATTGATGTTGAGTGGCCACCAAGGTTTTCCCTCCTATGCATTTGATGAGCTTTTCTATCTTCTCGGGTGTTGAACTTTCACCTATGTGGTCACTAAGGATGGTGAATACTCATCGGTTTCCAATGTTGTTTGAACTTAGGTGATCGTTGAACCTTGGACCTTAATGGTCGTTGAAGCCTTCTGGGCAGTCATTAAAGGTGGTAGTGCACCTAGTCTCTTTGGTCTCCAAGAGTGGTATGACATGATTTTTAACTGTTGATGATAATATGTGGATGTATGCAGTCTCTTAAGGTGGTTCACCTCTTTGGTCAATGAAGAAGGTGTGACCTATTTCTTTACGATCACTGAAGATTTTTGGAGTTCATAATCGCCATGTTTTGTTGACTTGATGATTATATTGTTTCACTTATTTGCCCCCATGATTGTTGGAGATGATGATAATTAAGGTTTAACTTTTATGCTATTTTGGAAACCCTAATTTGGTTTGCTTTGTTGATCATAATCCTAATTTAAGTGAGTGGTGATAATACTTAGTTTCTTGAGTAATTAACATGATGTTGTACTTCCTCTCTCCTCATGTTGTAACCATAATTTGTTGTTAGATGAGCATCATAGCTAATAAATGATTGTTGTAGCACTTATGTATCACTTGTATGGTGATGAGACTTGTTGAGGCATGGAGAGATAATGATGTTCTTGTAGGGAACCATGTGAGTAGACTTATGACCTTGGGCAGTGTTGGTTACCCTAATTGAGGTTAAATCCTCTATGTGATGTGATAAGGGATTGGTTTCCCATGGTGGCAAGATGATGATGGTCTCATGTATGAAGGTGAAATAGTATCATGTGGAGATGTGATAAGCCTTATGTTCATACATTTTATATATTCTGAAGTTGCACTCTACCTATGTTTTGTAGAATTCTTTTAAGGTTTCCCTGTAACTTGATTGATGCAATAAAAGACACCCAATTGGCTTTAACTAATCAAGTGGAACCCTAATCACGTAGTTGCCATGTACCATAGATTCATTCCAGTGTCAGGACTTTCTAGATGGCGAAACCAATGTTCCTAAGGGAAACTTAGAGTGCATACTATTGAGTGTGCGAGGTGCAAGAAATTGTGTGTCCCTATCATCTTGATCCTAGGTGTATGGAGGATAGCTACAATCCTACCTTAGTGTGAGAACGGTTGTGGTCTTGTCTTAGATATTTGTATATGTTATATTTCAAGGACAACAATGATTGTACCTTGGTGGTAGGGTTTTGTATACCCTGGTGTCTAGCGGCATGACCTATATACCAAGGTGGGCTAGGTGTTTTGCAGTTTGACTTTATATGTCAATGTGGCAGACTCATACTGACCAAGGGCAAAGATCTTAGGAATATAACTCTCCTAGATGTTGTATGGCACTGATTTTGACTTAGTAATGGTTAGTCAGAATGGAGTGGTATACCTCAATTCCTTACGACATTAATAAAAGATATAATACAATAGTGTAATATATCTATCTAGGGTTAAACACATTTCACATTGGATGTTAAACCCTTGCCTTGTTTCTTATACTATTTAGTAGGCGATAGACTTACATGTTCTTCATATTCCTTCTAGTCATATATGTTTCCATGCTTATCTGATTAGTTTGCACAATCTACCTAATCTGTTGGAATAGTTTTATATGTTGTAATTTCTTAATCTACTTAACTTGCTTATTTAGCTATATCTACTCATCATGTTTAATTATATGTATCGTGTTGTAAAAATAACCATTGGTTGAGAGATATATCTCTAGCTGGGACATGGGTCTCACCTCGTGGGTTACCACATCTTTTTAGGTGGTCGTCAATGACGTGGGCATGATTGTTCCATTGAGGAGGAGCAGCTTAGAGATCAGTTGATGCAGAAAGTTAGATAGCTACTATTTTTAGTTATAGAGTCCTAGTGTCATCCATGTACTCTCAAGTCCGGGAAGGGATGTGTTTTGTAGACATTTGTATATCGACACATGGTTTTTGGTAGTGTGCCTTTGTTATATATGTGGCATGTATATGTGGAAAAATATCTTTTGTATAATAGGTTGTGTCCGCAGCCACTGAACAGAAACTTGGTTTGGTATGTGATATGATAAAGGTTGATGGACCTTTGTGTAACATTTCTAAACCAAAGTGAGAAAAATGTAATGAGATAGAAATCTATCATCAGCTTAATCATAGTAGCAGCCAAACGTCACAAACCCAGACATAGGTTCTCTGGAGTATCTTACATCTGCTTGAAAAGAAGAACATCTACATAGGTTCTCTGGAGTATCTTACATCTGATTGAAAAGAAGAACACCTAACATGGTTTTTATGCTTTATTACAACCAGATAGATAGTCAGCAATGTCAAAGCAATGTCAATGAAAAATAAAGTGATGCATTATAAGTTTGACATTAGTCTCATTTAAGTAAGGATTTTTTATGTGTGTGGAATCATTAACCTATCAGATCTTGGGGCTATATGTGAAATTTTAGTTGAAAAAGAATGGAATATTGTTAGTCAGGTTATTTCTTCTAAACCTAAAATCACAACTTGTTATGATAACAAACATTGTTCTATTGATGGGGGGTGGCTACCAAAGAAAACCTATATTTAAATGGAACATTTCAATTGTAATATTGTTACAAAATAATGTGACCATAAGGGCATTGTTGCACACATTGTCAGTCTGAGGCCCATGGGTAAGTGATGGTTGGCGTCTGGATGTAGGTTGATGAGAACAAGTTATAAAATTGTAACTTCTCATAACATGGAGGTTGAAGGTTATATCAAAATGTACCTATCTCAAGTTCTGTTTGATGGGCAATAGTATATATGATTCCTTATCACTGTTTGATCCCAATGAAATGTTATTTCATACTAGAATTTGTCACTTTTATTAGCTATATCCATGCTCTTTGATTCTCTATCACTAGGTTTTTATATATCCATCTCTACTTCAGGAAATCTACTATATTGTGATAGTTGACCAATTTATGTAGGTTGTTGAAGTGCATTGAATCGTAGACACTCAAAGACACTCTAGTATCAAAAAAGGTTGCAATACTTATACTTATTTTTGACATTCTTCACAACTAGAGGGATTTTGATAAAGGCCCTAAAGGTAATCTTTATTTTTTGAAGGTTAACTGAACCACTGGTATATGGGATAATCATTGTAGCAGTGTATTCCCAAACTTCTCCAAGTATGGGTGAATTGGTTCCTTTTTTCTGGTACATATGTATACTGGTTACGAACTTTTCTGAAATCAGGAAATTCTGATGTTGCTTCTTTTCATTCTATAAATGATGATGGGGTTGATAATGAAAAGAAGAAATTCGAGGATGATGTGGGTAAAAGAGACAGTCAAGATACTGCTCTAGCCATTAGCAGGTGAGCTGTAATGGGAGAACTACTAAATCATTCACTTGTTGAACTTGAAATACGTTGCAGGCACAACGGATTGGGCTGGGCATTGGGTGTTGAGCGAATTTTCAATTTTTTGGACATAATAATGTTCGGAATTTTTTTGGATATGGTGGTATAATTGCAGCTCTGGTAATCTTTATCCTTTATACAATGTTTGCATTGATCTCCAAAAACTGTGATCAGTTGCAAGATTGATCAAACAAATTATCAGGGTGACATTAATCTTATACCATATGCTACTACTTTTTGAACACCATTTCAGATTAAAATTGTCCACAAGAAGAACTCAAGAAATGACATATTAGATAATCTCATGCCTACTAACCAGACCACTATGATGATATTAGAACCAGAAGTGTATATCCGGGCATGCGTATTGTTTATCTTAATAGAATCTTCAACATGGTATGCAGTCGTTTTCCCCCTCTTTCGTTTTTATTATCCTTTATTAACCAAAATGATGGTGCTCACTTAGTAATTTTAATCTGGTTTTGAAGGTGTAGTATATACATTTTTTAGTATGTCTTAAATTTCAGACCATTGACTCTAGTGGAGGATCACCACATGCGCTTCTTCTTCCTAAAGGGAGAACCCTTTAGATCTCTTGATGTTTTATCTTCTTGAAGATATATTGCTTCTCCATTACATCTTTCTCCAGACTGCTTTTAAATATCTACTAACAGTCTAGCATACTCTTGCTTTGCCTTTTCTAATAGCAATATTATGCAACCATTCTGCCTCCCTTTTAGCCTAAGTGGCCTTCATTTGGATCACCGCATGCTCAGCTTGCTTAAGACTAACTATTTTCAGCTCCTCATAACTAAGATATTATTTAGGTACGAACACACTTGAACTCAATATGAAGTCTCTTTTTCCTACTCGGTCTCAGCAATGCCACCTCTACACGTCAGACTCTTCTTGCCCACTGCCTTTTTTGCTTTCAGACCTGTTAGTACATGTTTTTGACTAGTTCGGGCAAAGGATCCCCTTGAAAACTTCCATGCTTACAGCTAGAAGTCCCTATTGGTGTATGACATGTATGGATGTTGGCTTCATTCCTCTACTCCACCAGGAGTTTTTGATCAATAGTGGGGCTAGTTGATAATGTTGTTGTTGGATGATGCCAAGATGAGGGATCCCAATCACACATGTTTATGGTTCTTATTGGAAGTTTGGTGAGAGTGAGTATGGAATGTGAGTGTTGGGAGCAATAGCAGAATCTAGGAGCCCACATGAGAATGTATGTAGTAGACTGTAATTATTTGTTACACTAGTATAGGCCCATGTGGCCTCAACATCATTTCCACTGTACTGGTTAAAAGTCAGCTTGTTTATTAAGACATATTGATTGATTATAAGCATGTGATGACCTCTTAAATTGCCTTTTTTAATCTTCTGATGATTATATTCATGTGTAGCTAATCGGTTGCTAAGGTGTTTATTTTCCTCTTGTGATGTGGGCGTGCCTGATATTATGGTAGCAAGGTTCCACAGATCATGAAGTAAATGACTCATTAGGAAACAAATGGTATGCATTACTGGCTTGGGGACTTGAAACATAAAGATAGTCACTTTGTGGGTGCAGGCAACCTTTCTTCTCAGTTGGATTATGCTACACTCTCGACAATTGGATACTTCTTTTCAAATTTGGAATTGTGATAATAGTTCACAGGGTATCCTTCTCCAGTTCACTTTCATCACCATCTACTGGGATTGTTGTGTGGTCACAGAGTTGTCCTCAACTTTTGGACTAGGAGGCCTACTACAATTTTAGAAGTGAGATGTAGTCCTCATATGTAATTAGAATCAGATGGTGATCGTAGACCAGACCAAGTCCTAAAACGGTAAAAAATCTACACTAAACAAATCATCTCTTGTCATCTACCTTTCTTTATGTGATTAACTATTGCAGGTTCAGATTCTATCCATGCTTAAAGATTGTACTACTTTGAGGGAAGAGCAGGAATGACGGAGATTGCGAGTAAGGTGCAACTTAAAAATGATCGAAATAATTATTCTATTCAATGACTGCAATTTTGATACATATATGATGCATGATAAAAAAAGGCCTCAATGTCAACTTATTGCTAAACAAGAATCCCTCTTTGGGTCTAGATCAAGTCCAACAAAATAGAGTACAAAGAAGATTCCTAGAACATCTATGGATGGTCCAAGTTGTAATAGAAAGATGTCACTATGAGGGGCGATGCTACAATCTTCAAATCAAGTCTTCTTCCATTCAACAAAATTGACCCACTCATTAAGGAAATCGGATGACGGGACAACGTGTCACAAGGTCACAACTTTGTGAAACACAAGAACCCATGCTATCGCCAACTCATTGAACAAAAGGAGAAGACAACAACGATTCTAAAACTGGTCGAGAAAGATACATACTCTTTTTCCAAGATGCGTGTAGACCTCACCGAATTTATTAGTATATGTATATCCTTTTCTTTGTACACATTATGTAATAGGGGCAAGGTATACGTCGTCCCCATGTACATTTGACATTTTAGTATAAATGAAAGTAAGTTTGTTGGCATAAAGAGCATAACTTGGTCTAACTACTATAAATTTGTTACTAAAAGAGCTTCTGAACTAATTACACAATACATGAATAATCAAACTATACATATATGTATATGTGGCACTACATATGTAGCTAGTGCATAATCTAACTGCATATATATGTGTAGTAGATGTTGTCTTTCCCTACACATTAACTACATATAATTTGTATTAACTTCATGTTTTTTCCACATACTGACTATATATACAATTGTAGGCATACATTTAGCTATAATTATACCTATATTTAAATATGTAAGGACAATATCTAGCTACGCTTCTAGATAGATATGAATTTGTAGTGAATGGATTATCTAACTACATATTTGAAAAATATAGTTAAAGTCTTTGTCTATACGAGCATATACTACAATTTGTATGTGTAAAGAAATATGTAGTCAAAGCCTTTCGCTACAAAATATGGGGTTTTTGCTACAATTTTTTTTATAGTTAAAGACATTTTTTTAGTAGTGCGTGCACAAAGGAGATTAGGAGCAACAGGAGGACGTGCCCCAACCTATAGGTAATCTCCATAGTCATCTTCAACCTTGATTTCATGGTGGAAATCGAAATTCAATGCTTAATTTCTTCTTTTCTTCATTCAATCTTCAACCTTAGCCATTCATTTCACTCAAAGACTTGAGAATGGGCCTTGGATGGTTGAGAGAGCTTCATTCACCATTGAGAACGTGAAGCTTGAAGCTTGGATTCAATTTTGAAGGCGCGTTATACAACTTGAACCCTTAAATGTCATTATTGCTTGCAATTTATTCATTATGCGTTAAACCTTTCTACTTTCTCGATTTCCTTTTGATTAGTTGTTGAAATCATCATATGAATCACAACTGATTTTGAAGGTTTGAAGCTTGAAAATGATGATGATGTCATCTTAAGCACACACCTCAACAAAGGAATGGGCAACTGGTTTTCAAAACCGATTGTGTTGATTCGGTTTCAAAACTAATTGAGCTAATTCGGTTTCAAGACTGAATGGGTAGTTGAACCCAAAACCGAATGGGTAATTTAATTCAAACCGAATGGGTAATTAAGTTCAAGACCGAATGGGTAATTAACTACAAGATCAAATGGGTAATTGAGTTCAAAATTGAATGGGTAATGGATCTCAAGATCGAATGGGTAAATTGAACCTCAAGAGTGTTTGGAGTTCAAGGGTTGTGATGGATGGTTGGAGATCCAAAGGTTGTAATTTGATGTACTCTCAATGGTTCAATTGATGATTGATTCAATAAAGCAAACCCTAAAATCAATTGATTGGTTGGAGGAAACCCTAGTTGATCCAATCGGTTTCAAGAAGTTTGGGATCAAACGGTCCTCAGATCGTTTGGAGGGCAAACGGTCTCAAACTGTTTGATGTTCAATAGGTTTCAAGGATAAGTTGCTAATTCGGTTTCAAAACCATTTTGGATTAATTATATTTTATTCAAACGGTCTCAAACCGTTTAGGGACGTTGAGATCAAGACCGTTTGATGGCCTAACGGTCTTAAGACCGATTGAAGGTGTGGTTCAAGACCGTTTGAAGGTCAAAGAATTTTAAGACCGATTGAAGGATAAAATACTTCAAGACCGTTTAAAGGTCTAATACCCCAAGACTGTTTGAAGGTTTAATTGATTCAAATCTTGTAAGTACAATCAACCCCATGATTGTTGATGATGTTTATCAAAGGTAATTCACAATGGTTGTACCTTCAAGGTACTTAAGTAATTAGTACCTTTTGAGTGGTTAATCTTTGATGCTTATGAAAGCAATGCCTCAATACACTATGCTAACCCTAAATGTATGCACTTGAATGAAGGGTTAACCTAATCTAATCAAGTTTGGAGTAATTAATATCCTAGAGAGGATGAGAGAGAGAGGGAGTCCATACATGTATAATGATCATGTAATGGTTAAACCTCAACACTCTCAACATGAATAAAATTTGCAATTAGGGTATGATTCTTGATAAAGAGATCATGAAACCCTAATTGAGAAGGTTGAGGAATACTAACCCTAATCTAGGGTAATGATGTAACCCTAATCTAGGGTAATGATGTAACCCTAATCCAGGGTGAAGCTAAGTAATGCTATATGAAACCCTAATTTTGGGTAAAGTTACATAAAATCCTAATTTGGGAAAAAGTTATAAATGAACCTTAATTCAGGACAATGATGTCATGTAAAACTCTAATTAAGGGTGATGTCATGTGAAACCCTAATTAAGGGTGATGTCATGTGAAACCCTAATTAAGGGTGATGTCATGTGAAACCCTAATTAAGGGTGATGTCATGTGAAACCCTAATTAAGATTGATGTCATGTGAAACCCTAATTAAGGGTGATGACATGTGAAACCCTAATCAAGGGTGATGTCAAGTGAAAACTTAATGCAAAGAGGAAATGTGAAACCCTAATCAAGGGTGATGCTATGTGAAACCTTAATGTAGAGAGGAAATGTGAAACCCTAATTAAGGGTGATGACATGTGAAACCCTAATCAAGGGTGATGCCATTTGAAACCTCAATGCAGAGAGGAAATGTGAAACCCTAATCAAGGGTGATGTCAAGTGAAACTCTAATTCAGAGATGTGATATGAAACTCAATCCAGGGTGATGCTATGTAATGCTATATGAAATCCTACCCTAATATAGGGTGAAGGTATGTGAAATCCTAGTTTTGGATTATATTGGATGAAACCCTAATGTTGGATAATATGATGATGAACCATAACCCTAATTTTGGGTAATGGGACGAGTATCCCTAATTGACATGAATTTGGGAAACCCAAACCCTAATGGGTGAATAGTGATTCTGCCAATACACTGCATAGTGTTGATATGTAATTGATATAGCTGTCATCATGTGTACTAATCATGCAGGTATCATGAGATGTTGAACATAGCCAGGTATGAGCAATGATGATTTATTATTAAGATTTGTTTTATGGGACTTGTGATCCATAATATGCTATGTTGCCTAATAAGGGGTAACAATAGATCAATGGGCTTTGAGAGCCAAGTGAGATGCTTGTATTGCAAGTATCATGTTTACCTTGGTCAGATGACCTGAAGGTATTAGTTACCTGATGAGTGGTAACAAGTGTTCTTTAATAATTTGAGGGTTTGAATACCTATATTCCATAAACATGATGATGAGATATTAAGGGATGAGAATATCTATGATGTGATAAGGGATTGAGATCCCAATGATTTTATTAAGCTTCAAAAAGTATTTGATAGAAGTATTACATATTCTGAGCAGCAATTATTATAATGATTTATGCTTGAAAACTTGTATGATGCTAAAGGAATATTGTAATGCACTTAATTAACCAAGTGAAATCTTATCATGTAGAGCCCTGGCCATAGATCCATCATCGTCAGTAGTTGGTGATGGTGAAATATATTTTCCTACAGTAACTCCTGGAGGGCATACTATTGAGTATTTGGGGGTTATGGGTGTGAATATCCTTACGCCCTAATGGAGGAATTGATGTGAGATAAACATTTAAATCTCTCAATCCTTCATTATATATGTCAGGATGGATGTATCACTAATATCCTGAATGTCGGGATGGATGTATCACTAATCTCCTGATGATGTTAATACCGGATCGATGTGAGATAAACAAGAAATCTCTCGATTGCGAAGAGAGTACAAATGCCACTGTAACTCTATAGCAAAGTTGTTAGGATACCCTGGATAGATATTTAGTACAGACACAAGATGTCCTACATTTTGTCCTTACACTAACTGAGGAAGATGACGTCATGGGAATCTGGCTCTTCCATTGACCTATGTATGGTACCGATTTCGATTTCACAATGGTCAGTTGGAGAATGAGTGGTATACCTCATCTCCCCAGGGCTTAAGTATGACTGTAAATTGTAATCATTCGTGTAGCATATTTGCTTAAGGTTGAAATACGAGAATCATTGGTTGATGATATCTTGCTTAGTATATCCTAGTGGATAAATGTTATACATTTTCTTCATATTCCTTATTGGATAAATGACATACTGCTTTATCAAATTATAAGCTGAAATACTTTGAAGAAGAACATTTATCTAATATGCTTAGATAATCGATATATCTGTTGTTGAATACCTATGATTCCTCTGCTCAGTTTTTTTCCATTAATTTGCAATAATAATATTTCTGGTAGAGAGTTATATCTCTTACTGGGGCAATTTCAATTGTCTCACCCCCGTGGGATCCAACTTTTTAGGTAGACATAGAGGAAGAGGCAGAAACCCTACTGTAGGGGAAGAGCAGCAACAGGGACAATAGTGATATTCCAGGTAGAGACACTGGCTGTCATGTTTTGTATAGAGAGTCCTATGTGTCGTCTCTGTACTCTAAGGTCCTCGGAGTTAGTAGTCAGTACTTTTAATGAATCGATCTGAACTTTTGTCTTGATGCCTCGAGGTTCTTATGTTGTCTATGTATAGTTTTAACAAGGCAGTCAATGCTTGTAATCCTCGAGAAGAGACGGTACATAATATGTACTTATGAACCAGGATGTAAATAAAGTACATTGGTTTTTGATAAAAGAGTTTTCCTGTGTTTGGATCTCTTTGCAAATGGTTTTAATTTTCAGTGATTTTTAGTAATTTTTCTGCTTACATTTAATTCCGCAATTAATTACACTATGACAGTCTAATCTGATATCGGGTCATCTCAGTTCAGTTTGTATCAGAGCTCTAGGTTCGCTGAGTCTAAAGAGACATAGGATTAAGGTTGTTGAGTCTATTATAGTGTCATCCAGTAATCTGATAGTGTCTTCTACTCATATAGGAGGAGAAGAATAACTTAAAGATATCTGGATCACACGAAGAACATGCTACGGAGAGCAGCGTTGCTGCACCGGGAAGAGGTGCAAGGGACCAGAATAGGGATGAACCAGAACCTGAACACCCCCAGCTTAACCAGGATGTACTGGAAAACCCAACCTTTCATGATCTGTTTAGGCAGTTCATGGCAACCATGACGCATATGGTAGATAGGACGCCACCACCTGCACCTAGGGCACCAGCTCACCATGAAGGACAAGGAGTCGGCAAGACTTTTGAACGACTTCGTCGGGTTGGAGCCATAGAATATGCTGGTACAACTAACCCAACAGACGCATATATGTGGCTGACTAAGCTAGAGAAGGCCTTCAGAATCCTTAATATCCCAGAAGATGAGAAGGTTAGACATGCGGTGTATCTGTTGAAGGGGAGTGCTGGCCACTGGTGGACAATAGAAGAGGGCAAGAGGCCAGGTGTTGAAATCAGATGGGAGGATTTCTGACGAGAATTTGTCAGTAGATATTTCCCCAAGACATTTCTAGATGAGAAGATCTCTCAGTTTGAGAAGTTAAGGCAAGGACCAATGAACATTAGTGAGTATGAAGACAAGTTCATAGAGCTTTTGTGGTTCTATCTGCATATGGAAGCTACTGATAAAGAGAGAATTCAACATTTTGAGAAGGGGCTAAATGCCGATTTGACCACTCCTATGTCTACTTTAGAGAACAGGGAGAGGTTCGCCACCTTTGTGGAGTCCGTTAGAAGGATAGAAAGGTCGGTGATTGAGAAGCGACAGACCATTGGTAAGAAGGCGTATACTCAGTTCCAAGGATAAGGGTCCAAAATTTTCAAGAAACCGAGATTTTCTGCACCAATAGCACCACCAAGATTCAATACCCAGACACAATGGATGTCGAGTAGGGGTAGAGGCCGTAGTTTACCACCAGAAGGAGCCCACAACTCATAATCAGTGTCAGTAACAGGACCACCCAGGCCACAGTCGGGGAACATATGTTGTGACGTCCCCAGATTTTCTAAAACTTAATCTGATGTGTGACGTCCAAATTGAAACCCTCACCTCAGCGAGAATCCCAATTTAAACGCCCCACACTAGGCTAAGAAGAAGAAAATCGAGGGAGTCAGAAGGAACATACATCAGTAGCACATGTACATGAACAATAATAAAACCGTACACACATGTTCACCATTCAACATATAATTACAACATGAATTGTTACAGCATTTGATATTACATATTGAACAACAAACTTAAACATATACATGTACTACATCTAAACAACAGGATCTTAAGACAACAGGTCCACCTGTACATCAGCTCGCTACACAACTCTCACTATCCTGGATCTTCAAGAGCATAACCACAACCTAAACAAAAAGATTACATGCGGTACACGTCAGCACAATATTTCATGAATATTGTACTGAGTACGCCTACGTGTCTTTTTATATACCTCTCATCATATCTTGGCAATAAGATAAAACTAATATACTTGGCAGTAACAGAAGAATATAAGAAAAACGTATACTTGCACAAAGATATTCATTAACAAAAGAGAACACATATTTTAAACTCATTTTTCCATTATATACTCATGCATCCGCCTACCAATGGGATAGATGCTTTATGGCCTCATGATCCGCTTACCAAAGAGATAGATCATTTCATATGGTGATCCGCTTACCAAAGAGATAGATCACCTTTAAGCACTACACTTACCAAAGAGATATAGTGCTTTCATATAATGGAACAGACATATTATGTTTCATGTGTTCATAGCAATAAATATGGAAAATCAAGCAACATAGCATACGAGAACAATCATTTCAACCAATACCATATGCCAAGTATTTTACTACTCATATAACACAAGCATATTGTATAATAAGCCATGTAAGAGGTAATGGCGTACCTTCCAAAGAGACATCCTAATCACCACATATATTCCTGTTACAACATTTGATATTACACGTTGAAAGGTAAACTATAACATATACATGTACTACATCTAAACTACAGGATCTTAAAACAACAGGTCCACCTGTACATCAGCTCGCCACACAACTCACACTATCCTGGATCTTCAAGAGCATAAGCCACAACCTAAACAAAAGATTACATGCGGTACACGTCAGCACAATATTTCATGAATATTGTACTGAGTACGCCTACGTGTCTTTTATTTACCTCTCATCATATCTTGGCAATAAGATAAAACTAATACTTGGCAGTAACAGAAGAATATAAGAAAAGTGTATACTTGCACCAGGATATTCATTAACAAAAGAGAACACACATTTTAAGCTTATTTTCCATTATATATCAAGTCCTTTATGATCACTACCAAAGAGTTAGATCATTTGTACAAGGTGACCACTACCAAAGAGTTAGGTCAGACCACTACCAAAGAGTTAGGTCATATGTACAATGTGACCACTACCAAAGAGTTAGGTCACTTCCAAGCACACTACCAAAGAGTTAGTGCTTTCATATAATGGAACATATATATTATGTTTGATGTGTTCATAGCAGTAATTATGGAAAATCATGCAACATATCATACAAGAACAATCATTTCATCCAATATCATATGCCAAGTATTTTACTACGCATATAGCACAAGCATATTGTATAATAAGCCAAGTAAGAGGTAATGGCGTACCTTGATCAAGAACAAACCTAATCATCAGATATCCCTCATGTCAACTATATCCTTGGTCAACCCTGATTAAGATAAGATCATATGTACCATCATTAGGTTCACATCATCGACATCTCATCTTACCCTAGTCGTGTTCATTAGGGTTTAGCTTATCTCTTAAGGATATAAACATTATGACTTGTCTTATCTTCATCCTTATGTGGGATTTATGTTACTGATGTTATGTTCAAGATTAGGATACATATTCTGAATATCAGGTTCCATATCATTATTTATACATATTAACCCTAAGTTACATGTATTTCTCAAATTAGGGTTTCACTACATGTTTCAAGGTTCATCTTAATATAACAGGGATTCTATGCATCATATTGATCTCATAATTAAATCTGAGGTTCCAAATATGGATATGAGCTTACTCTGTAAATTTCATCATTTATTGAGCATTAATGTATTTTCTACATTTTCTTTAGGGTTATTAGCCCTAATTAACCATATTAAGCAAATTATATAATTTATTGCATCAACATGATTATCACTGACATCAGGTGCACTATAAACATTATTAAAGAGTTACTGAAACATTCTCATAATATTAGGTCTTCATTTATTATTTATTAGGTATTAAAAGAGCATTTTACATCTTGCCTAATATTACTGGGATATAAGCTTCAAAACACTGATATGATGGTTTCATATTGTTCTACTAATTTTTCTGAGAATTTTGGTACCTTATTTGTATTTTTCTGACATGCGGGCTATTTTCTATGAATTTTGGAAGATAAGCATATTAACTGAACATTTACCTTTTTCGTCCAATCGCCATGCGCCACGTGGCAGCAAGGGCGCGGCCTCTAAGTCCTGAGCCGGTCGGTTCTTTCTCCTGGCTCGCCGGGGATCGGCTGGTTCTAGTTGGGTTTTTGGGTGAGTGAACCGGGGTTCATCCCCGCTTCTCCTCGCGTCGTCAGGGAGTCCGCGGGACTCTGTTTCACAGAGCGGCCGCCGCACGACTTGGCTCCGGCGAGCAAGCAACAGAGATGGAGGGGTCCCCATCAGCTCCACATGCCCCCCTCACCTTCGGCGCAGGCCTCCGCATCTCCACGGCCACTCCTGAGTGCCCTACGGCCTCTGGTTCTCCGGCGAGGTGGGAGCGCCGCCGCCATCCTCGGCTGCGGTGGAGAAAAGGGGCAACCTGCCTCCGCTCAACATTGTGCAGCTCTGTAGGTTCTGATAGCTCCACTAGGTCCTCAAGAACTCGCTCTGCCACCCAGACAACGTCAAGGAGATCTCACAGACCACCCCCGAGCTTGGTCCTCTTCTCCGACAGCCTCATCTCCGTCAGCCAACAACACCAGCCCAACACGGCTCGGAGACACGCTTAGGGGACTCACCTGACCTCGACCTTCCCTTTCCCTCTCTCATCGTTCCCTGGTCTCCTCACTATCACCCTCTTCTACTACCAGCTACCACCTGCTCGTGGTTGTGGAGAGCCGGGGAAACAGGGAGGCTCGTTCTCCTTCTATCCTTCACCAAACGACATGAGTGAACCGCCAGGGTACTCCTTATGTCGATTCAAGCTTAACTGCTCAGTCACTCCCTTGATTCGGTACACATTTTGAGATCGTGGTGGCGTGGATGTTTTCACATCTTACTGCTCCTTGACTCCTCCAAACCCGGAGCTTGGAGATGACCTCACTGCCGCCCAAAGTGCATCTAACGGCTGTGAAAGAACCCCAAAAACAAGGGATCCGTGGCTCACTCGAGTAGGCAGTACCAGCCACAGGATTAGACATGAATGGCCAAGATCTATCCACGCTGCTCGCCCTCAACCAAAGGGGTACGTGACACATGATAAAGTCCATAAACTTAGGTCTATAATTCATTAGATATACATATTAATTACCCAATTTCAAACCTCAATAACTTCCTCTAGGAACATCCAATTGCCACCAAATTTTAACCATAGATTCCTCACCTCTCGAGCTACCTTCTACTCAAATTTGGTGACAAAACTCAACCACTGGACCATTAAATTAAATTCCTCAAGAAGGCATATAAAGAGAGATCTTAATCGTTATATAAAACTCATTCAACATTTCCACTTTACCAAAACACTTGGAACTCTCATTGTAACTCAAGATATGGATTCTAATATGTTATTGGGGATTTGTGGATTTCAAAAATCCACTCCATCACATCCTACACACCTTAAAAGAAATTTCATCCTCGAAATTAAGCTAGAGTCCACTTTATCACATCATATACATCTTAAAAGAACTTTCGTCCTCGAAAGTAAGACTTACATTATTTTACAAGGAACCAAAGGCATTCATTCATATTTTAGAATTTACATCCTCATCTTCACCCTTGCATTAGGGTTTCCACATCATATTACCATGTTCTTTAGGAATTAACTAAGATTAACCCATTATATCAAGGCATCATCAACATATTATTGAGCTAGTTATTAGAACATGTTCAACATTACCACATGCCTTTTAGAAGGGAGTTAATTATCATTAACTCACTTTATCCATCTAGGTCATATCAAGGTGTCATAATCGCTATGCTATGCTAGCTGGTCAAACTACATTTTTCATCTTTATTAAGCACTAAGATTAACACCACATGTAACTTGTTTCATTCACATGATCTTATCTCATTGTTCATACTAAATTGCATCATTTACTAGTGAATTCATCACAAGATTAACCAACACTATCAAATCATCATCATTATTCATTTACATGGTTAACCATTTATGAATTAATATCTATTAACCCATCTTTTAAGTTTTCCATCATGACATGTCTATGTGGAACATCTCGAGATTAAATCACATCCTTACATGCATTATATCATGGTTGCGCTACACAAACTTATATGAGGGGCTTGTTAAGCATATATCAAAACTTTATCTTGTCTAAATGAGGCTCCTCTAACCCATACCATGAGGCTAGCACTATGCTCAGTCTCTCTGAGCTAACTCAACTCTATGAGTATCTCATATGATTATACTTTATCTTTCCTCTTGGTCTAGGGTTCTCGGATTACCTTATTGGCACTAAGGATGGCCTTATAGGCTCAAGCCACATAAGCACAAACCAAAACATGATATGACATACTCTTCATAGGTCTTCTACCCATGAAACATCTTACCCAAAACTCTCTTATATACACCACTAGATTCCTATGTGGGAAACCACCAACCCGAGCATGAGGCTTCACAGAAACTGACATAGCTACCTCCTCCGAGGTCTTGGACTATCTCCCTCACCCAGATGGCAGGCACTCATTTTCATGTTCTCATATGCACATATATAACCAGCCTCTCTCTGACTCTAGGGTTTGGTCCTCCCAAGGACATCTAGGGTTCAAGAAACTATATGAATCATGCATAAAGAAACTCAACTCAATCACTCAGGAGTAGTCTAGCTTAGGACATATCATATCACATATCTCATATTTCTCATATCTAGGAGTTTATGTTCTCTGACCTTCTCCCAATGGGTCTCACTCTCTATGGAGTTAACCCCTAAACTGGTCCCAACACTAGAGGTCCTCCTTTGTAAAAGAGCTTGAGGCTCATGCTGACTCATAACCTTGTCTTAACTCAACATATATTTTCTCATAAAAGCCGATTTACTTGTATCATCAAAGCTTATCTGAAATCCTGAAAATCGAACTTAAGTCCTCAAAGACAAACATAGATCATCATAACCATCCTATGTCATATCTATACAACTTAGATCATCATCTAATCTTATTCTATCTATCATATATTCCAACAAGGCTCTAGACATCTAATCTAGCACTACTCTCTCTTCTAGACTGATGTCATTCACTTTCACTTAGGTTACATGACCACCTCCTACTCGTACATGTGTGGGGACACATTTTTGTAATACATATACATAATAAAATATTATATAGTTTTTCTCCGATAAAACAAGCGTCAGAGAAAACTATCAAGGTTCGATCCAATTGGAATCAAAAACCAAATCCTGAAACGAGTGTCCCACACATAGTAGAGAGTCCAGTGTCATGAAAACTAGTGAAAAGGGTGAGAACAAAGGATAGACTAGTGTAGCTACTCTAGACAACGTGTGCAATATGTCTAGGGTTTCTCTTCCCTTGATGCACGTCATTTCCAAATAGTGCAACGTCCCATACCGCTGCACTACAAGGAAAGAACGACATCTAAGGACTTGCTACTCAACAAGCACCAGTCTAGACCTAGTTCTCGGACATCTAGGTGCTAACCTAGAGGCTAGGTCAGATCTAGTCTCTAAAAGACGACTAATCTAACCCTAAAAGATTATTAAGGTTCAAGGTTCTTTCGTTTTGAGTTGCATAATGAGCAAATGTCAGGCTTTGCTATTGTTCATGCTCTGATACCACTTGGGACGTCCCCATATTTTCTAAAACTTAATCTGATGTGTGACGTCCAAATTGAAACCCTCACCTCAGCGAGAATCCCAATTTAAATGCCCCACACTAGGCTAAGAAGAAGAAAATCGAGGGAGTCAGAAGGAACATACATCAGTAGCACATGTACATGAACAATAATAAAACCGTACACACATGTTCACCATTCAACATATAATTACAACATGAATTGTTACAACATTTGATATTACACGTTGAAAGGTAAACTATAACATATACATGTACTACATCTAAACTACAGGATCTTAAAACAACAGGTCCACCTGTACATCAGCTCGCCACACAACTCACACTATCCTGGATCTTCAAGAGCATAAGCCACAACCTAAACAAAAGATTACATGCGGTACACGTCAGCACAATATTTCATGAATATTGTACTGAGTACGCCTACATGTCTTTTATTTACCTCTCATCATATCTTGGCAATAAGATAAAACTAATACTTGGCAGTAACAGAAGAATATAAGAAAAGTGTATACTTGCACCAGGATATTCATTAACAAAAGAGAACACATATTTTAAGCTTATTTTCCATTATATATCAAGGCCTTTATGATCACTACCAAAGAGTTAGATCATTTGTACAAGGTGACCACTACCAAAGAGTTAGGTCAGACCACTACCAAAGAGTTAGGTCATATGTACAATGTGACCACTACCAAAGAGTTAGGTCACTTCCAAGCACACTACCAAAGAGTTAGTGCTTTCATATAATGGAACAGATATATTATGTTTGATGTGTTCATAGCAGTAATTATGGAAAATCATGCAACATATCATATAGGAACAATCATTTCATCCAATATCATATGCCAAGTATTTTACTATGCATATAGCACAAGCATATTGTATAATAAGCCAAGTAAGAGGTAATGGCGTACCTTGATCAAGAACAAACCTAATCATCAGATATCCCTCATGTCAACTATATCCTTGGTCAACCCTGATTAAGATAAGATCATATGTACCATCATTAGGTTCACATCATCGACATCTCATCTTACCCTAGTCGTGTTCATTAGGGTTTAGCTTATCTCTTAAGGATATAAACATTATGACTTGTCTTATCTTCATCCTTATGTGGGATTTATGTTACTGATGTTATGTTCAAGATTAGGATACATATTCTAAATATCAGGTTCCATATCATTATTTATACATATTAACCCTAAGTTACATGTATTTCTCAAATTAGGGTTTCACTACATGTTTCAAGGTTCATCTTAATATAACAGGGATTCTATGCATCATCTTGATCTCATAATTAAATCTGAGGTTCCAAATATGGATATGAGCTTACTCTGTAAATTTCATCATTTATTGATCATTAATGTATTTTCTACATTTTCTTTAGGGTTATTAGCCCTAATTAACCATATTAAGCAAATTATATAATTTATTGCATCAACATGATTATCACTGACATCAGGTGCACTATAAACATTATTAAAGAGTTACTGAAACATTCTCATAATATTAGGTCTTCATTTATTATTTATTAGGCATTAAAGAGCATTTTACATCTTGCCTAATATTACTGGGATATAAGCTTCAAAACACTGATATGATGGTTTCATATTGTTCTACTAATTTTTCTGAGAATTTTGGTACCTTATTTGTATTTTTCTGACATGCGGGCTATTTTCTATGAATTTTGGAAGATAAGCATATTAACTGAACATTTACCTTTTTCGTCCAATCGCCATGCGCCACGTGGCAGTAAGGGCGCAGCCTCTAAGTCCTGAGCCGGTCGGTTCTTTCTCCTGGCTCACCGGGGATCGGCTGGTTCTAGTTGGGTTTTTGGGTGAGTGAACCGGGGTTCATCCCCGCTTCTCCTCCTCACGTCGTCAGGGAGTCCGCGGGACTCTGTTTCACAGAGCGGCCGCCGCACGACTTGGCTCCGGCGAGCAAGCAACAGAGATGGAGGGGTCCCCATCAGCTCCACATGCCCCCCTCACCTTCGGCGCAGGCCTCCGCATCTCCACGGCCACTCCTGAGTGCCCTACGGCCTCTGGTTCTCCGGCGAGGTGGGAGCGCCGCCGCCATCCTCGGCTGCGGTGGAGAAAAGGGGCAACCTACCTCCGCTCAACATTGTGCAGCTCTGTAGGTTCTGATAGCTCCACTAGGTCCTCAAGAACTCGCTCTACCACCCAGACAACGTCAAGGAGATCTCACAGACCACCCCCGAGCTTGGTCCTCTTCTCCGACAGCCTCATCTCCGTCAGCCAACAACACCAGCCCAACACGGCTCGGAGACACGCTTAGGGGACTCACCTGACCTCAGCCTTCCCTTTCCCTCTCTCATCGTTCCCTGGTCTCCTCACTATCACCCTCTTCTACTACTAGCTACCACCTGCTCGTGGTTGTGGAGAGCCGGGGAAACAGGGAGGCTCGTTCTCCTTCTATCCTTCACCAAACGACACGAGTGAACTGCCAGGGTACTCCTTATGTCGATTCAAGATTAACTGCTCAGTCACTCCCTCGATTCGGTACACGTTTTGAGATCGTGGTGGCGTGGATGTTTTCACGTCTTACTGCTCCTTGACTCCTCCAAACCCGGAGCTTGGAGATGACCTCACTGCCGCCCAAAGTGCATCTAACGGCTGTGAAAGAACCCCAAAAACAAGGGATCCGTGGCTCACTAGAGTAGGCAGTACCAGCCACAAGATTAGACATGAATGGCCAAGATCTGTCCACGCTGCTCGCCCTCAACCAAAGGGGTACGTGACACATGATAAAGTCCATAAACTTAGGTCTATAATTCATTAGATATACATATTAATTACCCAATTGCAAACCTCAATAACTTCCTCTAGGAACATCCAATTGCCACCAAATTTTAACCATAGATTCCTCACCTCTCGAGCTACCTTCTACTCAAATTTGGTGACAAAACTCAACCACTGGACCATTAAATTAAATTCCTCAAGAAGGCATATAAAGAGAGATCTTAATCGTTATATAAAACTCATTCAACATTTCCACTTTACCAAAACACTTGGAACTCTCATTGTAACTCAAGATATGGATTCTAATATGTTATTGGGGATTTGTGGATTTCAAAAATCCACTCCATCACATCCTACACACCTTAAAAGAAATTTCATCCTCGAAATTAAGCTAGAGTCCAATTTATCACATATGTTGTTTTGTATGTGGAAAGATGGGGCATTTGATGAAAGATTGTCGAGCTAGAGATGCAAGTGTGACTCAACCTTAGAGGCAGAGTCAGAAAGGCTTTCTGAGTGGCACTAGAGGATGTGGACAAGTGTCCAAAGCCAGTTCGTCGACACCCAATAACTGAGCACATGGTCAACAATAAGCAACTGTGAGATTCTATGCGATGAATCAACCCGAAGCAGTAGTCAACCCTCGAGTTGTGACATGTCAGATGAAATTATTTCATTCTGATATGTCTTCATCTTGCTTCGTATCTATTTTAATTGATCTGGGTTCTACGCATTCCTTTATCACTCGAAGAGTGATTTATGACTGTAACATGAATGTTAGTCATAGAGCAGATAGTCTGTTATTAGAAACCCCTTTGATGGGATATGTAGTGTTGCAGGAGGTGTGTTCTCCCTGCATTCTTTCCTTTTCTGAACATTGCATTCAGGTGGATCTTATACCACTTGAGATGCACGGGTTCTATATAATCCTTGGGATGGACACCCTAGAAAAATATAAGGTTGTCTTGGATTGTAATTCCAAGAAAGTTGTGTTCACTAATGATGGTGACACATGGATCTTTTAGGGAGATAGAAATATTCTTCCAACCTGTCTTGTGTCAGTCATGGTAGCTGAAAAGCTGATGAGACAAGGATGCTTTGCATTCTTAGCACATGTGGTAGACATCACTATGAAGAGTTCTAATCCTTATGAAGTTCTGATAGTTAGGGAATTTGAAGATGTGTTCCCTGAGGAACTTCCTAGTGTACCTCCACCACGAGAGATTGATTTTGAGATTAATCTAATCCCGGGCACACAGCCAATAGCACAAACACCGTATAGAATGACACCTGCTGAGATGGCAGAGCTCAAGAAATAACTACAGGAGTTACTTGAGAAAGGTTTTATCTAACCGAGTACTTCACCATGGGGTGCTCCAGTTCTCTTTGTTAAGAAAAAGGACAGATCGATGCGGTTATGCATTGATTATAGACAATTGAATAAAGTAACCATAAAGAAAAAATATCCTCTACCAAGGATCGATGAACTGTTTGATCAGTTACGTGGTGTAACTATCTTTTCTAAGATAGATCTGAGGTCGGGATATCATCAGTTGCGTATCAAGGAGAGTGACATACCTAAGTCTACTTTTAGGATAAGGTATGGTCACTATGATTTCATAGTTATGTCATTTGGACTAACTAATGCACCAGTTTCATTCATAGAACTCATAAATAGAATCTTTCGACCTTTTCTTGATCAATTTATAGTAGTCTTCATAGATGACATCTTGATATACAGTAGAGATGCTCAACAGCATGAGCAACACCTCCGTCAGGCTTTAACTTTGTTAAGAGAGCATAAGTTGTATGCCAAGTTTAGCAAATGTGAGTTCTGGTTACCAGAAGTTTCTTTTCTAGGACACGTAATATCTGCCTTAGGTATCTGTGTTGATCCTAAGAAGGTGGAATCTGTCCTACAATGGGAACAACCAAAGACACCGACAGAGATACACAGTTTCCTAGGACTGGCAGGCTATTACAAGAGGTTCATTAAGAACTTCAGTTCTAGAGCTTTACCCCTAACCAAGTTGACCAGGAAGGAGGTTCCTTTTGTCTGGAATGACAAGTGTCAACATTCTTTCCAACTGTTGAAAGAAAGGTTAACAAGTGCACATGTGCTGGTGTTACCTGAATAAGGGAAGGGGTATATAGTTTTATGTGATGCATCTAAGAATAGAATAGGATGTATGTTGATGCAGGATAATCAAGTGATTTCTTTTGCCTCTCGACAGCTTAAGAAACACAAGGAGAATTATCCAACACATGATCTACAGCTAGCTGTTGTGGTCCATGCTTTGAAGATCTGGAGACATTATCTCTATAGAGAAACATTTCAGATTTTCACGGACCATAAGAATCTAAAATATATCTTTTCACAACATGAGTTGAACATGAGACAATGTCGTTGGATGAAGTTAATCAAGGACTATGATTGTACAATTGATTATCATCCAGGGAAGGGTAATGTAGTGGTTGATGCACTAAGTAGGAAATCATCACCACCAGCCCTAGATAAAGTACAGTTGAACTCCTTGGTGTGCTTTAAAAGAGATATGCTTATCTCCTTGAGGCAAAACAATATACAGCTCAACATATCATTGTTAGCTGGGCTGTTAGCTGAGATGCAAGTGAAACCTACTCTGAGATAGCACATTAAAGAAGCAAAATAAGCTGATGTTGTAGTACAGCAGATCTGGTTAGAGTATGGTAGTGAGAAACGGGATGGCTTTCATGAGTCATAAGATCTGGTAGTCTATTACCATGGTAGGATGGTAGTACCTGATGCCAATGACTTAAGGAAGTTAGTCTTGGAAGAAGCTCATTCTTCGATGTATGCAATGCATCTAGGGAGCACCAAAATGTATCGTAACTTGAAGGATATGTATTGGTGGCCAAGATTGAAGAAGGATGTAGCTGAGTTTGTTATGCAGTGTCTGGTGTGTCAACATGTTAAAGTTGAACATCAAAAGCCTGTAGGAACAATGCAACCATTGCCTATACCGCAGTAGAAATGGGATCATGTGACCATGGACTTTGTGGTTGGTTTTTCTAGAACAACCAAGGGTCATGATTCCATATGGGTGATTTTTGATAGGTTGACTAAGACATCACATTTCCTTCCTGTCAAAATAACCTGCACTATTGAAAAGCTTGCACAAATATATATAGATGAGATAGTGCGGTTGCACGGGGTTTCAGCTACAATTGTTTCTAATAGAGGTCCCCAGTTCACGATTCATTTTTGGGAATGACTACATAAAGCTTTGGGTACACAGTTAAGGTTTAGTACAACCTTTCACCCACAGACAGATGGACAATCTGAGAGGACCATACAAACCTTGGAGGATTTTCTTAGGCATGTGTCCTTCAGTTTGTAGGAAGTTGGGATCTACACCTGAGCTTGATACAATTTGCTTACAATAATAGCTATCAACACAGTATTGATATGGCACCATATGAAGCATTATATGGTAAACGTTGTAGATCTCCTTTATGTTGGTATGAAATAGGAGAATATCAACTTTTGGGTCCTGAGCTTGTGCAACAGACAACTGAGAAGATTAAAGTAATACAACAACAATTAAAGACTGCTTAGGATAGACAGAAGTCGTACGCCGACAAATGACGAAGACCTTTAGAATTCCAAGTTGGAGACAGAGTATATCTCAAGGTCTCACCTTGGAAAGGTGTCCTTAGATTTGGAAAGAAGGGAAAGTTAGCTCCTAGATTTATGGGGCCTTATCCAATCATTGAATGGATTGGAAAGGTAGCCTATAAGCTGGAGTTGCCACCTGAGCTGCATAAGTTGCATCCAGTGTTCCATATCTCCATGTTGAGAAAGTGTCATCCTGACACAGAGTTAGTTCTGCAACCTGTGGAGGTAGAATTAAATGATGATATATCATATATTGAAGGACCTGTGTTGATCCTTGATAAAAGAATTAAAAAGCTGAAAAAGAAAGACATATGTCTTGTGAAAGTTATATGGCATCATCGTGGTATTGAAGAAGCTACGTGGGAGCTAGAGGAATAGATGAGGAGGAAGTACCCTTCTCTTTTCTCTTGATGATTTTAGGGATGAAATCTCTGTTAGGGGTGGATAAATTTGTAACATCCCTGACCTGGGTTATGCTTAAACCTTAGATGTTTCATTTAATAAATATAATTATATGATTGATCTTATCTCTTGAAAAGTAATTAAGGCTCAAGAGGAACTTTTGTTTCAATTTTAGTCCTTTCTGAATAATGTTGAAACAATGTTTTGCCTGTTTTGGACTAAAGTGCAAATTACCCAAGTTGAGGGGTTAACTTGCAAATGTTACATGGTAAAATGTTCCTCAAGTGTTGAAGTATAATAAGAATGAAAATGATGTAGAGGTATGGCTGCCACAAGCCTGAGTACTAAGAAAGAGCTTATTGAGCAATGTTTGTGCATTAAAACCTAGTTTTGGTGTAATTTGCAATTTACCCAAAACCTAGGGTTCAATATGCAAAATACCACTTCTAGAGAGTCCCTAATATTTATTGGTATCCATTAGAGACAAGAAAATCATAGGGGCATCTCATTTGAATCACTTTGGAGGAGAGAGAATCTTGATATTAAAATAATCAAGATTTAAGCATAATTGAAACCCTAATTCAATTTAAATGCAAAAATA
Source organism: Alisma plantago-aquatica (assembly GCA_963693085.1). Classification (NCBI taxonomy): domain Eukaryota; kingdom Viridiplantae; phylum Streptophyta; class Magnoliopsida; order Alismatales; family Alismataceae; genus Alisma; species Alisma plantago-aquatica. The sequence continues at coordinate 815,997,912 of OY856411.1, read as the reverse complement.
AATATATTAATGGAAGTGCCCTTCAACCAAAAATGAGATGGTTGAATTTGCATAAGTTTGAACGTAGTTGTGCCTTGCAAAGGCCATGAAATATCTAAAGTGAGTGGAGAGCCCACTCACATTAGTTAACTAAAAAGTAATATCCACTCAATTTTGGATTTTATTATTATATTGATTAAGGTGCTTAATTTGTTTTCTTTTAATTCATGGATAATGAAGAGGAATTACAAGGTGGGGGAGATGGCTTCGTATGCAAGGGATTGAGGGGAGTATGTGGCACCAATTTTGGGAATTAAAGGATTTTATTATCACTTTCTCTCTCATTGGAATTCCCTTATATACATCCCATTTTCAACCCACATGAAAGGCTTTTTCGATCTCTTTTTCTTTCCTTGCTTTGGCCATACACAAAGGATCTTAGGAGAAACAGGAGGACGTGCCCCAACCTATAGGTAATCTCCATATTCATCTTCAACCTTGATTTCATGGTGGAAATCAAAATTCAATGCTTAATTTCTTCTTTTCTTCATTCAATCTTCAACCTTAGCCATTCATTTCACTCAAAGACTTGAGAATGGGCCTTGGACAATTGAGAGAGCTTCATTCACCATTGAGAATGTGAAGCTTGAAGCTTGGATTCAATTTTGAAGGCGGGTTATATAACTTGAACCCTTAAATGTCATTATTGCTTGCAATTTATTCATTATGTGTTGAACCTTTCTTCTTTTTCGATTTCCTTTTGATTAGTTGTTGAAATCATCATAAGAATCACAACTGATTTCGAAGGTTTGAAGCTTGAAGACGATGATGTCATATTAAGCACACACCTCAAACAAGGAATGGGCAAACGTTTTTCAAAACCGATTGTGTTGATTCAGTTTCAAAACTAATTGAGCTAACGGTCTTAAGACTGATTGAAGGTGTGGTTCAGGACCGTTTGAAGGTCAAAGAATTTTAAGACCGATTGAAGGACAAAATACTTCAAGACCTTTTAAAGGTCTAATACCCCAAGACCGTTTGAAGGTTTAATTGATTTAAATCTTGTAAGTACAATCAACCCCATGATTGTTGATGATGTTTATCAAAGGTAATTCACAATAGTTGTACCTTCAAGGTACTTAAGTAATTAGTACCTTTTGAGTGGTTAATCTTTGATGCTTATGAAAGCAATGCCTCAATACACTATGCTAACCCTAAATGTATGCACTTGAATGAAGGGTTAACCTAATCTAATCAAGTTTGGAGTAATTAATATCCTAGAGAGGATGAGAGAGAGAGGGAGTCCATACATGTATAATGATCATGTAATGGTTAAACCTCAACACTCTCAACATGAATAAAATTTGCAATTAGGGTATGATTCTTGATAAAGAGATCATGAAACCCTAATTGAGAAGGTTGAGGAATCCTAACCCTAATCTAGGTTAATGATGTAACGCTAATCTAGGGTAATGATGTAACCCTAATCCAGGGTGAAGCTATGTAATGCTATATGAAACCCTAATTCTGGGTAAAGTTACATAAAACCCAAATTTGGGGAAAAGTTATAAATGAACCTTAATTCAGGACAATGATGTCATGTGAAACTCTAATTAAGGGTGATGTCATGTGAAACCCTAATTAAGGGTGATGTCATGTGAAACCCTAATTAAGGGTGATGTCATGTGAAACCCTAATTAAGGGTGATGTCATGTGAAACCCTAATTAAGGGTGATGTCATGTGAAACCCTAATTAAGGGTGATGACATGTGAAACCCTAATCAAGGGTGATGCCATGTGAAACCTTAATACAGAGAGGAAATGTGAAACCCTAATCAAGGGTGATGCCTTGTGAAACCTTAATGCAGAGAGGAAATCTGAAACCCTAATTAAGGGTGATGACATTGAAACCCTAATCAAGGGTGATGCCATGTGAAACCTTAATGTAGAGAGGAAATGTGAAACCCTAATAAAGGGTGACGTCAAGTGAAACCCTAATTCAGAGATGTGATATGAAACTCAATCCAGGGTGATGCTATGTAATGCTATATGAAACTCTACCCTAATATAGGGTGAAGGTATGTGAAATCCTAGTTTTGGATTATATTGCATGAAACCCTAATGTTGGATAATATGATGATAAACCATAACCCTAATTTTGGGTAATGGGATGAGTATCCCTAATTGACATGAATTTGGGAAACCCTAACCCTAATTGGTGAATAGTGATGCTGCCAATACACTACATAGTGCTGATATGTAATTGATATAGCTGTCATCGTGTGTACTAATCATGCAGATATCATGAGATGTTAAACATAGCCAGGTATGAGCTATGATGATTTATTATTAAGATTTGTTTTATGGGCCTTGTGAGCCATAATATGCTATGTTGCCTAATAAGGGGTAACAATAGATCAATGGGCTTTGAGAGCCAAGTGAGATGCAAGTATTGCAAGTATCATGTTTACCTTGGTCAGATGACCTGAAGGTATTAGTTACCTGATGAGTAGTAACAAGTGTTCTTTAATAATTTGAGGGTTTGAATACCTATATTCTATAAACATGATGATGAGATATTAAGGGTTGAGAATATCTATGATGTGATAAGGGATTGAGATCACAATGATTTTATTAAGCTTCAAAAAGTATTTGATAGAAGTATTACATATTCTGAGCAGCAATTATTATAATGATTTATGTTTGAAAACTGCCTGATGCTAAAAGAATATGTTAATGCACTTAACTAAGTGAAATCTTATCATGTAGAGCCCTGGCCATAGATCCATCATCGTTAATAGTTGGTGATGGTGAAATAGGTTTTCCTACGGGAACTGCTGGAGGGTATACTGTTATGTGGGGGTTATGGGCGCGAATATCCTTACGCCCTAATGGAGGAATTGATGTGAGATAAATATTTAAATCTCTCAATCCTTCATTATATATGTCGGGATGGAAGTATCACTAATCTCCCAAATGCCGGGATGGATGTATCACTAATATCTCGATGATGTTAATACCAGATCGATGTGAGATAAACATGAAATCTCTCGATTGCGAAGAGAGTATAGTTGCCACTGTAACTCTATAGTGAAGTTGCCAGGATACACTGGAAAGCTATTTAGCAGAGACACAAGATGTCCTGCATTTTGTCCTCACACTGACTGAGGAAGATGAGGTCATGGGAATCCGACTCTTCCATTGACCTATGTATGGTACCGATTTCGATTTTGCAATGGTCGGTTGGAGTATGAGCGGTATACCTCATCTCCTCAGGGCTTAAGTATGACTGTAAAATGTAAACAACCGTGTAGCATATTTTCTTGAGGTTGAAATACAAGAATCATTGGTTGATGATATCTTGCTTAGTATATCCTAGATGGATAAATGTTATACATGTTCTTCATATTCCTTATTGGATAAATGACATACTGCTTTATCAAATTATAAGCTAAAATACTTTGAAGAAGAACATTTCTCTAACATGCATAGATAATCGATTTATCTACTGTTGAATACTTATGATTCCTCTGCTCAGTTTTATTCCATTAATTTGCAATAATAATATTTCTGGCAGAGAGTTATATCTCTCGCTGGGGCAATTTCAATTGTCTCACCCCCGTGGGATCCAACTTTTTAGGTAGAGGTAGAAGAAGAGGCAGAAACCCTACTACAGGGGAAGAGCAACAACAGTAGCAACAGGGACATCAGTGATATTCCAGGTGGAGACACTGGTTGTCATGTTTTGTATAGAGAGTCTTATGTGTCGTCTTTGTACTCTCAGGTCCTCAGAGTTAGTAGTCAGTACTTTTAGTGAATCGATTTGAGTTTTTGTCTTGATGCCTCGATGTTCTTATGTTGTCTATGTATAGTTTTAACAAGGCATTCAATGCTTGTAATCCTCAAGAAGAGACGGTACAAAATATGTACTTATGAACCAGGATGTAAATAAAGTACATTGGTTCTTGATAAAAGAGTTTTCCTGTGTTTGGATCTCTTTACAAATGGTTTTAATTTTTAGTGATTTTCAATAATTCCGCTGCTTACGTTTAATTCCGCAATTAATTACACTATGACAGTCTGATCTGATATCGGGTCGTCTCATGACCCCTAAGAAACATAAGGGGAAAGGGTTAAATAGTCTATAAAAAGGAAATGAGGGGAGTATATTGCAAATATAGTTATCTATAAGAGAACGAACAATCTACATATAGAAATTAAAAACACTAGCCCGTAGGGAAAGAAGTATCTCATGAAAGTAACATATCCAAGTGTTCTAGTCATACATCAATACACATACATTACTTCACATCAATCATGGTCAAGAGGATATAGTACACATACCTTTCAAATAAGATCTTGTAGAGAGAGAGAATAATAGAGGATAGAGAGAGGGAGTGTGAGCTGCTTGCAAGCAACAACAATGGCACCGACCCCAATTGGGTGAATTCTCACTATGGTGTGAGAGAGAAAACCAAGGTTGTCTGTGTGCAGAAGGGAAAAACAAAGCCAAAGTCGGGGTTTATATAGTAAGGGGAGGCCTAGGTTTAAGGGTCTTAAGGCCAAGCTTTGCCCATGGAGGCGGTCTCCCAGAGGTGTTGGAAGGTTCGCAAAAATGATTGATTTGGTGTTGAAATCATATGGATATGGGGTCAACTTCCAAAACGAGCCAGTAGTGCTGAAATTTAGTGAAATGAGTCAAGATTGACCAAGAAATGAGGGCCTAGGGTTTCCCCCACGCCCAATGGCCTATAGTAGGCCAATCTAAGGTAGGGGATGACACTAAAACCCTTAGATTGTGATCCTACAGTGTGCGTGTCGACAACCTGCCCAGGGTCATCCGTGATGGATGGCCCATTAACGGTGTATTAGGCCCAAAACAAGGAAAAAAAGAGGGGGGGGGGAGCTAAAAGGTGATTTAACCATGCAATTTTCAAGAATTTCAATAGGGAACTAGGAAGCCTTGTTTTGTCCGAAAAGTGGACATGAGACATATCACAAGATCTATAATATTTATAAAACTTTTGTGATTAAAAGGATAAAATTAGGTATGGAAAGGATGCAAAAGAGTATCAATTCAAAATCTATATGTATTTCTATATACACAAGGTATAAATGTGTATCAAAAGTCTAATTGAGAGTTCAAACTTGTGAAATGATTCAATCATAATAAAGTGAAGTAAAAAGTCAAGACATATGGGATTGGAAGATAAAATATAGCTATTTGAAAACTCACTTTATCACAGAAGACATACATCTAGAATAAATGTAGAAAGCATGACATGCAAGCCGTATAATGAATCACTAACAATCAACCACATTTAGTGTTTTTGACAACTATGCATCACATGTACATATTTTTTCTGTGTAGTGTCACTTTATATATGCCTGTATACATATATACTATGAAACCATATATGTTTGTAAAACTATTAATCACTTCATTTCCCAATAATCAAATTTGTACATTAATCAATTTCACCACATAAAATATTTGTATGGTCCCAAATGACAAAAAGTCAAATAAAATATAGATTTATAGTATATAGCATTAGATGTAGCCCTAGAAAAATATTGGGTTCTCAAGAGCATAATACACAACCACAACAAAATTATTGCTAAGATTCTCTCGAGTTGGATCCATCTAATGCAGCAAAATAAAATTAAGATTTTCACATTTTTACCTTATCTAGAATAAGTTATAATGCTTAGAATTGATTTTCTTAGATTAGATATGAACCTTACAAACTATACCACTTTCTAATCTCACCAGATCAAAATATGGAAACCACTAACAATATGGAAACCTTCTTTAAGATTACCTTGGGAAGTGTCATAGAATGACCGTTATCGCATCACCATTGTAGCGGCTAGAGGTTGAAGGACCAACAACACAATTTTTGCATCTAAAAAATGATTATGACTATCACATAGCGGTCCATATATCACTCTCATAACAGGTTAGTCTAGTACACTTGTTCTCTAACAAATAACTATGTGTCTCATTTGGTACCCTATACGTGGCATTCCACCACCGCATATAATATTTTTGTTCGGTCCATGTAGTACTGGACTAGGGACGTTAAAGATTATTGTTCATATCATATATTAGGATATCATGTTTGAGTCAAGTACTTGAAGTACCTTGCTTTGAACCAATCATTCTAGAACATCAATTTATACATTGACATCATAGTAATCAATTGTGCATCAATAAACTAATACAATTATTAATAAAATTAAAAGTACAAAATATCCCTATAGTCATCATCAAGTGATGGGTTTGGAGGACATATAAACCAACGAATATCATATACCATCCACATAAATTTGAATAGTCATAACGGATACTCAGCTTGTGCCGAAATTCTACATAGGTTTTCTTTAGATTAGAGAGACTCTTGGGGTTAATGTTTACCATTATTAGAGTTTGCCTAATATGACAACTACAATTTGCAACTTAATGTATTGGTTATTATGATACCATGTCTTAACTATTATCAATAAATGGCAAAAAATCAGGAAATTTTGAAACTTTTTTTAAGAATCAAATATCTCATACATCAACTCTGATCTTATTCGGATAGTAGTTCGAACTGCAGGATGAAATATGGATGTAGTGTGTTATTTTTTAAATGAGGGAAATAGTAATTTCTCACAACTTTGCGATGAAAAAATAAACTAAATATATATCACTATCAGTTCGTTTTGTATAGAGGGGCTACATTAATTTTTATTATTGGGTATTAAGATCGTGTATCTACAACTTCCCTTTTTTCTTTATGTCCACGTCTACAACACATTTCTAAACCGCATCCAATCTCAATGTATGCTACGTCAACTGCTTTACACAAGAAAATTGCAGCGTTTAAGCCAACCAACACGGCCTGGTCATATATTCAAGTATCTTTTAAAAAAAAAGTTTACCAACATATTACAATAAGCCGAATGCACGGCCGATGTTATTACTACGAGTTTTATTGTTTGCTATAAAACTTTGAAATACAGTGGTAAAAAGAATTGCCACCGGTGCTAATAACTCAGTAGCCGCCTCCACCATATCCGCTTCCGGAGCCCGAACCGTACCCAGAACCATACGGCCCTTGACCTCCTCCACCGCCGCCTCCACCTCCCCCTCCTCCTGCACCCTTTCCGCCTCCAGTACCATATCCAGAGCCCGAGCCATACCCGCTCCCACTACCGTAGCCACCACCCTTGCCACCCCCGCCGCCGCCTCCACCACCTTGCCCACCACCGTATGCTCCATTGCCCCCACCGTAGCCAGAGCCAGAGCCTGACCCGTAACCAGAACCTCCGCCTTTTCCGCCTCCTCCACCACCTCCACCACCGCCACCACCACCACCGCCGCCTTTACCATAAGCACTTCCGGTACCATAGCCGCTTCCTGAGCCGTACCCGCTTCCTCCACCCCGGCCGCCACCACCTCCACCACCCTGTCCGCCACCACCACCGTAGCCCCCGACTAGACCTCCACCGTGTCCAGAACCGGATCCCGACCCATAGCCGGATCCGCCACCCTGTCCTCCACCACCACCTCCGCCTTGACCTCCACCACCGCCATATCCTGCAGCTCCTCCACCATAGCCAGAACCAGAACCATAGCCACTGCCCCCTCCTTGTCCACCACCGCCACCTCCGCCTTGTCCGCCCCCACCTCCGTATTGGTTGAGCACCCTTGTAGCAGAGGTCATGCCCACAAGGAGCAGAACCAAGAAGGAAGCGCCAGCTATCTTCGAATAACCCATGTTGTTGTGTAGAGAAGGAGAAGATGTAGAGAATGGTTTCTTAGATTAGTGGGTATGGTCCGTATTTATAGAGGAGGATCTGCGCGTCGGCGCGTTTCAATTGCTATTGTTTGCAATTTGCTCAAAATAAAATATAAAACTTCTTATTGACCGGAGAATTGGCAAGATGGGCTTCGGCGTGAGACACTGTCACACTGTCCGCTTTAAACCAATGAACCTTCAACTTCAGTCAAGACGGATTCGGCTGTGGAGGTAACCTTATATTGAAACCTTTTCTTCAATTACACTACAGTGCATAGTTTTTGCTTGCAAAAGTAATCTTTACTATTTATCCGCATCAAAGTATCTATTTGCAAAAAACAGTAACTTTCACTTACATGGATTGAATAGAAAGTCAACGGATCCACGTTAATATGAAACTGTCCTTTTTATATTTCTTAATTATAATTTGTGGTAATAGTTTTACTATGCCTTCCCTTGCCTTTGTCACAATCATAAATAGTTTCTTATATTTTATAAAGGTTGGTCTATTTTAAGGTGTTAATTTAGATTGGTGGACTATTGGAGCCTCAGGATAACAATCATTCCGTCCTAGGCCATATTATTCTACTTTGATCATTCCACTTTAGGGTACATGGGGGGACACGTCCAGATTTATGGCTCCTTGCCAGGAGATTGCAGTTGTTGACGCTTGATTTTAAGTATTTATAAAAGGGTAGGGATTAAGGCTCCCTTTCCTGGCTTGAGATCGGAGTTGTGAAGCTTGATTGTCAACAACAATAGTGCTTGACAAGACCGACATTTATGTGATGAAGATGAACATCACGAGATGTCCTTCACACGTAGGCCGCCCTAGTCATAGATGTCGTGGGCGATATTAGGACTTTCCCATTAGAGTTGAATTTGTCACTAGAGTATGCATTCAGGATGTTGTAAAACACTAGATTTCCCTTTTGAAATTTGTCTGAACATACCTTCTTATTGAATGCTTGAGTTGTTCTTTCTTGATTACATTTTGTAGGATGTAGAGCTCATTCTCTCCATTCTTCTAGCGTGTTTAGGTAGTAGATTCGACCTTGAACCCACTAGACCTCTAAAATTTATGCTTCTTGTAGTATGCAGAGTGAAATGATATGAACCTTGAACTATAAGACCACCTGTGTTGCATATACTAATGAACATGGCGTAGCTCTTGTGGAAGTTTTGATGGAAGTTCAATAAACCTAGAGAGACATTGGAAGATGTTCAACCAATTGGCGTGGGACCTAAATGTCTTCTTGAAAAACTTTATCAACATTTTGTGGGAAGCTTGTACGACTATGTTCATCTGAAGTCGGTATGGGGATGTTGGATGTTGCTTGATCCCCATAGAGTTCACATACTCTTTGATGAGTTTGGCTATGAAATTTTTACCGTTGTAAGAGATGATCTCATATAGTGTCATGTAGTGGATTATGTTGTTGCTCTTCAGGATTTTTTTTTTACTTGTTAAGCTGAAGTGTTAGTAACGAACACAACCTCCAACCACTTTGTAAAGTAGTCTATTACGATCGGGATAAATCACTTCCCATCTAAAGCTTTATGATTTATTTTCCCAATCATATCGATCCCCAAGTAAAGAATGGCCAATTCATGGCCATATTGTATAAATAACTAGCGGGTGCATGATTGTAATCACCATGGATATAGAAGAATTGACACTTGTAGACATATTGGCAATAGTTGGTTTCCATGGTGTTCGAGTAATACCCCAAAAGTTGTAGCTTCTTTCCCAGCATGACCCCGTTCTTGGGTGTGTCACATAATCATATGTGAACTTCCTTAATGAGGGCTTCTGCTTCTGTCTTTCAAATGCACCGAAGGAGAGTCTAGTTGTAGGATTTGTGATACAAATATCCTGCCCCTAGGATGTATTTATGGCTTATCTCTTGAGTGCATATTGTTCTCTTTGTGAAATGCCTTTAGGGATGACTTGACTTTCTAAATATACTTTGGTGCTATAAAACCAAACCTTTTCTTAGCCATTGATTGCATCCTCGATGACCATACAATAGGAAGGTTGAGAGATTATATGTCCTTTGAAGGAGAAACTCTAATCCCCATGAATGTCGATTCAGAAAGAGAGGGTAGCTAGAGTATATGCAAATCCATTATTCTCTGTTCTTATGCAGTCGAGTAAAATATGCTTGAAATATTGGGTGAGAGAACACATGTTTTCTTGGTAAGGGACCAAGTTCTTGTGACGAGTCTTCTAAGTGTTCCAGACTTTAGATATCACTAGCAGGGAATCATGATAAACCTGGAGATGGAGTGACCCTTGCTGTTTAGCGAGCTGGAGTTCTAGGGTGCATGCGTTGTATTCAACCACATTGTTAGTGGCACTAAACTTCATTGTCTGGCTACAAAAAACTCTTCTCCTTGTGTATTGTAAAAGACCACACCTATCTCAACCCCATTGCAATTGAAGACTCCATCGAAGAAGATTATCCAATGATCCAAATTCTTGGGATAAAGATGTCAGGTGGATTGATCATTCCTATGTATTCATTGTGGAACTCAACTAATGTAAAGCCTCTTTTAGAAGCAAGAAATTTGCTAGTTGATTGTCCATAGGTTGTGCCTTGACTGCCTTAATAGGTAGCCATGTGATGTGATATTTTGATAGACTTACTTTTCATATGGAACACCTTCCATTGAGGGTAGGGAGACCAGAGGAATAGGAATAAAGAAAGTCATGCTTTTTAATCACCTATATAGGATACATTATCAAATAGTGTTGCAACTTTCTTGTTACATGTATCAAGGAAAGAAAATACTTCTCTGTTGTAGTATAACGGGCATTGGTGTCATTAAAATTCTTGGACAAGTAGTAGATAGCGTGATATCCATCTATCATTGATCGACTCAAGACTTGTTCCACTGATGTTTCTCAGATAGATAGTTTATGCATGAGAGGATATCTCGACATAGATGGATTTAGTATTGGAGGATTGATGAGATTATCTTTAAGCTTCAAGAGCATGGTCTCACATTGCTCATTCCATCACGTGTCTACATTCTTCCTGAGTATCTTGAACATAGGCTTACATATATGAGTGATCTTGGTGATTAAGTAGTTAGAGTATTGGTGATGTCCTAGTAGGCCTAGCATCTTCTTTTCAGTTTTAGGAGAGGGCATTTCCCAGATAGCTCAATCCTAATCATGGTCGACCTCGAGCCCTCTCTGGATGATAATGTACCCAAGTAAGTGTTGGTATATATGCCCATAGAGCCATCCCAAGCAATTGCTTGCAGTCAGATATTAATTAATTAATTAATTAATTAATTAATTAATTAATTAATTAATTAATATGATTAATTGACTAATTAATTAATTCCAAAATAACATTGTAATTAACACAGTCTTTCTATTTACCGAAGGATTTAGGAAACTCTGCTTCTTTTCATATCCAATTTAAAAGGGGCTTGACGGTCGATGTCTTTACAAGATACTAAGAGAGGCTTTTCATTTTACGCTCACATGCATAAGCCCTAGTAGTCACCGTCCTTAGGAGATAAAGGAGAGCATTGCGATGCTAGTACGTCATCACACAGAGGATACCCTTTCTGTTGGATAAATTGGACATTATGATAAATCCCTTTGTTTCGATGATGACAAACATTTCATTCTTATTATTCTAACGAGCTACTTGAGTATGCAGGATTATGGTGGATGACAAAGCAACTAGGGAAATCACGAGCTTACATATTTACTTTCATGCAATGTAATCACTATTGTAAAAACTTGTACAGTTATATAATGTACAAGTACTTAGATTGCATGTAAATCAAGCGTTAGATCTTCCCTAGCTACACACCATAGTTAGACAAGTCATCCCTTCCAAAAGGATCACATTATGCACACTCATAAACACACTTAGTGGTTTAATTAAAAGATTGAAACAGAGTCAATCTCGGTCGACCACACTCCTCGACCGAGACACTCTCGGTCGACAAACTTCTCGACCGAGATTGACCAAAAGTAGCCGTTAGACACAGCAGTTGACAGTTGCAAATAAACGTTAATCCAGAGAGCCTGTCGGTCGACGAATCCTCGACCGACTGGGCATCTCGGTCGACGAGTCCTCGACCGAGATGGTCTCTGACAGCAACTGCAGAATTAATTAACTAGCCGTTGCTAATGCGCCTAACTTATTCCTAACGGCTAGTTAAGCACTAGGAACCCCCTAGAAGTTGTCTAGAACGTCCTTAAGCATACATAGGTCATTCCTATAAATAGGACATGCCTTAGGTCACCAAAGAACACCTAAGATATACTTGTGCTATACTTGAGCTTGAATACACACTTGCAATCTGTTTTAGAGCAATAGAGCAATTCCTACACTTGCCATTCATTCCTATTGCTCCCATTTCGTGCCCTATAGGCTAGTATCTCCTATCCACTACAATCACATTGTCATACACATTGGTTAGGAGATTTATACGCTTGATATAGGCAAATCAAGCCTTGTGCTTAAAAGGATAAGTTGTAATTTCTGTTTTCCTTTCTTGTTCCTATTTATCTTTTGTACTCTCCTTGCTACTCCTAGGGTTGGAGGCTGCGGATTGGAGAGGGTTGACTTCTCAGGTGGAGAAGGGGACTTCAAGCTACTTCAAGAAGGCTATCGCACGGGAAGCTACTTCAGAAGGCTGGTGCAACGGGAGTTGGTGCATCTACTTCAAGGGAAGGCTGCTTCGAGTTGGGCGATTACTTCTAGGTGAAGGCTGCTTGAAGGGTTTAGGGAAAAGAAATGTATTTTATGTAAAGTCCTTGCGAGGTAATAAAATAATTTCTTTTCAAATCCCGGTTGGGTAAGCAACCGGGTAGTGGACTGACTACCTTAGTATTTGCTAAGGCTAGGAACCACTCTAAACCCTTGTGTCTCTTTGTCCAATCTTTCTTTGTGGTTGCTTGAGTTTAAATTATTTTAAAATCTCTATAAAACTCTATTCACCCCCCCTCTAGAGGTTTTCAATTGGTATCAGAGCAGGCTTCAAGGAGCCCTAACAAGGTCTTGAAGAGATAAAGGGAGGAGGTGACTACAACCACAAGAAAAGGAGCATGGACCAATGTGCGACAAGTTGCAATTGGTGCTTAGGAACAAAGCACTCTACTTCTAAATGTCCATGGAGGTCAAATAAAGAATGTTTCGTTGCTACAATAAGTGAGGAAGAAGAAGAAGAGGTAAGCTTGCTTGATTTACCTAAAGAAGAGTTAGTTACTATTATTGAAGAAACACATAATAAATATGTTGAATACAAAAAGAAATTAAAGAAATCAAATAAAGAAAATGATGATCTAAATGCTAGACTTCTTGAGCTTACATCCGAAAATGACGATTTATATGCTAAATTGAATACTCTTGGTTTTGAAAAAGATAGCATTATGTCTGACAATCGTACTTTGAAATCATCTCTAAGTAATAGTGAAGTGAAAATTTTCACTCTAGAGACTAACTATGATCTTCTATGTCAAGAAAAGACTGAATTGCTTGCAAAGTTAAATGATATTAAAAAACAACCTATATTGTGCACCCATGTAGATTATGACAATATAGTGAAAGAAAGAAATATGCTATCATCCAATCTAGATCAAGCAAAATTAGATATCAAGAAAAGAATGGATGAGATCGTTAAGTTGCAACAAGAAGTTAGTAAGTTAAGCAACAATGGAATCCTTGATAAAATATTAAAAAATTCCTATCATCAAATAGGGAGAAGAGGACTAGGTTATAAGCCTAAGGAGAAATCCTATCAACAACCTAGTTGGAGAAGGACACAAGCAAGACAATCCATGAATGTACATAGAGGCAAATATACTTTTGTACCAAAGAACAACCTAGACCAAAATCATAGAAAGAGATATGAGGTTGATTCTATATGTTGCCACTATTGTTCACGTATTGGACATTACTCCTTCTCATGCCCATACAAGAAAAAGAATAATGAGATGGTATGGGTTCCAAAATCCCCAAATTGATTCGATTAGACTAAGTTGAGATATGACCAAAGACTTTAATTTGCATATCTTTATGTCTATCTCAACTTAACATATAGGGATAACAAATTTATATCAATTAAGGATTAATCAAAACTTAAAAGATTTGAATATGATTAAGTTGAGATATAATCTAAATGTTACTTTGGTATTCATATGTTTATATCAAACTGATCTTTGAAATAATTAAATTAGATACAGTCTATATTGTACTTGAAATAGAATTCTGAACACTTTCCAAAAATTGGGTCGGTCGAAGATTTGTCGACCGAGTGAAAACCCGGTCGAGAAATGGTCGACCGAGCATGTCACTGTTTTTCAGTCTGCAGTAAAATTGTTGAATAATTGATTGATCAGTGGCTATCTAATTGTTGTTAATGACTGTTTTACATAACAAGTTGAAGATCTTTTTGAATATAAATGATATCATTTTCTCAATTAAAAATCAAGTTTAGAAATCCCTATTTTATAATGTTTACATGATATTCTTTAAAGCATCTATCTAGATAGAAATCATGTGTTATGACATTTAGTTTAAATGATTACAATTATTGTATCTCATGAAATAATTATGGTTCTATCATTGCATCATGGGTATGCTTTCACTATCTTATCATTCAACTCATAAAAATGATGCTATGCTACATAGAACAAATGGAAAATGATTATTGTATACATGACTTCTTGATGATTTATAGCAAGAAAATGTTTTATTAATGATTTATTGCTTAGACATAGAACTTTAAGGTTTGAAATAAAATGAAGAATCTCTCAATAGGTATCTATAAGAAATTAATATATTAATCATGCCTTCATTGTTAAGAAGATTAACTTACCATGCTTTATTATGCTTTGACTCATATATACAAATCTTGAATGATCATTATAATTGTATATGTCATAAAAGCATCTTAACATAATAGAAAATAATTGTGGACACATCTTGTGATGATGATGGTTCTATGACAAGCCAAAACGGTACCTCTTAGAACAAAATAACAAAATATTAATGTTTTTATCTATTTGCTTGTTCTAAGAAATTAAAAGCAAAAAGCTTGACTTTAAGATATTAATCTTGCTCTCAAAATATGTGTTTCTAAAAGAATCTTATGATATGGGTATAATAAGGAATGGGGTTTGATACTTATGTACCCATCGCAAAGCATATGAAACATTATGTAAAACATGCATTCTAGAAAAATCAAGGTCAAAGACTTCACTATGATGCTCATATTAATAGGTATATCTCAATGTGCTTCAAATTGATATTTATAGCTATCTGCAGAAATTATACTTCACATACGAATGCTTAATTGGAAATCTACAATTCTAGCCTCTTGGTTAAAACAAAACTTAGCCAAGGGGCGCTACGGTCGTAGTCAAGGGCGACCTAAAATAAGCTTTGACAAAATGCTTATTTGGACATCATTTTATTGCACTTAATCTTAGTATACTTATGATAAAGGTCAAAATCAACAGTTAAAATTATTTGTGACCTTAGAAGCATTAAATTGCCTAAATTATAAGATTAAGGGGGAGCGCATAAAAACGAATTTGATTGCCTGATACGACCTTAGTATTTTTACTCTTGGTTATGAAGAAATTTATAAAATTGATATACTCTAAAGCTTAAAGGAATCTCATTTAATTTAGGGATAGATGAGAGATAAATATACATTTGTCATGAGCTTAAGGGAATCTCATATCATTTTCAGGGCTTAACATCCCTTGTAAAATGGGTGAGAAATCTATATACATATGCCATGAACCTAACATGATCTCATATCATTTCAAGGCTTAATATCCTTTGCAAATGATTGAGAAACAAATAGTGGATAAATTAGACACAAATCCATGTTTCTAAAAGGATATCTATTTAAGGGGGAGCAAAATATAAAATTAAAAGGGAAAAGAAAATAAAATATTCAAATTGGATATCTTTTTGAAATGACAAAGGGGGAGAAAGAATATAAAATCAAAAATATAAATATATATAAGTAAATATATATGAGTTTCATCCTGATTGCCAGCACTCACACTTGTAAAACAAGAATGGCTACAAAAGGTAATCTTCAGGTATGAAACTCACATGCTTTATATTTCCTTATTTCATATTTTAGGAAATGTTTGTCATCTTCAAAAAGGGGGAGATTGTTGGATAAATTGGACATTATGATAAATCCCTTTGTTTCGATGATGACAAACATTTCATTCTTATTATTCTAACGAGCTACTTGAGTATGCAGGATTATGGTGGATGACAAAGCAACTAGGGAAATCACGAGCTTACATATTTACTTTCATGCAATGTAATCACTATTGTAAAAACTTGTACAGTTATATAATGTACAAGTACTTAGATTGCATGTAAATCAAGCGTTAGATCTTCCCTAGCTACACACCATAGTTAGACAAGTCATCCCTTCCAAAAGGATCACATTATGCACACTCATAAACACACTTAGTGGTTTAATTAAAAGATTGAAACAGAGTCAATCTCGGTCGACCACACTCCTCGACCGAGACACTCTCGGTCGACAAACTTCTCGACCGAGATTGACCAAAAGTAGCCGTTAGACACAGCAGTTGACAGTTGCAAATAAACGTTAATCCAGAGAGCCTGTCGGTCGACGAATCCTCGACCGACTGGGCATCTCGGTCGACGAGTCCTCGACCGAGATGGTCTCTGACAGCAACTGCAGAATTAATTAACTAGCCGTTGCTAATGCGCCTAACTTATTCCTAACGGCTAGTTAAGCACTAGGAACCCCCTAGAAGTTGTCTAGAACGTCCTTAAGCATACATAGGTCATTCCTATAAATAGGACATGCCTTAGGTCACCAAAGAACACCTAAGATATACTTGTGCTATACTTGAGCTTGAATACACACTTGCAATCTGTTTTAGAGCAATAGAGCAATTCCTACACTTGCCATTCATTCCTATTGCTCCCATTTCGTGCCCTATAGGCTAGTATCTCCTATCCACTACAATCACATTGTCATACACATTGGTTAGGAGATTTATACGCTTGATATAGGCAAATCAAGCCTTGTGCTTAAAAGGATAAGTTGTAATTTCTGTTTTCCTTTCTTGTTCCTATTTATCTTTTGTACTCTCCTTGCTACTCCTAGGGTTGGAGGCTGCGGATTGGAGAGGGTTGACTTCTCAGGTGGAGAAGGGGACTTCAAGCTACTTCAAGAAGGCTATCGCACGGGAAGCTACTTCAGAAGGCTGGTGCAACGGGAGTTGGTGCATCTACTTCAAGGGAAGGCTGCTTCGAGTTGGGCGATTACTTCTAGGTGAAGGCTGCTTGAAGGGTTTAGGGAAAAGAAATGTATTTTATGTAAAGTCCTTGCGAGGTAATAAAATAATTTCTTTTCAAATCCCGGTTGGGTAAGCAACCGGGTAGTGGACTGACTACCTTAGTATTTGCTAAGGCTAGGAACCACTCTAAACCCTTGTGTCTCTTTGTCCAATCTTTCTTTGTGGTTGCTTGAGTTTAAATTATTTTAAAATCTCTATAAAACTCTATTCACCCCCCCTCTAGAGGTTTTCACTTTCCTACCGGCTTCTGATGCTCAGTCTTAACCTGCTGGCATACCGCACACCTAGCCACAAACTCGGCTACATCCCTCTTCAAGCCATGCCACCAATATAGGTCTTTCAGATTATGATACATCTTGGTGACACCTGGATGCATAGCATACATCGACGTGTGCGCTTCCTCGAGTACTAGCTTTCTCATATTATCAACATCAGGGACCACCATCCTACTATGATAACAAACTAGTCCATCCTCAGACTCATGGACCCCATCACGCTTCTTGCTGCCAAACTCTGATCTGATCAACTGAATTGAAGCATCTGTCTGATGTGAATCTTTAATTTGCTACCTCAATGTAGGATTTACTTGCATATGTGCCCACAATCCTACCAACAAAGAGACTTCCAACTGTACATTCATCTGCAGCAAAGAGACGAACATATCCCGCCTATGGAATACCAAGGAACTGAATTGTGCCTTCTTCATAGGAAGAGAAGAAAACTTTCTACTAAGCGCATCAGCTACCTCATTTACCTTACCAGGATGATACTCAATGGTGCAATTGTAATCATTGATCAACTCCATCCAGCGATGCTGTCGCATGTTCAGCTCACTCTGTGAGAAGATGTACTTCAAGTTCTTATGATCTGTAAAGATCTTACACACTACCCCATAAAGATAATGTCTCCAAATCTTTAACACATGGACCACCGCTGCCAGCTCCAAATCATGTGTTGGATAATTCTCCTCATGTTTCTTAAGCTGTCGCGAAGCGAAAGAAATCACATGATCTTCCTACATCAGCACACATCCTAGGCCTTTCTTGGAAGCATCGCAGAAAACAACATATCCTTTCCCAGGCTTTGGCAACAGTAACACTGGAGCACTAGTCAGCTTCTCCTTCAAACTTTGGAAAGCTTGCTGACAATGATCATCCCAAACAAAAGGTACATCCTTCCTGGTCAATTTTGTCAGCAGCAACACGATCACACTGAAGTTTCTTATAAACCTCTGGTAGTATCCTGCTAAACCCAGAAAACTACAGACTTCTGTCAGTGTCTTCGGTTGCTCCCAATCTACAACTAACTCCACCTTCTTAGGGTCCACTCTGACTCCTTCTACAGATATCACATGACCCAAGAAGGTCACTTCTTTCAACCAGAACTCACACTTACTAAACTTGGCATACAACTGGTGTTGGCGAAGAAGAGTCAACGCTTGGCAAAGATGATATTCATGCTCTCTGCTGTCTCGACTGTAGATCAAGATGTCATCTTTAAAAACCACAACAAATTGGTCTAGAAATGGATGGAACACCTAGTTCATCATGTCCATAAAAGCAACAGGCGCATTGGTTAGCCCAAACAGTATAACCACAAACTCAAAGTGAGCATACCTCATCCTAAAAGCTGACTTGGGTATGTCCTCATCCTTAATCCTCAACTGATGATATCCAGACCATAGATCGATCTTTGAGAACATTATAGCACCAAACAACTAATCAAACATATCATCTATCCTCAACAAAGGGTACTTGTTTTTTATCGTAACTTTGTTCAATTGCTGGTAATCTATGCACAGGCGCATCAACCCATCCTTCTTCTTTATGAACAGGACTGGAGCACCCCACGGCGATGTGCTTGGTCTGATAAAACCTTTATCCAACAACTCATGTAACTACTTCTTCAGCTCTGCCATCTCAGCGGGAGCCATCCTATACGGTGTCTAAGCAACTGGTTGTGTCCTTGGCACTAGATTGATCTCAAAGTTAATCTCTCAAGGTGGGGGAACACCAGGAAACTCATCGGGAAACACATCCGCGAACTCTCTGACAATAGGCATATCCTTAAGGCTAGGACCCTTCACCTTGGTATCCACAACATGAGCTAAGAACGCCTTACATCCTTGCTGCAGCAACTTCTCTACCACCATTGTTGATAATAAACACGTCGGAAGGATCTTCCTATCTCCTTGGAAGGCCCACTTCTCACCACCGTCAACAAACACTGCTTGCTTCGAACCACAATCCAACACAACCTTATACTTCTCTAGGGTATCCATCCCAAGGATCACATCGAATCCATGCATATCAAGTGGTATAAGATCTACTTGTATCTCATGTCCTAAAAAAAATAGAACACAAGATGGACACACTTCTCGAAGCATCGATAAACCATCAAGAGGGGTTTCTAACAACAAGCTATCTTTCTTACAGCTAATAGGTAAAAGACAACTATCAAGCATACTACGTGCAATAAAAGAGTGCATAGCACCCAGGTCAACCAGAACAGATATAAAGCAAGAAGAAGACAAATTAGAGTGAAATAACTCCATATGACCTGCTACCACTCGTGGGTTGACTATCGCCTTCGGCTGACTCATAGCATAGAATCGAGCTGTCGCTTGCTGTCATCCACGTCCTCTACTTCCTTGAGCAGATGATCCCGCTTGTGATGCTTGACCACGTCCTCACCCTCTGTTGCCACTGGACTACTCTCTATCCGGTCCCTGTTGATTCTGCCTTGGTTGCTGTGTCACTTCGACATCTCTCCTTGGGAAATTTGACTTCAAATGCCCGGTCTGTCCACAGTGATAGCATGACATGTCTTCAAACTGTGGCCTAGATGGCCCTGTCACTGCCACTAAAGCTGTACTATGGGCTCTAGATGGCAAAAATCCACACCCTCTTCCTTTACTCGGAAACCACTGTGACGGTGCACTAGAACTCGACATCACAGATGGTGCCAAAAATCTTGGCTTCTTGAAGCCATCAAACCTCTGCCTCTGGAACTGAGTAGGCTTTTTCTTGGTAATGGACTCTCTCTTCTCCTCGACTGACCATTCTATCCTTTAGACAGACTCCACAAACATGGTGAACCGCTCCCGGTTCTCCAAAGCAGTAGCAGGTGTTGTCAACTCAGCACTCAAACCCTTCTCAAACCGTCTGATTCTTTCATCATATGTCATCACTATGTGAGGAAAAAACCTCAACATGTCCATAAACTTAGCTTTATACTCGGTGATGCTCATCGATCCTTGGCGTAGATGCACAAACCGGTTGATCTTCTCATCTAGATAGGTCTTCAGGAAGTATCGACTCACGAACTCCCGTCAGAAGATGTCCCAACAGATCACCTCACTAGGCCACTTCTCTTCCTCGATGGCCCACAAGTGGCCAACGCTACCCTTTAGAAGGTAGACAACATGCTTAGCTTTGTCTACTTCGGGGATGTCGAGGATCCGAAAGGTCTTCTCAAGACTTGTCAGCCACAGATTTGCATCCGCTGGATCAGTCATTCTAGCATAATCCGAAGCTCCGACTCAAAGCCGCTCGAAGGTCTTCCCAATACCCGATGATTCACCATGGGGAGCCTGTGCTCTTGGCAGTGGCACTGGCAATCTTTCCACCATGAGATTCATCGTAGCCATTAACTGCCCCATAAGATGTTGATAGGCAGGGTTTTTGAGAATGGCTGGGTCAAGTTGGGGGACCTCAGACACCCGATCTTCATGTGCCTACACTTGTATTCCATCAACAGATGCAACATCACTGCTCTCGGCAGCATGTTCTTCATGGTTTTGAGACATCTTTAAACTTCATCTTCCACTGAGGGTAGAAGGTTATTGGAAGAAAATCTGGAATACTCATAAGAATAGACACAAACCTAGTCCTAGATCCCTGTAGACTCAGCGAACCTAGGGCTCTGATACCAAACTTATTGTGACATACCTCTATCACACAGACAACGAGACGTCATGCAAAAATGCATGGAACCACCATGAAACCACATATTACTGAAAACACGTGTTAATAAAAACTGATTGCGGAAAGTAGATAAAAGAAAACGATTACATCCATATCCTCATCCTGTAAGGAAACATATTATATAAATATGCACAAGCATGGATATATATCCACAGCTTATATGGACCAGCTGTCCTATCAGCACAAGAGTTCATCACCTGTTTATACATAAATAATAGGCCACATTAGGCCGACAATAGAAAATACAAGGCTACAATAGCTATTCATCATGAAACATCATCAAAACACCTCTGAGGAACTGAGAGTATAGGGATGACTCTAGGACTCTACTACTAAATAATCAAAACAATAGCATATCCATGTCTTGCCTCCTACTGCTCTTCTTGCTGCTCGACCACAACCTCACGACCACCATCACGTCTAGCACGATCACCTAAAAAGGTTGTAAACCTGTGGGGTGAGACACATTGTCCCAGTGAGAAACATAACTCCCCGTAGAAACTATAAAACTTCAGATAAAGAAAGTAACCGATGTAAGCATCATATTGAACAAAGATTAACCTTATTAGTAACTTACCAAGAGGCATATAACCAGATATTTCTTTATGGAAAATGATTGACAAGATGAGATTTATAAGAACTTATAACAAGATATGAGGATCGTACAAAAGATATAACTAGAAAAACTATACAAGCAAGGCCTCAACCAATGTTTTGTGTTTTGTCTTAAGCAATATATACTATACACATGGATTACGATTTATTATGCCCTGAGGAAGTGAGCCATACCGCTCAAATCTAACCTTCGGCTGCAAAGCCCAAAACAAGTGCCATACAAGGTCAATGGAAGAATTGGACCCCACGACCTCACCTTTTCATGGTTAGTGCATGATAATTAAAGCAGGACCACAATCCCTTGCTTGAGTGGCCTCAGCCACAAGGTTAGCTCACATAGTCTACCCTTTTATCTAGCCTGCCTTGGTACAGGTCTCGGTGCTAGTATACCTTGAGCCACGGGCCTAATCACTATGCTCTTGAGCCATGAATGCATTCATGCTCGATCACACTGAGCCATGGGCCTGTTCACCATGCTCCAACTATCCTGAGCCTGCAACCGTAGTTGCACTCAAATCCTCCTATTTTCGGATAGGAGAAACCCCACATATTCAAGAAATATGCTCTCCAGGTAATCCCGCAGGATAAACCTATTTCACCATCACCACCTACTGACGATGATGGATCTATGGCCAGGGAAAACTACATGATATGTTCCACTGTAATTAATTAGTATATTTTAGGTAGATTGTTGAGGCAACAAAGTTGTAAAACATAGACTACATCGAGTTACATTATTACTGTCATTACCATGGGATCTCAATCCCTCATTACAGAATGCCACTGCCTCTCAAGGCATACTTCACCATCATGGGATATCAATCCCTTATCTCAACATCAGAGGATAACACCTCAACTAGGCACTCAACCTTTATCAGGTCAACAGACCTTTCTCATCATACTGGTGATACATGTTATCTTATCAACAAAGATTATCATCATTGAGTGTTATATAGAACACATACACCTCATAGCTCTTACCTGGCTATGGATTCACTTGATTCACCTGCATGGTTAGTATGCATATCAAGAGAGATAACTGAATCGCCAAACATAGATCTTTATGATTATCATGCTATTAGGGTTGAAGGTACATGATTGGAACAACATCCATGATCATAGTTACATGAAGCACAAGCTGTATCTATAGACAAATTACATTATTGTTATCAAACCATGAGCATCCACTATGCCTTTATCTTATGAACATAAACATGTATCTTATCATCTTTCTTAGCACCAACTTTAGGTACCAAACATATCACTGGTCACAACCTATCATTCATAACTCATCATCCACAAAGGTGCAGAAACAAGATAACAAAACTCACCAACCTAAGCTTCCGATCTAGGCATAACCCTCACCAAAGGTAACGCCTACCCTCACCAAAGGTGTGGCGGGTAGCACCATTCCTCACCCAAGGAGGTATCGGGCATGGTCATATCCCTCACCAAAGCTCTATCGGCTAGGGCATCAAAACCCTAAGGCACTAAACCACCCATATTGGTCACCAACATAACATGCGCCCATGAACAAGGGATATCGTGCAACCAGGGGCCAAGAGCTATGTCGTGCACCCATGGTTATCGGACAACATATGGATGTCACATATCAGCCATCACGCCTATCACCCATAATGGGTTAGGGTTTTATGTCGGGAAACCAACAAGGTCATGTCATCCACAACTATATTGTCTTAGGATATGACGCCCAAGGTCACCACTGTATCACCCAACAAGCACACAACTAACAAACGACACCATGGTGCCCAAGGTAACCTATCATCCCACAAGGTAGGCACCACATATCGGTCAACACTAGGGCACCTAACTAGGGTTCCACCACCCAAGCACCATATCGGGCAACACCAAAACCAACCTGTATCGCCCAAGGTACAAAACAGAGATGCCTACCAAGCATCATGTCGGCCAAAGGCATAACACCCACAAGTACCAACTAAGGTAATAGTTCATATCGGGCAAAAGGGACAAAGCACACTTCTTAGCATATCGCCCAAGACTCAACCCTAGGAGAGGGGTATCGGGCAACTCATCACAAAAGTGTATCATGCAAGGCTTAAAGCCATATCGTGTTGGTCATATTCAACCTCAAGATTTCCACCAAGAAGCCCTAAAAGCTCAAGAGAGTTGGCTCACCTCTCAAGACAATTAAGTGAGAGAGGGGTATTGCACAACCTCCATCACCTATCGGGAAACAAGGAGGTCCATCTCCTCATATCAGCCAACTAACCCAAGCTCATCTTCCTAATGCATTAGGAGACCCTAAGCTCACCTATCAACAACTAAGAGAGAGGGGTTTTGCCCCAGGAACTCCACCTCCATGGTTTGGCCAACCCAAGGAAAACCAAGATACAAAATCTTGGGTTTATCTAGAGCAACCTCATAACCATTATAGAAAGAAACAAAGCTAGAAGAAGACATGTCCGATCAAGATATATAGCATGCAACATGTAAAAGAAGTAGTATATCTAGGGTTAGGAGTTATGTAACCCGCCTCAAGCAAGCTCCAAAGCTCCAAGCACCCAGCTTTAAGCTCCAAGCACCACCAAAGAAGCAAGGCACCTTCTAGGGTTCGACCACCACTAGAGGAAGAAGAAGAAGACTAGAGCTTGTCGCCCACCAAGCTCCACCAAGGGGGATGCATCAGCCACCAAGAAAGAAGGAAAGCAGCTAAAGGATCTAAAGAGCTTAGCTACTAAGGAGAGGGTCGTATATATACCATGGGGTGAAGAGGGAGAGCAAGGAAAGGTGGCACCCACCCCCAGCACACTTGTCCAAGGAGTGTGCCACATGCAAGCACCCCAAAAACCCACACCCATGTGTTGCCACTCTCTTAGCAAAGAAGCTGCCACTTTTCTGAAGATGGTGACACAAACGAAGCTAGAAGGGAGATGTGTTTCGCCCAAGAGGCAACCCATTCACCCTTGACCGATACAACCTCCTTGTCCGGCACACCCACCAAGCCTTGGCCGATACACCTTGGTCTTGCCGGATACAAGGCCCCAAAAAGGCAAAACAAGGCAAAAATAAAGCCCAACAAGGCTCAACAAGGCCCAAAGCTACTCAGGCAATGAGCCCAACCCATCCTCTCAACACAGCACAAACAAACCCTAATCATAACCTCAGGTGATTAGCAAGAATCTAAACACAAGGTTTAGGCAAAGCAAACAGGGTAAGCCCAAAATGAAGGTCATGGTCCTTACACATACTCTTGTTGTAAGTTTCATGAAAAGAATGTCTATATGAGAATCAGTGTAATCATATCCTATTTTAAGTTATTTTTATTATAGCAATGAATGATATGTCCTATTTGTGACAAATTCTCAATGCAATCATGATGGTACATGCTTCCGTGATGTTTCATATGGGTTGCACTTAGGATTCTCTATATATACAAGAGTGGGTGGGAGGACTAACAAGGTACCACTTAACCCTAAGGAAAGGGTCATAATGCCACTTAACACTAAGGGAAAGGCAAGGATTGAAACTTGATTGTAACATCCCTGACCTAGGTTATGCTTAAACCTTAGATGTTTTATTTAATAAAGATAATTATATGCTTGCTCTTATCTCTTGAAAAGTAATTAAGGCTTAAGAGGAACTTGTGATTCAATTTTAGTCCTTTCTGAATAATGTTGAAACAATGTTTTGCCTGTTTTGGACTAAAGTGCAAATTACCCAAGTTGAGGGGTTAACTTGCAAATGTTACATGGTAAAATGTTTCTCAAGTGTTGAAGTATAATAAGAATGAAAATGATGCAGAGGTATGGCTGCCACAAGCCTGAGTACCAAGAAAGAGCTTGTTGAGCAATGTTTGTGCATTAAAACCTAGTTTTGGTGTAATATGCAATTTACCCAAAACCTAGGGTTCAATATGCAAAATACCACTTTTAGAGAGTCCCTAATATTTCTTGGTATCAATTAGAGACAAGAAAATTAGAGGGGCGTCTCATTTGAATCACTTTGTAGGAGAGAGAATCTTGATATTAAAATAATCAAGATTTAAGCATAATTGAAACCCTAATTCAATTTAAATGCAAAAATAAATATATTAATGGAAGTGCCCTTCAACCAAAAATGAGATGGTTGAATTTGCATAAGTTTGAACATACTTGTGCCTTGCAAAGGCCACGAAATATCTAAAGTGAGTGGAGAGCCCACTCACATTAGTTAACTAAAAAGTAATATCCACTCAATTTTGGATATTATTATATTGATTAAGGTGCTTAATTTGTTTTCTTTTAATTCATGGACAATGAAGAGGAATTACAAGGTGGGGGATATGGCTTTGTATGCAAGGGATTGAGGGGAGTATGTCGCACCAATTTTGGGAATTAAAGGATTTTATTATCACTTTCTCTCTCATTGGAATTCCCTTATATACATCCCATTTTCAACCCACATGAAAGGCTTTTTCGATCCCTTTTTATTTCCTTGCTTTGGACGTGCACAAAGGATCTTAGGAGAAATAGGAGGACGTCCCCCAACCTGTAGGTAATCTCCATAGTCATTTTCAACCTTGATTTCAGGGTGGAAATCGAAATTCAATGCTTAATTTCTTCTTTTCTTCATTCAATCTTCAACCTTAGCCATTCATTTCACTAAAAGACTTGAGAATGGGACTTGGATAGTTGAGAGAGCTTCATTCACCATTGAGAACGTGAAGCTTGGATTCAATTTTGAAGGTGGGTTATATAACTTGAACCCTTAAATGTCATTATTGCTTGCAATTTATTCATTATGCGTTGAACCTTTCTTCTTTCTCGATTTCCTTTTGATTAGTTGCTGAAATCATCATAAGAATCACAACTAATTTCAAAGGTTTGAAGCTTGAAGATGATGTCATCTTAAGCACACACCGCAACAAAGGAATGGGAAAATGGTTTTCAAAACCGTTTGTGTTGATTCGGTTTCAAAACTGATTGAGCTAATTCGATTTCAAGACCGAATGGGTAGTTGAACCCAAGACCGAATGGGTAATTTACTTCAAACCGAATGGGTAATTAAGTTCAAGACCGAATGGGTAATTAACTACAAGATCGAATGGGTAATTGAGTTCAAATTGAATGGGTAATGGATCTCAAGATCGAATGGGTAAATTGAACCTCAAGACCGTTTGGAGTTCAAGGGCTGTGATGGATGGTTGGAGATCCAAAGACTATAATTTGATGTACTCTCAATGGTTCAATTAATGATTGATTCAATAAAGCAAACCCTAAAATCAATTGATTGGTTGGAGGAAACCCTAGTTGATCCAATCCGTTTCAAGAAGTTTGGGATCAAACGGTCCTCAGACCGTTTGGAGGGCAAACGGTCTCAAACTGTTTGATGTTCAATAGGTTTCAAGGATAAGTTGCTAATTCAGTTTCAAAACCATTTTGGATTAATTATATTTTATTCAAACGGTCTCAAACCATTTAGGGACTTTGAGATCAAGACCATTTGATGGCTTAACGGTCTTAAGACCGATTGAAGGTGTGGTTCAAGACCGTTTGAAGGTCAAAGATTTTTAAGACCGATTGAAGGACAAAATACTTCAAGACCGTTTAAAGGTCTAATACCCCAAGGCCGTTTGAAGGTTTAATTGATTCAAATCTTGTAAGTACAATCAACCCCATGATTGTTGATGATGTTTATCTAAGGTAATTCACAATGGTTGTACCTTCAAGGTACTTAAGTAATTAGTACCTTTTGAGTGGTTAATCTTTGATGCTTATGAAATAAATGCCTCAATACTCTATGCTAACCCTAAATGTATGCACTTGAATGAAGGGTTAACCTAATCTAATCAAGTTTGGAGTAATTAATATCCTAGAGAGTATGAGAGAGAGAGGGGGTCCATACATGTATAATGATCATGTAATGGTTAAACCTCAACACTCTCAACATGAATAAAATTTGCAATTAGGGTATGATTCTTGATAAAGAGATCATGAAACCCTAATTGAGAAGGTTGAGGAATCCGAACCCTAATCTAGGGTAATGATGTAACCCTAATCTAGGGTAATGATGTAACCCTAATCCAGGGTGAAGCTATGTAATTCTATATGAAACCCTATTTCTGGGTAAAGTTACATAAAACACTAATTTGGGGAAAGTTATAAATGAACCTTAATTCAGGTCAATGATGTCATGTAAAACTCTAATTAAGGGTGATGTCATGTGAAACCCTAATTAAGGGTGATGTCATGTGAAACCCTAATTAAGGGTGATGTCCTATGAAACCCTAATTAAGGGTGATGTCATGTGAAATCCTAATCAAGATTGATGTCATGTGAAACCCTAATTAAGGGTGATGACATTTGAAACCCTAATCAAGGGTGATGCCATGTGAAACCTTAATGCAAAGAGGAAATGTGAAACCCTAATCAAGGGTGATGCCATGTGAAACCTTAATGTAGAGAGGAAATGTGAAACCCTAATTAAGGGTGATGACATGTGAAACCCTAATTAAGGGTGATGCCATGTGAAACCTCAATGCAGAGAGGAAATGTGAAACCCTAATCAAGGGTGATGTCAAGTGAAACCCTAATTCAGAGATGTGATATGAAACTCAATCCAGGGTGATTCTATGTAATGCTATATGAAATCCTACCCTAATATAGGGTGAAGGTATGTGAAATCCTAGTTTTGGATTATATTGCATGAAACCCTAATGTTGGATAATATGATGATAAACCATAACCCTAATTTTGGGTAATGGGATGAGTATCCCTAATTGACATGAATTTGGGGAACCCTCACCCTAATGGGTGAATAGTGATGCTGCCAATACACTACATAGTGTTGATATGTAATTGATATAGCTGTCATCATGTGTACTAATCATGCAGGTATCATGAGATGTTGAACATAGCCAGGTATGAGCAATGATGATTTATTATTAAGATTTGTTTTATGGGACTTGTGAGAAATAATATGCTATGTTGCCTAATAAGGGGTAACAATAGATTAATGGGCTTTGAGAGCCAAGTGAGATGCCTGTATTGCAAGTATCATGTTTACCTTGGTTAGATGACTTGAACGTATTAGTTACTTGATGAGTGGTAACAAGTGTTCTTTGATAATTTGAGGGTTTGAATTCCTATATTCCATAAACATGATGATGAGATATTAAGGGATGAGAATATCTATGATGTGATAAGGGATTGAGATCCCAATGATTTTATTAAGCTTCAAAAAGTATTTGATAGAAGTATTACATATTCTGAGCAGCAATTATTATAATGATATATGTTTGAAAACTTGTCTGATGCTAAAGGAATATTGTAATGCACTTAATTAACCAAGTGAAATCTTATCATGTAGAGCCCTGGCCATAGATCCATCATCGTCAGTAGTTGGTGATGGTGAAATAGGTTTTCCTACGGGAACTCTTGGAGGGCATACTATAGAGTATTTGGGGGTTATGGGTGTGAATATCCTTATGCCCTAATGGAGGAATTGATGTGAGATAAACATTTAAATCTCTCAATCCTTCATTATATATGCCGGGATGGATGTATCACTAATATCCCGAATGTCAGGATGGATGTATCACTAATCTCCTGATGATGTTAATACCTGATCGATGTGAGATAAACATGAAATCTCTCGATTGTGAAGAGAGTACAGCTGCCACTGTAACTCTATAGCAAAGTTGTCAGGATACCCTAGAAAGCTATTTTGTAGAGACATAAGATGTCCTGCATTTTGTCCTCACACTCACTGAGGAAGATGAGGTAATGGGAATCTGACTCTTCCATTGACCTATGTATGGTACCGATTTCGATTTCACAATGGTCGGTTGGTGTATGAGTGGTATACCTCATCTCCTCAGGGCTTAAGTATGACTGTAAAATGTAATCAGTCATGTAGCGTATTTGCTTAAGGTTGAAATCTGAGAATCATTGGTTGATGATATCTTGCTTAGTATATCCTAGTGGATAAATCTTATACATGTTCTTCATATTCCTCATTGGATAAATGACATACTGCTTTATCAAATTATAAGCTGAAATACTTTGAAGAAGAACATTGCTCTAATATGCTTAGATAATTGATTTATCTGTTGTTGAATACTTATGATTCCTCTGCTCAGTTTTATTCCATTAATTTGCAATAATAATATTTTTGGCAGAGAGTTATATCTCTGGCTGGGGCAATTTCAATTGTCTCACCCCCGTGGGATCCAACTTTTTAGGTAGACATCGAGGAAAAGGCAGAAACCCTACTATTGGGGAAGAGTAGCAACATGGACAACAGTGATATTCCAGGTGGAGACACTGGCTGTCATGTTTTGTATAGAGAGTCCTATGTGTCATCTCTATACTATCAGGTCCTCAGAGTTAGTAGTTAGTACTTTTAATGAATCGATCTGAACTTTTGGCTTGATGCCTCGAGGTTTTTATGCGATCTATGTATAGTTTTAACAAGGCAGTCAATGCTTGTAATCCTTGAGAAGAGACGGTATAGAATATGTACTTATGAACTAGGATGTAAATAAAGTACATTGGTTTTTGATAAAAGAGTTTTCCTGTGTTTGGATCTCTTTGCAAATGGTTTTAATTTTCAGTGATTTTTAGTAATTTTTCTGCTTATGTTTAATTCTGTAATTAATTACACTATGACGGTCAGATATGATATCGGGTCATCTTAGTTCAGTTGGTATCAGAGCTCTAGGTTTGCTGAGTCTACAGAGACATAGGATTAAGGTTGTTGAGTCTGTTCTAGTGTCATCCAGTAATCTGATAGTGTCTTCTACTCATATAGGAGGACAAGAATAACTTAAAGATGTCTGGATCACACGAAGAACATGCTACGGAGAGCAGTGTTGCTGCACTGGGAAGAGGTGCAAGGGACCAGAATAGGGATGAACCAGAACCTGAACACCCCCAGCTTAACCAGGCTGTACTGGAAAACCCAGCCTTCCATGATCTGTTTAGGAAGTCCATGGCAACCATGATTCATATGGTAGATAGGATGCCACCACCTGCACCTAGGGCACCATCTCACCATGATGGACAAGGAGCCAACAAGATTTTTGAACCACTTCGCCGAGTTGGAGCCATAGAATATGTTGGTACAGCTGACCCAACAGATGCAGATATGTGGCTGACTGAGTTGGAGAAGGCCTTCAGGATCCTTAATATCCCAGAAGACGAGAAGGTTAGACATGCGGTGTATCTGTTGAAGGGGAGTGCTGGCCACTGGTGGACAATAGAAGAGGGCAAGAAGCCAGGTGTTGAAATCAGATGGGAGGATTTCTGACGAGAATTTGTCAGTAGATATTTCCCCAAGATGTTTCTAGATGAGAAGATCTCTCACTTTGAGAGGTTAAGGCAAGGACCAATGAACATTAGCGAGTATGAAGCCAAGTTCATAGAGCTTTTGCGGTTCTATCTGCATATGACAACTACTGATGAAGAGAGAATTCAACATTTTCAGAAGGGGCTAAACGCCGATTTGACCACTCCTGTGTCTACTTTAGAGAACAGTGTGGCAACACACCCCACTATCACACAAACAGCGAGGTGTTATGCGAAAACGTGCAGAAAACACCCTAACCACAGATTACCAAAAACACGGGTTAATTAAAACCGTTTGCAGAAAGAAGATAAACTGAGAAACTATTACATTTAGGTCCCCATCCTGCAAGAAATAGGTTATATAAACATTTACAAGATCTTAACACATGTCCGCAGCTTAGGAGATCAGTTGTCAAGCCATTACATGAGTTCATCACCTGTTATATATACATAACGACCCACATCCGGCCAGCAGCAGGATATACAAAGCATCAACATCTATACATCGTGAAACAACGTCAAAACACCTCCAAGGACCTGAGAGTACAGGGATGACTCTACGACTCTACTGCAAAATGACCAAAACAACAACATATCCATCTCTTGCCTTCTACTGCTCTTCTTGCTGCTCGGCCACAACTCCGCGACTACCACCACGTCTAGCTCGAACACCTAAAAAGGTTATAAACCAGCGGGGTGAGACACACAGTCCCAGCGAGAAACATAACTCCCAGCCAAAACTATAAAGCCAAAGGAAGATGAAAGAAACAACACCAGATAACGGATAAAAGGTACAACAAGAGCAGTTTATATAACAAGACTATTCTTACCATCAGGCTTACCAGACTGTATGGAAGGCATATCACCAAATATCTCTTTTATGGAGCATGATTAACAAGATAAGATTTATAAGATCTTACCTCATAACACAAGGAACGTATAAGTAACTGCAAGTATAACGAGATTAACTACACAAGAAAGGCCTCAACCAATGTTCTGTGTTTTGTCTTAAGCAGTAAATACTATTCGGCTGAATTACGTATTGTTATGCCCTGAGGAAGTGAGCTGTACCGCTCAAATCCAACCTTTGGTTGCGAAACCCAAGCCGGTGCCATACAAGGTCAATGGAAGAGCCGGACTCCATGACCTCCCACCTCGTGGTCAGTGCACGAGTACAACACAAGGAGGACCGTAGTCTCATGCTTAAGTGGCCTCAGCCACAGGGTCAGGCTACCCTCTGCCTAGCCCACCTCGGTACAAGTATCGGCGCTAGTGCAACTGAGCCACGGGCTTGTTCACCGTGCTCTGAGCCATGAACGCATTCATGCTCCCATATCACACATCCTAAGCCATGGGCCTGTTCACCATGCTCTTATCATATTGAGCTATGGGCTTGAATCCGCACTCTGGAGTCTACAACCGAAGTTTCACTCATACCTCCTCACTTTAGGCTAGGAGCAACCTCGCATATTCAACAATATGCGCTCCGGGTTAACCCACAGGAGAACCCGTTTCACCATCACCAGCTCCCGACGATGATGGATCTATGGCCAGGGCAAACTACATGATATGTTCCACTATGGTTAGTTAGTATATTTTAAGTGGATTGCAAGATTCAACCAAGTTGTATAATATGCAAATAAGAACAAGAATAAACAACATGAAACTCAATATCATGCTTTTACTATTATCAACATCATCCTGATCCATCACCAGGATCCAACCTTACATGTTACCACTTGGCCTCTTGCCAATCATCCAGATCCATCACAAGGATCATCACATTGCCTTGAGATCTCAATCCCTCATCACATAGTACCACTATCTCTCAAGGCTTGCATCATCACCATGGGATAGCAATCCCAAGTCATCATCAGAGGATAACACCTCATCTAGGCACTTTTAGCCATCCCAGGTCCTCAGACCAAAACACATCAAGCATATTATCTCATCATCAAGAGTAACCATCAAGGCAGTGTTACTCAAACATATATATACCTCATAGCCCTTATCCCTGGCTATGCAACGGTATGAGTCACCTGCATGGTTAATATACACACTTATCATGAATTAATAGAAGATTCGTATTATCAACATAGGGCAACATTGATGATTATATATGTTTTCATTCATGCCTCAACCTGTGACCATAGACATAGGTCATATCATTAAGCAAAGCATCTTATATGCTTACCATTTCCTTAGCATTATACAAATGATTCAAGATGATCATAACACAAGTATTATCATGGCAAGATACATAAATATAATCTACTATCACGATTACCATCAAGCATGTCAAGGGTTGCTATAAAAAACCAACGTGATTCATGAACAAGAGCTAGCGTATAGGTTTTCCATAAGAGACAAGACCCTCACTAGAAGCGCCCACTATCCTCACCAAAGGTGTGACGGGTAGGGCACCCTCACTAGAGATGGTATCGGGTAGATCACTCCCCATATGTCGGCAAACACTACAACCACCTAACGGCCAAGCAACCGCTCTACATATCGGCCAAGCACTCAGCAGGGTATCGGGCTACTACATGTATCGGTCAACAAGGAACCAAACCATCTCGAGCACTCATGTGTATTGTGCAACGCGTGCCGTGAACCTCTGTGCCGTGCAATGTTGTGTCGTACACCACATGCATATCGGGTGTAACATCCCTGACCTGGGTTATAAACTAACCCTAGGTGTTTTTCCTAAATATGTAATTAAATCCTGGTGATTATCTTTTGGCATGTAACTAAGTTCCTAAAGGAACATATACTTTCAATTTTGTCCTTTTTAAACAAAGTTGTAGTATTGTTTGGTAATACAGGGACCTTTGTGCAAATTACCCAGTCAAGGGGTTAACTTGCAAAATTACACAGGTTGAGATGTTCCTCTGATGATGAGTCATCATATGAGTGAATATGATGAGGTAAGGTGGATTTCCCAAGCTTGAGCACCAAGATGCAGCTTGTGGAATGATCCTTGTGCTTAAAAACCTTATTTTGGTGTAAAGTGCAATTTACCCAAAATGTGGGGTGCAACTTGTGATATACACCATCTAGAACATCTTTTATGACTCTTGGCATCATTTAAAGTTATAATGATGAAGAGGTCACTTCAATTGAATAAATTAAATAAGAATGATAACCCTTATAAATTAAATAATCAAGTTATAAGCCTAATAACCCTCCTATATGTGCAACTTAGTAAGAAGTTGACCTCTTCACCTTTGGACCTTGGGTTTAAGATGAGTTTTTCTTAAGTATTAAAGGAAGAAATGTGGCTTATAATAAGGAGAAGGGACGTGCCTAAAAGAAAGGAGGGACCTAATTAAGAAAAGGAGAAACTAGTTGTCCTTATGTTGGAAATGACCCCAAGATATATATACACCCTTCCTTTGTTTGTAAAGGAACGTTTCCTTCACTTCCTTTCTTATTTCCTTGCTTAGACCGACTTAGGACAGAGCTCTGGAGAAGAGGAGAACGGCCAAGCAGTTCTAGGTAATCTTTGATCATCATCTTGCTCAAATTCATGGAGGAAATCATGTTACAAGGTTGGTTTGCTAGTTTTCTTACTTAGCTTTCTCGTTCTAGCCATCTTTTCCCAACCTTTCCTTGGAGAAACACCCTTGGCCTACCTGTGGAGCTCAAGACACCATTAAAGACTTGAAGCTTGGAAGCTTGGAGCTCAAGGAACGACCTTAAGGCGGGTTTTATAACTCTAAACCTTTTACTTTCTTATGCATATCTTTGTATTTGCAAAAGTAGCTTGTTCTTCTTGTCCCCATCTTTCCTTGCTTTCCTGCAACTAAAAACATGAAGAACATACCTTAATCTGGAGGTAGAAGAAGATGGGCGTGATTACCAAAGTTACTTTATCAAACGGTCCTGTTTCCCCCCCCCCTCTGACCAAACCGTTTGAAGGGCAAACGGGTTCACAAGGTCGGTTGGAGAAAATGGGTTCAACCCATTTGAGGGCGTTGACCAAGCATTGACCGTTTGGGTCATAATCATGTAGGCTAATGACCCACCAAATTTGAGGGGTTAACTCCAAAGGAATCGTAGGTTGAAGGCCAATCAATTAGGCAATCGAATTGAATTAAGTGCTGATTTTTCCAAACTGATTAACTTGAACTTTTTGGGCAAACAGGTTCAACCCATTTGAGTGAGTTGACCAAGCATTTACCGTTTGAGATTCATGTTCATAATATGATGAATTTCATTTCTACAAAGAATCATAATCTACTTCCTAACCAATTGAGAGTTGAAGGCACTTCAACACCCTAACCCTAATCGGGTTAAAATTGCTGTTTTCAAGTATATATTTTGTTGAGTTTTGGGTTGAAGGACCCAAACGGTCTCAAGACCGTTTGTGGGTTCCTCCAAACGGTCTCAAGACCGTTTGGGCACAACCCAAGACCGTTTGAAGGTCTAAAGTTGAGGTAATTTGATGGGTTGAGGGTCCAATTGTAATAAGTTGATGAATTGATAAAAAAGCTGATTTTAGACCTAATTCAAGTTCAACCCTAATCGAATCGACTTGGTTTTTGGTCAAACTTTGGGCAAACGGTCTCAAGATCGTTTGGAGGTCATCCAAATGATCTCAAGACCGTTTGGGACAAGTTTGGGCCCAATGGGAGTTCAATTGATAGGTTCAACCTTGATTTGATTCACATTGTTGAAAATTGATGATTAGCCGATTGGAAACCTTAATTGAGTTAGACTTAACTCTAATTGGCTTTCAATTGAAGGTCAAATTAGTGTCCAATTGATTAAGGCTCATCCTAATTGACTCAATTTGTAAGTGGTTAACATGGCTTGGGCCAATTGAAGGCTTCAACATAGGATATCCTATTCTATCATAACCTTTATACCACCTTTCATGTCCACACCCGTTTCAATCCAAATGGGTTCACACCCGTTTCAACTCAAACGAGTCCACACCCGTTTCAATCCAAATGGGTTCACACCCATTTCAACTCAAACGAGTCCACACCTGTTTCAATCCAAATGGGTTCACACCCGTTTCAACTCAAACGAGTCCACACCCGTTTCAATCCAAATGGGTTCACACCCGTTTCAACTCAAACGAGTCTACACTCGTTTCAATCCAAATGGGTTCACACCCATTTCAACTCAAACGAGTCCACACCCATTTCAATCCAAATGGGTTCACACCCGTTTCAACTCAAACGAGTCCCCACCCGTTTCAATCCAAATGGGTTCACACCCGTTTCAACTCAAATGGGTTCACACTTGTTTCAATTCAAATGGGTTCACACTCGTTTCAACTTAAATGGGTTCAATTGAGTGATACCTTGTTTTAATCAAACCCTAATCACATGATGGTGATGTGTTGACTTGTGTTAGTCAATGAGGACTTAACCCAACCTAATCTAGAGTGGTGTAATCACCATCTACTAGTTAGAGGAGAGAGAAAATACCAATTATGGTGGAAACTCAAGTAAAATACCTTCAATATACATGAATGTGCATGAATAGGGTATGATCCACTATGTGAAATCATGGAAACCCTAATTATGATAATTGATGAATCTTAATCTTATTTGAGGTCTTTAATGATGATGTTTCTCATACATGGTGATGTTATGAGATCAATTCACCATGAGGTGAATAGTAAACCCTAATTCTAGGGTGATGACATGTATGATGAATAGTAAACCCTAATTCTAGGGTGATGACATGTATTGTGAACAGTAAACCCTAATTGATGAAAATCAGGGAAACCTAGCTCTTGTATGAGTAGGGAGATACAACTTCTTTAAATGAGTTATTTACTGTTATCAGTTGATTTAACCATGCAGGTTCCTATATGAGGATAATCATATCCAGGTATGGATGATGATACTATATTCATTAAAAGCATGTTGTTAGCTTTATGAATAGTGACATATATCATGATGCCTTGTTAATAGCATCTTATGAGATTGATAGGCTGTGAGAGCCGTGAATACCATCAAGGTCATGCTTTAAGAGATGACTTGTGATGAGAGTATTGAGAAATGATAATTGATGAGAGTTAGGCTTGTTACATTTAGTATTCTTCCTTCATAGCTGCTATGCTAATGATTAATGTTTGAGAACTTGTATGATGATAAAAGAATACTAAATTGTACCTAACTAATCAAGTATAATCATACCATGTAGAGCCCTGATCATAGATCCATCATAGTCAAAAGTTATATGATGGTGAAACAGGTTTTCCTAAGGGAACTCCTGGAGCACATACTTTTGAGTATGTGGGGTATATGGATGTGTAAAACCTTACATCCTTGTGTAGGAATTGATGTAGATGTATCTTAATCTATCAATCCTTCACTATGTGTTTATGCCGGGGTGATGTAACACTAATCTCCCAAAGAAGTCTTTTATACCGCATCGATGAGAGATAAACAAGAAATCTTTCGATGGCGAAGAGAGTAAAGAATGCCACTGTGACTCTAATAGCGAAGTACCAGAATACCCTGGTAAGCTATAGAAGTAGAGACACTAGATGTCCTGCATGTTGATCCTCACACTGAATGAGGAAGATGAGGTCATAAGAATCCGACTCTTTTGATGACCTATGTATGATATCGATGCGACTTAATAGTGATCGGTTGGAGTATGAGTGGTATACCTCATCTCCGCAGGGCATAATGATGTTTGTAAAACATAATCAACCGCGTAGCATATCTGCTTAGATTGAACTACGAGATACATTGGTTGAAGATACATTTCTTAGTATACATGTTCTTCATATTCCTTAAATGTTGTTGTTCTAATTGATAACAATCTGCTGTTGATTACCTTAAAGCTTTTATTGCTTATATTGTTCTTGATTTCTATAGTAAAGCTTCTGGCGGAGAGTTATAACTCTCGCTGGGACAATTATTTAAAATTGTCTCACCCCGTAGATTTCAACTTTTTAGGTGGTCGTAGA
This sequence comes from Alisma plantago-aquatica, assembly GCA_963693085.1. NCBI lineage: Eukaryota > Viridiplantae > Streptophyta > Magnoliopsida > Alismatales > Alismataceae > Alisma > Alisma plantago-aquatica. The sequence goes on along the minus strand of OY856411.1, from coordinate 815,959,954 downwards.
GGATGAAGGAACCAGTCTGCAGGTGATCAGTATCAGCAGCAGCAGCACCAGGAGTAGCAGTAAATCTCAGGTGGAGATTCAGACTGCTGAGTTGTGTAGTTAGATAGTCAGTCTTATGTGTTCTATGTACTCTCAGGTCCTTGGGGTCTTTTGGTCTGAGATTTTGGTTTTGAGTTCTTGAGATTTTGTATCATGTTGTATATAATTACTCAAGAAGTAATTATCAGAGATGTAACAGTTTATCTCCTTTTTATGAAAGAAGTTTTTATGAATTCAAGCCCTTACCTTGAAAAGTTATAATTTCCCGTGATTTTTGTCTTCCGCTGTTAATCGATTGCTTCCGCTAAGTTTATATCATGGTTTGGAGATCGAAGCCCACAATTAAGTGGTATCAGAGCTCTAGGTTCGCTGAGTCTACAGAGACATAGGACTTAGGATGTTGAGTCTATCCTTAGTGTTTCTTTCCTATCTAATAGAGTCTTTTGCTCCTCAGGAGAAGAAGATAAGTTAAGGATGTACGGACCACACGAAGAACATGAGGAGTATGAGGCTGAGAGTAGTGTCGCTGCACCCCGAGGAGGTGCAAGAAACCCAGAGATAGAGCAACCTGTACCTGAGCCACCTCAATTTGACCCAGCTGACATGGGTAACCCAGCTATCCAGACTATGTTCGGGCAGTTTATGACTGCCATGACACACATCACCGACATGATGCCCATGCCTGCACCTAGGGCACCTGGCCAGCCTGAAGGACAAGGTATCAGTAAGACGTTCGAGCGACTTTGTCGTGTCGGAGCAACCGAGTACTTTGGAATAGCTGATCCTGCAGATGCCGATCTGTGGTTAACAGAGTTAGAGAAAGCTTTTAAAATCCTTAACATCCCCGAAGGTGAGAAAGTTAGACATGCTGTCTATCTTCTCAAAGGAAGTGCTGGTCACTGGTGGACCATGGAAGAGCAGAAGAGGCCTGGAATAGAGATCTCGTGGGAAGACTTTCGTCGGGAATTTTACCACATATATTTTCCAAAAACCTTCCTCGATGAGAAGATCTCTCAGTTTGAGAGACTGAGACAGGGTATGATGAACATTAGCGAGTATGAGGCTAAGTTCATGGAGTTGTTGCGATTCTGTCCGCACATGGCTGCCATAGAAGAAGAGAGGATTAGAAGGTTCGAGAAGGGTTTAAACGCCGACTTGACTACTCCCGTGTCTGCCCTAGAGAGTCGGGAGAGGTTTGCTACCTTCGTTGAGTCAGTCCGAAGGATAAAGAAATCCGTAGTCGAGAAGAGACAAACCGATAAGAGATATCCGCAGTTCCAGGGTTCTTCATCTAGAGACTATAAGAAGCCTAGATTCTCTGCACCTACACCTCCACCACCCATATCTGGTTTTCAGACACAGTGGTCCCCAAGTAGAGGTAGAGGATGAAGCCTACCACTACAAGAGACTTGCAGTTCAGCATCAATGTCAGTCACAGGACCACCCAGACCACAACAACTGGAAAGAAGCTGCTACAACTGTGGGAAGGTGGGACACTTGATGAAGGACTGTAGGTCTAGGCCTGTCAGTGTGACACAACCTCTGAGGCAGGATCAACAGGGATCACAGAGAAGGCAGTCTCAAGGAGCAGCTAGAGGACGTGGGCAAGCGTCTCAGGCTGGATCATCAGCACCACCTCAACACCAGGCTACAGCGAGGTTCTATGCTATGAACCCACCAGAGGCAGTGGTCAATCGACAAGTAGTGGCAGGTCAGATGGAACTTTTATATTCTGATATGTCTAAATCTTGTGTAGTATTTGTTCTGATAGACCCGGGTGCTACGCACTCTTTCATCACTCGAAGAGTGATTCACAACTGCAATATGACTGTCAGTCATAGGGTAGATAGTTTGTTGTTGGAGACTCCGTTGAGTGGGTCTGCCGTTCTGCAGGAGGTATGTTCTCCCTGCATCCTCTTCTTTTCTGATCATCGCATTCAAGTGGATCTTATACCACTTGATATGCAAGGATTTGATATAATCCTAGGAATGGATACCTTAGAGAGGTATAGAGTTGTCTTGGATTGTGAGTCCAAGTTGGCTGTGTTTGCTGATGAAAGAAACACATGGATCTTTCAAGGAGAAAGAAAGATTCTGCCCACCTGTCTTGTATCATCTATGGTTGCTGATAAGCTGATGAGGCAAGGATGTTATGCATTCTTGGCCCATGTGGTAGATGTTACCAAGGAGAGTCCCAATCCTGCTGAAGTTCCTATAGTCAGGGAATTCGAGGATGTGTTTCCTGAAGAACTTCCTGGTATACCAACACCTCGGGAGATTGATTTTGAAATCAATTTGGTCCCAGATACGAACCCCATAGCCCAGACTCCGTATAGGATGGCGCCTGCCGAGATGGCAGAACTCAAGAAACAACTTCAAGAGTTACTTGAGAAAGGTTTCATCCGACCGAGTACCTCACCTTGGGGTGCTCCGGTTTTGTTTGTTAAAAAGAAAGATGGGTCAATGCGGTTGTGCATTGACTACAAACAACTTAATAAAGTAACAATAAAGAACAAGTACCCTTTGCCGAGGATTGATGATCTTTTTGACCAGTTGTGTGGTGCAACCGTCTTCTCAAAGATAGATTTGAGATCTGGATATCATCAACTCCGCATTAAGGACAGTGACATATCCAAGTCTTCCTTTAGGACAAGATATGGTCACTATGAGTTCACGGTTATGTCGTTCGGACTAACCAATGCACCAGCTGCATTCATGGAACTCATGAATAGAGTCTTTCGACCCTTCCTTGATTAGTGTGTTGTCGTCTTCATAGATGAAATTCTGATTTATAGTAAGGATGCTCAGCAGCATGAGCAACATCTTCGCCAAACTTTGACCTTTCTAAGAGAACATAAGCTATACGCTAAGTTTAGCAAGTGCGAGTTCTGGTTACCTGAAGTGTCTTTTCTTGGACATGTGGTATCTGCCTCGGGTATTCATGTTGACCCTAAAAAGGTAGAATCTGTTCTACAATGGAAACAACCGAAAACACCGACGGAGATTAAAAGTTTCTTGGGGTTAGCTGGTTACTATCGAAGGTTTATTAAGAATTTCAGTTCTATAGCCTTACCTTTGACCAAGTTAACCCGGAAAGATGTTCCTTTTTCTTGGAGTGATAAGTGTCAACAGTCTTTCCAACTGTTGAAGGAGAGGTTGACAAGTGCAACTGTGCTTGTACTACCTGAGCAAGGAAAAGGATATGTAGCCTTCTGTGATGCCTCCAAGAATGGACTTGGATGTGTGTTGATGCAGGATAAATAAGTGATTTCTTTTGCTTCCCGACAGCTTAAGAAGCACGAGGAGAATTATCCGACACACGATCTGGAGTTAGCTGCTGTGGTTCATGCCTTGAAAATCTAGAGGCATTATCTCTACGGAGAAACATTCCAGATATTCACAGACCACAAGAATCTTCAGTATATCTTCTCTCAGCATGAGCTTAACATGAGGCAACGTCGCTGGATGGAGTTAATCAAGGACTACAACTGTACGATTGATTACCATCCGGGCAAGGCCAATGTGGTTGCAGATGCCTTGAATAGGAAATCAGCAACATCAACCATGGATAGAGCACAACTAAGTTCTTTAGTATGCTCTAGGAGAGATATGCTTATCTCTTTAAGGCAAAACAATGTACAGTTCAAGGTGTCATTGTTATCCGGTTTGTTAGCTAAGATGCATATTAAACCTACCCTAAGAGAGCAGATTAAGGAAGCACAACAGGTTGATACTGTAGTTCAGCAGATTAAATCAGAGTATGGTGATGAGAAGCGAGATGGTTTCCATGACTCAGATGATCAAGTGGCATGTTATCATGGGAGGATGATAGTGTCGGATGTGGATAACTTGAGAAAGTTAGTCCTGGAAGAAGCTCATTCTTCGATGTATGCTATGCATCTAGGGAGCACCAAGATGTATCGAAATTTGAAAGATATGTATTGGTGTCCCGGGATGAAGAAGGATGTTGCAGAGTTTGTGATGAGGTGTCCTGTGTGTCAGCAAGTTAAAACTGAACACCAGAAACCTGCAGGGACAATGCAACCTTTACCCATACCACAGTGGAAGTGGGACCATGTGACCATGGACTTTGTTTTTGGCCTACCTAGGACAAGCAAAGGACATGATTCCATCTGGGTAATAGTTGATAGGTTGACAAAGACAACTCATTTCTTACCTATCAAAACAACCTATTCTGCTGAAAAGTTATCACAGTTGTATGTTCAAGAGATAGTGCGTTTGCACGGAGTTCCTGTCACTATAGTTTCTGACAGAGGTCCCCAGTTTACAAGTCATTTTTGGGAGCAGTTGCATAGAGCTCTAGGCACCCAATTAAGGTTTAGTACAACCTTTCATCCACAGACGGATGGACAATCAGAAAGGACTATACAGACATTAGAAGATCTGTTGAGAGCATGTGTTCTCCAGTTCACAGGAAGTTGGGATCTGCACCTAAGCTTGATAGAGTTTGCCTATAACAATAGCTATCAACATAGTATTGATATGGCACCTTATGAAGCCTTGTATGGCAGACGTTGTAGATCACCCTTATGCTGGTATGAGACTGGTGAACATCAATTGTTAGGTCCTGATCTTGTGCAGCAGACTACGGAAAAGATTAAAGTAATACAACAACAGATTAAGACTGCACAAGATAGACAAGAATCTTATGCTGACAAGCGTCGTAGACCGTTGGAGTTCCAGGTTGGAGACAGAATATATCTCAAGGTCTCACCTTGGAAAGGAGTCCTTCGCTTTGGAAGGAAAGGGAAGTTAGCTCCTAGATTTATAGGGCCTTATCCAATCATTGAACGAGTTGGGAAGGTAGCCTATAGACTAGAGTTACCACCAGAATTACAAAAACTACATCCTGTTTTTCACATTTCCATGCTAAGGAAATGTCACCCCGACACCGTGTCAGTTCTACAACCTATGGAAGTAGAATTGAATGAAGATATAACTTATGAGGAAGGACCAATATCAATCCTTGATAACAGAATTAAAAAGCTAAAGAAGAAAGATATAAGCCTTGTGAAAGTCCTCTGGAACCACCGTGGTGTTGAAGAAGCCACTTGGGAACTAGAGGATGAGATGAGAAGGAAATACCCTGCTCTTTTCTCTTAATATGTTTTATCGATTTCGGGGACGAAATCCTTGTAAGGGGTGGATAATTTGTAACATCCCTGACCTTGGTTATAAACTAACCCTAGGTGTTTTGCCAAAATATGTAATTAAATCCTGGTGATTATCTTTTGGCATGTAACTAAGTTCCTAAAGGAACATATACTTTCAATTTTGTCCTTTTTAAACAAAGTTGTAGTATTGTTTGGTAATACAGGGACCTTTGTGCAAATTACCCAGTCAAGGGGTTAACTTGCAAAATTACACAGGTTGAGATGTTCCTCTGATGATGAGTCATCATATGAGTGAATATGATGAGGTAAGGTGGATTTCCCAAGCTTGAGCACCAAGATGCAGCTTGTGGAATGATCCTTGTGCTTAAAAACCTTATTTTGGTGTAAAGTGCAATTTACCCAAAATGTGGGGTGCAACTTGTGATATACACCATCTAGAACATCTTTTATGACTCTTGGCATCATTTAAAGTTATAATGATGAAGAGTTCACTTCAGTTGAATAAATTAAATAAGAATGATAACCCTTATAAATTAAATAATCAAGTTATAAGCCTAATAACCCTCCTATATGTGCAACTTAGTAAGAAGTTGACCTTCTTCACCTTTGGACATTGGGTTTAAGATGAGTTTTGCTTAATTATGAAAGGAAGAAACGTGGCTTATAATAAGGAGAAGGGACGTGCCTAAAAGAAAGGAGGGGACCTAATTAAGTAAAGGAGAAACTAGTTGTCCTTATGTTGGAAATGACCCCAAGATATATATACACCCTTCCTTTGTTTGTAAAGGAACGTTTCCTTCACTTCCTTTCTTATTTCCTTGCTTAGACCGACTTAGGACAGAGCTCTGGAGAAGAGGAGAATGGCCAAGCAGTTCTAGGTAATCTTTGATCATCATCTTGCTCAAATTCATGGAGGAAATCATGTTACAAGGTTGGTTTGCTAATTTTCTTACTTAGCTTTCTCGTTCTAGCCATCTTTTCCCAACCTTTCCTTGGAGAAACACCCTTGGACGACCTGTGGAGCTCAAGACACCATTAAAGACTTGAAGCTTGGAAGCTTGGAGCTCAAGGAACGACCTTAAGGCGGGTTTTATAACTCTAAACCTTTTGCTTTCTTATGCATATCTTTGTATTTGCAAAAGTAGCTTGTTCTTCTTTTCCCCATATTTCCTTGATTTCCTGCAACTAAAACCACGAAGAACATACCTTAATCTGGAGGTAGAAGAAGATGGGCGTGATTACCAAAGTTACTTTATCAAACGGTCCTGTTTTCCCCCCTCTGACCAAACCGTTTGAAGGGCAAACGGGTTCACAAGGTCAGTTGGAGCAAACGGGTTCAACCCGTTTGAGGGCATTGACCAAGCATTGACCGTTTGGGATTCCTATTCATAATCATGTAGGCTAATGACCCACCAAATTTGAGGGGTTAACTCCAAAGGAATCGTAGGTTGAAGGCCAATCAATTAGGCAATTGAATTGAATTAAGTGCTGATTTTTCCAAACTGATTAACTTGAACTTTTTGGGCAAACGGGTTCAACCCGTTTGAGTGAGTTGACCAAGCATTGACCGTTTGAGATTCCTGTTCATAATATGTTGAATTTCATTTCTACAAAGAATCATAATTTAATTCCTAACCAATTGATAGTTGAAGGCACTTCAACACCCTAACCCTAATCGGGTTAAAATTGTTGTTTTCAAGTATAGATTTTGTTGAGTTTTGGGTTGAACGACCCAAACGGTCTCAAGACCGTTTGGGCACAACCCAAGACCGTTTGAAGGTCTAAAGTTGAGGTAATTTGATGGGTTGAGGGTCCAATTGTAATAAGTTGATGAATTGATAAAAATGCTGATTTTAGACCTAATTCAAGTTCAACCCTAATCCAACCGACTTGGTTTTTGGTCAAACTTTGGGCAAACGGTCTCAAGATCGTTTGGAGGTCATCCAAACGATCTCAAGACCGTTTGGGCCAAGTTTGGGCCCAATTGGAGTTCAATTGATAGGTTCAACCTTGATTTGATTCACATTGTTGAAAATTGATGATTAGCCGATTGGAAACCTTAATTGAGTTAGACTTAACTCTAATTGGCTTTCAATTGAAGGTCAAATTGGTGTCCAATTGATTGAGGCTCATTCTAATTGACTCAATTTGTAAGTGGTTAACATGGCTTGGGCCAATTGAAGGCTTCAACATAGGATATCCTATTCTATCATAACCTTTATATCACCTTTCATGTCCACACCCGTTTCAATCCAAATGGGTTCACACCCGTTTCAACTCAAACGAGTCCACACCCGTTTCAATCCAAATGGGTTCACACCCGTTTCAACTCAAACGAGTCCACACCCGTTTCAATCCAAATGGGTTCACACCCGTTTCAACTCAAACGAGTCCACACCCGTTTCAATCCAAATGGGTTCACACCCGTTTCAACTCAAACGAGTCTACACCCATTTCAATCCAAATGGGTTCACACCCGTTTCAACTCAAACGAGTCCACACCCGTTTCAATCCAAATGGGTTCACACCCGTTTCAACTCAAACGAGTCCACACCCGTTTCAATCCAAATGGGTTCACACCCGTTTCAACTCAAATGGGTTCACACTCGTTTCAATTCAAATGGGTTCACACTCGTTTCAACTTAAATGGGTTCAATTGAGTGATACCTTGTTTTAATCAAACCCTAATCACATGATGGTGATGTGTTGACTTGTGTTAGTCAATGAGGACTTAACCCAACCTAATCTAGAGTGGTGTAATCACCATCTACTAGTTAGAGGAGAGAGAAAATACCAATTATGGTGGAAACTCAAGTAAAATACCTTCAATATACATGAATGCGCATGAATAGGGTATGATCCACTATGTGAAATCATGGAAACCCTAATTATGATAATTGATGAATCTTAATCTTATCTGAGGTCTTTAATGATGATGTTTCTCATATATGGTGATGTTATGAGATCAATTCACCATGAGGTGAACAGTAAACCCTAATTCTAGGGTGATGACATGTATGATGAATAGTAAACCCTAATTCTAGGGTGATGACATGTATTGTGAATAGTAAACCCTAATTGATGAAAATTAGGGAAACCTAGCTCTTGTATTAGTAGGGAGATACAACTTCTTTAAATGAGTTATTTACTGTTATTAGTTGATTTAAACATGCAGGTTCCTATATGAGGATATTCATATCCAGGTATGGATGATGATACTATATTCATTAAAAGCATGTTGTTAGCTTTATGAATAGTGACATATATCCTGATGCCTTGTTAATATCATCTTATGAGATTGATAGGCTATGAGAGCCATGAATACCATCAAGGTCATGCTTTAAGAGATGACTTGTGATGAGAGTATTGAGAAATGATAATTGATGAGAGTTAGGCTTGTTACATTTAGTATTCTTCCTTCATAGCTGCTATGCTAATGATTAATATTTGAGAACTTGTATGATGATAAAAGAATACTAAATTGTACCTAACTAATCAAGTATAATCATACAATGTAGAGCCCTGATCATAGATCCATCATAGTCAGAAGTTATATGATGGTGAAACAGGTTTTCCTAAGGGAACTCCTGGAGCACATACTTTTGAGTATGTGGGGTATATGGATGTGTAAAACCTTACATCCTAGTGTAGGAATTGATGTAGATGTATCTTAATCTATAAATCCTTCACTATGTGTTTATGCCGGGGTGATGTAACACTAATCTCCCGAGGAAGTCTTTTATACCGCATCGATGAGAGATAAACAAGAAATCTTTCGATGGCGAAGAGAGTACAGAATGCCACTGCGACTCTAATAGTAAAGTACCAGAATTCCCTGGTAAGCTATAGAAGCAGAGACACTAGATGTCCTACATGTTGATCCTCACACTGACTGAGGAAGATGAGGTCATAATAATCCGGCTCTTTTGATGACCTATGAATGATACCGATGCGACTTAATAGTGATCGGTTGGAGTATGAGTGGTATACCTCATCTCCGCATGGCATAATGATGTTTGTAAAACATAATCAACCGCGTAGCATATCTGCTTAGATTGAACTACGAGATACATTGGTTGAAGATACATTACTTAGTATACATGTTCTTCATATTTCTTAAATGTTGTTGTTCTAATTGATAACAATCTGCTGTTGATTACCTTAAAGCTTTTATTGCTTATATTTTTGTTGATTGCTATAGTAAAGCTTCTGGCGGAGAGTTATAACTCTCGCTGGGACAATTATTTAAAATTGTCTCACCCCGTAGATTTCAACTTTTTAGGTGGTCGTCGAGGACGAAGGAACCAGTCTGCAGGTGATCAGTATCAGCAGCAGCAGCACCAAGAGCAGCAGTAAATCTCAGGTGGAGATTCAGACTGCTAAGTTGTGTAGTTAGATAGTCAGTCTTATGTGTTCTCTGTACTCTCAGGTCCTTGGAGTCTTTTGGTCTGAGATTTTGGTTTTGAGTTCTTGAGATTTTGTATCATGTTGTATATAATTACTCAAGAAGTAATTATCAGAGATGTAACAGTTTATCTCCTTTTTATGAAAGAAGTTTTTATGAATTCAAGACCTTACCTCGAAAAGTTTTAATTTCCCGTGATTTTTGTCTTCCGCTGTTAATCGATTGCTTCCGCTAAGTTTATATTGTGGTTTGGAGGTCGGAGCCCACATCGGGAAACCAAATCATATCGGTCACCAGCATATCTTGCAGCTATGTCCAAGAGACATATCGCGCAATGTGGCATTGTGCACCTCGGGTCGGGAAAACAGGGTATAACGGCCTCAAAGGATGCAACTCAACTCGGCAACAAGGAGCCTATCACTCAGCTAGCCTAGCCTGGTCCTATCGGCCGACACACAGGTTAAAGACTGGTGTGACGCCCGCCAAAACACCACAGAACTAGCTAACAAACTGCACGCCTCAAAGCACAACGGCGCCAAGCCATCACATAGGCTAAGTGTATCAGGCAGGTTACTCATCAAGGTCTGATTCCCGACACACACACAAGGCAGGTACCAGGTGCAATGCCCGACACATCCACAACATATCATCCAAGGCTCTAGGTCAAGATGGGTATCGGGCGACATCACCACTAATACCATATCGGGCAAGGTGCAACCCGACAAGATCACCATCTACCTCGAGCACAAGGGCACCAAAACCCTAATGGATCAAGAAGATGGCTCACCTCTCAACAACCAAGAGAGAGGGGTCTTGCCAAGCTTCTTAACACCAATTCGGGCAACCAAGGACCAACTCTAACCAAGGTTCACAACCACCACATAGCTCACCTTTCAAGTCCTTGGTGAGAGGAGGGTGTTGCTCAAGCCACTAGAATACAAGCTCACCTCTCAACTTAAACGAGAGAGGAGTATTGCCCATATTACTAGAACTCAAGCTCACTCCTCTAGACCTAGGAGAGAAAGGGGTGTTTCTCAACAAGAAACCCTAGAACATGGTTCGGCCAACAAGAAGCAACTAAGCAAGAAACTAGCGAGATACATAACCGAAATGATCATAAGAAACATATAAGAACATAGAAGAAGGTAATGTAGTTAGGGTTAGGAGTTATATAACCGGCTTAAGCAAGCTCCAAGCTCCTAGCTCCAAGCTCCAAGCACCACCAAGGAAGAAGAGCAAGGCACTCTAGGGTTCGGACACCACTAGAGGAAGAAGGAGACTCCTGGCAAGGATCAGCTACCAAGCTTGCAAAAGAAGAGGGTGTCGTGCACCAAGGGAGAGGGATACTAAGGAACTAAAGGGATCCTTAGCAAGAGAAAGGAAGCACATATATAGGAAAGGATGGAGGAGAAACCAAGGTAGAACAAAGCAAGGTGTCGCCCACCTAGGGACACTTGTCCATGAGTAAAGCCACCACTCTAACATGCTCTAAACACATGTCTAAGGCCATTTCCACATGCAAGCATCAAGCACCAAGTGTCCACTAGTGGTGACACAAACGAGGTTATAGAGAGTCAAAGGGGTCCATGGTTGACACACCTCCACACCATGGCCGACACACCCACACCATGGCGGACACACACCCTGGCCGACACACCACAGGCCGACACAAGAACAAGCCGACACACCTAGGCCGGAACAGGGCACACTTTCCCGACACAAGGTCCAAAGAAACAAGGACAAGGCACCACAAGGACCAACAATCTCAACCAAGCCCAAAGGAACTTAAGAAACGAGCCCAACCCTTCCTCTCAACACTAGAGGAAGTAAGGAGATGGAGGAACACCTCTCAAGGTAAAAAACTTTCCCACAAACCCTAGACTTGGGTTATTTGCAAGTAGCACCTCCAACTCTCAACAAAGCACCAACAAATCCTAATCACCACTAAAGGTGATTAGCAAGCAACTAAGCATCAGGGTTAAGCAAAGCAAACATGATAAGCCCTAAACGGAGGCCAGGGTCCTTACAGGATAACCCCCTACAAAGGGATTTCGTCCCCGAAATCTGAAGAGAAAAGCGAGGGATACTTCCTTCTCATCTCTTCCTCAAGCTCCCACGTGGCTTCCTCAACGCCACGATGATGCCAAAGAACCTTCACAAGAACCAGGTCCTTCCTCTTTAGCTTCTTAACTCTTCTATCCAAGATCATCACATGACCTTCCTCGTAGGTCACATCTTCATCAAGCTCAACCTCGACCGGCTGTATGACTGTTCCTGAATCTGGATGACTTTTCTTCAGCATACTGACATGGAACACTGGATGTAACATGTGCAACTCTGGCGACAGCGCCAACTCGTAAGCTACCTTGCCCATATGTGCTATGACCGGGTATGGCCCCATATACCTGGGTGCTAGCTTACCCTTCCGGCCAAACCATAGCACACCTTTCCACGGCGAGACTTTAAGATACACTTTGTCTCCTACCTGGAACTCCAAAGGTCGTCGGTGATTGTCTGCATAGGACTTCTGCCTGTCCTGCATCACTTTCAACTATTGTTGTATCACCTTGATCTTTTCTGTGATCTGCTGTACTAACTCAGGACCGAAAAGCTGATATTCACCAGACTCATACCAACACAAAGGAGATCTACACTTCCTTCCATATAAGGCCTCATAAGGAGCCATGTCAATGCTCCGCTGATAACTATTGTTGTAGGCGAACTCTATTAGACTAAGATGCATGTCCCAACAGCCTAGGAACTGCAAAACACAAGCTCGAAGGAGATCCTCCAAAGTATGAATAGTCCTCTCAGACTATCCACTTGTCTGCGGGTGGAAGGCGGTACTGAACCTCAACTGCGTTCCCAACGCTTTGTGCAACTGTTCCCAGAAATGACTCGTGAACTGAGGACCTCTGTTAGAAACTATCATCGTTGGCACACCGTGCAAATGTACGATCTCATCCACATATACTCGAACGAGCTTCTCGGCCGTATACGTTGTCTTTACAGGTAGGAAATGGGCAGACTTCGACAACCTGTCTACTATCACCCAAATGGAATCATGATTCCTAGTTGTCCTGGGTAGAACAACTACGAAATCCATGGTTATATGATCCCATTTCCACTACGGTATCGGCAGGGGTTGCAATGTACCTGTCGGCTTTTGATGCTCAGCCTTGACTTATTGACAAACCGCGTACCTAGCCACGAACTCGGCTACATCTTTCTTCAAGCCGGGCCACCAATACAAGTCCTTCAGACTATGATACATCTTGGTGACTCCTGGATGCATAGCATACATCGACATGTGCACTTCTTCGAGCACTATCTTCCTCAGATCATCTACATTGGGGACCACCATCCTATCACGATAGCAAACTAGTTTATCCTCATACTCATGGAACCCATCACGCTTTTTGCTGCCGAACTCTGATATGATCAACTATATTGTATCATCTATTTGCTGTGCATCTTTGATCTGTTGTCTCAGCGTAGGCTTGACTTGCATCTGTGATAAAAGTCCAGCTAACAAGGAAACTTCCATCTGCACATTCATCTACCACAAGGAAACAAGCATATCCCGTCTATGGCATACCAGGGAACTCAACTATACCTTCTTTGAAGAAAGAGAAGAAGACTTTCGGCTAAGTGCATCAGCTACCACATTCCCTTTACCAGGATGATACTCGATGGTGCAGTCGTAATCATTGATTAGCTCCATCCATCGGCACTGTCGCATGTTTAGCTCATTCTGCGAAAAGATGTACTTCAGATTCTTATGATTTGTAAAGATCTGACACACTTCCCCGTAAAGACAGTGTCTCCAAATCTTTAACGCATGAACCACTACTGCAAACTCCAAATCATGAGTCGGGTAGTTTTCCTCATGTTTCTTAAGTTGTCGTGAAGCAAAAGAAACCACATGATCCTCCTGCATCAGCACACAACCTAAACCTTTCTTGGAAGCATCGTAGAAAACATCATAGCCCTTCCTAGGCTCTGGCAGCACTAGCACTGGTGCACTAGTCAGCTTTTCCTTCAAACTTTGGAAAGCTTGCTGACAATGATCATCACAGAAAAAAGGTACATCCTTTCTAGTCAGCTTTGTCATCGGCAATGCAATCGTACTGAAGTCCTTGATAAACCTCCGATAGTATCCTGCCAAACCAAGGAAACTACGAACTTCTGTCGGCATCTTCGGCTGTTCCCACTCTGCTACGGACTCCACCTTCTTTGGGTCCACTTTAACTCCTTCTGCAGATATCACATGACCCAAGAAGGTCACTTCTTCCAACCAGAACTCACACTTACTGAAATTGGCATACATCTGATGTTGGCGAACAAGAGTCAACGCTTGTCGAAGATGTCGCTCATGCTCTTTCCGGTCCCGGATATAGATCAAGATGTCATCTATAAATACTACAACAAACTGATCTAGGAAAGCACAGAACACTCGATTCATCAAATCCATGAAAGCAGCAGGTGCATTGGTTAGCCCGAACGGCATAACCACAAACTCGAAGTGACCATACCTTGTCCTAAAAGCTGACTTTGGTATGTCATCCGCTTTAATCCTCAACTGATGATATCCGGACCGTAGATCAATCTTTGAAAACATGGTAGCACCACGCAACTGATCGAACAGATCATCTATCCTCGGTAATGGGTACTTGTTCTTGATCGTGACCTTGTTCAACTGCTGGTAATCTATACATAACAACATCGATCCATCCTTCTTCTTAACGAACAACACTGGAGCACCCCAAGGCGATGTACTCGGTCGGATGAAACCTTTCTCCAACAATTCTTACAACTACTTCTTAAGCTCTGCCATCTCTACTGGAGCCATCCTATACGGTGTTTGTGCAACTGGCTGCATTCCTGGAACCAGATTGATCTCATAATCAATCTCTCGGGGTGGAGGAACACCGTGGAACTCATCAGGAAACACATCCAAAAACTCTCGAACAACTATCACCTCTTCAAGGCTAGGAACTTTCACCTTGGTATCCACGACGTGGGCTAAGAACGCCTTACATCCTTGCCGTAAAAACTTCTCTGCTACCATAGAGGATACTAGACACATCAGAAGAATCTTCCTATCTCCTTGGAAGATCCACTTCTTACCGCCATCATCAAACACAGCTTGCTTGTAACCACAGTCCAAAACAACCTTATACTTCTCTAAGGTATCCATCCCAAGGATAACATCAAACCAATGCATATCAAGTGGTATAAGATCCACTTGTATACTGTGCCCCGAAAAAGATAAGACACACGATCGACACTCCTCTCGAAGCATCGAGGAACCATCAAGAGGGGTCTCTAACAACAAGCTATCTTTCTTACAGATAACAGGTAAACGACAGTTCTCAAGCATATTATAGGCGATAAAAGAGTGTGTAGCACCCGGGTCAACCAGAACAGATATAAAGCAAGAAGAGGACATATCAGAATGAAATAGCTCCATCTGACCTATCACCACTCGTGGGTTGACTATCGCCTCCGGTTGGCTCATAGCATAGAATCGAGCCGTTGCTTGCTGTCCACGTCTTCTGCTTCCTTGAGTAGACGATCCCTCTTGCGACGCTTGATCGCGTCCTCGTCCTATGCTACTACTGGGCTGCTGTTTATCTGACCCTCATTGATTCTGCCTCGGCTGCTGCATCACTTCAACATCTCTACTCGGGCAATTTGACCTCTGATGCCCGATCTGACCACAACGATAGCATGCCCTATCTTCAAATCGTGGTCTAGATGGCCCTGTTACTACAACTGAAGTTGTACTATGTGCCTTAGACGATGATGAAACATATCCTCTTCCCTTACTCGGAGACCATTGTGATGGTACACTAGAACCTCTCATCACAGAAGGTGCTGAAAACCTTGACTTCTTGAAGCCACCAAACCTCCATCCTTGGAACTGAGCAGGCCTCTTCTTAGACATGGATTCTCTTTTCTCCCTAACTGACCGTTCGATCCTCCGAACAGATTCCACAAATGTAGTGAACCGCTCACAGTTCTCCAACGTAGAAGCAGGTGTTGTCAGTTCAACACTCAGACCTTTCTCAAAGCGTCTGATCCGCTCTTCATCTGTTGCTACCATGTGAGGACAAAACCTCAACAGATCCATTACTTGGCCTCATACTCGGTGATGTTCATCGTTCCTTGGTGCAAGCGCTCAAACTGACTGATCTTCTCATCCAGATACGTCTTCGAAAAGTATCTGCTGACGAACTCACACTGGAAAACCTCCCAACCGATTACCTCACTGGGTCGCTTCTCCTCTTCGATGGTCCACCAGTGACCAGCACTACCCTTCAGAAGGTAGACATCGTGCTTTACTTTGTCTTCTTCGGGGATGTCGAGGATCTAGAAAGCCTTCTCAAGACTTGTCAGCCATAGATCTGCATCCGCTGGATCAGCCGTTCCAGCATAGTCTAAAGCTCCGACTCGGCGAAGCCGCTCAAAGGTCTTCCCAATACCCGATGTTTCACTATGGGGAGCATGTGCTCTTCGCGGAGGCACTGGCAATCTTTCTACCATGAGATTCATCATAGCCATCATCTACCCCATAAGCTGTTGATAGGCAGGGTGTTCAAGAATGGCTGGGTCAGGTTGGGGGACCTCAGGCACCCGATCTTCATGTAAATGTCCTATAGCTCCATCAACTGATGCAACATCTCTATTCTCAGCAGCATGTTCTTCAGATTCTTATGATCCGTAAAGATCTGACACACTTCCCCATAAAGATAGTGTCTCCAAATCTTTAACGCATGAACCACTGCCGCCAACTCCAAATCATGAGTCAGATAGTTCTCCTCGTGTTTCTTAAGCTGTCACGAAGCAAAAGAAACTACATGCTCTTCCTGCATCAGCACACAACCTAAACCTTTCCTGGAAGCATCACAGAAAACAACATAGCCCTTCCCCGGCTCTGGCAACACTAACACTGGGGCACTAGTCAGCTTCTCCTTCAAACTCTAGAAAGCTCGCTGACAACGATCATCCCAGACAAAAGGTACATCCTTTCGGGTCAACTTTGTCATTGGTAATGCAATCACACTGAAGTCCTTGATAAACCTCCGGTAATATCCTGCCAAACCTAGAAAACTATGAACTTCTGTCAGCGTCTTCGGCTGTTCCCACTCTGCAACAGACTCCACCTTCTTCAGGTCCACTTTGACTCCTTTTGCAGATATCACATGACCCAAGAAAGTCACTTCTTCTAACCAGAACTCACACTTACTAAACTTGGCATACAACTGGTGTTGGCGAAGAAGAGTCAACACTAGTCGAAGATGTCGTTCATGCTCTTTCCTGTCCTGACTATAGATCAAGATGTCGTCTATAAAAACTACAACAAACTGATCTAAGAATGGATGGAACACTCTGTTCATCAAGTCCATGAAAGCAGCAGATGCATTGGTTAGCCCAACCAGCATAACCACAAACTTGAAGTGACCATACCTCATTCTAAAAGCTGACTTTGGTATGTCATCCGCCTTAATCCTCAACTGATGATTCCCAGACCGTAGATCGATCTTTGAAAACACTGTAGCACCATGCAACTGATCGAACAGATCATCTATTCTCAGTAATGGGTACTTGTTCTTGATCGTGACCTTGTTCAATTGTCGGTAATATATACATAACCGCATCGATCCATCCTTCTTCTTGACGAACAACACTGGAGCACCCCAAGGCGACGTACTCGGTCAGATGAAACCTTTTCCAACAACTCTTGTAACTACTTCTTAAGCTCTGCCATCTCTACTGGAGCCATCCTATATGGTGTTTGTGCAACTGGTTGCGTTCCTGGAACCAGATTGATCTCGAAATCAATCTATCGGGGTGGAGGAACACCGGGGAACTCTTCGGGAAACACATCGGCAAACTCTCGGACAATTGACACCTCCTCGAGGCTAGGACCTTTCGCCTTGGTATCTACAATGATATCCACAACGTGAGCTAAGAATGCCTCACATCCATGTCGTAGCAACTTCTCTGCCAGCATAGCTGATACCAGACATGTCGGAAGAATCTTCCTATCTCCTTAGAAGATCCACTTCCTACCGCCATCATCAAACACAACTTGCTTGGAATCACAGTCCAAAACAACCTTATACTTCTCTAATGTATCCATCCCAAGGATAACATCAAAACCATGCATATCAAGTGGTATAAGATCCACTTGTATGTGATGTCCTGAAAAAGATAAGATACAAGATGGACACTCTTCTCGAAGCATCGAGGAACCATCAAGAGGGGTTTCTAACAACAAGCTATCTTTCTTACAACTAAAAGGTGAACGACAGTTCTCAAGCATACTATAGGCGATAAAAGAGTGTGTAGCACCCGGGTCAACCAGAACAGATATAAAGCAAGAAGAAGACATATCAGAATGAAATAACTTCATCTGACCTATCACCACTCACGGGTTGACTATTGCCTCCGGCTGACTCATAGCATAGAATCGAGCTGTTGCTTGATGTCCACATCCTCTGCTCCCTTGAGCAGATGATCCCGCTTGCGACGCTTGACTGCATCCTCACCCTCTTCTACTATCGGGCTGCTATCTATCTGACCCTAGTTGATTCTGCCTCGGCTGCTGCGTCACTTCAACATCTCTATTTGGGCAATTTAACCTGAAATGCCCGATCTGACCACAAAGATGGCATGACCTATCTTGAAACCATGTCCTAGATGGCCCTATCACTGCGACAAAAGCTGTACTATGTGCCTTTTACGGTGAAGAAACATAACCTCTTCCCTTACTCGGGGACCAATGCGACGGTATACTGGAACCTTTCATCACATAAGGTGCTGAAAACCTAGGCTTCTTGAAGCCACCAAACCTCTATCCTTGGAACTGAGCATGCCTCTTCTTAGACACAGATTCTCTTCTCTCCCTTACCGACCGTTCGATCCTCCAGACAGATTCCACAAATGTAGCAAACCACTCTCGGTTCTCCAACGCAAAAGCAGGTGTTGTCAGCTCAACACTCAGACCTTTCTCAAAGCGTCTGATCCGCTCTTCATCTGTCGCTGCCATGTGACGACAAAACCTCAGCAAGTCCATGAACTTGGCTTCATACTCGGTGATATTCATCGTTGCTTGGTGCAGACGCTCGAACTGACAGATCTTCTCATACAAATATGTCTTTGGAAAGTATCTGCTGATGAACTCGAGCCGGAAAACTTACCAACCGATCACCTCACCAGGTCGCTTCTCCTCCTCGATGGTCCACCAGTGACCAACACTACCTTTCAGAAGGTAGACAGCGTGCTTTACTTTGTCTGCTTCGGGATTATCGAGGATCCAGAAAGCCTTCTCAAGACTTGTCAGCCACAGATATGCATCCGCTGGATCAGCCGTACCAGCATAATTCGAAGCTCCGACTCGGCGAAGCTGCTCAAAGGTCTTCCCAATACCCGATGTTTCACCATGGGGAGCATGTGCTCTCAGCGGAAGCATTGGCAATCTCTCTACCATGAGATTCATCATAGCCATCATCTGCCCCATAAGCTGTTGGTAGGCAGGGTGTTCAAGAATGGCTGGGTCAGGTTGGGGGACCTCATGCACCCGATCTTCATGTTCCTGCCCTATAGCTCCATCAACTGATGCAGCATCGCTGTTCTCAGCAGCATGTTCTTCATGGTTTCCAGACATCTTGGCTTTTCTTCCGCTGAGGGAAGAAAATGATTGTAAGAAAATCTGGAATACTCACAAGAACAGACACAACCTAGTCCTAAATCCCTATAGACTCAGCGAACCTAGAGCTCTGATACCAAAACTTATGGCAACACATCCCACTGTCACACGGACATCGAGGTGTTACACGAAAACGTGCAGAAAACACCCTAACCACAGATTACCAAAAACACATGTTAATTAAAACTGTTTGTAGAAAGAAGATAAACAGAGAAAATATTACATTTAGGTCCCCATCCTGCAAGAAACAATTTATATAAACATTTACAAGATCTTGACATGTGTCCGTAGCTTAGGAGATCAGCTGTCAAGCCATTACATGAGTTCATCACCTGTTATATATACATAACGGCCCACATCTGGCCAGCAGTAGGATATACAAAGCATCAATAGCTATACATCGTGAAACAACATCAAAACACCTCCAAGGAATTGAGAGTACATGGATGACTCTAAGACTCTACTACAAAATGACCAAAACAACAACATATCCATCTCTTGCCTTCTACTGCTCTTCTTGCTGCTCGGCCGCAACTCTGCGACTACCACCACGTCTAGCTCGAACACCTAAAAAGGTTATAAACCAGTGGGGTGAGACACACAGTCCCAGTGAGAAACATAACTCCCCGCCAAAACTATAAAACCAAAGGAAGATGAAAGCAACAACATCAGATAATGGATAAAAGGTACAACAAGAGCAGTTTATATAACAAGACTATTCTAACCATCATGCTTACCAGACTGTACGGAAGGCATATCACCAAATATCTCTTTTATGGAGCATGATTAACAAGATAAGATTTATAAGATCTTACCTCATAACACAAGGAACGTATAAGTAACTGCAAGTATAATGAGATTAACTACAAAATCAAAGCCTCAACCAATGTTCTGTATTTTGTCTTAAGCAGTAAATACTATTCAGCTGAATTATGTATTGTTATGCCCTGAGGAAGTGAGCCGTACCGCTCAAATCCAACCTTCGGTTGCGAAACCCAAGCCGGTGCCATACAAGGTCAATGGAAGAGCCAGACTCCATGACCTCCCACCTCGTGGTCAGTGCACGAGTACAACACAAGGAGGACCGCAGTCTCATGCTTAAGTGGCCTTAGCCACAGGGTCAGGCTACCCTCTGCCTAGCCCGCCTCGGTATAGGTATCGGCGCTACTGCAACTGAGCCACAGGCCTGTTCACCATGCCCTGAGCCATGAACACATTCATCCTCCCATATCACACATCCTGAGCCATGGGCCTGTTCACCATGCTCTTATCATATTGAGCTACGGGCCTGAATCCGCACTCTAGAGTCTACAACCGAAGTTGCACTCATACCTCCTCACTTTAGGCTAGGAGCAACCTCGCATATTCAACAATATGCGCTCCGGGTTAACCCGCAGGAGAACCCGTTTCACCATCACCAGCTCCTGACGATGATGGATCTATGGCCATGGCAAACTACATGATATGTTCCATTGTGGTTAGTTAGTATATTTTAAGGGGATTGCAAGATTCAGCCAAGTTGTATAATATGCAAATAAGAACAAGAATAAACAACATGAAACTCAATATCATGCTTTTACTATTATCAACATCATCCTGTTCCATCACCAGGATCCAACCTTACATGTTACTACTTGGCCTCTTGCCAATCATCCAAATCCATCACAAGGATCATCACATTGCCATGAGATCTCAATCCCTCATCACATAGCACCACTATCTCTCAAGGCTTGCATCATCACCATGGGATAGCAATCCCAAGTCATCATCAGAGGATAACACCTCATCTAGGCACTTTTAACCATCCCAGGTCCTCAGACCAAAACACATCAAGCATATTATCTCATCATCAAGAGTAACCATCAAAGCAGTGTTACTCAAATATATATACCTCATAGCCCTTATCCCTGGCTATGCAACTGTATGAGTCACCTGCATGGTTAGTATACACACTTATCGTGAATTAACAGAAGATTCATATTATCAACATAGGGCAACATTGATGATTATATACGTTTTCATTCATGCCTCAACCTGTGACCATAAACATAGGTCATATCATTAAGCAAAGCATCTTATATGCTTACCATTTCCTTAGCATTATACAGATGATTCAAGATGATCATAACACAGGTATTATCATGGCAATATACATAAATGTAATCTACTATCACGATTACCATCAAGCATGTCAAGGGTTACTATAAAAAACCAACGTGATTCATGAACAAGAGCTAGCGTATAGGTTTTCCAGAAGAGACAAGACCCTCACTAGAAGCGCCTACTATCCTCACCAAAGGTGTGACGGGTAGGGCACCCTCACTAGAGATGGTATCGGGCAGATCACTCCCCATATGTCGCCCAACACTACAACCACCTAACGGCCACACAACCGCTCTACATATCGGCCAAGCACTCAACAGGGTATCGTGGTACTACATGTATTGGTCAACAAGGAACCAAACCATCTCGAGCACTCATGTGTATTGTACAACACATGTTGTGAACCTCTGTGCCGTGCAATGCTGTGTCATGCACCACATGCATATCGGGCAACCAAAGCATATCGGTCACCAACATATCTTGCATCTATGTCCAAGAGACATATCGTGCAATGTGGCGTCGTGCACCTCAGGTCAGGCAACGCAGCATCGTGCAACACAGGGTATAACGGTCTCAAAGGGTGCAACTCAATCAGGCAATAAGGAGCCTGTCGCTCAGCTATCCTAGCTTGGTCCTATTAGCTGACACACATGGTAAAGACTGGTGTGTCGCCCACCACAACACCACAAAACTAGCTAACAAACTCCACGCCTCAAAGCACAACGACACCAACCCATCACATAGGCTAAGTGTATCGGGCAGGTTACTCATCAAGGTGTGATGCCCGACACACACACAAGGTAGGAACCAGGTGCAACGCCTGACACAACCACAACATATCATCCAAGGCTCTAGGTCAAGAGGGGTATCAGACGACATCACCACTAATACCATATCAGGCAAGGTGCAACCCGACATGATCACCAACTACCTCGAGCACAAGGGCACCAATACCATAATGGATCAAGAAGATGGCTCACCTCTCAACAACCAAGAGAGAGGGATCTTGCCAAGCTTCTTAACACCAATTCGGGCAACCAAGGACCAACCCTGACCAAGGTTCACAACCACCACATAGCTCACCTTTCAAGTCCATGGTGAGAAGAGGGTGTTGCTCAAACCACTAGAACACAAGCTCACCTCTCAACTTAAACGAGAGAGGAGTATTTCCCATATTACTAGAACTCCAGCTCACTCCTCTAGACTTAGGAGAGAAAGGGGTGTTGCTCAACAAGAAACCCTACAACATGGTTCGGCCAACAAGAAGCAACTAAGCAAGAAACTAGCGACATACATAATCGAAATGATCATAAGCAACATATAAGAACATAGAATAAGGTAATGTAGTTAGGCTTAGGAGTTATGTAACCCTCCTTAAGCAAGCTCCAAGCTCCAAGTACCACCAAGGAAGAAGAGCAAGGCACTCTAGGGTTCAGCCACCACTAGAGGAAGAAGGAGACTCCTAGGCAAGTATCGTCTACCAAGCTTGCAAAAGAAGAGGGTGTCGTGCACTAAGGGAGAGGGAGACTAAGGAACTAAAGGGATCCTTAGCAAGAGAAAGGAAGCACATATATAGGAAAGGATGGAGGAGAAACCAAGGTAGAACAAAGCAAGGTGTCTCCCACCTAGGGACACTTGTCCATGAGCAAAGCCAGCACTCTAACATGCTCTAAACACATGTCTAAGGCCATTTCCACATGCAAGCATCAAGCACCAAGTGTCCACTAGTGGTGACACAAATGAGGTTAAAGAGAGTCAAAGGGGTCCATGGGCGACACACCTCCACACCATGGCCGACACACCCACACCATGGCCGACACACACCCTGGCCGACACACCACAGGCCGACACAAGCACAGGCCGACACACCTAGGCCGGCACATGGCACTCTTGCCTGACACAAGGTCCAAAGAAACAAGGACAAGGCATCACAAGGCCCAACAAGCTCAATCAAGCCCAAGGGAACTCAAGAAACGAGCTCAACCCTTCCTCTCAACACTAGAGGAAGCAAGGAGAGAGAGGAACACCTCTGAAGGTGACAAACTTTCCCACAAACCCTAGACTTGGGTTATTTGCAAGTAGCACCTCCAGCTCTCAACAAAGCACCAACAAACCCTAATCACCACTAAAGGTGATTAGCAAGAAACTAAGCATCAGGGTTAAGCAAAGCAAATAGGATAAGGCCTAAACGGAGGTCAGGGTCCTTACAAACAGGGAGATGTTCACCACCTTTGTGGAGTCATTAAGAAGGATAGAAAGGTTGGTGATTGCGAAGCGACAGACCAGTGGTAAGAAGGCGTATACTCAGTTCCAAGGACAAGGGTCCAAAAGTTTCAAGAAACCAAGATTTTCTGCACCAATAGCACCACCAAGATTCAATACCCAGACACAATGGATGTCGAGTAGGGGTAGAGGCCATAATTTACCACCAGAAGGAGCCCACAACTCAGCATTAGTGTCAGTAACAAGACCACCCAGGCCACAGTCGGGGAACATAGGCTGTTTTATATGTAGAAAGATGGGGCATTTGATGAAAGATTGTCGAGCTAGAGATGCAAGTGTGACTCAACCTCAGAGGCGGAATTAGCAAGGCTCTCAGAGGCGACAGTTTCCGAGTGGCACTAGAGGATGTGGAAAAGCGTCCCAAGCCGGTTCGTCGACACCCAACAATTGAGCACAGGGTCAACAGCAAGCAACGGCGAGATTATATGTGATGAATCAACCCGAAGTAGTAGTCAACCCTCGAGTTGTGATAGGTCAGATGAAACTATTTCATTCTGATATGTCTTCATCCTGCTTCGTATCTATTTTAATTGATCTGGGTGCTACGCATTCCTTTATCACTCGAAGAGTGATTCATGACTGCAACATGACTGTTAGTCATAGAGCAGATAGTCTGTTATTAGAAACCCCTTTGATGGGATCTGTAGTGTTGCAGGAGATGTGTTCTCCCTGCATTCTTTCCTTTTCTGAACATTGCATTCAGGTGGATCTTATACCACTTGAGATGCACGGGTTCAATATAATCCTTGGGATGGACACCCTAGAAAAATATAAGGTTGTCTTGGATTGTAATTCCAAGCAAGCTGTGTTCACTAATGATGGTGACACATGGATCTTTCAGGGAGATAGAAATATTCTTCCAACTTGTCTTATGTCAGCCATGGTAGTTGAAAAATTGATGAGACAAGGATGCTTTGCATTCTTGGCACATGTGGTAGACATCACTATGAAGAGTTCTAATCCTTCTAAAGTTCCGATAGTTAGGAAATTTAAAGATGTGTTCCCTGATGAACTTCCTGGTTTACCTCCGCCCCAAGAGATTGATTTTGAGATTAATCTAATCCCGGGCACACAACCAATAGCACAAACACCGTATAGAATGGCACTTGCTGAGATGGAAGAGCTCAAGAAATAACTACAGGAGTTGCTTGAGAAAGGTTTTATCCGACCGAGTACTTTACCATGGGGTGCTCCGGTTCTCTTTGTTAAGAAAAAGGACGGATCGATGCTGTTATGCATTGATTATAGACAATTGAATAAAGTAACCATAAAGAGAAAATATCCTCTACCAAGGATCAATAACCTATTTGATCAGTTACGTGGTGTAACTATCTTTTCTAAGATAGATCTGAGGTCGGGATATCATCAGTTGTGTATCAAGGAGAGTGACATACCTAAGTCTACTTTTAGGACAAGGTATGGTCACTATGAGTTCATAGTTATGTCATTTGGACTAACTAATGCACCAGTTGCATTCATGGAACTCATAAATAGAATCTTTTGACCTTTTCTTGATCAATTTATAGTAGTCTTCATAGATGACATCTTGATATACAGTAGAGATGCTCAACAACATGAGAAACACCTCTGTCAGGCTTTAATTTTGTTAAGAGAGCATAAGTTGTATTCTAAGTTTAGCAAATGTGAGTTCTGGTTACCAGAAGTTTCTTTTCTAGGACACGTAATATCTGCCTCAGGTATCCGTGTTGATCCTAAGAAGGTGGAATCTGTCCTACAATGGGAACAACCAAAGACACCGACGGAGATACACAGTTTCCTAGGAGTGGCAGGCTATTATAGGAGGTTCATTAAGAACTTTAGTTCTATAGCTTTACCCTTAACCAAGTTGACCAGGAAGGATGTTGCTTTTGTCTGGAATGACAAGTGTCAACATTCTTTCCAACTGTTGAAAGAAAGGTTAATAAGTGCACCTGTGCTGGTGTTACCTAAACAAGGGAAGGGGTATATAGTTTTATGTGATGCATCTAAGAATGGACTAGGATGTGTGTTGATGCAGGATAATCAAGTGATTTCTTTTGCCTTTCGACAACTTAAGAAACACGAGGAGAATTATCCAACACATGATCTAGAGCTAGATGTTGTGGTCCATGCTTTGAATATCTGGAGACATTATCTCTATAGAGAAACATTTTAGATTTTCACAGACCATAAGAATCTAAAATATATCTTTTCACAACATGAGTTGAACATGAGACAATGTCGCTGGATGGCGTTAATCAAGGACTACGATTGTACAATTGATTATCATCTAGGGAAGGCTAATGTAGTGGCTGATTCACTAAGTAGGAAATCATCACCACCATCCCTAGATAAAGCACATTTGAACTCCTTGGTGTGCTTTAAAAGAGATATGCTTATCTCCTTGAGGCAAAACAATATACAGCTCAAAGTATCGTTGTTAGCCGGGCTGTTAGCTATGATGCAAGTGAAACCTACTATGAGACAGCAGATTAAAGAAGCACAGTAAGCTGATGCTATAGTACAGCAGATCAGGTCATAGTATGGTAGTGAGAAACAGGATGGCTTTCATGAGTCATACGATCAAGTAGTCTATTACCATGGTAGGATGGTAGTACCTGATGCCAATGACTTAAGGAAGTTAGTCTTGGAAGAAGCTCATTCTTCGATGTATGCAATGCATCCAGGGAGCACCAAAATGTATCGTAACTTGAAGGATATGTATTGGTGGCCAAGATTGAAGAAGGATGTAGCTGAGTTTGTTATGCGGTGTCCGGTGTGTCAGCAGGTTAAAGTTGAACATCAAAAGCCCATAGAAACAACGCAACCTTTGCCTATACCATAGTGGAAATGGGATCATGTGACCATGGACTTTGTGGTTGGTTTTCCTAGAACAACCAAGGGTCATGATTCCATATGGGTGATTTTTGATAGGTTGACTAAGACAACAACCTACACTTCTGAAAAGCTTGCACAAATATATATAGATGAGATAGTGTGGTTGCACGGGGTTCCAACTACTATTGTTTATGATAGAGGTCCCCAATTCACAAGTCATTTTTGGGAATGGCTACATAAAGCTTTGGGTACACAGTTAAGGTTTAGTATAGCCTTTCACCCACATACATATGGACAATCTGAGAGGACCATACAAACCTTGCAGGATTTGCTTAGGGCATGTGTCCTTCAGTTTGTAGGAAGTTGGGATCTACACCTGAGCTTGATAGAATTTGCTTACAATAATAGCTATCAACACAGTATTGATATGGCACCATATGAAGCATTATATGGTAAACGTTGTAGATCTCCTTTATGTTGGTATGAAATAGGAGAATATCAACTTTTGGTCCTGAGCTTGTGCAACAGACAATCAAGAAGATTAAAGTAATACAACAACAATTAAAGACTTCTCAGGATAGACAGAAGTCGTACGCCAACAAATGACAAAGACTATTAGAATTCCAAGTTGGAGACAGAGTATATCTCAATGTCTCACCTTGGAAAGGTGTCCTTAGATTTGGAAAGAAGGGAAAGTTAGCTCCTAGATTCATGGGGCCTTATCCAATCATTGAACGGATTGGAAAGGTAGCCTATAAGCTGGAGTTGCCTCCTGAGCTGCATAAGTTGCATCCAGTGCTCCATATCTCCATGCTGAGAAAGTGTCATCCTGACATAGAGTTAGTTCTGCAAACTGTGGAGGTAGAATTAAATGATGATATATCATATGTTGAAGGACCTGTGTTGATCCTTGATAAAAGAATTAAAAAGATGAAAAAGAAAGACATATGTCTTGTGAAAGTTCTATGGCATCATCGTGGTATTGAAGAAGCTACGTGGGAGCTAGAGGAAGAGATGAGGAGGAAGTGCCCTTCTCTTTTCTCTTGATGATTTCAGGGATGAAATCCCTGTTAGGGGTGGATAATTTATAACATCCCTGACTTGGGTTATGCTTAAACCCTAGATGTTTCGTTTAATAAAGATAATTATATTCTTGTTCTTATCTCTTGAAAAGTAATTAAGGCTCAAGAGGAACTTGTGTTTCAATTTTAGTCCTTTCTGAATAATATTGAAATAATGTTTTGCCTGTTTTGGACTAAAGTGCAAATTACCCAAGTTGAGGGGTTAACTTGCAAATGTTACATGGTAAAATTTTCCTCAAGTTTTGAAATATAATAAGAATGAAAATGATGTAGAGGTATGGCTGCCACAAGCCTGAGTACCAAGAAAGAGCATGTTGAGCAATGTTTGTGCAATAAAACCTAGTTTTGGTGTAATATGCAATTTACCGAAAACCTAGGGTTCAATATGCAAAATACCACTTCTAGAGAGTCCCTAATATTTCTTGGTATCAAATAGAGACAAGAAAATCAGAGGGGCATCTCATTTGAATCACTTTGGAGGAGAGAGAATCTTGATATTAAAATAATCAAGATTTAAGCATAATTGAAACCCTAATTCAATTTAAATGCAAAAATAAATATATTAATGGAGGTGCCCTTCAACCAAAAATGAGATGGTTGAATTTGCATAAGTGTGAACGTACTTGTGCCTTGCAAAGGCCACAAAATATCTAAAGTGAGTGGAGAGCCCACTCACATTAGTTAACTAAAAAGTAATATCCACTCAATTTTGAATATTATTATTATTATATTGATTAAGGTGCTTAATTTGTTTTTTTTAATTCATGGATAATGAAGAGGAATTACAAGGTGGGGGAGATGGCTTCGTATGCAAGGGATTTAGGGGATTATGTGGCACCAGTTTTGGGAATTAAAGGATTTTATTATCACTTTCTTTCTCATTGGAATTCCCTTATATACATCCCATTTTCAACCCACATGAAAGGCTTTTTCGATCCCTTTTTCTTTCCTTGCTTTGGCCATACACAAAAGATTTTAGGAGAAATAGGAGGACATGCCCCAACCTGTAGGTAATCTCCATAGTCATCTTCAACCTTGATTTCATGGTGGAAATCGAAATTCAATGCTTAATTTCTTCTTTTCTTCATTCAATCTTCAACCTTAGCCATTCATTTCACTCAAAGACTTGAGAACGGGCCTTGGACAATTGAGAGAGCTTCATTCACCATTGAGAACGTGAAGATTGAAGATTGGATTCAATTTTGAAGGCGGGTTATATAACTTGAACCCTTAAATGTCATTATTGCTTGCAATTTATTCATTATGTGTTGAACTTTTCTTCTTTCTCGATTTCCTTTTGATTAGTTGTTGAAATCATCATAAGAATCACAACTGATTTCGAAGGTTTGAAGCTTGAAGATGATGATTCCATCTTAAGCACACACCTCAACAAAGGAATGGGAAAACGGTTTTCAAAACCGATTGTGTTGATTCGATTTCAAAATCGATTGAGCTAATTCGATTTCAAGACCGAATGGGTAGTTGAACCCAAGACCGAATGGGTAGTTGAACCCAAGACCGAATGGGTAATTTACTTCAAACTGAATGGGTAATTAAGTTCAAGACCGAATGGGTAATTAACTACAAGATCAAATGGGTAATTGAGTTCAAAATCGAATGGGTAATGGATCTCAAGATCGAATGGGTAAATTGAACCTCAAGACCGTTTGGAGTTCAAGGGTTGTGATGGATGGTTGGAGATCCAAAGGTTGTAATTTGATGTACTCTCAATGGTTCAATTGATGATTGATTCAATAAATAAAATCCTAAAATCAATTGATTGGTTGGAGGAAACCCTAGTTGATCCAATCGGTTTCAAGATGTTTGGGATCAAACAGTCCTCAGACCGTTTGGAGGGAAAATGGTCTCAAACCGTTTGATGTTCAATAGGTTTCAAGGATAAGTTGCTAATTCCGTTTCAAAACCATTTTGGATTAATTATATTTTATTCAAATGGTCTCAAACCATTTACGGACTTTGAGATGAAGACCGTTTGATGGCCTAACGGTCTTAAGACTGATTGAAGGTGTGGTTCAGGACCGTTTGAAGGTCAAAGAATTTTAAGACCGATTGAAGGACAAAATACTTCAAGACCGTTTAAAGGTCTAATACCCCAAGACCATTTGAAGGTTTAATTGATTTAAATATTGTAAGTACAATCAACCCCATGATTGTTGATGATGTTTATCAAAGGTAATTCACAATGGTTGTACCTTCAAGGTACTTAAGTAATTAGTACCTTTTGAGTGGTTAATCTTTGATGCTTATGAAAGAAATGCCTCAATACACTATGCTAACCCTAAATGTATGCACTTGAATGAAGGGTTAACCTAATCTAATCAAATTTGAAGTAATTAATATCCTAGAGAGGATGAGAGAGAGAGGGAGTCCATACATGTATAATGATCATGTAATGGTTAAACCTCAACACTCTCAACATGAATAAAATTTGCAATTAGGGTATGATTCTTGATAAAGAGATCATGAAACCCTAATTGAGAAGGTTGAGGAATCCTAACCCTAATCTAGGTTAATGATGTAACCCTAATCTAGGGTAATTATGCAACCCTAATCCAAGGTGAAGCTATGTAATGCTATATGAAACCCTAATTCTGGGTAAAGTTACATAAAACCCTAATTTGGGGAAAAGTTATAAATGAACCTTAATTCAGGACAATGATGTCATGTGAAACTCTAATTAATGGTGATGTCATGTGAAACCCTAATTAAGGGTGATGTCATGTGAAACCCTAATTAAGGGTGATGTCATGTGAAATGCTAATTAAGGGTGATGTCATGTGAAACCCTAATTAAGGGTGATGACATGTGAAACCCTAATCAAGGGTGATGCCATGTGAAACCTTAATGCAGAGAGGAAATGTGAAACCCTAATCAAGGGTTATGCCATGTGAAACCTTAATGTAGAGAGGAAATGTGAAACCCTAATTAAGGGTGATGACATTGAAACCCTAATCAAGGGTGATGCCATGTGAAACCTTAATGTAGAGAGGAAATGTGAAACCCTAATCAAGGGTGATGTCAAGTGAAACCCTAATTCATAGATGTGATATGAAACTCAATCTAGGGTGATGCTATGTAATTCTATATGAAATCCTACCCTAATATAGGGTGAACGTATGTGAAATCCTAGTTTTGGATTATATTACATGAAACCCTAATGTTGGATAATATGATGATAAACCATAACCCTAATTTTGGGTAATGGGATGAGTATCCCTAATTGACATGAATTTGGGAAACCCTAACCCTAATTGGTGAATAGTGATGCTGCCAATACACTACATAGTGCTAATATGTAATTGATATAGCTGTCATCATGTGTACGAATCATGCATATATCATGAGATGTTGAACATAGCCAAGTATGAGCTATGATGATTTATTATTAAGATTTGTTTTATGGGCCTTGTGAGCCATAATATGCTATGTTGCCTAATAAGGGGTAACAATAGATCAATGGGCTTTGAGAGCCAAGTGAGATGCATGTATTGCAAGTATCATGTTTACCTTGGTCAAATGACCTGAAGGTATTAGTTACCTGATGAGTGGTAACAAATGTTCTTTAATAATTTGAGGGTTTGAATACCTATATTCTATAAACATGATGATGATATATTAAGGGATGAGAATATCTATGATGTGATAAGGGATTGAGATCCCAATGATTTTAGTAAGCTTCAAAAAGTATTTGATAGAAGTATTACATATTCTGAGCAGCAATTATTATAATGATTTATGTTTGAAAACTTGCCTGATGCTAAAGGAATATGGTAATGCACTTAACTAAGTGAAATCTTATCATGTAGAGCCCTGGCCATAGATCCATCATCGTTAGTAGTTGGTGATGGTGAAACAGGTTTTCCTACGGGAACTCCTGGAGGGTATACTGTTGAGTATGTGGGGGTTATGGGCACAAATATCCTTACGCCCTAATGGAGGAATTGATGTGAGATAAATATTTAAATCTCTCAATCCTTCATTATATATGTCGGGATGGATGTATCACTAATCTCTTGAATGCCAAGATGGATGTATCACTAATCTCCCAATGATGTTAATACCGGATCAATGTGAGATAAACATGAAATCTCTCGATTGTGAAGAGAGTACATCTGCCACGGTAACTCTGTAGCGAAGTTGCCAGGATACCCTGGAAAGCTATTTAGCAGAGACATAAGATGTCCTGCATTTTGTCCTCACACTAACTGAGGAAGATGAGGTCATGGGAATCCAACTCTTCCATTGACCTATGTATGGTACCGATTTCGATTTCGCAATGGTCGGTTGGAGTATGAGCGGTATACCTCATCTCCTCAGGGCTTAAGTATGACTGTAAAATGTAATCATCCGTGTAGCATATTTTCTTAAGGTTGAAATACAAGAATCATTAGTTTATGATATATTGCTTAGTATATCCTAGATGGATAAATGTTATACATGTTCTTCATATTCCTTATTGGATAAATGACATACTGGTTTATCAAATTATAAGCTAAAATACTTTGAAGAAGAACATTGCTCTAATATGCTTAGATAATCGATTTATCTGCTGTTGAATACTTTTGATTCCTCTGCTTAGTTTTATTCCATTAATTTGCAATAATAATATTTCTGGCAGAGAGTTATATCTCTCGCTGGGGCAATTTCAATTGTCTCACCCCCGTGGGATCCAAATTTTTAGGTAGACGTAGAAGAAGAGGCAGAAACCCTACTGCAGGGGAAGAGCAACAACAACAACAACAGGGACATCAGTAATATTCTAGGTGGAGACACTGGCTGTCATGTTTTGTATAGAGAGTCTTATGTGTCGTCTTTGTACTCTCAGGTCCTCGGAGTTAGTAGTCAGTACTTTTAATGAATCGATTTGAGTTTTTGGCTTGATGTCTCAATGTTCTTATGCTGTCTATGTATAGTTTTAACAAGGCAGTCAATGCTTGTAATCCTCGAGAAAGACGGTACAACATATGTACTTATGAACCAGGATGTAAATAAAGTACATTGGTTCTTGATAAAAGAGTTTTCCTGTGTTTGAATCTCTTTACAAATGGTTTTAATTTTTAGTGATTTTCAATAATTCCACTGCTTACGTTTAATTCCACAATTAATTACACTATGACGATCTGATCTGATATCGGGTCGTCTCATTGACCCCTAAGAAAAATAAGGGGAAATAGTCTATAAAAAGGAAATGAGGGGAGTATATTGCAAATATAGTTATCTATAAGAGAACAAACAATCTACATATAGAAATTCAAAACACTAGCCCGTAGGGAAAGAAGTAGCTCATGAAAGTAACATATCCAAGTGTTCTAGTCATACATCAATACACATACATTACTTCACATCAATCATGGTCAAGAGGATATAGTACACAAACCTTTCAAATAAGATCTTGTAGAAAGAGAGACTAATAGAGGATAGAGAGAGGGGGTGTGAGCTGCTTGCAAGCAACAACAATGGCACCAACCCCAATTGGGTGAATTCTCACTATGGTGTGAGAGAGAAAACCAAGGTTGTCTGTGTGCAAAAGGGAAAAACAAAGCCAAAGTCGGGGTTTATATAGTAAGGGGAGGCCTAGGTTTAAGGGTCTTAAGGCCAAGCTTTGTCCATGGAGGCGGTCTCCCAGAGGTGTTGGAAGGTTCGCAAAAATGATTGATTTGGTGTTGAAATCATATGGATATGGGGTCAAATTCGAAAATGAGCCAATAGTGCTGAAATTTAGTGAAATGAGTCAAGATTGATCAAGAAATGAGGGCCTAGGGTTTCCCCCACGCCCAATGGCCTATAGTAGGCCAATCCAAGGTAGGAGATGACACTAAAACCCTTAGATTGTGATCCTACAGTGTGCGTGTCGACAACCTGCCCAGGGTCATCCGTGATGGATGGCCCATTAAGGGTGTATTAGGCCCAAAACAAGGAAAAAAAGAGGGGGGAAGCTAAAAGGTGATTTAACCATGCAATTTTCAAGAATTTCAATAGGGATCTAGGAAGCCTTGTTTTGTCTGAAAAGTGGACATGAGGCGTATCAAAAGATCTATAATATTTATAAAACTTTTGTGATTAAAAGGATAAAATTAGGTATGGAAAGGATGCAAAAGAGTATCAATTCAAAATCTATATGTATTTCTATATACACAAGGTATAAATGTGTATAAAAAGTCTAATTGAGAGTTCAAACTTGTGAAATGATTCAATGATAATAAAGTGAAGTAAAAAGTCAAGACATATGGGATTGGAAGATAAAATATAGCTATTTGAAAACTCACTTTATCACAGAAGACATACATCTAGAATAAATCTAGAAGGCATGACATGCAAGCCGTATAATGAATCACTAACAATCAACCACATTTAGTGTTTTTGACAACTATGCATCACATGTACAATTTTTTTCAGTGTAGTGTCCCTTTATATATGCCTGTATACATATATACTATGAAATCATATATGTTTGTAAAACTACTAATCACATCATTTCCCAATAATCAAATTTGTACATTAATCAATTTCACCACATAAAATATTTGTATGGTCCCAAATAAAAAAAAGTCAAATAAAATCTAGAATTATAGTATATAGCATTAGATGTAGCCCTAGAAAAATATTGGGTTCTCAAGAGCATAATACACAACCACAAAAAAATTATTTCTAAGATTCTCTCGAGTTGGATCCATCTAATGCAACAAAATAAAATTAAGATTTTCACGTTTTTACCTTATCTAGAATAAGTTATAATGCTTAAAATTGATTTTCTAAGATTAGATACGAACCTTACAAACTATACCGCTTTCTAATCTCACCAGATCAAAATATGGAAACAACTAACAATATGGAAGCCTTCTTTAAGATTACCTTGGGAAGTGTCATAGAATGACCGTTATCGCATCACCATTGTAGCGGCTAGAGGTTGAAGGACCAACAACACAATTTTTGCATCTAAAAATGATTATGACTATCACATAGTGGTCCATATATCACTCTCATAACAGGTTTGTCTAGTACACTTGTTCTCTAACAAATAGCTATGTGTCTCATTTGGTACCCTATACGTGGTATTCCACCACTGCATATAATATTGTTGTTCGGTCCATGTAGTACTTGACTAGGGACGTTAAAGATTATTGTTCATATCATATATTAGGATATCATGTTTGAGTCATGTACTTGAAGTACCTTGCTTTGAACCAATCATTCTAGAACATCAATTTATACATTGACATCATAGTAATCAAATGTGCATCAATAAACTAATACCATTATTAATAAAATTAAAAGTACAAAATATCCCTATAGTCATCATCAAATGATGGGCTTGGAGGACATATAAACCAACGGATATCGTATACCATCCACATAAATTTGAATAGTCATAACGGATATTCATCTTGTGCCGAAATTCTACATAGGTTTTCTTTAGATTAGACAGACTCTTGGGGTTAATGTTTACCATTATTAGAGTTTGCCTAATATGACAACTACAATTTGCAACTTAATGTATTGGTTATTATGATACCGAGTCTTTATTATTATCAATAAATGGCAAAAAATCAGGAAATTTTGAAACTTTTTTTAAGAATCAAATATCTCATACATCATACACAGAAGAAATGGCGAGTGGCTTGGGGGAGCAGCAAAAATCATGAAAGTAACATCAGTAGCAGAGGCAGAAATCAGAGCTATAGTGCTAGCAGTCGAGATGGCACAACGACTACAGCACAAGTCGATCATTGTGGGAAGTGATAGCAACAAAGCTATTGACACAATCAAGGAAGGACGGACTTCTACAGCTTACCCCAGACTGAACGTATGGAAACGATGGATGGAGAAAAGCATGCAATCCGGTTATGATGTCAAATTTCGAAAGATCACGAGGACAAAGAACTGATTCGCTGATGCATTGGCAAAGCACCACCTGAAACACCACAAGGAGGATCTATTCTACTTAGATCCCCCCCTCGACCCTGTGGGTCAACCCTTTCCCCATTCTTGTATTTGCATAGACAATATATCTACTAAAATCAATTTTTCGTCCAATGTATTAAGTTTTATGAATATCCCTGCAAGAGGAGGGCAGGATAAATAATAGCACCTCCTAACTTTCTTTAAAAAAAAATCTCATACATCAACTCTGATCTTATTCGAATAGTAGTTCGAACTGCAGGATGAAATATGGATGTAGTATGTTATTTTTTAAATGAGGGAAATAGTAATTTCTCACAACTTTGTGATGAAGAAATAAACTAAATATATATCACTATCAGTTCATTTTGTATAGAGGGGCTACATTAATTTTATTATTGGGTATTAAGATCGTGTATCTACAACTTCCCTTTTTTCTTTATGTCCACATCTACAACACATTTCTAAACCGCATCCAATCTCAATGTATGCTACGTCAACTGCTTTACACAAGAAAATTGCAGCGTTTAAGCCAACCAACACGGCCTGATCATATATTCAAGTATCTTTAAAAAAAAAGTTTACCAACATATTACAATAAGCCGAATGCACGGCCGATGTTATTACTACAACTTTTATTGTTTGCTATCTATACTACCGTAAAAAGTGCGAGTTTGATGCTGTGCTCTCCTTGATTCACTATCTTCTCTCCTTTTTTCAAGGAATTTTGCTCCTACAAATATTTATTCTCACATTCTCCTATTAAATTTTATTATCTTTAATTCTATATTTCTCTCTCCATCCCACGGAAATAGTTTCTTAATTTTCTCCTTTCAAACAACCAACACAGATATCTTTTACCGTAAGGACCCTTTCACGGACGAGTCCTATCTCGGAATATTTCCAACAAATTTTATATGTCACGTACAGGTGCACGAGTGCATTCACCGTATCCGCTTCCAGAGCCCGAACCGTACCCAGAACCATACGACCCTTGACCTCCTCCACCGCCGCCTCCACCTCCCCCTCCTCCTACACCCTTTCCGCCTCCAGTACCATATCTAGAGCTCGAGCCATACCCACTCCCTCTACCGTAGCCACCACCCTTTCCACCCTGGCCGCCGCCTCCACCACCTTGCCCACCACCGTATGCTCCATTGCCCCCACCGTAGCAAGACCCAGAGCCTGACCCGTAACCAGAACCTCCGCCTTTTCCGCCTCCTCTACCACCTCCATCGCCGCCACCACCACCACTGCCGCCTTTACCATAACCACTTCCGGTACCATAGCCGCTTCCTGAGCCGTACCCGCTTCCTCCACCGGCGCGTTTCAATTGCTATTGTTTGCAATTTGCTCAAAATAAAATATAAAACTTCTTATTGACCGGAGAATTGGCATGATGGCCTTCGGCGTGAGACACTGTCACACTGTCCGCTTTAAACCAATGAACCTTCAACTTCAGTCAAGACGGATTCGGCTGTGGAGGTAACCTTATATTAAAATCTTTTCTTCAATTACACTATAGTGCATAGTTTTTGCTTGCAAAAGTAATCTTCACTATTTATCCGCATCAAAGTATCTATTTGCAAAAAATAGTAACTTTCACTTACATGGATTGAATAGAAAGTCAACGGATCCACGTTAATATGAAATTGTCCTTTTTTATTTCTTAATTATAATTTGTTGTAATAGTTTTACTATGCCTTCCCTCGCCTTTGTCACAATCATAAATAGTTTCTTATATTTTATAAAGGCTGGTCTATTTTAAGGTGTTAATTTAGATTGGTGGACTATTGGAGCCTGAGGACAACAATCATTCCGTCCTAGGCCATATTATTCTACTTTGATCATTCCACTTTAGGGTACATGGGGGGACACGTCCAGATTTATGGCTCCTTGCCAGGGGATTGAAGTTGTTGACGCTTGATTTTAAGTATTTATAAAGGGGTAGGGATTAAGGCTCCCTTTCCTGGCTTGAGATCGGAGTTGTGAAGCTTGATTGTCAACAACAATAGTGCTTGACAAGACTGACATTTATGTGATGAAGATGAACATCACGAGATGTCATTCACACGTAGGCCGCCCTAGTCATAGATGTTGTGGGTGATATTAGGACTTTCCCATTAGAGTTCAATTTGTCACTAGAGTATACATTCAGTATGTTGTAAAACACTAGATTGCCCTTTTGAAATTTGTCTGAACATACCTTCTTATTGAATGCTTGAGTTGTTCTTTCTTGATAACATTTTGTAGGATGTAGAGCTCATTCTCTCCATTCTTCTAGTGTGTTGAGGTAGTAGATTCGACCTTAAACCCACTAGACCTCTAAAATTTATGCTTCTTGTAGTATGCACAGCGAAATGATATGAAACTTGAACTATAAGACCACCTGTGTTGCATATACTAATGAACATGGCATAGCTCTTGTGGAAGTTTTGATGGAAGTTCAATAAACCCAGAGAGACATTGGAAGATGTTCAACCAATTGGCGTGGGACCTAAATATCTTCTTGAAAAACTTTATCAACCTTTTGTGGGAAGCTTCTACGACTATGTTCATCTGAGGTCGGTATGGGGATGTTGGATGTTGCTTCATCCCCATAGAGTTCACATAATCTTTTTTTTTTGTCGGTCAAAAACGCGTGGGGCTTTTTTTGTATTTTTTGGAAAAAGAGTCTGTACAGTGCTTGCTATTTCTCATAAGAGAAAAAATAGCTAAAAAAACTAACCTACTGAACATATATACAACAGATCACAACCGAGCCATCAAGTCACATAGATTTAATGCCTTCACAACCAGCTACATCAAAGAGAATCCGCCTGCAAGGAAAAGTATATCCAGATCAAGCACAGGAGACAGAAGAAGCACGTATGGTCCGTATTTATAGAGGAGGATCTGCACGTCGGCGCGTTTCAATTGCTATTGTTTGCAATTTTCTCAAAATAAAATATAAAACTTCTTATTGACCGGAGAATTGGCATGATGGGCTTCGGCGTGAGACACTGTCACACTGTCCGCTTTAAACCAATGAACCTTCAACTTCAGTCAAGACAGATTCGGCTATGGATGTAACCTTATATTGAAACCTTTTCTTCAATTACACTATAGTGCATAGTTTTTGTTTGCAAAAGTAATCTTCACTATTTATCCGCATCAAAATATCTATTTGCAAAAAACAGTAACTTTCAGTTACATGGATTGAATAGAAAGTCAACAGATCCACGTTAATATGAAACTGTCCTTTTTATATTTCTTAATTATAATTTGTGGTAATACTTTTACTATGCCTTCCCTCACCTTTGTCACAATCATAAATAGTTTCTTATATTTTATAAAGGTCGGTCTATTTTAAGGTGTTAATTTAGATTGGTGGACTATTGGAGCCTCAGGGTAACAATCATTCCATCCTAGGCCATATTATTCTACTTTGATCATTCAACTTTAGGGTACATGGGGGGACACGTCCAGATTTATGGCTCCTTTCCAGGGGATTGCAGTTGTTGATGGTTGATTTTAAGTATTTATAAAGGGGTAGGGATTAAGGCTCCTTTTCCTGGCTTGAGATCAGAGTTGTGAAGCTTGATTGTCAACAACAATAGTGCTTGACAAGACCGACATTTATGTGATGAAGATGAACATCACGACATGTCATTCACACGTAGGCTGCCCTAGTCATAGATGTTGTAGGTGATATTAGGATTTTCCCATTAGAGTTGAATTTGTCACTAGAGTATGCATTCAGGATGTTGTAAAACACTAGATTTCCCTTTTGAAATTTGTCTAAACATACCTTCTTATTGAATGCTTGAGTTGTTCTTTCTTGATAACATTTTGTAGGATGTAGAGCTCATTCTCTCCATTCTTCTAGTGTGTTGAGGTAGTAGATTCGACCTTGAACCCAATAGACCTCTAAAATTTCTACTTCTTGTAGTATGCAGAGCGAAATGATATGAACCTTGAACTATAAGACCACCTGTGTTGCATATACTAATGAACATGGCGTAGCTCTTGTGGAAGTTGTGATGGAAGTTCAATAAACCCAGAGAGACATTGGAAGATGTTCAACCAATTGGCGTGGGACCTAAATGTCTTCTTGAAAAACTTTATCAACCTTTTGTGGGAAGCTTCTACGACTATGTTCATCTGAGGTCGGTATGGGGATGTTGGATGTTGCTTGATCCCCATAGAGTTCACATACTCTTTGATGAGTTTGGCTATGAAATTTTTACCGTTGTAAGAGATGATCTCATATAGTATCCTGTAGTGAATTATGTTGTTGCTCTTCAGGATTGTTTTTTACTTGTTAAGCTGAAGTGTTAGTAAACCTCCAACCACTTTGTAAAGTAGTCTATTACGATCGGGATAAATCATTTCCCATCTAAAGATTTATGATTTATTTTCCCAATCATATCGATCCCCAAGTAAAGAATGGCCAATTCATGGCCATATTGTATAAATAACTAGCGGGTGCATGATTGTAATCACCATGGATATGGAAGAATTGACACTTGTAGACATATTGGCAATTGTTGGTTTCCATGGTGTTCGAGTAATACCCCAAAAGTTGTATCTTCTTTCCCAGCATGACCCCGTTCTTGGGTGTGTCACATAATCGTATGTGAACTTCCTTAATGAGGGCTTCCACTTCTGTCTTTCAAATGCATCGAAGGAGAGTCTAGTTGTAGGATCTGTGATATAAATATCCTACACCTAGGACGTATTATGGCTTATCGCTTGAGTGCCTATTGTTCTCTTTGTGAAATTCATATAGGGATGACTTGACTTTCTAAATATACTTTGGGGCTATAAAACCAAACCTTTTCTTAACCATTGATTGCATCCTCGATGACCATACAATAGGAAGGTTGAGAGATTATATGTCCTTCGAAGGAGAAACTCTAATCCCCATGAATGTCGATTGAGAAAGAGAGGTTAGCTAGAGTATATGCAAATCCATTGTTCTCTGTTCTTATGAAGTCGAGTAAAATATGCTTGAAATATTGGGTGAGAGAACACA
This sequence comes from Alisma plantago-aquatica, assembly GCA_963693085.1. Lineage (NCBI taxonomy): Eukaryota > Viridiplantae > Streptophyta > Magnoliopsida > Alismatales > Alismataceae > Alisma > Alisma plantago-aquatica. The sequence goes on along the minus strand of OY856411.1, from coordinate 815,919,435 downwards.
TGTTTTCTTGGTAAGGGACCAAGTGCTTGTGACGAGTCTTCTAAGTGTTCCAGACTTTAGATATCACTAGTAGGGAATCACAATAAACCTGGAGATGGAGTGACCCTTGCTATCTAGCGAGCTGGAGTCCTAGGGTGCATGCGTTGTATTCAACCACATTGTTAGTGGCACTAAACTTCATTGTCTGGCTACAAAAAACTCTTCTCCTTGTGTATTGTAAAAGACCACACCTATCTCAACCCCATTGCAATTGAAGACTCCATCGAAGAAGATTATCCAATGATCCAAATTTTTGGGATAAAGATGTCAGGTGGATTGATCTTTCCTATGTATTCATTGTGGAACTCAACTCATGTAAAGCCTCTTTTAGAAGCAAGAAATTTGCTAGTTGATTGTCCATAGGTTGTGCCTTGACTGCCTTAATAGGTAGCCATGCGATGTGATATTTTGATAAACTTACTTTTCATATGGCACACCTTCCATTGAGGGTAGGGAGACCAGAGAAATAGGAAAGAAAGGCATGCTTTTTAATCACATACACAGGATACATTATCAAATAGTGTTGCAACTTTCTTGTTACATGTATCAAGGAAAGAAAATACTTCTCTGTTGTAGTATAACAGGCCTTGGTATCATTAAAATTCTTGGACAGGTAGTAGATAGCGTGCTATCCATCTATCATTGATCGACTCAAGACTTGTTCCACTGATGTTTCTCAGATAGATAGTTTATGCATGAGAGGATATCTCGACATAGATGGATTTAGTATTGGAGGATTGATGAGATTATCTTTAAGATTCAAGAGCATGGTCTCACATTACTCATTCCATCATGTGTCTACATTCTTCCTAAGTATCTTGAACGTAGGCTTACATATATGAGTGATCTTAGTGATGAAGTAGTTAAAGTATTGGTGATGTCCTAGTAGGCCTAGTATCTTCTTTTCAGTTTTAGGAGATGGCATTTCCCAGATAGCTCAATCCTAATCGTGGTCGACCTCGAGCCCTCTCTGGATGATAATGTACCCAAGTAAGTGTTGGTATATATGCCCATAGAGCCATCCTAAACGATTGTTTGGAGTCAGATATTAATTAATTAATTAATTAATATGATTAATTGACTAATTAATTCCAAAATAACATTTTAATTAATGCAGTCTTTCTATTTACCAAAGGATTTAGGAAACCCAGCTTCTTTTTATCTCCAATTTAAAAGGGGCTTGACGGTCGATATCTTTACTAGATATTGAGAGAGGCTTTTTAGTTTACGCTCACGTACGTAAACCCTAGTCATCACCGTCCTTAGGAGATAAATGAGAGCACTGCGATGTTAGAACGTCATCACACAGAGGCTACCCTTTCCTACCGACTTCTGATGCTCAGTCTTAACCTGCTGGTATACCGCACAACTAGCCACAAACTCGACTACATCCCTCTTCAAGCCAGACCACCAATACATGTCCTTCAGATTATGATACATCTTGGTGACACCTGGATGCATAGCATACATCGACGTGTGTGCTTCCTCAAGCACTAGCTTTCTCATATTATCAACATCGGGGGACCACCATCATACTATGATAACAAAATAGTCCATCCTCAGAATCATGGAACCCATCATGCTTCTCGCTGCCAAACTCTGATTTGATCAACTAAATTGAAGCATCTATCTGATGTGCGTCTTTGATCTGTTGCCTCAACGCAGACTTTACTTGCATCTGTGCCAATAGTCCTGCAAACAAGGAGACTTCCAACTGTACATTCATCTGCCGCAAAGAGACGAACATATCCCGCCTATGGCATACCAAGGAACTCAACTGTGCGTTCTTCATAGGAAGAGAAGAAGACTTTCTGCTAAGCACATCAGCTACCACGTTCACCTTACTAGGATGATACTCAATGGTGCAATCATAATCATTGATCAACTCCATCCAGCGACGCTGTCGCATGTTCAACTCACTCTGCGAGAAGATGTACTTCAAGTTCTTATGATCTGTAAAGATCTTACACACTACCCCATAAAGATAATGTCTCCAAATCTTTAATGCATGGACCACCACTGCCAGCTCCAAATCATGTGTTAGATAATTCTCCTCATGGTTCTTAAGCTGCCGCGAAGTGAAAGAAACCACATGATCTTCCTGCATCAACACACATCCTAGGCCTTTCTTGGAAGCATCGCTGAAAACAACATAGCCTTTCCCAGGCTCTGGCAGCACCAACACTGGAGCACTAGTCAACTTCTCCTTCAAACTTTGGAAAGCTTGCTGAAAACGATCATCCCAAACAAAAGGTACATCCTTCCTGGTCAATTTTGTCAACGACAACATGATCACACTGAAGTTTCTTATAAACCTCTGGTAGTATCCTGCTAAACCAAGAAAACTACAGACTTCTGTCGGTGTCTTCGGTTGCTCCTAATCAGCAACTGACTCCACCTTCTTGGGGTTCACTCTGACTCCTTCTACAAATATCACATGACCCAAGAAGGTCACTTCTTTCAACCAGAACTCGCACTTACTAAACTTGGCATACAACTGGTGTTGGCGAAGAAGAGTCAATGCTTGGCAAAGATGTTGTTCATGCTCTCTACTATCTCGACTGTAGATCAAGATGCCATCTATAAAAACCACAACAAACTGGTCTAGAAATGGACGGAACACCTGGTTCATCAGGTCCATAAAAGCAACAGGTGCATTGGTTAGCCCAAACGGCATAACCACGAACTCAAAGTGACCATACCTCATCCTAAAAGCTGACTTGGGTATGTCCTCATCCTTAATCTTCAACTGATGATATCTAGACCATAGATCGATCTTTGAGAACATTGTAGCACCACGCAACTGATCAAACAGATCATCTATCCTCGGTAAAGGGTACTTGTTTTTTATTGTAACTTTGTTCAATTGATGGTAATCTATGCATAGACGCATCAACCCATCCTTCTTCTTTATGAACAGGACTGGTGCACCCCACAATGATGAGCTTGGTCTGATAAAATCTTTATCTAGCAATTCCTGTAACTGCTTCTTCAGCTCTGCCATCTCAGCGGGAGCCATTTTGTATGGTGTCTAAGCAACTGGTTGTGTCCTTGGCACTAGATTGATCTCAAAGTCAATCTCTCAAGGTGGGGGAACACCAAGAAACTCATCGAGAAACACATCTGCGAACTCTCTGACAATAGGCATATCCTCAAGGCTAGGACCCTTCACCTTGGTATCCACAACATGAGCTAAGAACATCTTACACCCTTGCTACAACAACTTCTCTACCACCATTGCTGATACTAAACACGTCAGAAGGATCTTCCTATCTCCTTTGAAGGCCCACTTCTCACCACCGTCAAGAAACACTGCTTGCTTGGAACCATAGTCCAACACAACCTTATACTTCTCTAGAGTATCCATCCCAAGGATCACATTGAATTCATGAATATCAAGTGGTATAAGATCCACTTGTATCTCATGTCTTGAAAAAGATAGAACATAAGATGGACACACTTCTTGAAGTATCGATAAATCATCAAGAGGGGTTTCTAACAACAAGCTATCTTTCTTACAACTAATAGGTAAAAGACAACTATCAAGCATACTATGTGCAATAAAAGAGTGTGTACCACCCGTGTCAACTAGAACAAATATAAAGCAAGAAGAAGACAAATCAGAGTGAAATAACTCCATCTGACCTGCTACCACTCGTGGGTTGACTATCGCCTCCGACTGACTCATAGCATAGAATCGATCCGTCGCTTGCTGTCATCCACGTCCTCTACTTCCTTGAGCAGATGATCCTTCTTGCGACGCTTGACCGCATCCTCACCCTCTATCTATACGGTCCCTATTGATTCTGCCTCAGTTGTTGTGTCACTTCGACATCTCTCCTTGGGCAATTTGACTTCAAATGCCCGGTCTGTCCACAGTGATAGCATGACCTGTCTTCAAACTGTGGCCTAGATGGCCCTGTCACTGCCACTAAAGTTTTACTATGGGCTCTAGATGGTGAAAATCCACACCCTCTTCCTTTACTCGGAGACCACTCTGGCGGTGCACTAGAACTCGACATCGCAGATGGTGCTAAAAATCTTGGCTTCTTGAAACCATCAAACCTCTGCCTATAGAACTGAGTAGGCTTTTTCTTGGTCATGGACTCTCTCTTCTCCTTGACTGACCATTCTATCCTTCAGACAGACTCAACAAACATGGCCAACCGCTCCCGGTTCTCCAAAGCAGCAACAGGTGTTGTCAACTGAACACTCAAACCCTTCTCAAACCGTCTGATGTGAGGAAAAACCTCAGTAGGTCAATAAACTTAGCTTCATACTCAGTGATGCTCATCGATCCTTGGCACAAACGCTCAAACTGGTTGATCTTCTCATCCTGATAGATCTTTGGGAAGTATCGATCATGAACTCTCGTCAGAAGATGTCCCAACAGATCACCTCACCAGGCCGCTTCTCTTCCTCGATGGTCCACCAGTGGCCAACACTACCCTTCAGAAGGTAGACAGTGTGCTTAACTTTGTCTACTTTGGGGATGTCGAGGATCCGGAAGGCCTTCGTAAGACTTGTCAGCCACATATTTACATTCGCTAGATCAGCCATTCCAGCATAATCCGAAGCTCCGACTCAGAAAAGCCGCTTGACGGTCTTCCCAATACCCAATGATTCACCATGGGGAGCCTGTGCTCTTGGCGGAGGCACTAGCAATATTTCCACTATGAGATTCATCGTAGCCATTAACTGCCCCATAAGATGTTGATAGGAAAGGTTTTCGAGAATGGTTGGGTCAAGTTGGGGGACCTCAGGCACCCGATCTTCATGTGCCTACACTCATTCTCCATCAACAAATGCATCATCACTGCTCTCAGCAACATGTTCTTCATGGCTGAGAGAAGAAGGTTATTGTAAAAAAATCTGGAATACTCATAAGAACAGACACAAACCTAGTCCTAGATCCCTGTAGACTCAGCAAACCTAGGGCTCTGATACCAAACTTATGTGACATCCCGCTATCACACAGACAACGAGACGTGATGCGAAAATGCACGGAACCACCATGAAACCACATATTACTGAAAACACAGGTTAATAAAAACCAATTGCGGAAAACAAATAAAAGAAAACTATTACATCCAGATCTTCATCCTGCAAGGAAACATGTTATATAAATATGCATAAACATGGATATATGTCCACAACTTATATGGACCATCTGTCCTGTCAGCAAAAGAGTTCATCACCTATCTATACATACATAACGGGCCACATCAGGCTGACAATAGAAAATACAAGGCTACGACAACTATTCATCATGAAATGTTGTCAAAACACCTTCGAGGACCTGAGAGTACAGGGATGACTTTAGGACTCTACTACTAAACAATCAAAATAGTAGCATATCCATCTCTTACCTCCTACTGCTCTTATTGCTGCTCAGCTGCAACCTCACGACCACCACCACTTCTAGCACGATCACCTAAAAAGGTTGTAAACCGGCAGGGTGAGACACACCATCCCAGTGAGAAACATAACTCCCCGCCGAAACTATAAAACTTCAGATAAAGCAAGTAACTGATGTAAGCAACATACTGAATAGATATTAACCTTATTAATAACTTACCAAGAGGCATATAACCAGATATTTCTTTATGGAACATGATTGAAAAGATAAGATTTATAAGAACTTATCACAAGATATGAGGAATGTATAAAAGATATAACTAGAGCAACTATATAAGCAATGCCTCAACCAATGTTCCGTGTTTTGCCTTAAGCAATATATACTATACAGATTGATTATGATTTATTATGCCCTGAGGAAGTGAGCCGTACCGCTCAAATCCAACCTTCGGCTGCGAAGTCCAAAACTGGTGCCATACAAGGTCAATGGAAGAGCTGGACTCCACGACCTCACCTTTTCGTGGTCAGTGCATGATAATTAAAGTAGGACTGTAGTCCCTTGCTTGAGTGGCCTCAGCCACAAGGTTAGCTCACATAGTCTACCCTTTTATCTAGCCTGCCTTGGTACAGGTCTCGACACTAGTATACCTTGAGCCATGGGCCTAATCATCATGCTCTTGAGCCATGAATGCATTCATGCTCTATCACACTGAGCCATGGGCCTGTTCACCATGCTCCAACTATCCTGAGTCTGCAACCGCAGTTGCACTCAAATCCTCCTATTTTCGGCTAGGAGAAACCCCACATATTCAAGAAATATGCGCTCCAAGTAATCCCGCAGGATAAACCTGTTTCACCATCACAAACTACTGACGATGATGGATCTATGGCCAAGGAAAACTACATGATATGTTCCACTGTAATTAATTAGTATATTTTATGTAGATTGTTGAGGAAACAAAGTTGTAAAACATAGAATACACCGAGTTACATTATTACTGTCATTACCATGGGATCTCAATCCCTCATTGCAGAATGCCACTGCCTCTCAAGGCATACTTCACCATCATAGGATAGCAATCCCTTATCTCAACATCATAGGATAACACCTCAACTAGGCACTCAATCTTTATCAGGTCAACAAACCTTTCTCATCATACTGGTGATACATGTTATCTTATCAACAAGGATTATCATCATTGAGTGTTATACAGAACACATACACCTCATAGCTCTTACCTGGCTATGGATTCACTTGATTCACCTGCATGGTTAGTATGCATATCAAGAGAGATAACTGAATCACCAAACATAGATCTTTATGATTATCATGCTATTAGGGTTGAAGGTACATGATTGGAACAACATCCATGATCATAGTTACATGAAGCACAAGCTGTATCTGTAGACAAATTACATTATTGTTATCAAACCATGAGCATCCACTATGCCTTTATCTTATGAACATAAACATGTATCTTATCATCTTTCTTATCACCAACTTTAGGTATCAAACATATCACTGGTCACAACCTATCATTCATAACTCATCATCCACAAAGGTGCGAGCACAAAATAACAAAACTCACCAACCTAAGCTTTCGAGCTAGGCATAACCCTCACCAAAGGTAACGCCTACCCTCACCAAAGGTGTGGCGGGTAGCGCCATTACTCACCCAAGGAGGTATCAGGTAGGGTCATATCCCTCACCAAAGCTCTATCGTCTAGGGCACTAAACCACCCATATCGGTCACCAGCATAACATGCGCCCATGCACAAGGGATATCATGCAATCAGGGGCCAAGAGCTGTGTCGTGCACCCATGGATATCGGGCAACCAGGTGCAAGATGATATCAAGCAACATATGGGCATCACATATCAGCCATCACCCCTATCGCCCATAATGGGTTAGGGTTTTATGTCGGGAAACCAGCAAGGTCATGTCGTCCACAACTATATTGTCTAAGGCTATGACGCCAAAGGTCACCACTGTATTTCCCCAAAAGCACACAACTAACAAATGACACCATGGCGCCCAAGGTAACCTATCGTCCTACAAGGCAGACACCACATATCAGTCAACACTAGGGCACCTAACTAGGGTTCCACCACCCAAGCACCATGTAACATCCCTGACCTGGGTTATGCTTAAACCTAGATGTTTTGCTTAATAAAGTTGATTATATGCTTTCTCTTATCTTTTGAAAAGTAATTAAGGCTCAAGATGAACTTATATTTCATTTTTAGTCCTTTTTGAATAATGTTGAAATAATGTTTTACTTGTTTTGGGATAAAGTGAAAATTACCCAAGTTAAGGGGTTAAATTGCAAATTGTGCATGGAAAAATGTTCCTCATATGTTGAATCATCATAGGAATGATTATGATGAAGTAGTATGGCTTCTACAAGCCTGAATAACAAGAAAGAGCATGTTGAGCAATGTTTGTGCATTAAAACCTAGTTTTGGTGTAATGTGTAATTTACCCAAAATCTAGGGTTCAATATGCAAAATACCACTTCAAGAGGGTCCCTCGTGATTCTTAGCATAATGTAGAGAAAATAATTTGAGAGGGGCGCCTCATTTGAATCATTTTGTAAGAAAGAGAATCTTGATATTAAAATAATCAAGATTTAAGCATAATTGGAACTTTACTTCAAATTAATGCAAAAATAAATATGTTAATCGAAGTGCCCTTCAACCAAAATGGTAATGGTTGAAATTAGATAAGGTTGTACGAGCATGAGCCTTTCAAAGGCACGAAGATATCCAAGTGAGTGGAGAACCCACTCACATTAGTTAAATCAAAAGTAATATCCACTAAAAATGGGATATTCATATTATACGATTTATGGTGCTTAATTTGCTTTTCCTTAATTCATGGATAATGAAGAGGAATTCGAAGGAGGATAATGTGGCTTTGCATGCAAGGAATTGATGGGGGAGAGATGGCACCAATTTTGGAATTAAAAGGATTTTATAAAATATTTTCTCTCTGATTGAATTTCTTATAAAAACACCTTTTACAACTCAATTGAGAGGCGTTTTTCGAAACCACTTCCACTCTTTGCTTGAAAAACGACCAAGGGAGCTTTGGAGGATCTGTAGGACGACCCCCAACTTGTTGGTAAGCTCCATTACCTCTTTTCACCTTGATTCCATGGTGGAAATTGAAAATCAATGCATGATTTCTTCTTATCTCCATTCCACCTTCAATTCTAGCCATTCCTTTTCACTCAAAAGCTTAAGGAACGAACCTTGTGGGGTGAGAAAGCTTCTTTCACCATTAGGGACGTGAAGTTGGAGCTTTGAATCTTCATTGAAGGCGGGTTATATAACTTGAACCCTTGAACTTTGTTATTGATTCCATATCTTTATCAATTGTTGATTGCTTCTTTATTCCTGAAATTTTATTTGAATGATTGATGAAATCACCATGGAAATTACAGCCAGTTTCATGGGTTTGTAGCTTTAATATGATGATGTCATCACAAGCACACACCTCAATTAATATCCTAGACAAACGGTTTCAAAATTTGAGACTAATCCGTTTCAATGAAATTGGCCAAACGGTTTCATCAAACCGTTTGGAGTGGCTGACCGTTTGCAATGGTTGAATGTTTGAGGAAAAATGCTGATGTAATTGGATATTGATCCAATGGTTTCAATTGGTTTGATCTTAATGGTTTCAATTGTGAATGATCCCTCAAATGCAAACCCTAATTGGGTTGAGTGTTGAACCTTAGAGGAATTGAATCAATTTTTTTTGGGTTGACTAACCCAAACGGTCTCAAGACCATTTGGAGGTCACCCAAATGGTCTCAAGACCGTTTGGAGGTCAACCAAATGGTCTCAAGACCGTTTGGAGGTCAACCAAGACCATTGAGAAGTTTATGATGAAGTATGATTAGATGGTTGAAGATCCAGCGATATCAAATTGAAATATAATCAATAGCTCAATTGATGATCGATTCAATGATGCAAACCTTAATTTAATTTCACAAATATCAATGATGGGATGGGCCAAATGACCTCAAGACTGTTTGGAGGCCATCCAAATGACCTCAAGATCATTTGAGGTCAGGTCATGTCATGGTTTGATGATGATCCAATGATTTCAATTGAATTAGTTCCACAATGTCAACCATTGATGGTTCCTCGATTTCAAAACCCTAATTGATGGTTTCTTGATTATAAACCCTAGTTCAATTGGGTTCAAAACCCTAATTGAAGGTCCAATTGAAGGGTGATTCAATGATTCAATTGAAGAATAAATCAGTAGTTCAATTGATAGATGGTTTAATGATTGAAACCCTACATTGATAAAGTGACGGAAGACCTTTTTGGTCCATTCAGTTTTGAGAGAGTTTGGGATCAAATGGTCTCAAGACTGTTTGAGACCAAAATGTCTCAAACCGTTTGGAGACCCAAGTGGTTTCAAGTGTGAATTGTCCATATGGTTTCATTATTGTTTTGCTTAAATGATTTCAAACCATTCAAGGTCTGAGTGACCAAGACCGTTTGGGGTCTAAGTAACCAAGACCATTTGAGGTTCAATTGGTCAAACCATTTGAACACCTAATATGATTAAAGGTCAATTAGCTACTTGATTATTAATGTTGTAAAACAAAGGTGATTATAATGATTAATCCTAACTATGTGTACTTAAATGAAGAGCTGACCTAGATCAATCTTGGAGTACTTAACATCTTAGAGAGCATGAGAGAGAGAGAAAGAGAGAGAGGAATGCTTACATAATTAAGCCCTAATTCTCTCATTATGAATAAAATATGTAATCAGGGTTTTATCCATAATAATGAGATCATGAAGCCCTCGTTAAAAAGATTAATGAGCACTGACCCTAATTTAAGGCAAAGTTATGTGAAACCCTAATTTAGGGCAAAGCTAAGTGAAACCCTAATTAAGGGTAAAGCTATGTGAAGCCCATATATGGGGAGATGTTATGTGAACCTTAATTTATAAAGATGGAAAACCCTATTCCTAATAATGGAATAGTGATTAATATATTGATAGGTGAAATACCTAAGGGGATTGGTAATGGATGGCCTTATATCAATATTGCCTTAACTCAAAGATGAGTCCATATCATTAGTAATAGTTGCATATTCTAAATAAGTGACTTATGACCAATACATTACATGATAAATGTGATGAACTGGTGCATAAAGTATTAGGATGGGAAATACCCTAATACAAGCTAAGTGGATGAACTCAAGTAAGATAAAGGTGATGAGGGAAGTGATACATCAAGATATGATACATATCACATCCAACACCTTAAGATTTATACACCTTGATGTATTTTAAATCCAATATATTTGGATGAGTGACACATGAAGTGTGTCATGTCAATTATTACATTGAGGTGTAATGCACTTTGATAAATGTAGGCTAACATGCCTTATGAAAAGGTTAATACAAATCAATAAACTTTGATACAATCATATTCTGGTAAAGATGAGAGAGAAACTCATACTTTGTGTTGATAATTCATTTAATGATGAATAATGAGAATAAATAAGTATGATTGAATACTTATGTTACCAATGTTGGCTCCTAGCTATGTGAAGCAATGAAATAGGACCTGATCATTAATAATATGATCATTAGAACCTAAATGGTTATTTATGGAAAACCCTAATGGAGGGTGATGATATGAAAGAGAAATCCTAACCCTAAAAAGGGAATAATTGTATTACATTGTGTTGCATGGTGCTGATATGAAAGCATTATAACTGTTATCATGAAGTACTAACCATGCAGGTATCATGAGACGATAAACATAGCCAGGTATGAGCTATGATACTCTATATATTGGGAATGTTTTATAGGCCTTATAAGCCTTCATATTCTTTGTTTCTTAGTAAGAGGTAACCTGAAATTAATGAGCCCTGTGTGCCATATGATGTTTTGATTATTGAAATTGTTTATGGGTTTCATAAGCCATAATATTTCTTGTTGCCTATTAAGGGGTAACAAGAGGTGATATGAGCTTTGTGAACTATGTGGAATGCTTATGTAGAAAGAATCATGACTACCTTGGTCAGATGACCAGAAGGTATTAAGTTACCTGATAAGTGGTAACAAGTATTCTATGATGAATTGAGGGTCTGAATACCCATAGTCTATAATCAAGATGATGAACTTGTTAAGAAATAAAAGTGTACCTGATGAAATGAGGGATTAAGATCCCAATACTTCATTAAAAGGGTATGGCTACAGGCCATGACTCCACAATACAATACCAGGCATTAGCTGTGTGATCTAAGCCTGAAGTGAGTATATGTTACGGCTATAACTCTATAGCGAAGATGTCAATATACCCTGGCAAGCTAATTGTAGTTTGATACGTGATGTCTCTGCCATATAATCTCGTATTGACCGAGAAGGTTGATGTTACTCTGCTTAGCATATCCTAGAAGGATAAATGTTATACATGTGCTTTAATTCCTCACTAAATAAGTATCATGCTGACTTATCAAGTTATAGCTGAAATGCTCGGAATAAGAATACTGCTGCTTTAATCTATTTAGACATTGATCTATCTACTGTTAAATATATAATTCCTCTGCTCAGTGTTAATTCAATAACTACAATAATAATGTTTTGGCGGAGAGTTATATCTCTCGCTGGGGCAATTTACAATTGTCTCACCCCCATGGGATCCACATTTTTAGGTGGATGCGGACGAGGAGGCAGAAACCCTTCAGTAGGTGAAGGACAACAATAGCACCAGGAATAGTAGTGAATTCTCAGGTGGAGACACTGGCTATCAAGTTTTGTATATGTGTGAATAGAGTCCTATGTGTCGTCTCTGTACTCTCAGGTTCTCGGAGTCCGTAGTTGGTTTTAATGAATCGATATGAGATTTTGGCTTGATGCCTCAATTTAAAGAAGTGAAATCAATCCACCTCTCTACTAATAACAATGGTAAACAAAAATCAATTTGGATAGCAGCAGAAGATAAAATTTTGACTATATTCAATTTAAATAAAGTGTACATAAAAATATTCTACACACTTTCCCTCTCCTATTTTACTCATTATTCACACATTATCCAAATTAGTTGAAAATTTGCCCAAAGGCTTATTTTTATGTTTAGAATACGAATTTGGAGTTATTTTTATGTTTTGAGAACATTAGGTATTTTATTTCACTTTATTGGCCTATTCCTATTTTCTTTTGATAATGACATTAATATTTACATTTATGTTCCAATTTAAATGATACTTGGCCCTTAAGTTACTTTTTGATCAAGAAAACGAATTTGAGTGTCAAATTATCCTGATGGGTTTTTAATCATAATTTTTGGTGCAATATGTTTCTCATTATCTTCTTTAATCATTAATTTCCATATTATTACCTTTAATTATTGCATTTATCTTCTCCATTATATAAAATTCAGATTTTCTTTCTTTTTCATATTCTAAAAAGCACTAGAAAGTTCTAGGACGAAATATTTTATTATCTTTATTATTTAAGTGGACATTTTACATATTAAACCCATTATTAAGCTTTCACTGAGGCATTTGTGCATAAAACCCAAATATTGGAATAAAATGTGAACAAATGTTCATTAAACCATCATATTCTCCACAAATTAAACAAAAAGGCCAAAGAGGATATAAATGAAAGGAAAAGAGGGAAAAGATGACCAAAAGGAAAAATTCCCAGATTTCGGTATGTTACAGTACTCCACCCCTTAAAGAGGATTTCTTCCCTGAAATCACTAGCAATTAGGGAAGGGTGAGTGTGCAACCTCACATCAAAAAACTTAAGGTTGTTCCTCCACCAAAACTTATACTTCAACTACTCCTAAGGGTTCAAAAACGTCACATACATCTCATCGTAGGTTGGGTTCTCAAGGATTGCCTAAAGTTCCACTATTAAGATATCTTTTATGGGATTTAACATTATTTACATTTTTGGCTCGTTAACATTATATTCATTATGATAACACATGATCATCATTATATTAATTATGTCATGCCATATACACTTTATTGCCAAAATGGGTTATATTTCATCATCATGCATTAAACTATTTATATGTATCTCATTTTTCATACTAAGAATTTTAGCACAATTAGGGGTTACTAAATTATCTCCACATTCATTATTATATTTGATCATTAATAACTTCGATTTACACTTCATTATCCTCATATTATCACTTTATTAATTATAACAAATTATTTTACATGAATATAAGACATTCTATCCAATTCGTGGTTAAGCATATAATTATTTCAATTAATGTCACATTAGTTACTTATATTCATATTAACGTTGTCACAATGTCACATTATCATTATTGCTCACATTAATGTCATCATTAATCATTATTCATATGTATTCATTTATATTATTGATTTTGCACATTTATGAGAATTACAATCATCTCATATTCATATTGAATCCATTATATGTATTTTAATGATCAAGGTGGAACATATGTCATATTAATGATTTGATTCACATTAAGTGACTAATAACATGTATATTAGTTAACAAGGTAACATGCATTCATATTGATAACTTAATTAATATGTGATTAGATGATCACATATATCATTTATGTGTATCGAAGTATGTTAACTGATTATGCCACTTAACATCATTCATGTATCATGAAAGGCATTAAAGATGTATAGATTAGGGTTAGATATTACAACTTAGGGTTTAGGTCAACATGACCATTTTATTTCACTTATTCATCCTTAGCATGCATTAATTATGAATTATAACCTTACTCATCATATCATTAGGGTTTATTGGTTCATGACATTATTAACATCTTACTTATTGACAATTAGCATCGATATTCATATTATGTGCATTGGATATTCATTAGGGTTCAAGCATATTATTTATTCCTTAGATGATAATTATATGTTCATTACATATATAAACAAGCACGTTAGGGTTACAACTATATCTTGTTTGGTCAAAACCAAAGATCCAAGCACACTAACCACCTAAGTATGAGGTTAGGGTTTCTAAAGAGAGATTAGATAGACTTGAAGATGTTATAGGGTTCCATCCCCCTAAATAGGATTTTGTCCTCAAAATCTAACCACTCAAACATCATCAACTAACCATACTCCACCCCTTAAAGGGTTTGACCTACTATACTAGGGTTAAAGGATAAGTCTAACCAAACCATTATCAAGATCCATCATGCTTCCACTGCGCACTCTGATATTCTCACAAACACCCAAACTCTAAGGTCTAGGTTCAAAGGACATAAGAAAACTATCTTGGTATCCATACTCAAACAAATCATCATACACATGAAACTTAGGGTTCCCAAAGATATACAACATATATGTCTAAGGTTACTATTGCCTAAAAGCAAACTATTTTGGGCAATTTGTATCAGCACAGGCCAGACCGGTATCATATGGGCACAGGAGTCCTCGTATACCAAGCTAGTGGTGCGGAGGAAAATTTTGCCAGCCCCTGAAACCCTGATCCTTTCTAGACACCCTTGCTTCAACTGCATACCCTAATAGTTGCCTAAAGGCAAACTTAAACAACATCAAGTTATGCATATTTTAATTATAAGTATTTTTGGATTTTATTCATCAAGGTTCTAATGTGGAACTATTGGTTCCTAAGTCAACCTATCATCAAGGTAGATCAAATCTAGAAAAACATGTCACTTAAAGGAAACTATGCAAATCTAGGGTTCTATCTAGGGAGACAAACTAAAATAGTCAAAGATCTGACTACCATTGGCTCTGATACCATGTTGTAAAGAAGTGAAATCAATCCACCTCTCTACTAATAACAATGGTAAACAAAACTCAATTTGGATAGCAGTGGAAGATAAAATTTTGACTATATTCAATTTAAATAAAGTGTACATAAAAATATTCTACACACTTTCCCTCTCCTATTTTACTAATTATTCACACATTATCCAAATTAGTTGCAAATTTGCCCAAAGGCTTATTTTTATGTTTAGAATACGAATTTGGAGTTATTTTTATGTTTTGAGAACATTAAGTATTTTATTTCACTTTATTGGCCAATTCCTATTTTCTTTTGATTATGACATTAATATTTACATTTATGTTCCACTTTAAATGGTACTTGGCCCTTAAGTTACTTTTTGATCAAGAAAACAAATTTGAGTGTCAAATTATCCTGATGGGTTTTTAATCATAATTTTTGGTGCAATATGTTTCTCATTATCTTCTTTACTCATTAATTTCCATATTACCTTTAATTATTGCATTTATCTTCTCCTTTATATAAAATTCTGATATTCTTTCTTTTTCATATTCTAAAAAGCACTAAAAAGTTCTAGGATGAAATATTTTATTATCTTTATTATTTAAGTGGATATTTTACATATTAAACCCATTATTAAGCTTTCACTGAGGCATTTGTGCATAAAACCCAAATATTGGAATAAAAGGTGAACAAATGTTCATTAAACCATCATATTCTCCACAAATTAAACAAAAAGGCCAAAGAGGATATAAATGAAAGGAAAAGAGGGAAAAATGACCAAAAGGAAAAATGCCCAGATTTTGGTATGTTACACTCAATGTTCTTATGTTGTCTATATATAGTTTAATAGAACAGTTGATGTTGTAATCCTTGAGATGAGATGAAACATGATATGTACTAGTGAAACAAAATGAAATCAAACTACTTTGGTTCTTTTTGAAAGAGTTGTCCTTTTTGGATCTCTTTGAAAAAAGTTTTAATTTTTAGTGATTTTCAATAATCCGCTGTAATCGATCGCTTCCACTTAATTAATAACGTATGTTTTGAATGCTTCACCACAATTTAGTGGTATTAGAGCTCTAGGTTCGCTGAGTCTACAGAGACATAAGACTAAGGTTGTTGAGTCTGTTCTAGTGTCTTCCACCTTATCTAATAGTCTCTTCTACTCATTTAGGAGGGGAATAACTTGAAGATGTCTTGAATACACAAAGAACACGTTGTTGATAGCAGTGTTGCTACACCAGGAGGAGGTGCAAGAAACCATATTAGGGAAAGGCATGTACCTGAACAGCCCCAGATTGACCCAACTTGTAAGGACCCTGACCCAGGTTTTGGGCTAACCCTCTTTTCTTTGCTTATGAAAGTTTCTTATAACCTTAATCTAATCTCTTTAGATGTTTTGTTATCATGTGGCAAACTCATGTTTCCAGTTTGGTCCCGTTTGGATGCTGTTTGAGCACTGTTTGCTTGTTTTGGACAAAAGTAAGGGGTTATATTGCAATATGTCACATGTAAATCATGCCTTTAGTTCTCTTGCATCATTAGAAAGAGAATGATGTTGTGGGGAACCTTGTGGAGGACCTATGTTTCATGTTTGAGCTTGGTTGGTTGATGTTTATGCTTTATGTGCTAGTTTTGGTGTAAATTGCAAATTACCCAAAGTGGAGGGTCAATGTGCAATTTATCAGCTCTAGAGTCTTCTTTCTTGTGTGTGACATCATCTAGAATGATTATGGATGATTGGGCGGCATGTTTGGTTGATAGATGAGGAGTGGCATCTCTATATGGTCTTTATATCACATATGTGTCACATAGGCCACCTTGTCCTTTAGTGTATCAGCTAAGGCTTGAAGGTGTGTCGCCCAAGAGATGTGTGTCGGCCATGGTATCTGTCCAGCTGCACAATACACATCCTAGAGTGTATCACCAGGCCATGCATGAGCTGCTAGGGTGGCAACAAGTGGCGTTATGAGCTAGAGCAAGTGGCACCTTGGTTTATGTAGTTATGACACCTCTCCCTTGCTACCTCTCTCTTCCTTGGTGTATATAACTCCCTCCCTCCTTGACCAAGTGATCCCTTTTGGCCACCTCCCTTCCCCCACCTATATGTGATGAGCATGGGAGCTTTGGGAGCTAAGGAAGACTCCCATGGAGCATGGAGGGGCAAGCTCCTTGACCATGGAAACTCCTTGCTCAAGATCCGACCTTGGTGAGTCATGCTTCTTTGCTAGTTTTTCCTTATGCTTTCTTCTTCACCTTCCTCTTCCCCTCTCGGCCATGGATAGGCCCTTGATAAGAGTAAGCAAGGCCGTGGTTATCTCCCCTCCTTCCTTCTTCTTGAGCTATACATAACCATGGTTTCTTCTTCTTCTTCTTCCTTTGTTTCTTGAGGTGATGATGATGGTGCCGAATGCATGTTTGGAGCCTTGGATGGGTGATGTTCTTGAAGAGGAACGTGGGTTTGCTGCTTGGACCAAGAAGATCGATGCCTTTCATGGAAATCCTCTTAAGGTGCGTTACATAACTCTCAACCATCTCTATTGTATATACTCTCCATATGCTCATATGTTGATCTTGTTCCTTATTTTGGTATCCATCTTTTATGATGTTTATGCATGTGGAGCTTGAGATCTGTTTGGATAGAGATGGCCACGTTTTACTACTGTCCATATGTTTTTCTTATACTTAATGCTTTGAATGGCTAGAGGTTGAAGATGACTTGTACGATATGAGTCTTTGGCCAATGCAACTAGGTTGCCCGATATGGGTCTTTACCTAATACAGTACCTTGTTCTATAGCCTATGCTATGGTTGATGGTTATGGAAACACCCCTTAATCTCCTTTTGACTTGAAATGTGATCCTATGACCTAGACATATGGACGATATGATGGGTTGGTAATAGTTGCACCTTGATGCTCGATATCCCCTACCCACCCTAGAGTTAGGGTTTGGACGACATAGTTGCTAGACCCTTGGATGGGCTCTTGGCCGATATGTGTTTCTATGATGACTCTTTGAGTGTGTTGCCCGATACCCTCATTAGGGTTAAGTCTTGGATGATATGAGAGGATTAGCTTCTTGTTGATCTTATGGCTGTTATGCCCTTCCTATGATGAGTAGCTGCCCGATATACCTTGTATAGGTGGTTGCCTGATACACCATGAAGAGAGGATGCCCGATACACGATGTAGAGTGGATGTCTGATACACTCCCTTATCTCGAGATGATCTTGGTTGTTACGTGGTGCTAGCTTAATGCCTGACATGGCCTTGGCCGATAGACTTTGATAGCTTGGTGCCCGACAAGCTTTGGACGACACCACCTTGTCTTAAGTGCGCTTGGCCGATATGGGGGGATGGACTACATGGCATGATGCCCGATATGCTAACCCTAGATGCTAGCCGTTATGCTGCTTCATGGCTATGCACGACATGGTTCTTGGTGCCCTGGCCGATAGAAATGGTCCATGGACGATACAAAGATGATTGTGTAGTAGGGGCACCTTGGGCGACACCCCTTTGACCGATAGGGTTGCTGTGGTGGTTAGCCGATAGCCATGCTGGTAGTGCACCTTAGTAAGTATCTTAGTGGTGATGTTACTCTGACCGATATTCTTAGTTGGGCTTGGTCGTTACCCATTTTGGAGTTTGGGGCTTGGGCGTTACACCTTGATGTGTGCTCTACACGACACACCATATGATAGGTCTTGGCGATATGAAGTGGTATGTGGTGCCCGAGATGATGGTGGTTTAGAGAACCTTAGTAGTGTTGTCCGATATGTTGTTTAAATAGCCAACACATCTAGGACTAATATGGTATAATGGACGACATGGGTGCCCTGGCCGATATGGATGACCCTTGAACGACATGGAGATGTTTGCACACTAGAGGCGCCTTGGGCGTTGTGCTTTGGTCGTTATGGTCAAGGTTGAGGGTTAGCCGATAGAGGAACCCTAACCCTAACCCTAACCCTAACCCTGATCCTTGTGCATGATAGGCCCTTGGGTCGATAACATCCGCTGATGCACAGTACACCTTTCCCGACACCATGTAAACTGGTGGGTTCTAGTTGCATGATAGGTGAAGTGATGGGAATGGGAAACCCTAGTCGATGCATCCTTTGGTGAGAATATGACCATACCTGATATACCTTTTGGTGAGGGTTGTGGGAGCCTTGGTGAGGGTTCTGATGACCTAAAATGCATATAGCTAATATATGTGGTCACATCTCTGATAATAAAAATGATACATGTGATATGGTTTAACCACCTTGAACCCTGCACCCATGTTAATAATGGAATAAGATGATAAGTTGTGAACTCGGTATGTTGATATGATGTTCTACACATGATATGTGGTGCAGGTATATGACCACAGATATGGGCCATGATGTGTGCTTATGTTTAATAATAAAAGTATGATGATCCGAGATGAAGTGGATTGTGGACCTTTGTCTAGTGGTTTTTATGGATAACGATAGATGAACCTTTGGTAAGGTTAGATGGTGGGTTATGGTGTATGACCCTTAAGATAATCCTTAGGGATGATGTGCTTGATAGCAGTGGTGTATTGATGAATACACCAGTCATGACATTAATCTACATATGTTCATAATGATGAAAGAATATACCAATGTATAAACCTTAATCTTGATGATATGATAATCAAAGATATGCTCATGAGATATGGGGCATGGTGGGTGCTCACAGTTTGGTAATGATAATGTAATTGCATTGCTTGCATTTATAGCCTTGAATCTCATGTATATATATAAATGAACATGGATGATGTTCCAATTCTGCACACCTGAATTCCTGATGGCATGATAATCCCAATATGTTCTATGCTTGGTAATTCGGTTATCTCTTTTTATGCAAGCTAACTATGCAGGCATATTGAATTCATAGCCAGGTAAGAGCTATGGTGATTATATAATAATGTGCTTTATGTAGCACTTGATGAATGTGCAATGACTGAATAATAATGATGATAATTCTGTTGAAAAGATAACATGTAACAACAAGTATAATGTGAAAGGTCTGAGGACCTGAATAAGGCTGAGTGCCCAGTTGAGGTGTTATCCTCTGATGTTGAGATAAGGGATTGATATCCCATGGTGATGATGTAAGCCTTGAGAGGCAGTGGCATTATGTGATGTGGGATTGAGATCCCATGGCAATGTGATGATCCTTGAGATGGATCTAGATGATTGGTAAGAGGCCAAGTGGTAACATGTAATGTTGTTCCTTGTGATGGATCAGGATGATGTTGATGACAGTAAAAGCATGATATTGAGTTTCATGTTGTTTATTCTTGTTATAGTTTTCATGTTATACAACTTGGCTGAATCCTGCAATTCACTTAAAATATGTTAACTAAATTACAGATGAACCTTCATGTAGTTTGCCCTGGCCATAGATCCATCATCGTCAGGAGCTGGTGATGGTGAAATGGGTTCTCCTATGGGTTAATCTGGAGCGCATATTGTTGAATATGCGAGGTTTCTCCTATCCTAAAATAGAGAGGATTCGAGTGCAACTGCGGTCGCAGACTCGGGATAGATAGAGCATGGTGAACATGCCCATGGCGCAGTGTGATAGAGCATGAATGCGTTCATGGCTCAGGGAGCACGGTGAAATGGCCCGTGGCTCAGATATACTAGTGCCGAGACCTGTACCAAGTCGGGCTAGAGAAAGGGTAGCCTACGGGAGCTGACCCTGTGGTTGAGGCCACTTAAGCATGAGACTGTGATCCTGCTTTGGTTCTCATACACTGAGTACGAGGTGGGAGGTCGTGGAGTTCGGCTCTTCCATTGACCTTGTCTGGCACCGGCTCTGGGTTTTGCAGCCGTCGGTTGGATTTGAGCGGTACGGCTCACTTCCTCAGGGCATAATAATTTGTAAGCAAGTCGTATAGTATCTTTGCTTAGGGAAAATATGAAACATTAGTTGAGGCCTTGTTTGTATAGTTGAACTAGTTATAATCTGTAGTTTATCATATGAACCTTATATAATGCGATGAGTTCTTATAAAGCTTATCTTGTCAATATTGTTCCATAAAGAATACCTGGTTATAGGCCTCATGAATATCCTGGTAAGATTGCTGGTAAGATTAGCCCTGCTCAGTATACTACTCTTATAATCTATTTATATCCGTTATCTGTGATCATAATAAAGTTGGTAGAGGGTTATGTTTCTCGCTGGGACTGGGTGTCTCACCCCGCTGGTTAATAACCCTTTTTAGGTGGACGTGCCTGGCGAGATGAAGATCTTGTGGCTATGGATGATATGCTGAGGTATTGTACCTGGTGGTTTAGATAGTGTCTAGCAGTAGAGTCCTATGTGTCGTCCCTATGGACTCAGGTCTTCGGGAGAGCTTTTCGATGTTTCTTGTACAATGATCGATGTATGGTTTTCGGTATGTATCTTATTGTAAGGCTTCCTGGCAAATAGTTATTTCATGTAACGAGATGATGGGAAATTATGTTGTAGCACCCTGAAAATATGCTATGAAATGCAAAGTGTTGGCTCATATGTTATATGTTTCATCGTGTGGTGCTTGTTGTAAATCTGTTTTAATTTCCCGTGATTTTCGGTAATCCACTGGTTTGCATGTAAACGTGTTTCATTATGAATGAGGTGTTACAGTGTTTGGTATCAGAGCTCTAGGTTCGCTGAGTCTATAGGGACACTAGGACTAGGATTAGGATGGTGTCTAAGGTTGGATCATGACATAAAATATGGTGCATACTACCTAATCTTAGTACTTGATGCCCTGGCCAGGTATTCAAATATCGAAGACATAGGTAAGTGTGGAGCCTTAGATTGTTTCCTCCTTGATTACTTTGATCAAGTAGTCATTCTAGAGCAATCTAAAGAGCATATCAAGTCAGGAATATGATGCTAATACCTTCATCTTGTTATAAAGGAAGTGAATAAATGCACCATAACCTCTTCATACATGGATGTTTGATAATCAAGAGGGAGTAACAGTTCTATGAAACCTAAATCTGTATAAGAACATGATGAGATAAGTTCTTGAAACTGTAATCTCAAGAGATATATGTGACAAAAAGACAGATTAGCCTGTGATCACAAGGTAAATAAAAGCATAAAACTCACACAAGATGAAGAAAATACCTGAAAGTGAAGGAAAGAAAATGGAACCTGAGATAATCTCAGACTAACCAATGAACGTAAGAAAAAATGTGAAAGAATAAAGTGCAAATTCATGATAAGAAAAAGAGAACAAGGGAGATGATCTTTGTTCAATAAAGAATATGTGAAGAATAACAATCTTTTTCACAAAGAGAAAACAAAATCTGATATAATCAGGAACTAATCATGATTATGATGAACGGTAACGAGAGAAAGAGAATAATAACATGTAATGGTATTGATGTTTCTTGTGCTGAGTGCAAGGAACCCAAGAACATACAAGATAAAAACCTGATGGAACAAGGTTTAACGCTGTATAAATGGTTAGAAACTCATGTAAGGATCAAAGAAAGTGATAATATCCTCCCCTTTGATATGAAACCATAGATGTTGATGGGAGGAGTTTGTTCTTTTGCATCCCTTCCTTTCGAGGGAGTGGCAGTCAAGTGGACCTTGTGTCACTTGATAGGTGTGCCTTTGAAGTGATCGTTGTCTGGATACTTTGAAAAGTATCAGCTGATCTTGGACTTTGGTTTCCAAGATGGGGATGTATGTGATTGATGATGACAGATCCTCTTGGCATGCTTTATGAGAAGGGGTTGAGAATCAAGATGCCTAGATCGTGGAGGTATGAAGGTGAACCGTCTTGATCGATTATCCTTGACCTTGAACCTACAAGCTGGAAGCTTGTTCTGGAGTTTGGATCTATGTGGTGACCCTCAAGAAAACTTATCCGCAGCACGGAGGAACGCTAATAAGGATAAGCAAGTGAGGACCGAATGGTTTGACCAGACAGTAGATGGCAATAGGTAACAATAGACCTCGAGGCATAAGCTGGCCAGAAACGGTAGAATGACCAGTGTGTGGTGACAGGTTGAATGGAGTCACTCCATTCTGCTTTGTCTTCTTCTTACCTCTTATCTTCCCTAGTTGATCCAGTTCAGGATGTACACTCCTTTGAGTGCTTGTTGTATGTTTGGCAGATGTTTCCTTCCTGTTAGTCAGAAGAGAGAGTCTATTGTTAAGCACCTTGTTGATGACTTGGTTGTGCAAGATGATGCATACTCTTCTCCGTATCCTTTCCTTTCCTGGATGTGATAGTCGGGTGAATCCCTTTCTGTGTGGCATGTCAAGGAATCGTTATAACCCTGGGAATGGATATCCTTGGAAAGGTGTGAAGTTGTCTCAGATGGAAAGGTTGGTTTTGGTTTGATCTGGCTAAGTGCCTATAGTGTGGCTATCTTATGTTAGGGGTTTATGCTCTGCATAAACATGACACTGAAAGATATCCACCCAAGGGAAAGAAGTGTTGTAAGTTCATCCTGAGAAAGTTCATCTAGTTGAGCCCTATCATGTGTATACAGGTGTTTTGTAGAGTATGTATCTTATGATAACCTCTTCTAAGAAAGGTCTTCCCTGGGTTTGAGATATATCATGTGGAGAGAAGGAACAGTTGAAACATATAGAACAGAAAGATAGTGATACAAGTTATGCAAAGCTTAAGTGCCAAGCCTTTGAGATCAAAATAGCACAGTGGAAATGTATCAAGGAATATGATACATCAGTAGAAGGAGCTGATACCTGAGTAATACGAGTTGCATATGATGTTCCAGTATCTAAGAGTGTTACCAGACAAAGGATGATGAGCTGAGGGTTTGAGTGTGTGACCAGTACAAGGAAACCCTGTGATGGCTCTGGAAGAAGAGAAAGTGTGTTGGTCATGGATCTGTGGCACTTAGGAGCCTTACGGAGTTGTATGATGTGACACACAAGTAACGCTCATCTTCCTTTCACTCGGGATTTCGGGGACGAAATCCTTGTTAGGGGTTTATGACTTGTAAGGACCCTGACCCAGGTTTTGGGCTAACCCTCTTTTATTTGCTTATGAAAGGTGCTTAGAACCTTAATATAATCTCTCTAGATGTTTTGTTATCATGTGACAAGCTCATGTATCCAGTTTGGTCCCATTTGGATGTTATTTGAGCAATGTTTGCTTGTTTTGGACCAAAGTACAATTTACCCAAAGTAAGGGGTTATATTGCAATATGTCACATGTAAAGCATTCCTTTAGTTCTCTTGCATCATTAGAAAGAGAATTATGCTGTGGGGCACCTTGTGGAGGACCTATGTTTCAAGTTTGAGCTTGGTTGGTTGATGTTTATGCTTTATGTGTTAGTTTTGGTGTAAATTGCAAATTACCCAAAGTGGAGGGTCAATGTGCAATTTATCAGCTATATAGTCTTCTTTCTTGTGTGTGACATCATCTAGAATGATTATGCATGATTGGGCGCCATGTTTGGTTGATAGATGAGGAGTGGCATCTCTATATGGTCTTTATATCACATATGTGTCACATAGGCCACCTTATCCTTTAGTGTATCGGCTAAGGCTTGAAGGTGTGTCACCTAAGAGAGGTGTGTTGGCTATGGAAGCTGCCTAGCTGCACGATACACATCTTAGAGTGTATCACCAGGCCATGCATGAGCTTCTAGGGTGGCAACAAGTGGCGTTATGAGCTAGAGCAAGTGGCACCTTGGTTTATGTGGTTATGACACCTCTTCCTTGCCACCTCTCTCTTCCTTGGTGTATATAACTCCCTCCCTCCTTGACCAAGTGATCCCTTTTGGCCACCTCCCTTCTCCTACCTGTATGTGATGAGCATGGGAGCTTTGGATGCTAAGGAAGACTCCCATGGAGCATGGAGGGGCAAGCTCCTTAACCAAGGAAACTCCTTCCTCAAGATCCGACCTTGGTGAGTCATGCTTCTTTGCTAGTTTTTCCTTATTCTTTCTTCTTCACCTTCCGCTTCCCATCTCAGCCATGGATAGGCCCTTGATAAGATTAATAAAGGCCGTGGTTATCTCCCCTCCTTCCTTCTTCTTGAGCTATACATAACCATGGTTTCTTCTTCTTCTTCTTCTTCCTTTGTTTCTTGAGGTGATGATGATGGTGTCGAAGGCATGTTTGGAGCCTTAGATGGGTGATGTTCTTGGAGAGGAATGTGGGTTTGCTTCTTGGACCAAGAATCTCGATGCCTTTCATGGAAATCCTCTTAAGGCGGGTTACATAACTCTCAACCATCTCTATTGTATATACTCTCCATATGCTCATATGTTGATCTTGTTCCTTATTTTGGTATCCATCTTTTATGATGTTTATGCATGTGGAGCTTGAGATATGTTTGGATAGAGATGGCCACGTTTTACTACTGTCCATATGTTGTTCTTATACTTAATTCTTTGAATGGCTAGAGGTTGAATATGACTTGTACGATATGGGTCTTCGGTCGATGCAACTAGGTTGCCCGATATGGGTCTTTACCCGATACAGTACCTTGTTCTATAGCCTATGCTTTGGTTGATGGTTATGGCAACAACCCTTTCTCTCCTTTGGACTTGAAAGGTGAGCCTATGACCTAGACATATGGATGATATGATGGGTTGGTAATAGTTGCACCTTGATGCCCGATATCCCCTATCGACCCTAGAGTTAGGGTTTGGACGACATGGTTGCTAGACCCTTGGATGGGCTCTTGGCCGATATGTGTTTCTATGATGACTCTTTGAGTGTGTTTCCTGATACCCTCATTAGGGTTAAGTCTTGGATGATATGAGAGGATTAGCTTCTTGTTGATCTTGTGGCCGTTATGCCCTTCCTATGATGAGTAGCTGCCCGATATACCTTGTATAGGTGGTTGTCCGATACACCATGAAGAGAGGATGCCCGATATACCATGTAGTGTGGATGTCTGATACACTCCCTTGTCTCGAGATGATCTTGGTTGTTACATGGTGCTAGCTTAATGCCCGACATGGCCTTGGCCGATAGACTTTGATAGCTTGGTGCTGGACAAGCTTTGGATGACACCACCTTGTCTTAAGTGAGCTTGGCCGATATGGGTGGATGGACTAAATGGCATGATGCCCGATATGCTAACCCTAGATTCTAGCCGTTATGCTGCTTCATGGATATGCACGACATGGTTCTTGGTGCCCTGGCCGATAGAAATGGTCCATGGATGGTACAAAGATGATTGTGTAGTAGGGGCACCTAGGGCGACACCCCTTTTACCGATAGTGTTGTTGTGGTGGTTAGCCGATAGCCATGCTGGTAGTGCACCTTAGTGAGTATCTTAGTGGTGATGTTCCTCTGACCGATATTCTTAGTTGGGCTTGGCCGTTACCCTTTTTGGAGTTTGGGGCTTGGGTGTTACACCTTGATGTGTGCTCTGCACGACACACCATGTGATAGGTCTTGGCGATATGAAGTGGTCTATGGTGCCCGAGATGATGGTGGTTTAGAGAACCTTAGTAGTGTTGGCCGATATGCTGTTTAAATAGACAACACGTCCAGGACCAATATGGTATAATGGACGACATGGGTGCCCTGGCCGATATGGATGACCCTTGAACAACATGGAGATGTTTGCACATTAGAGGCGCCTTGGGTGTTGTGCTTTGGTCTTTATGGTCAATGTTGAGGGTTAGCCGATAGAGGAACCCTAACCCTAACCCTAACCCTAATCCTTGTGCATGATATGCCCTTGGGCCGAAAACATCTGCTGATGCATGGTACACCTTGCCCGACACCATATAAACTGGTGGGTTCTAGTTGCATGATAGGTGAAGTGATGGGATTGGGAAACCCTAATCAATGCATCCTTTGGTGAGAATATGACCATACCCGATATACCTTTTGGTGAGGGTTGCAGGAGCCTTGGTGAGGGTTCTGATGACCTAAAATGCATATAGCTAATATATGTGGTCACATCTCTGTTAATAACAATGATACATGTGATATGGTTTAATCACCTTGAACCCTGCACCCATGTTAATAATGGAATAAGATGATAGGTTGTGAACTCGGTATGTTGATATGATGTTCTATACATGATATGTGGCGCATGTATATGACCACAGATATGCATGTATATGATGTTGATATGATGTTCTACACATGATATGTGGTAATGATAATGTAATTGCATTGCTTGCATTTACAGTTTGGTAATGATAATGTATGTATGTATATATATATATATATATATATATATATATATATATATATATATATATATATATATATATATATATATATATATATATATATATATATATATATATATATATATATATATATATATATATATATATATATATATATATATATATATATATATATATATATATATATATATGAACATGGATGATGTTCCAATTCTGTACACCTGAATTCCTGATGGCATGATAATCCCAATATGTTCTATGCTTGGTAATCCTGTTATCTCTTTTTATGCAAGCTAACTATGCAGGCATATTGAATTCATAGCCAGGTAAGAGCTATGGTTATTATATAAAATGTGCTTTATGTAGCACTTGATGAATGTGCAATGATTGAATAATAATTGTGATAATTCTGTTGAAAAGATAACATGTAACAACAAGTATAATGTGAAAGGTCTGAGGACCTGAATAAGGCTGAGTGCCCAGTTGAGGTGTTATCCTCTGATGTTGAGATAAGGGATTGATATCCCATGGTGATGATGTAAGCCTTGAGAGGCAATGGCATTATGTGATGAGGGTTTGAGATCCCATGGCAATGTGATGATCCTTGAGATGGATCTAGATGATTGGCAAGAGGCCAAGTGGTAACATGTAATGTTGATCCTTGTGATGGATCATGATGATGTTGATGACAGTAAAATCATGATATTGAGTTTCATGTTGTTTATTCTTGTTATAGTTTTCATGTTATACAACTTGGCTGAATCTTGCAATTCACTTAAAATATGTTAACTAAATTATAGATGAACCTTCATGTAGTTTTCCCTGGCCATAGATCCATCATCGACAGGAGCTGGTGATGGTGAAACGGGTTCTCCTACGGGTTCATCTGAAGCACATATTATTGAATATGCGAGGTTTCTCCTAGCCTAAAATAGAGATGATTTGAGTGCAGCTACGGTTGCAGACTCAAGATAGATAGAGCATGGTGAACAGGCCCATGGCTCAGTGTGATAGAGCATGAATGCGTTCATGGCTCAGGGAGCACGGTGAATTGGCCTGTGGCTCAGATATACCAGTACCGAGACCTGTACCAAGGAGGGCTAGAGAAAGGGTAGCCTACGGGAGCTGACCCTATGGCTGAGGCCACTTAAGCACAAGGCTGCGGTCCTGCTTTGGTTCTTGTACACTGACTACGAGGTGGGAGGTCATGGAGTCCGACTCTTCCATTGACCTTGTATGGCACCAGCTCTGATTTCGCAGCCGTCAGTTGGATTTGTGAGGTACGGCTCACTTCCTCAGGGCATAATAATTTGTAAGCAAGCAGTATAGTATCTTTGCTTAGGGCAAATATGAAACATTGGTTGAGGCCTTGTTTGTATAGTTGAACTAGTTATAATCTGCAGTTTATCATATGAACCTTATATAATGTGATGAGTTCTTATAAATCTTATCTTGTCAATCTTGTTCCATAAAGAATACATGGTTATAGGCCTCATGAATATCCTGGTAAGATTGCTAGTAAGATTAGCCCTGCTTAGTATACTGCTCTTATAATCTGTTTATATCCGTTATCTTTGATCATAATAAAGTTGGTAGAGGGTTATGTTTCTTGCTGGGACTGTGTGTCTCGCCCCGCTGGTTAATAACCCTTTTTAGGTGGACGTGCCTGGCGAGATGAAGATCTTGTGGCTACGGATGATATGTTGAGGTATCGTACCTGGTGGTTTAGATAGTGTCTAGCAGTAGAGTCCTATGTGTCATCCCTGTACACTTAGGTCTTTAGGAGAGCTTTTTGATGTTTCTTATACAATGATCGATGTACGGTTTTCAGTATGTATCCTGTTGTAAAGCTTCCTGTTAAAACCTCAATTTTTTGCATATGTTTTCATTAAAATGAATAATTTTGTGAATATGGACTTAATTAAAAAGGTGGTATGATTTACTTCAAAGAATGGATTTCTTTGCAAATCTCCCTTTTGAGAGGAATTTCGTGGTTCCTATTAATATATTAATCCAATAATGGATATAAAAGAAGAAAAGTCGAAATAATGGAAAAAGTTACATGATAATAGATATAAAGCAAAGTACTCATGAGAAATACTTGGAAATATCTAGAAAGTGGCATTAATGGCCACAATTGAGTAAAATTTGTTTACATATGGTTTCTAATAAAAGGAATATGAAAAGAGGAAAAGAAAATGAAAGATAAATATAAATCCTTGAAAAGAAATATCTTAATTAAAGAATAAGGAAGAAAGGGAGAAAGGATAAAAGAAAAGGTAAAGGAATATCCCCTGAGATGGGATTTCATACCTTCAGGTTTCCTTGAGGTCCAAGGAATCCAAGATGATAAGGTAATGACAAAAGAAAGAGGAAATATCAATTAATTTGGTTTTATTTCTAAATAACTTGCATATGAAGGAAACACCCTTTTTCTTTGGAATTTGGTTTTCAAATTTAATACACGATTAGATAATGCGAAGATAGAGTTTCCTCTAAAATTTGAGTGAAAAATGTTAAACGATGAGAGAGATATGAATTTTTCAAGTTTCCTTTGAATATCATAATTCGATTTTAAATCATGTTCTTTCATGGGGCCCGACAGCCGTTGGATTTGGATCCAACAGTGGCTGCACTTCGACTAAATAAGGAAAGTAGGAACGGACACACATAATTTTGGGATCAATTTCCATGTTGGGTAATGATCGAGCACTAATGGGGACTCTCCCATTGCGATTGGGAGCCCAATCCGAATTAAATGGTCCCTAGATTGACCTGGTTCCACATTTAACCGAGACATTTCCCAGTCCCAGTTCCTCCAGGAACTAGAGCCTGTGAAGAGCCAATACCTTGGCGAGCCTTGGCTATAAAAAGGGGATCTCTATGCCCTTATGTTCTCACAATTGATATCCACAAGCGTGCATCTGATAGAGAGGCCGGCGGGCGAAGGGGGGGGGCTTGGTCCCCTGGATCTACGAACACCCTGGCCTGGATCGAATCGAGGAGTAACACCACCCTACACGCCGGTGGGGCATGGATTGAGGACGACGGAGTCATCTGAGAGGGGCAAAGCCCTAGTGTGCTCATGCGGAGCTTCGAGGGGAGAAAAGAAGCGCCGCGATGGGCGAAGTGGCCGCCGCCCAGCCTGGATCTGAGTACTCTGTTTTACAGAGTATACAGAGGAACATGATCCTCTGCCTGCACCCATGAAGAAGATGAATGGGGAGTAGATCGGGTAGCTGGGTAAACAGATCCATGCAAAGGTCCGCGAGCTGAGGGACAATTTTTCCAGAAAAAGAAACAAAAAGGGACACGTGGTACTCTGCCATTGGTCAAGAGGTACTTTAATTTGCAAAATTTGGAACTAATTACCAGTAGATTGGATGGATACAAGTAATACATGGGTTTTGCTCAGAAAAATACAAGGAATCCAATAAAAATACTAGTATAGACTAGTTTTGCTTCTAGTTCGAAAAGTATACAAAGATAGTAACTTTAAGTGTAATCAAAACCCTAGATGTTGATTAGGGATGAGTTCAATTACTTAAGTTGGTATTATGAATCAACATTTATCCTTTTTGCATAAAATGGATAATATCAATCTGATTTGAGTTTAAAAACCCACAATTTGCTTAATTAGGGTGCTATGAGTAAGAAAGTGTAATATTGGGCCTAAAAGCCCTAATGTTGAGTAATATGACTTTAATGACTTTTATTTCGAGAATATGAATATCATAAATAGAGACACATTGATCTGAAGTTTAATTAAGAAGCCTTGGAATAGATAACTTAAAGAGATGAAGTTGGAACTAATCGTAAGCCAGATTGGTAATAAAGAGGCTTAGATATGAATGACTAAGTAATTAGGGTTTTAGAACATGGAAACCGTGTTTTAGGGTTTAGTTGACCTAAAAGGTAAAGGTTAAGAGATGACTATAAAGAATGATAAGAAAACCCTAATTCAACTTAAGCACACCCTAGGAGGGAATTCCAATTAAATAAAATAAGTGCATGATGAACATATGAGTAATTATATTGCACATGTTTTCCAGGTTTCTTGTTGTGCCTATTTGATTGGGGAGATTGGTTTCCTGTCTTGGTTGGTTGTGTGATTAATTGGATATTCTTCTTACAATCCTTGAGACTTCGAAATCAGGTATATGGTTAATTATGATTAATCACATTTGTTTCCCAAGGGTTTTTCGAATGTTTCCTCGAATTGAATGCAATCTAAACAGTTTGGATGTTCATACTACAATTATAAAGTCACTATGGCTATCACAGTTATATATACATGTGAATTCCCGCACCTACATGCCACCCTAATGGAAGATGCCATAAAGGTCAGGCCCAAGAGGGTAGACCAATGGGCACCATGAGAGGTGACCCCAGACACCAAGCTCGGGAATGAGAAGGTGGTCTATGATGCATGACTATGGAGCATCATGAGAGATGACTCCCAGGCACCAAGCTCGGGATTGAGAAGGTGGCCATAAGTCAATGGCAAAAGAGAAACCCTAGAGGGGTATGCCAGGGTTAGGGCAAAAGTGGTGGAGAATGACACATTGAAAATGTAAATTGTCTTGTTAAGTAATTTGATTGTGATTATTAAATTGTTAGCCATATTTGCAAGATTTTGGTTGTTCCCACATACCAGTATATTTTGATATACTGATCGATGTTGTGTTTGTCGGCATTTTAGGAACAACAATTAAAAGAGAAAACAGTAAAGTGACACATTGTGGAAATAAGAAATAAAGTGCAAGGAGGATTAGATAGAATAATTCAAGCTCTGGATAGATAGATTTCCAAAGTTTTCAAAGGTAAGTAAAGTTTTTATTTTGTACTAGTTTTCAATTTATTTAGTAAAATTTGTTAATTGTTACTGATTATTTGTCAAACCTTTGATCCGGGTTATTGGTTAACAGCTCTGACCTTTCGGTCTCACTTAATTGGGGGATATCGGGAGGCGGGGTCGTTACAATTGGAATCAGAGCATAGGTTCCTCACTTAATCTTTAATCATTAGTAAATTTTACAAACTCCGTAGAACCCAAGGGAGTTATTAGAGGATTTTCTGAAGGACTGAGGTGTCTAGAAAAGGATCACGTCCGGGGACTGGAAATATTTTCCTCCACACCGCTAGTTGGAATACGAGGACTCCTGGATTGTGTGACTGCCTGGCCGATGTCTTATGATATGACTCAAAATAAGATACCTTTAGAACTCTCTCATCTTGTGCATCTCTTCTCAACTCAAATTCTATTAAGGACCTTAAGGATTAGGCTTTTCTCTCTTCTCCTCACCCTCTTGGGGTATGGGTAAGGATAATAAGGTCTAAGGAATCCTCCACCAAATTAATGAAAATCATGTAAATAAGATGTCATGGACATAAGCTTAATAGATTAAGCACAAACTAAAGAATAGATAGATGCTTAGGTCGTATGACATGAGTTGTCATTGCCCTCAGGAGAGACCTGAGGATAGACCTCCTTGTCAGGAGGATAAATGGAGAGAGTTGGTCTTGGAGGTAGAGACCTCCATTAAAAGTAGAGACCTAGCACATCCTTGGAGGATGATGTTAACCCTAACCCTAAGTGAAGGTTAGAGAGAGACATGACATGATGAGTTAGATGTCATGGTTGATTGGGTGTTTGGTCAGACATGACTTGGGATCGCGATACGAGCTATGAGAGGTTGGATAACCTGGTACCTTTGGCGACCCAACCCTGGAGATGGTCGTGCATGTTAGAGCGAGGGATAGCTCCTTCATGGATGAGAAGAACCTATAGAAACCCTATGGGCTTTGGCAAGTAGGGTATAGCTTGCACCCAGAGTGTGTTAGTAGTGCTGACAGTAGGTTGAAACCCTGGTCAAGGGAGTATGCTTATGTGATAAACATAAAGAGCTAAGGATAATCTTGAGCCAAACATGAGTTGAGCAAAGGCTTCACCCAGGTAGGGATATGCTTGTGATCTTGATCCAACTTCATGTAGTGAGGCTGGATGTGGAGTTAGATCTAGAGAGAGAAAGTAGGACCCAAGAAAGAAGGTTGGAAGCTTAGATTCTGAGACATGAGGAATAGTGGGGAGTCAAGGATGATGCAACCTAAGTGGATGATAGTGGTTGCCCTATGCTTGACCCATGGAGGCTGACGATGTCTTGGTTATCTTTAGAGGAACCAAACCCTAGAGAGAGGATGATGCTTATGGTATATATGTGCCTATGGTATAAGTGGTTACTTGCTGGGATGAGACAAAGAGTGCCTTAGACCCTGAGGAGGTTTAAGTAACCAGTTGTGAGGCTTTATACATAGTTGGTTGTCCTTGAGGAGGAATTAACTCTGAGGTACTACTTATATAAAAGGATCATGGAAGTACATGTCATACCTTGGACATGCTTGATTTGTGGTTAAGAGATTGAGTATGCAGTTGGATACCCAAAGGTGAACCTAGGGTTCCTAGGCCTAAGAGGGGAAGCAGTGCATCTGATGCTCATAATGAGATTTGAGGCTCTATAGTTTCAAGCATGGTACTCCTCATGTGTAGAGGAATTGGAAACCCCTTAAGTTGAGGGTATGTTTGATGAACCCCTCACAACTAAGTTGATCTAATGTTGAAGAAAGAGAACAAGTATGACTTAGCATTGTTTAATAGGTGGTCTTCTTGTGCCTTAGTAGCTGCTGGGTTAGGCATGCTCATGTGAACGTAAACCCTAGGGATGGTTGTGACCTTGTTGTCAAGAGTTGTAGTTTCCTCCCATCCTGGGAGAGGGACCCTTTGGTTGGGTGTTGACCAGTTTTGAGGAAATCGAAAGAGGTCTCATACGATCTTGAGAAGCTAAGTGAAAATTACATGGTATGAGAAGGAACCTGTAGACCCATAGATAACCATCTCTAAGCACATGTGGATGTGTTACCATGGAGGTAACCGGTACGGGGCCTGACCGAGGTAGGCAGGTTGCCATGACCCCTATGAAAGGGTGAAAGTCAGTCATGAATGCAGAAAGAGATGATGAAGGCATGGGTAAGGTTCTAAGTTGGACATGTACCAATAGAATCCTAAGTCTATACTAGGGTCAAGTAGGGATAATACCGATGGAAGAAGGAGTTGCCTAATTCCCTAGTTGCACATGACCATAGGGTCGGGAGGTAACAGCTATCATTGTCTGAGGGCCATGGGTTAGGAGATTGATCACCTTCATGAACTCATGGGACCCAAAGGGCAGATGAGTAGGGCACTCTCTGGATGCATAAGGGAAGAGGGATGACCCCAAAAGTGTTGGCACCCTATATACCTAGAGGAGACGACAAAGGATTGTGTTTGGACCAAGTAGGTTTGAGACCAGGTTTCCATGGAAGTAATTTTGATATCATGATGTTTGTTATGTAGAGACATATGTGGCACGTTGCAACTTAGATTTGAAGGTGTACTGGCAAGGTGGGATGTACCATCTCTTGTCGTGGAATAGGAAGAACTCTGTATTTGGACTGCAGCCAAATGCTTATTTCCTCTTGTTATGGGAGTGAGAGATAGGACAGTACGCATGTCATACACCAAGAATAGAGATGATGTGAGTTGGAACGTTGCTACAAGGTATGAGGACAAAGATGATAACATACCCTTGTGGAGTGAATGATACATGGTTGGTTTACAAACAATAAGAGAAATAAGGATGTTTTTAGCAGAAGTTATGTGGAACTTGCAAGTAATGCAAGGTTGAGTTTGATCACCATGAGGATGAGCTCAGAGTTTCTTGATGAAAAAAAACTTAGAGTTTGAGATGAGATGATAAGTGGAATACATGGAGGTGTATGTCTTCAACATTACCTAACACCTAAGGATGTAAAATGGCAATGGATGCTCCAGTTGGAGATGCAACTACCTAGTTTTAGCTGGAAGCTAGATGAAGTTGAGGTTGCTAGGCTAACCTTAAGTTGAAAAAAAAAGATAAGTTTGTCTAACACCTAGATGTATCAATAATGATTAATCCAGTAAATGGTTGTTTGGTTATCCAGTTTAGTCCTTGATGTAGTGAAAGGATGGTGATAGAACCTCAGATACACTTCTTTGGATAGGAAGGTAATAAAACCCTGATGAGAGTGGTTTAGGGTTTCTGAGGAATCGATCTTGAGGAACCGTGACTTACAGGAGATTATGATTTTGAGAGAACCATACACCGCAGTTGTAACATCCCTGACCTGGGTTATAAACTAACCCTAGGTGTTTTTCCTAAATATGTAATTGAACCCTGGTGATTATCTTTTGGCATGTAACTAAGTTCCTAAAGGAACATATACTTTCAATTTTGTCCTTTTTAAACAAAGTTGTAGTATTGTTTGGTAATACAGGGACCTTTGTGCAAATTACCCAGTCAAGGGGTTAACTTGCAAAATTACACATGTTGAGATGTTCCTCTGATGATGATTCATCATAGGAGTGAATATGATGAGGTAAGGTTGATTTACCAAGCTTGAGCACCAAGATGCAGCTTGTGGAATGATCCTTGTGCTTAAAAACCTTATTTTGGTGTAAAGTGCAATTTACCCAAAATGTGGGGTGCAACTTGTGATATACACCATCTAGAACATCTTTTATGACTCTTGGCATCATTTAAAGTTATAATGATGAAGAGGTCACTTCAATTGAATAAATTAAATAAGAATGATTACCCTTATAAATTAAATAATCAAGTTATAAGCCTAATAACCCTCCTATATGTGCAACTTAGTAAGAAGTTGACCTTCTTCACCTTTGGACCTTGGGTTTAAGATGAGTTTTGCTTAAGTATGAAAGGAATAACGTGGCTTATAATAAGGAGAAGGGACGTGCCTAAAAGAAAGGAAGGACCTAATTAAGAAAAGGAGAAACTAGTTGTCCTTATGTTGGAAATGACCCGAAGATATATATACACCCTTCCTTTGTTTGTAAAGGAACGTTTCCTTCACTTCCTTTCTTATTTACTTGCTTAGACCGACTTAGGACAGAGCTCTGGAGAAGAGAAGAACGGCCAAGCAGTTCTAGGTAATCTTTGATCATCATCTTGCTCAAATTCATGGAGGAAATCATGTTACAAGGTTGGTTTGCTAGTTTTCTTACTTAGCTTTCTCGTTCTAGCCATCTTTTCCCAACCTTTACTTGGAGAAACACCCTTGGCCGACCTGTGGAGCTCAAGACACCATTAAAGACTTGAAGCTTGGAAGCTTGGAGCTCAAGGAACGACCTTAACGCGGGTTTTATAACTGTAAACCTTTTGCTTTCTTATGCATATCTTTGTATTTGCAAAAGTAGCTTGTTCTTCTTTTCCCCATCTTTCCTTGCTTTCCTGCAACTAAAACCACGAAGAACATACCTTAATCTGGAGGTAGAAGAAGATGAGCGTGATTACCAAAGTTACTTTATCAAACGGTCATGTTTCCCCCCCTCTGACCAAACCGTTTGAAGGACAAACGGGTTCACAACGTCGGTTGGATCAAACGGGATCAACCCGTTTGAGGGCGTTGACCAAGCATTGACCGTTTGAGATTCCTGTTCATAATCATGTAGTCTAATGGCCCACCAAATTTGAGGGGTTAACTCCAAAGGAATCGTAGGTTGAAGGCCAATCAATTAGGCAATCGAATTGAATTAAGTGCTGCTTTTTCCAAACTGATTAACTTGAACTTTTTGGGCAAACGGGTTCAACCCGTTTGAGTGAGTTGACCAAGCGTTGACCGTTTGAGATTCCTGTTCATAATATGTTGAATTTCATTTCTACAAAGAATCATAATCTAATTCCTAACCAATTAAGAGTTGAAGACACTTCAATAACCTAACCCTAATCGGGTGAAAGTTGCTGATTTCAATATAGATCTTGTTGAGTTTTGGGTTGAAGGACCCAAATGGGTTCCAACTCGTTTGGGGGTTCATCCAAACGATCTCACACTCGTTTAGTGACACCCCATGATCGTTTGGAGGGCTAGGGTTAAAGAAATTTGATGGTTTGAGGGTCCAATTACAAGATGTTGATAATTGATGAAAAGTGCTGATTTTTAATTTAATTAGGGCTCAACCCTTATTAAATCATTTTGTTTTTTGGTCAAACTTTGGGCAAACGGTCTCAAGATCGTTTGGAGGTCATCCAAACGACCTCAAGACCGTTTGAGCCAAGTTTGGGCCCAATTGGAGGTCAATTGATAGGTTCAACTCTGATTTGAATCATATTGTTGAACATTGATGATTAGCCGATTGGAAACCCTAATTGAGTTAGACTTAACCCTAATTGGCTTTCAATTGAGGGTCACATTGGAGTCCAATTGATTGAGGCTCATCCTAATTGACTCAATTTGTAAGTGGTTAACATGGCTTGGGCCAATTGAAAGCTTCAACATAAGAAATCCTATTCAAGCATAAACTTTGTGTCACCTTTTATGTTCATGCGGTTTGAACCCAAGAGGACCCACAATCGTTTTAGACCAAACGATTTCACACTCGTTTGAGTCCAAGCGAGTCCACACTCGTTTGGACTTAAATGGGTCCACACTCGTTTAAGATTAAGTGGATCCACACTCGTTTAAGGTTCAAATGGATTCAAGGTCATTTGAGATTAAACAAGCTCAAGGTTGTTTAAGAATCAAATGGGTTGAAGGTTAAACCCTAAACCAATTGGAGACCTTCAAGGTTGATTATACTTAATCACTTGAAAGTGTAAATGGTTCAATGATGATCTAATCTAAACCCTAATGGTAACCTAAGATGTTAAGGGACTAAGTGGCTAATGATTTGACTCATGATTATGGTCAATGGGTAAATTACCAAAATGCCCCTGAAAGGTTCACTTGAGTGATACCTTGTTTTAATCAAACCCTAATCACATGATGGTGATGTGTTGACTTGTGTTAGTCAATGAGTACTTAACCCAACCTAATCTAGAGTGGTGTAATCACCATCTACTAGTTAGAGGAGAGAGAAAGTACCAATTATGGTGGAAACTCAAGTAAAATACCTTCGATATACATGAATGTGCATGAATAGGGTATGATCCACTATGTGAAATCATGGAAACCCTAATTATGATAATTGATGAATCTTAATCTTATCTGAGGTCTTTAATGATGATGTTTCTCATACATGGTGATGTTATGAGATCAATTCACCATGAGGTGAATAGTAAACCCTAATTCTAGGGTGATGACATGTATGATGAATATTAAACCCTAATTCTAGGGTGATGACATGTATTGTGAATAGTAAAACCTAATTGATGAAAATCAGGGAAACCTAGATCTTGTATGAGTAGGGAGATACAACTTCTTTAAATGAGTTATTTACTGTTATCAGTTGATTTAACCATGCAAGTTCCTATATGAGGATAATCATATCCAGGTATGGATGATGATACTATAATCATTAAAAGCATGTTGTTAGCTTTATGAATCGTGACATATATCCTGATGCCTTGTTAATAGCATCTTATGAGATTGATAGGCTGTGAGAGCCATGAATACCATCAAGGTCATGCTTTAAGAGATGACTTGTGATGAGAGTATTGAGAAATGATAATTGATGAGAGTTAGGCTTGTTACATTTAGTATTCTTCCTTCATAGCTGCTATGCTAATGATTAATGTTTGAGAACTTGTATGATGATAAAAGAATACTAAATTGTACCTAACTAATCAAGTATAATCATACCATGTAGAGCCCTGATCATAGATCCATCATAGTCAGAAGTTATATGATGGTGAAACAGGTTTTCCTAAGGGAACTCTTGGAGCACATACTTTTGAGTATGTGGGGTATATGGATGTGTAAAACCTTACATCCTAGTGTAGGAATTGATGTAGATGTATCTTAATCTATCAATCCTTCACTATGTGTTTATGCTGGGGTGATGTAACACTAATCTCCCGAGGAAGTCTTTTATACCGCATCGACGAGAGATAAACAAGAAATCTTTCGATGGCGAAGAGAGTACAGAATGCCACTGTGACTCTAATAGCGAAGTACCAGAATACCCTGGTAAGCTATAGAAGCAGAGACACTAGATGTTCTGCATGTTGATCCTCACACTAACTGAGGAAGATGAGGTCATAAGAATCTGGCTCTTTTGATGACCTATGTATGATACCGATGCGACTTAATAGTGATCGGTTGGAGTATGAGTGGTATACCTCATCTCCGCAGGGCATAATGATGTTTGTAAAACATAATCAACCACGTAGCATATCTGCTTAGATTGAACTACGAGATACATTGGTTGAAGATACATTACTTAGTATACATGTTCTTCATATTCCTTAAATGTTGTTGTTCTAATTGATAAGAATCTGCTGTTGATTTCCTTAAAGCTTTTATTGCTTATATTGTTCTTGATTGCTATTATAAAGCTTCTGGCGGAGAGTTATAACTCTCGCTGGGACAATTATTTAAAATTGTCTCACCCCGTAGATTTCAACTTTTTAGGTGGTCGTCGAGGACGAAGGAACCAGTCTGCAGGTGATCAGTATCAGCAACAGCAGCACCAGGAGCAGCAGTAAATCTCAGGTGGAGATTCAGACTGCTGAGTTGTGTAGTTAGATAGTCAGTCTTATGTCTTCTCTATACTCTCAGGTCCTTGGAGTCTTTTGGTCTGAGATTTTGGTTTTGAGTTCTTGAGATTTTGTATCATGTTGTATATAATTACTCAAGAAGTAATTATCAGAGATGTAACAGTTTATCTCCTTTTTATGAAAGAAGTTTTTATGAATTCAAGCCCTTATCTCGAAAAGTTTTAATTTCCCGTGATTTTGTCTTTCGATGTTAATCGATTGCTTCCGCTAAGTTTATATCGTGGTTTGGAGATCGGAGCCCACAATTAAGTGGTATCAGAGCTCTAGGTTCGCTAAGTCTACAGAGACATAGGACTTAGGATGTTGTATCTATCCTTAGTGTTTCTTTCCTATCTAATAGAGTCTTCTGCTCCTCAGGAGAAGAAGATAAGTTAAGGATGTACGGACCACACCAGGAACATGAGGAGTATGAGGCTGAGAGTAGTGTCGCTGCACCCCGAGGAGGTGCAAGAAACCCGGAGATAGAGCAACCTGTACTTGAGCCACCTCAGTTTGACCCAGCTGACATGGGTAACCCAACTGTCCAGACTATGTTTGGGTAGTTTATGACTGCCATGACACACATCACCGACAGGATGCCCATGCCTGCACCTAGGACACCTACCCAGCCTGAAGGACAAGGTATCGGTAAGATGTTCGAGCGACTTCATCGTGTCGGAGCAACTGAGTACTTTGGAACAACTGATCCTGCAGATGTCGATATGTGGTTAATAGATTTAGAGAAAGCTTTTAAAATCCTTAACATCCCCAAAGGTGAGAAAGTTAGACATGCTGTCTATCTTCTCAAAGGAAGTGCTGGTCACTGGTGGACCATGGAAGAGCAGAAGAGGCCTGGAATAGAGATCTCGTGGGAAGACTTTCGTCGGGAATTTGTCCACAGATATTTTCCAAAAACCTTCCTGGACGAGAAGATCTCTCAGTTTGAGAGACTGAGGTAGGGTATGATGAACATTAGCGAGTATGAGGCTAAGTTCATGGAGTTGTTGCGATTCTGTCCGCACATGGCTGCCACAGAAGAAGAGAGGATTAGAAGGTTCGATAAGGGTTTAAACGCCGACTTGACTACTCCTGTGTCTTCCCTAGAGAGTTGGGAGAGGTTTGCTACCTTTGTTGAGTCAGTCCGAAGGATAGAGAAATCCGTAGTCGAGAAGAGACAAACCCATAAGAGATATCCACAGTTCCAGGGTTCTTCTTCTAGAGACTTTAAGAAGCCTAGATTCTATGCACCTACACCTCCACCACCCAGATCTGGTTTTCAGACACAGTGGTCCCCAAGTAGAGGTAGAGGACGAAGCCTACCACTATAAGAGACTCGCAGTTCAGCATCAATGTCAGTCACAAGACCACCCAGACCACAACAACTGGAAAGAAGCTGCTACAACTGTGGGAAGGTGGGACACTTGATGAAGGACTACAGGTCTAGGCCTGTCAGTGTGACACAGCCTCTGAGGTAGGGTCATCAGGGATCACAGAGAAGGCAGTCTCAAGGAGCAGCTAGAGGACGTGGGCAAGCGTCTCAGGCTGGATCATCAGCACCACCTCAACACCAGGCTACAACAAGGTTCTATGCTATGAACCCACCAGAGGCAGTGGTCAATCCACAAGTAGTGGCAGGTCAGATGGAACTTTTATATTCTGATATGTCTAAATCTTGTGTAGTATCTGTTCTGATTGACCCGGGTGCTACACACTCTTTCATCACTCAAAGAGTGATTCGCAACTGCAATATGACTGTCAGTCATAGGGCAGATAGTTTGTTGTTGGAGACTCCGTTGAGTGGGTCTGCCGTTCTGCAGGAGGTATGTTCTCCCTGCATCCTCTTCTTTTCTGATCATCACATTCAAGTGGATCTTATACCACTTGATATGAAAGGATTTGATATAATCCTAGGAATGGATACCTTAGAGAGGTATAGAGCTGTCTTGGATTGTGAGTCCAAGTTGGCTGTGTTTGCTGATGAAAGCAACACATGGATCTTTCAAGGAGATAGAAAGATTCTGCCAACCTGTCTTGTATCAGCTATGGTTGCTGATAAGCTGATGAGGCAAGGATGTTATGCATTCTTGGCTCATGTGGTAGATGTTACCAAGGAGAGTCCCAATCCTACTGAAGTTCCTATAGTCAGGGAATTCAAGGATGTGTTTCCTGAAGAACTTTTTGTGTATACCACCACCTCGGGAGATTGATTTTGAGATCAATTTGGTCCCAGATACGAAGCCCATAGCCCAGACTCCATATAGGATGGCGCCTGCCGAGATGGAAGAACTCAAGAAACAACTTCAAGAGTTACTTGAGAAAGGTTTCATCCGACCGAGTACCTCACTTTGGGGTGCTCCGGTTTTGTTTGTTAAAAAGAAATATGGGTCAATGCGGTTGTGCATTGACTACAGACAACTTAATAAAGTAACAATAAAGAACAAGTACCCTTTGCCAAGGATTGATGATCTTTTTGACCAGTTGCGTGGTGCAACCGTCTTCTCAAAGATAGATTTGAGATCTGGATATCATCAACTCCGCATTAAGGACAGTGACATATCCAAGTCTGCCTTTAGGACAAGATATGGTCACTATGAGTTCACAGTTATGTCGTTCGGACTAACCAAAGCACCAGCTGCATTCATGGAACTCATGAATAGAGTCTTTCGACCCTTCCTTGATCAGTGTGTTGTCGTCTTCATAGATGACATTCTGATTTATAGTAAGGCTGCTCAACAGCATGAGTAGCATCTTTGCCAAACTTTGACCTTGCTAAGAGAACATAAGCTATACGCTAAGTTTAGCAAGTGTGAATCTGGTTACCTGAAGTGTCTTTTCTTGGACATGTGGTATCTGCCTCGGGTATTCGTGTTGACCCTAAAAAGGTAGAATCTATTCTACAATGGGTACAACCGAAAACACCGACGGAGATTAGAAGTTTCTTGGGGTTAGCTGGTTACTATCGAAGGTTTATTAAGAATTTCAGTTCTATAGCCTTACCTTTGACCAAGTTAACCCGGAAAGATGTTCCTTTTTCTTGGAGTGATAAGTGTCAACAGTCTTTCCAACTGTTGAAGGAGAGGTTGACAAGTGCACCTGTGCTTGTGCTACCTGAGAAAGGAAAAGGATATGTAGTCTTATGTGATGCCTCGAAGAATGGACTTGGATGTGTGTTGATGCAGGATAAACAAGTGATTTCTTTTGCTTCCCGACAGCTTAAGAAGCACGAGGAGAATTATCTGACACACGATCTGGAGTTAGCTGTTGTGGTTCATGCCTTGAAAATCTGGAGGCATTATCTCTACGAAGAAACATTCCAGATATTCACAGACCACAAGAATCTTCAGTATATCTTCTCTCAGCATGAGCTTAACATGAGGCAACGTCGCTAGATGGAGTTAATCAAGGACTACGACTGTACGATTGATTACCATCCGGGCAAGGCCAATGTGGTTGCAGGTGCCTTGAGTAGGAAATCAGCAACATCAACCATGGATAGAGCACAACTAAGTTCTTTAGTATGCTCTAGGAGAGATATGCTTATCTCTTTAAGGCAAAACAATGTACAGTTGAAGGTGTCATTGTTAGCCGGTTTGTTAGCTGAGATGCATATTAAACCTACTCTAAGAGAGCAGATAAGGGAGGCACAATTAGAGGATGCTGCAGTTCAGCAGATCAGATCTGAGTATGGTGATGAGAAACGTAATAGTTCCCATGATTCAGATGACCAGGTGGCATGCTATCACGGGAGGATGATAGTGCCAGATGTGGATAACCTGAGGAAGCTAGTTCTGGAGGAAGCTCATTCTTCGATGTATGATATGCATCCAGGGAGAACCAAGATGTATCAAAACTTGAAATATATGTATTGGTGGCCTAGGATGAAGAAGGACGTAGCTAAGTTTGTTCTGAGGTGTCCAGTGTGTCAGCAAGTTAAAGCTGAACACCAGAAGCCTGCAGGGATAATGCAACCTTTACCCATACCACAGTGGAAGTGGGACCATGTGACCATGGACTTTATTGTTGGCCTACCTAGGACAAGCAAAGGACAT
The DNA here is from genome assembly GCA_963693085.1 of Alisma plantago-aquatica. NCBI lineage: Eukaryota > Viridiplantae > Streptophyta > Magnoliopsida > Alismatales > Alismataceae > Alisma > Alisma plantago-aquatica. Next base: position 815,875,498 of record OY856411.1, on the reverse strand, counting down.
GATTCCATCTGGGTAATCGTTGATAGGTTGACAAAGACAGCTCATTTCTTACCTGTCAAAACAACCTATTCTGCTGAGAGGTTATCACAGTTGTATGTTCAAGAGATAGTGCGTTTGCATAGAGTTCCTGTCACTATAGTTTCTGACAGAGGTCCCCAGTTTACTAGTCATTTTTGGGAGCAGCTGCATAGAGCCTTAGGCACAAAGTTAAGGTTTAGTACGACTTTTCATCCACAGACTGATGGACAGTCGGAAAGAACCATATAAACCTTGGAAGACCTGTTGAGAGCATGTGTTCTCCAGTTTACCGAAAGTTGGGATCTACACCTAAGCCTAATAGAGTTTGCCTATAACAATAGCTATCGACATAGTATTGATATGGCACCCTATGAAGCTTTGTATGGTAGACGTTGTAGATCACCTTTGTGTTGGTATGAGACTGGTGAACATCAGTTGTTAGGTCCTGATCTTGTGCAGCAAACTACAGAGAAGATCAAAGTTATACAACAACAGCTTAAGACTGCACAGGATAGACAGAAGTTGTATGCTGATAAGCGACGTAGACCGTTAGAGTTCCAGGTTGGAGATAGAGTGTATCTCAAGGTCTCACCATGGAAAGGAGTCCTTCGTTTTGGAAGAAAAGGGAAGTTAGCTCCTAGGTTTTTGGGACCTTATCCAATCTTTGAGCGAGTTGGAAAGGTAGCCTATAGACTAGAGTTGCCTCAAGATTTGCAGAGGTTACATCCTATTTTTCACATTTCCATGCTAAGGAAATGTCACCCCGACACCGTGTCATTTCTACAACCTATGGAAGTAGAATTGAATGAAGATATAACTTATGAGGAAGGACCTGTATCAATCCTTGATAACAGAATTAAAAAGCTAAAGAAGAAAGATATAAGCCTTGTGAAAGTCCTCTGGAACCACCGTGGTGTTGAATAAGCCACTTGGGAACTAGATGACGAGATGAGAAGGAAATAACCTGCTCATTTCTCTTAATATGTTTTATCGATTTCGGCGATGAAATCCTTGTAAGGGGTGGATAATTTGTAACATCCCTGACCTGGGTTACAAACTAACTGTTATGACCCGCGTCGAGCTTATCTCATAACTATGATGTTAAGCATGTGATTAGCTGATGTGCTAAGTTTAAGCCTGTTTTTGTTATTAATGTTTAAAACGGATAAGACATGTGCTTAGTGTGTTTTCTAGCTTCTAAAGCGTGTAGGATCTTACGCTTGAAGCGTTGCCAGAGAAATCGTTCGAATCCGACCTTCGAGTCAAAAGTTTCATGTTTTTGGGCTTATAGGGACCCGTTTGTAGTTTTTGAACTTTGCGTTTAGGACCCTAAGTTTTCCTCCTTATCCTTTCTCTCTTCCTTATCTCATTTCATTTCTCAAAAACAAAGGAACGCAACAGCGTTCTTCTTCTGCGTGAGAAAGAGAGAGAAAGAGAGAGAGAGAGGGAGCTGTGAAGGGAGAGACGTCGGAGCTTCGTTTTGCTCTGATCAGCTGCTGCAGCTCGTCCTCTTCCCTCCGTTGATCATCTTCTCCGTCAATTCGATTCGGATTCACAGCTGAAGCTACAGTTGCAGGGAAACGGCTTGAGGATTGGGGTGCAAGGAGCAGCCCTAGCTCGTTTCTCTTCCCCCTTCAGGTCCGTTTTGGTGGTATGCATCGATTGCGAATGTTTGGCGGTGTTTGTTTGAGTTTTTCCCGTCAATTCGAGAGAAATCGACTCTTGCATGTCGTTTTTGTTTTCTGCCTGTGCACGGTTCGGCCGAGTTCTTATTCGGTCGGCCGAGTTTCTTATTTGGGTAACCGAACAACGTTTTTGTCGGCCGAGTTTGGTCCTGATCGGCCGAGTTTCCTTGTAGGTGTATAAGCGGTGTCCTGATCGGCCGAGTTCCCTAGAGGATCGGTCGAGTTGCCAGTTGGTCGGCCGAGGTTGGTCGGCCGAGTTACAGATTCTGGGAAGTGTTCGGCCGAGTTCCATAGTGATCGGCCGAGTTTCAAGTGGTGAGTGGCAGTTCATTTAGAAATCATTATTTAACTCATTTTAAATGCTTATTTGCTTCAGTATCAGTTGATATGACCTTTAAATAGTGTAGCATGTACATTTTAGAGTGATAAGTTCATTGGAACTTGAAATGCGTGATGTGAATGATGAAAAAGAGGAAATTCCATGTCTTACAGTTGCTATGTGATATTTCTGTCTAATTGTTTATCTGCTATCTAATTATTAGACTTAGGTGCCATAACACCGTAGAACCCCTAAGAGAGGTCTGCAACTTAGGGGTGAAAATCATGTTGCAACATCATCCGTGCTTGTGTCACGGACAAATGAGGAAAGAGAGGCAGTGTCCAACAACAATCGTGCTTGTGTCACGATGGCACTGGGAAAAAGAAAACTTGGTTATCTAACACCATTCGTGCTTGTGTCACGAAGGTAACCCTGTGAGACTCTCCGCCGGTGTACTCAGGTTAAAGGAGAAGTCTGGAGCACACGTGGTTGTGCAGCACACGTGGTTGTGCGTTGAGGCCGTGGAGCCTGGGTCCTGTGTAGACCAGGACGAGTAGTCAGACTTAGCACTTCCCGGGTGTGTCGCTAAGTATTGTACGGTGGGACCGTAGCATGGACTTGCTGCGGATCTTTATATGCATAGTACACAGCATATGTTTAGGGCATAATAATAATATGAATAAGTAATCATATAGGACACAGTAAGTTTACATAACTGTTTATTTACCTGAAATACCGGTTGATGCTTAGAAATGTGATTATTATCTGTATATCTGCTATGTCAATAGAACTGTCCTGCTTGAACTGCTTATATGTTTATTTTCAGTTAATAAACCTGACGAGTTGTTTAGTGATAGCTAAGTGAAATGTTATTCACTGAGCGAGTAGGCTCATCCCTCTACTCAAACATTTTCAGGTCAGCATCAGCATCAGGAATCAGAAGGATCGTTTCACCCTAACGCTTAGTCGATAGAAGGTTTGTTGTTAGTCTAGTTAGAGGTCTCTTAGTCCATTCCCCTCGATCCTCGGGACAAGGTGTGAGTGAGAGAGAGAATGTGTACAAAGATGTAAATTAATGTTATGTTTTCTTTATGTTAATCAATGTATTATGATGTAGACTTTGCTTGTATCTTCTATCAGTTTAATAGAGAAGTTTCTGCAGTTTGTTTAGTTCTTGTTTACAGCTTAAACTTGATTATCAATTAAATGCCTTGGATTGTCTTAAAAGCGACGAGTGGTTGATTATGTGTAATTTCCACCTGTCATGCCCTAATTTTGTGCTTTGTGGCTAATGTGAGATTGGGGCGCGACAATTTTTGGTATCAGAGCCTAGGTTTGAGTACTTAGTTACTCAAGATCAGGGGACGATAAGAGACCAATAGGATTAAGGTCTAGGTGTCTTTCTTCTATCTGTAGTTTTCTAATAGGTAATATTCTATTATATCATTGCAGATGGTAGAAAGAGGCTTTGATCGTGATGATCAGGCTGAGAGACATGTTGGCCCCGATCCTTTGTACTTGGGTCCAGGTGGTGGTGACCACGTGGATGAAGCATCTCGTATGTATAGGATGTTTCTGGAGACCAGGGAGAAGTACAAGGCTGATAGGCGAGCTTCTACTTCTACCAGCAGTAAGGATCTGATGCAATCGTATGAGCTTGTAAAGAAGCTCGGTGGTACAGAATTCAGTGGTACTACAGATCCTGCCGAAGCTGATGAGTGGTTTAGACAGATAGAAAAGGTCTTTCGTCTGATGGAGCTTCCAGAAGATAAGAAGATCAATCATGCGGTCTACCTTTTAATAGGCGATGCAGAGTTGTGGTGGCGTGGTGTGGAAGAAAAGAGGAGAGGTACAGAGCTTTCCTGGCAGGATTTCTCTGAGGAGTTTCATCTCAAATTCTATCCACCCACTTTTCTTAATGAAAAAATCAGGAAGTTACAGAATATTAAGCAGGGGAACATGACAGTTACTGAATATGAAGCGCTTTTCACACAGTTGGCGAACTTCTGTCCACAGCTTGTTCCCGATAACATAGAGAGATGTAGAAGGTTTCAGGAAGGACTAAGGCCAGAGATTCAACATACAGTTTCTGCTACTAGTAGGAGGAACAGAGAGAACTTTGGTGAGTTTGTCGAGGCTGCTAGATAGGTTGAAGAATCTGTGAATGCTGACAAGGTGCCTGAGTCTAAGAAGAGATCTGCAGACTTCAGTAGAGGGCAATCCAATAGTGGATACAGAGGTGGAGGTAGAGGTTTCTTTTCTAAACTTGGGCGTGGTTTTGGTTGTTTCAGCAGGCAGAGATCTGAGGATGTCACTACTTCTAGAGGCAGAGCAGGATACAACCCAGGATGATGGAGCAGTGCCGCTAATGGGCAGTCTTCTGGGTCGTCAATGTCAGTGACAGGTCCCCAGAGACAAGAGTTACCGCCATGTGACAAATGTGGAAGGCCACATACTGGACCGTGTTGGAGTTTTGGTTGTTATGCCTGTGGACAGATAGGACATGTCAAAAGGGAATGTCCTCAACTTCGACAAGCAGCATCACAAGCTTTCCAGCCTCAATACCATGATGTTCCGAGTTCCTCTGTGGCTTCTGGTTCTAGAGGTGGTGGAGTGTCTAGTGGCAGGAGTGGTCAGAGAGGACAACGTGGCAGAGGGAGAGCTTCAACACGTTTCTTTTCTTTGACACCTTAGGAAGGTATAATTTCTTCACAAGTTGTTACAGGAGAGATGCTTTTGTTTAATAGTATACTAGTCTCAGTTTTGATAGATCCGGGTGCTACTCATTCTTTTATACAACGCTCTTTAGTCAGTAAACTTAATCTGTTAACTCGAGAGTTGGTAGATGAGTTAGTGTTGAGGGTTCCACTAGGTGGACCAACAGTTTTATCCGAGTCTTGTCCCGGATGCTTGTTATCTTTTGGAGGTTTCACCTTTGCTGCTAATCTCATACCCTTGGATGTAAATACCTTTCAAGTCATCTTGGGTATGGATTGTCTTGAAACATATCGAGTGCAACTCGATTGTTGGAAGAAGGAAGCTACCTTTCAATTAGGTGAATTTTCTTGTGTCTTTGCTGGAGACAGGAAAGTTCTACCTACGTGCATAGTATCAGCTGCTGTAGCTGATAAGATGTTACAGAAAGGATGTGAAGCATTCCTTGCTCATGTGGTTGACACCAGAGCAGAGAAGAGCACCGCCAGTGTTTATGATGTGCCTGTGGTTTGTGAGTTCTCTGACGTTTTTCCAGAAGAATTACCAGGCTTACCTCCTATCAGAGACATTGATTTTGAGATTCAGATATATCCAGGTAGTCATCCAGTTGCACTGCCAGCCTACAGAATGGCACCTGCAGAGTTGAAGGAACTCAAGGTGCAGTTGCAAGAATTGCTAGATAAGGGTTTCATTAGACCCAGTTCTTCACCATGGGGTGCTCCAGTCCTGTTTGTTAAGAAAAAGGATGGTACCATGCGTCTCTGTATAGATTACAGGCAACTGAACAAGATCACTATTAAGAACAAGTATGCATTGCCGAGAATAGATGATCTGTTTGATCAGTTGCGTGGAGTGACGATCTTCTCTAAAATAGATTTGAGATCTGGATATCATCAGCTTAGGATAAAGGCTTCTGATATTCCCAAAACAGCTTTCAGAACCAGGTATGGGCATTATGAGTTTTTGGTCATGTCGTTTGGACTGACCAATGCCCCAGCAGCCTTTATGGATATGATGAACCGGATTTTCAAACCGTTCCTAGATCAATTTATTGTAGTCTTTATAGATGATATTCTGATCTACTCCAGAGACGATGCACAACATGAGCAACACCTGAGAGTAGTGTTGCAGTTGTTGAGACAACACCAGTTGTTTGCTAAATTTAGCAAATGCGAGTTCTGGTTGGCCGAGGTAGCATTTCTTGGACATGTTATCTCGAGAGGTGGAGTTAGTGTTGACCCTAAGAAAGCTGATTATGTACTTCAGTGGGAACAACCTAAGACTCCTACTGAGATCAGAAGTTTCTTGGGATTAGCAGGTTATTACAGGAGGTTCATACAGAACTTTAGTGTGTTAGCATCACCTTTGACACGCTTGACGAGGAAGGATGTACCGTTTGTTTGGTCTGATAACTGTGAGAGAAGTTTTCAGATTTTGAAGAAAAGGCTGACTTCAGTACCAGTGTTGGTTTTTCCTGAAGCAGAAAAAGGCTATACAGTGTTCTGTGATGCTTCCAGGAGAGGTTTGGGCTATGTACTGATGCAAGAAGGCAAAGTTGTGGCTTACGCATCTAGACAGCTTAAGAAGAATGAAGAGAATTACCTTGTTCATGATTTGGAATTAGCTGCTATAGTTCATGCTCTTAAGACATGGCGTCACTACTTGTATGGTGAGACATGTCAGGTGTTTACAGACCATAAGAGCCTGAAATATATCTTCACTCAGAAAGACTTGAATTTGAGACAGCGCAGATGGCTTGAGCTGATTAAAGACTATGATGTGACAATCGATTACCATCCGGGCAAGGCAAATGTTGTAGCTGATGCCTTGAGTAGAAAGTCAAGTTCAACAGCTAATGCATTTTCTATGGCATGTTTCAAGAGAGACTTGCTTGTAGATATGCGAAAATTGAACTTGGACTTGGATATGACTGGACAAAGTGGGTTGATTGCTCGGATGCAAGTCAGACCTACTTTTTATAATCAGATTAAGGAATTACAGCAGAGTGATGATGAGTTGTGGAAAATCATGCAGGATATGTCAGAAGGTAAGAGAACAGAGTTCAGGTTTTCTGATGAAGGCATGTTGTATATTCATGATAGGTTATGTGTACCTGGAAGCAGTGAGTTGAAAGAGCAGATTCTTGAGGAAGCGCATACTTCTATGTATGCTATGCATCCAGGTAACACAAAGATGTACAGGAACCTCAAAGAGCTGTACTGGTGGTCTGGTATGAAAAAGGATGTGGCTGAATACGTGGCTAGGTGCGGGGTGTGTCAGCAGGTTAAGGCTGAGCATCAGAAACCTACTGGTACTTTGCAGTCGCTTCCTATACCAGAATGGAAATGGGAACACATCACGATGGACTTTGTGGTAGGATTACCCAGGATGCCTAAGGGTTCAGACTCGATATGGGTGATTGTGGATAGACTAACTAAGTCTGCTCACTTTCTTCCTATCAAGTCAACCTTTGATGTTTCAAAGTTGGCTAAAGTTTATGTGGATGAAGTAGTCAGGTTGCATGGGATTCCAGTTTCCATTATTTTTGACAGAGATCCAAAGTTTACATCTAGATTCTGGAATCAGTTACATCATGTGTTGGGCACAAGGCTGAAATTCAGTACATCGTTTCATCCGCAGACAGATGGTCAATCTGAGAGGACCATTCAGACCCTAGAAGACATGCTGAGAGCATGCGTGCTACAGTTTAGAGGCAACTGGGAAGAACACTTAAGCCTAATGGAGTTTGCATATAATAACAGTTACCAATCTAGTCTTGGAATGGCTCCATATGAAGCTCTTTATGGCAGGAAGTGTAGATCGCCAGTTTGTTGGTACGAGGTCGGTGAGAAGGAAATTCTTGGACCTGAGTTAGTTGATGTAACTACAGAAAAGATATCTGTGATCAGGGATCAGTTAAAAGCTGCTCAGGACAGACAAAAAAGTTATGCAGAAAGACGACGTCGACCTCTTGAGTTCGAGGTTGGTGATGAGGTTTATTTGAAGGTTTCACCGTGGAAGGGAGTGCTGAGGTTTGGCAAGAGGGGTAAGTTGACCCCTAGGTATATGGGTCCATATCCTATTGTTGAGAGGATTGGACCTGTAGCTTACAGGTTGGATTTGCCGTCTGAGTTGGCAAATCTTCATGATGTCTTCCACGTGTCTATGCTGAAAAAGTGTCATCCCGGTACAAAGAAGATTGTAGATCCAGAACCGGCGCAGCTTAGAACAGATGTGTCCTATGTAGAAGGACCAGTGCAGATAGTTGATCACCAGATCAAAAAGCTTAAGAACCGGGAGATACATTTAGTGAAGGTTTTATGGAGAAACCATAATCTTGAGGAAGCTACGTGGGAACTAGAGTCTGAGATGCGTGGCAAGTTTCCTTTTCTCTTCTATGAATTTCGGGACAAAATTCTTATAAGGGAGGGAGATTGTTATGACCCGTGTTGAGCTTATCCCGTAAGTATGCTGTTAAGCATGTGATTAGCTGATGTGCTAAGTTTAAGCCTGTTTTTGTTAATAATGTTTAAAACGGATAAGACATGTGCTTAGTGTGTTTTCTAGCTTCTAAAGCGTGTAGGACCTTACGCTTGAAGCGTTGCCAGAGAAATCGTTCGAATCCGACCTTCGAGTCAAAAGTTGCATGTTTTTGGGCTTATAGGGACCCGTTTGTAGTTTTTGAACTTTGCGTTTAGGCCCCTAAGTTTTCCTCCTTATCCTTTCTCTCTTCCTTATCTCGTTTCATTTCTCAGAAACAAAGGAACGCAGCAGCGGTCTTCTTCCGCGTGAGAAAGAGAGAGAAAGAGAGAGAGAGAGAGAGGGAGCTGTGAAGGGAGAGACGTCGGAGCTTTGTTTTGCTCCGATCAGCTGCTGCAGCTCGTCCTCTTCCCTCCGTTGATCATCTTGTCCGTCAATTCAATTCGGATTCACAGCTGAAGCTACGGTTTTAGGGAAACGGCTTGAGGATTGGGGCGCAAGGAGCAGCCCTAGCTCGTTTCTCTTCCCCCTTCAGGTCCGTTTTGGTGGTATGCATCGATTGCGAACGTTTGGCAGTGTTTGTTTGAGTTTTTCCCGTCAATTCGAGAGAAATCGACTCTTGTAGTTCATTTTTTTTTTCTGCCTGTGCGCGGTTCGGCCGAGTTCTTATTCGGTCGGCCGAGTTTCTTATTTGGGTAACCGAACAGCGTTTTTGTCGGCCGAGTTTGGTCCTGATCGGCCGAGTTTCCTTGTAGGTGTATAAGCGGTGTCCTGATCGGCCGAGTTCCCCAGAGGATCGGTCGAGTTTCCAGTTGGTCGGCCGAGGTTGGTCGGCCGAGTTACAGATTCTGGGAAGTGTTCGGCCGAGTTCCATAGTGATCAGCCGAGTTTCAAGTGGTGAGTGGCAGTTCATTTAGAAATCATTATTTAACTCATTTTAAATGCTTATTTGCTTCAGTATCAGTTGATATGACCTTTAAACAGTGTAGCATGTACATTTTAGTGTGATAAGTTCATTGGAACTTGAAATGTGTGATGTGAATGATGAAAAAGAGGAAATTCCATGTCTTACAGTTGCTATGTGATATTTCTGTCTAATTGTTTATCTGCTATCTAATTATTAGACTTAGGTGCCCTAACACCGTAGAACCCCTAAGAGAGGTCTGCAACTTAGGGGTGAAACTCGTGTTGCAACATCATCCGTGCTTGTGTCACGGACAAACGAGGAAAGAGAGGCAGTGTCCAACAACAATCGTGCTTGTGTCACGATGGCACTGGGAAAAAGAAAACTTGGTTATCTAACACCATTCGTGCTTGTGTCACGAAGGTAACCCTGTGAGACTCTCCGCCGGTGTACTCAGGTTAAAGGAGAAGTCTGGAGCACACGTGGTTGTGCAGCACACGTGGTTGTGCGTTGAGGCCGTGGAGCCTGGGTCCTGTGCAGACTAGGACGAGTAGTCAGACTTAGCACTTCCCGGGTGTGTCGCTAAGTCTTGTACGGTGGGACCGTAGCATGGACTTGCTGCGGATCTTTATATGCAGAGTACACTGCATATGTTTAGGGCATAATAATAATATGAATAAGTAATCATATAGGACACAGTAAGTTTACATAACTGTTTATTTACCTGAAATACTGGTTGATGCTTAGAAATGTGATTATTATCTGTATATCTGCTATGTCAATAGAACTGCCCTACTTGAACTGCATATATGTTTATTTTCAGTTAATAAACCTGACGAGTTGTTTAGTGATAGCTAAGTGAAATGTTATTCACTGAGCGAGTAGGCTCATCCCTCTACTCAAACATTTTCAGGTCAGCATCAGCATCAGGAATCCGAAGGATCATTTCACCCTAACGCTTAGTCGATAGAAGGTTTGTTGTTAGTCTAGTTAGAGGTCTCTTAGTCCATTCCCCTCGATCCTCGGGACAAGGTGTGAGTGAGAGAGAGAATGTGTACAAAGATGTAAATTAATGTTATGTTTTCTTTATGTTAATCAATGTATTATGCTGTAGACTTTGCTTGTATCTTCTATCAGTTTAATAGAGAAGTTTCTGCAGTTTGTTTAGTTCTTGTTTACAGCTTAAACTTGATTATCAATTAAATGCCTTGGATTGTTTTAAAAGCGACGAGTGGTTGATTATGTGTAATTTCCACCTGTCATGCCCTAATTTCATGGTTTGTGGCTAATGTGAGATTGGGGCGCGACACTAACCCTAGGTGTTTTGCCTAAATATGTAATTAAACCCTGGTGATTATCTTTTGGCATGTAACTAAGTTCCTAAAGGAACATATACTTTCAATTTTGTCCTTTTTAAACAAAGTTGTAGTATTGTTTGGTAAATACAGGGACCTGTGTGCAAATTACCCAGTCAAGGGGTTAACTTGCAAAATTACATAGGTTGAGATGTTCCTCTGATGATGAGTCATCATAGGAGTGAATATGATGAGGTAAGGTGGATTTCCCAAGCTTGAGCACCAAGATGCAGCTTGTGGAATGATCCTTGTGCTTAAAAACCTTATTTTGGTGTAAAGTGCAATTTACCCAAAATGTGGGGTGCAACTTGTGATATACACCATCTAGAACATCTTTTATGACTCTTGGCATCATTTAAAGTTATAATGATGAAGAGGTCACTTCAATTGAATAAATTAAATAAGAATGATAACCCTTACAAATTAAATAATCAAGTTATAAGCCAAATAACCCTCCTATATGTGCAACTTAGTAAGAAGTTGACCTTCTTCACCTTTGGACCTTGGGTTTAAGATGAGTTTTGCTTAAGTATGAAAGGAAGAACGTGGCTTATAATAAGGAGAAGGGACGTGCCTAAAAGAAAGGAAGGACCTAATTAAGAAAAGGAGAAACTAGTTGTCCTTATGTTGGAAATGACCCCAAGATATATATACACCCTTCCTTTGTTTGTAAAGGAACGTTTCCTTCACTTCCTTTCTTATTTCCTTGCTTAGACTGACTTAGGACAGAGCTCTGGAGAAGAGGAGAACGGCCAAGCAATTCTAGGTAATCTTTGATCATCATCTTGCTCAAATTCATGGAGGAAATCATGTTACAAGGTTGGTTTGCTAGTTTTCTTACTTAGCTTTCTCGTTCTAGCCATCTTTTCCCAACCTATCCTTGGAGAAACACCCTTGGCCGACCTCTGGAGATCAATACACCATTAAAGACTTGAAGCTTGGAAGCTTGGAGCTCAAGGAATGACCTTAAGGCGGGTTTTATAACTCTAAACCTTTTGCTTTCTTATGCATATCTTTGTATTTGCAAAAGTAGCTTGTTCTTCTTTTCCCCATCTTTCCTTGCTTTCCTGCAACTAAAACCACGAATAACATACCTTAATCTGGAGGTATAAGAAGATGGGTGTGATAACCAAAGTTACTTTATCAAACAGTCCTGTTTCCCCCCCCCCCCTCTGACCAAACCGTTTGAAGGACAAACGGGTTCACAAGGTCGGTTGGAGCAAACGGGTTCAACCCATTTGAGGGCGTTGACCAAGCATTGACCGTTTGGGACTGCAGTTCATAATCATGTAGGCTAATGACCCACCAAATTTTAGGGGTTAACTCCAAAGGAATCGTAGGTTGAAGGCCAATCAATTAGGCAATCGAATTGAATTAAGTGCTGATTTTTCCAAACTGATTAACTTGAACTTTTTGGGAAAACGGGTTCAACCCGTTTGAGTGAGTTGACCAAGCATTGACCGTTTGATATTCCTGTTCATAATATGTTGAATTTCATTTCTACAAAGAATCATAATCTAATTCCTAACCAATTAAGAGTTGAAGACACTTCAATAACCTAACCCTAATCGGGTGAAAGTTGCTGATTTCAATATAGATCTTGTTGAGTTTTGGGTTGAAGGGCCCAAACGGGTTCCAACCCGTTTGGGGGTTCATCCAAACGATCTCACACTCGTTTAGTGACACCCCAAGATCGTTTGGAGGTCTAGGGTTAAAGAAATTTTATGGTTTGAGGGTCCAATTACAAGATGTGCATAATTGATGAAAAGTGCTGATTTTTAATTTAATTAGGGCTCAACCCTTATTAAATCATTTTGTTTTTTGGTCAAACTTTGGGCAAACGGTCTCAAGATCATTTGGAGGTCATCCAAACGACCTCAAGACCGTTTGAGCCACGTTTGGGCCCAATTGAAGGTCAATTGATAGGTTCAACTCTGATTTGAATCATATTGTTGAACATTGATGATTAGCCGATTGGAAACCCTAATTGAGTTAGACTTAACCCTAATTGGCATTCAATTGAGGGTCACATTGGAGTCCAATTGATTGAGGCTCATCCTAATTGACTCAATTTGTAAGTGGTTAACATGACTTGGGCCAATTGAAAGCTTCAACATAAGAAATCCTATTCAAGCATAAACTTTGTGTCACCTTTTATGTTCATGCAGTTTGAACCAAAGAGGACCCACAATCGTTTTAGACCAAACGATTTCACACTCGTTTGAGTCCAAACGAGTCCACACTCGTTTGGACTTAAATGGGTCCACACTCGTTTAAGATTAAGTGGATACACAGTCATTTAAGGTTCAAATGGATTCAAGGTCATTTGAGATTAAATAAGCTCAAGGTTGTTTAAGAATCAAATGGGTTGAAGGTTGAAGGTTAAACCCTAAACCAATTGGAGACCTTCAAGGTTGATTATACTTAATCACTTGAAAGTGTAAATGGTTCAATGATGATCTAATCTAAACCCTAATGGTAACCTAAGATATTAAGGGACTAAGTGGCTAATGATTTGACCCATGATGATGGTCAATGGGTAAATTACCAAAATGCCCCTGAAAGGTTCAATTGAGTGATACCTTGTTTTAATCAAACCCTAATCACATGATGGTGATGTGTTGACTTGTGTTAGTCAATGAGGACTTAACCCAACCTAATCTAGAGTGGTGTAATCACCATCTACTAGTTAGAGGAGAGAGAAAGTACCAATTATGGTGGAAACTCAAGTAAAATACCTTCAATATACATGAATGTGCATGAATAGGGTATGATCCACTATGTGAAATCATGGAAACCCTAATTATGATAATTGATGAATCTTAATCTTATCTGAGGTCTTTAATGATTATGTTTCTCATACATGGTGATGTTATGAGATCAATTCACCATGAGGTGAATAGTAAACCCTAATTCTAGGGTGATGACATGTATGATGAATAGTAAACCCTAATTCTAGGGTGATGACATGTATTGTGAATAGTAAAACCTAATTGATGAAAATCAGGGAAACCTAGCTCTTGTATGAGTAGGGAGATACAACTTCTTTAAATGAGTTATTTACTATTATCAGTTGATTTAACCATGCAGGTTCCTATATGAGGATAATCATATCCAGGTATGGATGATGATAATATATTCATTAAAAGCATGTTGTTAGCTTTATGAATAGTGACATATATCCTGATGCCTTGTTAATAGCATCTTATGAGATTGATAGGCTGTGAGAGCCATGAATAGCATCAAGGTCATGCTTTAAGAGATGACTTGTGATGAGAGTATTGAGAAATGATAATTGATGAGAGTTAGGCTTGTTACATTTAGTATTCTTCCTTCATAGCTTCTATGCTAATGATTAATGTTTGAGAACTTGTATGATGATAAAAGAATACTAAATTGTACCTAACTAATCAAGTATAATCATACCATGTAGAGCCCTGATCATAGATCCATCATAGTCAGAAGTTATATGATGGTGAAATAGGTTTTCCTAAGGGAACTCCTGGAGCACATACTTTTGAGTATGTGGGGTATATGGATGTGTAAAACCTTACATCCTAGTGTAGGAATTGATGTAGATGTATCTTAATCTATCAATCCTTCACTATGTGTTTATGCCGGGGTGATGTAACACTAATCTCCCGAGGAAGTCTTTTATACCGCATCAATGAGAGATAAACAAGAAATCTTTCAATGGTGAAGAGAGTACATAATGCCACTGTGACTCTAATAGCGAAGTACCAGAATACCCTGGTAAGCTATAGAAGCAGAGACACTAGATGTTCTTCATGTTGATCCTCACACTGACTGAGGAAGATGAGGGCATAAGAATCCGGCTCTTTTGATGACCTATGTATGATACCGATGCGACTTAATAGTGATCGGTTGGAGTATGAGTGGTATACCTCATCTCTGCAGGGCATAATGATGTTTGTAAAACATAATCAACCGCGTAGCATATCTGCTTAGATTGAACTACGAGATACATTGGTTGAAGATACATTACTTAGTATACATGTTATTCATATTCCTTAAATGTTGTTGTTCTAATTGATAACAATCTGCTGTTGATTACCTTAAAGCTTTTATTGCTTATATTGTTCTTGATTGCTATTATAAAGCTTCTGGAGGAGAGTTATAACTCTCGCTGGGACAATTATTTAAAATTGTCTCACCCCATAGATTTCAACTTTTTAGGTGGTCGTCGAGGAAGAAGGAACCAGTCTGCAGGTGATCAGTATCAGCAGCAGCAACACCAGGAGCAGCAGTAAATCTCAGGTGGAGATTCAGACTGCTGAGTTGTGTAGTTAGATAGTCAGTCTTATGTGTTCTCTGTACTCTCAGGTCCTTGGAGTCTTTTGGTCTGAGATTTTGGTTTTGAGTTCTTGAGATTTTGTATCATGTTGTATATAATTACTCAAGAAGTAATTATCAGAGATGTAATAGTTTATCTCCTTTTTATGAAAGAAGTTTTTATGAATTCAAGCCCTTATCTCGAAAAGTTTTAATTTCCCGTGATTTTTGTCTTCCGCCGTTAATCGATTGCATCCGCTAAGTTTATATCGTGGTTTGGAGATCGGAGCCCACAACGGTACTACCAAGATAGTAAGTGATAGTAGCACTTTGGATGCTTAAGATGAAATTGCATGTAGTATGTTTTCATGCAAGCCAGGAGGTGAAGGACGAATACCAGAAACCCATTGTATTGATATAGAGGGAAAAAAAGGGGTCCCTGAGAGGGAATGGGATTTCATCACTATGGATGTTGTAAGTCTCCCCTTGACCAAGGAAGGTCAAGATACAATGTGGGTTATGGTAGATCACCTTACCTAGATGACAAGAGAAAGAAAGAGTAAAGTCAAGGGACATATTGGGTTGAACTACTTATAAGAGAGAGATGGTTCAACTACACCATGATGCAAGTTCAAAAGTTCTTGAGTAGGACCTAAAGGTTCACTTCCATTAGGTGGAAGTAGATACATGAAGAACTCGAGGTCAGTACAGTTTATCACCCCATACTAATGGTTAGTATGCTTCAGAATAGAGGGTCTGATGAGAGCATGTGTGCTCATTCAGGGTGATACATAGAGATAGTTCTTAAGAGGTGATGTTAACCACCATAGCCTTTATCGGGATGCAAGAAGCTCTGTAAGGGAGGTAGTGTCGGTCACCACTTCATTGAGATGATGTTGGTGAAGGGGCCTCGCGAAGGTCAGAAAAGAACCACAGGGTGTGCAGATGAAGTCGCTTTGATCGTGCAATGGCTGAGAGAGAGCCCAGGGGCGACATGAGTCATGAGTTGATGCAAAGCAGACTGACATGCAATTCACTATGGGAGAGCATTGATGTGAAATCCGACCCCTATGAGCTATAGCTGAGAAAGTTGAATCCCCGATACATGGGTCCATTTGAGATGGGTTGGTGGAGATGGTTAGGTTTAGCTTTACCCCCTAGGATAACGTGATGAATGATGTGTCCCATGAGTCCGATCTAGATCACTATGTGAGGTACCCAAGCCATGTGCTGAGCCATGAACCTATTCAGCTTTGTGAGAGGTTGAAATGTCATGAGTCACCTATAAGGGTACGAGATACCAAGGTGAGAGAGAGAACTAAGATGAAAGAATACAAGATGATGAAGGTTCTTGGGAAGCACCATGGAGAGGGTAGAGCCACATGGGGGCCATGATGGACATGAGGAAGTCTTATCCTGATTGTTTGTTTGCTTGATGAAATTTTGAGGGCAAAATTCCTATAAGAGGGGAAGGATGTTAAAACCTCAATTTTTTGCATATGTTTTCATTGAAATGAATAATTTTGTGAATATGGACTTAATTAAAAAGAATGGATTTCTTTGCAAATATCCATTTTGAGAGGAATTTCGTGGTTCCTATTAATATATTAATCCAATAATGGATATAAAAGAAGAAAAGTCCAAATAATGGAAAAAGTTACATGATAATAGATATAAAGCAAAGTACTCATGAGAAATACTTGGAAATATCTAGAAAGTGGCATTAATGGCCACAATTGAGTAAAATTCGTTTACATATGGTTTCTAATAAAAGGAATATGAAAAGAGGAAAAGAAAATGAAAGATAAAGATAAATCCTTGAAAAGAAATATCTTAATTAAAAAATAAGTAAGAAAGGGAGAAAGGATAAAAGAGAAGGTAAAGGAATATCCCCTGAGATGAGATTTCGTACCTTTAGGTTTCCTTGAGGTCCAAGGAATCCAAGATGATAAGATAATGACAAAAGAAAGAGGAAATATCAATTAATTTGGTTTTATTCATAAATAACTTGCATATGAAGAAAACACCCTTTTTCTTTGGAATTTGGGTTTCAAATTTAATACACGAGTAGATAATGCCAAGATAGAGTTTCCTCTAAAATTTGAGTGAAAAATGTTAAATGGGGAGAGAGATATGAAATTTTTAATTTTCCTTTGAATATCATAATTCGATTTAAAATCATGTTCTTTCATGGGGCCCGACAGCCATTGGATTTGGATCCAACAGTGGTTGCACTTTGACTAAATAAGGAAAGTAGGAACAGACACACATAATTTTGGGATCAATTTCCTTGTTGGGTAATGATCGAGCACTAATGGGGACTCTCCCATTGCGATTGGGAGCCCAATCCGAATTAAATGGTCCCTAGATTGACCTGGTTCCGCGTTTAACCGAGACTTTTCCCAGTCCCAGTTCCTCTAGGAACAAGAGTCTGTGAAGAGTCAATACCTTGGCGAGCCTTGGCTATAAAAAGGGGATCTCGACGCCCTTACGTTCTCACAATTGCTATCCACAAGCGTGCATCTGATAGAGGTCGGTGGGCGAAGGGGGGGGCTTGGTCCCCTGGATCTGCAAACACCTTGGCCTGGATCAACTCGAGGAGTAACACCACCCTGCGTGCCGGTAGGGCATGGCTTGAGGATGATAGAATCGTCTGAGAGGGGCAAAGCCCTGGTGTGCTCACGCAGAGCTCTGAGGGGAGAAAAGAAGTGCTGCGATGGGCGAAGTGGCCGCCGCCCAGCCCGGATCTGAGTACTCTATTTTACAGAGTATATAGAGGAACAAGATCCTCCGCCTGCACCCATGAAGAAGATGAAGGGGGAGCAGATCGGGTAGCTGGGTAAACGGATCCACGCAAAGGTCCACGAGCTGAAGGACAATTTTTCCAGAAAAACAAACAGAAAGGGACACGTGGTACTCTGCCATTGGTCAAGAGGTACTTTAATTTGCAAAATTTGTAACTAATTACCAGTAGATTGGATGGATACAAGTAATACATGGGTTTTGCTCAAAAAAATACAAGGAATCCAATAAAAATACTAGTTTTGCTTCTAGTTCGAAAAGTACACAAAGATAGTAACTTTAAGTGTAATCAAAACCCTAGATGTTGATTAGGGATGAGTTCAATTACTTAAGTTGGTATTATGAATCAACATTTATCCTTTTGGCATAAAATGGATAATATGAATCTGATTTGAGTTTAAAAACTGACGATTTGCTTAATTAGGGTGCTATGAGTAAGAAAGTGTAATATTGTGCCTAAAAGCCCTAATGTTGAGTAATATTACTTTAATGACTTTTATTTTGAGAATATGAATATCATAAACAGAGACATATTGATCTGAAGTTTAATTAAGAAGCCTTGAAATAGATAACTTAAATAGATGAAGTTGGAACTAATCGTAAGCCAGATTGGTAATAAAGAGGCTTAGATATGAATGACTAAGTAATTAGGGTTTTGGAACATGGAAACAGTGTTTTAGGGTTTAGTTGACCTAAAAGGTAAAGGTTAAGAGATGACTATAAAGAACGATAAGGAAAACCCTAATTCAACTTAAGCACGCCCTAGGAGGGAATTCCAATTCAATAAAATAAGTGCATGATGAACATATGAGTAATTAGATTGCACATGTTTTCTTGGTTTCTTGTTGTGCTTGTTTGATTGGGGTGATTGGTTGCCTGGCTTGGTTGGCTGTTTGATTAATTAGATATTCTGCTTACAATCCTTGAGACTTCCAAATCAGGTATGTGGTTAATTATGATTAATCACATTAGTTTCTCGAGGGTTTTTCGAATGTTTCCTCGCATTGAATGCAGTCTAAATAGTTTGGATGTTCATACTACAATTATAAAGCCACTATTTCTATCACAGTTATATATACATGTGAATTCTCACACCTACATGCCACCCTGATGAAAGATGCCATAAAGGTCAGGCCCAAGAGGATAGACCAATGGGCACCATGAGAGGTGACCCCAGACACCAAGCTCGGGAATGAGAAGGTGGTCTATGATTCATGACTATGGAGCACCATGAGAGGTGACTCCCAGACACCAAGCTCAGGATTGAGAAGGTGGCCTTAAGTCAATGGCAAAAGAGAAACCCTAGAGGGGTATCCCAGGGTTAGGGCAAAAGTGGTGGAGAATGACACATTGAAAATGTAAATTGTCTTGTTAAATAATTTGATTGTGATTATTAAATTGTTAGCCATATTTGCAAGATTTTGGTTGTTCCCACATACCAGTATATTTCGATATACTGACCGATGTTTTGTTTGTCGGCGTTTTAGGAACAAAAATTGAAAGAACAAACAGTAAAGTGACACATTGTGGAAATAAGAAATAAAGTGCAAGGAGGATTAAATAGAATAATTCAAGCTCTGGATAGATAGATTTCCAAAGTTTTCAAAGGTAAGTAAAGTTTTTATTTTGCACCAGTTTTCAATTTAGTTAGTAAAATTTGTTAATTGTTACTAATTATTTGTTGAACCTTTGATCCGGGTTATTGGTTAACGGCTCTGACCTTTCGATCTCCCTTAATTGGGTGTTATCGGGAGGCGGGGTCGTTACACTTTCTGGAAAACAGTTATTTCATGTAACGAGATGATGGGAAATTATGTTGTAGCACCCTGAAAATATGCTATGAAATGTGAAGTGTTGGCTCAGATGTTATATGTTTCATCTTGTGAAGCTTGTTGTAAATCAATTTTAATTTCCCGTGATTTTTGATAATCCGCTGGTTTACATGTAATCGTGTTTCATTATGAATGAAGTGTTACACAACTGTGATAGAAAACCCAGCCCTCCATGCTCTATTTGGGTAATTCCTGACAACCATGACACACATGGTAGACAGGATGCCACCACCTGCACCTAGGGCACCAACCCATAATGAGGGTATGGAGTCGGAAAGACTTTTGAGAGACTTCACCGGGTTGGAGCCATAGATTATGCTGGTATAGCTGATCCAACAGATGCTGATTTGTGGCTGATGGAGTTGGAGAAGGCTTTCAGGATCCTTGATATTCCTAAAGCCGAGAAGGTAAGACATGCAGTGTACCTCCTAAAAAGGAGTGATGGTCACTGGTGGATTATAGAAGAAGACAAGAGGCCAGGTGAAGAAGTTGGATGGGAGGTATTCTGAGGAGAATTTGTCAGTAGATACTTCCCTAAGATGTATCTAGATGAGAAGATCTCTCAATTTGAGAGGATCAAATAAGGACAGATGAACGTTAGCAAGTATGAAGCTAAATTCATGGAGCTGTTGCGGTTTTGTCCAGATATGGCAGTTAATGATGAGGAAAGAATGCAACATTTTGAGAAGGGGTTGAACGTTGAACTGACCACTCATGTGTCTACTTTAGAGAACAGGGAGAGGTTTGCCACTTTTGTGGAGTCGGTAAGGAGGATAGAAAGGTCTGAAATCGAGAAATGATAGACCAGTGGTAAGAAGGTATACACTCCATTTCAAGGACAAAGAACCGAAAGTTTTAAGAAGCTGAGATTTTCTGCATCGGCATCACCATCAAGATTCAATACCCAGATGCAATGGACATCAAGTAGGGGTAGGGACCGTAGTATTGCTCTAAGTAGAGCCCTTGGCATAGAATCAACATTGGTGAATGGATCTCACATACCCTATTTTGTGACCAGGGTCTGTTACTTATGTAGACAATCGGGACATCTAGCAAAGGATTGTCCAGATGGGAATTCAATGGTGACTCTACCTCCGAGGCAGAGTCAACAAGGATTGTAACATAATGAATCTTAGATGTAATATCCATGTAAACCTTTTTCCCAAGTTTCCCTCTCATTTCTATCCTTTATGTCATTTATGTTTAATTAGTGGAATTTATAGTGGTTTAGTGAACATTTATTCACTAATTGTACCAATATAAGGGTTTATGCACAAATACCTTAGTAAAAGCTTAATTACCATAATTAAGTTCTATAAACCTTAATCTAACTTTTTGATATGATTTGAAAACATAATATGAGGCTAATTTTCAAATTTGGTTTGATTTGGATGTTGTTTGTGCAAGTTATGCAATTATATGCACATTCTGGACTTTTATGCAATTTACCCAATTGGGAGGTTTTCTTTGCAAATTATCACCTGAATTTTAATCCTTAGATATTAACTTACCATTAACGAGATTTGAAACCATTGGAGAACCTAGTTTCACCTTGGTTTGATGGTATTTCTTTCCAAGGGCATTATAGGGATTACCCTCTTTATAAAGATGCTTATCCTTAAAAGCTATCAACCAATGAGGTTATTTCTTTCTTGCAAAACGGTGGGGATGGCTTAGAATAATCTATGGGCCCTTAGAACCGACTTTGTATATGCATGAAGCCTCTATGAGCTATCCTCTTGCATGGCCATCAATCCCTAGGCTAAAGACACATGGAAAGTCCCTTAAGACTCCTCATGCTTCACCTCTTTCTATATATAGCCATGTATACCCCTTCCCAACTCATAATTTGAAAATTCTTGCTCTCCTTTTCTTTCCTCTAACTTAGATAATAGTTTCTTCTATATTTAGCCATGATGTTTCTGCCCCAAGGCAATAGAGGGAGCCTACCTTGGTGAAGAAGGCTCATAGGGCTTCCAAATTGCTCTATTAGGGTTTCTAAAGCTCCTCCTTAGTAAATTCGACCAAAACTAGTAAGCTTTCTCCATTCCTTCCCTATTTTCATACTGATAGTCTTCCTTACATCTTCTTCTAGGTCGGAACCATGACCATACATGGTAAAACTCCACCTAAAACCCTAAAACATGTCATCTCCTTGCTCTTTTGCTAGGGTTTGCACCTCTAAAGTGAAGAAGGTGATCTTTGCTCAAGAAAGGAGCTTGTCTTGGAGCAAACAGGCCTTCTAATCTCGGAATCCTTTCTTTTTGAACCTTATTACCTTCCTAGAGGCAAGTTTGGTTAACACCCTTCTCATATATTTCTTAGTACATGCTTAAAACTCATGCTTTTATGTTGAAAATCGACGATTTCCATCTCCTTTCACCATGCTCTTCTAAAGTTTTGATTTCTTGCTGTTTTACCTTCTCTAGAAGCTCTAGTTTGGTTACCTATGCAACTTCAAACCTGATCTTGGCCGAATGGTGTTTCCTCCCTCTCCTTCTCTCTTTAATTATCTCGATCGGTTTGATGATGTGGCAATTTCCTATTGGTCAGTATTGCAAAATTCATATCTTCTAAACCGCTTATCCAAATTTGACAAATAAATATGTTTTGGAATTGGAAAATAAATCTCTATCTAATAAAAATATTTTCAAGGTCTGATTTCATGGTTTGACGAAGGGTGATTTTTGTAAAACGAATTTAATGCATAAAATCCATAAAAATTACATCTTAATCATCATAACTCCAAAATTAACATAAATATATGTTTTCTTGATCAGGAAAACCTAATAAGTTTATTGGTGATTTTTTAAGAGTCTAAATCCGAATTTTGCTAAAAAGCTCTAAAAATAGGGTTTCTATATATTAATGTGCACTATGTACTCTAATACATGTTAATACATTGAAAATAGGCGAAGTGGAACTTGGACTCAATTAAAGTGGTGAAAGTTAGTAATTGATATCAGTAAGAGAGGTATGTGCATTCCTTACACCCTATGTTGGGATTATTGCAGCCAAACCCTATATTTCCCTAATGAGGCTTAAATAAACCCTAAATATCCTATTCTTGAATCCTAATGTTGTTCATGCCTCAAATTAGATTATAATTTCTTCTTGTTTGGGTCTTATACCCCACTACCATGCTTATTGAATATTGTGACTACTCTTGCCATGACTACTATTCTAGCATGTGGATTTATGTTCTATTTAATTTAAAGTAGCGGTACTTATGTACAACCACCCACAGAGGGCATGTAAATAATCGCCCTGGGGAATGTCTTATTCTCCCCATAATATTGTAGGTGATTGGGAATGTCTTATTCTCCCCTCACCTAAGGTTAGAGGTCCGTTAGGTGCCTCAACCCTACTTAGTTAGGTAGACATAATTATCTTACATGCAAATCCTTTTTGGTATAATTGTTAATGGCAAGTTTCTTTTGAATATAGCCTCATACTCTTGTTATCTTCATTATATGATGAACCCTAATCTGTTTTTTTTGTTGTACTTATCTTGATATCCTAGATTAGTTTTGTGACGCATACCTTGTTTTCTTTCCCCTATTGCTGCGTGCTTTCCCAACCACCCAAGTGTTGGTGCTGAGCAAGGAGAAGAACAAGTTTGAAGGAATTCATCTCAGGAGTAGATCTCAAGCTATCTGAAAGGATGTCTAGGTTGCTATAGCTAGACCCTTTTCTCTTATCTTTATCATTTGAGAACAATCATGTAATAAACAATGAAAGCCATGTAATAGGCTTAGTTCTTTTATTTCCGCTGCTAATGACATTTTGTAATGTATCTGGTGCATGCTTATTTACTTGGAATATTATACATGCATCCCTCAATATCTTTTATCTTTTTAAAAAGATGGATGTTTTGTACTTCCTTTAAATTTTAGTAAGGAGGTGATCTCGCCTCTTTACAAGGCTCACAAAGGAGGTAGTTTTCTAGTAACAATAGAGGACGTGGACAAGCGTCCCAAGCTGGTTCATCAACACCTAACAATCAAGCACAGGGTCAACAACAAGCAACTGCGAGGTTCTATGCAATGAATCGATCTGATGCAATAGTCAACCCTCGGGTTGTGACATGGCAGATGAAATAGATTCATTCTGATATTTCATTTCATGATTCTATGTGTTAAAAATAAGAAAGTAGTTGTTTTTGAACTTCCTCTGACTAGTCCTATAAGGACACAAGGAAGATGAGAATTTACATTTTACTCAGTATTCCTTAAAATGATTTATAATCTCTCTTAACTATGTGATAAAAGATGAGATATAGAAGTGATGCCTGAAGAAAATCCAGGAATGAAAAATCATGTGTGTATACTGATATGAAAAGTGAGGAACATGATAGTAAATAAAGTGCATACTACCTAATCTCAATACTTATATACCCTGGCCAGGTATATGATTATTGGAGATAGGGCAAGTATGGAACTCTTAGATTGTTATCTTTTTTATTACTCTGATCAAGTAGTCATTCTGAAACAATTTAGTGAGTATAATGAAATAACATAGGGATTGCTGAGTGAACTTTCCTAAATAACATAGGGATTGCTAAGTGAACTTTCCCAATTATATAGGGATTGCTGAGTGAACTTCCCCAAATAACATAGGGATTGCTAAGTGAACTTTCCCAATTACATAGGGATTGCTGAGTGAACTTTCCCAAATAACATAGGGATTGCTAAGTGAACTTTCCCAATTATATAGCGATTGTTGAGTGAACTTTCCAAAATAACATAGGGATTGCTAAGTGAACTTTCCCAATTACATGAGGATTGCTAAGTGAACTTTCCCAATTACATAGGGATTGTTGAGTGAACTTTCCCAATTATATAGGGATTGCTAAGTGAACTTTCCCAAATAACATAGGGATTACTAAGTGAACTTTCCCAATTACATAGGTATTGCTAAGTGAACTTTCCCAATTACATAGGGATTGCTAAGTGAACTTTCCCAATTACATAGGTATTGCTAAGTGAACTTTTCCAATTACATTGGGATTGCTGAGTGAACTTTCCCAATGACATAGGGACTGATGAGTGAACTTTCCAAATTACATAAGGATTGCTGAGTGAACTTTCCCAATTACATAAGGATTGCTGAGTGAACTTTCCCAATTACATAAGGTTTGCTAAGTGAACTTTCCCAATCACATAGAGTTGCTAAGTGAACTTTCCCAAATAAATAAATGATTGCTAAGAGGATTACCTCTGTTAAATATATGTTTCCTTTTTGATGTACTTGGATTAGAAATAATCTGTTGATGGATACTTAGAAAAGTTTCAGTTTGCTTTGAACTTTGGTTCCAAGATAATGATATATGGAATGAGCAATGTCCTAAAATAAAAGAAATACCTTGTGCATGTATACCTTCGGTGGTAACAACAGAGAAATGAATATGATAAAAATGAGATGTGTTATCAACACATATGATGAATACCAAAGTAAGGATTATGGTACTTGAGAAATAATATATGATTTATGTTGGTTATCTATATTGGCCAATTGTGAAATCAATCTACTTACATAAAATAATATGGACATCATATGTTAGGGGTTTGTGCTCTGCAAAAACATAAACATTGATAAGGTTGAACTAATGGAAGGAACAATTGTAATTGGTGGAAAAGTTTATCAAGCTAAAAATATTTCCTTAGAATAACCATGTGTGGAATAACCTTGTATGGATTAAAGATCTATGATATCTCCATGACATTCAGATGTTATGTGGAGACTTGGTGGTATGATAAATGAATAAAATCAGTCTCTCCTTTTCCTGGGATTTCGGGGACGAAATCCTTGTTAGGGGTTTATAATTTGTAACATCCCTGACCTGGGTTATTCTTAAAACTAGATGTTTTGCTTAATAAAGTTGATTATATGCTTTCTCTTATCTCTTGAAAAGTAATTAAGGCTCAAGAGAAACTTATATTTCAATTTTAGTCCTTTTTGAATAATGTTGAAATAATGTTTTACTTGTTTTGGGCTAAAGTGAAAATTACCCAAGTTAAGGGGTTAAATTGCAAATTGTGCATGGAAAAATGTTCCTCATATGTTGAAGCATCATAGGAATGAGTATGATGGAGTAGTATGGCTTCTACAAGCCTGAATAACAAGAAACAACCTGTTGAGCAATGTTTTTGCATTAAAACCTAGTTTTGGTGTAATGTGTAATTTACCCAAAATCTAGGGTTCAATATGCAAAATACCACTTCAAGAGGGTCCCTCATGATTCTTGGCATCATTTAGAGAAAATAATTTGATAGGGGCGCCTCATTTGAATCATTTTGGAAGAAAGAGAATCTTGATATTAAAATAATCAAGATTTAAGCATAATTGGAACTTTACTTCAAATTAATGCAAAAATAAATATGTTAATCGAAGTGCCCTTCAACCAAAATGGTAATGGTTGAAATTAGATAAGGTTGGAAGAGCATGTGCCTTGCAAAGGCACGAAGATATCCAAGTGAGTGGAGAACCCACTCACATTAGTTAAATCAAAAGTAATATCCACTAAAAATGGGATATTAGTATTATATGATTTAAGGTGCTTAATTTGCTTTTCCTTAATTCATGGATAATGATGAGGAATTCGAAGGAGGGGAATATGGCTTTGCATGCAAGGAATTGATGGGCGAGAGGTGGCACCAATTTTGGAATTAAAAGGATTTTATAAAATATTTTCTCTCTCATTGAATTTCTTATAAAAACACCTTTTACAACTCAATTGAGAGGCTTTTTTCGAAACCACTTCCACTCTTTTCTTGAAAAATGACCAAGGGAGCTTTGGAGGATCAGGAGGAAGACCCCCAACCTGTTGGTAAGCTCCATGACCTCTTTTCACCTTGATTCCATGGTGGAAATCAAAAATCAATGCATGATTTCTTCTTATCTCCATTCCATCTTCAATTCTAGCCATTCTTTTTCACTCAAAAGTTTGTGGAACGAACCTTGTGGGGTGATAAAGCTTCTTTCACCATTAGGTACGTGAAGTTGGAGCTTTGAAGCTTCATTGAAGGCGGGTTATATAACTTGAACCCTTGAACTTTGTTATTGATTCCATATCTTTATCAATTGTTGATTCCTTCTTTATTCCCAAAATTTTATTTGAATGATTGATAAAATCACCATGGAAATTACAGCAAGTTTCGTGGGTTTGTAGCTTGAATATGATGATGTCATCACAAGCACACACCTCAATTAATATCCTAGGCAAACAGTTTCTAAATTTGAGACCATTCAGTTTCAATGAAATTGGCCAAACGGTTTCATCAAACCATTTGAAACCAAACAGTTTCAAACTATTTGGAATGGTTGACCCTTTGCAATGGTTTACCATTTGAGGAAAAATGCTGATGTAATTGGATATTGATCCAATGGTTTCAATTGGTTTGATCTTAATGGTTTCAATTGTGAATGATCCCTCAAATGCAAACCCTAATCGGGTTGAGTGTTGAACCTTAAAGTAATTGAATCAATGTTTTTTGGGTTGACTAACCCAAATGGTCTCAAGACCGTTTGGAGGTCACCCAAATAGTCTCAAGACCGTTTGGAGGTCAACCAAGACCATTTGGAAGTTTATGATGAAGTATGATTAGATGGTTGAAGATCCAGTGATATCAAATTGAAATACAATCAATAGCTCAATTGATGATCGATTCAATTATGCAAACCTTAATTGAATTTCATAAATATCAATGACGGGATGGGACAAATGAACTCAAGAACGTTTGGAGGTCATCCAAATGACCTCAAGATCATTTGAGGTCAGGTCATGTCATGGTTTGATGATGATCCAATGATTTCAATTGAATTAGTTCCACAATGTCAACCATTGATGGTTCCTCGATTTCAAAACCCTAATTGATGGTTTCTTGATTATAAACCCTAGTTCAATTGGGTTCAAAACCCTAATTGAAGGTCCAATTGAAGGGTGATTCAATGGTTCAATTGAAGAATAAATCAGTAGTTCAATTGATAGATGGTTTAATGATTGAAACCCTGCATTGATAAAGTGATGGAAGACCTTTTTGGTCCATTTAGTTTTGTGAGATTTTGGACCAAATGGTCTTAAGACCGTTTGAGTCCAAACGGTATCAAACTATTTGGAGACCCAAGTGGTTTCAAGTGTGAATTGTCCATATGGTTTCATTATTGTTTTGCTTAAACGATTTCAAACCATTCAAGGTCTGAGGTGACCAAGACCGTTTGGGGTCTAAGTAACCAAGACCATTTGGGGTTCAATTGGTCAAACCATTTGGACACCTAATATGATTAAAGGTCAATTAGCTACTTGATTATTAATGTTGTAAAACAAAGGTGATTATAATGATTAATCCTAATTGTGTGTACTTAAATGAAGAGCTGACCTTGATCAATCTTGGAGTACTTAACATCCTAGAGAGGATGAGAGAGAGAGAGAGAAACAGAGAGAGGAATGCTTACATAATTAAGCCCTAATTCTCTCATTATGAATAAAATATGTAATCAGGGTTTGATCCATAATAATGAGATCATGAAGCCCTCATTAAAAAGATTAATAAGCCTTGACCCTAATTTAGGGCAAAGAAATGTGAAACCCTAATTTAGGGCAAAGCTAAGTGAAACCCTAATTAAGGGTAAAGCTATGTGAAAGCCATATATGGGGACATGTTATGTGAACCTTAATTTATAAAGATGGAAAACCCTATTCCTAATAATGGAATAGTGATTAATATATTGATAGGTGAAATACCTAAGGGAATTGATAATGGATGGCCTTATATCAATATTGCCTTAACTCAAAGATGAGTCCATATCATTAGTAATAGTTGCATATTCTAAATAAGTGACTTATGACAAATACATTACATGATAAATGTGATGAAATGGTGCATAAAGTATTAGTATGGGAAATACCCTAATACAAGCTAAGTGGATGAACTCAAGTAAGATAAAGGTGATGAGGGAAGTGATACATCAAGATATGATACATATCACATTCAGCACCTTAAGATTTATACACCTCACTACAAGAAATTGGGGTATTAACGTCAAAGATTACGACAACTTTATTATGTTGTCATAATTGCTACACTAACAACGACAAGTAATTTTTATGGCCTCTATCGGTACATGTTTTAGCGACAAAAATATTTTTCCGACGTAAAATGTACAAATTTTCCACTGTTAAAACTCATCATAAGATTTAGGGCTATACATGGGTACGAGTATACCCGTGTATTCACAAACCCATACCCACTAAAACCCATCGCGGGTCCAATTTTCTAGACCCGCATACCCGTATTGTCCCGGTTCCAGTAATGAGTATAGTCATACCCGTAACCATAGTCACAATAATCGACATTTTTTGTGCAAAAAATGCGTATTAAATGCGAATTTTTCATCCAACATATAGGACTGCCATTTTATACTGAAAACCGTATAATATGTTTTCAATTGGGTTTAAAACGCGTTTTATAAGCATAATTCATTTTAAACGCGATTAGTTCATTTTTTTCACGTTTTAAACAGTAGTATGCTTACTTTTTTTTTCAAAGCCTAATTCTACCCATCATGATAGGGTTTTCCCAAACCCTCAACACTTCTGCTTGAACCTGATTCCCCCGCACCCCCATTGAACTCCTTCCGCCCAACGGAGCATTTCCGGTGAAGAGTACCTGTCGGAGCACACCAGGAGGACTCTGTGCCAGTGAGGAGGAAGACCATGTGTCGGCGACGGCGAGGAGCACTGCTGCTGAGTGCTGAAGATAGCGTTTTTCGCCGCCTAGGTCTACTGGGAGCTTGCGACACCACCGGACTTCGGCTACGGTGGTTTCTTGATTGGCTCCTACGTCAGCTACATTGCTTCTCCAGGTACGCCCCTCTCTATTTTATTTTTTCTTGTACTTCTTCCCCCTCTTGCTTCGTCCCCTATTCTCCTAATTTTCTGTGATCTTCCCCCAATCAGCCCCCATCTACTCAGTTCTCACTCATCTTCCCGCTCCATTAGCTCCACAACCGCAACAGCAACGTCAGTTGCACCTTCCCCCCTGCTCAATGTCGGCTGCACATCACCCTCCCCTAGTCCCCTGAACCTTCCCGCCCCATCATCCCCTTTCTCATCGTCATCGAATGCAACCGTTAGCAGTTTTTGTGGCCATGAAAGTCATCTCCGACCATCCCCCGTCATCCTACCAGTCCCCAACAGTCACTGTCCCCTCAACCTTTGTCAAGTTTTCCACCAAGCCATCACGTTTCCCCCCTTTCTTTACTGTCCCTTGTCCTAACTTCCATCATTTTCTGATTATATCTTCACTTCTCCCTCTTCCTTTCCTCGCATATCACCCTCCCCTTCCTCTTTTAGCAATCCAGCAATAGCAAATTCTTTGATATTTAAGTCTTATGGATGTAATCTCCATGATTACAACAATTTGTTTTAGAATCTCTTCCAGACATTTCTCTAGTATTTCCCCTATTCATTTGTCTTCTTCCTATTTTTTCTCCTTGTTGATTTGTTACAGAGCAAAGAGGCTTCTTCTATTGGAGGTGTGGCACGAGGTAGTCACAAATCTTGATTTCAGTTGTAGGCAGTCTGCCTTCTACAGAGTTACATACTACAGAAATTAACTGTAAGTCTATAAATTGGTTAATTAACCTGCTTATTTATTGAATGACATGCTTGTATATTAGATTTATGTGATAGAAATTATAGAAATTACCTTCAATCTTGATTTTATCTCTCCAGAGATGTAATAGACTTAAACTTGATTTTGTGTGATGTTAATGTAATGGACTAATACTCATTGGCCCTAAGATGCCTTCTTTTCTATAAGCCAAGATGTGGAAAACTTTGATTTTCATATGTAGCACCTTAATTTGCACTCCATATCTCAAGTTTCTTGCCTGATTCATATATTTTTGCAAACATGTCTATATTTATATTGGCATGTAGAGACATAATCTTAATTTCTAATTTCAGTATGAGAATCGTTATATTTTTGAACTATTATTTGTGTCAATAAATATAGCTATTTTTTATATATAGTAAAAATCATGAGTGATAATTTAGGTTATGGAAATTTTTTGAAGAAATAGGTTTAGATCTTTACTCATTTAAACTCATGCCAAGAGATATTGCTTCAAACAAGAAACATATTCTAATTTCTATTATAACATAAGTGGATATACAATGATGTGTTTCTCTTGGAATTTCCCCATACAATAAATGATACATACAACAACGATGTATTATTTGTAGAAGTGTCTTGTGATTCATTTTTATTTAAAAATAGTCGATCGAAAACAATAATGCTAAATTTATATCCCTATTTTTAATAAAATTAAATGTTTATATGTAGAAGATGGCACCATGTAAGCAATGGATTAGACTTGTTGATGACCGACTTGATGATCCATCATATAAATTTGGTGTCGAAGAGTTTCTGATTTATGCATGTCAAAGAATTGGCTTAACTGAAATTAGATGCCCATGTGTTCATTGTGTTAATGTTTTATCTATGCATAGTGATTTAATCAAAACACACCTAATGATTTATGGTTTCATGAGGAGTTACACCTTTTGGTATCATCATGGTGAGACAGGACATGAAACCGATTCTGATTTAGATGCTGAAAATAATGACAATGAACAAGATAGTGAGACAGATGATGAAATGTTAGAGCTTCTGGAAGATATGCATCCAATCCATCATAATATTGAGGGAAATGTTGGGGATATGGGATATTTTTACCACAATAATTTTGAAGAGGAACCTAATTGTGAGGCCCAAAAGTTTTTTAGGTTGCTAAATGACCTCAAACAACCTCTTTATAAGGGCTCAAAGAGTTCAAAGTTGTCTGCACTAGTCAAGTTGCTTCACATCAAGAGTCTTGGGAGATGGAGAAATCGGTCTTTTACAATGTTACTTGAACTAATGAAAGATGAGCTATTTCCACAAGACTCAACTTTGCCTACCTCTTATTATGAAGCAAAGAAGACAATCAAAGATCTTGGTTGCTCATATAACAAGATTGATGCATGTGCAAACAATTGTATGTTGTTTTGGAAGGAAGACCACAGTCTTGATAATTGTAAAATTTGCAATACTTATAGATGTAAACATGACAAGTGTAGTGGGGTGGAGAAAGTAAAAGAAAATGGGAAAAAATACAAATAAAAATATTGCGTTACTTTCCACTAATTCCTCGGCTTCAAATGTTGTTTATGTCTACAGAAACATCTGCACTTATGAGGTGGCATCATGATAATGGTGATATAAGACATCTGGTTGATTCATAGGCATGGAAGAGATTCAATGAATTAAATGAAAATTTTGTTGCTGAGAGCAGAAATGTTAGATTGGGACTAGCTAGTGATGGTTTTCAACCATTCAACAATTCTAGACCATCATATAGCATTTGGCCAGTTATTCTTATTCCATATAATTTGACTCCTTGGATGATCATGAAGCAACCCAATTTGATTTTGTATATGCTCATTCTTGGTCCTAGTGGTCCCGGTGATGCTATTGATGTTTATTTGCAACCTCTAATAGATGAATTGTTAGAGTTGTGGAATAATGGAATACAAACATTTGATGCAACTATGCGCCAAAATTTTAATCTTCATGCAGCTCTTATGTGGACGATCAATGATTTTCCTACAGATAGGATTTTATCTAGATGGAGCACTAAGGGAAAACTTGCTTGCCCATGTTTCCATAAGGGTACCCATTCCACCCGTTTAGCTAATGGTGGAAAACAATGTTTCATGGGTCATAGACGACATTTGCCTATGAATCGCAAGTGGAGAAAAAATAAATCTAAATTTGATGGCACTATTGAGAATGGCACACCAATACCACCACTAATAGGTGATGAAATCCTTAACCAAGTCGAAAATCTTGAGGGAAATCCTTTAAGTAAAGATTCTAAAAGGACATCTCACAAGAGTGGGGGGACAATTGGAATAAGAAAAGCATTTTCTTCAAACTTCCATACTAGAAAAATCTTTTGATACGACATACTTTAGATGTGATGCATATAGAGAAAAACATATGTGACAGTATTCTTACAACTATTCTGAATGTTAAGAATATGACAAAGGACAATTGCAAATCTCGTCTTGATTTACAAGCTATGAAAATTAGACAAGAATTGCACCCCATAACAAGGGAGGGGAAAATAGTTTTACCAGATGCATCATTTGTACTATCTCGAGATGGAAAGAAGAAGTTTTGTAGATTTTTGAAAGATTTAAAGGTCCCAGATGGCTATTCCTCAAACATTTCACAATGTGTTAACATGAAAGAGACTAAACTTTCCAGATTAAAAAGTCATGACCATCATGTTCTATTGCATCACATACTTCCACTTGCACTACGTGGTCTTCTTCCTAAGGTTGTTTATGAGCCAATTCTTGAGTTCTTGATTTTTTAAGGTATTGGGATCTAAGTGCTTAAATATGAGGGAGTTGAAGCAAATTGAAGCTCAAATTCCAGTTACTCTTTGTAAGTTAGAGAAGATATTTCCACCATCATTATTTGATGTGACGTTGCATCTTCCTATTCATTTGGCACATGAGGCTATGCTATGTGGACCTGTTCATGGGCACTGGATGTATCCTATAGAGAGAAATTTGTATACCTTAAAATCATATATCTGCAACAGGGCCCTCCCAGAGGGTTCCATAGTAGAAGGATACATAGCAGAAGAATGTATGAATCTTTATTCAAGATATTTGCATAAAGTGGAGACAAAGTTCAATCGCCCAGATCGAAATTATGAAGATAATGTCAAGGAGAATTCAATTTTATCTACTTTTGCATACAAGGGAAGAGGATTAGGTTGTGGAAAAATAAGAGACCTTGATGCACTTGAATTGGAGCAAGCTCATATATACATTCTTAATAATAGTGAAGAAGTTGAACATTTCATTGAGTAAGTGATTTCCTACAAATTATTATATGTCATTTATTTATAACTTGTAATAAGCCTATATATAATTGATCTAATATTTAAATGATTTAACGTAGGGAATACTATCAAATTCAGGGGGTAAATGCAGAACAAATATCTTATAAGGAATTAAATGACAATTTCATTGAGTGGTTTAAGACAAAGGTAAGTTGTCTATTCTCTCAATATGGAAATATATATACACAATTGTTTATATGTTTCTAATTTCACCATTATAATTTACATAGGTTGTAGATCAATTTGAGAATGATAAAAGCAAAAAAATAGAAGAGTTGCTTTCATCATCAAGGGGTCCATCTAAATATGTGACATGTTTTTATGGTTATGTGGTGAATGGATATCGATTTCATACTAGGTCTCATGAGGAAAATTTGAGGTCACAATATAGTGGAGTGGTTGTGGGAGGTGGTGATGATAGTGGTGAAGTTATGGATTATTTTGGAAAATTGACTGAGACTATAGAAATGCAATACTTGGGTGATAACTGAGTAACATTATTTCGGTGTGATTGGTTTGATGTTGGTGACAAAGTGAAAGGATTAAAGATTGATGAGTATGATTTTACAAGTATTGATTGCAAACGCATTTGGAAAACTACTGAGCCATATGTATTAGCCACTCAAGCATATCAAGTGTTTTATGTCAATGATCACAATAACAAGGGATGGAATGTGGTGATAAAGGTTGAGCCACGCGATAAATTTGAGCTAGTTGATGCAGATAAAGCAGCAGAAGTTCTTATTGATATTTGTGATGATGTTTAGAAGATTTATTTTTCATTTAATTTGTTGTAGTGATGCCACTAGAAAAGATTATATGTTTTATATCTTTTCATGACATTTTCAGCCTAATTTTCTATAAAGTTATTGACTATGACATTTGGTCTTTTACTTTATGCAATCAAGTATTGTTATGTAAACATGTGTAATAATTGTCACTTTTATTAGTTTGATCAACTACATTTATTGATAGTTGATCT
The DNA here is from genome assembly GCA_963693085.1 of Alisma plantago-aquatica. Taxonomy (NCBI): domain Eukaryota; kingdom Viridiplantae; phylum Streptophyta; class Magnoliopsida; order Alismatales; family Alismataceae; genus Alisma; species Alisma plantago-aquatica. Next base: position 815,841,148 of record OY856411.1, on the reverse strand, counting down.
TCTAATTATTGTCCTTGGTGGTACAGGACAATGTCTATAAGAGGATCAAAAAATGAGAAGGATCCTAATAAGTCTAGGTCTAAGAATTATCTCTTGCCACAATAGCTAAGTGTAATTGGAAAAAGACGTTTTCATGGATTGGTACTTAAAAGAACTTTACCAAATCTCAAAGGAGATAATATTCATGGTATGGATGGGTATTGTGATAGTAATTTATTGGATTTAAATAGTGGGAAAAAGTCTTTCTCTTCCAAAAAAAGTTCTTCTCTTCCACAAACATGGAACGATTTTACCTCCAAAAATGTTCCATATCCACCAATGAAGAGTACTCCTCCGCCAATTGAAAGTCCTCCCCCAATTAGAAATGTTGCTCTGCCAATTCAACATGATCCTCCACCAATTGAATCAGGTCATGTACCTCTTGAAGAATCTCCCAATCAACATGGCATGGCTGCTGAACTGATTTCCACACATTCTATTGGTGAGATATCAACATGTAAGACCCCTTCTAGTTGTTGTTGATTTGCATTAGTTTGAAATATTAACATGCTCTGCCAATTCAACATGATCCTCCACCAATTGAATCAGGTCATGTACCTCTTGAAGAATCTCCCAATCAACATGGCATGGCTACTGAACCGATTTCCACACATTCTATTGGTGAGATATCAACATGTAAGACTCCTTCTAGTTGTTTCTAATTTGCATTAGTTTGAAATATTAACATGCACCAATTAAGTTGCATGTTCTCCTAGTGTATACACAACTGATTTCCCAATATATTTTGTTATTTAGTATCTTGTTTCTTTTTCTACTTGATGATAGGTAATGTCTTTGAAAATATAGTGAGGCGTCGAGGAAGTAACAAATGTAAAAAGGTTGCTAGACTTAAAGAAGGAAGCAAGATAGATATCACATTTGATCAAGGTCGTCCAGTTGGGAAAAACCATAAGGTATGGAGTAGACACTTGGGAAGAATTATTCGTGATCGCAACATTTTCCCATTGAAGGTTCATTCATGGAATGATATCATTGAAAGACAAAAGGATCACATGTGGGCAGCAGCTGTGGTGAGTGGGATCAATTCATTTTATATTTATCTAAATTCTTAAATGTTCACAAGATAATAACATCCTTAATGCATATTTTGTTGTATAGGATAAATTTTCTAACAACAACATGGATGATTTTAAAAGCCATACAATAAAACATATGAAAGAGTTATGGGCGAAATGGAGGGAAGCAATGCATCATACCGTGAAAGGGATAGACATGAAGCACCAATTATTAAAGAAGCCTATGAAAATTCAAGTTGATGGTGATTGGGAATGGCTCGTAAAGGAAGTTTTTCATAGTGAAAAGTTTATGGTAATCTAATGAGTAATCATTTTCACACTAGTACAAGTTACTTGAACTTATAATTGTTATTTCTTAATCATATTTGTTTTATTAATAAAAATACAGGCCTTGAGTAAGAGAAACTCTAAGAATAGAGAAGGATTGAACAAGAAGCTACTTCATCGCACAGGTAGCATGCCTCTTAGAGAAATTTCATGGTAGAAGGTTGTTTAAATATATCTTCTGTACAACCTTCATTCTTCTTATTTACACAACTTATTTTGGTAATGTTATAGGGGGGGAAGATGGGAATGCACCTGACTTTGGAGCAATATATTTTGAGAGTCACAAGAAAGGTGATACATTAGCTAACATGGAGGTATCCCAAGTTCATGTAAGTATACTAACATGCATGGTCATGTCACTATTTGTATATTTACACTACATTAATTACTTTCTCTTATAGGAAAAAAATGTTAGCATCCAACAAGTTGAGCCATCCCTTCATCATGTAGAGGTTGTAGAAAAAGTATATGGAGAACCACAAACAAGAAAATACATATCAGGTTATGGTGGAGGAGTGAAGCCTAGAGATGTAAGAGGACCATACAAAACAAAGAATGCCCTATTGGATGAGCTAAAATCAAAGGAGCAAGCATTGAAAGATAAAGAGTAAGTTTTTAATGTGCAAGAGAAAGCCTTGAAAGAAAGTGAAGTTGAAAAGCGTGCAACACAAAGTCGTTTGAGAAAAGTGGAAAATCTACTAGAGATGATAGTCAAAAATCCAAAATTTCAGCAACTTGTGCAATTTGAAGAGGATGTTGATGGTTCAGTTGGTTCTCCATCTATATCTGAAGACTAGTTTAAATTAGGTACAAGGTTAATTTCATTTATGAGATGAATATTAGAAACTGTTATGTAGTTTATGCTATAATTTTATCTTTTTCTTATTCTAATTTGTTCCTCAGAAATGGAAGGAGAAGATTTTGTGTAGCATTGGTATACATATATATATTTGAGGTGGCATTGATATAAATTTTCTAATTCACAATTGTAGGTGATGATGCAAGTGATCCAATGACAAGTCAACTAGAGAATGAGTCCAATGGTTTTGTTTGGATGGAAGAAAAATTAAAACCTTTTTTTGTAGTTACTTTCACCTGAAAGTGGAGTACAAACATTTTAATGTTACCCATCCAACATAATTATTCCTCTAGAAATTTTGTAATTATACTTGATTATTTTTTGTGAACTTCCAAAACATAGGAAAAATGAGATGTATTAACATAAAAATATTCAATAGGTAATTCGGTTGATTCTGATTTTAATTGAGTATGCTGTATTTTAATGTATACAGGATGTTCAGAAGTGACATATCCATATATTCAACATCATTTTCATATCACATCCATATGAGGTAATTGTGATAGGTTCCATCTTTTTTTTCCAATCATGTATCTAAATCTAATATGTATCTTTATTTTGGAATAGCCTTTCTTATTCATGTTGAGCATGAATGTTGCATTAAATACCATGCCATTTTGATTTGAACTTGACTTATAATTGGGAGTGTTTTATTACTTGAACATGACATTTTACATTGCTCCATTAATAAGATAGTGTTGTTTAAAGAGTTTATCAAACGACATCTTACAGACCATACTTGTTTTCTTTTACAACTTAGGTTATGCTAATTGTTCCAAGTGAATAAGAAGATGAAAGAGTTATCATGTTTCTTATGCTTTTTTCAGGTTTGTTTCCACCAACAGCTATATTATATTTTTCCATCATATTTGTCCAAAAAAATCAGATTATATTGTTCTCTCTTTTTTCATATTTTCTTAGTCCAAAGCCAAGAAGTACTCTTTGATCTATGCTCGAGATGTATTAAAGGATCTTACACTAGAGGAATGGTGCTCTTTTATTGTCCTCATCTTCATATGTTTTTCTCTAAATTCAGGTTATTCAAATTAATGAGTTCGATTTGCACAATATTGATATCTTGGGAGATATGTGCATTCCATGAATTATGTTTCTAATACTAAAAATCTCTTTTGTAGGTTTCATTTATGGTGATGGTGATTGGTATTCAGATTATATGTTACACTCTGTTATGGGATTTATCTATAAATGGTTTTCTTCTTCTACTTATTAGAAACACAACGAGTGTCTCATTGTCTTTGGTTCAAGATAAACCAAATATGTGCAATCAAAAGGTAAGTACTCTTTTATTACTCATTAAAATATACAACTGTGAGTACTTGTTGTATCGGTATAAGCCATTCATATCTGTTGCACATGCAGAAAATGTATCTGTTGCACATCTGAATTTATATGTTTGTTGCACATTCAGTGATATGTGCCCCTAATATATCATTTTTTTGCAGGTACATAGTTTTATATATGTGATGATGATTTCTATTCATATGATATGTGCATATTCATTATGGAAAGATCTATATATTATTTTCTTCTTGATTCATTCTTCAGTTAACACACAATAAATTCTTTGATGCAAAAAAAGAATGTCACATCCATTAAAGAAATTCTTCCTTATGCAAAGTATGAATTTGAGAGCAATTTTTATATATGAATATACCACACATGCTTGATTGAAAGGCCAACCTTCTATTACAAATAAGTAAGTTTTCAAACATGAACTAACTCATTTTTTTCTTTAATATATATAGATTCATAGTTACTTTCACTATATGTTCATATGCTTCTTTGCATTTTTAGGTTTTTTTATGATTTTACATGGAAAAAGACTGAGTGGAGTCTTGTACTGAAACACTTCTTGAAAGCCCCTCCCTATCTCCTAAACTTCTAAACGCATGTCATTTTGTTTTTGGACGCACAATGTATATGTTGCTTTGGTTTTCGAGTGAGCATATGGAAAATATGCCCCGTAGCACATGCGAAAATATGTCTGTTGCACATCCGGAGATATGTGTCTGTTGCACATGCGGAAAATGTGTCTGTTGCACATCCGGAGATATGTGTCAGTTGCACATTTGGCTTTATGTATCTGACACACATCCAGAGATATGTGCATTCCATGAATTGTGTTTGTAATACTTAAAATCTCTTTTATAGGTTTCGTTTATGATGATGGTGATTGGTATTCATATTATATATTACACTCTATTATGGGATTTAGCTATAAATGGTTTTCTTCTTCCACTTATTCTTCACTACAAGTGTCTCATTGTCTTTGGATCAAGGTAAACCAAATATGTTCAATCAAAAGGTAAGTACCCTTTTCTTACTCATTAAAATATACAACTGTGAGTCCTCATTCTTTTTTCCTATCAGAATTGATATAAATTTAGTATTTTAACATTATAATAATCTATGCTGAATACACTTAGCTGCACGTATCAATTGTCTACACTATATAATTTTTAGTAACATCTTTAGTTGTTCAGAACATAGCTGTATAAATCATAAGAAATTGGACCTCATAATTAACTAAGTGCATTGAACAATTCTTTAAAACATGACCAGCGATTTAGAAAGCGGCCAGTGCGGCCGCTTCCTACACGAATTGATGTCTGCTCAGCTAATAATTCCTATGACAGAAGTTTCAAATTGCCTATGTATCTTAAGTAACACTTAAATGTATGCCTCTTCTCTTTCTCCCCTCTCAATCTCCAAGGCACCTTATTTTTCATCTTCTCCATCACCACCAACATATTTCCTTACACCCTCTCATTCTTCCTCCTACCTCTTTTCTTTCTTCTCTACATCTCCATCTCCCCTCCTTATCTCTTGCTTGTGCATCTTAAGTAACACTTAAATGTATGCCTCTTCTCTTTCTTCCCTCTCAATCTCCAAGGCACCTTATTATTTTTCATCTTCTCCATCACCACCAACATATTTCCTTACACCCTCTCATTCTTCCTCCTAATGATACATGTTCACCATTACTTACACTAGTGTTTTCAGCCTTATGCCTCCTCTTTTCTTGCTTCTCTACATCTCCATCTCCCCTCCTCGTCTCTTGTCTGTGCAACTTAAGTAACACTTAAATGTATGGCTCTTCTCTTTCTTCCCTCTCAATCTCCAAGGCACCTTATTTTTCATCTTCTCCATCACCACCAACATATTTCCTTACACCCTCTCATTTTTCCTCCTAATGGTACATGTTCACCATTACTTACACCATACTTATCAAGGTGTGCGCCTAGGCGTCCGCCTAAGTGGTAAGGCGTCCCAAGGTTGCGCCTAGTCGAGACAACTTTTTCTATAATGCCAAGCTGACTTAGTTTTTTGGGTTTGGTTGTATATTGACGTATTTTAATGTTTAATGTGGCTATCTTAATATTCAAAATCAGCATTGTTGCCTATGTTATGTGCCAAATATCACATTTAATTAGACCTAATACTCTTTTTGGGTTTAACTGGATCTAATACTCTTTTTGTGACTGGATCTAATACTCTTAGTACGGATTTGATTTTTCTTAGTTTGCACCTTCAGTTCGGATTGTATTAAGTAGCTATGCTATGAAATATAGTGATTACATTGCTCAATACTTGTAGTTATGTATGACAATAAATAAATATTTATTTTTTGATCACTCCCTTACATTCTTTACAATAATTCTTTTTTGTATCCTTGACATTATTATCAATGGTAATATATTAGAAATGTAATCGGTTATTTTTTCATACAAATATATATATATATATATATATATATATATATATATTATATATGAGGAGATTGACCATAAATATGTAGATAACTACATATATAACTATACAATGTGTGTATATGAGTGGGGGAAAACCATGACACATGTATATATACATAAACTATTATTTTTAAAGGTCACCTAAGCGATGCCTAGTTGCGCCTAGTCATAAGGCGTTTAGCTAGAATGCCATGCCTCCTTCACGCCTTGACAAGTATGACTTACACAAATAACAAAAACTAATGTCTCCAAAATTTTACTAACCTTGATTTTATCATTCCATATATTCTTACTGCAATAATTATATAATTAAGGATCTTGATATATGTTGTGAGTTAATTCATACTTTGACTTGTGGATATATTATTATATATTGATTGTTGGTTGGATTTCATGGAGATTTCCATCATAGATGATTGATTTAGATCAATTTGTGTGTTTATACATAAAGTTTATTGTATGCCAAAATATTCATATATAAATATACATACTTGTATAATAATAAGTTAATTGTTCCCATTGTCATGTCATGTTCTGCATTGTTGAAAATTGTGGTACCTCTTAGTCTGTGGCTAAATCCATGCTCGTGTATATGTTCATGTTTCCTAGGTTAGGATCCAAGTGTGTTGCAAACATGAAAGACAAATTTAGTAATTTGATTTTTTTTGTTTTTCATTATAGCTATTTACGACGGAAAAAGAACGTCGATGTTGACCTTTGTGATCAAGCCTGCTAGTCATTGTTACTAGTATCAGCGACAAGATTGGGTGGTCGCAACTAGTATCAACGTCAGACATTTTATATAGTCGTTAAAACTATTAATGACAAACTATATAAGTCGTCGTGATTTGTAATAGAGACGAACTGAAATTATTCGTCGTTATCTTTATTAACGGCAAGACCAATAACGACAAGACGCGATAACTTTTTTCTCATCATTAATAGTTTTAACGACAAACTTATTCACATTTACGACCAACTTTTCCCGTCGTTATTGTTAGCTTTTCCTATAGTGGTATGAGGATCACGAAACATTATTAGAATAACACCTTACATCTGCTAATTGATTGACGTACTGACATGCAGATTTAAGAGTGGGGTGCCACTCCAAGAAAATGTGGGCCTTACCCAACCTTAATTGCAAGTTCTTGTCTTTAATCTTGATACTGGTGATAACTTGTGGAATAAAAGACATAAACTTAAGCCTATTGTAATTCTCATATATGTCTCCTAGAACATTCTTAATAAAATATTCGACAAAACGCGGACATATAGAATTTGTGACAGCAAGGAAATGTAAAGATTTCCAATACTCACAGACAAACAAGGGGAGAAGGACCCAGATAAAACAGAACGCATATATATGACTACATGGGCATTTGGGGGGGATTTCCGAGAAGCCACACATATAACGCATCATGACTTAAAAGGACTCCATGCTATGGAGCAATAATAGTGCAAAACCCTAACGCTGCACAACGATCATGTCCATCTACGTAACTACCTCGCATTGTTTTACGAATGGACCCAGTCACCCAGTCACGGGGATAACTTCCACGGCTGCTGTAGGTACACGAATTGTGCTTGTGATAGTATTTCTCATATGATTACACGTGAAAGACTTGTCATTAGTTTAACACAAAGACTTTCAGGATTTGCTTAAATACAACGAGAATAGGGATCTTTGCTCAGACATTTGGAATACAATGTGACCATTTGTAGCCGCCAGCTTCTGGAAGCAAAAACAGTCAATTTTGAAAAGCCGACAAGTGATCTGTTGGTGCACGGGTTTGAAGCTGGCAAAAAACATGGTTGGCCCAATTTTGATAGCTAGGCGGCCTGGTTTTGAAACTTGGATGGAGTAGTTTTTAATAGAATCAGCTTGCGCCCCTTTTTGAGATTGAAAAAGTACTCATTGTGGTTTGGCACTCGATGAGAGATAACGCGCTGAAGGGGGATTACTCAATTATATTCAATGATGGTTTGCATAAGAGACGTGTTATCTTTCCGCTATGATGATTGGAATATACAAATGAAGAGGTTTATAATCAGCATAGTTGGCTGTCGGATAATAATGGGGTTGAAATCCTCAGTGCCCGGGTCAATTATGATGAACTTAGATGATGTTGCTGACAAGAGCATCAATTTATTCCTTCTTATGAAGTTAGTAAATTAGAACAATTATGCTTTTGTATTCTTGAGACAAGTGAGAGGATAAAAACTATACCAGTAATTATTATTAGTGATGAAAGTCATTGAAAACACTACTGACTTTAAATCAAAATTGTACCAATATAAATACTAAATACTACTGGATATATATATAAAAATTTACATATATCATTTTTTAAATAAGTTATATACATACTTCTATATAATACTTATATATTTCGTAGTTATACATCCTTAAATGAGCATTTCAAAGCAATTAATGCTTATAAACATGTAACATAAATACAATATGTATTTATGTACAAATTATTATGTCACGCTCTCTATCTTTCCATCCACTACTTCTCACTTTATATTTAGTACATACTCTCTCTTCATCTACTACTTCTGAATGTATTTAATACTCAATTTCTCTCCATCCACTTCTCATTCTTTTAATTTATTACACTTTTTTCTCCATCCACTCCTCTTTATTCTATTTATTGCACCCTCTCTCTATCCACTACCTCTTTGTGTTTATTAGCTATAGTCTCTCTTTCCTTACATTGTCTCCCTTTCTTTCCCAATCCACACTCTTTCTATCCACTAACAATAATTACTATATCTCTCTCCTGTCACAAAGCAATTATGGTTATTTTTAAATTCGAGACGCACAATGCTAATTGTATTATATGCATATTCCCAAGGTACTGGTGTGGGTTTCGGTAGATGAGGTGTTGGATAAATAATTTTTCTAATTTTAAGGGATGATAGCAGAGCCATTTTCTTGAAAGCCGAAACGTAGTGGGGGCTATAATGAACTTCACATACGAAAGTTGGATGAGATTTCAGGTTCAACACTTTTATAGGTAATCAGAATTGATGATTATGGACTATCACGATTTTATACAAGGTGATTGCATTTTTTGTAGCTAATTATCTTTTTCTTATCCTTCCATGCCTAGTGAGTCTCAACCAAGTTGCAATTATTAAATAAATTCACACTTATAATACCCTTCTTCTTGTAAATAGGCTTCTAGGTGACTTTTCTAAAATTTGGTATATGTAAATTGTATATATATAGTATTCTTCATGAAGTATTATGACTTTTTGAGATGTGATTTCATTCTTGAAGTTTTACAAGATATTACATTTCCTATTTTGATTTGCTTGGATTTGGCAATGTATATCCATGCCTTCATTTTAGGTCTCGGTTAAGGGAGGAACGACTAGTAGCTTCAGTTTGTTAACATGATCAAGTAAGGATATCTAACATGGTCAAGAAAGGATTTTCTAGGGAACCATATATGTATGTGTTGGCTATGACAGTCGAATATCAAGGATGAAGTACAAAAAAGAATGTATCTATATAATATCCCAGATCCTTGAAGGATTTTAATTTCTCTTGTATTATTTTTATTAATGATTTTATATTGTATCTTTTCATATGAAGAGATAACTTATGCAAGGATGAAGAGGACTGTCTCCACCCTTAACAATATCTATGTGTTGATATTGAATTCTTTTAAGAGACAACTATTCTTATCAAAGAACATAAAAGGTAAAGATATCCAAGGTTCTCTTAAGATTCCACTGTCCAAGTTATCTATGATATAAAAGGCATGTCTTGGAAGAATTGATAGGGAGATGATCACTCCTTTAGTTAATAGTATCAAAATGCAAATTGTATTCTTAGAATATACAACCTCTATCTTCTGTTTGCACTAGTACATAACCAACCTTTAGTGTCGGTTATTTAAGGCCTTTAGTGTCGGTTTCTAAGCGACACCTATGTGGGCAACACTAAAAGCCCAGCCGTTACGCGTCGGTTCAAAAACCGACGCCATAACCCTTCACGCGCCACCGTAAACGCGCCAGCAGGGCACTATAGGCGTCAGTTATTAGATAAGAAACCGACGCCATATGCCTTCGCGCCACAGAAGGGCGCCATCTTGGGCACTAGCAGCGTCGATTATTAGATAAGCAACCGACGCCATATGTCTTCGCGCCACGGAAAGGACGCCATCTTGGGCACTATTAGCGTCGGTTATTAGATAAAACCGACATCATCTCACTCCCAACACGGCCGTGCTGGCCAGCACGGCCATGGTGTCTGGTCTGCTCCACGGCCGTGCTGACCAACACGGCCGTGGTGTCTGGTCCGCTGCCACAACCATGCTGACCAGCACGGCCGTGGTGTCTGGTCCGCTGCCACAGCCGTGCTGACCAGTACGACCGTGGTGTATGGTCCGCTGCCATAGCCATGCTGGCCAGCACGGCCGTGGTGTTAAGTAAATAGACGTCGGTTATTAGATAACAACCGACGTCATATCATTACCAACACGGCCGTGCTGGCCAGCACGGCTGTGGTGTTAAGGAAATAGACGTCGGTTACTATTAGAAACCGACACTGTAACGATGTGGCGTCGGTTTTATACAAATAACCGATGCCTATTTTTTGTTTTTTTTTTGCTGTAGGTCTGTAGACCTGCTATATGGCTGGTCGCAGGATGAGAAACCTGCAGTTCAGTTATGAACTGCAGGTTTTACGACATCCATTGATATCAGCCAACAACAGGCCAAAAACCTGTAAAATTAACAACATAGATATTCACACATTTAGCAATGCAACCTACAGTTCCATTTGATTTTCAAACATTTAGAAACATTCATGTAGCTAGCAATCTGTAGTTCTATTCATTTTCACATTTACATATAGAAACATTCATATAGCAAGCAACTGTTTCATTCATTTTCACTCAGACACATGTAGAAACATCCAGACATGTAGAAACATTCACACATATATTATAATTCAGAAATTCATTTACAAAATATCATTCTTTAGTCATTATTCGCTATCAACATCCCAATTATATCTTAAATCCCCCACTACTTGTATGGCTGTTGCCCATTCTTCTCTTACTTCATTTAATTCTCCCGTCGTATAGGGAGCATGTACATCTGGTAAGGCATTTCCTGTAGTGTGGTCAGTTGTAAACACCTATAAAGAGAATGATGTATATATATAATTAATGAGCTATAAATAAGATTGATATATTTCATATTATCTAATGAGACTCTATAATACCTCAGCAATACAATCGATGTCCATTACGGCATATTTGATAATCATGTGCATAAATCACATCACGTAGTATCCACATGCCCATCCGTTGTCTTGTGTGGCACACTATAAATTCAAACATACAAAATATTAAAAAATACAACTAATTAAGCAATGTTCACATAAATAATATATACATATATTGCAGTCGGGAACTTACTTTCACGTTCTTCCAAATTATTGGTTGTTTCTTTTTCGTGGGGACCTTTCCTCCAGCCTTTTTGAACTCATTAAAACCCCTACATGTTAATGTAACACAGTACATTGCATAATTAAATAGTAATGTAATAACATATGTTAACGGATATGAAAATGAAATATTTCTCACTGGAATAATGCCATTTTCATTATGTGTCCATATTTTGTATTCAATTTACTCCCCTTAGGATCTAGATAATAGACAGTGAACGTCTCGGGGACAATAACCAGTAACTCCCAATGCATACCACTAGAGGTAAAAAAGTAAAAAATTAATAACTCAAAATCCACAATAAAAATGTAATTTTCTTAAGTCCAAATTATAATAAGCAAAGTAAACTTACTCTACATTGAATGGAGCCATTATCATCGTCTTCTTTTTTTGAGCAAAAATTGAAAAAGCCTCACAACAGTATTGTTGAACTGACGGAGGGTCTTTAGCTACTAGACTAATCAAAGATGGAATCAAAAATCCTACATGTTCGAATGCAAAATATGCACATATCTTGTCTAAGTAGCTGCAAAACATGTATTACGTATGCATTAATAAATAAGAAACCAGATCACCAGATCCTACACAAGGTATATGGATGTATAAAGAAGATCTCACCTTATCCATAGCTCTATCACAGATGTATTTAGCCAATCATATCAAAACAACTCCAAAATATCTTGTATAAATAGTTTGCTTTCGTATGATTGACTTGCAACATCTAAATCTATAGAAACAGTTATAGGGTAGTTTATATCATGTTCGCCTAACCATATTGCCATACCCCTACAGTTAGGACCTAACGGGACAGTTAGGTCCTGTGGAACCTAACTGGGTAATGTAGGAGGTGGAAGTGGAGGCCTAGATGTTGTGGGTGTCTTCTTTTTAACCTGTATATATATATAATAATTTCAGATCAACTGACATCATATACACACACTAAAAATTTAACGTAATGTAAATTTATCATACAATTTCAGTAAAGATGACATCCGCTTTTAGCCACAATATCACTCAGCCTAGTGCCTCACCAAGTGTTTCACAATCTGGGTGGACATATGGCAATGGAAGATCCATCCACTTGGGGAATATATGTACCGGGCTCACACGAATCCAACCAGCTGGTAATGGATACCCATGAAACATTTCCCCTGGTAGGGATGGGTAAGCCGACGCCTCTGCAACGACGTATTCATTAACTTTTAGACGGCATGACTTCAACCCCTACAAATATTTGTGTAAAGAATGTTATATACATATATACATATCATCTTGCATTAAAAAAACTAGTTACTATGTCATAAAAATACTTACAGTGGATGTGCTAGGTGGTGGGTCTATAGGATTACTCCCAACCTCTGTAATAGGAGTAGAGCGGGATGCTATGATAGGTACTGTCTGCTGAGTGGCAGTCTGAGATGCCTGCCACTTTTTCAGTGCTTCTTCCAGTTTCCTATCAACTAGCTTATCTACCTATACATGGATAAAAGAAACGTTAGCTTCTAATTATTGAATTCTCTTTTAACAATAACATTATAAAGAAAGAATATGTTACCTCTTCCTGTGAAAGTCCCACTTTTGGGACATGTTTGCGCTGGGATGGCCCAAAAAAAGATTTGATGCCCACACCAGCGCATGCAGCCCTAACACGTCCAGGATGCTCTGGGTTACCCAAAGCAACTGTCAATTCATCCCTTGTGCCCTCAGGGATGAACTTGCCTTGTTTCCTCAGCTCATGCAGCTCCCGCTAATCGCCAAAACAAAAATTTGTAATTAAGTAAACACCACAAATAATCAATATTTGAACGATTGTTGTAAGAGTTGTATTTTACCATTTTTGCAGCCGCCTCAGCAGTTGCGGGCTTCCTTATTTCTCCCTTCTTATTTTGCCTCCCAGCTATCCAGATATCATGGCGAGGAAGAGGTGTGCTACCTACAGTGGAGGACTCCTGAGTAGCAGCAGACTGAGCAGTAGCCTCAGACTGTAGTCTTTGGCGAATGCCTGCATACCCCTTTGGACCCATTGTGTGGTCATGCACATGCAGTGCACGCCTTGATCTTTGTGCCTCACTGAGGGCCTAGTTAGTATGCACATTAATGATTTGGTTAGTAACAGTAAATGTTAATCTTGAATAGGTGAATACAATATATATTAATGAGATTGGGACTGACGCCTAATACCTTGAACTCATCCGTTTGTCTTGAAGCAACAAACGCGTCCCATTCTTCTTTGTCTAGGAAGTTCCACTGTTCAGTGGCTGTCTTCTTCCTCTTGTCAGCTTCTTTTATGTATTCTCGGGTGAGATTTGTCCTATAGTTCCTTAGGACTCTCCCACAGCATTGCATCACGCATTTACGATGCATCTTTTCATCCAATTCAAATATACTCTGCAAATTAGAATTTCTATTAACTAGTATCCAAAAAATTAGTAATCTACAAAATATAATTGCAAATTAATAATAACTCACGCATAAATCCTTCCATATTACGTCTTTCTTCTCCTTAGAAACTTTATGCCAAGAATCTATCTTACAACCGCAATGGCTACGAGTAACATACCCAAGATATGAAACAAATGAATTGTGATTCACACCAGATGCATTTCCTGCATCATCGAAATCCACAACAATTTTGGGTCCATTGCCCTTTTGCGCTATTAACTTCTTCATCATAGTGATGCCCCTTCTCCTGTCAAATTTTTGGTGTTGGTGATCAAGTGCCTCAAGTGCTTCAGATGGTACATGTGCATCATCAACCTAAAATTTGACAAAATAAACACATTTACAAGATATAACTATAAATGGACATATAGATATAAATATATGATATATTTTTAAAACTTACATTGTGAGGCGGCGCATTGATGTCCTCACCCTCACGGTAATCATCAACACGGTCATCAGGAGAATGCTCAGCCATCTGAAAATTCACATTCACATTGTAAAGTTTACATTGTAAAGTAATTCAAATTGTAAAGCTCACATTGTAAAGTTCACATTCACATTGTAAAGTAATTCACATTGTAAAGTTCACATTATAAAGTAATTCACATTGTAAAGTTCACATTCACATTGTAAAGTTCACATTATAAAGTAATTCACATTGTAAAATTCACATTGTAAAGTTCACATTCACATTGTAAAGTTCACATTCACATTGTAAAGTTCACATTCGGAAAAATATAACATATAAAAAAACATTGTAGAAACATGCCTCTAATATTGCGATTTTTTATCAATTAAAAATCCTTAATTGTGATCTCCGCGCACATACAAGTCATCATTAGCTTCAATATTTGCTGGTGTTGGCAACCCAACTGAGAATGGACTGGAGTCATCATACTTATCATAGTATTGTTCTTCATCTATAGGATCTTCAATGAACTGTCTTTTACCATGAAGAACAATTGACCATTTATCATTTGCAGGATCATCGATATAAAATACTTGTTTCACATGTGATGCCAATATGAATGGTTCATCCTTCTCGCCAATCTTTTCAAAGTTCACTAAAGTGAAACCCAATTAATCCACTATAACTCCTTTGGTGTTATCAACCCAATTACATTTGAAGAGCAGAATTCTAAAATCTATGTAGTCAAACTCCCATATGTCTTCAATGACACCGTAATATGACATTTTAGCTTCACGTGGACTCTTATGCTTTGCACTTGCAAAAAACATAGTCGATGCTTGAAGGGTGACCCCACTGTTTTGGACGACACTCTTATCATCTTGGCGCTTTGTGTAATATGTGAATCCATTAATGCCATACCCTTCATAAGACATGACAGTCAATTTTGGTTTAAAGGTGAGGCATTTGATAGTTTCAGTAATATCATCTGGTGTTTGAGATAGTTGATGTAAGACTTTATTTTCAAACCACTTAATAAATGTCTTGTTATGCTCTCTAGCAAGCCACATTGTATTGGCTCGAGGATATTGTCTCTTGATGAAATTGGTATGTTCCTCGATATAAATGTTCACTTCGTCCATGTTGTGTAAAATATACAAGTGACCTTGTTCCAACTGCTCACGGCTGATGACTTTCACACGTGATCCCAAAATTCCTTTGCCAAATTACTCGTCAATATTCTTGTCATTATCAGGAGTGTCATTACCACTGAGAAAGTCATTGCAAAAATCCATAACCTCTCTCACCACATAACCCTCGATAATATTCCCTTCAGGCCGATAACGGTTTCGAACATCACTTTTAAAAACGCTCATGTATCGTTCAAAGGGATACATCCAATTCAAGAAAACTGGTCCCAACATTTTCACTTCCCTAGTCAAGTGGACAACAAGATGTACCATGATATCAAAGAACGACGGAGGAAAATACATCTCAAGCTGACATAGGGTAACAACCACTTCTCTTTGCAATTTATCGAGAGTATCAGGGTCAATAACTTTGCTGCACAGACTGTTGAAAAAGAAACAAAGTCTGGTGATTGCAAACCTTACATGCTTCAGCAATATAGATCTAATTGCCACAGGCAATATTTGTTGCATTAGAGTGTGACAATCATGAGATTTAAGACCTATCAACTTCATATCTTTCATTGATACCAATCTACGGATGTTGGATGAGTAACCCTGTGGCACCTTAACATTTACCAAACATTCACAAAAAGCTTTCTTCTCCTTTCTAGACAATGTGTAACAAGCGGGAGGTAAGTATGTTCTTCGATTTCCCATTTCACGAAATTCTGTTAATTCTGACCTTATTCCCATTTCACGTAGGTCCAGTCTGGATTTTATCCCATCTTTAGTCTTACCTGATATATTCAACAAAGTACCAATGACACTATCACAGACATTTTTCTCAACGTGCATGACATCGATACAATGCAAGACTGTCAAAGAACTCCAATAAGGAAGATCCCAAAATATTGACTTCTTCTTGAATAAAGATTTGTCACTCCGTGTGGCCATAGTACATTGTGATCTCTTACCAAATTCATTGACAAAGTCTTTTACTCTTTCATAAACAACCGCTCCTGGTATAGGTTTAGGTGCACTCCGTTCCTCATTCAATCCATTGAATGCTTTGCGCTTCCTACGATACGGATGGAATTTTGGAAGAAACCTTCGATGACCGAGATATACAGTCTTACCACCATGTTTTAGTCTTGTTGAATCAGTGTTCTCTTCACATATAGGACACACTTTAGCTCCTTTGACACTATATCCAGATAAATTCCCATATGCTGGAAAGTCATTAATAGTGCAAAACAACATAGCATGCAAACGAAATGTCTCTCTTCGTGAAGCATCATAGGTCATCACACCTTCACCCCAGAGTTTCTTTAAGTAATCAATCAGAGGTTCAAGATAAACATCGATGTCATTTCCAGGTTGTTTAGGGCCTGATATCAACAACGACAACATTACATACTTATTTTTCATACACAGCCAGGGAGGAAGATTGTATATAACAAGCATGACTGGCCAAGTGCTATGTTGGCTGCTCAATATCCCGTACGGATTCATCCCATCTATACAAAGCCTAAGTCTTAGATTCCTGACTTCTTCACCAAATTCAGGGTACAATAGATCAATCTTCTTCCACTGTGGGGAATCAGACGCATGTCGTAGGATCCCATCATTATTTTTCTTAACATCTGCATGCCACCTCAAATTCTTCACATCTATCAGATTGGCAAACAAGCGTTGAAACTGTGATATTATAGGTAGATACCACATCACCTTGGCAGGAGAACCAGTTTTGGACTCCCCCGAAGTCGTCAATTTATACCGTGACGCACCACATTTTGGACAATCTTTCAAATCCGCATAGTCCTTTTGAAATAATACACAATCATTCGGGCATGCATGTATCTTCTTGGCATCCATTCCCATTGGGCACAACAATTTCTTTACCTTGTATGTTGAGATTGGCAGCTCGTTTCCTTCGGGAAGCATTTCTTTCAACAAAGACAACAATGACGTGAAGCTTTTGTCGCTCCATCTATTGTTAGCTTTCAGCTTATACAATCTCAACACGACGCTAAGCTTCGTAAACTTAGTATAACCTGTGTATAACGGTATCTCAGCATCATGCATAATGTTTCTAAAAATGGGAGGTGGATCAGTGTTCTCTACCCCACAACTATCCAGCATCGCATCAACGATGTCTACTGGAACTGGTTCATTCACATCTACGTCATCGTAGGCAATTTCTTCTTCCACACAAGCACTGCTATTGACATCCATTGGTTTCGGGTTTGAAATCTCTCCATGCTAGTGTCATTCTGTATAGCCTTGTATAATCCCGTTGCACATGACATGACTTTTGATTTCGTCACCAGTGTTGACTTTCAAGTTGTTACTGCAATGCCTACATGGACAGTAGAACCTATCTCCAGGTTGTTTCCTATGTTCCTCGGCACATCTAATAAACTGGCCAAGACCAGAAATAAACTCTGGGGTGCAGCGATTGCGAATGGACATCCATGATCTATCCATTTTATGATCAAAGAGAAAACAAGTATATATTACAACAAGATTAGGGTCTAGGGTTAACAAATACATGTGATGTCATTATTATATATAATAAATGTGTACCACTTATCCCATTCTTGAACACCTAATCTCACTAGTAAGTGTATAATGTAAATTGGGTTTTCAAGAAAATTTCGGCAGCATTTCCCCGCTGTTCTCCAAGTACATATGTACTTAGAGAATAAACGGGGAAATGCTGCCGAAATTTTCTTGAAAACCCAATACACATTATACACTTACATCCTAAGTAAGATTAGGTGTTCAAGAACAGTCCCAAACCGGAGACTATCCAAGATTTACTCCTAATGAGTAAATCTTGGACGGGTTTCTAGGCCAACAAATAATGTGTTGTCATTCTTATACCTAAAATCCTAGTTCTTCAAGTTAGGATGATTATTGATGTCTTTAAAAGCATGATTGGCAATTTAGGGAAAAGTTCATCATTTACATTCAAAGCATGTCACATGTGTGCATTACAGTTCATCATTAAGCAAGAAGGGTGATTAGGATTCTCACCAAGAACGGGTTTTGATTTTCTATACAATAACTATTTTGCATCACATTACAACAGACTTATCATTGATACCTTACTAACTTATTGCTACATTTACATATCATCACTTGATCAAAAATTACAGCAGTACATTTAACCAAAGTATGCATTCTAAAATCTATGTCATGATTAGTTACATGTAATTTACTTGGATATACAGCAGTACCCGATTACTATGTCTTACATACAAAGTATGCATATTAAATTAACTAAGGCTTATCATAGAACATGTATTGTATATAAGTTCAATATATTACAGTCAATAATTATTTTACTTTCAAAAATTACTTAATGTTATAGGCTTGCAGCTCTAATATAAAGAGTGATCAACTAAGGCATTGCCATAGATCAGTGTATATGAGTTATTTATCAAGTTACCAATAAGTAAATAACTTAAAAAATAAATAAATAAATTCCCAGCAGCAGCCTGGGTAGCACGGCCGTGTGGTCGGCCAACACAGCCACGGCCGTGCCAGCCCACACGGCCGTGGTTGCTATTGGTAAGGAGAGGGAGAAGAAAGAAGAGGAGCAGGGCGGAGCAGAGGAAGAAGGAAGAAGGCCGTGGTTGCCTTGGCACCGCCCAAGCAGCCGCCGGAGCAGAGGAAGAAGGAAGAAGGCAGGGCGGGCATACCTTGAGGGCAGAGGAGAGCAGCGGCCAGAGCAAGGAGAGGAGCGGCGGCGAGGAGCGGCGGCGGAAGGGAGAGCAGCAGGAGCGGCGACGAGGGCACAGAGCAGCGGCAAGGGCACGGAGCAGGAGCATGGCCGCCGGTGAGCACAGAGGGCAGGAGCAAGAGCAGGAGCACGGCTGCCGGTGAGCACGGAGCAGTGGCGAGGGTAGGAGCAGGAGCACGGCGGGCACGAGCACGGAGCAACGACCGGCGGGGGCGAGCAAGAAATCGCCGGACCTAACTGAAATCGGGAATGAAACAGGGAAAGGGGAAGAGTCGCTCGCGCTGGTGAGCTATTAAGTTGACAATAAGCGTCGGTTATTCAAAATAATCGACGACTAAACCAACAATGTCAGTTCTTTTCCAACAAACTACGCCTATACTAGATTATAGTCGTCGGTTTTTAACTAAAAGACAACCGACAACTATCCATGTCCCGTGAATAACCTTTAGTCATCGGTTATTCATTTATGAACCGACGCCATATGTCAAATTTTGGAGGTAATTTTTTCGCTGGAATTTTGGTTTTGGCGGTTGATTTTAGGTGTCGGTTGTTTATTAATTAACCGACACTAAATAAAAGTGGTACCCGTGTCTGGTCGACCTTCATAGATTGGATGTCGGTTTATGTTATCAACCGACACTGTAGAGTTTAGGTGTCGGTTTATGTATACAACCGACACCTTGAAAAGTGACTTTATAAGCCATTTCTATAGTAGTGTTGTGATGTTGAATTTGTTATATAAACTCTTGTGTCTTATCTTTTATTTTGGATCTCCATGTTTCTTGTTCTTTTTTGAGTTTTGGATCATATAAACAAACTAGTGAGAAATTTCATACAATTAGAAGTATACAAATAAGATGCATGTGAATGCCCACGTATAGTTATACAAGCCAAAAGTGAATGTGGAAAGGGATATTAGATGAGTTGTTGATATAGTGTATTTGGTCTTACAAATAATATATGGAATGTCAGTAATCAGAGAGAAAGTTTATGGGCTGAAATGGACGGATGGTTTAATGTGCTCCGTTGACGCTTCTCTCTACCACTAGTGGGCTACCACTTTTGTAGACTATCTATTGAGGTGTATTGTTTTGACTTCATCTTTTTCTAGGAAAAGAGTATCCCTATTTCAATGTTTCTATGGAACTTGTTGGATAGAAGATTGTATCACCCTTGTTGATAGTTAGAATAAGTTTAAAGGAAGTGATCTCATGTCACTAATATTATTTTATGGTGCACCTTGTACAAATTCTGGTGTTGTTGACAACATGCCTCTTGATTAATTGGATTATTCAACGTGACAAATCCTTGGCACGTGTAAAGGTTGGACCACCCTTGTATGTCGTGTATGAATCAGATATGGGGTTTCACCTTACTTAAAGAATCCAAGTGAATAAATGATGTTTTATAGGGATAAACATTTCACAGTGGATGCACCTAGGTGGTATGGCTTCTACATCATGTTAAGGTGTTGTCTGACATGATTATGAGACATATCATAACCTATTATTTATAGTGGTTATACAAATGGTGTTTGGTGATGTGCTATTATGATCTTTGTATTATACCTGGAGCATGTGATAGTCTCATTTCACAAACTAGAACAAAATATGGCTTTCTTAATCTCTTCATTTTATAACATGTGTATGTTTAAAGGAATAAGTAGATTTAACACCAAAACTATGGATGTTGTCTTTGGAATTTTACTTTCCAAGACCAATACCTTATCATGATGCATAGTTTTAATGATTATCTTTTTATTCTTTCTTTCCACAATTATACATGGCATGTTTGGTTCATAACAACTTTTTTTCAAAATTTATCTTTTATGTGATTATAGATGTGCATGAAAAGAAACACATTTGCATTGACAAAAGATGATTATTAGGTGTTGTTGATAAGGTGATGATTAGAGATATACATGATTAAAGATGGCTTAGAAATCAAAATTGAAGTATTTGGGTATACACTTAACTGACTTGTTCTCTTGGTTAAATGCATGTTATGTTTGTATGCTTTGTTATTTTGGACATATTTCCCATGAATTGAGATTATGTAATCCTTCAATGTTCAGACCACTTGATAACACAAATGAACTTATGATTTGTATTTACTAAAGTTCTTATTTTACTAGTTGTTGGATGTGTTAATTTTATCTAGTACACCTTATCAAATCTCAAGCTGTGGTAGGAAATTCCAAAAGCACTAGGTGTAGAGAGGGGCTGATAGATTCCATACTAGTTGATAAGTGCATTTACAACTATATTTTCTCATGTTATTCTTGCATGATATTATTGTTTTGTCATGATTATATTCTTCATTCGAAAACATTAAGATATTCTTTGATCATGGACTTATCCTATGTTGTTCATGCATATTATGGGCTATATACTTCACATTGATTCCATGTATATTGTATGTGTGGAAGCTAAAGTAGATATGATGAACAAAACAAAAATTGTAGTTCAAATTCATAGACTCTATGTTTCATTACAATCACATGTTGCCTAATTAGAGGTGACAAGATATTGATCTAGAGATTGATGTAAGAATTGGTAATGTTTAAAATAAACCAGTTAAATGGGAACCTTGTAACAAAATAATGATAATAAATGGTTACAATGATAATAATGAAATCTTGGTCATACATGCATTATATTCATAGCCAAAATAAGGGCTATGGTTCTTTGAATATGTTAAAATGATTCATGATGAATACTTGTATTATATAAAGAATGTGGATGAGTATGATGGCTTGACCAAGGTAATGCCAAATAATAGTGAAATACAATCAGGAGTGGTTAGAGTCCACTGCATGGCTGTGTAATCAGGATTGGTAATAACCCAATACCTGGAATAATATCACAAGATTGGTCATAACCCAATACTTGGAATGCACATGATTGGTAATAACCCAAAGCCTGGAATAATATCACAGGATTGGCATAGATCAATACCTGGATTGCACATGATTAGTAATAACCCAATACCTGGAATAATATCACAGGATTGCCATGGATCAATACCTGGAATGCACAGGATTGGTAATAACCCAATGCCTGGAATAATATCACATGATTTACATAGATCAATACCTGGAATGCACATGATTGGTAATAACCCAATGCCTAGAATAATATCACAAGATTGGTCATAACGCAAGACCTAGAATGCACAGGATTGGTAATAACCCAATACCTGGAATAATATCACAGGATTGGTCATAACCCAATACCTGGAATGCACAGGATTGGTAATAACCCAATGCCTAGAATAATACCACAGGATTGACATAGATCAATACCTGGAATGCACAGGATTGTTAATAACCCAATCCCTGGAATAATATCACATGATTGGTCATAACCCAATACCTGGAATGCACAAGATTGGTAATAACCCAATACCTGGAATAATATCACAGGATTGGTAATAACCCAATACCTGGAATAATATCACAGGATTGGTCATAACCCAATACCTGGAATGCACAGGATTGGTAATAACCCAATACCTGGAATAATATCACAGGATTGACATGGATCAATACCTGGAATGCACATGATTGGTAATAACCCAATGCCTGGAATAATATCACAGGATTGGTCATAACCCAATGCCTGGAATAATATCATAGGATTGGTCATAACCCAATACTTGGAATAATGGCACAGGATTGACATACTTCAATGCATGGAATAATTGCACAGGATTGTTAATAATCCAATGCCTGGAATAATGTCACAGGATTGGCATAGTCCAACACATGGAATGGTTGCACAGGATTGGCATAGTCCAATGCCTGGACAGAATATGATGATGTATACTCACATGACTGGTACAATTCAATATCTGGTTAGCATATTGGCTGAGGCCAACAGATAAAAATGAGAATGATTCATGGATGACATACCATGATGATGAGCATCACAGGATAAGCTTGAGATGTTGATATAGTATGATTTGTAAATGATTTACATGTTCTTCCTATTCCTTATAAAGATAATAGATGATTTACTGCTCTATCATATATAGATGCAATGTTTTAAAATATGAGAATATTCTAAACTTCTTATTCTCTGCTCAGTTTAATACTATTTAACTGTGATAATAACATTGTTAGCAGAGAGTTATATCTCTCGCTGGGGCAATTACAATTGTCTCACCCCCGTGGGATCCAAATTTTTAGGTGGACATGCACTTGGAGGTGAAGACCTTTCTGTAGAGAAAGAACAACATCAGTAGGGATAGCAGTGACAGCTCAGGTTGAGTGTACTGTCTGTCAAGTCTTATAGATAGAATTCCTATGTGTCGTCTTTGTACTCTCAGGTCCTTGGAGTTGGTTCATTAAGGTTTTATGAACGATCTGAGGTTTTGGCTTGAATGCCTCGAGGTTTTATGTTGCTCCAGTATGTGTTTTGATAGAGCAACTGTTATATGTTGTCCTCGAGATGAGATGAAACAATGTTGTACAATGTAAATCATGATATGTATGAGTTTTGGATCTTTCAGTAAAAGTTTTCTGTATAAGGATCTCCTTGCAAAATGATTTTAAATTTTAGTGATTTTTGTTAATCCATTGTTTATGTTTATTCCGCTTAATTAGTAACGATTTGTTTGTCAGTTTGGCGAGTGTCGTTACAAGTTTGGTATCAGAGCTTAAGGTTCGCTGAATCTACAGAGACATAGGACTAAGGTGTTGAGTCTGTGTTAGTGTCCTCCAATATGCCCTATAGTGACTTCTTGTAACATCCCAGGATTTGAGACCTCAGATAAAAAGATCTTATAAGGAATGATTGGACTACCCATATCACCAAGGTGCACCTCCTTTTCAGGGAGCCCATCTCTAAAGAACTCCATACTTAAGCGTGCTCAGCTTGGAGTAGTACTAGGATGGGTGACCAGTCGGGAAGTTGATCCTGGCTTGTGCGTTAGTGTGGACAAAGTGCGCAATTAAGGCTAGTGGTGGTTTGTGGGGCCAGTCGTCATTCCTGAAACCCTGCTAGAGCCTTGGGCAGTCGGCCCAGGCATTACAAATGGTATCAGAGCCATAACACCTCCAGTAGGTGGGGCCCACATGGGCATGTGGCATGCCAGTCTTGAGCTGTGTGGTCCATGCAAGTTGGAAAGGGATATCCGTAGAGATGAGATGGAGCTGCCCTTGCACTGGTAGTCGTGGATGGGAGTTGGGTGTCCATGGTCCATTGTGGGTCTGCACTGAAATGGGGTCAGATTATGAGGTTATATAGTTGAGCCTTGATGAGGATGTCATGTCTAAGTGGGGGAGATTGTAACATCCCAGGATTTGAAGCCTCAGATAGCACATTCTTAAAAGGAATGATTGGACTACCCATATCACCAAGGTGCACCTCCTTTTTCGGGAGCCCATCTCTAAGAACTCCATAGTTAAGCGTGCTCAGCTTGGAGTAGTACTGAGATGGGTGACCAGTCAGAAAGTTGATCCTGGCTTGCGTGTCTTTGTGGACAAAGTGCACAGTTAAGGCTAGTGGTGGTTTGTGGGGCCAGTCGTCATTCCTGAAACTCTACTAGAGCCATGGGCAGTGGGCCCGGGCATTAAAAATGGTATTAGAGCCATAACCCCTCCAGTAGGTGGGGCCCACATGGGAATGGCATGCCAGTCTTGAGCCATGCGGTCCAGGCATGTAGGAAAGGGCTGTCCATGGTTGACGTAGACACCCTTGCTCTGGTATTCTGTGATCGGGAGCAGGGTGTCCATGGGCCATTGTGGGTCTGCACTGAAATGGGGAAGAGATATGAGGCCTTATAGTTGAGCCTTGACGAGGACGTCAAGAGTCTAGGTGGGAGAGATTGTAACATCCCAAGATTTGAGACCTCGGATAAAAAGATCTTATAAGGAATGATTGGACTACCCATATCACCAAGGTGCACCTCCTTTTTAGGGAGCCCATCTCTAAAGAACTCCATAGTTAAGCGTGCTCAGCATGGAGTAGTACTAGGAGGGGTGACCAGTCGGGAAGTTGATCCTGGCTTGCACGTTAGTGTGGACAAAGTGTGCAGTTAAGGCTAGTGGTGGTTTGTGGAGCCAGTCATCATTCCTAAAACCCTGCTAGAGCCTTGGGCAGTGGGCCCAGGCGTTACACTTCTTCTTATGGAGAAGAAAGGGTGAAGTTTAAAAATGACTGGAGAACACGATGAACATGTTGTTGAGAGAAATGTTGTTGCACCAAGAGAGTGTGCAAGGGATCAGGCAAGAGAAGAATGAATGCATGAGAATTCCCATCATAACCCGATCAGGACAAAGAATCCTATTGTTATGCTCTTATTGGGTAGGTTAGGACAACAATGATACATATAGTAGACTCTGCCATAAGTTTAGACAGATAGTATATATGTGATGGCAAATCCCAAGAAGGGGAAATAAGTTGAGAATTAAGGAAAGGTCTATACAATTCTAGAGACATTGACATAGTTACTCTAAAAAGCCAAAGTTTTTGATGCCATCAGTACAATAAATGCCTAGTGTACCAGGGCAATAGCCACTAAGTAAAGGCAAAGGTCCTAACTTTGCACCTGTAAGAACCCACGACTTAGTCTCTACATCGGTAATGAGACCGATAAGACTATGGTATAAGGATAAGACATGGACATGTTAAGCATACTAAACCCTTTTATTCTAAAAGAAGCGAGTAAATGACCCAAAAACTGAGGTAGACTCGGCAGAGCTTACGAAAGTTACAACCTAATAGTGTAAAAAGGCAAAAGAAACCACATGAAATAGCTAGACTCTATGCTTGAGTCAACCTGAAGTGGTGAATGACTGTGAGGGGTGACATCTGATATGTCTTCTCTTGATTTTATCTAATAATCATAAGAAGGTAGTTGTTGTTGAGCTTCTTGTAATTAGTCCTATGAAGACATGAGGAAGAGATAAGAAGGATAAAAACCTATATTCAGATTAATATTCTCTTATATGTTTCGAAATTTCTCTCTTCATGTAGAAAAGGAAGAGACGTAAAAGAAACACCTAGAGAAAATCTGAGATACAAAGTAGTAAAAATTTGAAGAAATGAAACATAATATAAAACAAATGCATACTACCTAATTTCATTTCTTGAATACCCTGGCCAAGTATTCATCTATTGAAGGTAAGGTAAGTATGACACTCTTAGATTGCTATCTTTCTGATTACTCTGATCAAGTAGTCATTTTGAGACAATCTAAAGAGTATAATGAAGTCAAAGATGTGGCATGGATATTTCTGCCACATCCTAATTGATATATGGAGAAATATAAGTTAATCATAGATCAACTGATAAATAAAAGAAGATGTTTAGTATAATGTATACCCTGGTCCTCAGACCTAGAGGTAACAGTTACCTGATGAGAGGTAACAATGTTCAGTGATGGACTGAGGGTTTGAATACCCAGATCTAGTAATCATGATGATGATGTGATCTGTTTATGGCACATATAATGGGTACCAAGGTAAGGAATCCTAGTATCCAAGAACTTTCAATGATATGATAAAATGGGAACATGACTCTTGATAAGAAGTAATGTTTGGTTACCTAGAGGGGCCAATTTTGAAATTTGTCTAGTTAAATACTGTAGTATGGATACCATTTGTTAGGAGTTTATGCCGCGCATAAATATGACAACATCAAAGACGTTATGTCGAGACTTGATATTATGATGAATGGATGATATTTGTCACCCTTTACTTGGGATTTCGGGGACGAAATCCTTGTTAGGGGTTTATAACTTGTTATGACCCTGACCTGGGTTATGAGGTAACCCTATTTGTTTTGGTTAATAAAGTTTCTTAGAACTTTAATATAATCCTCTAAGGTGCTTTGTTATCATGTGACACGCTTATGTTTCAAGTTTGGTCCCGATTGAATGTTGTTTGAGCAATTTTCCTTTATTTTGGACCAAAGTGCAATTTACCTAAATTGAGGGGCTATAATGCAAAATGTCACATGTTGAATATACCCCATGTGTTTTAGAATCATAAGAGAGAGAATTATGCTAATTGGTGGCTTGTGTAAAGCCCAAATTCTAAGTTTGAACTTGTTTGAACAATGCTGGTACCTTGTGCACCAATTTTGGTACAAATTGTAATTTACCCAAAGTGTAGGGTTAATATCCAAATTACCACCTCTAGAGTGTTCTTACTTCCTCTATGTATAATTTAGAGGAGAGAGAATGAATGAGACACCATGTTTGAATCAATTATGAATGATGGTAATCTTGGTGATGAAATGACCATGAAAAGGGTTGAATATGAAAGCTTAACTTGAGTTGTATAAAGTTGAAAAGCTTATATATGAGTGCCTATCGGCCAAGGAGCCCAACGAGGTGTCACATATCGTTTTGTGAACTCTTGGCAAAGTCCATATCGTGCAAAGCACCTCAACAAGGTGAGGTGTGACGGACAACAAGTTTCCTTAGACAAAGTGTATCAGCTTGACTTAAAATAGTGATTAAACCTAGATGACTTATCCAAATGGATAAGCAATGGACGAATTTGCATCTCTAGATGATCCTCAATCTTTTTGAATGTCAAGATAAATGTTGATGCATGCATGTACACATGTCACCCATTCATGACACGTGCCACCTACTAGCTCAAAATGTTGAGACCTCATTTTTGCCCTCCTTCATGAACAACAAGTATATATACCCCTATTTTCACCCCTTGCTGCAATTTTGCGACCCTTACCACCCTCCTACCCTAAGGTATCGTGAATAGAGCTCCCATATCGTGAACGGATGCTGTGGTATCATGCATGGGCCTTGGGATATCACCCATGGCAAGAGTATATCGCTCAAGTAGGTGATATTGGCCATATAGGGTGATATCGGCCATAGAGTGAAGTTTTGACTCCAAGTGAGTATCATATCGTGAAAGTGAGTGCCATATCATGCAAGAGGGGTGGCATATCATGCAAGGACACTAGTGTATCATGCAAAAGTGTTAAGGAGCAAGAAGGAGCTCATACTTAACCCTAAGGTGAGGATAGGATCATCTTCAACCTTGGATTGAAGCATGAATTTATGGTTTTGATCTTCCTTTCTTTTCTTCTTCACCAATTGCTTATCCATGGTGATTTTTTGCATATAGAGGATTTTTGAATTCCATCTTCAACCTTAAGAAGGTGGAGCTTTGGAGCTTGGAGCTTTGAAGTCGTTCTTAAGGTGGGTTATATAACTTGAACTCAACCATGTTATTATTCTTCACCTGAATTGCTTTAATTAGTGAAATACTTTTAATTCCGAAATTTCCTAAAATAGTTGATGAGATTATGAGTTCTAGTAGTTGATTAGACCTGTTGACATGAACTATAACAGTTATAACTAAGGTCTAGAGCTTAAAGGTGGTGGTATCACTTTATAAAAGTGATATTGGGTGCAAGCACACAAGAAAGTACCTTTAACTCGATATGATGATGCACCTACTTCACTTGAACGATGTGGATATGAATGAATACATTGTTTCACGATATGGGGTGTGTATTATACACCTATTGCATGATAGGGAGTCAAGTTTAGACTCCATGCACGATACAAGTTCAATTGTATACTTGTAAGTTGACAAGAAACCCTAATTTGGGTAACCCGATATAAGTGAAGTGTAACAAGTGCTATGGCATGACATGGTTACAGGACATAGTTACACGACATGGTTGCATGACATGGTTACTTCACATGGTTGCACGAAATGGTTACACGACATGGTTGCATGATAGGGTTGCACAATACACAACCGTAGACGATATGGTAACCCTAACCCGTCATGACTAACCCTAGATGGTGACTAGCCCGATAAGGTGATTGAATGTACTTCTAGCCTGATATGTTGATGGGTTGATACCTCATAACTATCATGGGCGACACATACTTATACCTTGTGCCCTATATGAGGTCAATAAGATACCTCATGCCCGATATTGAGACAAGTGAAAATCCTAATCCGATATGGTGAGTGTTCATACACCTCCAACCCAAGACACCTTGTAAAGGTGAGAGTAAGACACTCTTAGGAGTAATGAATGTAACACCAAGTAATGGTATGGCTAATACCTTGATAGGTGAAACCCCTAAAGTGGTTGATAATTGTTAATCCTATATCAAAAATGTCTCAACCTGAGATGATTCCATATCATTTGATGATGGTTGGACAATTCAAATGTATGACTTATGATCAATACACTACAGAATGAATGTGATGAGCTAGTGCATTAAGTATTAGGATGGGAAATACCCTAATAAATGATAAGTTGATGAACTTCAGCAAGATAAAAGTGATGACTGAAGTGATACACAAAGATATGATAGATATCACATCCAACATTTCAAGGTTGATGTACCTTGATGCACCTTGAATCCAATATACTTGGATGAGTAACATAGGAAGTGTGTTATGTCAATTGTTACATTGAGATGTAATAAGTTTAATGCACTTTGATAAGTGTGGGATAACATACCTTAAGAAAGGGTTTAGCCAAGTTAATAAAGTATGATGTAACCTTACCCTGGTAAGGATGAGAGACGAACTCATTCCTTGTGTTGATGATTCAGTTAATGATAAATGATGAGAATAAATAAGTAAAATTGAATACTTATGATATCAATGTATGCTCTTAGATGTGTGGAGAAATGAATTAGGGCTTGAATTAATAATATGAACTTGAAACCCTATCCGGCAATAAAGGGAAACCCTAACCCTAATAGTTTCTTCCTAGTGAGAGGTGACAAGATGTTTAATGGACTTGTGAGCCATGTGAATAGTTGTTGCCTAGTGAGAGGTGACAAGATGTACAATGGGCCTTATGAGTCATGTGATTAGTTTTTGCCTAATGAGAGGTGACAAGATATTTATCTAGAGATTGTTGTAAGAATTGGTAATGTTTAAAATAAACCAGGTAAAAGGGAACCCTATAACATAATAATAATAATAAATGGTTACAATGATAATAATGAAATCTTGGTCATACATGCATTATAGTCATATCCAAAATAAGGGCTATGGTGCTTTGAATATGTTAAAATGAGACATGAGGAATACTTGTATTATATAAAGAATGTGGATGAGTATGATGGCTTGACCAAGGTAATGCCAAATAATAGTGAAATGTAATCAGGAGTGGTTAGAGTCCATTGCATGGCTGTGTAATCCGGATTGGTATTAACCCAATACCTGGAATAATAACACAGGATTGGTCATAACCCAATACCTGGAATGCACAGGATCGGTAATAACCCAATGCCTGGAATAATATCTTAGGATTGACATAGATCAATACCTGGAATGCACAGGATTGGTAATAACCCAATACCTAGAATAATATCACAGGATTGACATGGATCAATACCTGGAATGCACAGGATTGGTAATAACCCAATGCCTGGAATAATATCACAGGATTGACATAGATCAATACCTGGAATGCACATGATTGGTAATAACCCAATGCCTAGAATAATATCACATGATTAGTCATAACCCAATACCTGGAATGCACATGATTAGTAATAACCCAATACATGCAATAATATCAGAGGATTGGTCATAACCCAATACCTGGAATGCACATAATTGGTAATAACCCAATGCCTGGAATAATATCACAAGATTAACATAGATCAATATCTGGAATGCACAGGATTGGTAATAACCCAATACCTGGAATAATATCACAGGATTGGTCATAACCTAATACCTGGAATGCACATGATTGGTAATAACCCAATATCTGGAATAATATCACAGGATTGTTCATAACCCAATACATGGAATGCACAAGATTGGTAATAAACCAATACCTGGAATAATATCACAGGATTGGTCATAACCGAATACCTGGAATGTGTAGGATTGGTAATAACCCAATACCTGGAATAATATCACAGGATTGACATGAATTAATACCTGGAATGCACATGATTGGTAATAACCCAATGCCTGGAATAATATCATAGGATTGGTCATAACCCAATGCCTGGAATAATATCACAAGATTGGTCATAACCCAATACCTGGAATAATTGTACATAATTGACATAGTTCAATGCCTGGAATAATTGCACAGGATTGGTAATAACCCAATGCCTGGAATAATGTCACAGGATTGGCATAGACCAATGCCTGGAATGGTTGCATAGGATTGGCATAGTCCAATGCCTGGACAGAATATGATGATGTATACTCACATGACTAGTACAATTCAATATCTGGTTAGCATATTGGCTGAGGCCAACAGATAGAAATGAGAATGATTCATGGATGACATACCATGATAATGAGTATCACAGGATAAGCTTGAGATGTTGATACAGTATGATGGGTAAGTGATATACATGTTCTTCCTATTCCTTAAAAAGAGAATAGATGATTTACTGCTCTATCATAGATAGATGCAATGTTTTAAAATATGAGAATATTCTAAACTGCTTATCCTCTGCTCAGTTTAATACTATTTAACTGTGATAATAACATTGTTGGCGGAGAGTTATATCTCTCACTGGGACAATTTCAATTGTCTCACCCCCGTGGGATCCAAATTTTTATGTGGACGTGCACGAGGAGGTGAAGACCTTTCTGCAGAGAAAGAACAACATTAGTAGGGACATCAGTGACAACTCAGGTTGAGTGTACTGTCTGTCAAGTCTTTTAGATAGAATTCCTATGTGTCGTCTTTGTACTCTGAGGTCTTTGGAGTTGGTTCTTACGATTTTATGAACAATCTGAGGTTTTGGCTTGAATGCCTCGAGATTTTATGTTGCTCCAGTATGTGTTTTGATAGAGCAACTGTTATATGATGTCCTCGAGATGAGATGAAACAATGTTGTACAATGTAAATCATGATATGTATGAGTTTTGGATCTTTTAGTAAAAGTTTTCTGTACAAGGATCTCCTTGCAAAATGGTTTTAAATTTTAGTGATTTTTGTAAATCCGTTGTTTATGTTTATTCCGCTTAATTAGTAACGATTTGTTTGTCAGTTTGGTGACTGTCGTTACAATAACACTGGGATGAGTCGCACCTCTTCAAACTATGTACTCATGGTCTATATAGACGATGTATTGCCAAAGAAGAAGCTCAACTTATTTTAGAACAATGTCACTCAGGACCAGTGGGAGGCCATATGAGCTATAAAAAGATTGCCTTGAAGGTTTTGGAATGTGGATTCTTCTGGCCAACCATATCCAAAGATTCCTACAACTTTGTCCTATCATGTGACAAATGTCAATTATCAGGCAAAATAACAAAGAGAGATGAGATGTTATTGAATCTATGGCACGAAGTAGAGATATTCGATGTTTGGGTGGTGGACTACATGGGTTCATTCCCATCTTCTCATGGATTTTCATACATCCTAGTAGAAGTGGACTATGTCTCAAAATGGGTTGAAACCATACCAACCGTCACTAGTAATTCCAAACCAGTCATCAAATTATTCAAGGATATTATCTTTCCCCATTTGGTACCCCATGCACGGTGATATCCGACGGAGGCTCCCATTTTCTTGAAAGAAGCTTCGAAGCATTGCTAAGATAGTATGGTGTTACTCACAAGGTAGCCTCACCCTACCATCCACAGATAAGTGGACATGTGGAGGTTTCTAATCGTCAACTAAAGAGTATCTTAGAAAAGACAGTTGGATGCAATCGGAAAGATTGGTCGGAGAAAATCAACGACACATTATGGGCCCGTCAAGATGCTTATAAAACTCCGCTCGGGACTACACCTTTTTGATTAATGTATGGAAAACCTTGCCACCTTCCAGTTGAACTAGAACACAAGGCATGGTGGGCAATTAAACAACTGAACTTTGATATGAAAGAAGCAGGCCAAGCCAGAATTCTGCAACTCCAAGAGCTGGATGAACTCAGGATGATAGCTTATGAGAATGCAGAATCAAGAAAGAACGCACAAAACTTTAGCACGATGGACATATGAAAAAAAAGACATACAAGTGGGAGATCAAGTTCTGCTATTCAACTCAAGGTTAAAGTTATTCCCAGGAAAAATCCGCTCACACTGGTCTGAACAATACATCGTCAAGAGCATCTCCCCACATGGTGCCTTCTCATTATGGAATTAAAAGTCAGGTGAATTTGTAACAAATGGTCACCGCTTAAGAATATATTTCACCCCAACTGACATAGGCACTGAAGCAATGCTAGAACTCACCAAATCAAAGGATTTACCATGAAGCTGAAGGATTCAATCAAGCAATCGACATAAAGCAAATGCACTTGTCGGGAAGCAACCCGATCAATAAATTTGTCTTACATTTCTTTTCAAATTAGAATATTTCTTCAATTTTGATTTTACCTTATAGTTTATTTTTCATTAAATAAAATTTGCATCGCAAGATGCTATTTTAAGATCTAATTGCTCTTCACCTTTGAGATTTTTAGATAAGAAGTTGTGCGGTGATAGGAATGCAACCACATCTGGTGGTCAATCTGGCATGAATTTTCCCCTCCATCATGGATTTAGGGTTTGCTCAGGATGAGAAAATCTCTAAGTTTGTGGTGGAGGGTGGGTGTTACGTACCTCACTTTTCACCTACACCCATCCTTTTCATACTTAAAGTTTTCACTATCACATTATTGATAAAAAAATTCAAAATTTTCAAAATTCTTTAATGTTTTTCAAAAAAATTGAACAAATACTTGATGGATTTTTGACACTTCCCAATTCCATTAAAAGTCACTAACTGATCTGCTATGCATTTTAAATCATTTGATCCTCCTTATTCGAAGTAAATCCTCAAAAGGACCACTTTTTGAAACAAGCCTTTTGATTGAAATCATCTTGTGAAGCTTATGATTCCTAACATCATGATACTTATGCAAAAATGACAAATGTCTGTCAAACTGATAGGGATCAAACACATCGTGCTTCCTATCTGACTAGTGGAACAATAACATGGAATCTCCATTGGATACTCATCAAGTCATTATTTGAGTAGAGTATGATAAAGAGAATGACTCGGTGCTCTGAATCGTAAATCAAGTTGCATTCTGATCTGAACTCTCTTCTACACTTCTTCTACCATCTTTGTATCCCTCCATCCATAAAAAAGAAACAAAATAGCCAAAATAGTGCCAAACCCTAAGTTCAGAGTGGCGCACCACTTCCCTCTAAATCTGCTTCTTCCATACCCCTCACAAATAAATTGGGGTGTACCACCAAAAATGTAATCTCGAGTCGAACAGAGGAGAGATCTGCAAACAAAAAGATGCCAAAGCACACACAAAAAGAAATGCAATCTGGAGTCGAATAGAGGAGAGATCTGAACAAAAAAATGCAATAAATAAAATTGCACTTCATAAAATAAAAATCTTGAGTCAGATAGAGAAGAGATTTACTTCTTCCTTTCATACCACCTTTCACTCACTTTTCTACCTAATGGCACAATGATTGCCTACACTATCCTGAAAAACACCAGTGTCAGATCAGATGCACACTTGTTGTTCTGTGGGTATCTCTGGACTCTTACAAAACTCTTTGACATGCTTGTTGTTGGAAAAAGTGAGGAGGAAGTGATATTGGAAATCGAACTCAGGAACGGAGATATGGTAAGATGTGTTTAGTGGTCTCAGGAGGTTGAGACACTGAGTCAACTATGCAGAAAGAAAACATTCGTGATGTGAAGATGAAGTAATCACATGAATTAAAAGTTTTCATTTGGCGACTATTTCAGATTTTGTGTCACTCGAGGACGAACAACGTTTAAGTTTGGGGTGTTTTGATGAATGCATATTCATTAGGGAATTCAATTATCATTTTTGGACAAATTCAACTCAACACATTTAATTTCACTCATTAAATATCAAAAGGCATCATCATATGCAACATTACTTAATTGATCCAATCATCATGATTTTAACTGAAATTATGGTTGATTTGATGCAGGTCTTGATAAAGCTGAACAATAAACTAGGATCTACCTTCCCTCACCCTTGGTTCTGACCAATCGATTTAACCAAGACGATTGAACCCATTCGGTCTCAAGACCGTTTGAGCCCATTCGGTCTCAAGACCATTTGAACCCATTTGGTCTCAAGATCATTTGAGCCCAAACGGTCTCAAGACTATTTGAGTGCATTTGGTCACAAGACCGTCTGAGCAAAAAATATCGATTGAAGGAATAATCCAACCGTGAGGGATAGAGAAGTGCATGAATTCAAGACCTCGAAGATGAGTCTTAACCACGACCATGGTGGTTCAAAATGATCGCGGTCTACTATCATCACCACAACCGTGCGGTGCGTCCACGGTTGTGGTGGATCATCCCCAACACCTGAGCTCTCACTCACCACGACTGTGATCGCCGAGCCATGACCGTGGCACCCC
This sequence comes from Alisma plantago-aquatica, assembly GCA_963693085.1. Taxonomy (NCBI): domain Eukaryota; kingdom Viridiplantae; phylum Streptophyta; class Magnoliopsida; order Alismatales; family Alismataceae; genus Alisma; species Alisma plantago-aquatica. Next base: position 815,805,559 of record OY856411.1, on the reverse strand, counting down.
ACCTACATCGACTCTCTCTCCCGCCACGCCCGTGCGAGGAAGCACGGCCGTGGGGCAGTAGCCTCACCATGACCGTGGTGTCATGCCACGGTCGTGGCATCCCGCCATCAGAGCCCTATTACTCACCCACCGTGCCCGTGCAAAGCGACACGATTGTGGGACTGTATCATTACCATGACCGTGGTGCCTCACCATGGCCGTGGCACGTCGTCTCCTACCTTTGGCAACCCTGTCCATGCCACCAGACCTACTTCCACCATCGATGCCCTCCTTCTTCTTAACCCTACCATTACCAACCAGCCACCGCACCTCCGTCACCTACCTGTGACAACCTGGCCGGGTGCCCTTGCTACCTTCGTCAACACAGAACACACAATAATTCCACAGCCGCCTCCCTCCAGCGTCAGCACTGCAACTTGATACATCGCAGTAGCATCACCCCCACTATCCGCTACACTGCCACGTCGTCGCCACCAACCAAATGATCCCAGACCATTTGGTCAATCGAGTAGCTGAAATCGTTTGATAGCAAATGGTCTACAGACCATTTGGAGGAGGCACTACAAGATTGTTTGGTCTTTTAGTTCACCTGCAAACCATTTGTAGGTCTATCGGTTTCCAAACTGAATGAAAAAGGGCATGCACTTTCAAACCGAAGGAGCAGCATAATATGAAGATCGTGAGGCCTCTCACGGTTTCAAGACTATGAGGCCTCTCACGGTCTCAAGACGGAGAGGCCTCTCATGGTCTCAAAACCGAGAGGCGCAAGACTGCAAGGCTACAGACCATTTGGTCAGTACTGATACAAGACCGTTTGTACTCATTAGAAGACTTAAAACTGTTTGAGAGGGTTTCATACCAAAAACATGAAGACCCCAACCTGAGCCTATAAATAGGACCACAAGGGTCCTCATTTGCACAACAGTTCTGGGACGCTGAAAGGCTTCCAGTACACAGCTCCGTTCCAAATCCAGTGTCATTTACGCCAGTTTCATTCCACCTACTTCCCATGTTGCAACCAAGGAGGCCGAGGAGAGAAGGAAGAAAGAGTGAGGGAGATTTTCCGATCTGTCTTGGCAACTCCCATTCGCGTCCAGATCTGCTCCGACATGATGTAGAAGGTTGTATCTTCTTCACCAAGCTGTGACTACCTTCTGCACCGAGTTCATGGTGAATCTCTCTCTCTTTCTCATTCTTCTTGTTTCTCACATCATGAGCGAGTAGTACCTTTTCACCGGGGTGCGGGGACTAGCCCCACTTCCCATGCAAATCATGTTCTTTTGTTAAACTCTCCATGACAATGTATATAACTTTCTATTTCATTATTAGTTGGTATGTTCGTAGTTGATTGTCTCCTTGCTTTCATCTTGTTCTTTCCTATATTGTGAACTCTTCTTTATGTGGGATGGAATGGAGGTTTTCAAGTTTGACTCCTTGACAAGAACTTCTGATAGGATTGCTTGACGTCGTAACTGTATGATCCATGAGGGGAAGAGACATCTAGCCTACGGTGACGCTTTTGTGGTCTAAACATCCCTCAGGGAGGACCACAACCTTAGTTGGATTTTGTATCATCTTGTTTATCATCGATGTTAGTTTGTAGATCTATCACCTTCTTGCTTATCTATTAATGCGGTTGACTCCCAAACTAGAAATAGAATGGGATTCCTTCGAGGTCGTAAGTGTATGATCTGCGAGGGGATGAGCCATCTAGCCTTCGGTGACGCTTCTATGTGCCTAACACCTGTATAGGGGGATCACAATCTTCATGGGATTTATGTATCTTCGGAGTCATAAGTAAGTGATCTCGTTGGTGACGAGACATCTGATGCCTAAGGTGATGCTTACGTGAACCTAACGCTCGTATGGGGGGTTCTACAATAGCTCTATTTGGATTGATATATCTTGCCTGGATTGTTTGTGATTGAATGTTTTTCCGTGTGTAGCGGTGGTGAAACCCGATACCATCCCAGTGATTCCATATCACTGATCTAAACCCAACTTTAACTCAGCTTTCACTTTCTTGCTTAAGTAACCTCAAATCAACCAACCGTTTTAAATATTAGCCTTAACTTGAACTATACTAGACTGATAAAGATTCTTAAAAACCTTTGGGTTCGATCCTTAACTATACTGCGATAAGACTCATCTGCTTGTGGGTGGTATTATTGCACTTGGTTTTGGTAAAAGCTCGGAGATTTCAACCCCGAGTGAGTTTGTTAGTGCGATAAAATCCCACGTCATCCCTATTCTGATTTCAATCATAGACGAACCTGGGATCACATGTACATTATTCCTAAGGTATAATATAACTTGGATTAGGTTGGTTTGACAACCAATGGTCAATTTTAGGGTTTTAAGCTGATTTCTTCTATAAACCCATGACCCGATGATGGTACTGCAACAAACCTATAGTGTTGTCTTCATGACAATTGATGGTGGTAACCAAGGGTGTCAATTGACGTTCACCCCTTAGGTCATGATTTGGCATGATTAGATGCCTAGTGATTAACAACTAAGTACCCTGACGTGAGATGTTATCGCACTAACAAACTCACTCGGGGTTGAAATCCCCGTGCTTATACCAAAACCAATGTGCAATAATACCACCCGCAAGCTGAAGAGTCTTATCGCATTATAGTTAAGGATCAAACCCAAAGGACAACATTTTTAAGAATCTTTGTCAGTCAAATCTAGCTCAAGTAAAACTAATATTTAGAATGATTGGTTGGTTTGTGGTTAATTAAACTAATTGTAGGAAAGTAAAGGCTGAATTAAAATTGGAATTAGATCAAATAATATGGGATCGCTAGGTTGGTATTGTGTTTCACCTCCACTACTCATGCAAACACGTCCGAACGTCAAACATCCAGGAAAAATATAAGTATCCAAATCGAGCTACTGCAAAACCCCCCATACGGGCATTAGGTTCGTATAAGCATCACCTTAGGCATCAGATGTCTCGTCACCATCAGGATCACTTACTTACAACTCCGAAGATACAGAAATCCAACAAAGGTTGTGGGCCCCATATACAGGTGTTAGGCACACAGAAGCATCACCGAAGGCTAGATGGCTCGTCCCCTTGCGGATCATACACTTACGACCTCGAAGCAATCACATTCTATTTCTAGTTTGGGAGTCCACCACATTAATCGATAAGCAAGTAGGCGATTAATATACGAGAAAACATCAATGATTAACAAGAAGATACAAAATCCAACTAAGGTTGTTAACCCCCTATACAGGCATTAGGTACACAGAAGTATCACCGAAGGCTAGATGGCTCGTCCCCTCACAGATCATACACTTACGAACTCAAGGAATCCCATTCTATTTCTAATTTGGGAGTCAACTTGTTAAATGAAATTCAATCTTACATATAGAAGTTCTCACAACGTAGGAAGAACAAAGGTGAAAGCTATCAATTAATCTGACTACGAACATAATGATTAACAATGAAATGAAAGGTTATATACATTGCCATGGAATGCTTAACAAAAGAACATGCTTGCATGGGCAGCGGGGTTAGTCCTCACACCCCCAAGGAAGAGGAACTACTTGCTCATGATGCGAGAAACAAGAAGAATAAGAAAGAGAGAGAAATTCACCATGAGCACGGTGCAGATGGTAGCCGCAACTCGGTGAAGATGATGCATTGTTCTACGTCATGTCTGAGCAGATCTGGATGCGGAATGGGAGATGCCAAGATGGACAGTCACTCTCGCTCCGTCTTCCTTCCCTTCTCGATCTCCTTGATTGCAACACGGGTAGTAGGTGGAGTGAAACTGGCATGGATGGAGCTCATCTGGATTAGATCTATGTACAGGCAGCCTCTCGGCATCCCTGAACCGATGCTTAAATGAGGACCCTACTGGTCCTATTTATAAGAACTGGACTGGCCTTCACGTTTTTGGTGTGTTTCCAGGCCAAACGGTTTTGGGGGATATTTTTTCTCAAACAATTTTGTACATTTAACTTTGGCAAACAATTTTCTCATAAGGTCTTCATGTCAACAGTGCAAATGGTTTGTAAACCATTAATAATCAAATGGTCTTGGTGTTCAATTGATTTGCTGCTTGGTTATTTCAAACGGTCTGCACTTTGATTTTCATACAGTTTGCATGCAAGTGCTCATTCGGTCCCATGCAACAGCTAAATCAAATGTTCTTCATGTGCATCTAACAATTCAGTCTTCATGCATTGAGCAAACGGTTTCACATGTTCAGTTTGCTTAAACGGTCTCCACGTAGACTTGTACATCAAAATGTCTTCATGCTCATTCATCAAACGGTTTGGATTTTCATACGCCATGTGCTCATTCGATCCCATGCTGCAGCAAATGGTTTGAGCAAACGGTCAATTCTTATCAAACGGTCAACTCTACTCCATTTGGTCTTCTCATGCTAGCAACAAACGGTCTCATAGCTTCTACCCATTCGGTCTTTGTGCTTATCCAAATCAAATGGTCGCACGCGTGCATGCACAAGTGCAACACCTTCATTCGGTCTTGCAGCTTAACTGCCCAAACAGTTTAGTTGTATATTATTTCTCATTTAGTTTTGCTCCATGCATGTGAAAACGGTCAATGGCTATCAGTCTACAATTGCTCACAATTTTCACTTTTGACTTTTGCAATCGGTCTTCATGCATGCTTTTGAATCTGGTTTGCATGCAAGCAAAATAATCCCACAAGCCAAATCTATCAAAAAATTTGCTACAATGTGATTCATTAAACGGTCTTAAGGTCAGCCCCCATTCGGTCTTGGTTATTTATATAGTTTTGAACAACCCACCAAATGGTCTTGGTACGTACTACTTTATCAAACAGTCTCGCAGACATGCTACTGCAAATGGTTTTGAGGCAGACTACTCTTCACAGTTTCGGAGGCCAGGTGCCCAAACAGTTTGGCAGCTGTGTCAAATGGTCTTGCAGACCGACACTCTTCAAACGGTCTCAGAAAATGGTATTCCTCAAATGGTCTTGCAGATCGGTATTCCTCAAATGGTTTCGCAGACCGGTATTCCTCAAATAGTCTCGTAGACTGGTATTTTGCAAATGGTCTCACAGACCGGTATTACTCAAATGGTCTCGCTATTCCCAACTCCAAATAGTTTTGAGGCGAGCATGCTCATTTGGTCTTGAGACAGAATGGACAAAATTGAATGGTGAGACCGGATGGATGAAACCGTTTGGTGAAACCGAATGGATGAAAACATTTGGCCAGGACTGAATGGTGAGACCGAATGGATGAAACCGTTTGGTGAGACCGAATGGATGAAATCATTTGGCCAGGACCGAATTATGAAACTGTTTGGTGAGACTGAATGGATGAAACTGTTTGGCTAGGACTGAATGATGAAACCATTTGGTGAGACCGAATGGACGAAACCGTTAGGCCAGGACCAAATGGTGAAACTGAATGGTTGAAACCCAGGATGAGAAAGGTGGGTCCCACTCTAAATGGTTTGATTGTCCAACCTAGTCAAGACATGCATCAAATCAACATAAATTCAGTTAAAATCATGATAGTTGGACCAGTTAAGTAATTTTGCACACATTGATATTTAGTAAATGAAATTGAATGTATTGAGTCAAATTTGACCCAAGATGTTAATTGAAATTCCTGATGAATATGCATTCATCAAAATACCCCAAACTTAAACGTTGCTCATCCTCGAGTAATACAAAATCTGAAACAGTCGCCAAATGAATACTTTCAATTCATGTGATTGCCTCACCTTCACATCACCATTGTTTCTTTCTGCTTAGTATGACTCAATATCTCAACTTGCTGAGATCACTGAACACATCTTACCATATCTTCATACCCGAGTTTTCTTTCCAATATCACTTCCTCCTCACTTTTTCCAACAATAAGCATGTCAAAGAGTTTTGCAAGAGTCCAGAGATACCTGCAGAACAAAAAGTGTGTGTTTGATCTGACACTGGTGTTTTTCAGGATAGTGGGGGCATGTATTGTGCCATTAGGTAGAAAATGGAGTGAATGGTGTTATGGAGGGAAGAAGTAAATCTCTCCTCTATTCGACTCGAGATTTTCTTTTTATTTGCTTTGCAATTTCATTTATTGCATTTTTTGTGTGAATCTCTCCTCTATTCGACTCAAGATTGCATTTCTTTTTATGTGCGCTTTGGCATCTTTTTGTGTGCAAATCTCTCCTCTATTTGACTCGAGATTGCATTTTTGGTGGTACACCCCTATAAATTTTCGAGAGGTATGGAAGAAGTTGATATAGAGAGAGAAGTGGCGTGCCACCCCGAACTTAGGGTTTTGGACTATTTTGGCTATTTTTGTTTCTTTTTGATGGATGGAGGGGTACGAAGATGATGGAAGAAGTGTAGAAGAGAGTTCAGATCAAAATGCAACTTGATTTACAATTACGTGCACCAGGTCATTCTCTTTATCGTACTCTGCTCAAATAATGGTTTGATGTGGATCCGGTGGGGATTCCATGTTATTGTTCCACTACTCAGTTAGGAAGCATGTCGTGTTTGATGCCTATCTATCTGATAGAGACTTGTCATTTTTGCATAAGTATCATGATGTTAGGATTCATAAGCTTCACAATATGATTTCAATCAAAAGGCTACTTTTCAGAATAAGGTCCTTTTGAGGATCTGCTTCAGATAAGGAGGTTATATTGATAAAGGCATAGAAATTGAAAACATGTCAAAATTTCATCAAATATCTTCTCAAATTTCTTTTGATAACTATAAAATTTTGAAAATTTTATTAGAAAATTTTGAAAATTTAGGTCAAAAATGTGACGATGAAATCTTAAGTTTGACTTAGATGGGTGAAGGTGGAATGTAATATACGTACCACCCACCCTCCACCCCGAACATAGAAATTTGTGCGTCCCGATTAAACTCTAAATCCGAGATGGAGGGGAAAGTCCATGCCATTTTGGACCATTGAATGTGGTTGCGTTCCAATCAGTGTGTTTCCTCCATCTTAAAATCTCAAACAAAAAGATCATTCAGAACTCAAAGTAGAATCTCACGATGTAGATTTTATTTAGTGCAAAATTATCTAAATTTAAAAATAGAATTGAGTAAAATTTTTAATTCAAAGTTAAAATGAATTTTATTTATCGGGTTGCCTCCCGACGAGCGCCTTTGTTTTACGTCGATGGCTTGACGTGATATCTTTAACTTCACGGTGGTTCCTTTAGTTTGGAGAGATCTATTGTTTCTTTGGCTCTTATGTTGTTTGTGGTGAAATATCTTTTCATTGTTGACCATTTGCCACGAATTCACCTGACTTTTTGCTCCATAAAGAGAAAGCACCATGTGGGGAGATGCTTTTGACAATATACGGTCTAGACCAACGAGAGCGGAGTTTCCCTGGGAATAACTTCAACCTTGAGTTGAATAGCAGAACTTGGTCTCCCACTTGTATGTCTTTTCTTTTCAAATGACCTTCTTGCCAAAGTTTGGTGTGTTCTTTGTAGATTTGTGCATTCTCATAAGTTGTCATCCTGAGTTTGTCCAGCTCTTGGAGTTGTAGGATCCTGACTTGGCCTGCTTCCTTCATATCAAAATTCAGTTGTTTTATTGCCCACCATATCGTGTGTTCCAGTTTGACTGGAAGGTGGCAAGCCTTTCCATATATTAATAAAAAAGGTGTAGTCCCGAGGGGAGTTTTATAAGCAGTTCGATAGGCCCATAATGCGTTGTTGATTTTCACTGACCAATCTTTCCGATTGCGGCCTACTGTCTTTTCCAAGATACTCTTGAGTTGACGATTATAAACCTCCACCTATCCACTTGTATGGGGATGGTAAGGTGAGTCTACCTTGTGAATAACACCATACTTTCATATCAATTCTTCAAAACTTCTTTCAAGAAAATGGGAACATCCGTCGGATATCACCGTGCGTGGGACACCAAAATGGGGAAAATTAATATCCTTGAATAATTTGATGACTGGTTTGGAATCACTAGTTATGGTTGGTATGGCTTCAAACCATTTTGAGACATAGTCCACCACCACTAGGATGTATGAAAATCCATGAGAAGATGGGAATGGACCCATGTAGTCCACCCCCCAAACATCACATATCTCTACTTCTTGCCATAGATTCAGCGACATCTCATCTCTCTTTGTAATATTGCCAAATCTTTGACATTTGTCACATGATAGGACAAAGTCATAGGAATCTTTGGATATGGTTGGCTAGAAGAATCCACATTGCAAAATCTTCAAGGCAGTCTTTTTAGAGCTCATATGTCCTCCCACTGGTCCTGAGTGACATTGTTCCAAAATAAGTTGAGCTTCTTCTTCGGTGATACATCGTCCATATAGACCATCAACACATAGTTTGAAAAGGTATGACTCATCCCAGTAGTACTGTTTCACATCATGCATAACTTTCTTTAGTGCATTTTCGGTGCATTGTGGATGAATAACCCCAGCAGCGAGGTAGTTCACAAACTCTGAGTACCACGGTATAGCTTATGAGACCTTCATTAGTTGATCATCCGGAAGGGAATCATTAATCAAAATCTTCTCGGTATCCAGAGTGTGGATGCGAGTGATCTGCTACCACATTTTCTGTACCCTTTTTATCTCTTATCTCCAAATCAAATTCTTGCAATAGGAGAATCCATCTAATTAGCCTAGGTTTTGCATCTTTCTTTGCTAGAAGGAAATGAATGGCAGCGTGATCTGTGTAGACAATGACCTTTGAACCAATTAGGTAGGATCTGAACTTGTTGAAGGCATACATGCCTGCCAGAAGTTCTTTCTCAGTAGTAGTGTAATTCCTCTAAGCTTCATCGAGGGTCTTTGATGCATAATAGATCACATAATGTTTCTTTTCTATATATTGGCCCAGGACAACACCTACATCATAATTTCTTGCATCACACATGATTTCAAAAGGGTGGTCCCAATTGGGAGCTCTAATGATGGGTGTGGTTGTAAGCGCATGCTTAAGTGTGTTGAAGATTTTAACACATTCCTCGTCAAAATTGAATTCAGCATCCTTTAGTAACAAATTTGTCATTGGCTTGGTTATTTTTGAGAAGTCCTTTATAAACCATCTATAGAATCATGCATGACCTAGGAATGCTCGAACTTCCTTTACATTGATGGGGCAGAGAGCTTGGAAATCACTTCAATCTTGGCCTTATCTACTTCAATTCCTCGATTACTAACCCTATGGTCCAGGACAATGCCTTCCTTTACCATGAAATGACACTTCTCACAATTCAACACAAGATGTACTTCTTCACATCGTTTGAGGACCAGGGAGAGATGTTTTAGACATGAATCGAATGAATTGTCGTATAAAGAAAAATTTTCCATGAAAACTTCCATAATTGTTTCAGTAAGACCAGCAAATATGGAAGCCATGCAACACTGGAAAGTTGCAGGTGCATTGCAGAGGCTGAACGACATTCTTCTAAATGTGTTTGTTCTGAATGGGTAGGTAAAAGTAGTTTTCTCTTGGTCATCTAGATGTATGGGTATTTGATAGAATCCAGAGTAACTGTCAACATAACAGAAATATTCTTGGTGAGCCAACCTTTCTAGGACTTGATCAAGGAAAGGCATTGGAAAATGATCTTTTCGAGTTGCCTTGTTCAATTTCCTGTAATCTATGCACATCCTCCACCCTGTGACTGCTCGAGTGGGGATGCGTTCATTATTTTCATTTCATATAATAGGCGTTCCACCTTTCTTCGGGACTATATGCACTGGGCTCACCCTTGGCGAGTCTGATATCAGATAGATTATTCCAGTTGTGAGTAGTTTAATGATCTCACGACGGACTACTTCCTTCATATTTGGATTCAATTTCCATTGATGCTCAATAGTTGTCCTGTGATCTTCCATCATAGGGATCTTGTGCATACACATCGCTTGACTAACCCCAGTTAGGTCATTCATTTTGTAGCCAATTGCTTTCTTCTTTTCCTTCAATTCTTTCAGGAGTTTATCTTCTTGTTCGATTGTAAGATCAAAATTTATTATCACATGACAAACCTTGAGATCATCCAAAAACACATACTTTAGTCCCTCAGGCAGGGGCTTCATTTCGGGGGCCTTTGGTTTTTTGCATGTTTCTTCAGTAGCTTCCACAGCCTTGAGTCCTTCAAATGTAGCTTCAGGATCTTCTTCAGTAGTGTCAAGGTCAAGAACACACTCTTGAACTCGTTCACTGATGGAATTATTAGTAGAGGGGTTTGTTAGAGTCACTTCTAAAGGATCATCTTGTTCATATCCCTCTTGTATGAGTAGTGATATTTGTTCGATGCAGTCAATCAGATAAACTTCTTTTTGCATATTTGGTCTTCTAATGCTTTCAAAAACCTTGAATTTGAGAGTTTATTTGCCAAGTCTGAGAAACAAAGTTCCTGCTTCAACATCAATTAGAACTCTTGCAGTGGCGAGGAACGGACGTCCAAATATGAGAGGATATTTGCTGTCATCTTTTATGTCCATGATGAAAAAGTCACATGAAACATAAGAATCTTTTCCTACCTTGACAGGTACATCCTCAATAATTACTAACGGGCGTTTTATCAAATTGTCTACGAGTTGTATGGTCATGCCAGTTGGAAAAGGTTTAGCAAACCCTAGCCTTTTGCAAAGGTTGAGTGGCATGATGGAGATGCTAGCACCAAGATCTGCTAGTCCTTTCTTGCATGAAGAATCACCGATATGACAAGAAATCCCAAAAGATCCTGGATATTTATGTTTCTTTGGCATCTTACTCTAGATGATATCCGAAGTGGTTTTAGCTAACTTGACTGTCTCATATTATTCAGTTATATATTTCTTGGTGAGGAGTGACTTTAAGTATTTTGTCCAAGCTGGTATCTCATCCAGCGTATCCATAAAGGGTATATCAACATGAAGTTTCTTCATAGCTTCTTTAAACTTATTGAACCGAGTATCATGCTTGGTTTGCCTTAAACGAGCAGGGAAAGGAATATGAGGCTTGTATATAGGGATATCAGGTTTAGGTATTTCAATTTCTTCATCAATAGGTTACTCAGGACTTTCCTTGTATGTCTTATCACCAGTTATTGGTTCTTTCAGTTGAGACTTCAGTGTTGTTAAGTCTTGGACAATCATAGGTTCATCTTCATCTGTAACAACTACATGTGTCTTGATAGGAGGATTAGAATAGTCTTTTCCTGATCTGGTGGTGACTTCCTTCAATTGTTCAGGATGCTTAGGATTATTCTCGGGTTGGCCAGCAAAAACCCCAGCTAGTGGCTTGATGCTAGCTGCAAGTTGAGCTAGATGGGATTCAATAGCCTTCTGTTGAGCTTGTTGGTTAGCTATCATAGTTTGTTGAGTTTGCAACATCTTTTCAATGGATGATATCTTTTCATCAGGTGCTATAGGAATTTTTTGTTGTCCTTGTTGTTGATAAGGAACTTGGTTAAGACTCTGGTGCTGGGAATTGTTTTGATAATTATTGAAGTTCCGATTCTGGAAATTTGCCTTGAAGTTTCCTTGATTTCCAAAATTCTGTTGTTGATTATACTAAAATCCTGGTGGGCCTCGTGGTTGGTTGTTCGAACCAAATTGATGCGAGTTCACTGCTCTAGAGGGGTTTCTATATTGAAAACGTGGAAGATTCTTATTCTGATTTGGGTTGTAATAACCTTGACCATGGATGGTATTAACAACATTCAGGTTCTCCATTTTATTATTATCTCCTTGGTGACATACATTGCTTAGAACAACATCATAGAGAACATTGCATGCCAAAGTGGAATGATCTGTGCCATTACATGCTTCGTAAAACAATGAGGCAGACTTGACCTGTTCTTGTTGTCGAGTGGGCGAACGTCCTCTTCCTATTGCAGCAAGAGATGATTCAATATGGTCTTGATTGGCAACTAAGAGTGTTCGGGTTTCAGTGATAGACTTGTACTCAGGAGTGGCTTCAGCCATAGCTACTTTCAAGACTCCTTTACCTATAGATCTACCCCAATTAGCTTGATTTTCAGCTCCAAGGGTTACGACCCTCCATGCGCTGTCATAACTTTGATGCATGAAGTTTCCTCCAGATGAGGAGTCTTAGAATCTCTTGATATCGTCATCCACACCACTATAGAAAATTTTGATGAGTTGATTCTTAGGAATTCCATGGTGTGGACAATTGTGTAGGAGCTCTTGGTATATGTCCCAGGCTTCAGCAAGGGTTTCTCTAGGGACTTGAGTGAAATTTGTTATTCAACCTCTAATTTCATAGGTGAGAGAGGGAGGGTAGACCTTTTCTAGAAATACATTTTGAAGTTGTTCCCAAGTGGTGATGGGTTCACTTTGCAATGAGTTATACCAAATTATGGCTCTATCAGTGAGACAGTACTTGAAGTGACGGAGTCGAATGGCATCATCGGATACTCCATTTTGCTTTGTCATTGCACATAGATCAATAAACCTCAAAAGATGTTCATGACTATCCTCTCCTTGTTTGCCATAGAATGGGATGTTTTGAAGCAATGTGATCCAATGTGCCCTAATTTCAAAATTGGTAGCATTGATGGGAGGAGGTTGTACTGGATGATGAAAATTAGCAGCTTTGGGGATCGAGAACTCTCTAATGTCCTTTTGTAGTTCTGTTGCTTGTGTCACTGCTTGAGCTTCTTGAATTTCTTCTTGAACCGCAACTCTAGCTTCTTGCATGAATCTTTCTCTCTATGCATTAAGGGCTTGAGCCACCCTTTGAGCTATCTCCTCTTCTTAAGCCATCCTTGCTTGATTCTCTCTGATTTGACAATGAAAAGTTCTGTCTATCTTGAGACCAAAACTCATTGTGAGTCTGGGGCTGTCTGAACGGTGCATGCACTATGCCTTAGGTTGTACCTGAATTAGAAAGATTTCAAAAGTGAGAACCACAGAGTAGAATCAAATTCAAGTATACGATCGATTGTATCAAAAGAAAATTAAATTCCTAGATTAGCCTCAAAAGAGCTAGATTTGACTAACTGATTCTGTTGTCCCCGACAACAACGCCAGAATTTGATGTGGGATTTTATCGCACTAACAAACTCACTCGGGGTTGAAATCCCCGAGCTTATACTAAAACCAATGTGCAATAATACCACCCTCAATTGGGCGAGTCTTATCACAGTATTGTTAAGGATCGAACCCAAAGGACAACATTTTTAAGAATTTTTGTCAGTCGAATCTAGCTCAAAGTAAAACTAATATTTAGAATGATTGGTTGGTTTGTGGTTAATTAAACTAATTGTAGGAAAGTAAAGGATGAATTAAAATTGGATTTAAATCAAATGATATGGAATCACTGGGATGGTATCGGGTTTCACCTCCACTACTCATGCAAACACATCTGAACGTCAAACATCTAGGCAAGATATAACTATCCAAATAGAGCTGCTGCAAAACCCCCCATACAGGCGTTAGGTTCGCGTAAGCATCACCTTAGGCATCATATGTCTCATCACCATCCAGATCACTTACTTATGGCTCCGAAGATATAGAAATCCAATAATGGTTGTGGGCCCCCTATATAGGCGTTAGGCACACAGAAGCGTCACCGAAGGCTAGATGGCTCGTCCCCTCGTGGATCATACACTTACGACCTTGAAGAAATCATGTTCTATTTCTAGTTTGGGAGTCCACCACATTAATCGATAAGCGACCAGGCAATTAATATACGAGCAAACATCGACGATTAACAAGAAGATACAAAATCCAACTAAGGTTGTGAACCCCCTATATAGGCGTTAGGTACACAGAAGTGTCATCGAAGGCTAGATGGCTCGTCCCCTCTTGGATCATACACTTACGACCTCAAGGTATGCCATTCTATTTCTAGTTTTGGATTCAACTTATTAAACGACATTCAATCCTACATATAGAAGTTCTCACAACGTAGGAAGAACAAAGGTGAAAGCTAGCAATTAATCTGACTATGTACATAACGATTAATAATGAAATGAAAAGTTATATACATTACCATGGAATACTTTACAAAAGAACTTGCTTGCATGGGCAGCGTGGTTAGTCCCCGCACCCCAGCAAAGAGGAACTACTCGCTCATGATGCATGAAATAAGAAGAATAATAAAGAGAGAGAAATCTACCATGAGCATGGTGCAAAAGGTAGTCATAACTCGGTGAAGATGATGTGGTCTTCTACGTCATGTTAGAGCAGATCTGGATGCGAAACGGGAGATGCCAAGACCGACAGTCTCTCTCGCTCCGTCTTCCTTCGCTTCTCGATCTCCTTGATTGCAACAGAAGCAGTAGGTGGAGTGAAACTGGCGTGGATGGAGCTGATCTTGATCAGATCTGTGTACAGGCATCCTGTCGGCATCCCAGAACCGATGCTTAAATGAGGACCCTACTGGTCCTATTTATAAGCACTGGACTCGCCTTCACATTTTTTGTGTGTTTCCAATCCAAACAGTTTTGGGGGATATTTTTGCTCAAACGGTTTTTTACATTTAACTTTGGCAAACGGTTTGCTCATAAGGTCTTCAAGTCAACAGTGAAAATGGTTTGTAAACTGTTAATAATCAAACGGTCTTGGTGTTCATTCGGTTTGCTGCTTGGTTATTGCAAATGGTTTGCACTTTGCTTTTCATACGGTTTACATGCAAGTGCTCATTTGGTCCCATGTAGCAGCTAAATCAAACGTTCTTCATGCGCATCTAGCAATTCAATCTTCATGCATTGAGCAAACGGTTTCACGTGTTCGGTTTGCTTAAATGGTCTCCACGTAACCTTATACAACAAACGGTCTTCATGCTCATTCATCAAACGGTTTGGATTTTCATACGCCATGTGCTCCTTCGATCCCATGCAGCAACAAACAGTTTGAGCAAACAGTCAACTCTTATCAAACGGTCAACTCTACTCCATTCGGTCTTCTCATGCTGGCAGCAAACTGTCTTATAGCTTCTGACATTTGGTCTTCATGTTTATCCAAATCAAATGGTCTTGTGCGTGCATGCACAAGTGCAACACCTTCATTTGGTCTAAATGCCCAAACGCTTTAGTTGTATATTATTGCTCATTTGGTTTTGCTCCGTGCATGTACAAATGGTCATTGGCTATCGGTCTTTAGTTGCTCATGGTTTTCACTTTTGACTTTTGCAAATGGTCTTCATGCATGCTTTTGCATCCGGTTTGCATGCAAGCAAAATAATCTCGCAAGCCAAATCTATCAAATTGTTTGCTGCAATATGATTCATTAAACAGTCTTAAGGTCAGCCTCCATTCAGTCTTGGATATTTATATGGTTTTGAACAACCGACCAAACGGTCTTGGTACGTGCTACTTTATCAAACGGTCTCGTGGACAGGCTACTGCAAATGGTTTTGAGGCAGACTGCTCTTCACGGTTTCGGAGGCCAGGTGCCCAAATGGTTTGGTAGCTACGTCAAACTGTCTCGCAGACCGACACTCTTCAAATGGTCTCACAGATCGATATTCCTCAAACATTCTCACAGACCGATATTCCTCAAATGGTCTTGCAAATCGATATTCCTCAAATGGTCTCGCAGACCGATATTCCTCAAACGGTCCCGTAGACCAGTATTACTCAAATGATCTCTCTATTCCCAGCTCCAAACGGTTTTGAGGCGAGCATGCTCATTTGGTCTGGAGACTGAATGGACAAAACCGAATGGTGAGACTGAATGGATGAAACTATTTGGTGAAACCAAAATGACGAAACTATTTATCCAGGACCGAATGGTGAGACCAAATGGTGAGACTGAATGGATGAAACCGTTTGGTGAGACCGAATGGATGAAACCATTTGGCTAGGACCGAATCATGAAACCGTTTGGTGAGACTGAATGGATGAAACCGTTTGGCCAGGACTGAATGATAAAACCGTTTGGTGAGACCGAATGGATAAAACCATTTGTCCAGGACCGAATGGTGAAACCGAATGGTTGAAACCCAGGATGAGAAAGGTGGGTCCCACTCGAAATGGTCTGATTGTTCATCCTTGTCAAGACCTGCATCAAATTAACATAAATTCAGTTAAAATCATGATAGTTGGACCAGTTAAGTAATTTTACACACACTAATATTTAGTAAATGAAGTTGAATGTATTGAGTCAAATTTTACCCTAGATGGTAATTGAAATTCCTGATGAATATTCATTCATCATACCCTAATGATGCCATCAATCAATGGTGATATTAGCTTAATATTTGATGTTGATTAATGAATATAGTGTTTATCTAACAACCTATGGTGACTTAATGGTCACTAATGATGGTGGATCAGGTCTCTACAACCTATGGTGAGCTAAGCATCGTAGTTGTAGCACTGATTATGCCTTAGACCAATGGTTGCTTGGGTAACTTTATGCAATGGTCGGACCTATACTATAATTGATGGTTTTAATATATGGACTTGACCCAATGGTCAAGATATAATGTTTATTCCTCCAATAAAGTGAAATGATGGCTAATGTAATATGATGGTCCTAATAATGTGATTTAGATGGCTTCCTTTATATGATCAACTCAAGGAGCTTGCTTGGTTACAATGGATGGCTTGTTTTAAATGAACAGTCGATCGTGGGTTCTACCCTACTTTCAATGGAACTTTTTGTATTGTTAATCTAGGGATGTCTATGGTTAGATGGTGACTCTTTATAGAGAACAAATCAAGGACTCCATAGGTGGTTTATACAAGGTGTTAACGTATGTAAACAACCAACGGTCTTACCTTTTAAACATCCACTGGTTATGGGTGACATTGTGGTATGGTGATATGGGTTGAATGATGATGGAACAAATGGAGGGTTACCCTTAATTAGGTAGTCTTACTTATTCACTCATAAGAATAGAAGGGATGATAATCATATTGTGTTGATATGTAAACCTAATGAGGTATAGCTTGTTATACCTAGCTTTAATATAACTAAATGATGGTAATTGGGTATGAATAGTCCTTGAATGACTAATACAATCATGAAGTACTATGTTAATGTTGTTGAAATCCTAGTATGGTATAACCCAATGGTTACAACTTGATTTATGTGTGCCTTCATACTTGATAATAGTATGGAAGATGATGGTGATGCTTCACCTTATGCATCTATGATCCAATGGGGATGTCATGTGTTAGGGTTTGGGTATAAGTGTTGATTAGTAACATTGATATAATGTATCTTGTCGAACCTAACTCTAATGAAAATAGATAGCGATGAGTATTCATGTTTAACATTCTTATATGATGGCATGATGGTGAAATAACCTCCTTAACAGGATCATAACCTTAATTTGTTAATTGGTGGTTGTCATAGCCACATGGTTGATACTTGGTTATGCGCAACATGTGCATTATAAATATGATGAGGGTTAATCATATCTAGATTCCTTGCATGTTGATGTAATAAAGGAATGTTCTTAATGTTAATATAACCCTTCTATGATTGTTTATGAATATCTCCTAGCTCATTAATGTAATATTGTGTTGATCTAGTGTATTATATGTAAGTGATGTTGTTGAGCCTTATTATAAGGCATGCAAAGATAATGATGATTTGTAGTGAATAGTATGATGATCTTAATAACCTTTGAGCATGGTTGAGCCCTGAATGAGGTGTAATCCTCTTATGTTGATAAGGGTTGATGCCATGTGATATTGTGAAAAGGATTTATATCTTTTGATAGTATGATGACTAGTGTGGTCTCATGAATGGAAAGTGAATAGTACCATGTGACGATGAGATGAGAAATTATGTTTCACACATTTTATATCTTTACAAAGTCGTGATATTTATATGCTTGGTAGAAGTGAATTAGGGTTTGTATGTCCACTTGCTTGATGCAGCCTTAATTCACCCAATTGGCATAACTAATCAAGTGCAAATATAATCATGTAGTGCCTTGTGTCGTAGAACCATCTTTAGTGTCAGAACTTGCTGGATGCAGAAATGAGTATTCCTAAGGGAAACTCAGAGCACATACTATTGAGTATGTGGGGGTGATAGGTTGAGGATATATCCTTGTCATCCACAATGCAGATTGTGGAGGTTGGCTATGGTCATGCCTCATACATCTAATGTGATTGAGAATGGTTGTGGTCGTGTCTCGGTTATTATAACATGATGTGATTAGAGGACAATTGCAGTTGTACCTCAATGATTGGGTTTCA
Organism: Alisma plantago-aquatica; assembly: GCA_963693085.1. NCBI lineage: Eukaryota > Viridiplantae > Streptophyta > Magnoliopsida > Alismatales > Alismataceae > Alisma > Alisma plantago-aquatica. The sequence goes on along the minus strand of OY856411.1, from coordinate 815,787,417 downwards.
ATACCCTGGATTCTAGCACCATGACCTATACCAAGGTGGGCAAGTTACCATACTATATGTTGTTGTGGTGGTAGCTTTGACTGATATGTCACTACCTATTACTCATACTGACCGAGGGGAAGATATCTTAGGATATCGACACTCCTAGATCATGTACAAAACTAAATAGCCCTTCGTAGGGGTCAGTTGGACTTTGAATGGTATGATTCAAATTCCCCAGGGCGTAATATATGATCTAATACAACCATGTAGCATATTTGTTTAGGGTTATACACCACGTTTCACATTGGATGATAACCCCTGTTTGTTATCTTTACATAAAGACGATGCTTAGTGCAATTAAGAGATAGTAGATATACTTATATTGTGGATATGCTTAAGATTGTAGATTCATATATACAATAGTCATGCTTATGTTGATAACTATACTGCTAATTATAATCATGATGCTAGATATCTCATCTTGTTATTTATGTTTAGCATGCTAGCCATGCCTTTGTAACTAGATATGCATATACTTCTAATCATGCTTATCCAGATAGTTGTGCTTATGTTGTAGCTCTTCTTATGATGTTGATATGTTCCACCTATTAGATATACTGATGTTGTTAGCTATGTATATGATACTATATTTATTCATGATGTTAGAGATGATCATGGTGCTAGACTCCTTATATTGTTAATAGGGACATGAGAATAGTATGGTTAATGAAGGCAGTTATTATCTCCTCCTTTGTGTATTTTGTTAATCATCAGTGTTGCTGAGCTTATTTGTTATATCTAATTAATTTGCTTAACTATTTAATTACTTTAAAATGTTGTAATTAATAAGTGTTGTTAGAGGTTATATCTCTTGCTGGGACATGGGTCTCACCCTTGTGGTTCGCCACATTTTTTTAGGTAATCGGAAATGAGAAAAACAAACATGTGGCAGCAAAGAGGAGCTATAGTAATAAATCTTTGGGAAAGTTGATTAGATCTCTAGTGTGTCCTAGAGTTGTCCATGTACTCTCAGGTTCGGGCAGGAAAAGTTTGTATATGGTGTTTCAAATAAATCAGACTTTTTTTAGCATATTAACGCTTATTTGTGTGGCATATACAATTATTGTTCTTCTATATATATATATATATATATATATGTATATATATATGTTGTGGATAAGACGATAGAACAATTTGTATCAAATTCATGGCATAGTATGGATACAAGAATGATTTTGGGCTCCTATGCAAATGTTGTTGAGTGGGTGTTGATGTTGAAATCAATTTTAATTTACCCATATATTTGGGTATGTGATTAATTAGTGATTGATTATGTTTTATGTTTTGAGTAATCTCATTTAGTGTAACGAGTTCTCACAAGTCTGGTCTCCGATGTTTGAACACCTCCAAAAAGTAGTTGAGCCATCAGTCGGTCGATTCGGCTCCTTTCCAATCTTCCTCGGTCCTCCAGGCGGTTGGCTCGTGTAACATCCCAAGATTTGAGGCCTGGGATAACATGATCTTAAAAGTAATGATTGGACTACCCATATCACCAAGGTGCACCTCCTTTTCTAGGAGCCCATCACTAAAGTACTCCATAGTTAAGTGTGCTCAGCTTGGAGTAGTATTAGGATGGGTGACCTGTCGGGAAGTTGATCCTAGCATGCGCGTGAGTGAGGACAAAGCACGCAGTTAAGGCTAGTGGTGGTCTGTGGGGATAGTCGTCATTCCTGAAACTCTACTAGAGCCTTGGGCAGTGGGCTCGGGCATTACAAATGGTATCAGAGCCATAACCCCTCTAGTAGGTGGGGCCCACATGGGCATGTGGCATGCCAGTCTAGAGCCGTGTGGTCCAGGCAAGTTGGAAAGGGCTATCCGTAGAGACGAGATGGAGCCGCCCTTGTGCTGGTATCCGTGGACGGGAGCTGGGTGTCCATGGGCCATTGTGGGTCTGCACTGAAATGGGGTCAGATTATGAGGCCATATAGTTGAGCCTTGATGAGGACGTCAAGAGTCTAAGTGGGGGAGATTGTAACATCCCAGGATTTGAGGCCTGGGATAACATGATCTTAAAAGGAATGATTGGAATACCCATATCACCAATGTGCACCTCCTTTTCTGGGAGCCCATCACTAAAGAACTCCATAGTTAAGCGTGCTCAGCTTGGAGTAGTACTAGGATGGGTGACCTGTCGGGAAGTTGATCCTAGCATGCGCGTGAGTGAGGACAAAGAACGCAGTTAAGGCTAGTGGTGGTCTGTGGGGACAGTCGTCATTCCTGAAACTCTACTAGAGCCTTGGGCAGTGGGCTCGGGCATTACAACTCGTCTGGTGTTGAGCGTCATCTTATTTGATGTAACTGAAAATAAAATATCCTACTTTTACATAATCTTTGGGAAACCTCAAGCTACATTCGAGGGGAGCAAAGGTAGAAGACAAAGGATCTCGAGTTATCTCGAGTTACATGTGGAATACAGCTCGTCTGGTGTTGAGCGTCATCTTATTTGATGTAACTGAAAATAAAATATCCTACTTTTACATAATCTTTGGGAAACCTCAAGCTACATTCGAGGGGAGCAAAGGTAGAAGACAAAGGATCTCGAGTTATCTCGAGTTACATGTGGAATAGAAGGTAGAGGCTCAATATGCAAACCAAGATGCAAACAACTATAACCAACCAAGCACACATAGGGTTTATAGGCCATAACCATGCTACACCTCCACCATCAAAACCATTTTAGGGCGACGTTGTATCAATTTCATATACACCATATCACATATGTATATTAGCTTGTGGTCGCATGTGGTATTTAGTCAGATATACGCATTAGTGATTTTAAATATTCACATCATATGCAATAAATAAATGATGGTAAAACTAAAATCTGATCATATGCATTTATCTCAAAACACACTTTGTTGACGTGGACATGATACCACTGTTGGGTTTGATGGCCTCAGAATAGGCAATAGAAACAAAAAATTTACTGGACATTAACCCGTAACAAGAGATCTCATCAATGGCTATGTATTGGGAAGGATGGCTTTAACAAGATATACCTAGTCCTGGGGCTTTCCCAAATACAATACCTCATAACCATGTGTGGTCTTCAACGCCATGTCTTGGACGGTGTTTGTGCAACTTCTAATCTTCATCATGGACTCTGGCCTCCACCACAAACTACGACTGACATGTCCTCCTAAGCGGAAGACATCTCCCACCTCTGAAGATAGTCCACACAGACCACCTGGAACTCCTTCCATTCTAGAAGAAATAGAAGGAAGGAGATGACCCTCCTGTTAGTTTACTAGCACCAACCTTCTCTCCCAAACTCAGACTGCTTTTCTGCAGTTGTCTTTCCCTCCATGTGCCTCCCTAGTCAGATAGCATTTTCTCAGTCTCTCTCAGCTACCAAAACCAGAGAGGACAACAACTTTGCAGAGCAACTGATGTTCTGAGTTGGGTGTTCTGAGAAGCCCCCAGTACCCCTCTATTTATAGTAGAGGGCAGGGTCAGGGTTCCTAGTGTGTTCGGGAGTAGAAGGATCTGGAAATTCCATGAATAACGTGCACTACGGCAGGCGAACCGAATGCTTCACAACTAAAATGGTCATTTGGCAATGTGAGTTGATCGGTTCACTAGTGAACCGGTCGGTTGGGAGTGTAAACCAATCATTTCACTAAGTGAACCGGTCGTTTCACTTCCCAGACTTCCTACAATTGACTTTCCTTAATCATTTCCAATTAATTCCAAGATTAGTCCATATTCCCATCAAATTGAACAAGTAAAACGTGAAAGTGTTTCTCCAATCGGGAAAATCTTTATTTCCTCAGTTGGTAGGACTGTGAGCCACCCGGTTCACCAAGTGAACTGGCCAGTTGGCTCACACCAGTCGATCAGCTCACAAGGGTGCACTGGTTGGTTAGCACACACTAGCCGATCGGCTCACCATGGTGAACTGGTCGGTTGGCTGTCGTGACATTGGCAATGTAGTCTCTAATCGACCTGACACTCTAACCAGTTAGTTCAACACTTGAAGTTGATAGTTCCAAGTCCAGTCAGTCCATTGTATGTTTAATTGAGTACCTAAACACCTTTTGTCTCAATCTAAACATCATTCATGGACAATCTCCTCTTCTAGTGGTATCATATGTGTGTGACCCTACAGGTTCCAATTTATGTTGGCAGTGAATGTTCATAAAAACTTATAACATCACAAGCAATGAGTAGAATCTAGTAACTCATCATTGCTACCCAAGTAACTCAAAAAGTTGGAGAACAACTTCAACCTACAATCTATGATTAATGTTATAGTGAACATATAGTTCCTTTGTCACTGACATTCGGATTGAACTCGAGGCATGGAACATCATCCTGTTCAACATTCAATCCATCTTCCTTAACCTAGAGCAGACTGTCTGAGATGCATGTGAGTTCACATATCATATATTGAATCACATGACTATGGTCATACAATTCTCAGTCTTGCTTATCAAGAGGCCCTGGATATCATACTCCTTGTAGTAGGGACAAATCCCATATCTATCACTCACGGTCAAGTCCCCATGTGTCAAAGTCACCCAATCATCACTGTTATAACAACCCATGTTTTAGGACTGTGTTTGATGATGTCAAAGTGTACCCAACGACATGTGACTAGTGCAGTGATTTCAGATCTAAGAACCACAATCACCGCCATCATTATGAGAAATTATTGGGACTACCATTCCATGGTATCCATGTATCACTCTCATGGAGGGTCTGTCTGATATTCTATTCTCTAACATATATCTGTGTGTTGGACTTGATATCATATATCATGACTAATGAGTCCCGGTCATCAGTGAACACTCACTCTAGTCTTATGTATTATTGTTGTCTATTTTGCTTCCACAGTAATATCTGACTAGGGACATATCAAGAATGTATGTACTCTTATCATACATATGGTCTCATTATTCAAGTCCTCAACCTGAAGTCATATGTCATCGAGTCAAATCATTCTTTAGACATCTATCATGTATGTGTCATCATCTCATGACTAAGACAAACATAATAGATTAAATTATCTTTAATATTATCAAATCATGTATCTAATGCCTCATCGCAATCATCATATGATTGGCTCTCTGGGCATACTATACCAACAGAAACAAGACCAAGAATGATAATATAGCATCTAAGAAATATAATTCATGTGAAAATTTGCAAAGAAAACCTCCCATTTAGGTTAATTGAAGAAATGTCCAAAATGTGCATAAAATTGCATAACTTATTCAAACAGTGTCCAAGTTGGACCAAACTTGAAACTTAAGCTTGTCTTGTGATATAAAAACTTCTCAAAAGTTTAGATTAGGTTTTAAGAAAAACAATATGATAATTAATCTTTTTCAACACTTAAGTATTGTCAGGGGTCTTACATTACATGTATTTAGGATGAAATTGTTGATTTTATTAATGCCTAACATTCTACTTCTTAAATTGCACATTAGACAAATAAGAAAATAGTGTAAAGTTAGTATTGCTAACTTCTATGAGTGGAACCACCATATATATTGGAAATGATTAATTGGCGATGAAGGATGAGATGAAGGAGGGGAAGAGTCAAATGTATCTCAATTCCATTGGCTAAATTTAGTGACACTAATATCGAAAACCCTAAAGCACTGTAAAGGAGAGATGTCGGTGGAACTAACTTTTCTTATTGGAATCGAGTTTTATCAGTGCACCAACATCAAATGGCGGTCCTTGATCACAACGAGGAAAATATGAGGATTCAAAGCCAAGTTTTGTGCCCTAATTTTCAATATATAAACCAAAGAGGGACATCGACCAAGAGATATATCTTGTCGGGAGCTAGGCATCTTATTGGTGGGTAAGCCCTCTCATTTGGAGTCACCTCATTAAGATTCTGTTTGAATGGCTTCCCTTAAAGTAATCATGGTCCCGGAAGGGGGACAAGAAGAATCTAGAGTCATGTTTCAGGTGTTTTCTTCATATTTCATCTTTTTCCTCTCTTCTTCTGATCAATTGTTGAGGATGAGGGGATAAACCCCCATTCTTTAGGACCCACGAGTATCCTAGTGTTCACTCTTTGGATATTTATCATCATTTAATAAAATATTTGCTTTATATTTTCATAACAACAAAACTTTTTGTTTTAATTAGGATTGATCATCACAAGTTATAATTTAACAGTTATAGAACCCATTAATTATTTATGATTGATCATTATATTTTCATAGATCGTTAATTGCTACAAAAGTAGGGTAGCAGTTGGAAAAGTAGTTATAAAATCCAGTCACTAAAGCACTACAAAAGTGGATATACCACTGCTAAGTGAAGATTCATTAATAATTCCTATCTTTTTTTCTTCTTGATTGTTGTTGTAAAAGTGTATTGATTCCTAAGATAAATAGTGTGCTACACATTAAAGTGGATAGTAGAGATACATATACTAAATCTAAAGAAGCAAATAAAAGGTATATGGATCTGATAGAATACATGCTTAGATTAATATCATGGTGAACTGGTGTTCTAATGAATCCAATCATATGACTTTCCACCAAATTTGCATTCTGCACTTTGAGTTCTTGTTCTTAATTTTGAATCACAAAATCAACTTATTCATCTAGGCATACATGATCTTTTTTAGATAGTAGTAGTCTTTATCTGTCTCATTTTTTTTATTTCAATCTCTAGCGCTCTTAAATCACTATAATACTTCGATATGTACGCTTGTATTTACCACACACATTGAGTTTCTGTCAATTTTTTGGGGCCTTTGTTGGGGAATTAGAAATCTTAACACTATGAGTGTTGAAGACACCCACTATAGGCTACTCCTTTTTATTTTAGTTTATTCCTAGTTCAAAATTGATTGCAAAATCATTGTGTTTTTTAAGTTTAATGTAATTCCCATATATTTTATTCTTTTCATTCAAGTACTTGTTGATGGTCCACACATAAACTAGGGATTGCAGTGAGTCCTCTTCACTACCACTTGAGGACAATGTAGAAAACAAAATGTTGACCCAAAGAACCCTTAAAAAAGTAGATGACATGCCTATCCCTGAGGAGAATAATGATAGCATTGACACCTCAAACAATGAGAAAACCATGTAGGAGAAGACTAAGTCTTCATCTATCATGGAACAATTGAGTCCCACTAAAAGACAAGCAATTAATGTCGGAAGTTATCACATAGTTCTTAATTTTTGTGATAATAAAATCACAAATGTTTCATGGAGTCTATGCATCACGTAAATAGTTTCATGGAAAGTTATGACATGATTAAAATTGATTGCATCACTATAATGATCATATATCTAAAACTATTTCCACAAATAAGGTTAAAACTCATATTTAGGTCTATAGGCTACTGGAAGATGTAATAGATATGTTATTTGGAAAATATTTGCCCCTACATAAGACTAGCAATCTAGTTGGTAGAATATATGGGTTTCAACAACTTACTAATGAATCTTATTTTGAAGCATGGGAAATATTTTAATATATTTGAAAGAAAGTATTCCACCAAGGAGTTGATTTGAACAAACAAGACAAAACTTTTTATTATGGCTTGTACACGGGAGAACAAACTACGATTGATAAGACTCATGTATAATTCTTTATTAGCAATAAAACCACTACAAGCCATGAGATCATGAGAAATAAGGCTAAGAACGATTCATGGAGTGAAGATTGTGACTGCTCCACATCTACTATGAGTTCAAGAAAATCACATGAAGTTGTTGAAATAAATAGAATGTACTCTCATCTGGAGAGGAAGAAGATTGCATGTATATGAAACAACCTGATAGAAGAAATGAATATTCTTGAAGAAAAAATACAAATTTTTCCTAGACAGATCCCAATAGCTTTCAACATGACCCATCATAATCCCAACAGCAAGGTCATAGACAATTCGAGTAGGACCAACAGCCAAAACAAGATAATGAATTAAGGGACATCTTAGGCAAATATATCAATAAAGCCAAGGCTTATTTTGAAAAATATGATAGGGAGAAACTAAATATGGAAGCCCAACTTAGGAGTTGAGAGACTCAATTGTCACAATTTGCTCAGATGTGGTATACTTAAAGAAACCTACAAAATAAGGTTTTCAAGGTAATACCAAAATAGCACACCAACATAACCAAGCTAAGAGATTTCTATTTGTGGCAAAATTGAATGTGCCAAAAATGTTCAGAAAGAATGCACCAAAAAATACACCCTTAACCCAAATTTCTATGACACCTGCCAACTTTTGACCCAAAACCCTTGGACTTTTGTTCTTAGAGAAATGGATTTGGGGGAGACATGGAGGATGAATGGAGAGATCCAACCATTGAAGATCCTATGAAGAATAACAAAGAAGTACTAATAATTATTTAAGTTCAAGAAAAGGTGTATATGCATCGATAATAGGTGAAAGTTCTATTATGCATTGGAACAATCACAACTACCAAAGAGGAATCAATGTACAATAAGACAAAAATGATTCCTCTTGAATCAAGTTCAGTTGAATTACAGGACTATAGTAGTTCAATCATAGGGAACAAAGCCCCAATAAATTATATATACATCAATACAAGTGTCCCATCTTGTCACCTCCATTTTCTATTATTGAGGTTAAGTCTATGGACAACCCCAACTCAAAGAACCAAGAAGAGAAATTGAATGATTTCTTAAATATCTTCCACAAATTCCACGTCGATCTTCCATTGGTGGAGGTTCTTCTGAAAATATCATCATATGCAAAATTCTTGAAGATGATTATCAACAAAAAGAGGAACATCAAGGACTTGAATCATTTCAGTGTCAATGAGGTTGTTAGTGTTTTGATATAGAGATACCTCCATACAAAGAAGAAGGACCCAAGCCACTTCAACAACCCATGTTAACTGGTAACATCCAATTTGGAGAAGCACTTTGATATTCTAGGGAATGCATACATTTAGTGCCCATTTCCATGTATGAAAAACTGGAACTGAGGGATCTTGCCAAGGCCAACATGATGTTACAACTTGAAGACGATCCATAGTCACACCATTAGGGATGTGTGAAAATATACTGGTCAAGGTTGGTAAATTTATGTATCAATTGGAATTCATGGTTAATGGATATACCAGAATAGAAGGGGCATGAGTTACTCTTAGGATAACCATTTTAAGATACAATAGATGTAATCATTCCCATGAGCCATGGATACTTGACTCTGTGAATTGAAAATGATAGAGTGGAATTGTGACTGACAAATCATGTCTCACTAGTGTCATATGATAGTAATGGATATAGGTAAACCATGTCTCGAGCCCAAGAAATTAAGCAAGGGCACTTTGTGGGAGTGAACCCATAAATATTATTTTTATATAATTTTTCTTATGCATTTGTAGTTAAATATTATGATGCAATAATGAGTGTTCTCAGTGTGTAGAAAAAGGGAGAAGTGGGTACCACCAATATTTGTCAGCGGCACCGACTCATTAGAGATAGTGAAACCATAAAGTGATTGTAACCTCTTGATACCACTGACTTTTTTGTGGAACTGATTCAACCAAATTACCTTGTGATAAATCTTTCAGCAAAGGCAAGTCAGTGGCAGTGACCTATGTCAATACCAATGAGAAAAAGAAAGAACATAATCTATGTCCATAGAACTACCAGACACATGTATAATAACCCAACAATGACCATTTCAACCAGCCCTTGGATTCCTAAGAGTCGGTATGAATGACTATTGTCGGTAACAATGACTCAATGTATCAACAAATCGACGCTTCACTAGATCCTGGTTGTCGGTACCAAAGGTCGATACTAGGTAAGCACATAGATTGAAGTACATGTAGGTACCACTAACTTTTGTCAATGACACTGAATTCTTGTTGGACATTGAATCTCCTATATAAGTAGGATGATTTCATGTAATTCTTCACCACCTAGGCATCTAATCTCCAAGCAATATTTTGCATAGCTGCCTTGAGTTCTTCTATAAAAAGAAATTGTTTCACTGACCTCCCATCTCTCTATATATTTAATCTCCATCCAAAAGCAAGTGCCTCCTAGAGGGAGAATCTATGTCAGTAGTTGCTTCTTCCCACCTCTTCCATAGGCACCACAACAGGAATTATACACAAATGACTAAAATAGGATACATATTGAACTTATCCAACATAAGTTTGAGGCCACCTTATATGGAGACACGACCTTTATCGAGAACATCAGATTCACTGGAAACATGAAGAAGGTTTGCATAAGCCAAGGAAGGTGTCCACTGACCCCTTCTAATGGAGATGGACAACATATAAAGAGATTATGTTGGAATTATTAGAATCTTTCAAGGCATTCTTCCTAATATAGCAGACGTGACATTTATTGGGAAGATGGATAGGTAAAGTTCAAACTCTACAACACCACCCACCTCCTAACCTTACATGCATTCAACACCTATTCATGTGGGCACATCACAAGATTAGAGAATTCCCTAATAATTTCCATCATTCCTTGGAATGGAGTAAGTTCACCATAGCCTCAGTTCGTGATAAGGTCAAGTGGCATCACTCTTCCATAACTAACATTGAGCACCCCCTTGCCCACATTCTTTATTGAATATTGATGAACACCCTATTCACAAGGTTCAATCAAGGCCAAGGGAAGGTCCAATCCATGGACCTATTCTTGCTCTAGGCATTCCTTTTGTTAGAAAGGAGAAGGATGAATTGGGTTCATTGTCCTTTTACTATGTACACTCGTTGGACAAAACCGAATAGAGGAAGTAGGCTATTCATTCCAATGGTCTCACGAGAAGACTTGGTGAGAACTACAATATCGTCATCTCGAATATGCAGCCTATTGACTCAAAGGGAAATATGAACTTTAGGAATTTTTGTAATGTCAAACTTCTTGAATGTACTGGAGGTAGAACTAATGCGATCTCCGGGATGGGCATGAGGGAGCTCCTAGATCCTGTCCTCAACATCACTGACCTTGATCGTATGCAATGGCCAGAAGATGATGTGAGGATTCACAGCAGGATGACAAAACTGATGATGAAGCCTGTGAGGATGACAATGATGAGAATGAGGAGGTGCGAACATTACCTATAGGTTACTATAGGCCACACCATAGGTTACAGACCTACGTGACTGATATTCTAGCCCAACTCAATCAAAGACTCACCCATATTCTATTGAGGGCATGTATAACATGCTCAATATGATTGAAATCAGCCAGTAACAACATGAGGTGATGACTCATATCACTTTCTAGCAAGAGAGAATCTTTGCTAACTAGCAACACATCTTCACATATTAGTAGGATATATTCGTAAATGATCATCTTATCCTGAGAAACTGGGAAAAATCCCACCACCGCCTACTATGTGTGGAGTACACTCAACAATCCTATATGATCAATACTGGATCCAGGCTCACTTACCTGACTATGCACATCAAACACCCATGTCATCCGACCAACCCCATTTCACTAACACATTTTACCCATAAGATCCCAACATGTCATTGGGCCCATTCTATCTCTTGGAGACAGAACTATCTGGTATGCTTGTTACATCTCTAAGTTTATTTTTGGTAATGCAGACAAGTTTCATTTTAAACTTATGGAGGAACAGGATGAGATTTATTTTGCATTTGTCTATGTTATTTTTCTTTTTAGTTTTGTCTTAATTTACATCAACAATCATCTTAGTTTACTTCTACATCTTAGCTACTTTTTGCTTGCTAATTTTAAATTTTTAATGTTCCTACATGTACCCATATCTATCTAGCATAAAATGTGGATTTAATAAATTCTCATAATGAATCAATTGAAGTTTATCTCTTTGTACTCTTATATTTTATATTGATATTTCGTCTAAGACTACTCTACATGAGGAATTTAGGGGATTATAAACTTAGAGGCAAAAGTGCAAAAAGTGACATCTAACTCTACCATTGACTTTTTGAATTAAGATGATTTTTGAGTCTGATCTAACCTAGCATTAGTGTGACCATTTATGTCAATTCAAAATTGAGATTTTGGATCATCCTGGCATGTGAGTTAATAGAAAAGATATGTACCATATCTAGGAGAAGTGTGTATCTCTTAGATACTTGATCTCATCCATGATCATCTCACTTCATTTCATTACCACCCTAGACTTAAAACTTGATTCAAGTCACTATGATAGGTACCATATAGTTCACTTTTGCATCAGAAAATAAAAAAAAATATGATTGCATTTTAATTCATTCATGTAGGTTAATTTGCATACTGAATTGAATGCATTGGATTCTTCACTTCATCAATCATTCATATGGGTGTAGTAGTGTTTGTCTTCCACATACATTTTAAATATAGAGAGAAAGAAAGTTAATTTATTCTTACTCACTCTCTAATGGATGACATTTCTTAGATTATATTTCAAATTTGTATAGAGAATAAATGAAAAGAAAGAAAAAAATGAAAGAAAAAGAGAAAGAAAAATGTAAATGGAGAAAAAGAATTAAAAAGAGAAGAATCATATCCTCTTGTATAAGTAATAATGATGTGGAATTTGATGATAAACACCTTCCACCTTCCTTGATCATTATGATGAAACATACACATGATTCATCATTCTACCAAACATCGTAGTCATATGACACATTCAATTTTCTTTCCATACACCAAATACTTGGATCATTCTTGTTATCTTGGATTATTTATGATTTGTATTTTTTAAGCCACCAATAACGTCCACCCATTGTTCTATGTATGGTAGGCCACCAAAAAGATGTATTCCCTTCTTTCAAACATATTCAGGGAAATGAAGACATAGTAGAAATTTTTTGAATAGAGAAGTGTAGTTAGGGACATCTTGTGACACACTTAGTACAACTTAGATGTTTCATGGTATCTCTCTTCTTCAATCTACTTATGAGTTAAGTGATCTGATTTTGATGATTTGTTTTTTTAATTGGTCACTTCAATAATAGTTGTTTGCTATTTGATCAATAGGTTTGGGACCGTTGAGTCAAGATTGACTAGAATAATTTGGTATTTGCCTTTATTTTGACTTTTTCAAGAAAATGCAAAGTATTTTTTCTGAAGGGAAAGCAACATTGAAGCTTGGGGGATTCTGATGTACGTATTTTATCTACCAATATTGGGGTTAATGTAGACATCTATTTGAATAATGTCTTGTATTTTTTTATGTTTTATGAATATTCTACATAAATTTTCTAAAAAACCCTTCTGCATCAATATTTCATATTTCACATATATTCTGGACAAAATTGTTGATTTTATTAATTGGCTAGCATGCTTAGATTAAATCACAGACTTCATAAATAAGAAAATAGTTTAAAGTCAGTATTACCAACTTTTTTTAATGGAACTGACACAATGAGTTTGGAAACAGTCAATTAGAGAGGAAGAATCAAGGAGGGGAAGAGTCAAAACATTACCTTAGTACCACTGACCAAAGTCGGTGGCACTGAGACTGGAAACCCTAAAGTGCCTCCAAGAGAGAAGCTAATGGCACCAAAGTTTTTCAATGGAACCTACATTAAGATGATGATCTTGATCAAAACAAGCCACTACTGACAATTGACAGTCAAGTGGTGCCCTAATATTCTATGTATAAATAGAAAGGGGGAAGCCACCTACAAATATATTTTGTTAGGAGAATGGAATCCCACCATTGGTCAAGGCATCACATTTGGAGCATCTCATATGGAGGCCTTCCCAATGACTTCTCTTGGATGGATCAAAGCCCCAAAAGGAAGAGACGAAGAATCCATAGTCACCTTTCAGGTATTTTCTATGACTTTCTTCTTTCCCCTTGATAACACCCAAACTTAGGCACTTATGGTAAGTATTTAACAACAACTTTGTGCCTAGATTAGCCTTGATTTTCTCAAAAAACACTGGAGTTCAAGTTTTTTGTAAGTCATCTATTTTGGAAGATATTGTAGTTCAAGTAGAAAATTTTGGGACTTGCAGGAACCAAACTAAAGAAATCATGAATTCCCTTGGATATAGCCAAATAAAACTAACTCAATTTACATGAAACTCACTTGAGTTTGTCCCTCCTTTTTTGCAGCAGTACACCTAAGTGATTCATCGACTCTTTTTCTTTAGAAGATAAATGAAGGTTCATCTTCTGATGATCTATTCTGAAGTTCACAAATGAAGGAAAACAAACCACCCAAAGGAGCGCCTCCATGACCACTTACGGACAGGAGTGAAATTGAGTCAATTTTATCAAACTCGATCAGATTGCATTTCCTCTATCCACTAATCTTTTTCCTTTTGAAGTCTACTGAAGGCCCACATTCCAAAAGCCCATCCTCTAGTAGTGTCTCCTGGTGGAATCAACCTAAGGCTAGTTTTAATGGTTGATCCCAATGGCACCTTCCAGTGACCTATTCTTATGGTTTTTCTTCTAATGGTGCCTTGCAAAGATTTCTGTTCTGATGGTACCTTCCTATGGCCACCTCTGACCCATCTACTTCTGAAGGAAACAATAGCTCACAAACTAAAGAAATAAACCTGGATCAGTTTTAGGGAACTCGAGTCAATTTACTCAAACCCCAATCGATACTACTCAATTGAGTTTATATCATTCCCACTTGCATCACCAACCACTAAGTACCTCCCATGGACCACTAGGTGGGGTTTCAAATCTTGGGTTCTTCACTTTGTCTTTTGCATTTTTGGTTCCCATGCCTCCTTCCTAGAGATTCAAAGCTTGAGAGGGATCTAGAGATCATCCTTCACCATTCCCTTATGTTTTCCTCCATCTTCCTTTGACTTCCATCATCTTCCACAACTATCAGCCACCTATGAACAATTTCCACCGTCTTCCACCTCCCAATATATGGTAGTTGTTGTCTGGGGAGGAATCAACAAGAAAGGAGGTCAAGGAGCCCATAAGATCAAGGAGGATGGCCACAAAATGTTGAGATCTAGCCCATCTGAAGGCTCAGGAGTGAGATCCACCTCGACTCCATAGACTAAATCTCTTATTATTTCTCTTTTCTTATACTATTCTCCTTTGTTTCTATACAACAATGTATACCCATCTTATTACGATGCCAGATATTCTTGTCTATGCATAGTTGAATTTCTTCTTGTGTATGTGGCCCATTTTAGGCATGTTTATGTACTTTGACTCTAAGTAAGTATTTTGTATTCAGGTCTAGATTTTTTCTTTTCTATCTTCCCTTATTGGTTGTGATTGTTAGTCTGTTTAATGTCTTTCTTACATGAACTTCCATTTTTACCGACATCAAGTGATTTGATGTAGAAGCAGGTAGATGAGGTAGCTTGAACCAAAATCCAAGAGGATAAAGTCCAAGGGAGGATCTATTTAGAATCTAGGGTTAGAGAGATCTGACCTGACACCATGAACTTGACCCAGATTCCCTAAACTCAAGTTGAGTTCACCAAAGGCAGGGTTTCAAGTTGATCCACTATTGCTCCTAATCTCTCTAGATATTCTATACCAAAGAGGTAATATGTAATATTTAGGGGTGTTGGTATGTTATCCTCGAGAGAGGTCTCCGATCACTTATGGTTTTTTACTCACACTATGTGAGAGTGAGTGGGATGATCCCCATAGGAGTAGCTATCACGATGTATACTATACTTTGATGTTAGTTGCCTTCTATTGTGTTTAATGGTTGTCTATGCCTATAAATGAGTTTCATAAACTGCTCAATATGTGGTCACATAGATAAACATGCCTATTCGTTAGTAGTATTTTATGGAATCTATTTTCTTTATATTTCTTTGTTTTATTTTTCTCTATTGTATTATACTTGTTCAAGTTCTAAACATCTTTCTATCCTTCATTTTTACTTGACTAAATAAAAACAAAATCTTGGACATCTATTTTTCCCAACATCCATGTATTCAACCCCATATATCTAGTTTGACCCTCTATTGAAATGCGGGCTTTTGAAGGTTTTGGGTTATAAATTTAAAGTTTGATCATGGTTCATAGATCCACATCTTTTTAGAGATGCAATTTAGGACTTATCAACTTTTGGTGTTGTTTCCAGGGAAATAGTTTTCCCATGTTTTACACTCACAAAGATTGTGTTTAGATAGCATAAATATGTACATATATGCATAACTCTTCCTTTTCTTTGCACATACTTGTTCATGCACATTGATATATTACTTCTTATAATGGAACAAAATCTTGGGGTCAGTAATGACCAATTCATTACCATGCCAGACATTGTAAGACAAAGTAAGATTGACTTGGACCACCTTATGCATGTTGTAGTGATCAAGGCATGTGACAAAGGTTTTTCTTTAATCTTTATCCTAGTCGCGAACAAGATTATTCTATCATTGAATGACGTCTTTTCATGTCAGGGGTTGCTTATCTATGTTTATTTTCTAGATGTTGATGCCTACACCTCTAGGTGAATGGAACCGCTGGAGCGTCTTCTTCAACACCGCAAATACTAGAATACCATTAGGATAAGTAGCATCATGGGGCTTGCATGACACTCCTCATCAAGAAGTTTTCCATACTATAGCATCATCTTCATTCTATCAGTAGCCTCCTCCACCTGAGAAGCATCCTCAAAACATCAACATTAGCATCCTCTATGATATATTGATGGGCACTTAGTAGAACCTCACGACTATTCATATTGATATTGGATGATGTTTGTATGATTTTGAAATGAGGTTGGAAACTCCATGGGTAGGTGTCAAGCAGTTATAGCTGGACGTGCATTACCACAAGATGAGGTTCAACACAATCTTCCCACCACCACCACTGACTATCCAATAGAAGCAGCCCAACACCTTTTGAAAGGCTATTACAATGTCTCTAGGGTCATCATCGGGCCCAATGAATGTGGGACTAAGCTTGAGTTCATACCTCATTGACGACACCCTGCCAGACCAACATCATCATCAGTAGCATCCACTACAGTTGGACCCCACTTTCAAGTTCCTAGCTTCTTCATTTGGGATACATCAGATGGACACAACTTTCAGCGAGCTTCCTCATGGTGGAGACAATGACTTCAACACCACACTCAAGAAATGAAGGAGTGGTACATACTATTGGTAGCTATATCATTTCATCTCTATTATCCTAAATTTAGGACTTGCTCAAGGATAAGGACAATTTTAAGCTTGGGGTGGTTGGGTGTTCCACCCTTCTATCCTTTTCATTTAGGCTTTCATTTAAATTTTCTATTTCATGCATGCATGTTTATCTTTCATCTTTCCTACATTTAGAGTAAATTTTCAAACATTATAGCCTATTTATATTACTTCAGTAAGATTTTCTTGTGTAATTTGTAGTATGTCATTTAAGGATATGTGGTGCAAATGTAATAGTTAAATACTTATGCACATGTTTGATCGCCCAAATTTTGTCTTAATTGCTCAAACTCTTTCTTCATTTACCTCATTGAGATTTTCATTAAGTTCGATAATCAAATCTATGGTTATGAGCCTCTTCAAATTTAAAAAATGCATGTTTCCTTGATCTACATTGTGAAAGGAAAAGCCATGATTTGGGACTATTTGGATAGAGCTAGGCTTTGATCAAAACTCCAACCTACATTTTTCATGAACTCGACATTACTCGAAAGATTCTTGAATCTTAATTATAGTTTTCAAAAAGGAATCAAGATGGCAATGATGAGTTTTTGAGTTATAATCAAGTTGTAATGTTTTCCTTTGATATTTGCATGCCTCCTAACATTAGATTGAGTCAAAAACATGAAAATTTAAAATATACAAAAGTGGCTTGTCTGCCAAAAATCCCAAAAATATCATGACAGTTTTCACCTAGGCCTATATATTAGAATAAAGAGAATAAAAGCCAAGTGTGAATAAAAATATGGATTTTTTTGCTCTTTTAGGATAGTATACGATGGTTCCGAATGGGTGTATGATTGCACTCATGAACAAGGGCATGTTGTGTGTGGTAGTGTCACTCAAAATTTCATTACGGAGTCTCTAGGAAGCCTTACGAAACTTATGAGATCATCCCAACAATAGGGATGGTTCTTGAGTAGTATGAGGCTTTCATCTCACTACTTCAGGCCAACTAGCTCAGATTGTACGGATCGTTACTCATTACAAGGACCAACCTAACACATATCAGGATCCTCAGAAGTCATTAGAGTGTTTTTCTTTTTAGGACTTGAATAAATGGGAGGCACGTTGGTCTTAATTGCTTACATGAATATGAATGCTAGTTTATTACTCGCTCCTTAAGTGACAACACCTTTGTTACAGGTTAACAACCTAACCCCACTCTACACCTCAGGTGTCAACATAAGGTGTACAAAGAGTTTAAAGTTGCCCATCCCTGAGTGGATCAAACACACATGTATATACATGCACCAAATAACAAGCTTCCTTAAATAAACCAAATGTCAATTACATAGCGGCCCAAAGGCGTAGGAGTTCTACATAAGAAAACTTAATACATGAGAGAACTACTCACAGAAGAAAAAGAACTTAAACTAAAAGTCCATTTTAGCTTTAGCATCCCCATGAAAGATCTGATTTTGTTGAGCCAGCATATTTAGTTGCAACATCATCATCATAAGAAAAAGGTACCTATAAAGCATTTGAAATTGGTACACATCAGCACAATATATAAATATATTGTACTGAGTTCGCCTACGTGTCATTAAATTATACCTCAAATTTAAAAACTTGGCAAAAACTAAAACTATCCCTTGGCAAGGAAAATAGATAATATGATAACAAGTATACAGGAAAAGAGAAAAGTTACAAATACAAGAAATCCCATGTTTTAGGCATATTTATCCAATATGTGTACAGTTGATCATCCACATGAACTTTTCTACCAAAGAGATTTAGTGCTCATATGTACTATTCTACCAAAGAGATTTAGTACTTTATTCAATGCACTATTCTGCCAAAGAGATTTAGTGCTCACATGTATTATTCTACCAAAGAGATTTAGTACTATCATCAATGCACTATTATACCAAAGAGATTTAGTGCTTATCACATATTGGATCAGACATCTTATGTTCTTAGTGATCATATACATAAATATAGAAAATCAAGCAACTCATAGTTCAAGGGCATCCATTTAACTATTTCCATATACTAAAAACTTCATTACACATATATTACAAGCATAATACATAATGGACAAGTGCGAGATAATGGTGTACCTTCTACCCAAAAATGGGGAGTCTAGAGAAGCTCCTCATTGGTACCTTTGTCCTCCTAAAATTATAAGGGATTTTGTACTAATTAGATATATTGGCAAATTCATCATTTAGTTCTAAAAGAATATACAAGGCCCTTTTTCATGGTTAGACTCATAAGAGTAGAGTATGAGTCATTGAGTACAGATTGGAGTCTGCATTTGATAGTATCATGTCAGAGTAGGGATTTAAGGTCAAATTGATGGTCTTTAGATCATGTTGAATAATTATAATCATTTTTGATAAGTCAAATAGGGAAAAAGATTAATAAATAGACTATTCTAATAATATAGTCATGTTAAATTGTAAATGAATGTTCCATAATTATCTAGGTACAACAAGAGGATCATCACCGAATTTTGGTGATTTAATCAAGTTCGAGTATTTTCTAAATAATTAAACAAGATAAAGACATATTTGAGCATGAGTACTTATACGAGTCAAATGTAGGGTCAACAAATACCATAATCATGATCCTCATATTATTATGATCAAAATAGAATACTTGTGCATATTTTTCTGACACTCCTACTATTTATAATGAATTTCCAAAGATATGAACATTTACTTGGCGATCATTGAAAAATTAGTGATAAATAGTTGAGATGGAAAAAGGTGGGTCGTTAGATGTTTAGATCCAACAGTCGCATTTTGATCATGAGATCTAAAAGGAAAGCTGGGACTGATGACTTGGATTTACCTGACTGGTCCACCTGGACTCGGTGGGTCCCGCTCCTTCCTTGGTCCCTACAAAGTAGTTGCCCAACTCCAACTCCGACGAGCTTGAGTGGTTGTTGGGTTTCTCCTTGTGCGAAGATGAGATCAGATTCACTTTCGAGGATCTCTCCCGGATCAGGGTGGCCAAGTCTCAGAGACCGGTTCGCCTTGGAACTACGTGCCGCCTAGGAAAATGAAGAGCTCAGTAGCTCACGACGGAGAGAGGGTGTGGGGAGATCAATAGATGGTGTTGGGTTTCTTTGAAGTGTCGTAGAAGCAGCGGGAGGTACCACGAAGCTAGGTGATTGGTCAATTCATGGTAAGGAGGGGAAGAAGGATCTTGTTGACTACCTGCTCCATGGAGAAGCTGATCGGAGGTGCAAGCTAGCGGGTGGAGTTGTCGGAGCTTCATTTAGTAGAATTGAAGCGAGGGATGAACTAAAGAGACCTCAATGAGGCTTGCGATGTGCTTAAATAGGTGGGAGGAGGACAGAGGCACGAAATGCCCAATTTAGTTTGGGCGTGTCTAGAGAGGGAGGTCGTCGGCGTGGTTCATGGGGGAAATTCTAGACACTTCGGGGAGTTGTGTGAGAGCTTGACACGTTCGTGGGGATGAGGTGGAGGTGTTTCCTCTTTTAGTTTCTCGTGAAGAGGGCTGGAGAGGGAGGACGTGATCTGGCTTCAAGCCTCGTGGTTGTAGCCATGATCAGCAGATCAAGCAGAGGTTGGGGATGACCCCATGGCCATCTGATGCCACTCAGATCTGTGGATGCACCATCGAATGGTCAAGGAGAGAGAGCCATGGATTTCTGACCTTAGCTCCGCGTGACAAGGGTTAAAGGGGTATAAAATTGATTAAAACCATAGGTTTGATGATTCAATTCAACATAATTTGATTAAAACTATGTGCAAACTTGTAAATTAACATGGAGGGAGCTAGGAATATCTTAATGGCATGAAATTTGAAACATAAGTTCACAATAGTACTCCCTACATGTTGGTAAAGTTTGAGCTCAAGATTCCAACCTTTGATTGATCAATTAATCTTTCTTTGAACTAGGGTTTAGGTTAAGGTAGTATAAAGGAACAAGTATAAAAAGAGTAAAGAAAAACCACTTTATCACAACCTTTATCTCAACATTATTGTTCAAGTCCCTATGAGTATTGATGGTTTGTTGTAAATTTGCCTAAACATTGTTGAATGCTCTTTGATCTTACCTTAGCAGGGATTGCTTGAAGGATGGGTGTTTGTCCTAAAATAATAGGGATCAAGAGATTGTAGTTTTAATCTATTTTTCATAACCTTAGCATTTATTATTGAGCTTAACTGGATGCTATTTTTTGTCTTTGAGTTTAGTCTTTCTTGAGGACAAACAAGATTTAAGCTTGGGGTGGTTGATAACACCCAAATTTAGGTACTTATTCTATGTATTTAACTATAGTTTCATGCTTATATTAGTCATAAATTTTTCACAATAACCCTACAATCTTAGTTTTTCATAACTTATATTTTAATAATATAGTATCTTAAGTAGCCAAGTTTTGGACTTGCAAGCACCCAACTAAAGAAATCATCAATTCCCCTAATTCAACCAGACAAAACTGACTCAATTTCCAAGAAACTGAGACAGGTCCATCCCCTTTTTTGCAACACCACAACATAGCGCTCCATGAACTCTTTTTCTTCACAAAACAACTGAAGGACTGTATTCTGATGGTCTATCCCAAAGGCCAACTAAACACCAAAAGGAGCACCCCAAGGACAGCCTACCAAATGGAGTTATCTTGATTCAATTTTATCAAGCTTGACACAATTTCATTTCCTCTATCTGTTTACCTTTTCCTTCTTAAGACAACAGAAGGCTCATCTTCCAATAGTCCATATTTTGGTGGTGTCGTCTGATGGCACCAACTGAAGGATGGTTCCATAGGCTGGACTGGGTGGCACCTTCCTCTGACCACTTCTGATACTTTGTCTTCTTATGGTGTCTCCTGATGGTTTCTATTCCTATGATACCTTCTGATGGCCACCACTGATACATCTACTTTTTAAGGAAACCATACCTCAAAAACCAAAGAAACAAACTTGGGTCATTATAAAGGAATTCAAGTTGATGCACTCAAACTTGATTCAAATTTAGTAAAATCAAGTTTATTTCATATACATCTATATCCCTCCAGCCACTATATATACCCTCGGGCCACCAGGACAAGGGTTCCAAATTTTTGGGTCCCACGCTCTATGATTCCAAATTTCTAGTTCCTAAACCTCCATCATAGAGCTTTAAGGATCAAGAGGGCACTAGAGATCAACCTACATCCATTCCCTTTGGTTTTCCTCCATATTCCTTTGACTTCCATAATATTCCACTACAATAACAACCTTCCAACCATTTCCACCTTCATCCATCCATGCCACATGTTGTTTGGTGCAAAATTAGTGAGAAAGGAGTCGAACGAGTCCAGAAGCTCAACGAGAATGACCACAAAGATGAGATGTAGCCCATCTAGAGGCGAGGGAGCAAGAGCCACTTCTCCTCTAGGGGCTAAATCTCTTATTCTTTCTATTTTCTTCAATTGTCCCCCTTTATTTCTATAAAACAATGTATTTCTATCTTTGTTTAGTTCCAACTATGCTTGTCTATGTCTAGTTGAGATCCTCCTTGGCTATATAGCCCGTTTTGGGCATGTTTATGTACTTTAACTCTAATCAAGTAGTTTATATTAATATCTCGCATGCTTATTCTCTATCTTCCCTTCTTCGTTGTGATTGTTAGTATGGTTAATCTCTTGCTTACATGAACCTCCATTATTATCTACCCCTTATGATCTGGGAGACATGCATGCTACAATGGACAAGACAAAGGGTCACAATGAGGGTGAGCTATCTCCAAAAACCAATCCTCAGTTTGGATTGCTCCAGAGATTTCTTATAGAAACTGATAGAAGAGGTAGTTTAGTTTGAATTTGAGAGGAGGAAATCAAAGGGAGGATCAATCTAGAATCCAGAGTCATAGAGATCTGACCTGGTACCATGAACTTGACCAAATTCCCCAATCTTAATTTGACTTCACTCTAATAGGGTTTCAGATTGATCCTCTATTACTCCTATCATCTCTAGATACTCAGGAAAAAAATTGTTTCCTTTATCCTCTAATACTCCTATCATTTAATTTGTGGTTACATACTTATGAACTCCTTATGATTAGTAGGATTTGACATAATCTATTTATTTCATTTCATTTTGTTTTGTTTTTCTCTATTTTTCTAGACTCATTCTAGTACTTAAAATCTTTCTATCCTTCAGCTTTGCTTAACTAAGGACAAAATCGTAGAGATTTAAATGTCCCCACGTCCCTGTATTCGACCCCATAATGTGTTGTGAGCCTCTTGAAGGTTTTGGGTCATAAATTTATATTTTGATCCTTCTTAGATCTGTCTCGTTTTAGATGCATGATCTTAGATGTATCACTCCTCCCTTCTTTTAATCTACTATTTAGGATGAGTGGTTAAACACCATTTCTTTAGGACCCGGGAGTATCCTGGTGTTAACTCTTTACATGTTTGTATATCGACTCGATTGAATCTTTACTTCAAACTTTGATAACTGAAAAGCTGAATTTTATAAATATAATTGGTCACTAAAAGTTAAAATGGATTCCTAAAGATATATTAATAGTTATAGAATGCATTAATTGTTTATGATTGATTACCATATTTTCATGCATTGGTAGTTGCTGCAAAGTAGGTTTAGCTATTGGAAAAAGCCGTTATCATTCCAGTCACTAAACCACCATAATATAGGCCTTACCACTAAGAAGTGAACATCTAGAGATAGTTCTGATCAGTTATTCTTCTACATTGATGTTGCAAAAGAGGGTTGATTAGTAGGATAAATAATGTAACATACTACGAAAGTAGGCAATACAAGCTAGATATTCTAAATCTAAAGAAGCAAATAAAAGTTATATTGATATGATAGAATGCATGTATAGATTAATATCATGGTAAAATTAGTGTTCTAAAGAATCCATCTGTCTGGTTTTTCTTTATTTTCACTTTCTACACTTTTAATTCCATGGTCTTAGTTTCTAGTCACCAAAAAAACTCTTTCAACTTGACTTAGCTGATATATTACAATTAGTAGTAGTCTTTAGCTGTCACTATTCGATAAGTTCGATCTATGGGGATCTTGAGTCCCTTAATTTCTTTGACGCATACACTTTCATGTGGCACAGACATTTAGGTTGTTTTAATGACCTAGACTTTGAACCATGTGTATGCTAAGACTATTCATTCTTGTGTAAGTCCCTAATCATATATTGTTGAGAAAATTAGCACAAAATTAATACATTTAGATTAGTATTTGTCTTGACTTATGACTATGTCTCATTAGTCAACTTGAACTCGAATAAGGGTTACCTCACGAGTAGTGCTTGGGTGAATTGTGACACGTGGATTATTATTTGTGATGTAGTTGGAATTTTTTCCTCCTATTGGAGTGATACCATGGGCACATGATGAGAGAGATTATGAAATGCATCATTATGCTCATGTGTGTCATTGTATGATGGTATCTTATGTGTATCTCATATAGTCTACTCTAGATCAAGGAGAAAAGATTGAAAACTAAGAGAATAATACTAACATGCGTAGGGTTAAACATGGATATTGGAGACAAAGGGATTATATGGTTGTTGTAACACTGGCCACATCACTAGGTTGAAGTTTTTCTTCAATATAACCAATTAAAATGAATGGAAATGATGTCTTAATAAATATTAATTATTTCTTACTAAGTCATAGTAAGATTGTAGACATTACTTCTAATGTAATGTGGAGCTTGTAGGGTCACACACCTAGGATGCATAGGGAATAGGAGTATAATCATGGACAAACAATTAATTGGTTATTAAGTTATCAAACAATGATAGACTCTTTCGAAGACCAATCGTTCCAGTAGAAAATCCAGTCTATTGATTGGACAAACATGTCAATCTACTAGAAGTGTCCAATTAATCAACCAATTCGGCAAATATGAACCAAATTGACTATTTAGAAGTCCAATTAGGTAACTAGAAAAGATTAGTAAATTGACCAATTAGTTCCAAAATGATCTAATACCTTCAACGTGGCCAACTAGACAGGCGAATTAGTCAGTTGTTATCCATGGGTAGCAATTTAATTTTTGTCTCTAAAGAATTTTTGTTTCTCTAAGTTATAGAAAGCATGCATCCTTCCTCAGCCATTTAAAGGGGCATGATAGTTAGGGTTATTCTTATGCCTTTTTATACATGAATAGTAGTTGTCATTACTCATAAGGAAGAGGCCAAAAAGGAGATAGAATGCAAGCTAGTATATTTCCAGTGGGAAGGTTCCTCCTTCCCTTCAGCTCTTATAGTGCGATGTAGAATTCTTGTGATCTGTGTCTACTATACAGAGATGAAGCCTCCTTTATGACTACTTTGGGAGGATTTCATCAACATCGATTCGTGTTCAACTAGGAGTACCATATATTTTGTGATGAGAAACTTCAATAAATCTACTCTCTATCAAGGTATATCTCACACCCCTCTGTCTCGACACATTATGCTTGTGAAACATGCAAAATTTTATTATGTTTGTCGTACATATCACCTCCATATGTCCACCTTCCTAAATCAAGAGCATATCTAATGGAAGCATATATCATTATGCAACTCTTTGTATAAAATGATACTTAATAGTGTTAAAAATATCTTGAAAATCATCCTTCATTCTATCATTAGAGAAAATAGATGGCTTTGTTTTGCAGAAAAACATCTTCGTAGCCTATTATTATTAAATTAAATCATGAGGAACTTCTAAACAATAAGTATCTATGATTTATGTCATGAAAATCTCATTAAGGCATGAAACTCCATTGAAAGAATGTCCATACTAGATAGCATGATAACAATGAGGGGTTTCTTAATAGAGGTCTTGTTTGGTTGTAAACTTGCATGGAGACTTATATTTTGAAGATCTAAATCATAGAGGAACTGATGGAGCTGGGACTTACACCAAAAGATTTTCAGTCTTCCAATGGGAGTCCCAGGATTCTATCACCAAAAACCCTAGAGAGGATTGATGTCTTCCCTAGGTTTACCTAGAACTGGTGCTTAGATAACAACTCCAACCCCATAAGAGTATGGAAGCCTTATCATAGTACAGATTTAGGATCGAACCCAAAAGACAACGGTCTTGTTGCAAGCAACAAGATGGAAAACGTACAACACTTCACTTAGTTATTTTACTAATTGGCACTTATATCAAAAGATTGGATTTTGATTGGTTTTTAGACTAAAGCATGAAAAGTAAATAAAGCAAGTAAAACTAAGATTTAACAAATGATGATGAATCACTGGGGTTAAGCAGGTATTCACCGCCGCTACACATGCATTGTATATGTACTAAGCAAGCAAGACTTATAAGCTAGATGCATGGATGTTCCACAAGACCGATGCCTTATAAGACAAGAGCGATGCATTGCATCAAAGGATGTTCCACAAGACCGATGCCTCGTAAGACAAGAGCGATGCATTGCATCCTTCGATGTTCCACAAGACCGATGCCCATATAAGACAAGAGCAATGCATCGCATCCTTCAAGGGTCAAGTAACTCTCATTCGGTACATTTCTACGTGTCAATGAAGATATGTAGTCTTCCAAAGAGAGAATCTTACTCAACCTCATGAAACGTGCATCTAAAACTAACAAGCGAGCGATAATTATCAAATCGAATAGTATCTTTGTAGGCCTAGCCTCCTATTCAGATAACCTAGCTACGAGAAGTGCGGGAATGTTGCAACGCCAGCCATTCCCGATCAAATGGTCACATGCTTTACATCATTCCCCTCGCAAAGTGTGTTCCTCGACTTACCAAGGTTACTTCCATACAGATGGAAGCGAAACGGATGATAGTGAGTTTACTCCACTCTTTGAGATACACTCCTAGACACCGAAACAGATGCGTGGTGGATACACACACCAGAAACCAACACTAAATCGGTATTCGAGTCTCGAGAGTGGTCATAGACAAACCACAACAAAAGACAATAGATGCATACAAGAACGTGGCCATCATTCAAGCATGTATGAAACGATTTAGTATTAAAACGAAAGGATAACATCTTTTTAGTACAAGGTACAAAACATGGGCAGCAGGGCTAGTCCCCGCGCCCCAGTGGATGGAACTACTCGCTCCTCATAGAGGGAGCAACAAAGGAGGAGGCAAGAAGAGATAGAAAGAACATCATCTCCACTGAGGAGAGAAGGTTGAACCCTTGGTGGAGAGAGCAACGATCTTCACCCTTCGTGACTTGCTTGACGACAGATCTTCTCCTCTCACCTTCTTTGTTGATGAGAGAGAAGGTAGCTTTGCAATGGAACGTGAGTCTCAGACCGGCAGCCTCGGGCGGTGGATGGAGTTGATCTGGTAGTAGAGAAACAGCCTTTGGACGTCTGGACCCTCCTCAGGGATGGCCCTTGAGGTCTTATTTATAGGCCTTGAGTGAGGTCAAACGGTCTGGAGACCGTTTGGGTTCAAACGGTCTTGAGACCGTTTGGCGTCAAACGGTCTTGAGACCGTTTGGCGTCAAATGGTCTTGAGACCGTTTGGTGTCAAACGGTCTTGAGATCGTTTGGCGTCAAACGGTCTTGAGACCGTTTGAACTCCATGCGGTCTTGGGACCGTTTGAACTCCATGCGGTCTTGGGACCGTTTGGCTTCATGCGGTCTCGGGACCGATTG
Source organism: Alisma plantago-aquatica (assembly GCA_963693085.1). NCBI lineage: Eukaryota > Viridiplantae > Streptophyta > Magnoliopsida > Alismatales > Alismataceae > Alisma > Alisma plantago-aquatica. The sequence goes on along the minus strand of OY856411.1, from coordinate 815,759,731 downwards.
AACTCCATGCGGTCTCGGGACCGTTTGGCTTCATGCGGTCTCGGGACCGATTGAACTCCATGCGGTCTCGGGACCGTTTGGCTTCATGCGGTCTCGAGACTGTTTGAACTCCATGCGGTCTTGGGACCGTTTGGCTTCATGCGGTCTCGGGACCGTTTGAACTCCATGCGGTCTTGGGACCGTTTGGCTTCATGCGGTCTCGGGACCATTTGAACTCCATGCGGTCTTGGGACCGTTTGGCTTCATGCGGTCTCGGGACCGTTTGAACTCCATGCGGTCTTGGGACCGTTTGGCTTCATGCGGTCTCGGGACCGTTTGAACTCCATGCGGTCTTGGGACCGTTTGGCTTCATGCGGTCTCGGGACCGTTTGAACTCCATGCGGTCTTGGGACCGTTTGGCTTCATGCGGTCTCGGGACCGTTTGAACTCCATGCGGTCTTAGGACCGTTTGGCTTCATGTGGTCTCGGGACCGTTTGAACTCCATGCGGTCTTGGGACCGTTTGGCTTCACTCGGCCTTGAGGTTGGTTTATTCTTTTATGATTTTTTTGTGCTTTTTCAGCAATTGTAAAAGGAAAAAGTTAGTTTGATGATGTATTTACAAAAAGGGGTAAAATTAGGTTTATGTACCGTATAAACGTAAAAAGAGTATGGAAAACTAAAGAAAAAGACTAAGATAAACTACTAAAATAGGAGGTTATCACCCCCCCTAACTTAGAGTTTAGCTTGTCCTCAAGTTAGATAGAGCTGAGACATGAAATGGCGAGGCGATCTTAATTAGGGTCTCCATACTCTTGCTTCAATTCTTGACCTGAGTTCCCCAGGGGTCATATCGAGGCTTATTGCATGCCTTGATTCTTTTGGATTTCGAGAGTTTCTTGGATCTCAGGGTTTTTCCGTATCTCAAAATTTGCCTTGGGACCACATTTATTTTGTGCATGCCGTTGACTCTAATCAACTTTATACCTCTCTAGAGACCTACTGGAAGCTAGAGAGGGTATGAGGGTTGGCTAAAGGTTTTGAAGTGTAGCTCCCCTTCGAGTGGGGGAGGGGCTGTCTATGCTTTTTAGGATCTCACTACCGGGCACGACACATCTGCCTTTATGAGGGCAGCTGAATGTACCGGCCGGGCAAGTCCTTTATGAGCCTTTTCATATACTTGGAACTTTTAGGGTTTTCACTACCGGACGCGACACATCTGCCTTTGTGAGGGCAGCGGAATGTGCCGGCCGGGTGAGCCCTTTATCAGTTCTTCATATAGGTCCTTATGCGTGGCACAACTCTCATGATTTTATTCGTCTCTCTGGCTTTTATTCAAAAACTCACAGGCTTGGGTTTTGGAATGAGGATTTATTTTGGGCGGCCAAGCCTCTTTTATTTTGAAGAGAGGAAAGCTGTTCTTAAAGTTTTTCAGCATGCACTTTATTTGGTTTGTGGTCCACTTGCAGAACTTTTTGATTCGGAAGTTGCCTAATTTCCCTCTCATCCTCGAGATCTCGGCTTATTTCTGCCCTGATTTTGACCTGTGGAGAGTCAGATAAAGAATTGAAGCAAAAATACGGGATCCATAGTAGGTGGAAATTGATAAATCGCCATTTGATGTCTGAGTGCTATTTACTTGCAGAGACTAACATGATTCTAGGGTTAGTTGAGGTGACTATTTTGAAAAAGAATTGTGAAAAGAATTAAGACTTAAAGAATTGTAAAAAAAATTTTAAGAATGAAGAAATGTATGGAAAAAGGAAGTATAGAAGTTGATACCTAGCCCTTGTCTAATGTATCCCCCCCCTTAACTTATCACACACTCTGTCCCCAGAGTGGCAAAGTGATAGGTTGAGAAATCATTAGAACAAGGGCTGCAGGTTAAGGTAGATTTTCGTTTGCCCCTGGAGAACGGAGTAGTGTAGATGCGAACTGGCCACGTAAGGCGTGGTAGTCCACGTCAGTCATTTCCTCCACTAGTCTTTGGAGAACGATTATGGTGTACATCCAGTAGAGGACGTGGAAGCCGCAGTCGTTGGATTGTCGTATTTGCTGGGGGCATTTGTGGCAGAAGGCGGGGCGATTGAAGTGTTCCTTGCTGTATGCCTTAGTGTGCTGACTCAGAAGCTCTATTAATTTCGCAGCACACTCTTTTGCCATTTCTTCTGTTGGCGTCTTGGGCGTTACGACGTAGTGTCATTGTCGGGCGTTGAACTGGCTGTCGGAACTGTTGTATATTGTAGTTGTTCCGTCTTGGAGGTTAGTTGCCAGAAGAAGCCAGTGCCCTTGATGCAGGATTGGTAACATGATGAACTTCGGCGTTGTGTGTTGGAGATATGCGATCAATGCTTCCGTTGTGCCGAAGTTTTTGAGTTTGAGTAGATCATCCTTCATGTATGGGGACGCCATGTATGTATCTGGATTATGTTGGCCAATCTAAGACTGGTAAGCTGTCATGAGACTGACAGAAAGTTGCCCCTTATCTTGCAAAGTCTCTCGCAGTGAATCGGCCATCACGATAATGTCTTGAGACATGAATACTATGCCATCTTTTTCTGCGGAGAGATTCGCCATGATGATGCGCATTTCAAGGTCGGTGAGACCTTTGCAAGAATCACGATCAAAATCAGGAAAAGTTGGTTTAGTGGTGTAAGCGGGATCGTTCTTGCTGGTGTCTTTTTCTGGCGACTTGTGTTGTTCAGACTCTTCCAGAATTTGGCGGAAGGGTCGCGGTTGTCGACGTTGTGCAGCTGAATAGAGATACCTTGGAACATCATCTGGTGACATAGTCGGATCGTTGAAATATCTTCTGTCACAAATGAGCTCCATGGCGTAGCGTCCTCGTAACGAATGGAAGTCTTCAGCTGCCAAATCGGTGAAAGGAATTTCTTGGTTCAGCGCTTGGATATGTCGGATGGTGTAGAAAGTGCTGTCCCCAGATCCCGTGGTGGCTTGAACTGGAGGGTTAATGATTCTGAACCAGGGTTGGCTCCAGTCTTGACGAAGAGAAGGGCGTACAACCCAGATTACTTTGACCAGCCGGAAGGGTATACACCGGGCTTCACCTGCTGCGTCCCCGACGAAGTTTATTATGCCGGCTGGTAGCTCGGCGCTATTGAAGTTGTAAACTTTAGCGTCCCTTGCTTCGGTATCCACTATCATAAAAAGCCATTGGTCCGAGACTTGGAATGGCATTGTGATATAGCGTGCCCGACGCACTAAACCGGCACGCAGCCGCTCAATCGACCGCGCGCGCAAGCTTTTGTGTAAAAGGCCAAAAGACAAAGCGGGTGAAGCGTTGAAGGCTGGTTGGATCCGCTGTTTACTTCTATAGATTTCTATACAGTTAGCGAGGAGGACACAGAAGATTGGCATTGGCATCGTAGACCGGGGTCGGAGGATGCAATGAAAATTTTCACGTGTCAACGTACGCCTGGTTTTTGTATTATTGTAAACTATGTCGTCCCCCGCTTTTGCATCATCTACTATAGTGTTCAGGATGAAGATGTCCTAAGCATCTAAAGTAGAGATGGCTGTCGTATCAAGATCGTGCATTTTTTGTGGGAGAGGAGGTGGCGGGGGGAGGTCTTGTGGTGGAAGGGAGGCGTGCTGTTCGATGGCCTCTTCATGACCTTTGAGGTTGTCGTCTAGATCGGAGGCGGAGTCAAGATCTGCGTCAGTATCTAGACTCACTCGGTCTGCCTCGTCTAGGTAAGGGGGAGAAGGTGTTGAGGAGGGGAGAGAAGCTTGTGGCGAGGTAGCGCTGTCTCCTAGTATGCATTGTTGGAGCTCAGCGAAGGCCGCATCCTTGGCAGCTTCCCCCATTGACCCCATAGCGGAGTAATCAAAGAATTGGTCCCCGTAAGAAATGTTTACGTTGTCATGCTGTGGGGACTTGGGGTGGTAGTCACTTTCCTGGTGACCCTTATCAGACCCTTTATGGGACGGTCCTGCTGCATTCCCTGGATCGTCACCGTCATCGTGCTTGTCTCCTGAAGATGTGTCTTTATTGGAGTCAGCAGATGAATCGGATTCGTCTTCTTCTTCATCATCATCGTCGTTGTCGTCCGCAGCTTCATCGGTTGTCTTCTTTTTAGTCGACTTTTTGCACCACCGGTGAGTGGCTTGCAACTCATCGAAAGCCACTTGCAGATGCTCGTGTTTCTCGAGCAGTGCGTCGTGGGCTTCTTTGAGATCTGTGTATCTGCCCTCGGCGGAGAGGAGGCGTGCTGTCAGACCTGTGACTTGGGCACGTAGTTGTTGTGTTTCGTTGATATTAGCTTCCTCTTGATGATGATGGAGCTGCGTGATTGTTTCGTCGATGGAAGCCAGGCGCGTGCTTAGCTCTTCTTGATTCTGCTCAAGCTTGCAGAGATTCCCTTGCAGAGGGTGAGTCTGGTTAGAGATCTCATCGACTTTTCTTGTCGTAGCTTCTTGCTGGCGCGTTGCCCCAAGGATCAGGTCTGGCAGGTTGTTGGTGTGGCTGTTGATATGCTCAACTTGCTTAGCCACTTCATCCTGTCGTTGCTGGATGCCTTGTAGGACGACAGGATGAGCTCGGTGTTGGTTGTCGATCCTGGTTACCTGTTTAGATAAATCATGTACACAAGAAAAAATAGAATGTAATAGGTTAGAAGGATCGGTGAGGAGGTTTCGGACAGCGTCAAATTGACGGCCGAATTCCTCACCGATGTTAGTAAGGGGGGCCCCAGAGGCGGAAGGGTGATGTGGTTGGGGCCTATGTGGGACGGTGGTAGTGTCTTGCGGAAGAGACACTGATGATGGCCCGAACTGCGTAGTGACTGTTGATGAAGTCACCAGCAGTGTCGGGGTGGTGGCGGATGTGAAGAGTGGTGGTATTTGTGGCGAAAAAGGTGGCACTGATGATGAAGGGGTGGGAATTGTGGATGTGAATGGGAAGGTGGTGAAGTCGGGCATGGAGGTGGAGAAAGGGAAGCCCGATGTTAGGGTGGGTGAAAAGGTGGATGCGAATGCTGGCATGGATGTGGGGAGGAAAGTAGTGGTGGGGGCAGCGGAGAGCTGCTCATTTAGACCCTGGATGAAAGAGTCAAATGAATAAGTTGTTAAGATTTCATCGTTGAACCGCTCGTCCTCCGGGTTTGGGCGGGACGTTGGTGTCCCCGTCAGCTGTTGGGCCTTCAGCAACCTCCTAGAAGGTCGTTTGACAGGGATTTTTGTAGATCGAGCTGTCGGGGCTGTGATGCTCGTTTCAGTTGGGCCCGCAGTTTGTTTCTTTGCAGCGGGTGTGACCGAAGCTAGTAGATGAGTAAGCTCCTCGTCAGAAAAGAGGAGTTGTGTCATATCATAGTGTGCTAGCTCTGGTAACGGAAGAAGGGTTCTTGATGACTTAACCATCGGGCAGAATACATAGTGTAACTTTCCATCCTTTTCTTTGATTATAAACGAATTTTTCAAAGATTGTTCGTTTGTAAGGATGTCGCCCTTTATTTGCGTGCATTGGGGTAATAGCCTGTCCATCTTAAAAAATTTAATTATGGATGTGACATGGCCCCCCAAACAGATCTCTTTCCATATGAAGGCGGCGGATAATTTCTGGACCATCAACCGTCCGATGTTGACTGGCCTTCCGTTGAGGATAGACCAGAGGACAAAGAGGTCTGATATTGTAACGTTTCCTCCTTCCGTTCTTGGAAAAAGTGCGCCAGCTAGGATTTTGTGCAGAGTGCGCACAAATCCGGAGTGTATGTTGGACGCTTTGCATGTTTTGGCGTCGTATGTGGGAATCCCTGTTAAGCTTTTCCAGAATGTGTGGCGGTTGAATTCTGGATGATCAGTTCCCACTGATTTGGCCTTTTTTAGCTGCTCCAGGTCGTCAATGAATATTGAACTTAGCATATTCTCTGTTAAGACGACGTTGCTGCCGAAGATTTGGGTGACAATCCTTCTATCACCCCCATCCCGTGACCTATCTGCAATGTCGACGGGCTCCTTTGTCAGGTAGGAGAAGAATTCCGCTGTGGGCTCAATGTAGGATATTTCAGGTATTAATCACAACCTGGTAAGGTTGGCTTTTTGTAGTGCTTTGAAGATGCGCTCGTGAATTCCCATTTTAGCTAGTATGCTGGAGCAAACATACTTGGTTGGTTTAAGGATTTTATCGGTGGTGATGGAGGTTTGGATGGATAGGTGCTCTGGTGGTGGTATTGGGGCGGTGATGGGAATGAAGGTGGTAGGGATGGTAGCTGCAGGGGTGGTAGTGGTAGCAGCAAAGGTGGATGGTTTGGCGAAGGGTTGGTCCATGGCAGATAGAGGGTGGACTTGTTTTCTTGCCCTCTTGGGGGGCTGCCCAGATGCAACCTTTGCAGCCTTGCATTTTCCCTCTGTCTCTTGGGCAGAGGAGTCTTCATCGGGATTCAGTATGTAGTCCGATCCTTCATCATCGTCATAAGAGATGTGCTCGATGTCCTCTTCAGGGGCCTCACCCAAGCATTTGGTGAGGCGGGTTATCTCACACAGGACGTCGATGATCTTGGTCTTGGGAGGGACGGCGCTGGTGGTGTTGTAAGTGTCCCTGATCTGTATGAGCTTGTCTCGCTCTTCCATCATCTGCTCCCTTGTCAGAGCAGGGGCAGTTCCTGAGCCGGAAGTTTTGTTTGCTGGTGACGCCATTTCTGAAAAAGATTAAGAGTTTCATAATTAGAGAAGATTTGAAACAATGTAAATTTGGTTTGTAGTTATATCTTTTATATTTTGTGAAAGCAAAAGGGAAACGAAAACCAAACGGTTTCAGGACCGTTTGGTTCCAAACGGTTTGAGGACCGTTTGGTTCCAAACGGTTTGAGGACCGTTTGGTTCCAAACGGTTTCGGGACCGTTTGGTCCCAACGGTTTCGAGACCGTTTGGTTCCAAACGGTTTCGGGACCGTTTGGTCCCAACGGTTTCGAGACCGTTTGGAAAGCGAAGAGTCGCAGGTCGCCGGCGCGGGAGAAGGTGGAACGGCGCGAAGATGAAGAACGCGTCGGTGCCTTCGAAAATGATGAGAAGAACGGCGACGGTGATGAAAGTCGGTGAAATCTTTTGACAGCGACGGCGATGGCGGAGCAAGAGACGTCGTGCGATGGTAAAGGGAACGGCACTGGCGCCATGATGGTGGCGACAGAACGGCGTGGCGACGAAGGCGACGGGTCGGTTGATGAAACCATTCGATAACGACGGCGATGGCAGCGTAAGCAGTGACTGGCGATGGAATGAGTAGCGTGGAGTCGCCGGACTACCTTGCGGAAGGTGGACGGAAGGGTGACTTTGCGCGGATGCAACAGGAGCAAGAAGGGAAGTTCTTCGCACGAAAACTCTGGCAAATTCAAAGATTCGAAGAGAGAAAGACGGAGGGGTAGGGTTGATATTTATAGTGATTGGTTGGTGACCTTTTGTATTCCAAACGGTTTGAAGACCGCTTGATCCCAAGCGATCTCAAGACCGTTTGGTCCCAAACGGTTCGAAGACCGCTTGATCCCAAGCGATCTCAAGACCGTTTGATCCCAAGCGGTTTCAAGACCGTTTGATCTCAAGACCGTTTGGTCCCAAACGGTTTGAAGACCGCTTGATCCCAAGCGATCTCAAGACCGTTTGGTCCCAAACGGTTTGGTGATAACCTCCTATTTTAGTAGTTTATCTTAGTCTTTTTCTTTAGTTTTCCATACTCTTTTTACGTTTATACGGTACATAAACCTAATTTTACCCCTTTTTTGTAAATACATCATCAAACTAACTTTTTCCTTTTACAATTGCAGAAAAAGCACAAAAAATCATAAAAATAAACCAACCTCAAGGCCGAGTGAAGCCAAACGGTCCCAAGACCGCATGGAGTCCAAACGGTCCCAAGACCGCATGGAGTCCAAACGGTCCCAAGACCGCATGGAGTTCAAACGGTCCCGAGACCGCATGAAGCCAAACGGTCCCAAGACCGCATGGAGTTCAAACGGTCCCGAGACCGCATGAAGCCAAACGGTCCCAAGACCGCATGGAGTTCAAACGGTCCCGAGACCGCATGAAGCCAAACGGTCCCAAGACCGCATGGAGTTCAAACGGTCCCGAGACCGCATGAAGCCAAACGGTCCCAAGACCGCATGGAGTTCAAACGGTCCCGAGACCGCATGAAGCCAAACGGTCCCAAGACCGCATGGAGTTCAAACGGTCCCGAGACCGCATGAAGCCAAATGGTCCCAAGACCGCATGGAGTTCAAACGGTCCCGAGACCGCATGAAGCCAAACGGTCCCGAGACCGCATGGAGTTCAATCGGTCCCGAGACCGCATGAAGCCAAACGGTCCCAAGACCGCATGGAGTTCAAACGGTCCCAAGACCGCATGGAGTTCAAACGGTCCCAAGACCGTTTGACGCCAAACGATCTCAAAACCGTTTGACGCCAAACGATCTCAAGACCATTTGACGCCAAACGGTCTCAAGACCGTTTGACGCCAAATGGTCTCAAGACCGTTTGAACCCAAATGGTCTCCAGACCGTTTGACCTCACTCAAGGCCTATAAATAAGACCTCAAGGGCAACCATTTGGACTCCAAACGGTTTGGAGACCGTTTGGAGGGGCACAAAGGGTTTGTATATTTTTATGTTTGTTTTTGAGTATGTATATTATTATTTTTTTTTGTATTTTGGTTTATGAATTTTTATGTTGTTTGTTTTATGTATTGTTTTTGTAGTTTTGATTATGTAGATTTTTTTGTATTTTTAGATTAATGATGAAAGAACTTAAAGAAAGCAAAACAAATTCAAAAGAAAAAGTAAAGGACTAGAAATTAGAGAAGGTGATACTGAGGTCTTGGGTTGCCTCCCAAGAAGCGCCTTGGTTTTATGTCGCTGGCTCGATGAAGTTAAAACATTATTATGCTGCTGTCATAGTATTTGATTGCTCATGTCTATTTGGCCCATGTTTAGGGTTCGATTCAGGCTGCCCAGCGAAAGTTCCTGTTGGGGGTTTCAATTGTGCAGCAATCTGGGCAAGCTGTGCTTCAACTGCCTTCTGTTGAGCTTGTTGGTTGGCCAGCATGGTTTGCTGAGATTGCAGCATCTGTCTTATTGAAGATATCTCATCTTCTGGCTGCGCAGTAGCATTTTTCTGAAGGTTTTGGTTTTGGGACTGTTGAGTATGCAACTGTGGGTGAAGCGGGGGATGAGTGTATTGATAGTAGGCTGATTCATTTCTAGGGTAATTAGCCCTAGGGAAATTGTTCCGTGGGTTCCCTTGATTTTGGTTAAAATTGTTTGGAAACCCAGGAGGCAGCCTATTGTCAAATCCCCCTTGTGTCTGATGTTGCGGATTCGCAGTTCCAGAGGGATTCCCATACTGGAACCCAGGATGGTTCCTTGGTTGACTGGGATTATAATAAACTTGTCCGGGAATAGAGTGGATGGAGTTGACTTGCTCCGGAATCTGATCTTCAGCCTGATTAGTGATGGCCTCATAGGATTGTGGTGGTGGATGCAGATCCATCATCACATTATAGAGTATTCCGCAGGAAAGAGTCGGATGATCCGACGAATGACAAGCTTCACAGGATCCTGTGACGGCTTTGACTTGATGAACCAGCGGGGTTTTCTTCTTATCAATTTCCCCTAGGGTCGTTTCAAAGGTTTGCTGTTTATGAGCGATTGTCTTCAAAGCCTCGACTATTGACTTTAGTTCCATAGATTCTTCAGCTTTAAAGACTTTTAAGACGCCTTTTCCGGCTGACCGCCCCCAATTGGACTGGTTTTCAGCTCCTAAGGTAACGATCTTCCAGGCATCTTCATAGTTTTTCCTCATAAAATTTCCTCCAGATGAGGAATCTAGGAACTGTTTAATGTCATCGCTTACCCCCCGATAAAAAGTTTCAATCAATTGATTCTGTGAAATTCCATGATGAGGGCATTTGCGTAGAAGTTCTTTGAATCTTTCCCATGCCTCAGCGAGGGTTTCTCCAGGTAGCTGGGAGAAATGGTTGAACTGCCCTCTGATTTCATAGGTCAGTGAGGGTGGAAAGAACTTCTCCAAGAATTTTTCCTCTAGAGGGGCCCAAGTGGTTATGATGGGTTCTCTGTCCAATGAGTTGTACCAACTCAAGGCCCTTCCAGATAAGGTGAAATGAAACAAGTGGAGCATTATTGCATCGAAAGCAATACCAGCTTGCGGGACCAGGCTGCATAATGCCTTAAACCATTTCAAATGGTCCATGCAATCGTCTCCTGAACCTCCTGAGAAGGAAATTCCTTGCATAATCTGAATCCACTGGGTCCGAATCTCAAAGTTTGGGATGTTGATGATCGGAGGCCGGACCGGGTGGTTGTCTTCGTAATTCTTCGGGACAGCATAGTCCCTCAGTTGCTTGTTTCGTAATTCGAGCTGAGCAGCCTCGGTCTCTGCTCTTATGCGGGCTTGCTCTTCTGCTCGTATCTCCGCTTGTATTTGGGCACGGGTGTCTGCAATGAGTTGTGCCTGTTGTGCGGCGATAGCAGCATTGACTCTCTCCATCACCAAAGCGGCTTGATGCTGTTCGTCAGCCATTTGACTAGCGCGTTGGTGATTGAGACGGATTCTGCGGTGGAAACTTCTCTCTACCTCGGAGTCGAACTCCGGATCAGGGGAGAATCCTTGATTATGCGGTGATTGCATATACGGGTTCTACCTGAGTAAAGAAAAGAGAACACCTTTAGATAATAGAGACAATATGAAAGCTTCAAGAAGATGATGAGTTATGATTCAAAAAGAAAGTGTAAAATCCTAACCAACTATAGAAATAAACTAAGTGAAATACTAACGTTCCGTTGTCCCCGGCAACGGCGCCATTTTTTTATGGAGCTGGGACTTACACCAAAAGATTTTCAGTCTTCCAATGGGAGTCCCAGGATTCTATCACCAAAAACCCTAGAGAGGATTGATGTCTTCCCTAGGTTTACCTAGAACTGGTGCTTAGATAACAACTCCAACCCCATAAGAGTATGGAAGCCTTATCATAGTACAGATTTAGGATCGAACCCAAAAGACAACGGTCTTGTTGCAAGCAACAAGATGGAAAACGTACATCACTTCACTTAGTTATTTTACTAATTGGCACTTATATCAAAAGATTGGATTTTGATTGGTTTTTAGACTAAAGCATGAAAAGTAAATAAAGCAAGTAAAACTAAGATTTAACAAATGATGATGAATCACTGGGGTTAAGCAGGTATTCACCGCCGCTACACATGCATTGTATATGTACTAAGCAAGCAAGACTTATAAGCTAGATGCATGGATGTTCCACAAGACCGATGCCTTATAAGACAAGAGAGATGCATTGCATCCAAGGATGTTCCACAAGACCGATGCCTCGTAAGACAAGAGAGATGCATTGCATCCTTCGATGTTCCACAAGACCGATGCCCATATAAGACAAGAGCAATGCATCGCATCCTTCAAGGGTCAAGTAACTCTGATTCGGTACATTTCTACGTGTCAATGAAGATATGTAGTCTTCCAAAGAGAGAATCTTACTCAACCTCATGAAACGTGCATCTAAAACTAACAAGCGAGCGATAATTATCAAATCGAATAGTATCTTTGTAGGCCTAGCCTCCTATTCGGATAACCTAGCTACGAGAAGTGCGGGAATGTTGCAACGCCAGCCATTCCCGATCAAATGGTCACATGCTTTACATCATTCCCCTCGCAAAGTGTGTTCCTCGACTTACCAAGGTTACTTCCATACAGATGGAAGCGAAACGGATGATAGTGAGTTTACTCCACTCTTTGAGATACACTCCTAGACACCGAAATGGATGCGTGGTGGATACACACACCAGAAACCAACACTAAATCGGTATTCGAGTCTCGAGAGCGGTCATAGACAAACCACAACAAAATACAATAGATGCATACAAGAACGTGGCCATCATTCAAGCATGTATGAAACGATTTAGTATTAAAACGAAAGGATAACATCTTTTTAGTACAAGGTACAAAACATGGGCAGCGGGGCTAGTCCCCGCGCCCCAGTGGATGGAACTACTCGCTCCTCATAGAGGGAGCAACAAAGGAGGAGGCAAGAAGAGATAGAAAGAACATCATCTCCACTGAGGAGAGAAGGTTGAACCCTTGGTGGAGACAGCAACGATCTTCACCCTTCGTGACTTGCTTGACGACAGATCTTCTCCTCTCACCTTCTTTATTGATGAGAGAGAAATTAGCTTTGCAATGGAACGTGAGTCTCAGACCGGCAGCCTCGGGCGGTGGATGGAGTTGATCTGGTAGTAGAGAAACAGCCTTTGGACGTCTGGACCCTCCTCAGGGATGGCCCTTGAGGTCTTATTTATAGGCCTTGAGTGAGGTCAAACGGTCTGGAGACCGTTTGGGTTCAAACGGTCTTGAGACCGTTTGGCGTCAAACGGTCTTGAGATCGTTTGGCGTCAAACGGTCTTGAGACCGTTTGAACTCCATGCGGTCTTGGGACCGTTTGAACTCCATGCGGTCTTGGGACCGTTTGGCTTCATGCGGTCTCGGGACCGATTGAACTCCATGCGGTCTCGGGACCGTTTGGCTTCATGCGGTCTCGGGACCGATTGAACTCCATGCGGTCTCGGGACTGTTTGGCTTCATGCGGTCTCGGGACCGTTTGAACTCCATGCGGTCTTGGGACCGTTTGGCTTCATGCGGTCTCGGGACCATTTGAACTCCATGCGGTCTTGGGACCGTTTGGCTTCATGCGGTCTCGGGACCGTTTGAACTCCATGCGGTCTTGGGACCGTTTGGCTTCATGCGGTCTCGGGACCGTTTGAACTCCATGCGGTCTTGGGACCGTTTGGCTTCATGCGGTCTCGGGACCGTTTGAACTCCATGCGGTCTTGGGACCGTTTGGCTTCATGCGGTCTCGGGACCGTTTGAACTCCATGCGGTCTTAGGACCGTTTGGCTTCATGCGGTCTCGGGACCGTTTGAACTCCATGCGGTCTTGGGACCGTTTGGACTCCATGCGGTCTTGGGACTGTTTGGCTTCACTCGGCCTTGAGGTTGGTTTATTCTTTTATGATTTTTTTGTGCTTTTTCTGCAATTGTAAAAGGAAAAAGTTAGTTTGATGATGTATTTACAAAAAGGGGTAAAATTAGGTTTATGTACCATATAAACGTAAAAAGAGTATGGAAAACTAAAGAAAAAGACTAAGATAAACTACTAAAATAGGAGGTTATCAGGAACCTACCAAAACGTTTGCCTCTTTTAGTGGGGTCCAGAAATGTAGTCCTCAAGAACCATATATTCTTGTTATCAGAATGAATGGCTTATCCTGCATGATGGAATACTATGAACATAATTTATCCATGTGTCCTCTCAATGATATAGAAGATCTAAGTCTCAATCTATTGTTTGATGGTGATCTCATGATATGTCTCAAGTATGGTCTAGACAGTAGAAAGAAGATCAAAGATATCTAGAAAAATTTTAACGACCTGAACTCAATCTATTCAATAATCAACTAGTCATTAGCAAGAGATAAATCTAAAGATATCATTGTTATATTGGATATTGATCCCAACTTATTGCTAGTTCCTTGCCTGGGGATTCCTCTTTTCTTTTATAATATCACCAAACACATGTTCTTTTACCCTTTTTACATAATTAAAACAAAGTTGGATGTTTGGATGGTAGTGATACTCCCCTTGGCCTGTAAGGATAAGTGATAAATTCCATTATTCTTGTTTATAACCTTATCTCAACTTGTACCTTTTTCATACCTAATAATGAGGAACTTTGTTCATGGTTATGAAGAAAGGAATAAGAAAAACCAATTTGTTTTTGGGAGATAATTATAAAAAACTATTCTAAATTGTGAAGGCCTTTCTAAATACATTCTCTCAAAGCATTTCTAAACATTATATATGACAATAAAAATATATCTTTGAAATGTAAAGGAAAAATGTCTCACTACAAATATATGTGGTTTGTGGTTCCCATACCAAACTTGTTTATGGATGTTTAAGAAATCAACCTAGTATCTTCAACATTTGACGGCTGAATGCAATATTCAAGATGGTCAACTAACCTACTTTTTTATGGATCCATGGACAAAGTATGGTTTCTCCCTCCTTGGCTATTTTGGCACTAAATTTCTATTTAAGAACTATAAGGAGGTGCTACAATGTCGATCATATAATAAAAAATGGTGATTGGATGTTTCTCAATGGTAGAGGTATGGAATTCATCAGAGACTTTTTACATTTTTATCCTAAGCATATTGATTGAAAATATGTGCTTATACTTAAAGGTGTTGTTTATCAGTCTATTAAACATGCATGGGAAGTTGCTAGAATAAAATCTCCATGCTTAATTGAGTGGCCTAGAACGAATGTCAAACTATCAAGAAGAACTAAATGATATGCTTGGATGGTCCTCCAGGGATCGACATGGAATGCCTTATATCTCCATGCTTGATGGAAGGATTACAAATTTTCCCTCCTGGGGATCCTTACAGGGGTGCATGTCTGACTTGTTTTCTCCACTTGTCCCACTCAAAAATTGTTGGCATATGGGTAATCACATTCTATTTATAGTTGTCATTTATTTCCTTGGACAATTTCAAATGTATTAGAATTTGGATATTCCAAGCCTAAGTGCATCTTTAAATCATTAACCTCCCATGGTGATAATATTTTTGATAATGTTCTAGTCACCACTTTCTTATTTTTTTATATTCCCAATGCTGGTATGTCGGCGCCATCATTGATTTTTGGAAGAGACATCAAGTCCATTAATTACTAACATCGCATCATGGGAGAGTAGTCATAGTACTAGTTTATTTCATTGAAATTATAATTTGAAAACCAAAGAAATAATCTTAGGGGCAATGCATGTTACACACCTCATTCTTGACATTGTTGGTAAAATCGTTTGACCTTTTTTTGTATCGTGCTTATACATAGATTACAAACAACAATATGAACCCTATCCAGGTGTGTGTTATGCAAACAAGATTAAGAGAGATGTGAAAATTTTTTTATCCCCTAAAAATACTCAAAGGATTCTCACTCCTTAGCATATATTCTTCTCCTATCTCCATGGTATATTTTTAAGAGCTTCACCTATTTCAAGAGTACTTCCCAAGTTGTTGCTACATGTTTATCATATTCCATATTTGGATGGAATGAAGTGGATACATTGTAGTAAAGGTAATTCACCATCCAAGTCTTTGTTGTAATGTAGAAGTGGACTTCTGTGCTTTTTTGGATACTTTCACTTATTCATTTTATGTTTATATATACATATATGTGTAAATTTATATATATTTATATGGATGTATATAGGCCATAATCGTTACCCAAGTTGGCATTTTAAGGTTAATTACATGTGAATCCACTTTTATAGGAAACAAATTATAAGAAGACGATTCAATTTGTAATACAAAGACTCCTTTTGTAAAAGCATTGTAGATTATATATTTTATTTTCTAAAAACAGTAAAAATGACATTTCTAGAAAAAAATTCTCCACTTTGAATTATAACTGAGAATGAAAATTTGTAAGTTAAAAATTGCAACCAAAATGATTAGATTGTAACTATAATCACTGGGTAACTAATATATATTACCCAACTGGGTAACAAATACATCCCCATATATATATATATATATATATATATATATATATATATATATATATATATATATATATATATATATATATGTATGTATGTATGAATAAATAAATAAATGTATACACACACATATATATGTATATGTATGGCAAATATATAGATATATATATGTATAGATATGTATATATATATATATATATATATATATATATATATATATATACGTCTATGTGTTTTTTGTTTGTTTTTGTGTGTATCAGAATAAGGTAAATTCTATTCTGACTTCCTTCTACATAAATAGAAGGGTAAACAGTTATATGTAGCCCAACGCTAAATCCATACAAGACTAGAGAAATCTTACTCCTCAAACTAACTATGTATTATATATTTTGTACATTAACCAAAATTTTCAGCCACACAGGCTTCATTCAAACTTTTTTGGCCATGTTTCCTATTATTTCTCTACCTCCACACATGAAAGCATAGTGCAACAAACAATAAACTCCCTTTTTCATCCTTGTTACATTTATCAACATACCTTTCAACCGATCCTCCGCTTCAATTGTTAGCTTGAATCTTCACATGACAGCCTTCATAATTTCTTTGTGAATCTTTATCCACACGTCAAATGATTATGTGTCTCCTCTCCCTTCTCACATAGGAAGCAAGTTGGCCTCATATCAGGATTACATGTATGAATTTTATTTAACATAGACAATGATCTATTTACTTCCAGGGAAACATATAAGCTCCATTTAGGTTCCTCCTTCTTGAACCAGACAAACTCTATGATATTATTCTTTTCATCTCTTATCCTTGTAACCTCCCATAGGTCTATATTTTGAACCTTGAGTTTCCATATACCAACATCATAAGATGAAATAAATTCTTAAGTTGTTGCCACATTTTTACAATATTAATGATTGTATGCGAATACCCTTCTCTTGTTCTAGGATTGAAATCGAGCATGTGTTGGCATGTCTTCCTCTTCCACTTTCCCCATTTTATCATAGTTTATAATCCTCTTCATAGTGCCCCATTTTGAAATATCTTTGGGAGTTTCGAGGTTGAGTTTTCAATTTTTGGGAAGGGAAAGCCTAGAGTATTTTATAGGATGGTATTCACCTTCACATAAAAACTATAACATCTTTATCTCGATTCTATGTAATACATATTTAGGAATTTCACCTTGCTGCAACCAGAAGACAAGAAGTCCCTACATTGCAGCTCTTTTTAGTGAAACTCTTCCTTCCAAAGAAGTCTTTTGTGCAGTCCCTTTGTTACACATTTCATCCAGTCTATCAATACAGACAAAAAAATCCTTTACCATAAGATTACCTCTAGCAAGAGAGAACCAAAGGTATTTTTTTAGAAATTTTCTTTTATACAAATGCATAGCCTCTATTAGTCTATCTTCCATCTGATGGGAGTGTTTTAAGAGAAAAGGTTGTGTTTTATTAACATTAGCATGCAATTTTGTCTATCCACCAAACTCATCCAACAAATGTCTCATGCTAGAGTATTCCAGGCTTCACCTCCACAATATCCAAAACATCATCATCAAATATTAGGTGTCTCATTACATTCATACTTTGCACAAAGAAGATTTTAATATCCTTTCTCCTTTCTACCATGTTCATCATTTGTGTGAAGTATTCCATAACAATAATAAACAACAAGTTTGATAATGGATCACCCTGATGTAATTTGTTTCCTCCTTTAACATACCTATAGCAATACCATTCACTAGGACACAGACTCTAGTAGCATGTGCATTGCTTTATCCAGTTTATCTACTGAATTCCCAACTATTGCACTATCCACCATAGTTTTTCCCATCTCACACTATCATAGGCATTGGATACATCAAGCTTGAGGCATGCCTTCCTACTACCTCTTTGTGCATTTAAGTCAGGTAAGAATTTCCCTACTTGTAAAGCACAATGCTAATTCTCCTCTCCTTCATAATAACACCTTGATTGTCAAAGATGAGATAAGGAAGTATCAACTTCAGTCTAGTAGCTAAAATTTTAGTAACAAACTTTGTCTTGAACAGAGCGGATAGCAATGGGCCAGAAGTCCAAAAGGAAGGCAGTAACTTTCTTCTTTGAAATTAGAACCAAGAAAGCATGGTTGACCTGCCTAATCATATTTCCTCTCATAAAATTCATTTGACATAATTAACCAAGCCTTCTTTAATAATATGACATACTTTCATGTAGAATTATGCATTGAAGCCATCAACTTTGAAGATTTTTTGGTGCCAATGTTCAATGAAGCATATTTTAATTCTTTCTCGTTCACATTTCTTGTGAGAATGTTGTTAAGGGTTGTCGTGGGCTTGAATTTCCAATCAATGTTGTCATCATTTGTGTCCTAGTGGAATTCCTTATTGTAGAGTATCTTGTAGAAGTCCATACCATACTCTTCCAACTCCTCATGATTATTTACCACTCCTTATTTATCAACAAGTTCAAAATAATATATGTTTCTTCTCTTCTTTTCATTACAAAATGGTAGGATTTTGTATTTCTATCACCATCATCCATCGACTTCTATCTACTTCTTTTCCCATAAAAATATTTCTCTACTTTCTTCAAGTATTGAAGAATTTTTTCATCTATGCATCTTTTTGAATCAACTATTCATTCAAGGGATTGGAGATTAATTTCCTTCCACCTTAGCACATTGCTTTTCTTGTATCAAAAAGCATGCTTGGAATATTGACTTCAACCTTTACCCATTTCTTCAGTGTAGATTTAGTACTCATGAGGTTTGTGCATAATATGTACATGGGATTTCCTGTGACTTGCATACTCTATCTCTCCTTTATGGGGTCCTTCAAACCTCTCTAGTATGCCCAGTAGTTTAAGAATCTAAGAGGTATCTATATTTTTTTCCTATCAGTAACTTGCATTCGTATAGGAGAATGGTCTGTTAGATATGACCCGCTACCTTGACCTATGAATTGGGGAACATTTTAACCACTCTTCATTTACTAGGACCCTATCTAGCTTCCTTCCAATTCATTCTTTTAACTTTCTCTAATTGTTTTAGGTGAATAGCTCCCCTCCTACAATAGGTAGATCAAATGAACCAACCTGTTAAATAGAATGATTGAAAACAATTATTACAGAATTCAGTATCAATTTTCTACCACATTTCTCATCTTCTAGTCTCACATCATTGAAGTCTCCTACCACCATCCAAGGCAACCCCATATTCTTTAATATATCTATTAACTCAGTCCTTAGATAGTTCCTTCTCCTGGATTCATTGTAGACATAAACTATAGAAAGAAATTGCACAACTCGGCCATATTTTCACAATCCATAGTAATAGCTTCACAAACACCCTCACCACCATGATCTTCCATGTATTAGGGTTCCATGAAACACAAACTCTAGAAAGTTCAGATTTAACTAGTTTAGAAATACTTACCCAGTCTTGTGTCAAAAGGTATTTAATGATTCTTTTGTTGTATTTCTTTATATTTGCTTCAATTCTACACTCTACAGATGCACCGCTTACTGGTAACATACTTCTAATTTCCTTCTTATTGTTTTTATGTGCATCACCCTTCACATTCCACATGAACATATAAATGTTAAACAAATTTTAATTATTCCCTTTTATGCCTTGTTGGCACCTTGTTCTTTCCTTTCTTTGAGTGGTTTTATCTTTTTTTAATCATTTATTAGTTCATCATCTTCTTTATCAAATCATATAAGATAATAAAAACTATTCATGGTCTCAAATACTACACCAACCCCATCCTCCTTTGTTGGTATATGCATCCTCTTTAGAATTCTTTTAGTTGAGGGTGAGCTTTCATCTTCTTCATGTAGCCCTTTGTTCTTAGTCTGTGTCCAACCATTATCAATAGGAGAATCAACCTCCCAATCTACAAGCTTGGTGTCTGCATTTCTATTAACAATATCTTCTTGCTCTTATTCATCAACTACATCGGAACTTACTACAAATATTATACCAAGTTAACACGTAGTCCCTTCTTCTTCATCAACTATGTTTTCCTTAATTTTCTAGATTTTCTTTGGTTTTGTATGAACTTGTAACTATATTCCTCAGGGATATTGACCTTCTCCTGCTTCTTGCTTGGGAAATTCTTGTGTTCATGGAAAAATGTCCTGCATTCATTATACATTGGATAAACATGATCACAAACCACAATTATAGGAATCTCCTATACATCATGTACCTTCATCCATTCACTACCTGGTTGTGGAGATTCAAACTCCAAGTTAACCAGGATGCTTCTTTTGATTATAGGGACTGCACATCAATATACAAGACCTTCCGGATTCCATCTACAATCATTCCCACGGATATTCTTACCCACACCCTTCCAATTGACTGTATGCTTACTATATAGGTATGGAAGATATCAGGTCATGCTTCTGCTCATCTATGAAGCTATACTCCTATGCAATGATCAATTGGTTACCAAACTAGAAAGGGTCTCCTTCTAATGTCGTATGTTTGTTGTCAACATTAGTAAATATAAAGAGGAAGATACCATTTACTCTTGATAGTAACTCGAAGTTTTCCTTTGGTTTCCATGATTGTATTATCCATTCCTATAGATACTGGTAATAGGGGTGCTTTCCTATTTAATAAATGATAATAGTATGGCCCCATACATTGCATCAATGCAAACTCATCCCTATCTAGGTTGATAAATACCCCTACATCCTTCCCAGTTGGTGTTGGGAACATCGTACTAGGAGGAATCATCTTTTCCTTCAAGATGGGGCTCCATGGTTTGTGTTGCAAAAAGGTTGACTCTTCTTTTCTAGGGTTTCCTATTGTTGGTGGTGAATCTATATGGTTGTTAGGAGTTAGGGATGAAGATGTAGATGGTGGCATGGTGTATGGGATGCCAACACTGGAGCAGCCATAAATGTAGGCATCACTCCTCAAGTTTGGGTTGCTCGATCGTTACCAGGGCGATCGATAGAGACAGAACAATGAGGGAGATTTATGTGTGTATGTTGTGTATATATATGTGTGTTCATGTATATATGTATTTATGTTTATATATATATATATATATATATATATATATATATATATATATATATATATATATATATATATATATATATATATACACACACAAATAGGGCTCATCTTTAATACCCACGTGGGTAGCTACCCGCACACCCTTCCTGTCACATTTAAAAAAAAATTCACAATTGTAGAAGAGTATTTTATCTATCTCCCCAAAAAAATTGATCTAAAAATAATATCATTTGCCCCACCAAAATAAAAAAATATGTCCATATATTTACAGACTGTATATTTTCCGCACAGTTACTTTTTGGGTCTTAGAGTTACTTTTGTGTACCATATAGTTACACTTTTGATCTTAGAGTTACTTTTGCATACCATATAGTTATACTTTTGGATGTGCGGGTAGCAAAAAATCAGGCTACCCGTGCGGGTAACGAATAAATCCCCATATATATATGTATATATATATATATATATATATATGTGTGTGTGTGTGTGTGTGTGTGTGTATATTTGTGTGTATATATATATATATATATGTATATATATGTATATATATATGTACATATATATATATACATATATATGGGTGTATATTCATCGCATGCGTTGGTAACAAAATTTAGTTGCTCGTGGGTCTATTTTGTAATAGGAATGCACCTAGCTATAATGAGACAACCAAAATATTAATACAAAGACTCGCTTTTTAAATACAACATGAAATATTTATTCTCCCTTTGAATATAGTTAAAATGATTTTTATGATAATAGTTTACGTAGTATTACAAAACCAGCCTTTGTATTACATGTTTGGTCATCTCATTACAATGTTGACTGTCTCATTTCAAACATGTGTCTTTTTA
Organism: Alisma plantago-aquatica; assembly: GCA_963693085.1. NCBI lineage: Eukaryota > Viridiplantae > Streptophyta > Magnoliopsida > Alismatales > Alismataceae > Alisma > Alisma plantago-aquatica. Next base: position 815,738,259 of record OY856411.1, on the reverse strand, counting down.
TTACAAAATAGATGCACAATAATTAACCTTAGTTACCCGCATGGGTAGTTAATGAATGGAAGTGGTAGTGAATGAATGGCCATATGGGTAGTGAATGAATGGCCTAAATGGCCATTCATTCACTACATGTGTGGGTAACTAATGTTTTTTACATGTGCATCTATTTTGTAATAGGAAAACACATATTTGTAATAAGATAGTCAACGCTGTAACGAGATGTCCAAATTGTAATACAAATATATTCGTGTGATCCATACACTCGAGTGTATTCTAGCCTGACTCTCTCTCTCTCTCTCTCTCTATATATATATATATATATATATATATATCACTACTACAGAAATGGCTTATAACGTCACTTTTAAAGGTGTAGGTTGTAATAATACACCGACACCTAAACAATACAACGTCGGTTTATAAAATAAACTGACATCAATCTGTGAAGGGCGACTAGACACGAGTATCGTTTTTATTCGGTGTCGGTTATTTAATAACACACCGACGCCAAAAATTAACCACCAAATCTAAAATTTCCAACGAAAAAGTTTACCTCCAAAAATTTAACATATGGCGCCGGTCAGGAACTAATAAACCGACGATGAAAGTTTATTCATGAAACAGAAATTGGGCACATTTTGGTCGTCGGTTTTACATTACTGACCGATACTTATGGGTTTTCCCACGCTCTTCGTGGGAAAGTTTTCACACACTTTGAGCATAGGATTTTCAAAAGAACCGACGACTATGGTCATTAATCGAGAACCAATTTTTTAATCGGCGTATGTAGATAGAAGTAAGTTTTTTTCTAGTTAAAACTGAAGATTATCATTGGGAACAGGTGTCGGTTTGTGTTGTTAACCGACATCGTTAGTTTTATGTGTCGGTTGTGTTGAATAACCGACACCAAATGTTAACTTAATAGCGCACGAGCGAGCCCAACTCTTCCCCTTTCTCTCTGTGATTGCAATCGGCTATTAGGGTCTGGCGATTCTAGCATTCTCCTTGCTCGCTGCCGCCGATCTCCTTGCTCGCCAACGCCGTTCTACTGCTATTGCCATCGCCGCCGTTCGTGGAGCTCGATGCCTCCGTGGAGCTTGTCGCTGCCGTGAAACGCCGCTGTGGAGCTTGCCGTTTGTGGAGCTTGTCGCCGTTCGTGAAGCTCGCCGCTTCCGTGGAGCTACCACCATCGTTGGTCCTCTCCTCCATCCGGTCCTCGTCTCGCCGGTGCTAGCAGTCATACTGTCGGAGCAGTGCCAATGCCCCATGCTAGCAGTCCTACTGTCGGAGCCAAAGCCAGTGCCAGTAGCCAGCACCAACAGCAGCAGTCAGAACCAGAGCTTGCCATTATTATCACCACTGCCACTGCTAGAGGTAAAGCCTCCAATTGACTAGGTTTGCACCATCAATTCAACCTTAACATATGTTAACAAATAATCCCTATAACCATGTAATGTTTATTTAATAGAATTGATGATTGGCTTGGTTATTAATAATATATGACAAAAATGAAATGCTTAATTTTAACATATATCCTGGATAAACCTTGTATATATGTGTCTTCCCTGGAAACCTTATATTGGATCCCAGAACAATATTTAGTACATGAGCTATTTTAAAATTTTGAAATAAATGATGAATAATAGGATACTTACATTTACGTGTAATGATTATCTTGATGATGAACATACACATACATTGGAGATGTTGAAATCAATTGTTATAGAATACAATACCTAGACTAGGGTATGATTAAGACTACAAGATGTTGCTATTGTAAATCAAAATAGGATATGAACAAATGAACGTAGGATCATAGGTATATAAATGACAACATTGTATTATGGCCTAGAAACCCGTCCAAGATTTACTCATTAGGAGTAAATCTTGGATAGTCCCCGGTTTGGGACTGTTCTTGAAAACCTAATCTCACTTAGGATGTAAGTGTATAATGTGTATTGGGTTTTCAAGAAAATTTCAGCAGCATTTCCTCGTTTGTTCTCTACGTACATATGTACTTGGAGAACAGTGGGGAAATGCTGTCAAAATTTTCTTGAAAACCCAATACACATTATACACTTACTAGTGAGATTAGGTGTTCAAGAATGGGATAGGTGGTACACATTTAAGAATGACATCACATGTATAAACCCTAAAGTTTTAACCATAAACTCTAATATGTTTACCCTAGACCCTAATCTTGTTGTAATATATACTTATTTTCTCTTTGATCATAGAATGGATAGATCATGGATGTCCATTCGCAATCACTGCACCCCAGAGTTTATTTCTGGTCTTGATCAGTTTGTTGGATTTGTTGAGGAACATAGGAAACAACTTGAAGATAGGTTCTACTGTCCATGTAGGTATTGCGGTAACAACTTGAAAGTCAGTATTGGTGACGAAATCAGAAGTCATGTCATGTGCAACGAGATTGTACAAGGCTATACAGAATGGCATTGGCATGGAGAGATTGCAAGCCTGAAACCAGTGGATGTCGATAGCAGTGCTTGTGTGGAAGAAGAAATTGCCTCCGATGACGTAGATGTGAATGAACCAGTTCCAGTAGACATTGTTGATGCGATGCTGGATAGTTGTGGGGTAGAGCACACCGATCCACCTCCCATGTTTAGAAAAATTGTGCATGATGCTGAGATACCATTATACACGGGTTGTAAGTTTACGAAGCTTAGCTCTATGTTGAGATTGTATATACTAAAAGCTAACAATTGATGGAGTGACAAAAGCTTCAGGTCATTGTTGTCTTTGTTGAAAGAAATTCTTCCTGAAGGAAACGAGCTGTCGATCTCAACATACCGGCTAAAGAAATTGTTGTGCCCAATGGGAATGAAGGCCAAGAAGATACACACATGCAAGAATGATTGTTTATTATTTCAAAAGGACTATGTGGATTTGAAAGATTGTCTGAAATGTGGTTCGTCAAGGTATAAATTGACGACTTCAGGGGAGTCCAAAACTGGTTCTCCCGCAAAGGTGATGTGGTATGTACCTATAATACCACGGTTTCAACGCTTGTTTGCCAATCCTATAGATGCAAAGAATTTGAGGTGGCATGCAGATGTTAAGAAAAATTATGATGGGATCCTACGACATGTGTCTGATTCCCCACAGTGAAAGAAGATTGATCTATTGTACCCTGAATTCGGTGAAGAGGACATGAATCTAAGACTTGGGCTTTGTACAGATGGGATGAATCCGTATAGGACATTGTGTAGCCAACATAGCACTTGGCCAGTCATGCTTGTTATATACAATCTTCCTCCCTGGTTGTGTATGAAAAATAAGTATGTTATGTTGTCGTTGTTGATCTTGGGCCCTAAACAACCTGGGAAATGATATTGATGTTTATTTTGAACCTCTGATTGATGACTTAAAGAAACTCTGGGGTGAAGGTGTGATGACCTATGATGCTTCACGAAGAGAGACATTTTATTTGCATGCTATGTTGTTTTGTACTGTGAATGACTTTCCAGCATATGGGAATTTGTCTGGATATAGTGTCAAAGGATCTAAAGCGTGTCATACATGTGAAGAGAACACTGATTCAATATGACTAAAACACAACGGCAAGACTGTATATCTTGTTCATCGACAGTTTCTTCCAAAATTTCATCTGTATCGTAGGTTGCGCAAAGCATTCAATGGACGGAATGAGGAACATAGTACACCTAAACCTATATCAGGGGAGGATGTTTATGAACGAGTGAAAGACATTGCCAATGAATTTGGTATAAAATCACAATGTAGTATGGCCACACGGAGTGACAATTCTTCATTCAAAAAGAAGTCAATATTTTGGGATCTTCCTTATTGGAGTTCTTTGATAGTCAGGCATTGTATCGATGTAATGCATGTTGAGAAAAATGTCTGTGATAGCGTCATTGGTACTCTATTAAATATATCAGGTAAGACTAAAGATGGGATAAAATCCAGACTGGACCTACGTGAAATGGGAATAAGGTCATAATTAACAGAATTACGTGAAATGGGTAATAAAAGAACATACTTACCTCTCGCTTGTTACACGTTGTCAAGAAAGGAGAAGAAAGCATTTTGTGAATGCTTGGTAAATGTTAAGGTGCCATAGGGTTACTCATCCCACATCCGTACATTGGTATCAATGAAAGATCTGATGTTGATAGGTCTTAAATCTTATGATTGTCACATTCTAGTGCAACAAATATTGTATGTGGCAATTAGATCTATATTGTCGAAGCATGTAAGGTTTGCAATCACTAGACTTTGTTTCTCTTTCAACAGTCTGTGCAACAAAGTTATTGACCCTGATATTCTCGATAATTTGCAAAGAGAAGTGGTTGTTACCCTATGTCAGCTTGAGATGTATTTTCCTCCATCGTTCTTTGATATCATGGTACATCTTGTTGTCCACTTGATTAGGGAAGTGAAATATTGGGACCAATTTTCTTGCATTGGATGTATCCCTTTGAACGATACATGAGTGTTTTAAAGGTGATGTTTCAAACCGTTATCGGCCTGAAGGGAGTATTATTGAGGGTTATGTGGCGAGAGAGGTTATGGATTTTTGCAATGACTTTCTGAGTGGTAATAGTGCTCCTGTGAATGACAAGAATATTGAGGAGCATTTTGGCAAAGGAGTTTTGGGATCACGGGTGAAAGTAATTAGCCGTGAGCAGTTGGAGCAAGGTCACGTGTATATTTTACACAACATCGACGAAGTGAGTGTTTATATCGAGGAACATACCAATTTCATCAAGAGACAATATCCTTGATCCAATTCAATGTGGCTTGCTAGAGAGCATAACAAGACATTTATTAAGTGGTTTGAAGATAAAGTCTTACATCAACTATCTCAAACACCATAAAATGTTACTGAAACTGTCAAATGCCTCGCCTTTAAACCAAAATTGAATGTTATGTCTTATGAAGGGTTTGACATAAATTGTTTCTCATATTACACAAAGCGTCAAGATGATAAGAGTGTCGTACAAAATAGTGGGGTCTCCCTTCAGGCATCTTCATTGTTTTTTGCAAGTGCAAAGGATAAAATTCCACGTGAAGCTAAAATGTCATATTACAGTGTCATTGAAGACATATGGGAGTTTGACTATGTAGATTTCAGAATTCCGCTCTTTAAATGTAATTGGATTGACAACAACAAAGGAGTTATAGTGGATGAATTGGGTTTCACGTTTGTGAACTTTGAAAAGATTGGCGAGAAGGGTGAACCATTCATATTGGCATCACAGGAAAAACAAGTATTTTATATCAATGATCCTGCAAATGATAACTGGTCGGTTGTTCTTCATGGTAAAAGACAGTTCATTGAAGTTCCTATAGATGAAGAAGAGTACTATGATAAGTATGATGACTCCAATCCATTCTCAGTTGGGTTGCCAACACCACCAAACACTGAAACTGGGGATCACAATGACTTGTATGTTCGTTGGGATCATAATGAAGGATTGTTAATTGATAAAAGATCACAATATTAGAGGCATGGATGTTTATATTTTTATTATGTTCCCATGATGACCGTGTTGATGATCACCGTGAGGGTTAGGACGTGCTTACACCGCCTGACAATGTAAGTTTTAAGAATATATCCCTGAGGTTTCTATCTATATGTTCATTTATAATTATATTATGTAAGTGTGTTTTTTATCAAATCTTTAGGATACTAGTTAATAGCAATTCTATTTAATTTGCAGGCATTCACCAAAGACTACAGGCTATGCAGGACGACCATGCATTAGCTATGCAGGGTGCCATCGACATTGCTTTGTAAATCCAAAGCGCAACAGTCAGAGAGAAAGCAAGCATCCCACACTAAGGTTATATAGATATATAGTGGGACTAAGGTGACGATCCCACCTGCTAAAATAGGTTACCGACAACTACATGTGTGGGTAACTAAGGTTTTTTACGTGTGCATCTATTTTGTAATAGGAAAACACATATTTGTAATAAGATAGTCAACGCTGTAACGAGATGTCCAAATTGTAATACAAATATATTCGTGTGATCCATACACTCGAGTGTATTCTATCCTGACTCTATATATATATATACATATATATATATACATACATATATATATATATATATATATATATATATATATATATATATCACTACTACAGAAATGGCTTATAACGTCACTTTTAAAGGTGTAGGTCGTAATAATACACCGATACCTAAACAATACAGCGTCGGTTTATAAAATAAACCGACATCAATCTGTGAAGGGCGACTAGACACGGGTATCATTTTTATTCAGTGTCGGTTATTTAATAACACACCGATGCCGAAAATTAACTTCCAAATCTAAAATTTCCAGCGAAAAAGTTTACCTCCAAAAATTTAGCATATGGCGCCGGTCAGGAACTAATAAACCGACGATGAAATGTTATTCACGAAATAGAAATTGGGCACATTTTGTTCGTCGATTTTACATTAATGACCGATACTTATAGGTTTTCCCACGCTCTTCGCGGGAAAATTTTCACACACTTTGAGCATCAGATTTTCAAAACAACCGACGACTATGGTCATTAATTGAGAACCAATTTTTTAATCGGTGTATGTAGATAGACGTCAATTTTTTTCTAGTTAAAACCAAAGATTATCATTGGGAATAGGTGTCGATTTGTGTTGTTAACCGACATCGTTAGTTTTATGTGTCGGTTGTGTTGAATAACCGACACCGAATGTTAACTTAATATCGCACGAGCGAGCCCAACTCTTCCCCTTCCTCTCTGTGATTGCAATCGACTATTAGGGTCTGGCGATTCCGACGTTCTCCTTGCTCACTGCCGCCGATCTCCTTGCTCGCCGACGCCGTTCTACTGCTATTGCCATCACCGCCGTTCGTGGAGCTCGATGCCTCTGTGGAGCTTGTCGCTGCCGTGAAGCGCCGCTGTGGAGCTTGCCGTTTGTGGAGCTCGTCACCGTTCGTGGAGCTCGCCACCTACGTGGAGCTCGCCACCTCCGTGGAGCTCGCCGTTTGTGGAGCTACCACCGTTGTTGGTCCTCTCCTCCAGCCGGTCCTCATCTCACCGGTGCTAGCAGTTCTACTGCCGGAGCAGTGCCAGTAGCCACCGTGCTAGCAATCCTACTGCCGAAGCCAAAGCCAGTGCCAGTAGCCAGCGCCAACAGCATCAGTCGGAACCAGAGCTTGCCATTATCATCACCACTGCTACTGCTAGAGGTAAAGCCTCCAATTGACTAGGTTTGCATCATCAATTCATCCTTAACATATGTTAACAAATAATCCCTATAACCATGTAATGTTTATTTAATAGAATTGATGATTGGCTTGGTTATTAATAATATATGACAAAAATGAAATGCTTAATTTTAACATATATCCTGGATAAACCTTGTATATATGTGTCTTCCCTGGAAACCTTATATTGGATCCCACAACAATATTTAGTACATGAGCTAGTTTGAAATTTTGAAATAAATGATGAATAATAGGATACTTACATTTACGTGTAATGATTATCTTGATGATGAACATACACATACATTTGAGATGTTGAAATCAATTATTATAGAATACAATACCTAGACTAGGGTATGATTAAGACTACAAGATGTTGCTATTATAAATCAACCTAGGATATGAACAAATGAACGTAGGATCGTAGGTATATAAATGACAACATTGTATTATGGCCTAGAAACCTGTCCAAGATTTACTCATTAGGAGTAAATCTTGGATAGTCCCTGGTTTGGGACTGTTCTTGAAAACCTAATCTCACTTAGGATGTAAGTGTATAATGTGTATTGGGTTTTCAAGAAAATTTCGGCAGCATTTCCTCGTTTGTTCTCTACGTACATATGTACTTGGAGAACAACAGGGAAATGCTGTCAAAATTTTCTTGAAAACCCAATACACATTATACACTTACTAGTGAGATTAGGTGTTCAAGAATGGGATAGGTGGTACACATTTAAGAATGACATCACATGTATAAACCCTAAAGTTTTAACCATAAATATTAATCTGTTTACCCTAGACCTTAATCTTATTGTAATATATACTTATTTTCTCTTTTATCATAGAATGGATAGATCATGGATGTCCATTTGCAATCACTGCACCCCAGAGTTTATTTCTGGTCTTGATCAGTTTGTTAGATTTGTCGAGGAACGTAGGAACCAACCTGAAGATAGGTTCTACTGTCCATGTAGGCATTGCGGTAACAACTTGAAAGTCAGTACTGGTGACAAAATCAGAAGTCAGGTCATGTGCAACGGGATTGTACAAGGCTATACAGAATGGCACTGGCATGGAGAGATTTCAAGCCTGAAACCAGTGGATGTCGATAGCAGTGCTTGTCTGGAAGAAGAAATTGCCTCCTATGACGTAGATGTGAATGAACCAGTTCCAGTAGACATTGTTGATGCGATGCTGGATAGTTGTGGAGTAGAGCACACCGATCCACCTCCCATGTTTAGAAACATTATGCATGATGTTGAGATACCATTATACACGGGTTGTAAGTTTACGAAGCTTAGCGTTGTGTTGAGATTGTATAAACTAAAAGCTAACAATTGATGGAGCGACAAAAGCTTCACGTCATTGTTGTCTTTGTAGAAAGAAATTCTTCCTGAAGGAAACGAGTTGTCGATCTCAACATACCGGCTAAAGAAATTGTTGTGCCCAATGGGAATGGAGGCCAAGAAGATACACACATGCAAGAATGATTGTGTATTTGTGATGGACTGTATTTTTTCTTAATTTCGAGCAAAAAATTTCTTTTAAGGCATGTAGGATGTGATAGAACAAACTTTTGATGTATTTGAATAGGTAATGAGATATTTGGATCCATGTCGAGTTATTTTGAGGCTCCCAAGTGTTTTGGTAAACTTTAAGTGTTGATTGGTGTTGATATCACGGATAAGATCTCTTAGTTTGTGTCCTTTTGAGGTATTTAACTGACATGTCAAACAGTGGGGTTTTGACGCTAGGTTTGAATAACATCTTGAGCTATGATGAAGAGATTCTTAATTTTTGGTGACATTGGAATGTTCCTAGAAGAAGCTATCCAAGTTTATAATTGAATGAACGATGTCAATCCTGATGTACTCCAAAATAACATTTTATTAAGACTTAGGCTTGATTAAGATATGTCACACGCCATGGGCCTTTTGGGCTGAGGTTGCTCGCATATTAGCTTTGATGAGCAAGGATCCTGATGAATTGGCACTACGACCTTATTTCCCCTTACAGTCAGGGATGATTATAGAAGGCCACTTCTCCACGTTGTGATGCTCGGAGATCGTGGTAGAAAGGAGTTTCTGATCGAGTAGTTGGTTTAGTCTAGTCTAAAAGGAAGCCAACAACCAGTTTCTAATTCATATGCCCATTGTATGCGAGAGAGCAGTTCTCCCTCTTCTCCTCACGACTTCTATGTCCCCTGTGGCGTGTGTACCTAGCAGAAGTTCAATGGAAGGAGGAACCACCATTGATGATCTTGAGAGGATTTCGATGCTTTAGGTGGTCGAGTGAATCGCTTGGGCGTAGTAGGACCTGACGAGTAGGAGGGTCTCTTTATGGTTCACTCGTCAGAGCGGTCCTTCTTCACAGCGACGGCTGCGAGACACAGACGCACCAAGTATCAGGAAAAGAACTGATGCAAGTTGCGTCAAGCCGAGAATGACGCCAAGCGTCAGTCCATGTGGATCCAGAGGAAGAGGAGACGTTTACTGCTGATTGCTCATTGGAGTTTAGGCCACAAAGGCAGCCAACGGCTCACGTGCGTGGAGCTTAAGAGCAGAGAAGGAGGTGAGGATCTGCAATGATCCCTCACCGGAAATCTATCTAGGCTTAGGCGGTGCCAGTGCAAGCACACACAATGCTGGGTAGACGGCAGCAGTCGTGACCATGTGAGAATGCAAGAGAGAGAGAGAGTCAGAGATCAGGAGGAGGAGGCACTATTCTACTTCTTGCTGGAGGTAAGATGTGCAGCAGCGCTGGACGAATCCCAGTAGTGGTGAGCAGTTGCGGGCAGAGTCTAGCCAGAGATGAGGCCTACGGCGGCGCTACGTCGTGGGAGAAGAGAGACCTTGTGTGGGACTTTTCTCACGGGTGCATGGAGAAATCCCAGGCGGCGGCGTCGCTAATCCCAGCGGACTCGCGGCTCGCACTGAGAACACGAGTGAGAGAGAAGAGGATAGAGCAGACCGGGTCCAGCAGTACTGAAATCAGACCAGTGAACCAGACGCTTACCTAGCCTGAACCGAGTCTAGAAGAATGAACTACCAGAGAACCAGGTGGCCAAGGAAGGAGCTGCGCCAGCCCTAGTGCCAATAGTCTGCATCTGAGTGGTCCAAAAAGGTTAGAAATTCAAATAATGCCTATTTCTTATATAAATCATAGAAATTAGTTAGAGCATCAGAAAAATACAAGTAATATACAAATCTTCTTGGATCCTAGAGCCTCGTGGGAGAGTTTCAAGGTCTAGAATGGATGAGGTACTCATCCTACATCCGTTCCTTTTGTTTGCTTCCATCTGCCACCATTTTCCACCATCTTTTGCCCATATCCTTTGATTTCCAGCCATCTTCCACCTCCATACACCCACCAAGCTGTTGTTCGGGGTAGAATCAAAGAGAAAGGAGGCCAAGAAATCCATAAGACCAAGGAGGACAACCTAAAGATGAGATCCGGCCTATACGGAGGCTAAGGAGTGAAAGACACCTCTCCTCTATGGGCTAAATCTCTTCTTCTTCTCCTTTCTTCTACTGTTCTCCTTTGTTTCTATACAAATGATGTTCTTCTATCTTTGTTCGGTGCCAACTATGCTTGTTAATGGCTAGTTGAGCTCCTTCTTGTCTATGTAGCCCATCTTGGGCATGTTTATGTACTTAAGCAAGTAGTTTGATTTCAGATCTAGTATGTTTGTTGTTCTACCTTCTCTTTCTAGTTATGATTGATAGTTTGTTTGATGTTTTCTTGCTTGAGCTTCCATTTCTATCTATATCAAGAGATTCATTGTAGAAATAGATAAGAGAAGGTGGTTTGGATCGGAATCTGAAAGGAGGACAATTCAAGCTGATCTGTGCAGAATCATAGACCTGGGCTCAGTCAGGCCCACTACTTGGTTCTATCCAGATCAAGTATTTTCCTAGCATCTCAGAGTATTCTAGACCTGAGAGGGTATCTAGCATATTCTAGGGTGCTGATTTATCTTTCCTCGAGAGAGGTTTCATATCATTGATGAGTTTTAGTCACGCTGCACGAGAGCAAGTGAGATGACCTCATAGGAATAGATACAATAGTATGTACCATGTTTGGATGTAGGTTGTTTGCTTGGGTGTTTGAGGGTTGTCTATTCCTGAGAATGGGTTCATAGACTGCCCAACTTGTGGTTACATAACCAGGAAATCCTTCTCTTCGATTAGTAGAATCCTACAGACTCAATTTTGTTTTCTTTTCTTTGTTTTCTTTTATTTCATAACAATTGTAACATACTCGATTCTAGACACATAGGATCTTTTCCCATTCTTCTAGGCCCCTAATTGATTAGATGGACATCCAAAATCCCTTGCCCCTTTTCTTTACTTGGCTACCTTTCAATGTCTATATTTCATTGTAATAGAATAGATCAAACCATATTAGGATATGATAACCCTAATTGACTTCATTTGAATCACATGGAGATGAAATCTTTGAATTAGACAACTTTTGACCCTCAAACCTTAGTTCGACTCGAGTCATATTCCATAGAATGGATGACATGATGAACTTCTATCTTAATACCCAATTAGCTAGCTCATGAGCAATAATTATGATCTAGATCACTTTATCCTAGATTTGTGAACTAGGATATACCTGGGTATCATATAGGTCACTAATTGAGTTTAGATGGAAGGTTTGACCATCTTTGACTTTTAGACTTAGTTCAATTCATTAATTGAATGACTAATGTGCACATGTTAAATTATAGATGTAGTAACCTCAAAATACAAATCTAAGCTCATAATTGAGTTCCTCACATCTTAATTAGTTAACCCTCAAAATTTGGGGTCTTTTGCACATCGTATGCACCCTCAAATGGACCCTATTAGACTATATGTGCTTTTAATCTATAATTGGTTATTTTCCTTTGTTTTCTTTGGATCGGTCTGGACCTTGGTCCAAGACCCGGTTCAGCGGAGGGCAGGTCGGCCCGGGTAGCGGGACTCGGTCGTCCCCTACCTCCGACCTTCACGTGGGTGCCGATTCAATAGTAGGGATGCCTCCCTGGTCTCTCACGCGCGCCAGGCTGAGCGCCTCTCCACGTTTTCTTCGCCAACAGATTCCCCTTGATCCCCCGAGTCCAACGATCGATTTCTTGGCCTCTAGAGAGCCCTAGGGCGGAAACGCCTATTTCAACCCCCCAAGCAGCCCTTGCGGCCACTTTCCAAAACCCCAACTCCGGTGCCCCACTTCGCATATCCCGCTCCAAGATCGACCTCCGACACCCCCTCTTGCGTCCTCTTTGGTTAATTTTGCGTGTTGGCACCTTGGAGCTACCGCCGGCGCAAGACTTCTTCTCTGGCGAAGATGGCGAGCAGCGGCTAGCTCTCCCCACCTCGGTGCGATTCCTCGCAAGGTAACCATCTCTGACCCCCTCTCTTTCTTTCTGTGCATTCATCTCGCTGTGGTTTTGCCCCGATTGATCGGTCGACTAGCACCGCCGACCTCCTCTGTTTAGTCGCACTGGTGTAAAGGGACTCTATAGGTCCATGACCCCTGAAACCCGTCCAAACCATTTTGAGGTACAGGAGGAGTTCCAAGGAATGTGCCTGATCAAAAGGAAACACAGAGGATCGCCAATGTGAGTTCCCGACTTGGTGTGTCTGAAACCGACCATCACCAGCGTCTACCACTGCCCTGTCTTTCAGTTATCATCCGACCCTAGTAGGATGTTCAGCGAGTCCGTCAAGTCCGGTTGAAGGTCATCCATGCCTTCGTACCTCCATCGGACCTTGTCAAGATGATTCCGACCTCTAGCTTCCCCTAGGTTTTGCCTTCTGGCCCGAGTATACTTCTGCACCTCTCGCCAACCTGTACACGAGCAGTGCTCGCTGTGTTTGTCCCAGCCTCGCTATGGTTTTTACCTAAGCTTGGAGTCAGGTTCCACTGCAGCACCATGGCGCGAGAGACATGGAAGTCAATCCCTGGGGTGAAAACCCAGTCTCGGCCATGGGTGCACATGTTCTTGTCACGCCCAGTATGGGCATTTCTGTAATCTCACACATTTCTTTGACTGGTTGACCCCGTGACATGAAGGCCGATTCTCCCATATAGTTTGCGATAAATCACACTGCAGTAGCGCAATTTCATTCGAGGGTATTTCGATCAATTTGCAATTTATTTTCTTTTCGATCAGTAAATGATTTTAACTTGTAAAAATCATAACTAATTATTGGTTCAGCAGAAAAATACAAATAAATATGTTTTCGAAATCAGAAAAATGTGACTGATTTATTGGGATAGGTTTCATGACCAGATTTGTAACCTAAAGTAGGGTCGATTTCTAAGTGAAAGATTTAATACATTTTATATTAATCAGATGCACACATGTTATGACTTAGTTGAGACAACCCTGACCCCGTGCTTAGGAGGTTTTACTAAATATCTGATGGAGTTTTGCAACACCACTAAAAATCCTAGAGATGATGAATCCCTAGGTTTAGCCTGGCTAGTTCTATGGTAAGAACTCCACCCACGTGTGCTAAGACACGCGGAAGTCTTATCGTAGTATAGTTAAGGGTCGAATCCTCAGGACAACGGTCTTGATGAAATCAAGATGGAAAACATTTTTAGTTGAACTTAACTACTTAACATATGATATTTAGATCGAAAGTTTGATTTGGTTTTAAACTAAGTGCAAGGAAAGTAAAGCAAGAAAGTAGAGATTAAGGTTGTAAACAATGATTAAAAGCCACTAGGATGTTATCGGGTTTCACACCACTACACATGGATCAAGACATGCAACATAATAAAACAACCTGCAAAGAGAGTCAAATCAGTTAGTATCTTGTAGTCCTAGCTTCCTTTCGGATAACTAGCTACGAGAAGTGTGGAGTATTGCAACGCCAGCCATTCCATAATGAATGGTCGCATGCTTTGCATTACTCCTTCATGAAATGTGTTCCTCGACCTTACCAAGATTGCACTTCCATACGTCAACTGATTCCATTTCATAGTATGAAAGTGCAACGATGGGGGTGAGTTTACTCCACTTATGAAAGCACTCCTAGATACCGAAATAGACATATGGTGACTACATACATCTAAAACCAACATTCAATCGATATTCAGATCTAAGGGTACAAACATAGACAATTCATACCAAAAGATAATAAGTAACACAAGTTGATGATCAGGAAACTAGCATTCATTAAACAATTGATGTTGAACTGAAAAGAAGAGTATCTCTATTACAGATTATTGAATTACATTGCATGAAATGAAAACATGGGTAGCGGGGCTACTCCCCACACCCTAGTGAATGAAACTACTCGCTCATGTCAAGGACAAAGAAGGAGGCGAGAAGAGAGAGAAAGAACGTCATCTCCACGGAGGAGGGAAAGTTGAACCCTTGGTGAAGAGAGCAACGATCTTCGCACTTCGTGGTTGACTTGATGAAGGATCTTCTCTTCCCACCTTCTTTGCTGTTGAGAGGAGAGAGAAGATAGCTTGGTGATGGAACACGGATCTCAAACTGGCAGTCTTGGGGCAGTGGATGGAAGACAAAAGTGCTCTGGAGCTAGAGAGGCAGCCTCTGGATGTCTGAGATTCGATGTCTTTGAAGTGACCCTTGAGGTCCTATTTATAGGCTCAAGTTGATCCCAAACGGTCTTGAGACCGCTTGGTCTCAAACGGTCTTGAGACCATTTGCCTTCTCACGGTCTTGGGACTGTGAGGCCTTCTCGCGGTCTTGGGACCGTGAGGCCTTCTCGCGGTCTTGGGACCGCGAGGCCTTCTCTCGGTCTTGGGACCACGAGGCCTTCTCTCGGTCTTGGGACCGCGAGGCCTTCTCGCGGTCTTGGGACCGTGAGGCCTTCTCGCGGTCTTGGGACTGTGAGGCCTTCTCTCGGTCTTGGGACCGCGAGAGTTGGGACCGCGAGGCCTTCTCTTTGTCTTGGGACCGTGAGGCCTTCTCGCGGTCTTGGGACCGCGAGGCCTTCTCACGGTATTGGGACCGTGAGGCCTTCTCGCGGTCTTGGGACCGCGAGGCCTCCTCACGGTCTTGGGACCGTGAGGAGTCTTTGTAATTTTTTGTGTTTTCTGTAATGAAAAAGAAGAAAAGTTAGTTTATTGGTGTATCCGCAATAAAGTAAAAAAGTTTAATGATTCTATCTAATTTATCTAAGAAAGAGTATGGAAAATTAAAGATAACTAAATAAGATAACGTCACAAAATGGGAGGTAATCACCCCCCCTAACTTAGAGTCTAGCTTGTCCTCAAGTTAGATAGAGCTAAGGCATGTAATGGTGAGGTGATTTTATTTGATTAGGGTTTCCATACTCTTGCTTCAATTCTAGGTCAGAGATCTAGAGAGGTCTTATTAGGGCTTCTACTTACACTAACTCTTTCGAGTATCAAAAGTTGCATGGATCTCAGGTTCCTTTCATATCGTGAATCTCGCATTGGGACCACCTTTCTTATTATGTGCATGTCATCGACTCTAATAAGTTTTATACTTCTTTGGAGAAACCTACCGGTAGCTAGAGTGGGTATGAGGGCTGGCTTAAAAGGCTTATTGTGTAACTCCCCCTTCAAGTGGGGAAGGGTTTGTCTATGCTTTTTAGAGACTCACTACCGGGCACGACACATCTTCCTTCATGAGGGCAGCTGAATGTACCGGCCGGGTGAGCTCTTTTATCAACCTTTTCATATATTAGGAAACCTTAGGATCTCATTACCGGGCACGACACATCTGCCTTCATGAGGGTAGCTGTATGTACCGGCCGGGTGAGATCTTTGTTGGCTCTTCATATAGGTCCTTATGCATGGCACAACTCTCATGTTTTTATTCAGCACTCTGGCTTTTATTCGAATCTCACAGGCTTAGGAAGTGGGTTTTGTTAGGGTTTTTGATTGGGCGGCCAAGCCTCTTTTATTGAAAGAAGAAAACTGTTCTTAGGGTTCCTGACATGCACTTATTTTTAATTGGTGGTCCGCTCGTGAGATTTCTTGATTTTGGATTTCCCTGATTTCCCTCTTGACTTTGAGAGTTTTCGGTTCGCTTTGGCCCTGAAGTTGACCTGTGAAGAGTCTGAGATAGAATTGAAGTAAGAGTATAGAAACCAATAGTGAATGAAATTTATGAATTCCCCATTTCATGCCTGTATGCTGATCTTATTATTTACATGAGGACTACTTTATCTCTAACTTAGCTAAGGGTGATTCTTTCCAGGATGAAAGTTATACTTAAAAGTTATTTTATTGAAAAAATTACTGGGAAAAAGTCTAAATATGGACAGAAAGTTTGAAAATTGATATGCAAAAAAAAATAGAAGGGTTGAAGCAGAATGATACCTCGCCCTTGTCCAATGCACTCCCCCCCCAACTTATCACGCACTCTATCCACCGATTGTCAAAGTGATAGGTTGAGAAATGCATGGACAAGGACATTCAGGCTTCGGTTAATCCTTTATTTGCCCCATGTGTTCTGAGTAAGTTGGTTGCGAACATTCCCCGTAGTGCGTGGTAATCCACCTCTGTCATGTCCTCTACCGGCTTGTGAAGGGCCAGAATTGTATACATCCAATAGAGGACGTGGAAGCCGCAGTCATTTGATTCTCTGATTTGCTGGGGGCACCTGTGGCAGAAGGCTGGTGATTTGAAGTGATCTCTGTCATATGCCCGCGTGTGCTGACCCAAAAGATCGTGTAATTTGTCAGCACACTCCTTCGCCACCTCCTCCGTTGGTGTCTTTGGAGTTGTAGTGTATGCTTTCCGTTTTGGATCATACTGGCTGTCGGAACTGTTGTAGATTATTGTTGTTCCTTCGTGAAGATTGGTTGCCAGTAACATCCAGTGCTCTTGATGAAGGAAATGTAACATGATGAACTTCGGAGTTGTATGTTGGAGATAAGAGATGGTTGACTCTTTTGTTCCGAAGTTCTTCAGCCCGAGAAGATCATCCTTCATGTAAGCTGACACCATATAGACCGTGTTGTGATTCCGTGCAAGCAAGTATTGATAAGCAGTCATTACACTTACAGACATGGAACCCTTGAACTGTAAGGTCTCACGAAGGGCATCTACCATAACCAATATATCCCCGTCAATATATACCATCTCGTCTTTTTCGGCATATAGCCGTGACATTATTAGTCGGAGCTCGTTATCTGAAAGAGTTTTGCAAGCTTCCGGATCGAAATCGGGAAATGAAGGTTCAATGGCAGATTGGGGTACCATATGTGATGAAGATGTCTTGATGGTTACCCCCCGATATCAGATCAATGTCACCTTTATCTGGAGCCAGATCGAAGATGGAAGGATTCCATTGGCTTTGCTTGGTGACATTGGATGGGTGTTTTTCTTTTGTCAACGCCGCTAGGGTTTGTCTGAAAGGTCTCCTCTGCGGACGTTGAATAGATGAAAAGAGATAACGAGGGACGTCGTCTGCCAACATGGTAGGGTCGTTGAAGAACCTTTTGTCGCAGATAAGCTCCATGGCGTAATGTCCTCGCAGGGAGTGGAAATCGTCATTAACGAGTTCAGCGAAAGGGACCTGCTGGTTTAGCGCTAGGATGTGCCTTATGACGTAAAAAGCGTTGTCCCAGGAACCTTCAGCGGCTTGGACTTGTGGGTTAATTATTTTGAACCAGGGGGAGCTCCAGTCCTGGCGGAGAGAAGGGCACGTGGCCCATATGAGCTTTAGCAGCCGGAAAGGGATGCATCTCGCCTCCATGGCTTCAATTGCAACAAAATTGATTATCCCGGCCTTTAAGTCACTGGCACAGAAATTTTACACTTTGGCATCGCGGGCGACAGTGTCCACAATCATGAGCAACCAGTGTTTACAAACTTGGAAAGGCACGGTTATGTATCTCGCTTTTCTTGCGATCCCCCTGTGCAACCTTGTAATGGATTTGTGCTGGAACTCTTTGTACAGTAAGCACAATCCCAGTGTGGGTGAGGCGTTGAGAACCGGTTGCTGACGCCGAGAGCTTTTGTAGATCTCGATAGAGTTGGCAAGGAGAGTATGAAACATTGCCATCTTCACCGGCGACTGGGGTCGAAGTAAGGAACAGAAGTCTTCACGCATCAGATTGCGTTTGGTCTTCGTGTTTTGATATATGACATCCTCCCCTGCTTTGGCATCATCTACTATAGTGTTGAGGATGAAGATATCCTGTGCGTCTAAGGTAGAGATGGCCGCCATATCTAAATCGTGCATTTTGTTAGGTAGAGGTGGCGGCGGAGGTAGCTCTTGCGGTGTGGGGGAAGAAGTTTGTTCTATGTTGTCCATGTACTGCTGTAGCTCGTAATCTTTATCAGAATCAGAAGGAGTGTCTAAATCGTCATCAGTTTCTAGGCATACTCTTTCTGATTCTTCAAGTTCAGGCGCTGACGGTTTGGGTGCAGAGATTTGTTGGGCTGCTGTGGCTGGTATAGTGCTGCTGGTTCCCTGAATACATTTTTCGAACTCAGCAAAAGCCACTTCTTTGGCAGCCTCCCCCAGAGATCCCACAAAAAAGTTGAGAAATTGATCCCCGAAGTATATGTTGACGTTCTCTGTATGAGCAGGGGATTTGTGATCTTTATCACCAGTTTGGTAATCTTGCTAGTGTTTTGGTTCTGCTCCTTGGCTGGGGCCTGCCCCAGCATCATCTGGCTTGTCGGAGTCATCAGCTGAGGAGGTACTATTGTTTGAGTCAGCGGAGGAGTCAGAATCTTCCTCGTCAACAGCATCATCGTCATCATCATCAGTTGTTTTCTTTTGTGCTTTCTTTTTGCACAGACGATGGATGGATTGGAGCTCATCGTATGCCACTTGCACGTGCTCGTGTGTTTCGAGCAGTGCTTCGTGGGTTTCTTTTAAATCAAAGTAACGTTGTTCGGCGGAGAGGAGTCGTGCTGTGAGGTCGGTTACTTGAGCTCTTAGCTGAATAAGCTCATTATTTGACGACTCCTCCTGGCAATTATGTAGTTGCGTGAGGGTGGTGTTGATGTCGTCCAGGCGCGTACTGAAAGCTTGTTGTTGCTGCTTCAGCTCGCAGAGGGTCTCTGGCAGAGGTAGAGTCTGTGTAGAGATCCTATCGACTTGCTTTGCCAACACTTCATGCTGGCATTGCACTCCATGGAACCACTCCGGCAAGTTTTTACAGTGGTCGTCGATGTGGTCGACTTGCTTGGCCACTGAATCTTGACGTTGCTGGATTCCTTGGAGGATGCCTGGCATGGCGCGGTTCTGCTCACCAATCTGGGCAACCTGTTGTGTTAGACCCTGCACACATGAAAAAATAGAATTCAAAATGTTAGATGGGTCGGTGAGGAGGTTTCGGATGGTGTCGAATTGACGTCTGAATTCTGCACCGACGTTAGTATAAGGGACCCCAGTAAATTAAGAGTGAGGTGGCTGGGGTCAGGGTGGAATGGTAGTGTCATGCGGAAAAGACACTGTTGATGGACCTGCGAATTGCGTGGTGACTGTGGATGGGGTCACCAGCGATGTCGGGGTGGTGGTGGGTGGAAAAAGTGGTGGCATACCCGGAGAGAGAAATGGATCCAGGAATGTTGATGGAAAGTCGGTGGATGTGAAGGAGGAGAATTCGAGCATTGTGGTGGAGAATGGGGCGCCCGAAGTGAAGAAAGGTGGGGGTGGTGGTACGGTTGTGGAGAAGGGTGGTGTAGTGAAAAGTGGTGTGGAGGATGATTGAAGGGCGGTTTATGGTGGTGGGGTAGTAGATATTGGGGTGGTGGAAGGTGGAGAGGTGGTAGTGAGCTCAACATTTAGACTCATTATAAAAGAGTCTAGTGATGAGGATGTAATATGTTCTTCTGGGAGGGGGGGCTCAGGTTCGGGATGAGGTTTTGATGTTGGTGTCCCCGACAGCTCATGTGCCTTTATGAGCCTTCTGGAAGGTCGTTTGACTAGAAGTTTTGATGTTTTCGCTGATGGGGCATTTATACTGAGTTCTGCCTGCCCTGCCGTTGCTTTCTTTTCTTTGGCTTTGACTGAGGCTATGATTTTGGTGATCTCGTCTTCTGTGAATAGGAGCTTGTCCTT
Source organism: Alisma plantago-aquatica (assembly GCA_963693085.1). Taxonomy (NCBI): domain Eukaryota; kingdom Viridiplantae; phylum Streptophyta; class Magnoliopsida; order Alismatales; family Alismataceae; genus Alisma; species Alisma plantago-aquatica. Next base: position 815,718,010 of record OY856411.1, on the reverse strand, counting down.
GTCATAGTCAGCAAGCTCTGGAAGTGGAAGCAGGGTTCTGGAAGATTTTGTGGGGCAGAACACGTAGTGCAACTTTCCATCCTTATCTTTTAAGATATAGGAGTTATTTAGTGTCTATTCGTTGGTAAGGATGTCGCCCTTGATTGGGTTGCATTTGGGTAGAAGTCTATCCATCTTAAGATATTTGATGATAGATGTGATATGACCACCCGTGAAAATTTCTTTTCCGAGGGCGAAAGCTGATAGCTTGAGTAGCATATGTCGTCCAATGTTAACGGGTATTCCGTTTAGGACTGAACAGAGGACAAAAAGGTCAGATATTAGAACATTTCCTCCTTCGGATCTGGGGAAAAGTGCGCCAATGATGATTTTGTGGAGCATGCGCACTAGGCCAGAATGAATGTTGGAGGCCTTGCTTGTCCTTGCATCAAAGGTGGGTAACCCCGTTAGTGTTTTCCAGAAAGTATGCTTGTTGATGTTGGGGTGTTCTGTACCAGCGGCTTTAGCTTTCTTCAGCTGGTCTTGATTATCGATAAAGATTTCATTTAGAAGATTTTCAGTGATGACCACCTCGTTGTTAAAGATTCTGGTGGTTATTCTGCGGTCACCACCGTCCCTTTCTTTAACCATGATGTCCACCGCTTCTTTGTGGAAGTAGGTGAAGAATTATGTTGTTGGCTCAATGTAGGGAATTTCAGATACGAAGCATAGCCGGGAGAGGTTTGAATTGTCAAGAAGAGTGAGGATTCTGTTATAGATCCCCATCTTCATAAGTATGCTGGGGCAGACATACTTGGTTGGTTTAAGGAGTTGGCTGATGGAGGGGATGTTATGGAGATGAAGGTTTTCGGGTGGTGGTGCTGTGGTGGTGATGGGAGGAAAAATAGGAACAATTATTGTGGCAGGGGTGGAAGTGGTGGTGGTGGATGGTGGGATGTACCCTGCCAGGATTTGTTCCCTTGCAGAGGCGGGGTGAACCTGCTTCCTGGCTCTCTTCTTAGGTGTTGGCTCAGCTGTGGATTCTTGAGCCATTCTCTTTCCCTTAGATTTTGTAGTGGGAGATTTTTTCTCAGGGGAAGGCTGGTATTCTGAGACCTCGTCGGATGAAATCTCTTCTACCTCCTCTTCAGAAGATTCTTCATCTAAGCAGCGGTTGATTCGCTTTATGTCTTTCATGACTTCAATCAGGTTCACTTATGCTGGGACCTGTCCAGTCTTTTTGTACTGGTCAATTATGTTTTGGAGATTTATTCGTTCAGCTAGTAATTCCTCTTTTGTCCAGAAAGGAGCATCTGTTGTTCCTTGCTTCACAGGTGAAGTCATTCTGAAATGATTGAAAATAAAACAAAAGTTCGAAATCGTAATTTTTGAAATTATAACAAAGTAATATTATTTGAGTTTTGCAGGTGAATTGATTTCAAACGGTCCTGAGACCGTTTGGTCATTTTAATTTTTTTTTTACACGGTCTGGAGACCGCGAGGAAGACGAACCGTGCGGGAGACGAACCACGCGGTCGTTCGTCTGCAAAGAACCATGAAAACGACAACGGCGACAAGGGCAAAGAGGAGTTCAAACGACGACGGTGACAAGGGCAAAGAGGAGTTCAAACGACGACGACGACAAGGGCAAAGAGGAATTCGAACGCAAGTGATTGTTTATCGGTGGTGTGGAGCGGTGAACCGCCGGGTTGTTAACCTGTTGGCACGGACGGCGAGGAGCCTGGGTGCGACGAGCGTCAGAACTGGAGTGACGACGGAGTAGAGTAAGAGCGGCACGTGTCGCAGAGACGAAGCTCTGAGCGTAGAGAAGGAAATCGTGCAGAGACAACGTCGGAGAAGGAAAGCGCAGAGAGGAATGAAACAGGAAGGCTCGGGAATTCGGGCTTCTAGAAGAGAAAACGTAGGCGAGGGGGTGTATTTATAGGTTTATAGGGGGGCGCCTCATACCGAACGGTTTTGAGACCGCGAGGGCTCAAACGGTCTTGAGACCGAGAGAGCTCAAACGGTCCTGAGACCGCGAGGGCCCAAATGGTCTTGAGACCGCGAGGGCCCAAACGGTCTTGAGACCGCGAGGGCTCAAACGGTCTTGAGACCGCGAGGGCCCAAACGGTCTTGAGACCGTTTGGCCCCAAGATTATGTGGATTTTTATGTATTTTTAGATTTAAAGAAGAAATAAAAACAAAAAATGAAGAAAGTAAAAAAAACAAAATAAAAGGCTAGAAAATTAGGGAGGGTGATACTCAGGTCTTGGGTTGCCTCCCAAGAAGCGCTTTGGTTTAACGTCGCTGGCTCGACAAGATTTTTCTCCGGCTATGCTGACTTTATAGGATCATGGATCTCCATGGTTTTCCTTGATAATTTGTCTACCGGAGTGTGGTATTTCTTCAATCTGTGACCATTTACGGTCCTTTCTCCTCCATTATCATCGAGAATAATGACAGCTCCTGTCGGGTATATGTGTTTGATTGTGAATGGCCCCGACCATTTAGTACGCAATTTTCCAGGAAACATTTTTAATCTGGAGTTGAATAGGAGGACTTTGTCTCCGACGGTTATATCCTTTCTTTTTATGTGGCCATCGTGCCACATCATAGTTTGTTCTTTGTAAATTCTTGTGTTGTGGAAGGCTGTCATTCGTAATTCTTCTAGTTCTTGGAGTTACAGTTGTCTGAATTCACCAGCGCCTTTGAGATCGAAGTTTAGTTGCTTAATGGCCCACCAAGCCTTATGCTCTAATTCAACTGGAAAATGGCAAGACTTCCCATACACTAATCGAAACGGTGTTGTTCCGATTGGTGTTTTGAAAGCTGTACGGTAAGCCCATAGAGCGTCAGATAGTTTGGTGGAGCAATCGGTGCGGTGACGATTGACAGTCTTTTCCAGGATAGCTTTAATTATCCTATTGGAAACTTCAACCTGTCCACATGTCTGTGGATGATACGGTGTAGAAACTTTGTGGTTGACTCCGTATTTTCTTAATAAGGTTTCAAAGCTCCGTTCCAAGAAATGTGATCCGCCGTCAGATATTATCGTTCTTGGGATGCCGAATCTGGGGAATATTATCTCTTTAAACATCTTCATTACCGGTTTTGAATCACAAGAGATGGTCGGTAGAGCTTCTACCCATTTTGACACGTAATCCACAACAACTAGGATGTACATGAATCCGTAGGATGAGGGGAAAGGGCCCATGTAATCTATTCCCCATACATCGAAGAGTTCGATTTCTTGCCATATGTTCAATGGCATTTCATTTCTTCTGGTAATTCCCCCAGATAGTTGGCACTTGTCGCATGATCGCACGTATTCATGTGCGTATTTTGCGATGGTAGGCCAATAAAAGCCAGATTGCAGTACGTTAAGAGCTGTCTTTTTAGAACTCATGTGGCCCCCAGTGGGTCCTGAGTGACAGTGCTCAAGAACCGAAGTGATTTCCGTCTCTGGAATGCATCTACGAAAGAGTCCATCTGCGCATAAGCGAAAAAGATAGGGCTCGTCCCAGAAATATTGCTTAGCGTCGTGAATGAACTTCTTTTTGTCGTGATAGGATGCGGACGGGTGAATGATTCATGTTGCCAAATAATTAACAATGTCGGCATACCAGGGGAATCCATTAGCGACTTTCATTAGTTGGTCGTCCGGGAGGGAGTCTCGGATAGGTACTTTGTCTTCATCCTCGACTCTAATACGGCTGAGATGGTCAGCGACGACGTTTTCCACCCCGCTTTTGTCTTTGATTTCCAAATCAAATTCTTGAAGCATTAATACCCAGCGGATAAGTCTAGGTTTTGCATCTTTCTTCTGAATTAGATACCGTATAGCGGAGTGGTCAGTGTAGACAATGACTTTAGCTCCAATCAGGTATGAGCGGAATTTCTCGAACGCGTAGATGACAACTAAGAATTCCTTTTCTGTAGTGGTGTAATTTTTCTGTGCTTCATCCAGCATTTTAGATGCATAGTATATAACATAGGGTTTCTTGTCGATTCGTTGCCCTAATACGGCCCCTATGGCATAATTGCTCGTGTCACACATGATTTCGAATGGTTATGACCAATCTGGAGCTCTTAGAATGGGTGCGGAAATCAAGGCATTTTTCAGAGTTGTGAAACTTTGCAAACATTCTTGGTTAAAGTTAAATTCTCTGTCCTTGGTCAGCAATTGTGTCATGGGTTTTGCTATTTTTGAGAAGTCTTTGATAAATCTTCTGTAAAACCCAGCATGACCTAAGAAAGCACGTACCCCTTTTACATCTTTTGGTGGCATCAATTTCGAGATGACGTCAATTTTTGCTTGATCCACCTCGATCCCTCTGTCGCTCACTCTGTGTCCGAGGACAACACCTTCCGTTACCATAAAATGGCATTTTTCCCAATTTAAGATGAGGTTTGAGTCCTCGCATCTTTGTAGAACTTGAACCAGGTTGAGCAGACAGTTGTCGAAAGAGTTTCCATAAACTGAGAAATCATCCATGAATATCTCCATTATAGATTCTGTTAATCCTGCAAAGATAGCAGACATGCATCTCTGAAAAGTGGCTGGCGCGTTACAAAGCCCGAATGGCATTCTTCTGAAAGCATATGTCCCAAAAGGACAGGTGAAAGTAGTTTTCTCTTGATCTTCCGGGTGTATAGGGATTTGGTAAAACCCGGAATAACCATCGAGGTAACAGAAGAATTTTTGATGAGCTAAACGCTCGAGGACCTCATCTAGGAAGGGCAAGGGGAAATGATCTTTCCTTGTTGCTTTATTAAGTTTTCTATAATCTATGCACATTCTCCGCCCAGTTACTGTTCTAGTAGGTACCAGTTCATTCTTATCATTAAGAACAACAGTAGTCCCCCCTTTTTTAGGGACCACCTGCATGGGGCTTACCCATTGAGAATCCGAGATTGGGTAGATGATACCTGCCTTCAGGAGTTTGAGAACCTCGATGCGAACTACCTCCTTGAGATTAGGGTTCAACTTCCTTTGATGTTCCCTCGATGGTTTGAATTCTTCCACCATAGGCAATCTGTGTATGCATAAAGCTGGGTTTACACCAGTTAGGTCAGTCATTTTATATCCGATAGCTTTCTTGTGTCTCTTTAGCTCATCAAGAAGTTTGTTTTCTTGGTCTTCTTCCAGAGTAGAGCTGATAATCACTGGACAAAGTTTCTCACTGTCAAGGAAGACATGTTTGAGTCCTTCGGGTAAGGCCTTCAATTCAGGGGCCTTAGGTGGCTCGGTCGCTTCTATAACGGTGACAGCCTTGAGTTCTTCAAAGGTGGCTGTTGGGGCTTCTTCAGCTTTTTCTAAATATTGAAGGCATTGTTGCACTAACTCGTTTGTCGAGAATTCTACTTCCGGGTTTGTCAAGGCACTTTCCAGCTCATCGGAGGGTTCAGACATTTCTAACTGGGACATTTGATATATAGCATCCAGGAGAAAAACTTCCTCTTGAATGCTTGGACCTTTCATGCTGTTAAGAAATCTGAACTGGAAAGCTTCCTTCCCAAGTCTCAAGATTATAGTTCCTGCTTCAACATCGATAAGTGCTCGGGCAGTAGCTAGGAAAGGTCTGCCAAAGATTATCGGGTATCTCAGGTCTTCTTGGATGTCCATAATAACGAAATCGCACGGGACATAAGAATTCTTTCCTATTCTGACAGGAATATCCTCGATAATTCCAAGAGGGGCAGTTATGGTAGAGTCGGCTAATTGAATTGTCATTGTCGTAGGTAACAAATCAGTGAAGCCTAATCTTTTACACATCGAATAGGGAATAATAGATATACTTGCTCCTAAGTCTGCCAATCCTTTCTTGCTGGAACCATTTCCAATAGAACATTGGATACCGAAGGAACCCAGATCCTTCGTTTTTTTTTGGCATCTTATTTAGCAAAATGTCTGAAGTGGTCTGAGCAAGTTTCACCATTTCATGCTCTTCTATCATATACTTTCTCGACAAGAGGGTTTTCAGGTATTTGGCCCAAGCGGGCACTTCAGAAAGGGCATCTAGAAAGGGGATATCGATATACAATTTCTTCATAGCTTCTTTGAATTTCTGGAACCTAGTATCCATTTTGGTTCCTTTCAGCCTGTCCGGGTAAGGAATTCTGAGCGGAGCTTCTGGCGTAGGTCCCTTTTTGTTTTCCCTTTCAGTAGTTTTAGTGGATTTTTCCTTTTCATGAGTTGAGCTTTCTGTTGGTGAAAGAATAGCTACATCATCATCATCATGGATGATTCTAATGGTATCAGGAAGGACACGACCAGACCTCGTGGTGACAACATTCAGTTGCTCAGGTCTATTTTGGTCATGCCTTGGGTTTGCCTCTGGTTGCCCAGCAAAGGTACCTGCTGGTGGTTTCAACTGAGCAGCATTCTGTGCTAATTGGGCCTCCACCGCCTTTTGTTGAGCTTGTTGATTCGCAAGCATGGTCTGCTGAGATTGCATCATCTGCCTAATCAAAGATATTTCATCAGATGGTTGGGAAGGAGCACTCTTCTGTTGATATTGAGTGACTTGCTGTCCTTGTGGTTGTTGTAGAGGTGCAGTTAACTGTGGTTGTTGGGGCTGCTACAACTGAGGTTGTTGTAGCTGCGGGTGCAGACCTAGATGGCCATATTGGTAAGAAGGGTTTCTGGGATAGTTAGATCTTTGGAAACCCTGTCTATAATTCCCTTGATTGAAGTTATTTTGAAATCCTGGCGGTTGTCTATTGAAAGATCCACCTTGAGTCTGTTGTTGTGGGTTGGCAGTCCCTACAGGATTCCCGTATTGGAAACCAGGATGGTTCCTTGGTTTGTCTGGATTGTAGTACACCTGGCCAGGTATTGAATGGATGGAGTTGACTTGCTCTGGCACTTGGTCCTCGGGATGCTCAATAATGGGTTCATATTGCGGCATAGGTGGTTGTAAATCCATCATGACATTGTACAACAAACCACATGATAATGTTGGATGATCAGATGCATGACAGGCTTCACAAGTTCCAGTAGCTGCTTTTACTTGTTGAACCTGAGAGCTTTTCTTCTTGTCATATTCCCCGAAAGAAGTTTCGAGGGCTTGTTGCTTGCTAGCAATAGTCTTCAGGGCCTCAGCAATGGCCTTGAGTTCCATTGATTCTTCAGCTTTGTATACTTTAAGAACCCCCTTGGGTTGGTTAGACGACCTTCCCCAATTGGATTGGTTCTCGGCCCCTAGCGTAACTATATTCCAGGCATCTTCATAGTTCTTTCTCATAAAATTTCCTCCAGATGAGGAATCTAGAAATTGCTTGATATCATCATTTACTCCTCTATAGAATGTTTCTATTAGCTGATTTTGAGATATGCCATGGTGAGGACACTTTCTCAGGAGTTCTTTGAATCTTTCCCAAGCTTCAGCAAGTGTTTCTCCAGATAGTTGGGAAAAGTGATTAATCTGTCCCCTAATCTCATAGGTTAGCGAAGGTGGAAAGAATTTCTCAAGAAACTTTTCTTCTAAAGGAGTCCAAGTAGTGATGATGGGGTGTCTATCCAAAGCGTTGTACCAGCTTAGTGCTCTTCCAGATAAGGTGAAGTGGAAAAGGTGTAACATTATTGCTTCCAAGGCGATTCCTGCTTGGGGTACAAGTCGGCAGAGTGACTTGAATCTCTTAAGGTGATCCATGCAATCGTCTCCGGGTGCTCCAGAAAAAGAAATGCCTTGCATTATCTGGATCCATTGCGTCCGGATTTCGAAGTTTGGTATGTTAATAATCGGTGGTCGGACTGGGTGATCATCTTCATAATTCTTCGGGACTGCGTAATCCCGAAGTTGCTTGCTTCTTAACGCTAATTGGGCAGCAGCATGCTCGGCTTGGATGCGGGCTTGTTCCTCAGCTCGAATCTCAGCTTGTACTTGAGCACGAGTGTCTGCAATAAGTTGTGCTCGTTGTGCTGCTATGGCGGCATTAACTCTTTCTGCAACAAGGCGTTGCTCTTCAGCCATCTGTCTGGCTCTTTGGTGGTTAAGTCTAATCCTTCGGTGGAAACTTCTTTCTACCTCAGAGTCGTACTCTGGTTCAGGGGAGAATCCGATTCTATACGGGGGTTGCATACACATTTTCTACCTGAGTAGAAAGAAAATCACACATTAAGATAATGGAAGGAAATGAAGAAATCAAGAAGATTTGGAGTAGTTATCAAGAAAAAGTGTAAAATCCTAATCAACCAGGAAGTTGTTAAGTAAAAGCTAAAACGTTCTGTTGTCCCCGGCAACGGCGCCAATTTTTGATGGAGTTTTGCAACACCACTAAAAATCCTAGAGATGATGAATCCCTAGGTTTAGCCTTGCTAGTACTATGGTAAGAACTCCACCCACGTGTGCTAAGACACGCAGAAGTCTTATCGTAGTATAGTTAAGGGTCGAATCCTCGGGACAACGGTCTTGATGAAATCAAGATGGAAAACGTTTTTAGTTGAACTTAACTACTTAACAGTTGATATTTAGATCGAAAGTTTGATTTGGTTTTAAACTAAGTGCAAGGAAAGTAAAGCAAGAAAGTAGAGATTAAGGTTGTAAACAATGATTAAAAGCCACTAGGATGTTATCAGGTTTCACACAACTACACATGGATCAAGACATGCAACATAATAAAACAACCTGCAAAGAGAGTCAAATCAGTTAGTATCTTGTAGTCCTAGCTTCCTTTCGGATAACTAGCTACGAGAAGTGTGGAGTATTGCAACACCAGCCATTCCATAATGAATGGTCGCATGCTTTGCATTACTCCTTCATGAAATGTGTTCCTCGACCTTACCAAGATTGCACTTCCATACGTCAACTGATTCCATTTCATAGTATGAAAGTGCAACGATGGGGGTGAGTTTACTCCACTTATGAAAGCACTCCTAGATACCGAAACAGACATATGGTGACTACATACATCTATAACCAACATTCAATCGATATTCAGATCTAAGGGTACAAACATAGACAATTCATACGAAAAGATAATAAGTAACACAAGTTGATGATCAGGCAACTAGCATTCATTAAACAATTGATGTTGAACTGAAAAGAAGAGTATCTCTATTATAGATTATTGAATTACATTGCATGAAATGAAAACATTGGTAGCAGGGCTACTCCCCGCACCCTAGTGAATGAAACTACTCGCTCATGTCAAGGACAAAGAAGGAGGCGAGAAGAGAGAGAAAGAACGTCATCTCCACGGAGGAGGGAAAGTTGAACCCTTGGTGAAGAGAGCAACGATCTTCGCACTTCGTGGTTGAATTGATGAAGGATCTTCTCTTCCCACCTTCTTTGCTGTTGAGAGGAGAGAGAAGATAGCTTGGTGATGGAACGCGGATCTCAAACTGGCAGCCTTGGGGCAGTGGATGGAAGACAAAAGTGCTCTGGAGCTAGAGAGGCAGCCTCTGGACGTCTGAGATTCGATGTCTTTGAAGTGACCCTTGAGGTCCTATTTATAGGCTCAAGTTGAGCCCAAACGGTCTTGAGATCATTTGCCTTCTCACGGTCTTGGGACCGTGAGGCCTTCTCGCGGTCTTGGGACCGTGAGGCCTTCTCGCGGTCTTGGGACCGCGAGGCCTTCTCTCGGTCTTGGGACCGCGAGGCCTTCTCGCGGTCTTGGGACCGCGAGGCCTTCTCTCGGTCTTGGGACCGCGAGGCCTTCTCGCGGTCTTGGGACCGCGAGGCCTTCTCGCGGTCTTGGGACCGTGAGGCCTCCTCGCGGTCTTGGGACCGTGAGGAGTCTTTGTAATCTTCTTGTGTTTTCTGTAATGAAAAAGAAGAAAAGTTAGTTTATTGGTGTATCCGCAATAAAGTAAAAAAGTTTAATGATTCTATCTAATTTATCTAAGAAAGAGTATGGAAAATTAAAGATAACTAAATAAGATAACGTCACAAAATGGGAGGTTATCAATATATAGGTTCAATCATAAGGTATGTACATCCTCCATTTTATTTTGGGCATTATTTGACTAAAACCTAATTTCTTTTAATGAGGCATCTCTTGAAATATTGTTTCTTTTGAAAATACAATACTCATGGACATTTCTACTTCTTGATATAAATCTCTTTTACTGTTGTGATTATAAATTTGAAATGTTGTATGGGTCTTTAGGCCCCAACTGCCTTGTTGACTCTTGTTTGATATTGACTAAAATGATAGTCTTGCCACTCTATTTATGCATGATGCGTGTTTGACTAGAATATCTAGAATAGTGGTACTTATGTACAACCATATTTATATAGGGCGTGCGTATTCCGCCCGGGGTGTGCGTTTCCACCCTTTTTTATTTTTAGGCCATGATCCTATGGTGTTATGGCCCTATTTTAGGTATATTTAGTCTACATTGTTATGCATGCAAATATTTGTTGTTTTAATGTGAATCTGTGGTTGATTGATATGGCAAGACACTCTTTTATCATCATGCTTGTAATCTGAATTTAATATGCCTCATTTCTTTTACTTCATTTATTTTGTTACTTTTCTCTTGAACATACCTAATTGCAATTAGCCCCCTTTTCTTGTGGGAATATCTCTTTTTGTAATTTTAACCATATATAATGCCCAAAGTGTTTTATATATGTACATGCTCAGCCTTTGCTGACCTCTTATGTTGTTTCCCTTGTTCTGGGTGATGTTCCTTTCCACCCAGGTTTAGGTACATTGGAAGACATGAGCTTAAGGATAGCTTGGAATGACTGGGTTACCCTCTGCTACCGGCTTAGTTGTGCTTAGTTCAAATTCTTGTAAAATCACCTTTTATGGTGGGGAACAATTGTATAAATGTATCATGAATTGACTTTGTAATACTTTTGTTTCCGCTGCTTTATTATTACATGGCTCATGTATTATATCATTTGAGTTGATTCCCTTTCGGGTTCCACAATTTAAAAAATGGTATCAGAGCCTAAGCAGTCGGTAAATTAACTATTTCAAGTTATCCTAGGTTGACCCTTAATTAAATAGGTAACTCTTAGAGGTTGTTGATACACCTAATTGCTAGTGATGGGATGCCAATTAGGGTTTAACCCATGATTAAATTGGTCAGTTTCACTCCCCAAACCACTAATGGTTGAGACTTTGATTTTTAGAACCGTAGTTCACCCAACACCCCATATGGATAAATAAATTTCCCTAAATAGGGGTCGACTCTTCTGGTTATTAAACTTAATTTTCCCACCGTATGGAAATAGAGTTTAGTGTTAAGATGTAGTTGGACTCGAACACTAGTATATAAGATTAACCCTAATTCCCTTATGGGCCCTATTCTAGTTGTTTGTCTAGCATGTCTCAGATGTGCCCACTAGGAGGGCTTGGTATGTACGGAAGCATGTATCGATGACATATATATAATAATGACATGGGTGGAAACATGTTGATGATTACATGGATAGTAGGTGTTTGAATTTATTAGCTATATTATACTTAGGAGTTTCTTGCCTTCAATATGGAGTATGTCACACATAGATCTACCTAAATCCATGTAATAATTGGATACCATTTTCATTGAGCTTGTCATGCATCAGATTTATAGTTTACTAAGAAAGCTACAAGTATTAGTAGAAACCCATGAGTAATCATCTTTCTCATATCCCATAGCGTGATTCGTTTATTTAATCATTGAAGACGAGAAGCTTGGTTGCGTAGGGTTACATTATCTTCAGAAGGCACTATAAATGTAAACCAACTGGTATTGGGAAGATCTCAATTTTCTTCCTATAATGGTTGGACGACCTTATGAATCCCTTAGGTCTTGTGATGAGGTTGTGTCAGTTATGCTTAAGAATGACATGGGGAATGGTGGAATGTCATGCTTTCATAGATTTTGTTTGAGGTTGACCTTGAGTAATAAGAAACCCTTCTCTCTCTCACGCTTACATATTAGAGAATAGTCGTATGATCTTTTTGGAGATAGGAGGATCATACCCTTTTGGAGGAGGAAGTGATGATAGGATAGTTGTGTTTGTGTCAGGTTGTGATAGGTGGTTGACTTGGTTCCCCGATTGTTTTTGGCGCCAATTTTGGATTTTTTTTTTCACCGCAAGTTTTGCATCGTCAAACTTATTTTCATTATCAATTTATATGTACATAAAAAAAAAGTATTCAGATTGTATCGATGGTTTTTGGAACCAAGTCGCCATCCCAAGGAAGTTGAGATAGAGGACCACTTTAGTGAAGTACCCTTGGTTGGTATGTTCAACCCTGATACCCTAGGCCTAGACTGACATAGTTAGTTCATATCTATATATCAAACATTGTGGATCCACCCTTTTGCCGCTCGAGATTATGTACCAAGTTATAGTTTGAACCTTTTAAGGGGTGGAGTTTCATACATTTTATTCATTAGGAATAAAACTAACTGTAGGCATGACCATGATTAATAGTGGCTACAATAAGTAAAACCTGGATAAATCCTAGTATTAATGTCAAACATATGTGGAGGATACCAAACTAAGAATTCCAGACAAGCCTTGCTAATCTTACCATCATAAGAATTACCTTGACAATTAAAATAGAATTTTTTTTAAAATTTTATCTTGGGTTATCCTTGATAGATGTATGTATGTCAAAAAAAATTTATTTAATAGCTCAAGTCAATATTATGTACACCAAAATTCTAATCATTTAATGGTAAGGGATGACTATATAGTATAGGCTAGGGTGAACATACTCAATATGGTGGAATTTCTAAGCTTTTCCCATGTGACCCTTTTTGATAATAAGATGTTAATGATGTTTATGATGATGAAGAGAATTAGGTGATGATATCGATGATAATAATGATAATGATGTTGTTGTTAAGGATAATGAGGATGATGACGATGATGATGATGATGATGATGATGATAATGAGTAGATGAGAAGGTGGTGACCATGATGATGTAAATGATGAGGATGATGTCATTGATGATGATGATGATGATGATGATGATGATGATGATGATGATGATGATGACGACGATGACGATAATGTGATAAGGAAATTCTCCTAGTAAAAATAATGATAGGAATCATGGTGCTTGAGGATTGATGTCTATAAGTAAAAGTAGTTCACCATGTGAGCAGTCACAATCTAAATGGTTCTATTGGGAAATTTGTAAACAAAGATTGGTTTTTCATGCTTAAGTGATGGAAGCTGAGGATATATAGAACAACTAGCACTCATGTCTAGCGGTGGTTAGATTTTGGGGACGAAATCCTCTTTAAGGGGTGGAGTGTTGTAACATACTCGATTCTAGACACATAGGCTCTTTTCCCATTCTTCTAGGCCCCTAATTGATTAGATGGACATCCAGAATCCCTTACCCCTTATCCTTACTTGGCTACCTTTCAATGTCTATATTTCATTGTCATAGCATAGATCAAACCATATTAGGATATGATAACCCTAATTGACTTCATTTGAATCACATGGACATGAAATCTTTGAATTAGACAACTTTTGACCCTCAAACCTTAGTTCGACTCGAGTCATATTCCGTAGAATGGAAGACATGATGAACTGCTATCTTAATACCCAATTAGCTAGCTGATGAGCAATAATGATGATCTAGATCACTTTACCCTAGATTTGTGAACTAGGATATACCTGGGTATCATATAGGTCACTAATTGAGTTTAGATAGAAGGTTTGACCATCTTTGACTTTTAGACTTAGTTCATTTCATTAATTGAATGACTAATGTGCACATGTTAAATTATAGATGTAGTAATCTCAAAATACAAATCTAAGCTCATAATTGAGTTCCTCACATCTTAATTAGTTAACCCTCAAAATTTGGGGTCTTTTGGACATCGTATGCACCCTCAAATGGACCCTATTAGACTATATGTGCTTTTAATCTATAATTGGTTATTTTCCTTTGTTTTCTTTGGATCGGTCTGGACCTTGGTCCAAGACCCAGTTCAGCGGAGGGCGGGTCGGACCGGGTAGCGGGACTCGGTCGTCCCCTACCTCTGACCTTCACGCAGGCGCCGGCTCAACAGCAGGGATGCCTCCCTGGTCTCTCGCGCACGCCAGGCTGAGCGCCTCTCCACATTTTCTTCGCCAACAGATTTCCCTTGATCCCCCGAGTCCAACGATCGATTTCTTGGCCTCTAGAGAGCCCTAGGGCGGAAACGCCTATTTCAACCCCCCAAGCAGCCCTTGCGGCCACTTTCCAAAACCCCAACTCCGATGCCCCACTTCGCATATCCCGCTCCAAGATCGACCTCTGACACCCCCTCTTGCGTCCTCTTTGGTTAATTTAGCGTGTTGGCACCTTGGAGCTACCACCGGCGCAAGCCTTCTTCTCTGGCGAAGACGGCGAGCAGCAGCTAGCTCTCCCCACCTCGGTGCGATTCCTCGCAAGGTAACCATCTCTGACCCCCTCTCTTTCTTTCTGTGCATTCATCTCGCTACAGTTTTTCCCCGATTGATCGGTCGACTAGCACTGCCGACCTCCTCTGTTTAGTCGCACTGGTGTAAAGGGACTCTATAGGTCCATGACCCCTGAAACCCGTCCAAACCATTTTGAGGTACAGGTGGAGTTTCAAGGAATGTGCCTGATCAAAAGGAAACACAGAGGATCGCCAATGTGAGTTCCCGACTTGGTGTGTCTGAAACCGACCATCACCGGCGTCTACCACTGCCCTGCCTTTCAGGTTATCATCCGACCCAAGTAGGATGTTCAGCGAGTCCGTCAAGTCCGGTTGAAGGTCATCCATGCCTTCGTACCTCCATCGGACCTTGTCAAGATGATTCCAACCTCTAGCTTCCCCTAGGTTCTGCCTTCTGGCCCGAGTATACTTCTGCACCTCTCGCCAACCTGTACACGAGAAGTGCTCGCTGTGTTCGTCCCAGCCTCGCTATGGTTTTTACCTAAGCTTGGAGTCAGGTTCCACTGCAGCACCATGGCGCGAGAGACAGGGAAGTCAATCCCTGGGGTGAAAACCCAGTCTCGGCCATGGGTGCACATGTTCTTGTCACGCCCAGTATGGGCATTTCTATAATCTCACACATTTCTTTGACTGGTTGACCTCGTGACATGAAGGCCGATTCTACCATATAGTTTGCGATAAATCGCACTGCAGTAGCGCAATTTCATTCGAGGGTATTTCAGTCAATTTGCAATTTATTTTCTTTTTGATCAGTAAATGATATTAACTTGTAAAAATCATAACAAATTATTGGTTCAGCAGAAAAATACAAATAAATATGTTTTTGAAATCAGAAAAATGTGACTGATTTATTGGGATAGGTTTCACGCCCAGATTTGTAACCTAAAGTAGGGTCGATTTCTAAGTGAAAGATTTAATACATTTTATATTAATCGGATGCACACATGTTATGACTAGGTTGAGACAACCCTGACCCCGTGCTTAGGAGGTTTTACTGAATATCTAGGTTCAATCATAAGGTATGTACATCCTCTATTTTATTTTGGGCATTATTTGACTAAAACCTAATTTCATTTAATGAGGCATCTCTTGAAATATTGTTTCTTTTGAAAATACAATACTCATGGACATTTCTACTTCTTGATATAAATCTCTTTTACTGCTGTGATTATAAATTTAAAATGTTGTATGGGTCTTTAGGCCCCTCCTGTCTTGTTGACTCTTGTTTGATATTGACTAAAATGATAGTCTTGCCACTCTATTTATGCATGCTGCATGTTTGACTAGAATATCTAGAATAGTGGTACTTATGTACAACCATATTTATATAGGGTGTGCGTATTCCGCCCGGGGTGTGCGTTTCCACCCTTGTTTATTTTTAGGCCATGATCCTATGGTGTTATGGTCCTGTTTTAGGTATATTTAGTCTACATTGTTATGCATGCAAATATTTGTTGTTTTAATGTGAATCTGTGGTTTATTGATATGGCAAGGCACTCTTTTATCATCATGCTTGTAATCTGAATTTAATATGCCTCATTTCTTTTACTTCATTTATTTTGTTACTTTTCTCTTGAACATACCTAATTGTAATTAGCCCCCTTTTCTTGTGGGAACATCTCTTTTTGTACTTTTAACCCTATATAATGCCCAAAGTGTTTTATATATGTACATGCTCAGCCTTTGCTGACCTCTTATGTTGCTTCCCTTGTTCTGGGTGATGTTCCTTTCCACCCAAGTTTAGGTACATTGGAAGACATGAGCTTAAGGATAGCTTGGAATGACTGGGTTACCCTCTGCTACTGGCTTAGTTGTGCTTAGTTCAAATTCTTGTAAAATCACCTTTTATGGTGAGGAACAATTGTATAAATGTATCATGAAGTGACTTTGTAATAGTTTTGTTTCCGCTGCTTTATTATTACATGGGTCATGTATTATATCATTTGAGTGGATTCCCTTTCGGGTTCCACTCTTTACAACAATCTACTGGATTGGTTCTAGCTCCATACTTTTATCGACTATCGGATTGGCTTATCTGACTTAAGAGCGAGATCTAAGGCGTCCTAAGATTCCCTACATCCTTGTGTTTGACCCCGTATATCTACTTCAACCTTGTAATGAAGTTGTGGGGGTCCTTGATGGTTTCAGGTTATAAATTTAAAGTATGACCCGTCCTCTCGAGGATGCATCAACTTTTGGCTTCATTGTTGGGGACGTGGTTTTCCTGTATATATGCATAGTTCCTCTTTTGTTTTACACCTACTTGTTCATATACACTGAATAGTCTTTCTTTTTCTTATACGCCTTTTATAGCCATAGATATTGCCTCCACAAGGCAAGTTATGTTGTCTAGTTGTCCTCCCAAGTTTTTCCACAGTTTAGACTGCTGGCAAATAATTGAAGGTCATGCTCTACAACTAGTGAACTAGACACCCCTCACTGTCTTCATATGTTGAATTTCCAACAAAGGAGATGGAAGATCATCCCTTATTTTCCATGTTATAATGGAATCAAGAATTGATTAGAGCAGTGGAGCTGGACAGAGAAATTTTCAATGCACTCACCTCCTCCTTAGCTCCTCATCTCCAAGAAAATGTTGACCCGCTCCAGCACCTACTAAAAAAGCAATATCATTAGCTCCAAGTAGCCACCAAGATCGCAGACTGTAGTAGAAATATACTCCAAACTGTTGAACAAGGATTCATCCATGTGCATCAGTTTGATACGGTGGAACCCTAACAGAAATGTATGGTAGAATTGATGGATCTTGAAATAATTTATGCTCAAGTACAATAGCTTCATGATAAGGATGTTGAACAGGGAAGGAGGCTTCAAGATATCATTGATTTCTTTACCATTCAATTTCAAATGCCATGACACAACCATGAAGATTACAAACATCAGAGACATTCCATTGGGCCTAGATTGGAACATGCCTTACCATCCTATTCAGACCATCAACTAGATTCACCTAGATTTTTTCTATGAAGACCAACCCATCTAGGGAATCCCTTCATTCTATCCAGATGATTCAACTGATCAACCAATGGAAGATAAAACCCACATGCATGAATGGTTCTACGATGATGATGATCAGGGTAGTCAAACAACTAGACCAGCATGAGCAGACATTATCCACAATCCCTTTTCAAGGAAGAGATGACACCAAGGGAGAAGGATGGACAATCCACTATAACATGGTCTCTAAGCATAAAGACACCCCAAACCCCATAGAATGTGATAAACTTGGGGTGGTAGAACCACAAATAGATTTACCTAGGGATACTTCTTATTCGGATGATGATTGGATTACTTAGACTGTACATGAAATTTATCTGAGCATCCAACCTCCAGTTCAGGGGAGGAGAGAGAAGAGAGGATCCCTCTAGAAGACCTTCCATCTCTTCACTCCATCTCATCCTATGTCAACATCCTAGGTCCTTCCTATTCAGATTCATACATCGATGGGTACCTTGAGGATGTTCTACCAAAGAATTCATTTTAGTGTAGTTCAAGTAAATCCTAGCACAGAGATGACTACATAGAGTCAGCGGATTTTATTCCTCTTCTCTAGACTTGGAAGGGCCCACCTCTCCACCTATTCTTATCCTACATGGTGGGCCCGATCGGCGAGACACAGGTAACACATACCCTAAAACTACGGATTTGGAATCCAAGTGTAGGAGTTGTAGGGCAGCCACCCCCGACTACCTATACAATTTCTCTTTAATTTTAAGTTTTAAAATTTTGCATAATAAAATCAATTCAAGTTTTATCTTTTGTCTAACTTTTTAAATTTTGTTTCATTTGCATCATCTAGGTTTCTTTTACTCTTTAATTCATACATTTCCTTCTTTTTTGCCCCGATAGCTGCTTGTGGTCTATCTTTTTGTAAGAACTTATTTGGTATATCTGTTTCACCGTCCACCCTCGTTTTATCAGCTTATGGTGCTAGAAGACGTTTAATTTAGATTTCTCATTTGGGAGTGCAAGGATTGCGACTGCGGTCCAATAGCCTAGACCGCGGATGCAGTCTGATAGCGACTGTAGGGACAACCACGATTGTGGGCTTACCACTACCACGAGTCAGCGCAATTGTGACTGTGGGTCTCTACGACCGTGACCGCAGGTCTGCCCATGCAAGACCTGGGTATGCCTTATCATATTGACTAACTAGCATGTCAGTTTGACCCTACCTTTTTTTACCAAATGTAGCACTTTTGACCGAATATATTTCATCTTTTGACTGACTTTCCACTTTTGACCGAGTTTTTTTGCACCTTTCCTGAAATTCCCACCACCCAACATGTGGCCTAGCATGGGTCGAGCTCCTGGCGGGATAATGCACCAAACTTATAAATACCCCCCAATTGTGCCATTCTTTCCCACACCCACCGCCCTAGTTCTCCCCTCTTCCGCGAAGACCTCACACAACCCTCACCCCGTTTCCCTCTTCCACTTGTTTCCCTCATTGTCTTGAAGTAGGCACAGAGGCAACTATAATAGCAACCGCCCTGAAACCTCCCCCTCCACCCGCAACCACAATCTGCTACTCTGACACTGCCACCATCTACGCCTAGCTGCACCAGATCCCGCGAGCATGATCGCGGCCATCTAGATCATGATCACCTTAGTCACAGTCAGAGTACAAGTCATAGTCATGATTGGCTAGGACAAAGTCACCTCGGTCGCGGTCAGGGTGCAAGTGGAGGTCACCGCGATCGAGGTCACCTCGGTCGCGGTTGTCTCGGTCGTGGACAGGGTATAAAATGTGATCGGTTTGGTCAAGGTGATCAAAGTCATGGTCAACTTCGCGGTCGATGTTGATGTGCTTTGGCCCAAACGTGCCAACCCTAACCCCAGTCGCGCCGACCAGATCAGTACCAAAAAATCAGCACCACGGACTTAGTGAGAAATAGCTTTAAGAAGCTCAGGAAGAATGTGTCATGAAAGAAAGGGGAAGGAAGCTCCTCTTCACCAGAAGAGCATGGGAGCCGATATCCACCCCACACCATACAAACTACGAACTCGATGTACAAAGATGAGACTATTCTTTCTTCTTCAGTAGGGTTTGGGCCACAAAAGACTAATTCAGACTACCGCCACTTATTTGCCACTCTAATGAACACCTATAGTGGTGATTCATTGTAGGAATTCTCCAGTGAGAGAAGGTCGAGAGCACACTATGATGCTGAGCTCCATACTTCGACGGGCCATCAGGAGAGCCTATCAGTGTTGTGCAAAGCTTCATCTACAGGGGACCAGTGCCAACAGTCAGTAGAAAAGTCAACATCTTTACGTCGGTCAACTTCATCGTGTGATTCAATTCAGGGGAGTAGATGCTGCCCCACTCCTGAAGGTGTTAACCAAAGCTCCCTCCCTTCTACCCTATTTAGAAGTATGAAGCAAAAGCAGTAGTTTGATGCTTTAATTAAAGACAAGCATAGACTAGTAGGCCTAAGATATGCTGACCCTACAACACTCATTAAGCTCAGGATACAAGCACGAGTTGACATAGATATTGTAGTTGTTCGCCTAGACGTCGTTGCATATACACATTGTGATGCCTATCATAGAATCACTTATGACTTTTATGCTACACTCAAGACCCCATAGGACTACGAGTACACTGTCATGCATTTCCACCTCCAAAACTAGACCCACGAAGTTAGTGAGGATCACCTCAATAGCTGGTTGTCACACTCTACTGAGGACTACATTGAGATGTCCAGGGGCTGGCTGGAGATAGGGGAACACAACTTTAATGCTGCTCAAGCATGGACGATGCTTATAGGTGAAGATAAATATGTTTCTAGAAGTGCCCAAGCTTCAAACATCAACAACCCGACACTTCATGATCGGCATTGCGTGATCGTGAACTTCGTCTTGGAGAAGCAAGACATTCAAGGGGCTCTCAGTTCAGCAGACCTCTACATTTTATGGTGAGCAACAATAGGAATAAAATTGAATGTGATCATCTGCTACTTTCACAACTCTTTCAAGAAGTAGGTCCAATTCATGTCGATGGAAGGCATTATCACTTTCATAGTGCGCCATCTTGGAAGTGGAGATGGACAACTGGCACTTATGTAGGAAAAGGTTGAGTGGTCCAAGTTGGACATAGATCACTTGATTCACATAGGGGTAATAACATAGTGTAGCATATGATATCTTTATATCTTTCATTACAGCAAGCACAAAGTACTACTACCAGTAAATGCAGAGTTTGCATGTCAGACAACACACATGGACATCTCTCTATTGGAAGCTCAGGGAAACATTCGTCAGGTAGGCGAAATCATAGGAGCATCTAATTCATCACCACCAGTGCCAGAGACTTAGGAGCCTGGAAAATAGACAGGGGCAACCTTCCATGACATACCATATCAGGGAGGACCCTACACATAGATGCCTACAATAGATTACCAGTAGCCTCCTCAATAGGAGAAATATGTCCCAAAGCTCAACATGGGGAACCTTTATGAGTTCATGACAAATTTTAGGGTTGACTCCAGTAGACGATTTGATATACTGGAGAAGGATGTGCAGTACCTCATACAGAGGTTCTCCATAGCCTTCCCTCTACCACCTCCACTGACTTTTCAGTAGCCATTTCAGCAACCCCTCCAACCTTTCTACCAGCCGACCCAAGACTTCATACAGTCATTCCACTTTCAGCAAGGAATACACCAAGACTATGAGAATCCACCAGGAGAAATCGACGATCTGAACCAATACATAAACAGTGACTACCAGTAGAAGTTGTTTTCCATGCCATCCATAGCTTGAGATATGCTCGAGGATGAGCAAAATTTTTAAGCTTGGGGAGGTGCCAGGGTGTACCACCATCTATCTTCTGCTTTTTCATTTTATTTCTTTGCATGCATGCATGTTTATTTTCTATGTTCCTTGCATTTAGCATAAATTTTCAGCTTTGTAAGACTTTGTTTCATAATTTGTAGCATTGCAATAAAGGCTACATCATACAAATCTTAGAACTACATGCTTATCTTTATGCCTAAATGCACAATTTTCATCTCAAACTCCTTGACCTTTTGCTAGACTTGTTCTTTGACTCTTTCCTTAAGTTTGGTAATAAATCTAAGGTTATGTGCCTTTTTCATAGCATAAAACGTTATTCCCTTGATCAATGTTGTGAATGATGAATCTAAGATATAGGATCATTGGAAAGAGATATAGTTTGATCAAAACTCCAAGCCACATTTCTCATGAGCTTGCCTCTATTCTAAGGATCTCTTGAATCATAATTACTACTTTTCACACAAGTATCAAGCGGATAATGATGAGTTTTGAGATATAATAAAGTTGAAGTGTTTTCTTTGATGGACTACGTGCCCTCTCACCTTAGATTGAGTAAAAAAGATGAAAAATTAAAAATTTGTAAAACAGGCTTGTCCTCCCACAAAATTCCAAAAATATCAAAATGGTTCTCACCCAAGCCTATAAAAATAGAATGTAGCAAATAAAAGCCTGAGTTTGAACAAAAGAGTGTTATTTTCTCTTTTAGGAGAGTTGAGGATGATGTCCAACCAGTGTATGACTGTGCTCATGAATGTGGGTACGTCGTGCCTGGTAGTGCCACTCTAAGGATCATTAGAGAGTCACTAGGAACCCCTAGGAGACCTCTGAGATCATCCCAGTAGCATGGTTGGTTTGAGCGCAGTATGAGGAGTTCATCTCACTGCTTTGGGCCAACTGGCTCGGACCGTAGAGATTGTTTCTCGTTACATGGACCAACCTTACGCAGATTGTGATCCTCAGAAGTCATTCGAGTATTTTTTCTTTTGCTGCTTCTTAGGACCTGAATAAGTGAGAGGTGTGTTGTTCCCGATTGGTCTACATGAATACATGATGATGGCTCATTTCTCCTCACCCGTGTGATCACCTATGTGACAATTCTTTTCTATTTTATAATTATGATTCAAACCCAAATGAGTATTGACAGGTTGCAGTGAATTCGGTTAATCTTGCCTAGATGCTCTTGGATCATACTTTAGCAGGATTGTGCTCAATTGGTGGGGATTTTCTCTAAAATTACATAGGTCAAGATAATTGATGTTTTAAACTATTGTTCTTAACTTTATCATTTATCACCAAGCTTAATTTGGATGTTATCTTTTTGTTCTTTGAGCATACTCATGCTTGAGGACAAGCAAAGGGTTAAGCTTGGGGTGGTCGATAACACCCAAAATTAGGAATCTATGCTAAGTATTTATTTATGGTTTTGTGTCAATATATCCTTAATATGCCGACAATAACCATAGATTCTAATCCTTTGGGAACTAGTCAATTTTGGGACTTGCAGGTACCGAACCTAAAAAGACATTTATTCTCGAAGATTTCTCCCCAACACATGATTTTTGCAGCAGCTAGGCTTCCATATGTCACGGCCACAGTGGATTAAGCATCACACTATGTGTACCAGCTCAGGAGACGGTGGTCCAACTAACTGACTAACGGGCCCAACAAACTTTTGATTTCTTAGACCCCTATTTTTTATGGCCAGTCCTTTATTAGAATATATCCTCGTCAATTAGAAGGTTCATCAATTGCGGGCCCCTAGACCACGAGTAATACCCCCCACCCTGGTGGGGGTGGGTTTAGGCCATGATGCTGCAACTGTAGCCAAGAAGGCAACGCCACCATTGCGACTGTGACCGCGACTGCAGGATCCACTACGACTGCGGAGTAAACCGTGATTGTGGGATCCACTGTGACCATGGAGTCTATCGTGACTGTGGTTTCGACCTCGACTGTGGCACAACCGTAACTGCGGGATCCACTACAACCAAGGTAGGTGTCGCAACCATCTTCCTACTTCACCAATAAATACCCACCCCTCGCGACTAGGAGAGGGGTTCCAAGATCGGGAGTTCGAAGTTCCAAATCTTCTTGGTTAGCAGAGCCCCATGGGAGAGTACCAAGGTCTGTAAAGGCTGAGGTGCTTATCCTACATCCGTTCCTCCAGTTTGCTTCCATCTGTCATCATTTTCCACCATCATTCTCCCATATCCTATAATTTCCAGCCATCTTCCACCTCCATACACCCACCAAGTTGTTGTTTGGGGTGGAATCGAAGAGAAAGGAGGCCAAGGAGTCCAGAATACCAAGGAGGATGACCTAAAGATGAGACTCATCCTATACAGACGCTAAGGAGTGAGAGCCACTTCTCCTCTATGGGCTAAATCTCTTCTTCTTCTCTTTTCTTATATTACTCTCCTTTATTTATGTACAAATGATGTTCTTCCATCTTTGTTCGGTACAAACTATGCTTGTCCATGGCTAGTTGAGCTCCTTCTTAGCTATGTAGCCTGCCTTTGGCATGTTTATGTACTTAAGCAAATAGATTTATTTAATATATAGTATGTTTGTTGTTCTACCTTCTCTTTCTGGTTATGATTTCTAGTTTTGTTGTTGTGCTTCTTGCTTGAACTTCTATTTCTAACAATATTGAGAGATTTGTTGTAGAAATAGATAAGAGAAGGTGGTTGGGATCAAAATTTGAAAGGATGACAATTCAAGGTGATCTTTGCAGAACCATTGACCTGGGCTCGGTCGGGCCCACTACTTGGTTCTATCCAGATCACGCCTATTCCTAGGAACTCAGAGTATTCCAGACCTGAGAGGGTATCTAGAATATTCTAGGGTGTTGATTTGTCTTTCCATGAGAGAGGTTTCATGTCATTGATGGGTTTTAATCACACTATGTGAGAGCGAGTGGGATGACCCCACAGGAACAAATACCACAGTACGTACCATGTTTGGATGTGGGTTGTTTGCTCGGGTGTTCGATGGTTGTATATGCCTGAGGATGGGTGCATAGACTACCCAACTTGTGGTTACATAGCTAGGAACTCCTTCTCTCCAATTAGTAGAATCCTATAGACTCTGTTTTGTTTTGTTTTCTTTGTTTTGTTTTATTTTATGACAATTTTCTGGACTGGTTCTAGCTCCATACTTTTATCAACTATCAGATTGGCTTATATGAATTTAGAGCGAGATCTTAGGCATCCTAAGCATCCCCACGTCCCTATGTTTGACTCAGTATATCTACTTTAACCCCGTAATGAAGTTGTGGGGGTCCTTGAAGGTTTTGGGTTATAAATTTAAAGTCTGATCCATCCTGTCGAGGATGCATCAGAGATATTTGACTTCTATTGTAGAATTTGAACAACTATCTCTAGCACAAAACCTTTTCCAGCTTACAATTCTCATTTTAAGGTCAAAAAAAAGATATTGCAATTTTTTTTTCATTGTAAGCTTTCATAGATACAACCCTTTACACCCAACTCTTCCTTATTACCATAACCAAGGAACTAATTCTTTTAATACTTCTCAAATACTTAAGGATGTTCTTATGGCATTCTAGTGGCTTCCACTAGGATCTGATAGATACCCACTCATCATGTATAGTACATATGAGACAACTAGATGATTACATATTCCCTCATCATGTCCAATACATACTAGACATGGGATGAGTACATAATGTAGCATACATGATAAATCCAATGGCAAATGCATATGGAATCTTACTCATGTTTTCCCATTTTTCACAAGAATTGGAACACTAGGCTCCAGAGAGACTAACTCCATTAAAATGGGTAAGTTTTATCTCATCCAGTCTTCATGTTTAACCCTTCAACATCTTGCCGATTATGTTCTCTTAACTAGGCCAAGAAGATTTCCATATCTATCTCTATAGATATGAATTCCTATATCATAGGATGCTTTGCCTAAAACCTTCATATAGAAGGTAATTTCCTTTCTAGGTTTTAAAATATGCAGTAGAGGGATTTTATTCCCATCAGTATGTGATATATATATATATGCTCCCACTAAAACTTTCGTAATCACATATTTCTTCTTCATGCAGACTTAAGTCAAACTCTTTGACTATCTTGTCAAATTGAATATTCTAGTTCTGGGATGCTTGCTTCAATCACATTGATGGACCTTTGTAGCTTACAAATTTTATTTGCATTATTTATAAAACCTTTAGGCTATGTCACATACACGTCCTCTCAATATTCCTTTTAAGGAGTGTGGTTTTAGCATCCATCTACAAAATTGCATAGTCATGATAAGTTGTAATGGCGAGCATGATCTTGATGGATTTAACCAAGGAAACTGGAGAAAAGTTTTCTTCATAGTCAACACCTTGAACTTGTTTGAAATCCTTCATGTGCAATCAGCCCTTAAAGGTTTGTACCTTACCATCCATGTTGGTCTTATTCTTGAAGACCTACTTGCACCCTGTGGGTTTACCCCTTCATGTGGATCTAACAAGGTCCATACCTTGTTGGTGTACTTGAAATCCATCTCAGATCCCATGGCCTCAAGCCACTTCTCATACTTTGGTCCCTTACTAGCTTCTAGATAGGTTGTTGGCTCATCGTCAATGACCAGCTCACCAACTTCCTGAGTCACAATATAACCAAATCTATCAGGCTCAAGACGTGTCCTACTAGATCTAGGAGGTTCATGTGTTACTTGAGAAATTTGAGATTCCACAACAACTTGTGATTCTCTTTATTCCTGTTTTGCATCTAGGGGTTCAATACTTTCTTGTTGGGCTTGAACCGCTACGAGTTCCACTTTCCTCTCACAGATACTTGACATTTCCCTTTTAAATGGTTTTATTGGAACACTTCCAATTATCAACAAACTTTCACTTTTATACATCCTATGTATATTTTGCGATTAATTTTCTGTCCTTTCGGAAGTTCGCATCAATGTAACTCTTTACATCGAACTCTTCCTTATCATGTCCAATACATACTAGACATGGGATGAGTACATAATGTAGCATACATGATAAATCCAATGGCAAATGCATATGGCATCTTACTCATGGTTTCCCATTTTTCACAAGAATTGGAACACTAGGCTCCAGAGAGACTAACTCCATTAACATGGGCAAGTTTTATCAAATCCAGTCTTGCATGTTTAACCCTTCAACATCTTGCCGATTATGTTCTCTTAACTAGGCCAAGAAGATTTCCATATATATCTCTATAGATATGAATTCCTATAACATAGGATGCTTTGCCTAAAACCTTCATATAGAAGGTAATTTCCTTTCTAGGTTTTAAAATATGCAGTAGAGGGATATTATTCCCATCAGTATGTGTAATATATATATATGCTCCCACTAAAACTTTCGTAATCACATATTTCTTCTTCATGCAGACTTAAGTCAAACTCTTTGACTATCTTGTCAAATTGAATATTCTAGTTCTGGGATGCTTGCTTCAATCACATTGATGGACCTTTGTAGCTTACAAATTTTATTTGCATTATTTATAAAACCTTTAGGCTATGTCACATACACATCCTCTCAATATTCCTTTTAAGGAATTTGGTTTTAGCATCCATCTGCAAAATTGCATAGTCATGATAAGTTGTAATGGCGAGCATGATCTTGATGGATTTAACCAAGGAAACTGGAGAAAAGTTTTCTTCATAGTCAACACCTTGAACTTGTTTGAAATCCTTCATGTGCAATCAGCCCTTAAAGGTTTGTACCTTACCATCCATGTTGGTCTTATTCTTGAAGACCTACTTGCACCCTGTGGGTTTACCCCTTCATGTGGATCTAACAAGGTCCATACCTTGTTGGTGTACTTGAAATCCATCTCAGATCCCATGGCCTCAAGCCACTTCTCATACTTTAGTCCCTTACTAGCTTCTAGATAGGTTGTTGGCTCATCGTCAATGACCAGCTCACCACCTTCCTGAGTCACAATATAACCAAATCTATCAGGCTCAAGACGTGTCCTACTAGATCTAGGAGGTTCATGTGTTACTTGAGAAATTTGAGATTCCACAACAACTTGTGATTCTCTTTATTCCTGTTTTGCATCTAGGGGTTCAATACTTTCTTGTTGGGCTTGAACCGCTACGATTTCCACTTTCCTCTCACAGATACTTGACATTTCCCTTTTAAATGGTTTTATTGGAACACTTCCAATTATCAACAAACTTTCACTTTTATACATCCTATGTATATTTTGCGATTAATTTTCTGTCCTTTCGGAAGTTCGCATCAATGTAACTCTTTACATCGAACTCTTCCTTATCATGTCCAATACATACTAGACATGGGATGAGTACATAATGTAGCATACATGATAAATCCAATGGCAAATGCATATGGCATCTTACTCATGTTTTCCCATTTTTCACAAGAATTGGAACACTAGGCTCTAGAGAGACTAACTCCATTAACATGGGCATGTTTTATCTCATCCAGTTTTGCATGTTTAACCCTTCAACATCTTGCCGATTATGTTCTCTTAACTAGGCCAAGAAGATTTCCATATCTATCTCTATAGATATGAATTCCTATAACATAGGATGCTTTGCCTAAAACCTTCATATAGAAGGTAATTTCCTTTCTAGGTTTTAAAATATGCAGTAGAGGGATGTTATTCCCATCAGTATGTGTAATATATATATATGCTCCCACTAAAACTTTCGTAATCACATATTTCTTCTTCATGCAGACTTAAGTCAAACTCTTTGACTATCATGTCAAATTGAATATTCTAGTTCTAGGATGCTTGCTTCAATCACATTGATGGACCTTTGTAGCTTACATTATTTATTTGCATTATTTATAAAACCTTTAGGCTATGTCACATACACATCCTCTCAATATTCCTTTTAAGGAATGTGGTTTTAGCATCCATCTGCAAAATTGCATAGTCATGATAAGTTGTAATGGCGAGCATGATCTTGATGGATTTAACCAAGGAAACTGGAGAAAAGTTTTCTTCATAGTCAACACCTTGAACTTGTTTGAAATCCTTCATGTGCAATCAGCCCTTAAAGGGTTTGTACCTTACCATCCATGTTGGTCTTATTCTTGAAGACCTACTTGCACCCTGTGGGTTTACCCCTTCATGTGGATCTAACAAGGTCCATACCTTGTTGGTGTACTTGAAATCCATCTCAGATCCCATGGCCTCAAGCCACTTCTCATACTTTAGTCCCTTACTAGCTTCTAGATAGGTTGTTGGCTCATCGTCAATGACCAGCTCACCACCTTCCTGAGTCACAATATAACCAAATCTATCAGGCTCAAGACGTGTCCTACTAGATCTAGGAGGTTCATGTGTTACTTGAGAAATTTGAGATTCCACAACAACTTGTGATTCTCTTTATTCCTGTTTTGCATCTAGGGGTTCAATACTTTCTTGTTGGGCTTGAACCGCTACGATTTCCACTTTCCTCTCACAGATACTTGACATTTCCCTTTTAAATGGTTTTATTGGAACACTTCCAATTATCAACAAACTTTCACTTTTATACATCCTATGTATATTTTGCGATTAATTTTCTGTCCTTTCGGAAGTTCGCATCAATGTAACTCTTTACATCGAACTCTTCCTTATCATGTCCAATACATACTAGACATGGGATGAGTACATAATGTAGCATACATGATAAATCCAATGGCAAATGCATATGGCATCTTACTCATGTTTTCCCATTTTTCACAAGAATTGGAACACTAGGCTCCAGAGAGACTAACTCCATTAACATGGGCATGTTTTATCTCATCCAGTTTTGCATGTTTAACCCTTCAACATCTTGCCGATTATGTTCTCTTAACTAGGCCAAGAAGATTTCCATATCTATCTCTATAGATATGAATTCCTATAACATAGGATGCTTTGCCTAAAACCTTCATATAGAAGGTAATTTCCTTTCTAGGTTTTAAAATATGCAGTAGAGGGATGTTATTCCCATCAGTATGTGTAATATATATATATGCTCCCACTAAAACTTTCGTAATCACATATTTCTTCTTCATGCAGACTTAAGTCAAACTCTTTGACTATCATGTCAAATTGAATATTCTAGTTCTAGGATGCTTGCTTCAATCACATTGATGGACCTTTGTAGCTTACATTATTTATTTGCATTATTTATAAAACCTTTAGGCTATGTCACATACACATCCTCTCAATATTCCTTTTAAGGAATGTGGTTTTAGCATCCATCTGCAAAATTGCATAGTCATGATAAGTTGTAATGGCGAGCATGATCTTGATGGATTTAACCAAGGAAACTGGAGAAAAGTTTTCTTCATAGTCAACACCTTGAACTTGTTTGAAATCCTTCATGTGCAATCAGCCCTTAAAGGTTTGTACCTTACCATCCATGTTGGTCTTATTCTTGAAGACCTACTTGCACCCTGTGGGTTTACCCCTTCATGTGGATCTAACAAGGTCCATACCTTGTTGGTGTACTTGAAATCCATCTCAGATCCCATGGCCTCAAGCCACTTCTCATACTTTGGTCCCTTACTAGCTTCTAGATAGGTTGTTGTCTCATCGTCAATGACCAGCTCACCACCTTCCTGAGTCACAATATAACCAAATCTATCAGGCTCAAGACGTGTCCTACTAGATCTAGGAGGTTCATGTGTTACTTGAGAAATTTGAGATTCCACAACAACTTGTGATTCTCTTTATTCCTGTTTTGCATCTAGGGGTTCAATACTTTCTAGTTGGGCTTGAACCGCTACGAGTTCCACTTTCCTCTCACAGATACTCGGAATTTCCCTTTTAAATGGTTTTATTGGAACACTTCCAATTATCAACAAACTTTCACTTTTATACATCCTATGTATATTTTGCGATTAATTTTCTGTCCTTTCGGAAGTTTGCATCAATGTAACTCTTTACATCGAACTCTTCCTTATATCCATAGAACTAGTACTTCCCAAGTACTTATCAAGTTCTTATGGTATTCCAGTAACCCTTACTGGAAGTAGACAGACATCCACTCGTCATGTCCTACATACGAGTAATCAGGATGAGCACATCATATTGCCATGTCCTACATACAAGATGATGAATGCATTTTATTCTTGCCATGTCGTACATGCAAGACAATGGGATGATTACATACATGATAGATCCATATCTATTCTTAGTGTTCCCATTCTTCATAAGAATTGGATACTTGGCCTTGGCATACTAATATCCATATAACATGGACAAGTTTTCTCCCACTGAATCTGTGCATACTGAACCCTTCAGTACAGATTGCCAATGTATGCTTTCTCTTTCCAGGTCAAGAGATTTTTCGAGAACTATCTCTATAGATCTCTATTCCTATTATATAGGAAACATCTCTATCTTCCTTAAAGATAATTTCCACTTTTGGATTTCCAATCTAGAACATGTCCATTTCACATCAACATGTGGAATGTGAATACGCTCCCACTAAATCACAGATCCCTTCTTTATCTTTGACATATAAGTCAAACCTTTTGACTATATCATCAAAGTGAAGATCCAATTCTGAGTTGCTTCTACAAAATCAATCACATTGATTAGTCCATTGTAATTTATAGACTTCATTTGCATTAGTGGATTCATAAACCTTATAGGTTGTGTCACGTACACATCCATGTTTTATTCCTCATGGGAATGCGGTTTTAGTATCCATATGCCAAATGTCTTAGTCATTAAGTTGCAATTAACAAGCATCATCCTTCTTAAAAATGTTATCCATGTGTCTTAACATTTAAGACTTATTTTCCCTTATGGATATGACCCAATGAGTGCTACCATCAAGGTCATACCTTATGGCTCACATGGAAGTCATTTAGGATGTAATGGTTTTATACCATAACTCAAAATCTGATTCCTCATATTCATCTAGATAGTTGACTCATCATATGAACAACTCATCACATAGATAATTGAGGTTTATCTGTCAAGGATGTACGAATTCACAACTCCTTGTGATTCTTAATGTCCTTTATTAGTGTGGGGTATTATTTTATTAAGAAGAATTCAGTTATTTGATAATCATTCTCGAACTCCTTAGAGTATGATTCTTTCTTGATTTAGACATCACCATGCCCTAATCATGAGTTCACTATGATACACTATCATAATCACTCATAAGGATCTCAAACATTTGGTCCAAGTATTTCATTCATTGATCTCATCAAGAATTAATACTTTACCAAATTTGTACTTCATCTATGATAATCTTGAACACTTCAAGATATTCATATTGGTATTTCTCTAAACACCATTTGAAGTATTAGCATTTGTTCCAATAGGTATGTAAATACATCACATGTATTATACCTAATAGGATGATCACTCTCCCACTATATTAGTGAAGATTGATTAATCATGTCCAAGAAATTCATGTCTCTTACTGGTTCTCTAACCAAAAGAGTCTAGATTTATCCATCATATGGAAACTAGAAATGAATTTCTCATGATTGATGCTAATTAGATTGTTTGAGTTATCTATAACTTTCAGGTATCATTTTATCTTATGCATATCAAATACCACAAGATAAACAAGGCATTGCCACAAAGATCATATCTTTATAAATTGAAACATCTCTTTATTAATTTCCATCATTGTCATACAATATGCAAAAAATAAAGTGTTTCTATCTATTGGAAAATATGAAATAGCAGTTCATAACTGTATTACATGCCTTGTAGGCTGAAAATAAACTAAAGTACTACTATCTATGGTGGCAACACTTGCCCCAATTATGAGTGCTTTACACTTTACATCTTGGTATCATATACCTCAAAAGTGTTACAAGTTTACTTTCATGACACCTTCAAGTGGAGACTTCAGTTGTCTCCTTCTTCTTTTGTTCTTCCAGATATAGAGGGCAATTCCCTCATACACCCTTTCCCCATGTGCCTTGAGGCTTAAGACAGCTTGGATTGCTGGCTAGCATCAGAACACTTCTTTGCTTTGCCCTTATCCTTGCCCTTAAGAATTACCTTTCTCTTTGATCACATCAAATATTATGGTTTGTCTTTCTTCATCTTTGCCTCTACTATCCTCAACATGTCCAAAAACATTGTCAACGCTTGTCAAAGTTGTTCATGTTGTAGCTTATCATGAACTGTATGATTCTCACAACATTTGTTGTATCATACCAATAGCCAACTCTTGGCTCAGAGGGAATCCTTCTTAGTCAGGTTTTCTACATACCCAATCATATTGAGTGTGTGATTACCTTACTGGATCTCCTTCTGTCATGACATACTAGGACAGTGTCCTTGAGACATCATATGTCTCATGTTGTCTCTGCAACTCATAATTCAGAGAACACAACATCAAGCACTCCTCATCATAAGCATACTTTCAGCCATTGATGTGGTGGGATCGAGTTCATCTGTGTCCGGTATAACTAGGACTTAGAGCTTTCGCTCTCTGATTGAGAACACTTCTCATCATCCTAACCAGTCGTGGAATTATTCCCATTTAATTTGTTGGTCTCAAAGACCGATCGCAAATAAAGTCATTTGTTGATTAACCATTTATTTTAACAAAAGGAAATATATGCAATTTTAGTCCAAAACTCTTTTGACTTGTTTGATTGATTTGAAAAAATTGACGATAAAATTAGGCCTTTAATTGATTATCGCTCCCACTATTTTACTTCAAATTGATAGCCCTCACCATCAATTCGGAAGATTGCAGCGTACAACCTTCTAGTGGGCAAGATCCTGAAATCCTCTAAGCCATGGACCAGCTAGGGATGTCACCCACAACATAGATCTCTCAGGTAGGAAACTTTTGCCAATTGCATCATATGCAACTCTTGATAAGATGTCATATGCAACTCTTTGCCATGATCATCTCCGACCCAAAGCAAACACGATGAACATGCACCCTGCTAGGGCAGACCCACACATCCATCCTTCACGCTTCCACGAGATAGACGGTGCACCACGCTAGGGCGTGCCCACACTTGGTCGATCAAGCTTTTCATGTGTGTCGCATTTGGAAGGCATCTAAAACTTAATATTTTAATGAGGGATTTGGTTATTATATACATATACATATCCAATCACCACAATACATAGTACGTATCATATACATGCTATATCCCATAGAAAACATGCAAAACGATAAAAAGTGATGATTATGGCCATCCTAATGTGATTCCTCGAGCCAAGAGGAATCATGATCATCTAGGTCTACATCACATGCAACCTGTACAAGATGAAATATGTGCCTTTGCCTTCCGAGTTGATCAACTCATCTCATGAATGATCTGCTCTCTCTGGCCAGTCGTCTGGGTGCCACCAGCCAATCGGTTGGCTCCTCCAACCGATCAGTTCGCCTAGTCATCGTGCATCTCTTCATGGCCTCCACCCGCTTGTCTCGCTCCTCGAACTGGTCATCAACTGATCGGTTCACTCCTTGAACCGACCATCTGGAATGTCAACCGATCGGTTCACTCCTTGAATCGATCATTTCAGCTGTCGTCAGATGTCTGCCGGTCTTCGACATAACAGGAAATAAAATCAATTCTAATTTTACATTGCTTAAAAGGGAAACCCTGAGTTACATTCGGGGGGGCAAAGGTAGGAAAGAATCTCGAATTATTTCGAGTTACATCAAGAATAGGAGAAAGGGAAGATCGGTGCACAGACCGAGATGCAAGCAACCACAAACAACCACACACAGATAGGGGTTTATAGGCCATAATCATGCTACACATCCACCACAAAACTCATTTAAGGTCGACGCGTATCGAGTGCATTAATAATACATATCATATATGTAATTGGGATTTGTGGATTTAGGATTGGACATGCATAAAACCAATATTATTCGCATCGCATGCAATAAATAAAGGCAACAAACCAAAATCGATCATATCGATATTCCTAAAATATAGAGCAGTTGACGTGGCTCTGATACCATTGTTGGGTTTTAGGGGAGGCAGAGAAGGTAGCAGAAACAAAAATTTTCTCCCCCAACCCATACCGAGGAAACACGTCAACGTCTATATATTAGGAAAGGATGGTTTTTGGAATCATACCTTGTCCCGAGGCTTGCTTGGCGACAATACCTCGCGCTATGCGCGGTCTTCAACTCCGGTCTTCGACGGCGTCTGTGCAGCTCCTGGTCGCACCGGGACTGACGACTCCTACTCGAACCGTACTATCAGATGACAGTTGTCCTCCTGAGCGGCAGTGACCTCCCGCATCTGTAGTAGTCCACACGGACCGCCTGGAACTCCACACTCCTTGTCCCATAAGGAAGTGGAAGGAGTCACACCCTCCTGTTGACGTACTAGTCGCCAACACACTCTCCTGCCTCCAGTTGTAACTGTAGTTTTCCTTCCCTTGTTGGACCTCCCTTTGCGGGAAGCACTTGCTGGGGCTCTCTCTCGGTTACCAAAACCAGAGAGAACGACAACTTGCAGAGCAACTGGTTGCACTGAGTTGTTGTCTGAGAATCCCCCAATACCCCTATATATATAGGAGGGTCATGGGACAGGGTTCTCTATCCCGGGCAATACGGGACTAAACGCATGAGTAGAAGGGTTCGAGATTTTCCACAAAAAGCAACCGGTTCGCAACCTGAAATGATCGGTTCACAGCTGAACTGATCGGTTCGGCCCTTGAGCCGATCGGCTGGGACCTGTGCCGATCATTTGGGACCCCCAACCGATCGGTTGGTGCCCTGAACCGATCGGTTCACAGTCCTGATCCAACTCAAATTGACTTTCCTTGTTTCGTTCCTAATTGGTATCAAATACCAATTTATTTCCCAATCAAATTGGGCAATTGAAACAAAAGGAAAATTCTCAACGACCTGACTTTCCCAACGGGTCGGTTGCACCAGTTGAGCCGATCGGTTCAACACTTGAACCAGTTGTTTCACCCTGGGCATGAGCCGATCGGTTGGACACATCCAGCCGACCGGTTAAACAACCTCATCCGACCGGTTCAACACTTGAGCCGATCGGTTGGGAGTGCAGGTTGTGCAGAATCAGTCAATTGCGATTTCAATCAATCCGATACTCCAATCAACGCGTCCAACACCTTGAACAATATGATATTGAGCTATCGATTAATTGAATGTTTAATTGAACTACTAAACTCCTTTAGTAATCAATTTAAACATTTCTTGTGGACAAAACTCCTCTTCTAGGTTAAATCCTATGTGTGTGACCCTGCAGGTCCATTTCACGTTGGCAGTGAGAGTCCATAACATTTATGACTTCACAAGCAAAGAGTGGTGCCTAGTCACACATCATTGCTACCCAAGTGAAAGTAGAAAGTTGGAGAACAACTTTCATCCTACAATCCGTGAATGGTGTTACAGTGAATGTATAATTCCTTTGTCACTGATATCCCGAATGAACTCAAGGCATGGAACGGTCATCCTGTCAACGTTCATTCACTTTCTTGATCTCAGAGTAGATTGAAGGAGATATGTATGACATCAATATCACATACTGATTCACACATGCGTGCGCACGCCTATCTCAATCCTACTCATCAAGTGGCCTTGGATATCAAATTCCCTCTGGAGGGACAAATCCCATATCTATCACTCACCCCTTAAAAGCCCCATGTGTCAAAGCCACCCAATCATCACCTTTATAACAACCCATGTTTCAGGACTGCGTTTGATGATATCAAAGTGTGCCCACGACATGTGTTGAGTGTAGTGATTTCAGGTCAAAGAATCACACTCACCACCATCACTATTAGTAGTGACTGTGACTACCATCTCATGGTTCCATGTGTCAAACTCACGGTGGGTTTGTCCGGTACACTTGTTCTCTAACAAGTACCTATGTGTTTGGTTTGATATCTCTATATCATGACTAATGAGATTCTGTCATCAACCATCACCACAATCTAGTCTTGTGTGTCATTGCTGTCTATCTACCTTCCACAATGATGTCTGACTAGGGACATAACAAGAATGTACAAACTCTTAGCATCTGTATGATCTCATCGTTCAGGTCATGAACCTGAAGGCATACATCATTGAGTACGGTCATTCTCTAGACATTCAATCTGTTCTATCACTATCTCATATGACTGAACCAGAGAGAATTGGAAGCTTGCCTTTAATGTTTATCAAATCAATCTTAATGTATCCCACCAATCATCCCATGATTGGCTCTCAGGGCATACATACCAACAAAATCTTTTTGAGGACCCTGATGAGAGGATTCCCAGGAATCTGTATAGCTCAGCAGTCTTTGATCATGTTGTTGAATCCGTCCCAATCACACCACATATTGAGAAACCTGAAAGGGTGAGGGGGTTGAGGAGAATGATTAATATGTACCTTCATCCAAGCATGATTGCTGAAGATATGAGCCCCAAGCCTCAAAGCAACATTGGGGAGGATATCCAACCAAGCATTATTAACAAAACCTTTATCGAGGTAGCTGAAGATGCGGCCATTAGGTCCCTACTTGTTGGACCAGGTGGTGATGCCCCCTATGGTGTTGACTTGATGAAGTCCAGCTTTGTCAAGAGTTGTATTAAACTTCTCAAGTATTCTGTCGGGGACTCTTTTTCCCCGAAACTTCTCACCAGACTTCCTTGGGTTGTTGAAGTTCCCAAAAATGACCCAGGGTATGTCATATTGTGTTGTCGCTTCTAGGGTAGGACATAGACTGTCTATGTTAGATTCCAGATTCTCTCCATACACAGCGGAGAGTATACAAGAGAAGCCTCCACCATTGAAGCAGCTAACTGTAGCAATCTGATCAGTTGCGCTTATCGGTTCTACTTTCCATATATTGGAGTCCCAACCTATGACAATTCTACCTCCATCCACCTTGTCAAGGTTGTTAAAGTTCCTCCAATGAATGGGAAAAAGGGTATTAACACGATCAACAATAGTCCTCTTTATCCTTGTCTCAAGGCAGCACACAATCCCAGTATGCAACCCCTTCATAATTTTTCTTAGAGTCCTTTGTGGCCTTGGCACTGATGCCCCACGGACATTCCATGCCATGATAGTCATTTAATTATTCGAGTTTGACCCTCCTCCATTCTTGGATTTGGGTCATCCTCTAGTCTTTCCAGCATCACTCCTAGTCTTCCTGGGGCTGCGGATGCGAGGTCACCCTTCATCAAGAGGGATATCTCCATCATCTTCTTGTTCTTGTTCCAGCAATGAGACTTGATCCATCACAGCCAGAACTAGTGTCTCAGTAACTGTGGCAGTACCCACTACCCCGGTAGGGACTGTCATAGTATTAATCACATTGTCTTCCTGCTCCTTTGTACCACTGGATTCAATAGCATTGGTGCATTCACCCTCCTCAATAACTATTGTTTCTTGTTCCTCCTCAACCACCTTCTTGCTTTTGTCTTTATTGGCAACATTTAATCTCTCAATCCTACGATCAGTCTTCTCTTATTTGTGCCTATTGATCTCATGTTTACTGACAAACCTCTTAGGATGGGAAGACCTTTGCTTCAGAGGTCTGCAAGTATCTAGAGCAACGATGGGGGGAGACGACATTGGGTTTAAAACCCTCTCTCCTGGGCACCCACCATTAGCATGGCCAAAGACTTTGTAGGTATCACAACGATCCGACATGGCTTCATATCTGACTTTTATTTGCCATTCCCCTCCATCTGGCAGCTCCACCATAATCTCCGGTGGCGGTTCCTTGTCAGCTGAAATGTCCACACAGAATCAGGCACATCCAAGCATTGAGCCATCCACCCTTCTCTCGATGGCCCTAGGTTCCCCAATGGCATGTGCTAAGACATTGATCCCCCTTAATGACCACCGTTTACCCACATCCGGTAAAGACATCCACACCGGGGAAATTTTCAGAGTTGTGCGACAGACATCAACATACAGAGTCCATTGTCTCACCAAGACCAATTGGTCATCGAAAAACCAAGGTCCTCTGTTCATGGAGAGCTTCAGGTCCATCTCATTGGAAAACCGAGTTAGGATTAAGCCATCGGGAAGGATGAAGATCTCCATATCGCCTCTAGGTCACCAGGTTCTTAGCATCCACCCCTTGAGTTGAGGGATATTGAATGAGGTTCCCACTATCTCGACGATCGCGGAGAACCTATGGTAGTCATCCATCTCCCCCATTATTGGACTAGAGAATCTCGTCCAAATCCTCTTGTCTCCATCTTTGTAAAAAGGTTCTTTGGAATCCACAACATCGCCACCACGGATTTGCATCGGTGGCCCTTCCACTGCTTTCACCCAGTCTCTTGCTACCGTAACATCAACTCCAGGTGCGCTCCACTTCTCTGATGTCTTCGCAGGGATCGCCTTCTGCACCAGGGGGCCTCAGTCACCTTCTTCAATGGGTCCACCTCAGGGGATGGCTGCGGCGGTGGCCCGCCCGCCATCGTGAGCACTAGGGATCACCTAGAGATGGATCAAAGCTATCCTAGAGAGAGAGAGAGGAATCATGAGCACCAGTTAATTCCTCTCAATAATGTACAATTTGTACACTAATGAATGTTAATAAATTGAAATAGGCCAAAGTTGAACTTGGAATTAATAGAAGTGGTGGAACTTGGTTTTTGAACACAGTGAAGAGGTATGTGCATTCTTACACCCTAGGTTGGGATATTTGTAAATGATACCCTATATTCCCTAATGAGGAACTATGTGAACCCTATTTTCTCTATTCATGACTCTTTTTCTAAATTTCCTCAAACATTAGTATTGCTATTCTATTTCATGGGTCGTGTTCCCAACTACCAAATTTCAAAAAATATGATTCTTCTATTTGCCATAGTTTCCTTAGCATGTTGATTTTATTAAACTATTTAGATAATGTAGTGGTACTTATGTACAACCACCCTTAGATAGGGCATGTATTATTTCGCCCTGGGGAATGTGTTATTCTCCCCTATATATAATTTGTGTAGGTGACTGGGAATGTGTTATTTCTCCCCGTACCTATAGGTTGGGGTCTGGTAGTTTCCTCAACCCTACTTAGTTAATGTAGCCTATATTAATCATGCATGCAATTCCTTAACTATTTCAATGTTATGGAAAGTATCTATTTTGATTATGCCTCATACTCTTGATCTCTTCATCTATTGATGAACTTATAGAGTTTACTTTTGTGTTATTTTCTTTCTTTTGTTCTTGTACATAATTTGACACAAACCTTGAGTGATTCCCAACCACGTAGGTTTAGGACAAGGTGTCAAACAAGAGCAAGGAGAACATAGCTTACAACATCGACCTAGCTCATGGAGATGTTGCTTGGAAACATACTTGAAGTAGTTTAGACTTCCCTCTATCTTAGATCCATTTGTGGAATATTCATGTAAACCCATATGGGAGATTATGATGTTCTCTTTTAATCTTATTGTAAAATTGAATATAGTCAATGCTTTTATTCTGCTACTACACTTTGGTCTTTTATATACCAATAATATAGATTTGAAAATTTTACTCCTATTCTAAAATACCTTAAGTGCATGTTTGGAATGGATGTTTTTTTCTTCAATTTTTATTAAGGAGGTGACCTCTCCTCTTTATGGAAGATCAGCTAAACTCATCATTGATCGCACCACATCTAGCAATGTGTGTTTCCTTCTATCTAATACACCATTATACTATGGTGTTCCAGGTGGAGTCCTCTATGATATGATACCACGGGCTTGGAGAAGGTCCTCAAACTCTTGGCTTAAGTATTCTCCACCTCGATAAAAATGAAGTGCCTTAATACCTATTCAAGTTGGTTTTGTACTTCATTCATCAACTCCTTGAACTTTTCAAGAGTTACTAATTTATGTTTCATCACGTAAATATAACCATACCTATTGAGATAATTAGTGAAGGTAATGAAATATTGATACCCACCTCCAGCATTTGTTCTAAAAGAGCCACAAATATCAGTATGTATGAGTCCTAATAGGTCACTATCCCTCTTGATGTTTCCAGTGAAGGGAGTCTTTGTCATCTTGCCCAAAAAATAAGAATCACATGTCTCTATTGATTCGAAATCAAAAGAGTCTAGATAACCATCTTTATGGAGTCTAGATATGTGTTTCTAATTTATGTGCCCAAGATGAGGATGCCAAAGGCATGTTTGGTTTGAGTTAATGTGTTTTTGTCTTTTGGTATTTATGTTATACACACTTGTCTCTATATCTATCAATTATAGAACATAAGACATAGTGGCATTGTCGTAAAAAATCTGATATTTACTAATATAACATCGACCATTCTTTATAAGAAATTTGAACTTGTTCTTGTCCAAACAAGATATAGATATGATGATTCTACTAATGTCAGGTATATGATAGTAGTTCTCCAACTTTATTACAAACCCACTAGGTAGAGATAACTCATAGGTTCCAACTTTAGACCCAACAACTCTTACTCCAGAAGCAGTGTGTAGTTCAACCTCACCTTTCTCTAAAGGTCTACTTCTTTTTAGATCCTTCACAATTGAGAAAATGCGTGATCCGCATCCGATACC